>OX359276.1:47300952-48715952 GCA_947179155.2 Hedera helix | reverse complement strand
ACAAACTCCTGAAGGAAGAGAACCTCAGACTAAAGACCCAGGCAGCAACAATCGTGGAAGATAGTCGTCAGCGAATCATTGAAGAGTACAAGATATCCTAGGAGCTGACCGATGCCATCGTGGACCAATATAACGAGGGATGTCTTCGCCAAAAACATGGTGGCCAATGCCGGGGTGAACCCAATCACGCTGGGTCTCTCTTCAGATGAGGACGCCGACGAGGATGATGAATCCCCATGTCAACCACCCCCCCCCCCTGAGACCCAACGACCTGACTTGTAACACTTTTAATTTTCATTGTAAAAGAACAAATTCGTGAATAGTAAATGAAAGTTATTTTACCTTACTTTGTTAGGCGAACTTCTACTTTAGCTCGATGAAGATCAAGCCAAGGAACCATAGTTCAAAGCAGATGATATTCTATCAAGCCCCCCTTTGATTCACCAATCATTCTGTAAATCATCTTTTCTCCTATAAACAGCTTGCCGAAGAAGATTACACATGTGGCCAATTCAATTATGTAAAAATATAACTTCAACAATGTTTTTACCAGGAACTTTAACACGCGAACATTCAAACAAATCAAAAATTAAGATAACCTTTATCTCACTAAAACTTGATTACATTAGAATAACGGAATAAGCCTTACAACAATATGGCATGATGTTTAATGACAAGGAAAAAGAAAGGTATCGTTATTGATAGTATTTTTTCAACCGACTAGCATGCTAAGTGTTTTTTATATCTACTCCCTTCATGTCCCGAAGTCGATAAGTCCCTTCCTTGACCACTTCGATAATTTCATAAGGTCCCTCCAAGTTAGGCATCAATTTCCCAGTATTGCTCGGGGCTAAGGCCTCCACCTCCCTAAGTATCAAGTCTCCAACCTCAAACCTCCTAATCTGAACCCTTCGATTGTAGTATTTGGTTGTTCTCTGTTGATAAATGGCTAATCTCAGCATTGCAGCATCCCGGACCTCCCCTAGCAAATCGAGGTTTAGTCGGAGTCCCTCTTTGTTGTATAATTCTTTGAAATTAGACACCCTGAATGAGGACGATCTAATCTCAACTGAGATCGGGGCGTCCGTTCTATATGCTAATTTAAAGGGTGAATCTACCGTGGTCAAACACAGAGTAGTCCGATAAGCCCATAGAACACTTTGAAGCTCCTCGGGCCATTGCCCTTTAGCCTCATCTAATCGCCATTTAACCCCTCTAAGGAGAGCTCGGTTGGTGACTTCCACCAGGCCATTAGACTGAGGACGTGCCACCGAAGTCTTTCGATGTTAATTCCTTAGACCGGAAAGGAACTTTTCAAATTTCTTTCCAACGAACTGCGTACCGTTATCGAAAACGAGTACCATCGGGATGCCGAACCGATATACCACCGATTCCTTCATGAATTTCACACAATTATCTTCGGTGATATGGCAAACTGGTTTAGCTTCGACCCACTTGGTCATGTAGTCAATGGCTATGATCACATACTGGAGCTGTTCTTTGGCCTTGGGCAGGGGCCCCAACAAGTCAATTCCCCAAATGACAAAGGGAATAAGAGATAGTACTGTCAACAATTCTTCAGGAGTGTGTCGTGGGACTGAGCTGTTGATCTGACACTTAGGGCACTTGTGGACATCATTTCGCTTCTTGGAACATAGTTGGCCAATAATACCCCTGCCGAACCAACTTGCATGGCCATCAATTAGACAAAAATAAGAGCTTCGATACTTGATTCTTTTAGCCATAACCTTATCTGCTGGGAGCTTCCCGTCGGCCAAATAATCAAGATAAGGTGTTACCCAGCAATTAGATCTCTCGATGCACAGAAGCTCTTTTCTATTGATGCTTGGCTCTGTCGGGACTTCTAGATACACCGACCCCGCAAAATCTTCCACCTGCATTGCGGCTAGCTTTGACAAGGCATCGGCTATAGAGTTGCCCTCTCTTTTAATCACCTTGACAGCATAAGATTCAAATTTAATTAGCATCATTTTCACTTCGGTCACATACCTAGTCATTCTTATGCCTCGAGCTTCATACTCGCCCTGAATCTGTTTTACAACCAACTGGGAATCGCTAAAAATGATCAAATGTCGAACTTCTAAACTCCTAGCCAACCGCAGTCCCGTATCATACTCTGTCTCGTTGTTGGTAGCTCGAAACTTAAACCGTATGGCTTGTTGAACCTTGAAACCTTTAGGATTTATTAGGATGACTGCTCCACTGGCCTCTGCATTGGTTAATCCGTCGACATACATGGTCCAACAAACACCAGGGTTCAGTTGCCCGCTAGCTGTAAAGGCGACGTCTAAAGTTGGATCATCCTCATTCTTAGAGAAAGTATACTCAATTATAAAGTCTGACAGCGCCTGACCTTTGATGGCAGTTTGAGGATGGTACTCTAGATTGTATTAGGTTAGTTCGACAGTCCATGTCATCATCATGCCCGAGGTGTCTGGTTTACCCAATACCTTCTTTAGGTGCTGGGTCGTGTAAACGACAATAAGCCGACCCTAAAAATAATGTCGGAGCTTCCAACTGGCAATCACTAAAGTATATGCACATTTCTCTAAATTCGGGTACCTGGTCTCTGCATCCCTTAAAACGTGGCTAACATAATACACTGGCCGTTGAACACCCATTTCCTCCCTCACCAGGGCCGCACCAATAGCCAATGGGCTAACCGAAAGGTAAATGTACAACGGCTATTTAGATATCGACCTTTGCAGCAAGGGGGCTGTCATTAAATACTTTTTAATTCCTTGGAATGCGTCTTCACACTCGAAATTCCACTGCAAAAAAAATTCGTTCTTGGATCCTTTCAACGTGTCGAAGAAGGGAAGACACCTATTTGCTGACCTGGACATAAACCTCCTTAGCGCGGCAATAAAATCCGAGAGTCTTTAACGTCGTTAAAGCTCTGTGGAGACCGCATATCTAGAATTGCCTTGATCTTTTCTGGTTTGGCTTCAATCCCTCTCTTACTTTCCAGGTAACCCAAGAATTTTCCTGAGCTGAGACCAAAGGTGCATTTAACGGGGTTTAGACGCATATTATGCCGTCGGACTATCTCAAAACATTCCTTTAGATCCCGGAGATGGTCTTGTGTCCGAGGACTTTTAACGATCATATCATCTACGTACACTTCCATATTCCTCCCAAATTGCCTTCGGAAGACGGTGTTCATCATCCTCTGATATGTGACCCCGACATTTATCAACCCAAATGTCATTCTCTTGTAGGCATAAATGGTCCGATGGGTGATGAACGCCGTCTTAGGGATATCTTCCTTCGCCATATGAATCTAATGATAACCCGAGAAGGCATCCAAGAAACTTAGAACCGAATTCCCCAAGGTGAAGTCAATCAGCTGGTCAATGTGTGGGAGTGGATAAAAATCCTTGGGGCAAGCTTTGTTTAAATCCGTGTAATCTATGCAAACCTTCCATTTCTCATTCTGCTTCCTAACCAAAACTACATTGGCCAACCACTCTGG
This sequence comes from Hedera helix, assembly GCA_947179155.2. NCBI lineage: Eukaryota > Viridiplantae > Streptophyta > Magnoliopsida > Apiales > Araliaceae > Hedera > Hedera helix. The sequence goes on along the minus strand of OX359276.1, from coordinate 48,712,456 downwards.
ATATTTAATCTCTTCAATAACCCCTGCATCCAAAAGTTTTTCGAACTCATCGTCTATAATCTTCTTACGTTCAGGTGTAAATATCCTCCGTTTTTGTCGTATCGGCTTTCTATTTGAATCGACTGTCAATCTGTGAACAGCCAGACCCTCGAGAATCTCAGGCATGTCCTATAGTGTCCAAGCAAAAATATCGGCATAGTCTTGCAGAAGTTGAACCACTGGGTCTTAACACCCCCTGGTAACTCGACACATATCTTCATCGTTTTAGATTTGTTGTCAAGTATCAATTCAACTTCCTTAGTATTCTCGGCAGGAGACGCTAGGGGTTCAGTATCTCCCTCCGCGTATGGCTCTACATCGACAGTCATGGTACATTTTTGTCGGCAGACCCCTACAGTCGAAGTTGTCATGGCATGGCGATAGTACCTTCGAGCGATATCAATATCTCCCTTCACCTCGCCCACACCTTCCGAGGTAGAGAACTTGATCTTGAAGGGGGGAATAGAAATAACAACATTTAAAGCAGTCAACGTGGTCCGTCCTAAGATTGCGTTGTAGGCCGATCAACTTGAACAACAACAAAATTTACCTGCAATGTCATCTGCTTCGAAGCTGTGCCGAACACCATGGGAAGCTCCAAGGTACCAATCAATTCAACTTCCTCAGTATTTTCGGCAGGAGACGCTAGGGGTTCAGTATCTCCCTCCACGTATGGCTCTACATCGACAGCCGCAGTACATTTTGTAGCTGACCCCTACAGCTAAAGTTGTCATGGCATGGCGGTAGCACCTTCGAGCGATATCAATATCTCCCTTCACCTCGCCCACACCTTCCGAGATAGGGAACTTGATCTTGAAGTGGGAATGGAATAACAGCATTTAAAGCGGTCAATGAGGTCCGTCCTAAGATTGCGTTGTAGTCACCAGCTTCGGAGTTGTGCTGAACACCATGGGAAGCTTCAAGGTACCAATCACAGGTACCGCTTCATTCCCGAACCCATACAAAGGTGATTCCGTCCCGACCTCCAACCTTACACCTTGAAGATCCATTCTCTGATAGGCATGGTTGTACAACACATCCACCGACGACCCGTTGTCAATCATTATTCCTTTCATATCTACCGGTCCGACCTGAGTGGTAATAACCAAAGCCCCCTCATGAGGTTCGATGGCTTCGGTCGAGTAGTCGTCATCTGAAAAGGATATGACCATTTTGGGAAGGGCCGAGGGACTTATGGGGATAAACCAGTCAATGTCGAGACAGAACCAGTGTAACGCCCCCAAAATCCCCGCGCTTTCCACGCGGCGGACCTTGTGCGTTAACTTCGTACCTCTATCGACTTAACCAATGATCCCATAATCATATTGGTTGAATTAGTCTTATTTTAGACTATACATTAAAATTTCTCTTAACTTTGTCCCTGGATCTTAACTTAATCTCAGTCTCATAAGTATACAAGTATCAACTTGTATTTCATCCGTATAAATGGATAAAACCATATATAACAGTTTAATTTTAACCTTAGGATTTAAATATTCTATATACGTCCACTTGTAACGGTCTCATTCGTACTACAAGTATCAATATACAAAGATATCTCTTCATATCAATAATCCTATTTATATGGTATTCAGAATAGTAATAACGAGTTATACCTGGGTCCGAGGAACCTTAACGATGGATTTGACCAGTCAACATCGCTTAGTTCTGTCTCAGATGTACAGCGCTCACAAGTTATTTACCGATCCTCATCCAGATAAATAGACCATTATCAACATTGTTTTAATATTTAACAATTCTACATTATATCAAATTTAAAGACATAACAACATTCTGATGATAATAATTTATATCATTCATTCAATATTCGGTTACATGTTTGTTTGTTCGTATTACAACAGTCATTATGACTTATACAAATACAAGTAATAAACATGAAAACCTAATCTACGCTTCATCTTTACGTTCAAGATCTTCTTAACGTTCATCTTTAATCTGCAAATAAGGTTTTATTCGCAAGAATGAGCACGACGGCTCAGCAAGTCTAACATATTATCACATACACAGTTTATGCTTTCATATAAACTTTAACATGCTTTGACTGAACATACATCTCAGTTAATAATCATATTAATTTATGCTTTAACAATAAACATATTTTATACATACTCATATGCATCATCAAATATCAATTAACATTTAACAGTTAATCAATAACTAACACTTAATCATTTAATCACATAAGATCTTCATTCATGTACTTTCACATATAAACTATCACATAATAACATGAACAATCTTAGAACATACTAATAACACATAAAAGTTTAGAACTTGCCTCAAATTGAAACTAGGGTTTTTCGGCGGAGCGTTAAACCCTACACAGTCATTTAGTGCATAAGCGGTTAGATTCATCGTATTATATAACTTCATAAGTCTTATATTAACTTATTTAAACTATTTCAATAGGTGGAATTATTTGGAAAATTGGCTAACTCAAAAACTCATTTTTAAGCCAAATTTTCGGATTTGGGCAGATTGTTGGACTGCCAGACCCCGGCTCAGCTAAACGGCCATAACTTCTTCGTTTTAAAACATTTTTTAGTCGTTCTAAATTCCACGCGTTCGTAACTTCCGTCTCTACAACTTTAATTCAGAAAAAAGTTCGAGATTCCTGACAGATTTGTACAGATTTCTGCCTAAAGGTGACTGCTCTAAAACTGATACATATTTCTGACCTCTTTTATAGTAACAGCCATAACTTCGTCATACGAAAGCATTTTTGAGTGATTCTTGAGTCTAAATTGCTTAGAATTTCATGAGCTACAACTTTAATTTAGGTTTATAAGGCAGATTAAGACTTTAAATTTTCGGAAATTCGCAAAAATATTCTGCGACGATATTAAACTTAACTTTCTTTGATCCGATTGCTAAAACATGATACCTCAAGCATTAATTTTCTAAGATAACATGTTCTAACACTTCGTATCACTTCATAACATAAAAAAATAACAAAATCATAAACTTACTTATGTAAGATTCATGGCTTTTGCTCAAGAACACGAAGAACGGATAAAACCGTACATGGTAACGACTTATGTTCTTGAACTTTTGGTTTTCGTACTTGAAATAATTTGAGCATTATAACTGCTTACATAACTGATTAAAACACTTTATGATTGACAAAATTTGGTCATTATAACGACTTGTAAATTGAATTATAACAATTTATAAAAATGCTCAAGAACATACGAAGAACACGGAGAACGACAATCGTACATGGCTACGACTCGCGTTCTTGAGCTTTTGAAACTAAAAATTAAATAAACATAATAACAACTAACAATTTCTTTGCACTTCCTTCTTGTCTCACAAGAACTCTCTCTATAAAATCTGATTTTTGCTCTTGAACTATGGTGAGAATTAATGAAGACATGGCTTAGTATTTATAGGCAAGCAAAGTCTAGGGCATAAAGGTCATTAAGACAACCAAGCTTTGGCTCCAAGTTTGGCTTGGCTTTAACTTTGGCTCCAAGTTTGGCTCCGACTTTGGCTCCAAGTTTGGCTTGACTTTGGCTTGGAGTTTGGCTTAACTTTGGCTTGGCTTAGGCTTTAACTTTGGCTTGACTTAGGCTTTAACTTTAACTACTAACTAGAGTTAACAACTAACTCAACATTGGTTAATTCTCTACTAAAGTTAGCAACTTAATTGGTTGATTAGTTTCTTAATTCACCAATTAAATTTTTATTAGGTTAATCTTAATTTTAATTAACCTTAATCTTAATCAAGTATACATGTAGCATAGTTGACTTTTACTATTCACAGTTGACTTTTTCGTATTTATACCGTATAATTTTCGTATTATTCTCGTATTATTTTCGTATTCTACCCGTATAATTTTCGTATTATACGCGTATATGTGAATAGTGATTAGGGTTAGGTTATAACCCTTAGGGTTTCTAGGTTTAGGGTTTAGGTTTTAACCTTTTCTAAGTTTAACCAAACCCTAGCTTAGGTTTTCCAAACCCTAGAATTAGGTTTTTAGGTTTTAACCTTTAAATAATTTTTCGATTTTTAATAAGTGTTAAGGTTAATTACTTGAACCGAAACACGAATTCCTACACATAAGTAATTCACATAGCACATTTAAAAGCTCAATTCAAGCTTTACTAATCACATAACACATAGTTTAGGTTAAAAGTTTAACCTCTAATCGTACACGAATCGTAGTTTCGAGTCGTTTTTAATCTTTAATATAGTTCAATGTATTGTTGAGCAATCGTTTTTAGGCTTCTAAATTAACAACCTTTATCATATCTTGACAGATTATTTTTAAAATATTTGGGATATTACAACCAGAGGATCGACGCCTTTTACCAAGACGCCCCAATGCAAACCCCCCTATTATAACATCAACCCTTCGAGGGGGGTTACACGACTCGATCCTTTTCTCAGCCACAAGCCCAGGATTATCTGTTCAAGTTCCTCGACCAACCACGAACTGTTTTAGTTCACCCCTCTAAACTTTAAACTCAATCATGTTCATCAGCCCGGTGCATGCCTCCCTGGTATGGCCTATAAATTTTAAGTGGTAAATAACATTTTGTATTTAATATCGTTAGTATTTGAAGGTAAGATTTTGTAGAGTGTGCTATAAACGGATTTGAGTATCAGGTTTGGATTTCATACTCCGCAATTTTAATTATTGCCCTATTATTTGTATCTCGTGATATCTTTTCATTCTTTACTTTTTTATTTCGCATTTTTGAAATTCTAATCATTTGAAACTATTTATTTTCTAGTATAATTCGTAAAGATTTAGTACCCATTCAACAATACTCATATAGTTTTAATTTATTGATTTTGCTCCTCATTTAGGATTCGAGTTTTCTTTCAATATTTTTTTATAGTCGAATTCATAAGATAATTTTGTTTGACTTTGGATATTCAAAAATTCGTTTCTTTATTTTGTTTCATATTTAAAATAATTCAATATCAATTGAATAGTCATGAAAACCTTGTGATTTGAACCTTTTTAGCTTACATTTTGTAATTTGAACCTTATGTTAAACTTGAGTTATCCACATGTAGAGGTACCCTTAATACCAGGGCACGACACTTTCATTTGCAGTGTGATTAGTCCACAGTATATCCTTTTAGATGATCTTGGTGTGAACATTTTTCAACATACGTATTCATCGATCTGCAATTTTGACTTTTTTTCCTTTGTAGATTAGTGATGTATATGTCATGCGTACTATTCGATTTTATTCACATACATCATATTACCAATGTATTTTGTTAGTCTTTGGCTATTTGTATTTAAGCTCGATATAAAATTGAAACAAACTTAGCGACTTTGATTCAGCGTTTGTCTTAATACAATCTTTGTGATTATACAATAACGTTCAACGTTCATATCAAACCTCGTTAATTTTGAAATTCATAATTTGAACGTAGTTTGTACCCTTTTGGTACATTATATATTGTGGTATTTTGTGTAACTTCATATAAATACTGTGTATTTAGCTCATTTTGTGTTTTTCTTCTAGCAAGTTTTCAAGGAATAACTTTGTATAAAGAGAGCTACATTTGCCCTAATAGGCTGATATGATTTAATGTTATGATTAGTGTAAATTTTAGAAGGAAATTGTTTGTACAAAAGCATGTTTGAATGATTTGAGATTTGATTGTTAATGTATATTGGTATCCAGTAATTTTGTGAAATCCATAACAGTAAAATTAATGTACAATGACATACAAAAGAAGATCTAACGTGATAGGTTAATCAATGGAGAAAATTGAATTTAAACATTGTTCGACATCAAAAGGATTTCTTTAATTGAACGATCTCAAAGTTTGACATATTCCTCACAGAGCTGAATAAATATTACAGAGTACAAGGTATTTAACTCATGCAGTTTTTTTCTTCAAGAAAGTTTGCAAGGACTATTTGTGATTTCGTGCGAAGAAAGCTACATTTAACCTAATAAGATGATATTATAATATATTATGCTTTTACATAAACTTTTATAAAATTAAATTTATTCTTTTGAGATTTCTTAAGTTTTGTACGTAACCTCTATATTTCCTATTCGGGAAAAAGGTGTAACATTCTTAAAAATAGGTTTACGGGCCTTAACTATGCTCCTAAGCTCACATAAATACAAACAAACATCATTAATCAATTTACATCACATAACTCCATCCAGGGGTTTATTTTAGAAGCTTATTGATGAACCTCTTAGAAATGACTTCATTAAATTCACATCAGTGCATTTATAAAACACCATATTAGACTAGAGGGTTAAAAAAATAACAATTAACGTATTAGGGTTTCAAGAGCTAGAAATAGACCTTGCCAATTTGACTTCTTTCAATATACAACATGCAACTTTTTTGCTCATTTATGATCTTAAAGAAAATAGCAATCATTAACAATATTATTAAAGAAAATTAACATACAAGATCTCTCAAAACAAGCCATCTCTATACTGACATTTGACACAACCAAATCACCTGTATAGTGGCATCTAGCCATGAACAAGATCCCACCCACCCCCATATTAGCCTCACTCCTCCCCCCCCCTCCCCTTTCCCCTTCCCCTTCCCTCCCTTTCTTTCTCTCTCAAACAAAATAAATAAAACTAAATGTCATTTCTTTTTTATTCTGAGTCATTCTTATCTATTATATAAAAACAGAGCGGATCCATCCAATGGCCTCAAATTACTAATGGCTTCAACAAAGAACGGCTGAGATTAACTTTTGTTTCCCCATCTTCTCTATCTCTCTTGCTTCTGATTTGTTTGAAATTTGAAATTAATAACCTCCTCTCCTAGACCAGAGCTCAAACAGATTCTCTCTTTCCCCCTTACCCGTTTCATTCCATTTCTTTTCTGCCGTCTGCCATCGTCTTCTCTCTCCAAAGCCCAAACCAAGCCCGCTGTAGTTTTCCTTCACGGTTTTGCTGTAGATGGTATTTTCTCACGGCTTTCTCAACTACTAGCCTTGGCGCCGTGTACGTGCCGGACCTCCTCTTCTTCGGCGGCTCCACCACGGATAAGCCGGGGCGGTCAACGACGTTTCAGGCAGAGTTTGTGGCTGCGGGATTGGGAAAGTTGGGGGTTAAGAGTTGCACGGTGGTTGGGCTGAGCTATGGGGCGTCTATTGGGTTCATGATGACCAAGTTATATCCCGAGTTGGTTGAGTCCGTGGTGGCGAGTGACACAGTGATTGAGTTGACTGAGCTTGCCGGAGTTTTTGTTGCCTACTACGGTTGAGGGGCTCAAAACTTTCTTTGTATGGGTATTCAATTTCTTTGTCAATTGTGTGTATTCAAAACATTCTGATTCAATCAAAACCCTATCCAGTGATGACAATTCCCGTTGCAGTTGGGACGATAGGCTCCGATATCCAGTACTGCAACAATCGGAAGTTTCAAACGGCAATGAAATTAGGATTTTCAAACGGCGTTGGGGAAAGAAGCCATTCGTAGCCAAGACGTTGGATGTTTATGTGAAGGACTGGGTTGCCTCAAAAAACCCACTGGGAGTTTCTGAAGAGAAAGGCTATCTTCCGTTTCTTGTTAGGGCACCCAAATTAGTAATTTTCTATTATTGCCCTTTTCTTTTTAGTCATGTTACTAGGTGTCCCATTTAATAAATTGGATTGTTCACATGAGAAGTGAAACATATTGTTGTTAAATTAGCATTACATATTGGTTTTTGATTTTATTAATATTTTATTCTTACATTGACTTCAATTGATGGTGCAAAATTTGTATTGTTCATTATATGAGTTTCAGATAGTCACTGTACGGTACCTTGCAATTGTTCTTTGGGCCTTTTGTTAAGTTTGAGTATGTAGTGATTTTTCCCTGTTAAAGGGAGAGAATAGGAACAATTGTTCTCAGTAGGTATGTGCAATTTTTTATTTATAAATTTCATACAATCGAATGGTGGTTATCGTTTCTTAATAAGTTTACATGTGATCTTTACAGAAAAGTAACTTTATATTACCTCCATCGCAAACTAAGAGTTGGGAGAATTAGTGGTCAATCTTACTCAGTTATGTCCTTTGCCAAGTATGGGTATTCTATTTCTTTGTCAGGCTTATCAAAGAGTTCGATAGAGAAGTGAAGGATATGGAACAAGATGTTGAATGAAAAAAAGCAATTAATGGTGTAACTTCAATTCCAAATGTATAGTTATGTTGTAAATCATTGCATCACTACTTCTATTTCTGCTGTTTGTTTGCAGGTGAAGGAGTTAAATTCATATGTTGCTCTTAAAAAGCAGTAAGTCCTATTACAGTTACCATTCTACAACCGGTTACTATCTTATTTCAATGTTCCAAATATTTGTTGGACGTGCATCACTATCATACTTGTTGTGTATCACTAGCCTTCATTTTCATATGTTTATGTTGGCTTATTATATTCATGTAAGCAAATGGTGCATCACTAATATCTTATTTTTTGTTGGACGTGCATCACTATTATAAAGTCCAAGTTTATTCTTTATGGCTATTATGTTGATTTCTTTGTTTTTTGTATTCAATTAATTTCCCATTTACACATTAGCTGCTAATTGCTAAACGCTTGTAGAAGTAATAACGGAGTCTATATTTTCTCGAAAATCTTGAATAGATATAATTTTTTATCTTACCAATGTTCTGGGGTGTGTGTTACCCACATTTTTTTTTTGGCAATTGTTTGAGATCCTATAGCAATGGAGAAATCCATATTGCTCAGAAATTGTGTTAAATACTCTCTTTACTGCCATCCACAACACTACTGGCTAAAAGAATGCTAAGATAAGCTGTATGGTATCAATGGCTTTATAAAAACAGAATAACAATCCCATAGATAGAAGGAAGTATATCAATTTGAATTTTTAGTTAATATCAATTTGAATTTTTAGTTAACTAGAATACCATAAAGGGACAATGTTCTATAATGAATTGTTGTGAGCAATTATCTGAGTCTCTTCTTTCTCTTGTATTCTAAAAAATTAAAATTGAACAAATATTCTACTTATGCTTGTAATTTTTGAACACTTATTTATTGTGCTGCATCGAAACCCATATGGTTTTTCGATATCCCCTTGAACTGACGTAGTCAGTTCAAGAATTGAGGAGAAAGTTGACATGGTTTGAGTTCATGCTTTCTTCTTTCTCTAAACTGGTGGTTGTTGAACTTATTAAATTATTAAGAGTATTTTTATTTCAGAGATTTGAACTATACACATTTTTGATTAATAATAATGATATAATCTGTAGGCTCTTAAGAACAATCTTCGTGCATCAAAAATGGTAGAGTCATGCAGTATAGCTGGACCTGGCTTTGTGAATATTGTATTGTCGAAGAAATGGATAGCTAAGGTATACTTTTCTCTTGTAATTTATACTGATTTATTTTAACTAATGCAAACATCTTTTCTTACTGCATGGTTTATTATTGCTGCTGCAGAGCATCCACAAGATGCTAATGGATGGTATTGGAACAATGGCACCAAAGCTTCCTGTTCGAAGGGCAGTGGTTGACTTTTCCTCACCTAACATAGCAAAAGAAATGCATGCTGGTCATCTAAGATCTACTATAATAGGAGATACTCTAGCCCGTATGCTTGAGTTTTCAAATGTCGAAGTACTTCAAAGAAATCATTTTGGCGATTGGGGCACACAGGTACATCTGACATTTTCCCCATAATCTTCTTAAGAGTTAACTAACTGTGCCTTAGTTTGTATCTCTTATTTATTTCTTAGGAACAAGTATGACTTGAAGTTCTTTCTTACCCTTCTTTAACTTGTATTTGGGATGTCCATTAACTGGTGTACTGGTTTGACAAAACAATTTTTACTGTCTTAGTTCTTCAAGTATAAAATTTAAGGGCATTAATCTTTGAATTCAAGAGAAGCACCCTTCTAAACTCTCTGTGTCCTTTACTTTTTGTTGGTAATTCACCATTTAGAAACTCTAAACATAAATTTGAGAGATTTATGTGGTTTGGTACGTTCTAGAAAGATAATCTTCTTGTTGCGGTACCCCCCATTATGTTATGTAGCCTAAAGATGTTGTACATGTTTTGCAGTTTGGTATGTTAATTGAATTCCTATTTGAAAAGTTTTCAGACTGGGAAAATGCTAATCATCAAGCCATCTGTGATCTCGAGGTGAGTCTTGCTAATGTTTTCGGATTACATGTTCTCCTTTTCTCATTTAAAAAGGGGATAATAACAACTAGCACCCTAAAATATAGTTATCGTTTTCTTTTTCATCATTAACCTCATGCCAATAAAAGTATATTCCATATTAATGTCGGTGGTTTGTAGACGCATGGATATTAGTAACTTGTAGAGAGGCTCTATCCCATCAGTACTTTGTATCATTTGGCCTTCCAAACTTGAATTGGTAATTTGGTAGACGCATGGATATTATGGTTATTTTTTTATTTACATAAAGATGTCTTTTGGTGTTTGTTAGTGATACATTTTGGTGCACTTATCAGGAAAATATAGTTTGAATTGCTCTGCTTTTTTATCATTAGAAAATTTTTATGTGAATCGATATTATTGTCTTAACTTGAAAAGTATTTTTCTAGGTATTCTATAAAGCCTCAAAGCAGAGATTTGACAGCGATCCTGCTTTCAAGGAGAGAGCCCAACAGGCGGTGGTCAGTCTCCAGGTGAATAGCTTCAGAACCATAGACATTTGACTGATTTGACATGGACTTCTTTTAATGATAAAATCCATTCCTTCATGAAAGAGCTTGCACTGTTTTCTGTCCTATTTGTCTGACTCTGCTGGGAACAAATTTGTGAAATCAGCCGCAAGGGATATGAAAAAGTTTACAAAAGACTTGGAGTTCATTTAGAGGAAAAGATTATGTATTATTGAACTCTTCAGTATGCTTAATGTCTTTACATAGTCAACCTGGAAACATCTACTTTGGCTTATATTAGTCTATTAATTTAAAAAATTCCTTTCAGTAATTCAATGTATGATAGGATTACGAGCTCCTATTTTACATGTCCCTTTTTGTGTGTGTGAGATGTGGATTTTAGTTGTAATTCCCCCCCCCCCCCCTACAATTGTTTTGGTGGTTTGGATATGTATTGATGAATGTAAATTTTGTATACAGGTTTAGATTTTTCTGGATATTTATTTTTAAAGAAAACTCTGCCAAAATTTGTTGAAATTAGTAGCGACTAGCTTGATATTTTGTATGATTAATTATGATAATTGTTATGTCTGATTGTAAGTTATTTTATGTTGTAAATAGTCTTTAGGTAATATAGTATTTTTCGTTACTCCGTGCTTTCAGGCACGGGCAATTACTAGTTTTATATAAATCAACACAAATTTAGGGTCTTACAACGATCGCAAGGCTAGATGTTAAAGTTCACACAATCTCTAAGAAAATGATTTGAATCATGTGGTGTAGAGTGTTGGACATAATTTATTACATAACAAAACATCGTAATGCACAAATCATAAAACTCAAGACCTTTTTCATAGAAATGTCAAACTTACTTTTTTCGATTGCATATACTCCGATGAATATATTACCAAGTAACCATCGCTACTATAAGGATAAGAAACACAAGTATAAAATGCAATCACATGAAATAAAATCACTCTAACCCAAATCAAGTAAATTCATTATATTTTACCATGTTATGATACCTTGTAAATAAAAAGACCTAAAATGAATTAGTGACTTGTGAAAGGAAAAAATAACTTTCTGTACATATGAGACCCACTCAACGAGAGCATCATAACAAGCATAACAGGTTCTTTATATATGAGAACCATTCACCTAAAGCATCATAACAAGTGATATAATTTACAAACATAAATGTACCTTCCAACTAAATCTTTCAAGTGGTTGCACACACTTTGCGCGCTCCACAAGAGCTAAAAAGATATGAAAATATGATTTTCTCTTATTTTTTGCAGGTGAGATAACAAGAAAGGGATTTGAACATTTTGATGAGATTGGAGGTATAAGGTGGTTATGCTGCTCTTGAAGTTTGGTTATGTAATATCCCAGATATTTTCAAAATTTTAAATAATATCTTAATTGATTTTATTAAAGGTTAAGGTTTAAAACCTAGAATGTGATAAGTAAGATGTGTAGAAAATGGGTAAACATTTTTTTTTAACACAATTGATTTGTTAGAAATTAAATGTGAGAATATTGTATTGATGCATGTAGAGAATTTGTTAAGGAAATAAATTCAATTGAAAAGTGAATGTGGATATATATATATATATATACCTAAAGTGGGCTTGTTAGCCAAATAAGAGGATGAGTAAGTTAATACTCAATTAAGCTAATAAATTAATTAGTTTAATTAAGAAGCAAGAAGGAAAGTCGTGAAATATAATTACTTAGGTTAATTATATTAGTTATGAGTTGAAGTTGTGAAAAAACTAGGATGATTGTCTAGGATGACAATAATGTGAAGTGATTAGTTAAGTAATTAACTTAATTAATAAGTTTATGTATAGAATTCCAAAGTGAAATTAAAACAAGCCCAATATGTTAATTATTGTAAGTCTTGTTGGTAATTATAGAGAGGTCCAAATAAATTATGGATTAAAGCCTCATGGAGAGTCCAAGTAATTTAATTACTACTAGTGGACTAGCCCAAAAGAATTATATGTGTTAGCCCAATATGGGAATACTTGTATGAAGATGGATAAGTTAATTGAGTAAGGTATGGGTAATTAAATTATAAACCCAAGTTGATGATAAAAGATAGTAAATTTAATCAAGTCAAAGTACTTGTATTAATGTGTTTTAGAGTTTTAAAAATTAGCACTACCGCCGCAGCGGTGAAACTCTCTGAAAAATAAAATTTGAACTACCGCCGCAGCGGTAGTAATCACCGCCGTAGCGGTGGAGCAGAATGTTTGAAAATTAATAAGTTATTTAATTCAAATTGAAGTGCTTGTATGTATGAGCATTATTAGGGTTTTAATAAATTAAACCCAAGCTATCTTAAGTGTTAGTGTTTTATAAACTAACTCAATTAGAGGTCCAATAGACTTATAGATAGCAAGTCTAATTGGATTATGTAATTAGATTAGTGTGAGCTAATTGGATTATATTATAAGTCCAAATGAGGTTTTGAACTAGGTCTAATAAATTAACCTAGTACTTCTTGTAATTAATTTAACATTGATTCAAGTTATAATTAATCAAGCCCAATGCTTGTTTTAATTAAATGTAACATAGGGTATTTAAAGTTAGCCCAATGTAACAAATAAATTGAGCCCAAACAAATTAAATGATGAGCCCAATAGATTTAATTCATAAGTCCATTGTGGAGCCCAAATAATAGTCAAAATTGGTCAACATTTATATATATAAGTATATATATATATAGATGTATATATGTATATTTAAGCTATAAAAATAAAGCAAAAATGGGGGATTAAATCCCATTTTGCTGATATTTATGGGACCCACATGGAGGTGGCTTGATTTGCTTGGTTGCTTCACTTGTACACAATGTCAAAGTGGTTCACCAACCCTAGTCAATCACCTAGTCATTCAAGTGGTCAATCAATCCAATAGTAAGCATAATTAACTCCTAATTTGACTATGTTAGTTGATTAGTAGGAGTTGATGGTGATTAAGGGAGTGCTATATATAGAGAAGAGGGAAAGAGCTAGCAAAGGTTAGTCATTTGCTAGCTAGTTCAAGTGTTGTAGAGAGAGAAGCTCTAGAGAAAAATAAGAGCTACTTTGTGAGATTGATGATCCACCATGGAAAAATGTTGGAGGATGATCAAGGTGGAGTCACAAGCCAAGATCATAGTCAAGTGATGAAGAACATCCAAGATCAAGAGGTTCAAAAGTGATCTAACCTTCACCTATTTCATTTTTATAGTCTATATAAGTTTTAATCGGTCAAAATATATTTTTAACCGATCAAAAGTTATTTTGATGCTCTAGAAGTCTAAATCTATGATATATAGGTAGATTCATGGTTTAGTATGTTTAAAACAAGTATTGGTATGTGTGGTATGCAAATAAATGGAAGAAAATTCCATATTGCGATTTACCGGTAAAACCCTAAGGGGTACGATCTTTAAATTTCGTGTCAAACGTTTTTAAAAATTTGATCAAACCATGATATATTGTAAAACAAGAAGTTAGAAAGACAACAACACTAAGTTGGTGTCATTTGGATGTGTAGAGTTTATTTTATTCAAGTTTGAACAATTAAAACCAAGGATTTGTGATTTTAGTTTTCACTTTGTCCTTGTGAGCCGTTTTTAGTCCAGTTCCGTTTGGAATTTGGATTTGTGATCTAAAGAGAAATTGTAGAGGGGGAAATTCTGATGAGAATGGACTCAAGAATCACCCCAAAATGTTTTGAAATGAAGAAGTTATGGCTGTCGGAGGGTCCGGCAGTCCCCAAATTAGGTTTTCGGAAATTTGTACTACCGCCGCAGCGGTGGAAACCACCGCCGCAGCGGTCAAACATTCTGCCAGTAACATGTTTTAGCCGTCCGGGTCGCGTCAGGTCGGTCCGGGTCGGGTCGGGTTGGTCCGGGTTGAGTTTTTAGTGGAAATTTAAGTTGAAATACATGTAAAATGAATGTGTTTCAATACTAAACCATATATGTAAAGTTATTAGTGACTTAATGGTATCTAAATGTATAAAATAAAGACTAAAGTTAACACAATTAAAAAGTTAACTATTGGTAATGTTTGAAGAACATTAAAATATTATCAAATGATGAATAATATTATTATAAGATTAAAAGGTTATTAAATGTGTAATAACTTTGGTATATGATAAAAATGTTATCAAATAATTAATGACATTAGTAGATGATTAAAATATTATTAAATGGTTAATAATATTAATAAGAGATTAAAATATTATTAAATGGATAATAATATTAATAAAGTGTTTAAAATATTATTAAATGGTTAATAATATTAATATGTGAGTAAAATATTATTAAATGGTTAATAATATTAATATGTGATTAAAATATTATTAAATGGTTAATAATATTAATAAGTGGTTAAAATATTATTAAATGGATAATAATATTAATAAGTGATTAAAATATTATTAAATGGTTAATAATATTAAGAAGTGATTAAAATATTATTAAATGGTTAATAATATTAATAAGTGAGTAAAATATTATTAAATGGTTAATAATATTAATAAGTGATTAAAATATTATTAAATGGTTAATAATATTAATAAGAGATTAAAATATTATTAAATGATTAATAATATTAATAAGAGATTTAAAATATTATTAAATGGTTAATAATATTTAAACGTAGTTGTATATTATCAAAGGTAGATAATATTTTGAGGTATTTGGTACATTATTAATGTCCAAATCATTAAGTTATGTAAAAGAAGAAAGTTTAATTGAATTAAACAAATGTAAATAGTCCATTTGTGACTAATTTAGACAACTTATGAAGAATGGGTCGTACGAAGCATGTGTAGCGAATGCGTAAGTTGGTTAAGTGTACCCGACATGTCCAACTAGATTTGGGCTAGGGTTTTTGTCCGGAACGTATAAGTTCATGTGTCGGACAACTAAAGAGTTAATACTTTGAAGTTAAGGTCTTAAGTTAAGATTAAGTAATAGTCATTATATCTAATGATTATTTCAATTTCCTATATAAATTGTAGGTTGAACGAGAGACGCAAATAAGCGTAACTGGTAGAAACAAAATCAGGCAAGTTTTTCAAAACGTGTTGCATTATGTGCATAATTTATAAGTTTGTTATTAAACTGTGTTGTGCTCATACGTGGTTATGTGCAAAGATGTAATGTGCCTTTGTGCAATAAGTTGATTTGAACTGTTGATATGCGATAGTTGATTTAAGACAATTGTTCTGCATTGAACTATATGTCATGATAGAGGCTAGACATGAAGCATAGATTAAATGCGAGGCATGACATGCATGAGATAGGTATGTACTGCAAAGCATAAGATGCATGAAGCATGATGTAAGTATAAAATGCATAGTATGTTTAAAATATGAAGCATGCAATGTGTTATGTGAAACTGTTAGACTTGCTGAGCCGTCGTGCTCACTCTTGCTTAAACCAACATTTTCAGATAGTACAAGTATTTGAAGTCTTGATAAGGATCAAGAAACAGGAATGCATAGTACATTCATTGAAGATCTAAATATCTATTGTAGATATCAGTCCAAATAGGACAGGTAAATGATTCTGTAGCATAAGACTTAGTTGGTATGTTATATGAGTATTAAATACTCAAATTGATTGTAATAGAATGTCGTATCATGTATGATATTGAGACATTGAAAGCTGTCGTTATCACTCCAAAATTATTCCTTACTTTCACTCTATCAATATGAAATTGGTATAATGGCAAGCAAGAGTCGAACCCACGGGAAGTGTATTTTATGATTTATCTGAATGTTTCTTACAGTAAATAACAAATAATAATAAAAAGGGGATTTTTGTAACTATGATTCTACTAGAAAACAAGAAATATAAATGAAGATTATCCAATGATTTGCAAGCTTCAGTTCTTCAGTTCAGTATCATCTTTTCATAAATATGATATAACCAAGTTAATTAATATCTTTCCTTCAATGAAATTAATAACCCTAGGTAACCACGGTCCGCGTTACCCGAAATTCCCCTTTAGTTTTAAATCTAATGTGACGATCGCCCCCACTAGACCCTAATTATCATACAACCTAGAACTATCAGTCTAGATTTAATATGACAATAGCATTAAGAATTAGGGAATTAGGTTATTCCAAGCAATAATCGTACAATCGCAGACTATTTAACCTGTCTCCTTGATATCATAGCAATATTCAAAAGCTTGACCACAATCAAATACCACTATTCGCTACTTATGATCAGATATAACATCGTTTGCTTAATATTATACCTTAATCTAGCATATGATAATAATCGAATCAATTCAATGGGCCCTTATCAAATTAATCAAACCAATCATCATTAAGCAATTCAAATAGATCATCAAGAATAAACTCCACAGATGGAGGAAAAGAAACTAATAACTCAATTAATTCATAGATAATAAATAAGATTCAACATCCCTTAGAACTGAAAATAAAGAACTTAGCCTGACATAGTTGAAAACGCCAATCAATCTTCAATGGAAATCCTTCTCTCTAAGTTGTTATTAAAAACATCCTAATCCTATCTATTTATATCTCTAATAACTCTACTAACAACTCCTAACTCGTAACAACATCATAATCCTTCTTTTGCTCAACTTTTGGAGACGCACGGACACTTAAAATCACATCCGCCGGCCACGGCCCCGGCCACGGATTCCCTTGTAAAAGCCGGCCCCGGCCGCGGTTACTGTTCACAAATTACAAAATTGCCATTAAGCTCTGTTTTTACCGTTTTTACCCTCCAAAGCTATTTTCTGCAATATAAACATAAAAACAAATAAAATGCAAATAAAAATACTCAATGATAGCAATATATTAAGCCCAAGAACATCGATTCGTAAGTATAAACTACACTCATCAAATACCCCCAAACTTAAGACTTTGCTTGTCCTCAAGCAAAAAAATACCAACAAGAAAAACAACTACATTACTTATACTAACTACATGAATGCATATGCAGATCCAACTAATGCCTTGAGCAATAAATTAACACAATTCATGAAAATTCAGCCTCAAATTCATGCATTATCAGAAATCCAACGTATCACCAATTTCATTCACTACCAACCCTTGTGTGTGTGTGAATTCAATATATCAATTCAATCAAAATTTTAATACAACTCATGAACCAATGTAACAAATCAAAGATATCAACTCAGACTTTTCATCCCCTCTGTACACTTGTCTTCACATTTTTTCCATTTTTTTTTCTTTTTTTTCTTCTTCATTTTACGAGTGCGTTTTACGCTCCATCTCGTGTAAAATTAACTTAGCATGTGCAATGTCCATTTTTCTTAGGCTTTTCAAAATTACCCACGTAGCGAACTTTCCACCAGTGACTCCCAAACCAGTTGGCTTTAGGGCACTGAGTGTAGAGACACTCCTAAGGGCTTACTTGTTCGAGCAATATAGGCCACAAAAACAGACTAGCTAAGAATCTGCTCATATCTGTCTATTTTTCTTTATTTATGTTTGTTTGTTTTTTTTTAGTTAAGACAGACATCGAAGCAATTGTGTATTTCATCCTTCATATCATATGATCCAACACAGTATATAGGTCTCCACTATCTTCAATTAGCACCTAATCCATTAAATTGAACCAAAACCCAACTGACTTAACATATCGAATGTGCAATGAAAAATTAAGGGTCTCGAGTTCAATAAAACTAGCAAATAGTTAGAATCCCCAATTTTAGCAGTCCTTATCCATCTTACTTAAAATTATTACAAAATTCATCAAATTTGTATCATCGGCCAACATTAATCTTCATGCATCAATTACCGCTCAAGGTATGCAATGAAATATGATCCTAACTACATGCAACGAACTAATTAACACTAAATAAAACACAACCATTTTTTATGATTTTTTAAATTTTTTCAAATTTTTTTTTTATTATTTTTGTTTTTACTAAATGCTAAACCAACTAAACAATGTCCTAAAATATGCAAATGCATCATAATATTCCTAAGACTACTATATATATGCAGAGTACATATGCAGAGTAAATGCTTTACCACCCCCAAACTTAAAGCAGACAATGTCCTCATTGTTAAAGAAATAAAGAACTGAAGGAATAAGAACAAGAGGACTCCCCTGATAAGTCAATCGTCGGAATCGAAAAAGGGACTGGAGCGGTCATCATGGTCATCAGGAGGCGGGTACACCGGCAATGGCTGTGGCTCAGGAAAATGGACTGGATCGGCCGTGGGATTCATCCTCGCGAACATCTCAGTCAAAGCCATGTTAAAGTTAGTCTGAGAGTCAAACATATGGGCTTGACGTTCGGCGAGTCGTGCATTCTGCCTTTCTAAGCGATCCATCCGAGTATCGACCCTCAACTGTAAATTCCGGAGCTGAGTGCTGAATTTGGCCTTACGTGTACCGCCAGAAGTAGATGGTTCACCAGTTTCAGCAACAGGATCGTTGTGGACGATAAAACCTAAACCACGGGGATGTGATTCACCTCCGTCCCAGACTTTATAGCGCTCAATCAAGCCATGATCCAACAAAATCAATGGCTGCTGTATAGACTCATCTGACCCCCATCTAACACCTGCTCGCCTACATAACCCACAAATTAGCGAAGGATGTGGCAAACCACTTTGAGTAGGACCGCGCAGATTCTTTCTTAACGACGCCTCGATCACATCCCCCACATTGATGTGTTTGCCTGTCACGATAGCATATAGCAATACCGCCCGTTCTTTCGAGACATCACTCAGGTGCGTAGATGGCATCAACTTGGCACATATAAATGCATACCAGATTTTGCCATAACGGCTCAAGCAGTTAAATGGGAAAATCATGGAACCCTGATGGCCTCTAGTGGTCCAAACCGTCCCAGGTTTGCACAAATCGCGAATAATCGTGTCGTAATTCGGCTGCTCAAGAACAAACTTCGCGTATTGGCAAAAGACGGGCGGCTCTATGTTATAAAAGGCATTAATCGTAGCACCACTAAAGGAGACCATCTTCCCCCGAATCATAACAGTACAACGCGACGTATCTTCAGCGTTCGCATAAAATTCCTTGACTATTGAGATCACGGCAGGATCCGGTTGATCCGTGAAGGAATCCCATCCACGCTCCATTATCATCCGAGCCATATCACCATCAACTAGCTCCTCGGGACGAAGACCGCGCTCGGGAGTTAGAGCTTTACCCATTAAATAGATATCAAATTTGTCCGCCGCCTCCGCACTAACAAACTTCTTCTTATCATAAGCACGGGTCGACGGTGTAGAACTTTCACCTCGTTGACGTTTCGGTGGCATAGTGAACAGAAAACCAAATCCCTAACTCGCAATATCTCACCACAAATGCGTAGCACAACCCGAACACTCCAAAAATCGGAAAAACGGACAAGTTGTGTCTATGAGGCAATTCAACAAACACGTGGTGTGCAATAGTTTTCTTCCCCCAAATCAGAGCATACACAAGGTCTAAAAATGGCTAAACAGTAGGCCTCCGTCACACCCTACACGAACACACAATCCCCTCCAAAACTCCTCCAGTTGGCCAACACAAACCAACTGGGAAACCAAAAATAGAAAGCAAAGAAGAAGCAAACCGAGCGGAGACCCGAATGGAAACGGAAGGGAATACCTGGAATGGGTAGTGGATGACTCACGTGTCCCAAATTGGAACCCAGCTATGGCCGCTAGTGGAACCCCTCGTGAGAAAACCGTCCCCTCGTGGTGAAAGGAGAGAAACCGATGTGGCTGGGGGAATGTATTTCGGGAGGGAGTTGTGGTGGTGGAGATGGGTTCGGAGTGGAGAGAGAGATGGAATCCGAATGGAAGAAGGGATTCGACTAGGAGGGGAAGAGATGTTGTCGGTGTGGACGGTGCTGTGATGGGAGAAAGAGAGGTGGGGTGTTGGGTCTCGGTTGGGTAGTTTGGTGAGGGGTGTGCTCGGCTGGGAGGGTTTTGTGTTTTGAGGAGGAAGTCTCGGCTGAGTGCTTTGTAGGCTTGACCCAAGTGCGACCGGTCCTTAGTTTTTAAAAAAAAACTGAGTTGTGCGTGCACGGCCGGGGCCGTGAATTTGTGCACTAAAGCTGGCCGGGGCCAGAAACGACTGAGAAGATCCGGCTGGGGCGGGATTTCCTGGGCAAAAATCTGGCCGGGGCCGTCTGTGGCTGCGAGTTCGTGGCCGGGGCCGGGAGTTTCTGGGCTTGGAGCCTGCCGGGGCCATCTTTGGCTGCATGGTTCTAGCCGGGGCCACGGTTTTAAGGTATAAATTCCGGCCGGGGCCGTGTTGGTCTGTTGCAGAAAATTTGATTTTTTCTTTCTTTTGTTGTGAGTCCTTGCAATATAATGCACTAGTACCTTCAGTGAAACAAAAATACCCAAGGATTAGGATGGCTAACATGGTGTAATATATCCTAAGCTACAAAAAAAAAAAAAAAAAAAAAACTTTGAAATCCTAATTTAACTAAGTTGAACTAAAAGACATAGAAATTAAAAGAAACGCATGAAATGACTAATTTAAAGTCGGGTTGCCTCCCGAGAAGCGCGTTTGTTTAATGTCGTTCGCGCGATATGTTGCTACTCAAGTGTGATAAACGGGGTCCAATAAGTCCACGAGGTCGACGACCTCCACTTGAAATCCTTCATAGAACGGTTTAAGCCGATGACCGTTCACTTTAAATATTCTTCCCGTGCGTGGGTCGTTAATTTCTATCGCACCGTGAGAGGAAATGTGAACAACCACAAAGGGCCCTTCCCACCGAGAACGCAGCTTTCCTGGAAACAGTTTCAAGCGGGAATTGTACAAAAGGACCTTTTGACCAATTACAAACGTTTTTCGCACAATTTGCTTATCGTGAAACGCCTTTGTCTTTTCCTTGTACAATCTGGAGCTTTCATAAGCCTCATGGCGTAATTCTTCTAACTCTTGTAATTGTAATTTCCTATGTTCGCCAGCTTCAGTCATGCTCCAGTTACATCGTTTAATGGCCCAGAAAGCCTTATGTTCGAGCTCGACGGGTAGATGACATGGCTTTCCGAAAACGATCCGATATGGTGACATTCCGATAGGAGTCTTGTATGCAGTGCGATAGGCCCAAAATGCATCTTCTAGTTTCAGACTCCAATCTTTGCGGTTAGGCTGCACTACTTTCTCCAGAACGGACTTGACCTCACGGTTTGAAACCTCTACTTGGCCATTGCTCTGCGGATGGTAAGCCATTGAAACTTTGTGCATGACATTGTATTTCTTGAACAGTGCTGTTAATGTCCTATTGCAAAAGTGTGTTCCTTTATCGCTGATGATAGCTCTAGGAGTTCCAAACCTGACAAATATGTTAGATTTGACAAAATGTGCAACAACTTTAGAATCGTCAGTCTTGGTGGCTTTAGCCTCCACCCATTTGGAAACATAGTCAACAGCCAGAAGAATGTAAACATTACCATAAGAGACAGGAAATGGCCCCATGAAATCAATGCCCCAAACATCGAAAATTTCAATAACCAAAATGGGTGTTTGTGGCATTTGATTCCTACTGGATATGTTTCCGGTCTTTTGACAATTAGCACATGATTTACAAAATAGATAGGAGTCTTTAAAAATACTAGGCCAGAAGAAACCGCATTCTAAAATTTTACGAGCTGTTCGTTTTGGTCCAAAATGACCCCCACAAGCGTAAGAATGACAGAAAGTTAAAATGGATGAAAACTCAGAGTTTGGGACACATCTTCTAACTACCTGATCAGCACAGAATTTCCATAAATAGGGGTCATCCCAGACATACCGTTTCACATCGCTCTTAAGCTTCTCTTTCTGCATTTTGGAGAACTCACTAGGAATATAAGCGCTGACTAAATAATTAACAATGTTTGCGTACCAGGGTGCAGCCTTATCAACGGATAATAGATGCTCATCCGGAAAGGAATCTCGCAGTGGAAGTGCTTCTTCATCTTTTAGCAACCTGCTCAAGTGATCTGCCACTAAATTGTCTGCTCCTTTCTTGTCCTTTATTTGCAAGTCAAATTCTTGGAGCAGCAGGATCCATCGTATGATCCTTGGTTTGGAATCCTTCTTTGTAAGCAGATACCTGAGAGCAGCATGGTCAGAGTAAACTATGACTTTAGTACCGAGAAGATAAGATCTAAATTTGTCTAAAGCAAAAACAACAGATAATAATTCTTTTTCTGTTGTGGAATAGTTAATCTGAGCAGCATTCAATGTCCGAGAAGCATAATAGATGGCATGTGCAGCTTTGTCAACTCGTTGGCCCAAAACAGCCCCTACTGCATAGTTGCTGGCGTCACACATGATTTTGAAAGGTAAATTCCAATTCGGTGGTTGTATCACCGGTGTGGAGGTCAATAGGGTCTTTAATTTATCAAACGCCCCTTTGCATTCATCGTCAAACTGGAATTCGACCTCTTTTTGCAGCAACTTACACAATGGCATAGCTATTTTGGAGAAGTCCTTGATAAATCTTCGATAAAAACCTGCATGACCAAGAAAGGAACGAATCTCCCACACGCTTGCGGGGTAAGGTAAAGCAGCAACAATTTCTATCTTAGCTTTATCCACTTCTATTCCCTTAGCTGAAACTACATGACCTAAAACGATACCCTGTTCTACCATAAAATGACATTTTTCCCAATTTAGAACAAGATTCGTCTCTAAGCATCTATCCAACACACGAGTTAAATTATCTAAGCATGCATCTAAAGAATCACCATGAATTGTGAAATCATCCATAAATACTTCAATGCAATGTTCAAGAAGATCAGAAAATATACTTATCATGCATCGTTGAAACGTACTGGGTGCATTACAAAGTCCGAAGGACATCCTACGGTATGCAAATGTACCGAATGGGCATGTGAAAGTGGTCTTTTCTTGATCTTCAGGTGCAATCACAATTTGGTTATAACCCGAAAAACCATCTAAAAAACAATAATAAGTGTGACCTGCTAATCTTTCTAACATTTGGTCAATAAAAGGGAGAGGGAAATGATCTTTTCTAGTTACGGCATTCAACTTCCTATAATCAATACACACTCTCCATCCTGTTTGCAAGCGAGTGGGCACTAACTCATTATTATCATTTTTAACGACAGTTATGCCAGCTTTCTTAGGAACTACTTGAACTGGACTGACCCATTGACTATCTGAAATAGGATAAATAATACCTGCATCGAGTAATTTCAGAACTTCTTTTTTCACAACCTCCATCATGGGTGGATTCAGTCTGCGTTGAGCATCTCGCTTTGGGGTGGCTCCTTCTTCCAAAAGAATGCGATGCATACACACAGCTGGGCTTATACCTTTGATATCTGCAATTGTCCAACCAAAGACTTGTACGTGGTCTCTCAAAACTCAAAGCAACTTTTCTTCTTGGACTTTGGTTAGATTATTAGCAATTATCACTGGCAGTGTTTCCTCTTGCCCTAGATATGCATATTTCAAATGGATTGGTAAAGGCTTTAATTCCAACCTCGGAGCCTGCACAACAGAAGGTAACAACCTTTCATGAGTCACTGGTAATTGAATGGACGAAACTGCATACTTATCTGAAATTTTTGGTAACGAGTGTAATGCGGCTATAGTATCCTTTAATTCCGCATGTTGTTCAATCTCGTCTTCCTCTTCCAGCTCCAAACTATTCGTGATAGCATCCTCCAAGGTTTCCATGTGTAAGTGGTCGAAAGATTTCTGCACCAAGGAATCAAGGACATTAATAGAAAACACGGAATTGACATCACTAGGGTACCTCATGGCCTCGTAAATGTTGAATTGAATCTTTTCGCCGTAAAACTCCATGGTCAAGGTCCCATTGTGCACATCAATCATCGTTCTTGCTGTTTTCAAGAATGGCCTCCCTAACAAGATATGAGCAGGCTTCGGAGATGTATCGTCGTCCATGTCCACAATATAAAAATCGGCAGAAAATATTAGTTCATTCACCTGCACCAAGACATCCTCAATTACCCCTTCGGGGTATGTGTTAGTACGTTCAGCTAATTGGATAATGACACCAGTGTTTTTCAAGGGACCTAGATGCAGAGAAGCATAAATAGATAGTGGCATAACATTAATTGATGCTCCTAGATCTAGCATAGCTCTCTCAAACCTGGTATTACCTATCTTGCAGGGAATGGTAAACATACCCGGATCTTTACATTTTGGAGGCATTTTTCTTTGCAGAACAGCAGATACATTTTCTCCAACAGTTATCTTTTCATTTTCTTGTAATTTCCTTTTATTAGTGCATAATTCCTTCAAAAATTTTGCATACCTTGGAACTTGCTTGATTGCATCTAATAAAGGAATGTTCACCTCTACCTTTCTAAAGGTCTCCAGAATCTCTTTCTCTTGCTCGTCCTTCTTTGAAGTTCTAAGATTCCTAGGAGGAAAAGGTAAAGGGTTAGACTTAAGCTGAATATGAGATTGAGGGATTACCTTTGAGATCTCTGCCTCCTCCTTAGCTTTATCCTCATCAAATTCAACCGTAGCCCTTGGTGTGTCCATTTGTTTTCCACTCCTTAAAGTAATTGAACTTGCGTTTTCCCTCGGATTGATCATTGTTTGAGAGGGCAACTTCCCAGAGCCTTGAGAATCCAATCGTCCAACTGTGGTAGCTAATTGGCTCATTTGATTTTCTAAGCTATGAATGGAAGCCTTTGTATCTTGTTGGAACTGTTGGGTCTGATTCATGAATTGTTGAGTATGATTCATGAAGGTTTTAAACATGTCTTCCAAAGACGCTTCAGATTTTGTAGGTGTTGCTTGTCGAGGTGGATACTGCTGTTGAGCTTGTTGAAACCCTTGTTGTCGATTCGGAAAAGCATTCGACATTGGTGGCCTGTTTCCTCCGTAGCTCAGATTAGGATGATCCCTCCACCCTGGATTATAAGTATTAGAGTAAGGATCATATCTTCTCTGAGGTTGTCCTTGAAAATTTCCCGCTACATTGGCTTGTTCTATGGTGCCATCTTCTTGCAGTGTAGGACAAATATCTGTCGAATGATCCGATGACAAGCATATTCCACAAGTTCTTGTAACTTGCCCGTTCCCCACAGAAAGTTGACGAACCATAGCAGCTAACTCCGAGAGTTGTTGTTCAATGTTGCTCGAGCCAACCTCATTCACCCTTTTCGGTGCATGGTCCATCCGAGTTTCGTATTGCTGTGAGTTAGCCGCCATGTTAGCAATTAAGTTCCGTGCGGCGTCTGGAGTCTTATCAACCAATGCTCCTCCACTTGCAGCATCGATCATACTCCTATCCATCGGTAGCAATCCCTCATAGAAGTACTGAATTTGGTGTTGATCGTCAATTTGATGTGGACAGCACGAACACAGCTTCTTGAACCTTTCCCAATACTCGTGAAGAGTTTCGCCACTAAACTGTCTGATGGCACATATCTCCTTCCTTATGTTGGCAACCCGTGAAGGAGGGAAATACTTCTCCACGAATAGCCTCTTCATATCATCCCATGATTGGATCGAACCGGAGGGAAGATAGTACAACCAATCTTTTGCCAAATCTGCTAAGGAGAATGGAAAAGCCCTAAGCTTTATGTGTTCTTCCGATACTCCATGTGGCCTCATTGTGGAACAAACCACGTGGAATTCCTTCAGATGCTTATACGGATCTTCACCTGTAAGACCACGAAAAGTACGCAAAAGGTGAATTAAGCCAGATTTCAATTCAAAAGCAGCATCTAAAGCGGGATATTCTATGCATAATGGTTGTTGGCGTAAATTGGGAGTAGCCAACTCCCTCATAGTCCTATTATTTGGTGCAGCCATTTCTTCTTCTGAATCGCTAGAAGAAGTCAGTAATGCGAGCGCAACGTTTAAGCCTGGTGATGTAGTAAAATCGTCTTCGAACTCCGAAGTTATGTTTCGTGCTCGACGAGTCTCCTTCCTTATTCTTTTTGCAGTTTTCTCTATCTCTGGATCAAATTTTAAATCAGGAGAGTGAGAGGATCGAGTCATAAACTGAAAGAAAACAAAGAAAATTTATAAAAACAATCACTTCCCCGGCAACGGCGCCAAAATTTGAAAGTTGTCGTTATCACTCCAAAATTATTCCTTACTTTCACTCTATCAATATGAAATTGGTATAATGGCAAGCAAGAGTCGAACCCACGGGAAGTGTATTTTATGATTTATCTGAATGTTTCTTACAGTAAATAACAAATAATAATAAAAAGGGGATTTTTGTAACTATGATTCTACTAGAAAACAAGAAATATAAATGAAGATTATCCAATGATTTGCAAGCTTCAGTTCTTCAGTTCAGTATCATCTTTTCATAAATATGATATAACCAAGTTAATTAATATCTTTCCTTCAATGAAATTAATAACCCTAGGTAACCACGGTCCGCGTTACCCGAAATTCCCCTTTAGTTTTAAATCTAATGTGACGATCGCCCCCACTAGACCCTAATTATCATACAACCTAGAACTATCAGTCTAGATTTAATATGACAATAGCATTAAGAATTAGGGAATTAGGTTATTCCAAGCAATAATCGTACAATCGCAGACTATTTAACCTGTCTCCTTGATATCATAGCAATATTCAAAAGCTTGACCACAATCAAATACCACTATTCGCTACTTATGATCAGATATAACATCGTTTGCTTAATATTATACCTTAATCTAGCATATGATAATAATCGAATCAATTCAATGGGCCCTTATCAAATTAATCAAACCAATCATCATTAAGCAATTCAAATAGATCATCAAGAATAAACTCCACAGATGGAGGAAAAGAAACTAATAACTCAATTAATTCATAGATAATAAATAAGATTCAACATCCCTTAGAACTGAAAATAAAGAACTTAGCCTGACATAGTTGAAAACGCCAATCAATCTTCAATGGAAATCCTTCTCTCTAAGTTGTTATTAAAAACATCCTAATCCTATCTATTTATATCTCTAATAACTCTACTAACAACTCCTAACTCGTAACAACATCATAATCCTTCTTTTGCTCAACTTTTGGAGACGCACGGACACTTAAAATCAAATCCGCCGGCCACGGCCCCGGCCACGGATTCCCTTGTAAAAGCCGGCCGCGGTTACTGTTCACAAATTACAAAATTGCCATTAAGCTCTGTTTTTACCGTTTTGACCCTCCAAAGCTATTTTCTGCAATATAAACATAAAAACAAATAAAATGCAAATAAAAATACTCAATGATAGCAATATATTAAGCCCAAGAACATCGATTCGTAAGTATAAACTACACTCATCAAATACCCCCAAACTTAAGACTTTGCTTGTCCTCAAGCAAAAAAATACCAACAAGAAAAATAACTACATTACTTATACTAACTACATGAATGCATATGCAGATCCAACTAATGCCTTGAGCAATAAATTAACACAATTCATGAAAATTCAGCCTCAAATTCATGCATTATCAGAAATCCAACGTATCACCAATTTCATTCACTACCAACCCTTGTGTGTGTGTGAATTCAATATATCAATTCAATCAAAATTTTAATACAACTCATGAACCAATGTAACAAATCAAAGATATCAACTCAGACTTTTCATCCCCTCTGTACACTTGTCTTCACATTTTTTCCATTTTTTTTTCTTTTTTTTCTTCTTCATTTTACGAGTGCGTTTTACGCTCCATCTCGTGTAAAATTAACTTAGCATGTGCAATGTCCATTTTTCTTAGGCTTTTCAAAATTACCCACGTAGCGAACTTTCCACCAGTGACTCCCAAACCAGTTGGCTTTAGGGCACTGAGTGTAGAGACACTCCTAAGGGCTTACTTGTTCGAGCAATATAGGCCACAAAAACAGACTAGCTAAGAATCTGCTCATATCTGTCTATTTTTCTTTATTTATGTTTGTTTGTTTTTTTTTAGTTAAGACAGACATCGAAGCAATTGTGTATTTCATCCTTCATATCATATGATCCAACACAGTATATAGGTCTCCACTATCTTCAATTAGCACCTAATCCATTAAATTGAACCAAAACCCAACTGACTTAACATATCGAATGTGCAATGAAAAATTAAGGGTCTCGAGTTCAATAAAACTAGCAAATAGTTAGAATCCCCAATTTTAGCAGTCCTTATCCATCTTACTTAAAATTATTACAAAATTCATCAAATTTGTATCATCGGCCAACATTAATCTTCATGCATCAATTACCGCTCAAGGTATGCAATGAAATATGATCCTAACTACATGCAACGAACTAATTAACACTAAATAAAACACAACCATTTTTTATGATTTTTTAAATTTTTTCAAATTTTTTTTTTTATTATTTTTGTTTTTACTAAATGCTAAACCAACTAAACAATGTCCTAAAATATGCAAATGCATCATAATATTCCTAAGACTACTATATATATGCAGAGTACATATGCAGAGTAAATGTTTTACCACCCCCAAACTTAAAGCAGACAATGTCCTCATTGTTAAAGAAATAAAGAACTGAAGGAATAAGAACAAGAGGACTCCCCTGATAGGTCAATCGTCGGAATCGGAAAAGGGACTGGAGCGGTCATCATGGTCATCAGGAGGCGGGTACACCGGCAATGGCTGTGGCTCAGGAAAATGGACTGGATCGGCCGTGGGATTCATCCTCGCGAACATCTCAGTCAAAGCCATGTTAAAGTTAGTCTGAGAGTCAAACATATGGGCTTGACGTTCGGCGAGTCGTGCATTCTGCCTTTCTAAGCGATCCATCCGAGTATCGACCCTCAACTGTAAATTCCGGAGCTGAGTGCTGAATTTGGCCTTACGTGTACCGCCAGAAGTAGATGGTTCACCAGTTTCAGCAACAGGATCGTTGTGGACGATAAAACCTAAACCACGGGGATGTGATTCACCTCCGTCCCAGACTTTATAGCGCTCAATCAAGCCATGATCCAACAAAATCAATGGCTGCTGTATAGATATAGTTATTAAGCTGGAAAAGAATATGGAGGAAAAATTTGAGGTGTTTTGAGGTTTTAGGATATTCCAAATCTTCTAGCTATGCTAGACTTTGAAATTCTTAAAATCGTGCTAAATTCGCACTTTTGTGCTTTTGAAAAGACAAATGTATTTTTAGAGATCATTAATGCACTTAGTGCAAAGATGATAAACGATGGAGTCATCAATGCAGAATAACCTAGTGTTGGATGTATTTTTAAGCCCACTATGGTATGATGTAATATGACAAAGTCAAAATGATTTTCAGTATTTTGAAACGTTTAAAGAAGAGTCTATGCTAATTGTTTCGGCTAGACAAATTGATTTGAAAATATCAAAATGTATTTATAAAATCATCACACGCCATTAAAGCCATGGTGCAGAGATGAAAAAGACGGAATCCTCAACGCACTGTTGCAACGGTGCGGTATCATGAAGTCCTATAAATGAATTTTAGTTACTTTAACTAATCTGAAATGATATTTGAGTCGTAATATACGAACAGTTCAATGATGTGAGTCTATGTCATTTATTTTGACTGGACACTTTTTGGTCAGAAATGACTCAAGTTTTATTTTCCAATCCAACTTATGCTGGAGCGGAATTTTGTAGTAAGTCTGAGGTGAACAACCCCATAATGGGGGATATGTCAGTGCCATGAGTAAAGAACCCGCGAGGGGGCGCCTAATAGTGGTGGCATGCTGATATGGGTTGGTAAATCCAAAGAGTTCGACCCCGAGAGAAGTCGTTGTGCACAGCGCTAGAGTACGATAGGCTGATCACCTAGCGTACGAAACCATTGTGGTATGTTTTCAGTCTTTGTGATTGATAAACATTCTCGCAGTATGTTCACAGTCTTTATGACTCCTCAGAATAGTATGAAAGTTTTAATGAATATTTTGATTTTCAATTTATTCTTTTATAAGATATTGATTTTCAATTTATTCTTCTGCAAGATATTCCATTGTTCTGGAATTGTGAAAAGTATGAACTTCCTAGAAAAGGGTGGTCATAAAATTTGATGAGTAAAGAGATATTCTCAGAGATGAAAATTGGTAGAAATGAGTATGATAAAATTTCGGGGACGAAATTCTTATAAGAAGGGGTGAATGTAATATCCCAGATATTTTCAAGATTTTAAATAATATCTTAATTGATTTTATTAAAGGTTAAGGTTTAAAACCTAGAATGTGAGAAGTAAGATGTGTAGAAAATGGGTAAACATTTTTTTTTAACACAATTGATTTGTTAGAAATTAAATGTGAGAATATTGTATTGATGCATGTAGAGAATTTGTTAAGGAAATAAATTCAATTGAAAAGTGAAGGTGGATATATATATATATATATATATATACCTAAAGTGAGCTTGTTAGCCAAATAAGAGGATGAGTAAGTTAATACTCAATTAAGCTAATAAATTAATTAGTTTAATTAAGAAGCAAGAAGGAAAGTCGTGAAATATAATTACTTAGGTTAATTATATTAGTTATGAGTTGAAGTTGTGAAAAAACTAGGATGATTGTCTAGGATGACAATAATGTGAAGTGATTAGTTAAGTAATTAACTTAATTAATAAGTTTATGTATAGAATTCCAAAGTGAAATTAAAACAAGCCCAATATGTTAATTATTGTAAGTCTTGTTGGTAATTATAGAGAGGTCCAAATAAATTATGGATTAAAGCCTCATGGAGAGTCCAAGTAATATAATTACTACTAGTGGACTAGCCCAAAAGAATTATATGTGTTAGCCCAATATGGGAATACTTGTATGAAGATGGATAAGTTAATTGAGTAACCCAATGTAGGAATAACTACATGGGTATGGGTAATTAAATTATAAACCCAAGTTGATGATAAAAGATAGTAAATTTAATCAAGTCAAAGTACTTGTATTAATGTGTTTTAGAGTTTTAAAAATTAGCACTACCGCCGCAGCGGTAGTAATCACCGCCGCAGCGGTGGAGCAGAATGTTTGAAAATTAATAAGTTATTTAATTCAAATTGAAGTGCTTGTATGTATGAGCATTATTAGGGTTTTAATAAATTAAACCCAAGCTATCTTAAGTGTTAGTGTTTTATAAACTAACTCAATTAGAGGTCCAATAGACTTATAGATAGCAAGTCTAATTGGATTATGTAATTAGATTAGTGTGAGCTAATTGGATTATATTATAAGTCCAAATGAGGTTTTGAACTAGGTCTAATAAATTAACCTAGTACTTCTTGTAATTAATTTAACATTGATTCAAGTTATAACTAATCAAGCTCAATGCTTGTTTTAATTAAATGTAACATAGGGTATTTAAAGTTAGCCCAATGTAACAAATAAATTGAGCCCAAACAAATTAAATGATGAGCCCAATAGATTTAATTCATAAGTCCATTGTGGAGCCCAAATAATAGTCAAAATTGGTCAACATTTATATATATAAGTATATATATATATAGATGTATATATGTATATTTAAGCTATAAAAATAAAGCAAAAATGGGGGATTAAATCCCATTTTGCTGAGATTTATGGGACCCACATGGAGGTGGCTTGATTTGCTTGGTTGCTTCACTTGTACACAATGTCAAAGTGGTTCACCAACCCTAGTCAATCACCTAGTCATTCAAGTGATCAATCAATCCAATAGTAAGCATAATTAACTCCTAATTTGACTATGTTAGTTGATTAGTAGGAGTTGATGGTGATTAAGGGAGTGCTATATATAGAGAAGAGGGAAAGAGCTAGCAAAGGTTAGTCATTTGCTAGCTAGTTCAAGTGTTGTAGAGAGCGAAGCTCTAGAGAAAAATAAGAGCTACTTTGTGAGATTGATGATCTACCATGGAAAAATGTTGGAGGATGATCAAGGTGGAGTCACAAGCCAAGATCATAGTCAAGTGATGAAGAACATCCAAGATCAAGAGGTTCAAAAGTGATCTAACCTTCACCTATTTCATTTTTATAGTCTATATAAGTTTTAATCGGTCAAAATATATTTTTAACCGATCAAAAGTTATTTTGATGCTCTAGAAGTCTAAATCTATGATATATAGGTAGATTCATGGTTTAGTATGTTTAAAACAAGTATTGGTATGTGTGGTATGCAAATAAATGGAAGAAAATTCCATATTGCGATTTACCGGTAAAACCCTAAGGGGTTCGATCTTTAAATTTCGTGTCAAACGTTTTTAAAAATTTGATCAAACCATGAAATATTGTAAAACAAGAAGTTAGAAAGACAACAACACTAAGTTGGTGTCATTTGGATGTGTAGAGTTTATTTTATTCAAGTTTGAACAATTAAAACCAAGGATTTGTGATTTTAGTTTTCACTTTGTCCTTGTGAGCCATTTTTAGTCTAGTTCCGTTTGGAATTTGGATTTGTGATCTAAAGAGAAATTGTAGAGGGGGAAATTCTGATGAGAATGGACTCAAGAATCACCCTAAAATATTTTGAAATGAAGAAGTTATGGCTGTCGGAGGGTCCGGCAGTCCCCAAATTAGGTTTTCGGAAATTTGTACTACCGCCGCAGCGGTCAAACATTCTGCCAGTAACATGTTTTAGCCGTCCGGGACGGGTCGGGTATGTCCGGGTCGGTCCGGGTTGAGTTTTTAGTGGAAATTTAAGTTGAAATACATGTAAAATGAATGTGTTTCAATACTAAACCATATATGTAAAGTTTATTAGTGACTTAATGGTATCTAAATGTATAAAATAAAGACTAAAGTTAACACAATTAAAAAGTTAACTATTGGTAATGTTTGAAGAACATTAAAATATTATCAAATGATGAATAATATTATTATAAGATTAAAAGGTTATTAATGTGTAATAACTTTGGTATATGATAAAAATGTTATCAAATAATTAATGACATTAGTAGATGATTAAAATATTATTAAATGGTTAATAATATTAATAAGAGATTAAAATATTATTAAATGGATAATAATATTAATAAAGTGTTTAAAATATTATTAAATGGTTAATAATATTAATATGTGAGTAAAATATTATTAAATGGTTAATAATATTAATATGTGATTAAAATATTATTAAATGGATAATAATATTAATAAGTGATTAAAATATTATTAAATGGTTAATAATATTAAGAAGTGATTAAAATATTATTAAATGGTTAATAATATTAATAAGTGAGTAAAATATTATTAAATGGTTAATAATATTAATAAGTGATTAAAATATTATTAAATGGTTAATAATATTAATAAGAGATTAAAATATTATTAAATGATTAATAATATTAATAAGAGATTTAAAATATTATTAAATGGTTAATAATATTTAAACGTAGTTGTATATTATCAAAGGTAGATAATATTTTGAGGTATTTGGTACATTATTAATGTCCAAATCATTAAGTTATGTAAAAGAAGAAAGTTTAATTGAATTAAACAAATGTAAATAGTCCATTTGTGACTAATTTAGACAACTTATGAAGAATGGGTCGTACGAAGCATGTGTAGCGAATGCGTAAGTTGGTTAAGTGTACCCGACATGTCCAACTAGATTTGGTCTAGGGTTTTTGTCCGGAACGTATAAGTTCATGTGTCGGACAACTAAAGAGTTAATACTTTGAAGTTAAGGTCTTAAGTTAAGATTAAGTAATAGTCATTATATCTAATGATTATTTCAATTTCCTATATAAATTATAGGTTGAACGAGAGACGCAAATAAGCGTAACTGGTAGAAACAAAACCAGGCAAGTTTTTCAGAACGTGTTGCATTATGTGCATAATTTATAAGTTTGTTATTAAACTGTGTTGTGCTCATACGTGGTTATGTGCAAAGATGTAATGTGCCTTTGTGCAATAAGTTGATTTGAACTGTTGATATGCGATAGTTGATTTAAGACAATTGTTCTGCATTGAACTATATGTCATGATAGAGGCTAGACATGAAGCATAGATTAAATGCGAGGCATGACATGCATGAGATAGGTATGTACTGCAGAGCATAAGATGCATGAAGCATGAAGCATGATGTAAGTATAAAATGCATAGTATGTTTAAAATATGAAGCATGCAATGTGTTATATGAAACTGTTAGACTTGCTGAGCCGTCGTGCTCATTCTTGCTTAAACCAACATTTTCAGATAGTACAAGTATTTGAAGTCTTGATAAGGATCAAGAAACAGGAATGCATAGTACATTCATTGAAAATCTAAATATCTATTGTAGATATCAGTCCAAATAGGACAGGTAAATGATTCTGTAGCATAAGACTTAGTTGGTATGTTATATGAGTATTAAATACTCAAATTGATTGTAATAGAATGTCGTATCATGTATGATATTGAGACATACTAGGAATGTATAAAGATTTCGATTCTGGAATAGAAGAAGATGTTATATAATTGTAAATAAATGATTGTTTAGCAATTATAATATTGTTGTAATTCATGAACAATAAGGAAAAGGTTGTACTCGTGTTGAACCAGATCCGAGGTTCAAGGAACCCGGATTTGGGGTCGTCACAGGTTAACTTGGAATACTTAACAACTTTTGATCAACTTAAACCCCCTGCAAAATTAACTTGTACTCCTTTATACTTGTCGTATTTTGTGCATTAAACTATTGAACTTTTCATTTTTATAAATGCACTACCATACTAATTAAAGATTTATAATTGAGTCATTCCATCAAATTATTTGGATAAAAGTTATCTTTACTTTTTGAGTGCATTTTATTTTATAAAAAAAAAAAAAAAAACCTGCCAAAGTCACTTTGTTGGTGCTTCTTTTTATGTTATTTTAAAAATGACGGGGCTTTTTTATTATAAAGCTATTAAAAGAATTTAAAACAAAATAATAAAATACAAATAAACTTGAAAATTTATAATAAACGAATTTAAAATAAATATTATTATTACTTTTATTATTATATGTTGTCAAAGACTTTAAATGTGTGTGTGTGTCTGTATATATATATATATATATATATATATATATATATATATAATAATAATAATAATAATTAAATATCAAATATTGTATAACCTTTCTAAGTTAGAGACTTACAGTACTAGCACCCAAACCATTCTTACAAAGGAAGGACACTCCGATAATGCGACGCACAAAGAAACATGTATTTTCTAGACATTGCCAATAATGCTAATCACTAACAATGATATACTAAAATATCAACTAACAAATTAAATAGAATACAATAATAAAAACTATAAAAAAATGATAATGATAATAATAATAATTCTTAAAATTAAATAAATGCCCAAGAAAAAACATTATTAAATCCAAAAAGGGAAAAATTAAATCAATCCAAAGGCTGAGAAAAGTAATAGATTTTCACTATTGGCTCAGATCTGTATGTATGTGATTAGGATAGAAAGTGTGCCACTGTCATGGCTGCAACAACAGTTGCATATAAAATGCCATCAAAATTGTTGCCATGCCAAGATACAGGTAAAATTCACAATGCCTGATTTTCCAAAGATGTTAATGAAAACTTTTATCATCATAGCCTTTCATATTATCAACAGAGCAGCTCCAACAGCAATACCACCAGGAAAAAAGAAAGAAAAAGAAACAGGAACGTAAAAGGCAAAAAAAGGTTAAACCCTTTACACCCACACACACGCGCACCATTATTATTGCTATTATCATTCACTCTTTAAAAAATCAATTTGTACTCCCGACTAACTAAAAGCCACGATCTTTAAAAGTAAATAAAGACAAAATAACATTTTAACATAAAGGATAACCAGTGATAGCAATAATATAAAATTTTGGGTATCCACATTGCCTATAAATTAAAATAATACTGATATGAAATATATTTGTAATTTTTTTTATGGGATTGTTATAATTATAAGAAATAGTTTTCATTTTATTTTAACTAGTTAGGGTATTTTTTTCTTTCAATAGTTTAACTAGTGATTATGCATTATTAATAAGAGTATCTTAGTCGTTTAGAACTTTCTAGACATTGCCAATAATGTTAATCACTAACAATAATACATACAAATATTCAATATTGTGTTGATTCTTTAAGTTAGAGACCCATAATATTAGCAACCAGGCATTTCCCATGAAAGAGAAGGCACGACTAACAATACTTACGGCACGCAATGCCCTTTCCTATGTAAAACTTTCTAGACATCGCCAATAATGTTGATCACTATATATATATATATATATATATATATACTAGTCATTGCCCGTGCCTGAAGGCACGGCGAAACGAAAAATTAGATTAAAATTCAAAAAATAATACATTATGGTCAATATATTAGGCAATGTGTCGGATGCCTCTCTCTTTTATTGTATGCTGGAATCGGAACTTTCCAGGGCATTATAGTTGCAAGGAGAGAACAATTATTCATTTGCTCTCGAGAAGTTTTCCTGTGCCTACTATTGCAAATCTAACATTATCCCTAGATTACACTAATCATAAGATACACTACAATCCCACACATACATACTATTGCAAATCTAACATCTAACATCATAAAATTTTCATATCAAGGATCCGAACATATGCAATCAGTGTAACCTGAGTATGGACTAAAACCACCGCAATGCCTCTTAGGAACCACTATAATAAACTGACCTGATAAAAACCACATTAAAAATCAAGACTAATTATGAACATGAACATTGAAGAGAAATATCTCAGAAA
Organism: Hedera helix; assembly: GCA_947179155.2. Taxonomy (NCBI): domain Eukaryota; kingdom Viridiplantae; phylum Streptophyta; class Magnoliopsida; order Apiales; family Araliaceae; genus Hedera; species Hedera helix. The sequence continues at coordinate 48,675,180 of OX359276.1, read as the reverse complement.
AATATAGCTATATATTCTACCTGAAACAATTGTGCCATCACATTAGAATCATGGCGGATATGCTGCTGGAATGCTGCAGGGTTAACTGCAGATCCATCTGGGTTGAAGCTCAAGTCATTGGTGGATGCACTAAAATTAATTTAATTGTCACACCATTTAGAATGTAAATGCATGCCTAGCATTATAAACCACTAAGCTTCCAGTGCACGTTATAAAAAAACTCAAATAACGAAAGGGCATCCATCATACATAATTAGTACTAAAAAGAGAAGTACTAATTCGATTAGCAGCAAGAACCAATTGATGCAAGTTCTCCCAAATGCTAATCAATGATTTCTATATGATGGAACATAATTATGGCAGTTTGACAATATAGAATTACATTGTCATTAATTAGAATTACTTAATCACCATTACCTTTAACTTTTTTAACCAAGTATTTTTGCACAACTTTTACTTAAATTATAAAATAAAAATAAAAAAGAGCACCATTAACTTTCACTTACAAGTCAGAGAAGGAAGAGCCTAACTGCATAAACATCTCCACCTACAACTTCCTATTGCCAAAATTATTTTTCTTTTCCCATTTTCCTCTCTTGATATTCATGCAGGACTTATCCGGATTCAGTCACTCCACCTCCAGGAAACTAATAAAAAATACATAAGCAATTTCATTCCTTTAGCTTTATATGGATGTTTATAGTTAAGAATTGTCTTAGAATATAATGCAATAAAACTATATTTCAGAGAAATGATTAGCTGTATAAGCAAGTTGATTGTTTTAGAAATAATTAAATATAGATGTCATGTTTGAGCACTCCAATATTAAGCTAGAATTTGTATATAGAACACAAATAAATATCTGAGTTGATAAATCTTAAGAGTATCATGAGTATGATGTTTTCGAACACAAATACCAAATACCAAAACACAGATGCCAAACACAGTTAGCTCGATAAATAGTAAATACGGTAAAAGTATGCCATTTATTTCATCATAGGCACGTCGCAACAGCATTGTGGCACAATTCAGATTTAAATTAACTAAACAACTATATATCGTTGTCAATTAAATCTATCAAAAGGTAAGCCATATCACATGACTTAGGCTACAACCTTTTTAATACAACTATATATATTGTGCAACATTTAGCTAACAATACTGAAAATAAGTCCCTTATTTGATTCAAGAAACAAAGCAGCCCTCCTTTTCTTTGAAAAACATAACAGCCCCTTCCTTTCTATTTGTTTGTAAACAAAGCATTCCACAACCAAAACTTAGTTAGCCCCTTTCATTTGGTTTTGCCTAGCCCATCATTGGTTCACATGACCCTCACATAGCACATCTATGTCGTTCATTTTTACAAACATGCATCATCCAAAGTCTTAAAATCATTTCAATGTTCATATGGACATACACCCTTGGATTACAAATTACCACCCATGTTACATTTATTATGAAATTCAAATACATCTAACACCCATACTTGAATATATAGCATCATATAGCATGATTTATGTAGCATCATATAGTCTCATAGAAGTTATGTGTTAAGTTATGAAAACAAATTTGCAAATAACCAAAACTTATACCATACACAACACACAGTTATTCTCTTCGCTTGAAAACAAATTTGCAAATAACCAAAACTTAGTTAGTTAACTCCTTTTATACACAACACACATAGACTTGTATTCAACTTGCTCAAGTATTTACAACTAAATCACGTTCTGAAAACAGCAATTTACTAAGTTTCTTCTTTTAGGAATTTTGTCAAACAGTTGGTGTGCAGTCAAAAATAGCCGTCATGTTACTAATCAACACATAATCACAAAACTCCAGCCATAACCTGCCTTATTTCTCCTGGATCCCACTATGATCCTCAATCATCAATCACAACACATAGCTCCCACAAACAGCCACAATGTAACAAACAAGAATAATGAAATTTATAATTAAATAACTATGAGTTTGAGTATGAGTTGCTAAGAACTGCTGGACTCTCCTTCTTTTTCCCTCTCCTAGTCGGGCCTCTTCAATGTAGAAACCCATAAACCCAGCCACAATGTAATGCACGGGACAGATAAATAAATGAAAGTATTAACCACATTAAGAAAATAACACCCAACATCTAGTTAATAAACACAAACCCAGAACTCCTCAATAATCAAACAAAATAAACATCAATATTCAACAACGTACATATAAAAAGAGGCGAAGATTAACATACTATATTCGGACTCGACCAATTCTGGGCGGCCTTGAAGGAAGAGTTGAACGGTGACATCAATATCGAAACCGAAGAGAGATTGGAGGACTTGAGGGTCGGCATCGAATGCTGTTGGACTTCACCAGCTCCACAACTTTTTCCGGCGGTAGTGGGTGGGAGGCGGTGGTTCCCCAGTTCACACCTATGGCTCCAGCCCTAGACATGTTCGTACCGGCTGAACATGCCGACTGAATCCCAAGCTCCAATCGATTAGAACATGCCGACTGAAGAAACTCGGGGGAACCAATCGATTAGCTCTGGCGTAGGGAGGCTAGAGAGGTTACTTTCAAATTTTGAAATCAAAGAGCACTGGCGTAGAAGCAGATAGAGAAGAGAGAGGGGAATCAAAATGGAGTTAATCACAGCCCTTCTTTGTTGAAGCCATTAGTAATTTGAGGCCATTGGATGAATCTGCTCTGTTTTATATAATATATATATATATATATATATATATATATATATATTTTACCATCTAATATTGTGTTAACTTTTCAAGTTAGAGCCTCACAATATTAGCAACAAGGTCATTCCCAAGAAAGGGTAGGCGCAACTAACAATACTAGCGAACAGGTCATTTCCAAAAAAGACTAGGCGCGACTAACAATACTAGCGAACAGGTCATTTCCAAAAAAGAGTAGGCGCGACTAACAATACTAGCGACTAGGTCATTCCTACCAAAGACTTCCCCTCGATTAATACGGCGTGCAATGCCCTTTCCTATATGGAATTTTTTAGAGATCGCCAATAATAATAATTTAATATCCAATATTATATTAATTTTTTAAGTTAGAGACTCACAATACTAGCAACCAGGTCATTCAAAGGAAAAAGGCCACGCGACTAACAATACTAGCGACCAGGTCATTCCTACCAAAGACATCCCTTCAGTTAATACGGCGCGCAATGCCCTTTCCTATATAGAACTTTCTAGACATCGCTAATAATGGTAATCACTAATAATGATATATATATAATAATAATAATTTAATATTCAATATTGTGTTAATTTTGTGTTACTTTTTTAAGTTAGGGACTCACAATATTAGCAACCAGACCATTCTCAGGAAAGTGCAGGCGCGACTAACAATACTAACGACCAAGTCATTCCTACCAAGGACATCCTTTCGGTTAAATACGGCACACAATTCCCTTTCCTATGAGGAACTTTCTAGAAATCACCAATAATGTTGATCACTAACAATTTTATATATATATATATAATATATATATATATATATATATATATATAATAATTTAATATCTAATATTGTATTAATTTTTTAAGTTAGAGACTCTCAATACTAACAACCAGGTCATTCCTAAGAAAGAGGTCGTGCGACTAACAATACTAGCGACCAAGTCATTCCTACCAAAGACATCCCTTCGGTTAATACGGCGCGCAATGCCCTTTCCTATATAGAACTTTCTAGACATCGCCAATAATGGTAATCACTAACAATGATATCTATATAAAATAATAATTTAATATTCAATAGTGTTAATTTTGTGTTACTTTTTTAAGTTAGAGATTCACAATATTAGCAACCAGACCATCCTAAGGAAAGTGGAGGTCCCTTCGGTTAATACGGTGCGCAATGCCCTTTCCTATATAGAACTTTCTAGACATCGCCAATAATGTTAATCACTAACAATGATATATATATATAAAAAATAATAATTTAATATTCAATATTGTGTTAATTTTATGTTACTTTTTTAAGTTAGAGATTCACAATATTGGCAACCAGGCCATTCTCAGGAAAGTGGAGGCGCGACTAACAATACTAACGACCAAGTCATTCCTACCAAGGACATCCTTTCGGTTAATACGGCACGCAATTCCCTTTCCTATGAGGAACTTTCTAGACATCACCAATAATGTTGATCACTAACAATTTTTTTTATATATATATATATATAATAATTTAATATCCAATATTGTATTAATTTTTTAAGTTAGACTCCCAATACTACCAACCAGGTCATTCCCAAGAAAAAGGCTGCGCGACTAACAATACTAGCGACCAGGTCATTCCTACCAAAGACATCCCTTCGTTTAATACAGCGCGCAATGCCATTTCCTATATAGAACTTTCTAGACATCGCTAATAATGGTAATCACTAACAATGATTTATATATATATATATATATATATATATATATATATATATATATATCATAATTTAATATCTAATATTGTATTAATTTTTTAAGTTAGAGACTCCCAATACTAGCAACCAGGTCATTCCCAAGAAAGAGGATGCGCGGCTAACAATACTAGCGACCAGGTCATTCCTACCAAAGACATCCCTTCGGTTAATACGGCGCGCAATGCCCTTTCCTATATAGAACTTTCTAGACATCGCCAATAATGGTAATCACTAACAATGATATCTATATAAAATAATAATTTAATATTCAATAGTGTTAATTTTGTGTTACTTTTTTAAGTTAAAGATTCACAATATTAGCAACCAGACCATCCTAATGAAAGTGGAGGTCCCTTCAGTTAATACGGTGCGCAATGCCCTTTCCTATATAGAACTTTCTAGACATCGCCAATAATGTTAATCACTAACAATGATATATATATATATATATATATATATATATATATATATATATATAAAATAATAATTTAATATTCAATATTGTGTTAATTTTGTAAGTTAGAGATTCACAATATTGGCAACCAGGCCATTCTCAGGAAAGTGGAGGCGCGACTAACAATACTAACGACCAAGTCATTCCTACCAAGGACATCCTTTCGGTTAATACGGCACGCAATTCCCTTTCCTATGAGGAACTTTCTAGACATCACCAATAATGTTGATCACTAACAATTTTATATATATATATATATATAATAATAATTTAATATCCAATATTGTATTAATTTTTTAAGTTAGACTCCCAATACTACCAACCAGGTCATTCCCAAGAAAAAGGCTGCGCGACTAACAATACTAGCGACCAGGTCATTCCTACCAAAGACATCCCTTCGTTTAATACAGCGCGCAATGCCATTTCCTATATAGAACTTTCTAGACATCGCTAATAATGGTAATCACTAACAATGATTTATATATATATATATATATATATATATATATATATATATATATATAATAATTTAATATCTAATATTGTATTAATTTTTTAAGTTAGAGACTCCCAATACTAGCAACCAGGTCATTCCCAAGAAAGAGGATGCGGGGCTAACAATACTAGCGACCAGGTCATTCCTACCAAAGACATCCCTTCGGTTAATACGGCGCGCAATGCCCTTTCCTATATAGAACTTTCTAGACATCGCCAATAATGGTAATCACTAACAATGATATCTATATAAAATAATAATTTAATATTCAATAGTGTTAATTTTGTGTTACTTTTTTAAGTTAGAGATTCACAATATTAGCAACCAGACCATCCTCAGGAAAGTGGAGGTCCCTTCGGTTAATACGGCGCGCAATGCCCTTTCCTATATAGAACTTTCTAGACATCGCCAATAATGTTAATCACTAACAATGATACATATATATACATATATATATATATATATATATAAAATAATAATTTAATATTCAATATTATGTTAATTTTGTGTTACTTTTTTAAGTTAGAGATTCACAATATTGGCAACCAGGCCATTCTCAGGAAAGTGGAGGCGCGACTAACAATACTAACGACCAAGTCATTCCTACCAAGGACATCCTTTCGGTTAATACGGCACGCAATTCCCTTTCCTATGAAGAACTTTCTAGACATCACCAATAATGTTGATCACTAACAATTTTTTATATAAATATAATAATTTAATATCCAATATTGTATTAATTTTTTAAGTTAGAGACTCCCAATACTAGCAACCAGGTCATTCCCAAGAAAAAGGCCACGCGACTAACAATACTAGCGACCAGGTCATTCCTACCAAAGACATCCCTTCGGTTAATACGGCGCGCAATGCCATTTCTTATATAGAACTTTCTAGACATGGCTAATAATGGTAATCACTAACAATGATTTATATATATATATATATATATATATAAAATAATAATTTAATATTCAATGTTGTTAATTTTGTGATACTTTTTTAAGTTAAAGATTCACAATATTAACAACCAGGCCATTCTCAGGAAAGTGGAGGCGTGACTAACAATACTAACGACCAAGTCATTCCTACCAAGGACATCTTTTCGGTTAATACAGCACGCAATTCCCTTTCCGATGAGGAACTTTCTAGACATCACCAATAATGTTGATCACTAACAATTTTATATATATATATATATAAATATATACATATATAAAATAATTTAATATCCAATATTGTATTAATTTTTTAAGTTAGTGACTCCCAATACTAGCAACCAGGTCATTCCCAAGAAAGAGGCCGCGCGACTAACAATACTAGTGACCAGGTCATTCCTACCAAAGACATCCCTTCGGTTAATATGGTGCGCAATGCCCTTTCCTATATAGAACTTTCTAGACATCGCCAATAATGGTAATCACTAACAAAGATATCTATATAAAATAATAATTTAATATTCAATAGTGTTAATTTTGTGTTACTTTTTTAAGTTAGAGATTCACAATATTAGCAACCAGACCATTATCAGGAAAGTGGAGGCGCAACTAACAATACTAACGACCACGTCATTCCTACCAAGGACATCCTTTCGGTTAATACGGCACACAATTCCCTTTCCTATGAGGAACTTTCTAGACATCACCAATAATGTTGATCACCAACAATTTTATATATATATATATATATATATATATATATATATATATATATATAAAATTATTTAATATCCAAAAGTGTTAAATTTTGTGTTAATTTTTTAAGTTAGAACCTCACAATATTAACAACCAAGTCATTCCTAGGAAAAAATAGGCATGACTAACAATACTAACGACTATGTCATTCCTATCAAAGACTTCCCTTCGGTTAATACGGCGTGCAATGCCCTTTTCCTATATGGAATTTTCTAGACGTCACCAATAATGTTAAATCACTAACAATGTTATAATAATAATAATAATAATTTAATATCCAATATTGTATTAATTTTTTAAGTTAGAGACTCTCAATACTAACAACCAGGTCATTCCTAAGAAAGAGGCCGCGCGACTAACAATACTAGCGACCAAGTCATTCCTACCAAAGACATCCCTTCGGTTAATACGGCGCGCAGTGCCCTTTCCTATATAGAACTTTCTAGACATCGCCAATAATGGTAATCACTAACAATGATATATATATAAAATAATAATTTAATATCTAATATTATGTTAATTTTGTGTTACTTTTGTATGTTAGAGACTCACAATATTAGCAACCAGGCGATTCTTAGGAAAGAGGAGGCGCGACTAACAATACTAACGACCAAGTCATTCCTACCAAGGACATCCTTTCGGTTAATATGGCGCACAATGTCTTTTCCTATGTAGAACTTTCTAGACTCACAATATTAACAACCAAGTCATTCCTAGGAAAGAATGGGCACAACTAATAATACTAACGACTAGGTCATACCTACCAAAGACTTCTCTTTGGTTAATACGGCGTGCAATGCCCTTTCCTATATGGAATTTTCTAGACATCGCCAATAATGTTAAATCACTAACAAAGATATAATAATAATAATAATTTAATATCCAATATTATATTAATTTTTTAAGTTGGAGACTCCCAATACTAGTAAACAGGTCATTTTCAGAAAAGAGGAGGCACGACTAACAATACTAATGACTAGATCATTCCTACCAAAGACATATCTTCGGTTAATACGGCACACAATGTCCTTTCCTATATAGAACTTTCTAGACATCGCCAATAATGGTAATCACTAACAATGATATATATATATATAAAATAATAATTTAATATCTAATACTGTTAATTTTGTGTTACTTTTTTAAGTTAGAGACTCACAATATTAGCAATCAGACCATTCTTATGAAAGATGAGGCGCGACTAACAATACTAACGACCAAGTAATTCCTATCAAGGACATCCCTTCGGTTAATACGGCGCGTAATGCCCTTTCCTATGGAGAACTTTCTAGACATAGCCAATAATGTTAATCACTAACAATTATATATATATATATATATAATAATAATAATAATTTAATATCCAATTGTGTTAAATTTTGTGTTAATTTTTTAAGTTAGAGACTCGCAATATTAGCAACCAAGTCTTTTCTAGAAAAAATAAGCACGATTAACAATACTAACGACTAGGTCATTCATCATAGTCAACATTCCTAAGGATCACCGTGTCAAGAAATTGGTGTTAGGACATTTAAGGTGTCTATATAACTATGAGCTACAACTCATAACCCTCTAAATTGAAAGAAAATTTTAAAATACTACAAAATATAAAATGATTGCAATATTATTGAATAGCATAAAAAACACATATAGGGGCTAAAGTTATTTTAAACGAAAAGTCATTTCAACGCAAGAAAAATAAATAAATAAGTAAATAAGATGGGCAGAATAAACAATAAACATAAATATAAATGTGTACTACCTAATATAATATATTCGTCTTTTGTTCTCATCTTAAAAAGCTTACCTTTCATATACACTACTTTATTTCCTACATAAAGAGTATTATTTCTTTTGTTGGAATAATTTATTTGTAATATTAGTACTAAAGAAGGTTATGTGTGCCCACCCCCACAGGTCGGATAAAAAAATCATTCCACCACCATCAGTGGGTTTAAAAAAAGAAAAAATGAGCAATAGTGTAAGACATTAGACTGATAATAGCCTCAATCTCTATTATCACTTTCCACGAGTAAGGAGCCACAAAAGAATTTACCCTATGATATTTCATAGGTGAATGGATTCTATTTAATTTTTAATTCATTAAATTTATTAAGTATCTACCAAACAAGAAGGTGTGATCCAACTACTATTACCTTTAGATGTCATGCTAGCTAAAAAACCAAATACTACAATACCTTAAAAATGTACCACTTGCCAGTAAAAAAAAACCCTATTACACCCTAGAAATAAATCGTAGACCCTAGACCCTTAAACCCCATATTACACACAAGACCCCAAAAAAATAAAAAATAAGAGATTGAGAGAACTAGAAAAAATAGAAAAAGATTAAGACAGGCATAGAGAATTAGTTTAAACTTACTTCGGCTTAAATCATCTTGATGAAAGGCAACTGAGTGTTCAAGCTCCCCAAGATCCGCAAAATGCGTCTGATTTCTCCCACTTTCATCACCACTCGGTTTTTATCATCCATGTCAACATCATGAACTTCCGTGTATCCACCCCTTGTTCCTAATAAACCCATCTCTGTTGGACGAAAGTTCTACATTAACACACGAACAAAATATATTGTACCCTTCAGTATATAAACACAACCCCGAGAATATGTAAATGCAAATATACAGATACTTAACTATGAAAAGAAAGAAGGAAAGGTGGGGAGGTGGATATTACCGTATTGTGCCCCCCAAACTGCAAGTTACTAGAAACAAGAGCAACATTTGCTGGCTATAAATCGTTAAAATAGGAGCAACTGAGTTTTCAAGCTCCCCAAGATCCAAAAAATGCGTCTGATTTCTCCCACTTTCATCACCACCTCTTTAACATAACCCATTATACATCACAACAAATTTAGATAAATATACCCTTTATGGAAACAAGTACGTCCATCTTAAATACATACAAATATAAGCATAAGAGAAACGTAGAAGAAAACATAGTACCTAAGGTAGAGAAAGTGGCAAAACATTTCGGAGCTAGCAAGTGGGGAGCTGTTGCTACTGTTGTGCTTTAAATCTCTGCATTTTTCTCCTGTCACTACTTTCTCTCTCACTATATATATAATATATGTACATGTTAACATATAAAAATGAAAGAAACCAAGCTACATGGAGAAGGAGAAGAAGGAAAGAACGTAAGGCAAGGAAAAGGTTTAATGAGAGCAAATCCTGAAGCTATCTTTTTCAAATACTTAAATTCAAGTGTGAGAATATGATTTATTTCGGATTGCAGACATTAGTAATACTTAAATACAAGTAAGACTCTTCAAAAACTAATTTCTAAAAGGGAAATAAACAAAAACTAAAAGAAATCAAAATAATAATACTAGTAATAAGATTACTACTTCTGATAGATCTATACGATATGCAAAATGTCAACATCCAAAACAAACATGCCAATCTATCATGTAATTAAGAGACGGGATTTTGGGGCAAACAAGGGGAAAAAGTAGCAGAAGCCGGCCAGTTCGACCTTTTTCTTCGATTCCATTAATTTTTTATTGGAAGTTGAAGATAGCTATCTATATACTAGCTACTACAGCTACTCCCCTTCGTATGTCTAATCTCTCTCTCTCTCTTTTTAATCTCTCACTGTATCTCTCTTCTGAGTTGGTAGGTCCTTGTGATTATCATTCTGAATGATTACACTAGCGGCGCTCAGAATTTGTTCCTCCTACTTTGGTATATGTACATCTCTCTCTAGTCTCTCTCTTAATTTTACTCATGTCGCCTATTTTTGTTCTTTCTCTTTTCATTTTTCGTACTTTATTTTATTTCTATTAATTATATAGATGGACTTGCAAGACGGTTTACCATTTTATATTATGAATTTGAAGAGTTTTGTTATGTACAGTAATTTTGTCAATAATTTATATACTTATTTTTATAAAAAATGGTAGAACTTATCATTTACATGATGAGTTTTATTATATTTTATAAAAATTATTGTATAAATTATTATAAAATATCATTATTCATATTTTTTTCTAAATTTGAATGATAAATATCAATTTTATGAACTAAAGAAGCTATATTTTAAAATTATATTTTGATTTTTAAAAACGTGGAAAGCTTAAAATCAAATTAGTACTATATATCATGTATATAATGTAATAATGTAAATTTTGGGTGGTGATTAAATTTTAGGATTTGCAATTAAATCAATTAGGGGGTATGTTCACATCCCCTTGTCTGAATAATTAGGTTGGGTTGGATAATAGATAGGATTTGATACGTAAGTGGGAGACTGAAGACTCTTTAATCGGCGGGGGTTTAGGTTATGTTGGTAGATGAGACTTAAGTTGTGTGATGTACTCCCAAGTCAGAAAAAGAAAGCAACCTTGTCTACTAATAATTTCCCACCCACCCTATGTATATATAAAGAATTTTTTTAATGTGTGTCCTTAGGATACACACTAAGCGTGAAAAATAATGTATAATATTATTTATTTATGTGGGCGCACTGAATTTAATATATAAAAAAATAATATACTAGTGGACCCCATGTATTGAATTCAGTGCAACTATATAAAAAAATAATTTTTAACGGGTCACATCTCTTAAGGGCACACATTAAGTACGGAAAACAAGAGATGAGACTCGCTAAAAATTATTTTTTTATATAGTTGCACTGAATTCAATACATAGAGTCCATTAGTATATTATTTTTTTATACATTGAATTCAGTGCGCCTACATAAATAAATAATATTATATATTATTTTTCAGGCTTAGTGTGTATCCTAAGGACACACATTAAATAATATTAATATTTATTTATCATGCATCTAATATATATAATATTAATATAAACTATGCTTTTTAATTTATTGTATATATAAAACTTATAATATTTAGTACATTTATAGTATACAGCTGTAAAACAATGTGTGTTAAATTAGTTTACTGAGAAACATATGTCTCCTATACATAAATGGAGAAAAGAACATGGGCCACACGTAATTCTTTTTTATTGTGGATACACAAATGGTAAATGAATAAACAAACACCAAATGGCAGGAAGCAACTATCTCTCTCTTCCCCTCTTTCTTTCAGAGCAGTCATCGGTCGTCGCAACAAAAGAGAAGAAGCAATAGCAGTTCAAACCAGAAAAAATTGGAGTTGAAGACTGTTAATTAGTGATGCGAATTCTTTTACACAGTAGCAGGGTTGAGAAGAAGAGACGAAGTGAGCAGCAACAGTTTGGGTTTTCAAATCACAATCGGTAAGCCTTTTGGTGGTGTTATTTGTTGTTTGATCCAAATACAAGGCGTACGCCTTTGCCATTAGGCGTCTGAGGTGTCACCTAGAAGACCCAAGGCTACGACTATGTGGTTAAGGTGCTCTCTTTTGTAACATTCACCAAGTCGTTCACTCACATTACTCCTTCTCGACCGCTTCGATGACTAGTTGTCGCCTAGGCGACGACTTGACAACCCTGGGACTTTTGGTCAGATGCCTTATCACTTTTCAAGTTGAAAGTGTAACTTTTCGGGTTGAGCATTTATGGTCAGGTGCCTCAGTCACTTTTGAAGTTCAAAGTGTAACTTTGTCGGGTTGAGGACTTATGGTCAGATTCCTCCATTTTTCTTTTAGTGGTAAAGCATAACACTTGTGCCTTATCCCTTGGTCGTGCCAATTTTGGCATTTAGGGTTTCATAAGGGTTTAAGTTGAGTGCCCTATCACTTGGTCATCTAATTTCTTGGCAAGTGCAATCTATGAGGACTTGAAATCGGGTGTCTCGTCACTTGGGTCGTCCAATTTCTTGGCGAGTGTACTCTACGAGGACTTGAAATTGGGTGCCTCATCACTTGGGTCGTCCAATGTCTTGGCAAGTGTACTCTTCGAGGATTTAGCCACCATTTTGAGTGGACCACCATCTTGGGTGAATTTTTAATTCATCAATTCTTGTGTCTCCTCCCTTGGTCATCCAATTTCTTGGCAAGAGATACTCCTAAGGACTTCAACCACTATTTTCGGTGGACCACCATATTGGGTGGATTTTTAATTCATCAATTCTAGTGCATCCTCCCTTGATCATCCATTTTCTTGGCAAGGGATGCTCCTGAGGAAAGAACTAGATTTGTTAATCATATGGACATTTATATATTAACACGTGTACATACGTACGAACAAAAATATGTAAGGAATTAAATAACCAAATTAGATTATAATTAATTGTAAATACCAATATAGATCCGATGGGTAGAATAATTATGTTGTAAGTGATATTAATTACATAAATTAATATCATAGGTTACTAAATTATTATTATTTGATTATGTTATTATTATAGATTGTCCAAGAAAGGATAATTAGCCATTAAATTAATAATCAGACACCGAGGTAAGTTCCTAAACCCTAATCTTGACCCATTAATCATATGTTGGATATTAAAGCTTTAATTGAGTTCCATTTCTTAAGTTTTATCATTATTCCATATTCTTGAATATTGATCTCGATTGATATTGTAAATTGTTCAATTAAAATTGAAAATCTTTGTTGTCACACACGTTTACTCTTAATTGCAAATTGTAACGAATCATAATTATTGATGAGTAAGTTGATGATTATGAGTCTATGCCATTTGTCCAGCTAGACCTTGATACAATTGAAACTTCAAATTACTATTTATTGTTAAGTGTTAAGCCAAACCAAATTATTTTGGTGCGGACTCCTAAAAACTGAGATGAACAACCCTGTTCTAGGGGATATAGCTTGTCGGATGCTTTAAAGTCTGATCCCCCGCGATATGCGATAATATGATATGCACAATCATAGGTACGAGAGGCTAATCACCTCGAGTACGGGTTTAATGTTTTATGGTCTTTATGACATATACAGGTTATCGGTATTATTATTGATTAACCTATGTTCAATGGTCTTGTGACCCTCAGTATAATTCTCATTTATCATGTTTCAAAGGATAATTTCCTCAGTTATTTTCTTTCATTTGAAATGAGATCATGTTACGTTATTGTTATAAAATTCTTTTCTTCATGCTGCATTGTTATTCAATTCATTATACTTGCTGAGCACTTCAGTTGCTCATTCTTGCCTGATTAATGTGACGCAGACAAAGATGTTAAAACTAGGGTGTAAATAAGAAAGACAAAGGCAAAGGAAAGATGTCGGAATGAAGAAATGATGAATTGTCCCCTGCTGGTAGTTTTAAATCCATTTTGTGGCTGTAAATGTGGAATACTTATCCTAGTAACGTTGTATGTATGTAAAGGTTGATGACCCTAGGGGTTTGGTACGTATATTTTGTATTAATTTGAATATTAATGGATGTAATATATGTTATTTGAAATTTTGAGTAGCGGTAAATGAAAGTAGAATATATGAATAGTGAGCACCAAATTCGAGGTTCAAGGAACTTGAATTTGGGGGCGTCACATTATATGTATACATATAATTTTCTAAAAATTAGTATTTTGTATATATATAATTATGTACTTATTTAGGTTATTTCACTATAAATTTATAAAACATTTGTAATATAATATATTGCTAGTTATAGAAAGGTTGCATATTGTTTGATTTTGAATTTAAAATAGTTACACAAATTAATATAAAAAAATTACAAAAATTTAATTTGGGAAAAAAAGAGTAATCGAGTAAACAAGGTGAGGGCGGGTATGGGGTATTGTTTCTGTGCAAGGACTAAAGAGTGAGTACCTCTTCAAAGCCATTACACGAAAAAGATGAAAACTTCTCGATCATATGTAGCTAGCATTTTACTTCTACTAAAAATAAATAAATAAATAAACCTCTATTAACCATATTTTTCGCGAACACTTTTGTAGAAGAGTAGCAAAATACAGACCAAAAAAATGAAGTGAAATATAAAAATAGGAGTTATTTGAAGTTGATGATGAATCAAAATTAAAAATTGAGTTTCTCCAAATAAGAATCAGAATATAAAGAAAGCTTATAAGAGATCATACCCAATATAGAGACAATCTCAATAATAAACTAACCCCATAACATAGCACGAAGAAAACTATAGTTTCTTTGTAAAACATCGACTTTTATGAAATATAATTTAAATTTTTTTCATATATATATATTTTTCTTCCCTGAAACGGTAAATGGATAAATTAACAAAAGTTAAAGTTAAAAGTAGTTTGTACAAATTTTATCTTGTCGGAGAATATTCGTTTTGTCGGGGAATATTCGATTCGTACGACGGCGCCGAAATAACCAAATATTGGTGGACCCCCACAACGAATTATTGTCGGATATAGAAAGTGACATAAATAACATTTCTAAATAAATATAGTCAACAGTACTATCACTTTTAACTGTTAAAATAACCGGTGTTAAAGAATAGTAACATACGGTATTGCACAGTAGCACACGGTATTGCACAGTAGCACACGGTATTGCACAGTATTTCATATTATTGAACTGATAAATTGGCTATCGTACTATATTAACTTTATTGAACCAATAATTTTCACATGCATAATAATTTATATTATTGAGCTGATAATTGTCATAGTAGCATATACACAGTAATTCACATTACTGAATCAATAATTGTCATTACACAGTAACGTGCTATTTTCTTATTTATTTTTAGCATTATTGTTATCTCTTTTATGATGTTGATTAAACTATTGTATTATATTATTAGTTAATTTATCTGCTTATCTAATTCAGAAAGCTAACTACACTGCATTTATAACAATTAGTCATAAGAATGAATAATTATGAATTATTGTTGAATAATTGAATTGATAAAGTTATTTATTTTTATTATGATAAATTATATAAAGTTATTTATTTTTATGATAAATTATATAAAGTTATTTTTTATATATATAAAGTTAATTGATTTATATAAAGTTAGTTCTTTTATATATAAAGTAAATTGAATTGTATAGATTAAAGTTAATAAAATGAATGATTTGGATTAAATTAAGGAATCTTGGATTTTGGCTATAAATAGAGACCTTAACTTAAGAAATTTTTCATAACTTTCTTACATGCATTTTCTTCCACTCTCTAAAAAATTTCTTAGTGTAAGTTTTTCTCTATGTATGCTAGGCTATCTCATGGTTTGGTAAATATCAGTTAGAGTGCTATATTTATATTCTAAGTCAATCCTAGTTTTGAAATCTTTTGCATTCTTCTTTGAATTCTCTAGTGAAATTTTTTAATGTACAATAACTCTTTTGAAAAATCATAGTAAATTCATTATTTGTCAGAATTTGATGAATTAAAAGCCTGTCTCTTCAGTTTTTCGTCCTCTACAACTTTGAAACAGTAAGAAAAGTCATCTAAAATCATGTTCATGCCTTAAAATGCTAAAAACCGTAACCTATTCTGATTTTCGTCACTATTTTCAGTCTTAGTTTTGAAAATTAATAACTCATTCATATTAACTTCAAATTGAGTGATTCTTGAGTCTATACCGTGTATCTTTTCGAGAGTAACATTATTTTAAAAACATAAAGAGATTTTGAAAACTCTAGAAGACTCAAAAGTCAGATTCTTTACTGCTACATAAACAAACAAGGAAGGATTTGTTCGGCCATAAATTTTTTTCACAATATCAAGGTAAGGGATACCATCTTTTTCATCTTCCATTATTCAAACTTACTACGGTAAGAGATTATAATTCTTTGATTCTCGAAAATAATATCATTTCATTCTTACTCGTAAGATGTGTCATTTATTTTCATGTATTAATTTGTGGGAATAACCTGACTACGTGAACTACCTCATGTTTGGTGAATAACATTCCTTATTAATTTATGTGAATAACCTGACTACGCAGACTACCGTATGTTTGGTGAATAACTTTTCGTATTCATTCCTTATTAATTTGTAGGAATAACCTGACTACGCGGACTACTGCATGTTTGGTGAATAACCTTTCATATTCATTCCTTATTAATTTTTGAGAATAACCTGACTAAGCGGACTACCGCATGTTTGGTGAATTACTCTTCGTATTTGTCTCTTATTGATAAAGTTTCCTGAAATGATTATATATTCTTTAATAGTTTGCGCTTCATCTAATATCATTTTAATTAAGCCTTCTTATTTTTCTAAATCTTTCTATTGAACCTTAACCGTTATTCTGAACTGTGGATCTTGAATATCATTCTTGAATTTGAGTCTACATTATGTTGACAATTTGGACATTATTCGAATCTACACAAAGAAAAATCATAAACTTTCGATATTTATTGATTATACTATTTCTTCTAATTCATCATCTATATCACTGTTGTTATTCTAATCATCATGAACCATGTTGTTGGGAATATTTGTGGCTTAGGACACAGATGATAGGATAAAGGCGATATAATTGTTGTGTCTTTTAGGGCACGTGGTAAATGTTCTCTTTGGTCGGGGGCAAAGAAGAACTGTTGTTTGGTATGATTATGACCAAAGGCTAAATACTGGTATAATCATGACCGTTGGTGATATTTGAATATTTTTGGCCCATAGTGCAAAGATGAACTGTTGTTTAGTATGATTATGACCAAAGGCTGAATAGTGGTATAATCATGACCGTTGGTGATATATTGAATATCTTTGGCCCGTAGTGCAAAGATGAACTGTTGACTTGCATGATTATGACCAGAAACTATGAATTTGTATCATCATGACCAGTGGTGTTTCAGATGATAAAAGTTGATGATATTTTTCTTAAAAAGAGAAGCGAGTGGACATCATAGTCTACATTATTTTTTTAATGGATTGCTCATTCCGCTGCTATCATTGATCTGAACTTTATTCAAGAATTTAACTGTAGTTCTTGATATAAAGCTTATTGTCTATTATATTCAATTAAGAACTTAACTGTTGAAGGCTAATGATAATTTATTTGTCATTATCTTAGTCATGATATTTTCTTACTGGGTTATTTGAGCTCACCCTTTCTTTTGTTTCATCGTTTTTCAGAAAATGAGAGAATAACTGGGTATAGCCGGGGAATGGAATGAAGGTCCGAGGGATAGCTATAGTAGTCTTCACATATTGTAAATAGTGTGACAATAATAGTGAAGACTTATTTGTGTATTATCGAGTTCTGTATTTTTGTACTTTGCACTGGATTATAATAATTTTGTTGTAGTCTTTTGGCGTCTCAAATTGGGCTGTATAGGCCCGGATTTGGGGGCATCACAGTTGGTATTAGAGCTTTGAGATATAATCTTTAATAGAGATCTGGGGTAAAAGTAGGAGGAGAGAGACGAATACAATACGTCACTAATATGTCCTACATAAATTAATTTTTGTGATTTAATGAGTCGACTTGAATGTGGGGACAAGAAGTGACGAGTCAGTTTATTAACTAACCTTTATTTGTGACTGCAGTTAAGAATGACATTTGAAAACTAAGAGATGAATTATGTGACGAAAAATCAGGAGGCTACGAATAATCCTCCTACAAGCTCAGAGTTGAATTATTTACATAAAGCAAAAATTAATTGTGTTTTATCCAGGAAAGAAGAAGGTAAATGCTCTACTACGGTTCTGCCAGATCTGTTCCTAAAAGCAATTAAAGGATGCCGTGTACTTGTAGAAATTATTGCTTTCAATCTGCTCACTAATTGGAAAAACCATATAACCTGGGTATGCTCGATAATAAAGGATCAAAATATATGGACTTTTCATATCAGTCTCTGGGAATTATGGTGTTCCATTTATGATTTTCAAGAATATCTAAAAATGATGTTCTTATACTTTTGGGCGTTATAATTTAAAGGAATTCAGGTTAACTTAGTCATCATTATGGAGACTGTAGTTTATCGAAAATACTATTTTACTGAAAATCATTGGTACGCTACTACTGATAAAGTTAAAGAATCCGAAGAACAGTTCGTTAGAAAATTATTTAGTGGTATTCCCATGGTTGAAATACGAAAAGATCTGGAAGAAGTATTCGGGACTCGATTTGCTGGTAATAGTTCTGACGATCAAGACAATGTGATAATTGGTAAGGTACTCATAGACTTTTATGAAGTCTAAATATACTTATCTCTTCGAAATGCCAGGTACGTAAAATTCGGGGACGAAATTTCATAAAGAGGGGAGATTGTAAGACCCCAACTTTTATGAAATATAATTTAAATTATATATATATATATATATATATATATATATATATATATATATATATTCCTGAAACAGTAAATGGATAAATTAACAAAAGTTAAAGTTAAAAGTAGTTTGTACAAATTTTATCTTGTCGGAGAATATTCGTTTTGTCGAGGAATATTCGTTATGTCGGGGAATATTCGATTCGTACAATGGCGCCGAAATAACCAAATATTGGTAGACCCCCACAACGAATTATTGTCGGATATAGAAAGCGATATACGTAACCTTTCTAAATAAATATAGTCAACGGTACTATCACTTTTAACTGTTAAAATAACATGTGGTAAAAGATGAACTGTTGTTTGGTATGATTATGACCAAAAACTGAATACTGGTATAATCATGACCGTTGGTGATATTTGAAGATCTTTGGCCCGTAGAACAAAGATGAACTGTTGTTTGGTATGATTATGACCAAAGGCTGAATACTGGTATAATCATGACCGTTGGTGATATATTGAATATCTTTGGCCCGTAGTGCAAAGATGAACTGTTGACTTGCATGATTATGACCAGGAACTATGAATTTGTGTCATCATGACCAGTGATGTTTCAGATAATAAAAGTTAATGATATTTTTCTTAAAAAGAGAAATGAGTGGACATCATAGTCTACATTATTTTTCTAATGGATTGCTCATTCCGCTGCTATCATTGATCTGAACTTTATTCAAGAATTTAACTGTAGTTCTTGATATAAAGTTTATTGTCTATTATATTCAATTAAGAACTTAACTGTTGAAGGCTAATGATAATTTATTTATCATTATCTTAATCATGATTTTTTCTTACTGGGCTATTTGAGCTCACCCTTTCTTTTGTTCCATTATTTTTTAGAAAATGAGAGAATAACTGGGTCTAGCCAGTGAATAGAGTAAAGGTCCGAGGGATAGCTATAGTAGTCTTCACATATTGTAAATAGTGTGACAATAATAGTGAAGACTTATTTGTGTATTATCGAGTTCTGTATTTTTGTGTTTTGCACTGAATTATAATAATTTTGTTGTAGTCTTTTAGCGTCTCAAATTGGGCTGTGTAGGCCCAGATTTGGGGGCATCACAATCTTTACCTTCTAAAACTGGGTTGGAATATGATGAAACTGAGAAAATTAGAGCGATTAGGATTTGATTAATTAATACATTACACTTCCTGATTGCCAAAGGAAGCGAAAGAAACCGAAAAATCGAACGAAACCTTAGGAAGTAGCTAATACAGTGAATATACCGTAGAGGAACCGAATAACCTGAGGGAACCCGAATACCCTCCAAAAGATTTGATCCAGATCTGAACTGTACAAACTGTAAAATTCTCAAAAATTAACTATACGAACTGTAATTATCTTTCGCACAGCAGGGAGAGGTGGAACCGTACGGTGAGTTAAGTGGCGCGTGCGGATGGGTCAGATCACCAGTTCGATTTTCCCGACTCCAGCCATCTTCCGGGGCAAACTTACACTAAAAATTGAACAAGAGTGGGTGGGAGAGCCTGCGCATGTGGGTTTATTATAAATTTAAGCTACAAGACCTGGATACCTAAACAATGGGGACAACTTCATCGGACCGAGTTTTAAGGGGGAGAAAATATAATATTAAAATAATTATATAATATTTGTGAATTCAAAACGGATACAAATCTAATTTTATTTTAGTCCATAATTATAAATATCGTTGATTAAATATTTAGTAATTCATTCCCCAATTTATTACATTTTAATTCAATAAATTTTACTTGATACGAACTTGAATATTAGTATAAATTATCTTTAAAATATTATTAGCATTTTATATATATATAAAAGTCATATTGCAATTGCTAATTATAGGATCTTTTGACTTCATATTTAAATAAATTTACAATTTAGATTACAAATTGATTTCAATAATTCAAAATAAGATAGATTTTTATTTTTGAATGAATTGAGTATTTTTTTTACCAACATTTCAATAATTGTGTACCACTCCATTTCTTTAAATTTATTCTATTAATCATGCTTACCATTTCTCTCATTTGTTTAAAAATGTGAAAAAGAAAGAAAAATGTGAAAATTTTAGAAAAGAGATTAAAAGTCCATTGTTTGTGAGATTTTTTAGGAGATGAAAAAGAAAATAAAAAATTTGAGGGGAATTTTAAACATATTTTCTTCCCAACTTGAAAATATTTTGATTTTTCCTAAAGGCTATGAATAACATATTTAAAAACCCAAAAATTCTTTTAATGATACTTTAGGAAAGAAAAAAAAATCTTATAAATTTTAAATTCTTTTATTTTCTTCTTTCTCTAAACTAACAAACACATTATCCGTCTTCTAAAAAGAATAATGTTATGCACAAATCATACCCAAAAAAATTATGCACAAAATGACATGACATATTATGTGTACCTATTTGGTAGATCCATTTATGAGGTGGGTTGGTTATTATGGTCTGTCAAATAGTTATACACTATATGTCATGTCATTGGGTGTACAATTTTTTATATATGGTTTATGTTCAGAGCATTACCCTGTATAAAGAGGGTAAAACTAAAAGTGACACTGCTCCATTTATAGTCATAAAGTCATAAATTATAAGCAACAACATTGGGTAGTTTTGCACTTAAATTATAAAATATGAATGCCTCTCTTGCAACAATAATTTCCCGAACATAGTACCAGGTATATTCCTAACTTTTCCAGGAAATAAAACTATCATTGTATAGTAGAAACTTTATACGATATTGATGAGAGGCAATTCTTGTCGCCATTGCGGCATTCTGCGCAGCTCAGACAAACTAGTTGTTCCAGACTCTCGTTCCGTGAAACCAATAGCTTGACCAAGGGATGATTTCACAGCCACAATAACCAGTATGCCAATAATAATTTATGAAAATGTCATGCATACCTGTTATTTAAAAGCTCCAGGAGAAGAACCGCTGCTGAATCTTTTGCTTTCTTGACACTTGGCATAGGCTCTCCTACACATTCATCAGTCCATCCCTTATCCGAAGTATTTACACGAACAGCAAATGTAAATCTTTTTGCATGAGCAGGACCACCCTCGTTAACACACCTAAATGCAAACACTGGGAATTATTTCTCGAGTGAAAAAAGAAAAGCTAGTTTATTAAACAATAAAATTCTGGTCATTCAATTATAACATCATCTATGTCAACGACTAGAAGTAATAACCAAACTACGGCTTACCGATACAATGGCATGGGCCAATTTCTACGCAAGCATATATCATTCAAGGTCTGCCTGGTAAATGTTTGGGTTCCACTCTTTTTCTCATCTTTGTCTCTTTTCTCCTTAGCTTCAGCAGTTTCTTTTTCTTTCAAGGCAACAAGGGCATTCCTGGCCGCTAATTTTTGTGCCATTTTCTTTTGCTGATTTTGAGCAGTCCCAACCTGGATGCCATCAATGTATACTTCAACAGTTGCTAAATTGCCACTTCGAGTAGCTTTGTACTCCAACCCTTCAGCCTGTTGCTGGCATCTTTCTTGCAGTTCCCGCACTGGATGCATAGGGAGTGTTTCTGGAGTGACCATAGGATCCAATAAAGGTTGGAAGACCTGTTGTTGTAACAAAATTTTGAGAAATGAATCTCTAAGTCAAGAATATCACAACTCGTCCCCAAAGTTAATGAGGAAAAGAGAAAAATAAAAATTATAAAAAAGATTAGTGGATTCTATGGAAACCAACCTGCCAAACAACTCCAGTATCACGTCCACTATCTAAGAAAATGGAACCAGCAATTGATTCAACAATGTCACCTAGAACTTTTGGTGCTTTGCAATCACCCAAGCCAAAGGAATTGAATCCTGGCTTTAAAAATTCGTTTTGAACCTCCTTCACAAATTCCCGAATCTAACAAAGAAAGCAAAGATGAAAATACAGGCAGAACTTGCTTGCCATGGCAGTAAAGCAAAACATGGTCGGGCTAATAATTACAGTCCTCCTCCACTTAAAAGAGTTTTAAGTTGATAAGAGGCAAAAGAGAGTACAAACCTGTTTTTCAAGTGCACTCGAACCATGGCGAAGGTGCAAATGAAGATTATGTTTAACAGCAACACGTGCAAAATTTTCATTGTTTACAGCAGCAGCTCTCAAGTCAGTCAAACGTCCAGGAGGCAGATCTGTGTATGTAAAGAACAAGTGCCTTGTAATGAGATGATCCAAGACAGCATCACCGACAAATTCCAGCCGCTGGTAACAAGAAACTCCAGAAGATGGACGTGAAGCATGAGTGATAGCTTCTATCAACAGGCCCCTATCCTGGAACTTAATATTCAAGGCACCTTCTAAAGCATCAAAGTTGACACTCCTAAGTACACTCTCTGGAACATTGGTTGGCCTGGTTGAGAGCTCTAACTCCTTGGGATCAAAATCAACCTGAATACCAATCCATTTCATGAGGTGGTTTGCAGCACTTTTCCCACCTTCAACATAATAAACTCCAATCAGTGCTTCAACGACATCTGCAAGAGTCTTGCTAGAGAGAACTCGATAAGAACTCAAATCACTCTCAAGTTCACCATCTTCCATTTCATCGTCTTCATAAATATCCCCACGTTGATCTTTTCCGGGTAAAGAGTCCACCACTCTTTCTTGATCAAATAAGGATGAGTCTGCTTCTTTTGTCTCCTCATCAAAGACAGGCGGCACCCCCGGAGCAGACCATCTAGATGGAGCAAATCGATCTGCTTGGATATATGATTGAAGTCCCTTGTTTAATGCATACTGATATAGTACCATGTTACTCACCATTTGTTGTCTCATCCTAGTTAGCTGACCTTCATGCTTCTGAGGGTATCTAAGAAATAGGTATCGACTCGCAACCCATTTTAGATAAGCATCCCCTAAGAGCTCTGCTCTTTCATAGCAGAAAGTCTCCTGACATGAAGCAGCAGTCAGGGCTTCCAAGATCTGCAAATAACAGACACGCATATCAGTTAATGTATGAATGAATAAGCATTAAGAACTAAATTTCTAGACAATAATTATACCTTTGAAGAAGGAACAGGATAACTTATTATATCCCTGAGCTGAGCTGCAAGCAGCATGCTTTCTACCCTTCTCATTATTGACGGTAATCTCTGGGCACCTCGAACTAGTGAGCCAGGAAGAGGATGTACAAAACACAACTCAGGAGGGAGGTAAACATAGTATGTTTTGTCCAGTGTCTCTTCAGATTCACCTTCATGAGCTGAACAAGAAAAAGAAATTAATTGCAAAATGTGAAATTAAGTGACTTTTAAAGCAAATAAATTAATTATAAAAATAAAAAAGAAGAAGATAAAAACAGATCATACCTTCCGAATGTTCAAATCGTGGGGACAGAAGATTCTTGCAGTATGAAACACCTCGAGCTCTTATCAGAGGTTGTTGCTTATAGTTCAAATCAACTCCATACCTGTTCCAAATATGGACTGAATAGCCAAATGCACCGTTGATGTGCCTAAAGAAATTGAAACACCCACAATCTCAAAGGGTTGAGAAACTAGTTAAAGACTTCCCTTCAAAAATTGCGGTAAGTTTCACTTTTTCAAGCACACCAAAAGGTGCATTGAAGCTATCCAGTCTTTGCATTATAATCAAGCAATTGTAAGAAGCTAAATAAAGAAAGCAATACAATTTTTCCTTTTCCAGAATAGAAATTAGATCTTTATGAGTGTCGTACTTTTGTTTGTAATAATCAGCATATGAGCTATACTCTAAAGGACCAAGATAGCCTTCTTTCCTCGGGAATGAGTTCTCTGCAGTCATATCAGACCGTACAGAATCGACATAGAACCTCTTCCCTGAATGAGCAGCTGTAACAATTCTTCCCACCAGATCTTCTGGACTGGTATATGAATCAGCCATCCTCAATTTCCCACTGGATAAATCCACATGATTTGGCATTTCTATAATATCTCGATTAGGAACCAATCCAGATGCTTTCACAACATCAAACTGTGCTATAGCTCCCCTAATGCCATAGGTAGGATGCGATTTATGCCCGAAGGCCATTCCATGACGTAGTTTACCAAATCCATACTCCCTTCGATCTCCTCCAAGTGTTCGCTCATTTGTACCAAGGTAAACATCTGGCCGAGCTCTCTGAAGGGGGTTGCTCCACGCATCTGTCTTAGTTATTTCTTCAACAAGATTCCAGTCAATCTCTTTTACTAGATCTACAGATTTATTGTTCACCAAAGGGACAAACAAATATGCCTTAGCAGAATCCCACGGAGTGGTGGTAGGTTCAACATCCACATCCAGCACAATGCTCATTAGTCTTACATGAAAGCTCTTAATGGATAGCAACTACAAGTAAACACAACCACAAGACTTCAGTCAATGCGGTAAATTCAGATTAGAAGAAGAAGAAGAAAGTCAAAGTGGTAACTGAAACTACTTGGTAAGGTAAACAAACAACAACCTGGCTTTCTGTGATTTCTATAGGCCCCCGGAAAATAAGAGATGCCTTAGTTATCATGGTTCGAGCAACAAACAGATCCACTGACATCGATAACACCTGTTAAATATGGGCAAGATTAAGAGAAAACATTAAATTCTCCCTTTGATGATACAAACACTTAAATAACACCATACCTCTGCATCCAGCTCATTGCCAAAGACTACTGCAAACTCTGAAACTTGGGTTAAGAATGGATCTTTTAAGGAGCCAACATTTGAGCATTGAATAGCATACATATTCAAATGAACCAATTTGGAATTGTCACAAGCATTTGTGCCAGATAAGATCCATTCTCCCTGTGAAGCAAGAGTTTAAAAAATGTATTTCAGGTCCAAATATAACCAAGAGATTCTCAACGTCACCAAAACCTCCTGCCTATCTAGTTTAAACAAATCAGCTGGAAAAATCTTTAATAAAAACATTTTCATCATTATGAGTGGAATAGTGAAATCTTTACCTATAAAAGGATGAGATAGACTTAATAAAAATAAACTGCATACAACCATTAAGTTCAATGGAATAAACTTATTTTCCAGTTAAAATGTCTATATATTAAGCACCCGGACATTATCAAGTTAGTGAACTTCAGTTAAATTACTATGTGCGCCATTTAGTAAGAAAATAAGCAAGCCAAATATAATGTGCACGGTTATAATTTGCTGGTTATCTTACCATCGTAAGAGATCTAGTGTCAACCAACTAACAAATGGAGAACTAACCTGGAGAATATTAGCTACGCCTTCAGGGTAGAATTCTCTATGCCTAGCAGTTCCAGGAAGTGCATCTCCTTCATCATTTTGATCAGGTTTTTCATCATCTCCCCCGCTTCCCTTGTCTGGCAAGAGCATGTCAGTGAAGGCCCCCATCTCATGAAGCTTCTTGCAAGCAAGCAGACAAACAGCCTACATAATAATGAATTACAAATTAACATTTTTGACGAGTGGAAAAACAAATCTAACATGTACTGATATCATTTAGCATGCCTGTTGCGCCACACGCATTGAGCTGCATACAGGACCCTCGAGTTTTTCAAATGGAGCATTACAAGGGAGTTGCAGCCTGCATGAATATTCAGTGGGGCCGCCTGGCTTATCATGACGCTCCATGATAAATTCTGGACGAAGTATTGAATACCTTAAAATAGATTAAAAGAAAGAAACAAAAAAAGTTACAACAATTATCCATCGAGTTTTGAATTCAAAAAAAATATAAAAATTACACCGTAATTAACTAAACCTGTCACTAGGAAGTTGGGAGCAGTAGAAATGGATAAGCCCTACAGCAGAATTCAAGCTAACAACAGCACCAGTTGACTGCACCTGGTAGACTGTGTCAGGGACTGCTTCTACAGAAATTAACCTGGAGTTATCCTTGAGAAGACTGAGGTCAGTTCTCTCAATTGCTTCTTTCCGTAAGGTCTCCTCACTGTTTCTGGCATTCCTTAAAAATGCTTCATGTGACAAGTTTCCCCTGGAGAAAGATCAAGAAAAACAAATCATTTGATATACATTAATTATCAGACAACAAATTAAATATAATGCCAAAATGTGTAAAACAAAACAAGACAGGTACCTCTCAACCATCAATATATAATCTGACCCAGGCTTTCTAGCACGACCTCGGGATTGAATGTATGCCAAAACAGTTTTGGCAAGATCAAAGCGAATGACAACATTGCATTGCCGAATATCAAGTCCTTCCTCAGCAACACTGGTGGCAACTAGCAATGTCACCTACAGATCAGATGCAAACAATTATAATATATCAATAATATCAATGACGGCAAATTCACAAAATTGGTACTAAGACATACACGACCATCTCGGAATTTTGAAATTGTGTCCTGCATCTGGGAAGTTCTCATTTCTTGACTATTATTATGCCCAATCAAGCTGGCCGACCTAATAAAACTTAGGGATGGAAGCTCTGCAAAGACCTGCATATTTGGCAGAACAAAACATACTAGAATGAATTAATTAGAAATGGGTTGCTGAATGGCATCTAAAACAATATGGAATAAGAGTATAAGATAATGGACCTTTGGAAGAACTAAGGCTGTGACAACACGCTCAACAAAGATGATTGCACGAAAATCCTCCGTGTTCTGATACTTGAGAAGTATTTTAATTAGTGACTGGACCTTTGGGGTTACTTTTCCATCAGCCACAGCACCTCCTATAATCACATCTACATGCTCTCCACCAGAGACAACTGAATCAAAGTATAGACTAGTAAGCTCATAATCACCAATTATTTGGAAATTAACAGGTCAAGGCAACAATTGTTTGATAAATGCGTAAACTGGCCAATGCAAAATTCTAGAACCATGCTGGGTTACCTGACCTGCTACTAGTATAATTTAAGCAGGATAAACTTCCTTTTCAAAGCACTATATATCATTAATTTTGAGTTTGAATCATAGACCAAGCAAACAATATTTGCCAAACATTATATATATGTCTCTTTATATATATACCCTCCATCCCCAAAAGGATGACTCAAGGACAATTTTTACACAAATTAAGGTAGTCAAATAATTAGGAGAGTATAAATTTTCTTCCCAATCTACCAATGGGTTTTGGGTTTGGAGAGAGAGAATTAATGTGAACCACTCATTTGTGATGTGAGTGATTCGCTATTTAGCTAAGTAAGATATGATGTATGGCCAAGGGTAAATTAGTCCCTGCGAAAATTTTATCTAGTTGATTTGTTTACATTGTGAATCCATAGAAACAAGAAGTTGTGACTTGCATGCCCAAAATGGAAGAATCCCATTTATGCAAATTGAAATTTGGCATACTAGTAGAGCAACGATAATTGAAGTCCTTTAAGATACTTCAGCCAGCCAACAACAGAATCATAAGTCTCTAGACTAGCCAAGATAAAAAAAAGTATTGACCAGACAAAACTCTGTGTGTAGGTATGTTCTTTCATAGGCAAAATGTAATTGAACAACAAAAGGAAAAAACTAGCAACTTTAGCGACATTAATAAACTTTGTATTGGCACATCTCAGCTAGTTTTTCTTTTGGATAAAAGAAGAAAGTTTGTTATATGGAAAGAGAGAATACAAGTATAGGGAGAACACGTAGTCCACCCACAAAATAAGAAGTGGAAAAAAGAAATAATCAAAAGTGAACAGCTCTCCAATTCCTACAAAGAAGCGAAACAGAAACCCTCTAAAGACAGCCATAGCAGAATCCATACAGAAGCAAAGAAAAATATCTTATCTAGCACCAAAGCGAAAGATAAATAACTATCTCTAAAAGGCTAAGTATTATGCTCAGTCCAGATCCCCCCAAGAGTAGCAAAGACCACACTCTTCCAAAGCAACTTAGCATCTTTTACCCCTCCAAAACCTCTAAACAGGATAAGCAACAAATCCTCCACCGAGCCAGAACATACCCACTCCTCCCCCAACTCTCCGAATATAGAATTCCATAAACCCCAAGCAACAGGAAAATTAAAAAAAAAATGAGAATGTGACTTGTTACTCTGTCTAAACATAACACATCTCAGCTAGTAAAAAACTAGACTCACATTACTCTTACCTTTTACTAAAAATGGAAAAGCAAGTACTCACCATGACTGTCGGGAAGCTCTCCCTCCTCTACCTCATCAAGCTCACCTGCATAGACCCCATTATTATCTGAATCTTCCAAGTTATAGTCTGAAACAGCACCCTCTGATAACTGGCACTGCAAAAGAGAGACAACTTTGTCCAAGTAAGATTCCTGGAATTTGACATCAAGTTGGTAGTTCGCCCTTTCATCATTTTGTAAAGCTGTCAAGAAAGATTGTGCGACCTGCAAACATATAGCCTGAGGGAACCTTCTTCACATAGTTTATTAAAATGACAAAGCATTAAAAAAATGCAAATAGAACCTTATAAGCACACCACTGTCCTAGTTCACCTAGTGCATAGTTTATAGCCCTAAGCTTTTGAATTAAATTAGCAGCCCCATCACTCTCTGTTCTTTCAGACACACCATAAACTTGACGAAGTTCTTCCTTAGCCCCAGCATCTCTTGCTCCCATAAATTGCCATTTACTTCTTCTGGAACTTGATTGGGCAGCTTCTTCAACTGCCTGTTCCATTTGTTTTATTTGTTCATGAAGGTAGCATAAACTAGCTGCTTTGTCATATTCCACTACAATTTCTGAAGGCATTGGTACATGTTTTTCCAGCTCCTTACGGTCTTTTATTGTACAGACAACAGAATCTAATTTGGTTTCAAGATTACGAATCTTTATCGCGCAGTCTACTTGGCTGGAAACACCTGCACAATTGATGCAATTTACTATTTAGAATGCGGAAACAGCTAACATCATCTTACTTTTAGAATGTTTGTGGGGCTGAAAGGAAACAGATAATATGGCAAACTGCCTGCAATGAAAGCAAACTAACAATTACCCTTCAAGTTAACAGGAGAAGCAGTCATTCCAAATACTGATGGCCTCTTCTCCTTGGGTGTTGTGTGATAGAACTCAGACATCACCAAAGAGTAAGGATGTTTCTTCACAGCATGATGGCATTCATCCAAGATAAGAAGATTAACACATTCCATCTTAATTATGCTGTGCCTCAGAATGTTTAAAAGAATTTGAGCCGTCATAACTAAAACCTGTGGATGCAAGGAAGTTATTGCAGGTGAGTTGAAAGTAAAGACAACAACAATCACAAAAGAAATAGCTTTATCTATATCAAAATTTATCCTCCAAATAGCAGAAGCAGCCACAATCATTTTTGGTGTTCTTTGAAAATATAATAAAGGTGATGCTCTTTTTCTTTTGAATTAAAAATCCAGTAATACATACATTTACTGTAACATTGGAAAGAAATAACAACACAAACAAGAATTCTTAGCAGAAGCCAAATGTCTCAAGATAGTCCTTATCCAACATTCCTTCTAATTGGGTAGGGTTATAAACAAAGTGAAGGTCTAGTTCTTTGTATTTCCCTTTTTCTTTATTTTTTTCTTCTGTTATAGGTATGAATAACAAGAAAGCTATTTAAATACTTTAATTTTAGAACAATACAGTTCTCATTGCGTGTTTAAGTACGATAGCAAGTTTAAATATGATAGCAAGTTAAACGTCAATTGAATACTCCATCCATCCCATTTTTTAGGACAGGTTTTAGTAGCACAAAGTTTAATAAAATGGCATCTTAAGTATTTAGAAGATTAACTTTCCAAAGGGTATTATATTCCAATTCAACTTTGGAGTGAAGTGTTTGTGATAGATGATGTGCAAGTCAAATAAAATATTAACATCCTAATCATAGGGAATTGTTATTTTCAAAAGTAGAAATTAAAATTTTCACAAGTGGAAATTACAACTAAAGATATTCTACAAAACTTAGTTTTGAAGCATTAGATTCTAAGAAAATTCCCAACTATAAGCGTTCATATAAAGACACGTTCCTGTACTGCGATTTAACGTAAGTAATGACCCATATCGATTCCACGAAATAAAATGAACCAAAAAAAAGATTCATGAAGGATTAAAACACCAAACACGCTTATCCAAGGACTGAGAAAAAGAGGTTGACTTAAGAAGTTGAATAAGCAAAAGAGAATTGCTCTGCCTCCCTATCATTTAAATTGTGGTAAAAAATGAAAATCCAAGAAACTGAATCTCCCTTTGAAGTAAGTTAGAAATGGCAGAAACATACTCAATCCAGATATCCTCCCAAAATTATATATTCATATCATTACCAACTCAAAGTCGAACAACAAAATGAAAGGAAGTATACGGTGTACCCTTGGGAGATTAAATCTCAAAGGGCTAGAATGAGCACCATAAGGATATGGATTTGCATCCCACCACCAATTCTACTGAATTCCATACTTGCTTCTTATCACCTGATGCCAAATAAACTCAAGTTCAAAACGAAAGCGCCAGAACTATTTGACCAACAGAGACTGGTTCTTATATATCATGTTTCAAGACCTAAACCCCTTCCTCTATAGGACAATGCATTATCACAATCAACAAAATGATCCTTCCTATCCTTGGTATACCCAATCCACAAAATTTATACAATTTATACTCAAAGTATTTTGATATAACCCCACCGGGACCTTATACAACAAGAGATATGACGAGATATACTCACTAAACAAGCCTGAATAAGAATAATTTCCCACCCACGGTGAGTAAAACCATTTCCAACAGTCAAGCCTCTTACCCACTCAGATTTTCCTCAAAGGGACACCTAAATAGGTCACAAGAGAAGACTCAACTTCACACCCAACAAGGAAGAATATGGAGCAAGAACGTCATCCGCAATATTAATGCCAATAAGACTACGCTTTGAAAGATATAACTTCATAGATGAAATTGCCATAAGAATTTGGCGTGAAAATACATTCATAAAACCTACAACACCCTAAGAAAATGAATTGTAGCATGTCCAAACTGAAGACAAGATACTCTTAATTCTCTCTCCCAATTGCAACCATTAACTAGACTCCATAACTTATTTTTCTTGAGCATCATACTCAAGGTATAGGCCTAACACGACTATCCTCCTCGTACAAAACCCAAAAAATTCTGTGATATTATCGACTATCAAGTCACTAGACCCATGCACCTCCCAAGACCCCACCTTGATTTCTTTAATAAAACTTAGACAGTGCTTTCCACTTGCGACTTTATGAAAAAGTTTAGAATTAGAGCGTCCTTGTTTGACCCACTTAGCCTTTTATCTTCAACCTCCAACTGGCTTTCTTTTTAATGATTAAATCATCAAACTCCTTAAGCATATCATCCCATAACCAAATCTCCAGCTATAGGGCCATCTTTGATTACTTATCTTTGTCTCTAACTTTCTCCACTAACTTAGATTTTTTTTAATAAGACCTCAAATATCTCTTTATTTCACTCCCTCAACCTAACCTCGATGGCTCTCTACTTCTTCAACAAGACACCCTAAAAAACCCAACAACAAGAAAGCAGAACGAGAAAACTATAAAATCAATGTTAAACAAAAGAAATAAAAATTAGGCCAAGAATACTAGTTGAAAATACGCTTATGAATAAAATAAAATAAAAATTATAAAAAAAAACTCTAGCAAAATTTTTTACGATCGACAAGTTTTTGACGTTTTTTCTATCCGGTAATGACACCACCACACTCGCTTTGTTTAGTTGACCTCCCCTATGTACTCAGATTGTCACTCTAACCTGCACAATCAAGTAGATTTGAAGACCACTACTCCACCTGACTTGCCTTAGTCGAGTGACCTCCTTGTTTATGTGACTTTTTTTCCTTCCTTTCAATCGTTTGTATCGTATTTCTTCCAATGTTCTAAAAAGCAGCCTAGGCGGCGCATAGACGCTAAGCCCCCCTGGCTCCTCGCATAGGCTCAAGGATAAAAAAAATCCCTCCAAAAATTTAGACGGGGCCTAGGTGAAGAAATTAGGGCTGCATTGTTTTTTTATTTTAGTAACTAAATTACAAACCGACGTCGTAGGAGTGGATGATGAAGTTGAGGGTTGTTCGAGCCTTACTTGGAAGGCGATTGGTGAAGCATCCGAGCGGATAGCGTACTAGAGTCTAGGAGAATTAGTAAAAATGTTGAAGTAAGAGAACTCCATAAAGAAGATTTTTGTCTTATGATGACACCGAGGGAGAGGAAGATGAGGAGTATGAGTGTGAGTCCGATGGAGGTATTATCTTAGAGGGATATGGAGAAGAAGAGTTGGAGATATAGAGGGATGTGGAGATGAGAACTATTAGTTTGTACTTTTTATTATAAGTTTGTGTTTGAACTTTGAACAATTACATGTTTCTGTTTGAACTTTGACATTGGCAATATGGATATGTGTTTGAACTTTGAACAAATGCCTTTATTATAGATTATTTTGCTTTATATTATTGTTTTGTTTGGATAAATGTAAAATAAAATATTAAAATTGGCTTAAAATAAAAAAATCCCGCCTAGCCCCCTCCCCCCGGCTGCCCGCCTAGTGCCTTTTAAAACATTGATTTCTTCATTGCATGATACTCCCATTTTTAATTTCATAAAGCGTAAAATGGAATTTCTTTTCTTGGGGCTTTCATTTCTTCAGGAAACTCACAGATTAGGAGGCCATTGAAGTGGAATCTGCTTATCTTGCTTGATTCGGTTGATTTATCCTCCTACTTTGATAAGTGCATCAGGACTTTAGATCCAACTAGTTCTTTTTCATGTAAGAATTACTCCTCTTTTATGACTTGGTCTATTGTTCCTTATCCATTTCCCTCGGCTTCGTACATTTGGAAAGTCAATAAGACTCGTGTTCATTTATTTTATGTGCAGGCATAGTAATGAGACTCGTGTTCATTTAGTTTTACATTGTCCTATTGCTTAGGACTTGTGGAACGCTCTCTTTGAAGTATTAGGAGAGGAGTAAGTGTATCCTACTTCAGTGGAAGATATGTTGCTAATTCATTTTCGAGGATTTGAAAATAAAGGGATGCCAAAAATTTAAGTGTTTTTTTTCAATTTTATGGGGAATTTGGAATGAGCATAATGTTAGTTTAGATGAAGTTGCTTATCTTTTAAGCTGTTGAGCGATAGGATTATTTTTCTTGCATCTCTTGGGCATCTTATATGGAGGCATTTAGAGGTATCTCTATGTCTAATTTATGTAAACATTGGAGGGATGCATTTTTTAATGGGTTAAATCACTTTTTCCCCCACTGAACTGGACCCCAATTTACATATGCATCACTGAACTAATTTTTTTTTACAATCGAGTTTGAACTGGATATTTTTTATAATTTTTGGATTTTCCATCTAAAAGTGTTAGATTTTAACGGATTGTTGACATGACACCATGTCATTACTTATCTGGATATCAAAAATATATATATATATATAACAAACCTACACATTTAACCCAAATCAAAAACCCACACCCAGCAACTGATCAAAACTTTTAACATGCATAACCATTAAAATTAGTATTAAAAATATATATGAATAGAATATGTTCCGAAATTTGATCGTTCCAAAATTTGATATATTTACCACCCCATGACAGAGCTCGATGAGTTCCCACCCCTTCCATTACCCGGAGACAAAAAATTATCATTTGCTTTAACAAGTGAAGGCGAAAGTGATTCAGTAAGCGGCAACGATTGAGGCACAACAAACAAAGACCAAAATTGATGGAGCAGTGGTGGTGCGAATAGAGAACACTCAATCAACACTTTTGCCTCTGCAAATCGCCGCAGAGCAACACCCATTTTTTTCACTCAACAATCACCCACAAAACCCATTTTTGCACAACCCAAATACAATGCCTTAACTTTACCAAAATCCCATAAAACAAATGTTGCAAAAAGAGAGAACAAAAAAATCAAAACAAAAAACCCCCCTTTTTCTCTTTTTGTTATTCTTCAAACCCTAACCTAAGAACAAAGAGAAACATAGCAAATCATTTAATAAGACATAAAACAAATTGGGTTGTTAAAGAAAATAAAAAACCACCTTTGATTTTAAGTAATCAAAGGAGACCCAGATATTTAATTACTCAGAGTCTAAGAGTAAAAAAAAACAGAGGAGCCTTAAGCCTTCTGTATTCACTAAAAGGAGGGAGATACGAGTTGGGCAAAAGAGTACAGAGTATCCATCAAGACATTCCTTTTCCAGCTAATCGTTGTGTTAATACTGGTGGCCACCGCTACAAAACTCTCCCCTTCACTAAAAGACATTAATGTGAAAATCTTCCCCCAACAACAAATGCCCCCATTCTCTCTACTTCTTCCCTTCCCAAGCAAGCTCATTTGATAGCTCAAATCAGCTTAAACATCCTTCACTAGCTCCAATCTCCCCAATTCTTCAATAAACTCCTTCATCCTAATAGGATCATCATCTCCAATTGAAATCAAACCGAAATTCGTCGGTAACTATTTCATTTGAGCCGTGGAATGGTAAGAAGTGATTTACAGACGATTTCACTATCTTTTACTTTGATGCTTATTGGAATGGTTCTCTCGCAGCCAGATCCATCAAGTTTTCATCCAAATCTAAGCCTATTTGTTTGTTGGAATGATTTACATACCATTTTATTTTGTCTTTTACTTTAATGTTGACTGGGATGTATCCCTTGTAAACGTGAATGCCACATGGATAAATATATTACGTGGAGGATGCTCTCTCGCATGTGCTTCTTATACCATTTAAATTAATAAATTTTGTTACGTTTTGTAAAAAATATTCAGTTCAGTGACTCTATTGTAAAAAAATCAATTCAGTAATACATATTTAAATTGGGGTCTAGTTCAGTACGAAAAAATTGATTTAAACCTTTTTTTAAATGCTTTTTCTTTTTAAAAAAAAAAATTAGTCCATTGAGGATGGACTTCTTGTTCCCCTTTTATAATATTTTTATAATATCATTTCTTTTCCATTAATAAAATTTCTTCTTTTATCAACAAAAAAAATGTCACTCACCTATTAAAGTAAGTATATTAATGTACTTATGTTGTGCTGACAATATACTGTGTAGTTTTAAAAATATTTTTCTGCAACCACTAAACATTGCATACTATAAATCCTATTCATTCCCTTTTCAACATTAAAACCTAGTTGTCCTAGACACACCTAAAAAACCATAGTTACATGTACCATTACCGTTCTATACCAAACAGCTTAGGTAATGTAATAGTCCAAATACCGGACAATATTTGGCATTTAAGACCCCTACTGTTTAAGCAATGCTCTGAAAAAAAGTAATAGCATGCATTTTGAGCAGTGTTTTAGGACGAGGCGCATGTAAAAAGTCTTGAAAATTTAGAAAGTAAATAGGAAGTCTTAGTTTTTCTATGAGATGTGCGTTTTTTGAGCCTCATTGGATGAGGCACATGTCCAATAGGAGTCTATTTGTTTCTTGCTTTTTTCCTTTTTCCTAGCCCTAAGATAGAGAAACTACTGTAATAAAAAAAAACCTAAATGATCAAAACTTTACCACCTCTAGCTCAAGCAATTAAAATTTTATTTCTATCAAAACTCTCTTCTCTATTGTGCAGCTCCTTCAGCCAAGGACTTCAGACTCCAACTCTTTTTTCTATCCTTTCTTCAATTACGTTCCCCTACTCCTTTTCCCTTCTTTTCCTCAATATTTTTCGGCTATAATCCTACGTTCATCTACTTCTTTTTCTTTTTTCTTAACTATATCTACTATCTCTATCCTCTTTTTTTCCTTTTCTCCATCTTCTTCGATGTTTACACTACAGAATTTTAGATCATACTCTTAGATTCTCTTGTACTATACTTTTTTTTAATCAAATTTCATTTTTTAGGCTTTTCACTCATGATATTTTCCACAATGCTTCATAAAACAAATACCGAATAGCAAAAAATCGTTGTTAATTTAATTATTAAAACCCTAAATCTTTTATCGTAAAACCAAACCCTTACTCGTGTTATCTCTAAAACCAAGCCTAACTCCTATCCCACCTTTCTCTAATCTCTAGTAATAAGACGGCTTTAAATCCCCTGTTGAAGCATGGCCATATCAAGGTACTATTTTTAGACTCTAGTGGAGCCTCTAAAAATTACAGCAAGCTCCCAAGAAATTAAAAGAAATGACTAGAAGAATAATGTAGAAATTTAGGAAGAAGGAGATGAGAAATTAAAGAGAATGGGGACTGAGATGAAGAAGAATATGAGGAATGTAAAGAAGCCACAACCATGAGCTCTCTCTCAAATTTTCACTCACACATAGCATGAGAATTCCATGACTTACTACTAGATACTTAAAAAGATTCTAATACACAAGTATCTATGCTAACATGCATCATAAGAAAATTATACTAGATATAACAACCATCAAATGATATTTACGAAATCCAGCTATTACTAACTTACTTGAATTTTCATTCTAGTCTTTAGCTCAACACTGCCCTCTCCTTTTAATATAACCATGTGTTGATGGGTCTAGAGCGAAAGTGGTAATTTAAGTAATTCTTCATCTTCCAAAGTCGCTTCTTCAATGCTGCAATTTCCCCATTGTATCCAGTACTGATAAACTTTCCTATGTTTTTATGCTCCTTTCTGTGCTCCAATGCTCCAAGTGGTCCCATGCCAAAGCTTCCTTTTGTTAGAATTCTAGAGGATTCTAGAATTAATTTGATTGTTATAATTAGTTGGATTGATTTGATTGTCATAATTAGTGGGATTGATTTGATTGTAAAAATTAGTGGGATTCATTTGATTGTTATAACATATAATTAGCAGTGTTAAAATTAATCTAGATAAGTGGCTGGTGGTAATCATTGATCACGAATTCATTACCTTTCCGTGTAGAGCTTAGAGCAATAGCCAATAAAGGCACTCACAATTGTACAATGTTGTACGGAATAATAAACTTCCCTCTATTTCACATGGCATCAGAACCATGACGTCTTGAAGGTTATTTTTTTTAAAGAAAAAAAATTACTTCGACTCGCCTAGTGTAAATCTTCAGTGGTATTTTTTCCAGCCTTATGCTTTGTTGGAGGTCCTAAATCTAGTCGAAAACGTCATTGGAAAGGTCACTCTTTCTAGTCTTCTAGAAAACACCTATCTTCAGTCTTTTTTTTGAGTCTCCACCATTACCATCAGTCACACCCCAGCATCAATTTGCTTCTCCTAGAAGTCGAGCCACCAGCCGCCTGTCCAAATGCTTTCAAGCACAACCAAGTTACTGCACACAAGGCGCACACTCCTGCAACAGTGAGTTTTCCTTTGAATTTTCTTTTAATGTTCTCTGCTTGTTTGGATCTTGGCTATTTTAGGGTGTCATCTTTGTTGTTTACAAGAAAAAATATGTTAGTCAGATGTGACCAATTTGAGTTTTGGGTTTGTTTGGGATCTACAAGAAGTTAAATATGTCAAGTCCTTCTCTTGAGTACATGTGCTTAACATCATAAGGGTGAGATCTTTTGGAAAATCCAAAGAGGTATCTATGGCTTGTCGGAAAACTTAATTATCTTACAATCACTTGTCCCGACTTTGCACTTTCTGTCACTGTGGTCACTCAGTTCTTATCTTATCCTAGGCCATCACATTCGGATGCAGTTTTGAGGATACTAAAGTACCCAAAGTATCTTAAGGGTGCACCAGGACAAATCAAATCAATCCCACAAATTATTACAGTCAAATCAACCCCACAAATTACGACAATCAAATCAATCCTAGAATCCTCGAGAATTCTAACACTTCCCCTCAAGTTGAAGCATGTATATCAATCACGCCTAGCCTATTATAAATATAAAGGATTCTAGTATCCCCTGAACCTTTAGTAAACACCCTACCAATCATCACCATCTTCACATGACTTGTAGATATAATCCCTTCTTGAACAAAATGACAGTAAAACACTCCGTGTTTAGTTCTATCGTGGAACACTGGATTAGAGGCAATGTAGACAGTAAAACACTCCGTGTTTAGTTCTCTCGTGGAACACTGGATTAGAGGCAATGCAGAGAGCAGCTTCATTATCACACCAAAGGTGCATAGGTACTAGCTTAATGAAACCCTACTGGGTTAAAAATGCTTCAACCTTATTAACTATCAAGAGACATGAATCATTGCTCTATATTCTATTTTTA
This sequence comes from Hedera helix, assembly GCA_947179155.2. NCBI lineage: Eukaryota > Viridiplantae > Streptophyta > Magnoliopsida > Apiales > Araliaceae > Hedera > Hedera helix. The sequence goes on along the minus strand of OX359276.1, from coordinate 48,635,947 downwards.
ACTAGACCAGGACACAAATTCTACTTCTTATACAGGATTAACTCCAACAAACACATAATATCTTGTAGTAGACCTCTTACCAGCCTAATTGGCAACACAAAAGCCCTCCACTCTCATTTGATTATGGTCACGTAAACCAATATACATTGGTTGTAGAAAGTTAGCAACAATAAAAATAAACCAAGCATTCACATATACTTTTTTTTATTGAGTTTACAATATGCTATTCTAAATAGTCAAGATTCATGAAACCATATAAAGTACAGTTAGACTGTAATGTTGATTTGTGTTTTAAATGAAGCTTGAAGAACTGTAGTTAGGTAATCAATTTCAAATATGCAAAAGTAATTATTCATTTTGTCAAAATGTCTATAAAAATGGTGGACAAAGCAATGTTACATAAAAGATCAGAAACAATAGTGTACAATAGGGTCCTAAAGGCTGAATACTAATAATCATTATCATGCACACAACTGCTCCAAAAATCTAAGTTATATGTACCAAATAAAGCGTGAATGAGACAAACTGGGATCTCTTCCAATGTTCTGCATTGTAAATTATTTCTACTGACCTATGGATACTAAAGTTTGGATCTGGAACATAACAATTAGCTCAAAAAAAAGCATAAAAAGAACAATAAAGAATTGGGGGGTGGGGGTGGGGGGAATTAGAAAGCATAATAAAATGAGCAAACTCAAAGAGAAAATAACTCAATTGCCTGCATTGGAAAACAAAAACAACAAAAAATGCAGTAGTCCTCTATAATAATTTGAGAATAGGAAGGCAGCTTAAAAATAGAAGGCAGCTACTACCAATAACTAACATTCCCTAATTGACTCTAAATACTCAAATGAAATATTAGCATCACTCAACACGGTGACAGTGATGAGGGCAGACTACCAAAAAAACAAATTAGGTAACAACGAAAACAAAAGATCCAACAGCTAGAACAAGAAACTTTTGAAACATGAGATAATTAAACCAAAAAACAATCAAAAATCATAATAGTCACCTGTTTTGTTTCAAACTCACGCTGCCATCTCCGTGCATCCCAGAAATCTTGACCCATTTCACCACAGTAATGACCAACTTGGTAACCAGTTCGATCACGAATGACCTCTGCTTGCTGCATATTGATTTGAAAAAAAAAGATAATTATAGCAACGGATTCAGTTTGAGGTTGATGAATAGTATCTAATGCCTGAAAAATATTCAAGTTCTATAAGGCAAGATTGTTTCTATTATTTTATTGGGCATACTGTAGTATTTATTACCTGATAAACCAGGGGAACCTTGGGAACCAAAAAGACAGCAAGGAATTTCTTGTCTAACTTTTGGAATTGGCAGCAAAGACTTTTGATGAGGAGGACAGCAATGAGGGTCTTACCAGCACCAGTTTCCAGAAAAGCTATGGTATTTTTATTTTGAGCCTGCTGAAGAACATCCAACTGATACTGGCGGGCGTGCTCCTCTAGAATTTTCCCTTTGGGCTCTTCAGCTTTCTTCTCTCCTCCAGTGCTATTAGAATCGTGGTTTTTGTCAGAGGGGATCTTGGGATCTCTTGTTCGATCAGCTTCCCAGGAACCAGTATGAAAAACCATCTCATTAGAACCCTTGGAACGATCTCTCTCCCAATAACCCCTGACTTCCCTCCATTCCCTGTCCCTACAATCCTTTCTACCGTTACCAAATCCATTGCCTCGTTCTCTTCTCCAAACTTGATCCCTATCCCTGTCCCTCCTATCAGAATCTTCCCAATCGCGAGGCCTCTTCCTCTCTCTAGGATTGGGGTAATGGTTGTTCCCTCTGCCTAAGAAGTGGTGGTGGGGTTTCTCATTCTTGTAATCATGATGATGAAGACGAGACCGTTTGTTATATCTGTCTTCAGGGTAGCTGTTATCAAAAGAATAATAATCACGGTGGTGGTGGTTGCCCTCACTGTGCCCGAGGAAGCCATCCCCATTGCGGAAATTAATTGAATAAGAAACTTTATTACCCCCATCTAATGAAGAAGATTTGTTTACATTGTCTAATTCAACTGGCTGTCTCTCAATTTTCATATTTTCATTATCAGTATCATGTAAACTGCTGCTATTTAATTTGGGGGTAGTAGTTTCAATATATTCACAGATAGTACCTGAATCCTCAATATTGGAAGAGCGGATTTCCTCTTCTTGTAGTGAGTGATAAAGTCCATCAGCAGAAACAGAAGGAGGATGCAAGCCGGCACCTTTCTTAATGCTTTCAAGGATCCCATCAATTCCACCGAAGAAGCAAGGATCAAGACAACCTTCCGTGGCAGCAGCAGTAAGGGGTGGTTGAGCAGGTACCACACCAGAAGAAGAGGTGGAAGCATCAAAATCATTGGAGAAATTGGGAATGATTATGAGATCATCACAAGAAATGGAGATATCCTCGCAGGCATCAAGCCAGTAGGAGGAGGGATTAACATTCGCTGTCACCTTCCTATTACTGGCATCATCATCATCCATAATTCTAGTTACCAATTAATTTTTTTCAGCTGCACTTTTCCTTTATTGATAAAAATAATCAATTACTAGTATGTATCAGACCACCCAGTAAAAAATCAAATAGTAATACAACTAAAACATCAGTGACAAAATGACTCAAAAAGTTCTAATAAGATCCAGAATATATCAAATATCAAACAGACCAAACCAGACAAAAAAAATTATTTTTAATGATACTCCTATCAAAATTTAAAAAGCCTAACGCCGAAACTATTTAATTTGATGGGGTTGGGAGAGAAAAGGGAAAAAATTAAAAATAAAAACCAAGCTGATTCAATTTAAGCCTGTGGTGGGGAGGGGATGGGATGGGAAGGATGCCGAGTTGCTGGCCATGATTGGAATCGGGGAAATGGAAGTGAAGCAAATTAGCGTGGGATAGACCGTACGAAACACGCAGAACAGAAGTGAAAAGGTAGTGGTTAATAACGAAACAGAGAGATAAGAAAGAATTGAGAGAGTTGGGTAGAGAACCTACAAACAAATTGTGTGATTCTTCAATTCAAAGATTCCCTCCGTCACGGTCTATCTTACGCTATTCTGCCCTTCCCTTTTCTCCCTCTTTCCAAATCTTTCACTGCAGCTCTCCTTTTCCTGTTTTACCCTTCATATCCTATTGGTAATAATTGTGGGTAGAGAGAAGAGGCAGAAAGAAGAACAGAAGCAGCTGGGGAGGTGATAAATGGAGGGAGGTATAAGATCTTACGCTAAAAACTAGTTTACAATTGTGAGCACCTGAGCTAGGAGCACAAGAGACGGCGGCTGCCTTCTCCATTCCTCAATTCCCTTCTCCCTCTTGCATAATTGTCCTCCCATTTTACTAATTCATATTAATCACTAATTATCATTATTATCATATTAATCAATACAAGTTTGATTGCGTGACCGGAGTAGGGTCGTAAATGGGTATATTATATTATAATATTATATTCGTATTTAAAAATTAATATTTTATTTATATTTGTATTTAATTTTTAATAAATATAAAAAAAATATCTATATTTGGTATTTAAAATTTTATTCAAATATGAATAATATCTTTTTTTGTTTATTTATTTAAATTAATTAATTATTTGAATATTTAAATTTAGATATCAATCACTTAATAAATAATTTCTTTTTTAGAAAAAAAAAATTATTCAAATTATTTACAAAAAAATAAATGAGAACGTTGAATAATTATAACCATTTAAAGTTTTAACAATACATATTATAAAGGGAAGAAAAATGTCAAATATATCATCATCCATAATTGATCATATAAATCAAAAAAAAATATTATTTTATTTGTATAATTAATTATTCTAAAAAATATTATCTTTAATTGATATCGTTTAAACAGAGTTTGAGTTATTATATATTGTATGACTCTACAAAAAGTTTACATATTGAAAATTGTAATTAACTTAATAAAATTTTAAACATGAACAAATGAAATATTACTTTTTAAAACTATAGTCGTATAAATTTATTATGAATACTTTGCAAATTGGGATGTTGTCGCAGGCATCCAAAAATAAAATCTTACTTTTAAAAAATATTAATGTAGTAGTGAAAGTAAGAGTCGAACTCACAGAGAATAATTAATTTAATTTTATGTTTTCGTAAACCAGAATGGGGGAGGGTTTGAATTAATTATTTAACTAATTAAAATTCAAACAAACAAAATTAAATAATAAATAATAAAGATGAGAAAAATCAATTAAAACAAACTTCAATTCCTTAGTTCAGTATCCCCTTCTTTTAATCAACAAATTAATCAAGTTATTATTATCTTTTCCTTCAATTGAAATTAATAATCCTAGATAACCAACAATCGCCAAGCTATCCGAAATCATCCTTAAATTATAAATCTAATGCAGCAATCGCTCACAAAAGACCCTAACTATCATACAACCTAGAACTATCAGTCTAGATTTAATATAACAATTGCATTAAAAATTAGAGAATTAGATTATTCCAAGTAACAATCATAACATCGCAGATTATTTAACTTGTCATCTTGATAATCATAACAATATTCAAAAGTTTGTCCACAATCAAATATTATTAATTGCTACTTAGGATCAGATAAAATATCGTTTGCTTAATATCAAATCTTAATCTAGCATATGATAAATTATTGATTAACTTAACAGGCTCTTATCAAATTAATCAAGCAAATATCATAAAACAATTAAAACAGATTATCAAGAATAAATCTCATGCATGAAGGAATAGATTATAAAACTCAATTAAAACATCAATTAAAAGTAAGGTTCAACATCCCTTTAGAACTGAAAATAAAAACTTAGTCTGATATGCTTCAAAATAATCTTCACTAGTTGAAAAGCTCTCTCCAAGAAATTAGAAGAAAGATCTCCCAAAAACTTACAATGAATAATGAGAGGTTGGCCTTCTATTTATAGGCCTCTAACTTGTTCAAACCCTAATATGATTTACAATTAAAAATAAAAGAAAAATAAAGCAATTATTATCCTAACCCTAGTTGGAATTAAAATCCAATTTAGAATAAAAAAGTAGCAAAAATCTGAAATAATCCCGTTTCTGTTCCTTTTTCGTCCAGCCAAACGCGCCTTAACCGCCACAGTTGACACGGTCAACGCGGAACCGCGTCTGCTGACGTCATCTGCCCGCCCGCGCATTGCGCGACCTTTTTCCAACTGCTGCTCCAAACGACGTCGTTTCTGTGTTCGGCGTCATTCCGTTGCTTCTCCGTTCATCAGTCCGCGCGCATTGCGCGGTAAGCCATGCTGCAGAAATTACGATTTTGCCACTAAGTGCTGGTTATTTACCAAAATGCCATCAGATCTTTGCAGAATTTACAGATTTGCCCCCAAGCTTATTTTTCCTACAAAATAAAATATAAAAATAATATAAAAATACTAAAAATCCTAAAAATACATAATAATAAATAAAACACATAAAATAAATAAAAACACATAAATAAAAAGAAATATAAAACACTATAAAATTACCTAAATTAACTAAAATCCTATAAAACCTATTAAAACCAAAATAAGCTAAATAATTAAACATTTAAGCACACAATAAATATAAAAGCTAAGTATTAGAGAATAAAAATATCGTATAATTTAACCCTATCAAATACCCCTACACTTAGCTTTTGCTCGTACTCGAGCAAAACAAAATAAAAATAAACAAAAATAAAATAAATCTAACTAGCCCAACAGACTAAAACGACTCAACTAACTCGACTTTTTACATGAGCAATAAATTAATATGAACTTCACATCAACCTTAAAAATTATAATCAACAACTCTTAGAAAATTTCAAAATAATATATCATCCAAAATTTTAACTTAATTATTAATTTCACTTTATTCTTAATCCTTCGTGTGTGTGTGAAAATTCATATATATCAAACTAATAAAAATTTAGATTAATTCATCTAATCAAATACATCACAAAATATATTAAAATTCTATACATTTATTTTCACATCACTTTCCATTTAATACAGATAAATACAAACTAGAAGATCAAAAGGTTTTATATTTTAACTACACTAGGATTTAACTTTAATCACATACCTTCCCAAGTATTAAAATCCACTAGCAAGACTTTTTTCTTCTTCTTTTTTTCTTTTTTTTTCCATCATTTTTTTTTCACGGTGAGTGCATTTTATGCTCCATCTCACCAGCGAGTGCGTTTTACGCTTCATCTCGCTGCATATGTTTATGAGTGAGTGCGTTTTATGCTCCATCTCAACCCACCACATGACAATTGTTTCACTTCTTTTTTCGGGTAAGGTCAATCTAATAATCCCAGAAAAATTACCTTAATCATTTCTCTCCATTATATTTACCTTATATTTGCTTCAAGTAATGTTCAAATAAGATATAGAATTAAAAACATATCTTATAAGCTTTTAACCAAATAAATTTTCTCCAAATTAAAATTAGTTCAAACATATGGATATGTGCAAATAATAAAATAAAAGATTTCAAACAAAGTACTGACTAAAAAAAATTGTCAAAATTCAGATTACGCAAAATTTATCAATTTTTGATGGTGACATGGTTCAATTCTCGGTAGTCAATGCACAATCTCATACTCCCGTCTTTCTTCTTTACAAATAGAACAGGAGCACCCCAAGGTGATGCACTCGGACGAATGAAACCGGTATCCAACAATTCCTGTTGTTGATTTTTTAACTCTTGAAGTTCAATGGGAGTCATTCGGTATGGAGCTTTGGAAATGGGCTTGGTACCGGGTTCAAGATCAATATAAAATTCAATTTCACGGTTTGGGGGTAAGCCAGGAAGTTCTTCAGGAAAAACGTCAGGAAACTCATTAACAATGGGAATATCATTCAAGTTTGATGTATTTTTGTTCAAATCAGTGACATGAGCTAAAAAGGCTTGACATCCGTTTTTCAATAAACGAATGGCTTTATGGCTAGAAATAACAGTTATAGATTTCAATGGTTTAGTTGCTTGAATTTGCATGACAGGTTGATTAAGAATATGAAAACTAATAATCTTATGAAAATAATCAATTTTAGCATGATGGGTAGTCAACCAATCAATTCCTAAAATCACATCAAATTCACGCATCTCCAAAGAAATAAGGTCAACAGGTAATGTGAGGTTGTTGATTTGAACTAGGCAAGATTTATAGACAGTAGATGTAATGGTCATTTCTCCTAATGGGGTTTCAACTGATAAGTCAAAGTCCAAGTTTTCAGGAGTTAAGTTTAAACGCTGAGCACATGCAGGTGAGATAAAAGAATGGGTAGAGCCAGTATCTAACAAAGCGTAGACTTCACGAGAATTTATGAATAGCTTACCGGTTATCACCTCATTCGGTTTCTTGACTGTTATCGTCAAATCGAATCCCGAATACTTCATTCGGATCTTCACGTATTTCAACCATGGGAATACCACTGAATAATTTTCTAGCAAACTGTTTCTCGGATTCATCAACTTCATCAGTAGTACCAATGATTTCCATTAAAATAGTATTTTCCATAGACTGCAGTTTCCACGATAGTGACTAACTTAACCTGAATTCCTCTAAATTGTAACGCCCAAAAGTATAGAAACATCATTTTTAAATAATCTTGAAAATCATAGCTGGAACACCATAAATCCCAAAGACTAATATGAAAAGTCCATATATTCTGATCCTTTGTTATAGAGCATAACCAGGTGATATCACTCTCCCAATTAGTGAGTAAATTAAAGGCAATAATTTTCGCAAGTTCGTTACTTCCTTTAATTGCTTCTAAGAATGGATCTGGAACGACTGTAGCAGAGCTTTCACCTTCATCCTTACTGGATAGAACACGCATAATTTTTGCCTTAGGCAAATGATTCAACTCTGAGTTTGTAAGAAGATTATTCGTCGCCTCTTGTTTTGCAGCTACATTTGTTTCGGTAATTTCATAGTTAACCTCCTGATTTTCAGATGCCATAATTAACTGTGGTCACAAAATAAATGTTAGTTCAAATAAACTGACTCATCTCTTCATGTTCCTACATTCAAATCGATTCATTAGATAAAAAAAAAATATAATTTAGGTAGGACACACTAGTGATTGATTCTATTCGTCTCTCCCCTCCTAGTTCTAACCCCAGATCTCCATTAAAGACCATATCCCTAAGCTCTGATGCCAACTGTGACGCCCCCAAATCTGGGCCCACACAGCCCAAACTTGAGTCGTCAAAAGACTACAACAAAATTATTACAACAAAGCACAACGTACTACAATACAGTGTATAATAATACACAACTAAGTCTTCACTATTATTGCCACACTATTTTACAAAACGTGAAGACTATGATAACTATTTCTCGGACCCTCACTCCATTCCCCGGCTAGACCCTGTTATGTTTTCATTTCCTGTTGAAAAACAATGGAAAAAAAGAAAGGGTGAGCTCAAATAGCCCAGTAAGAAATATCATGACTAAGATAATGACGAATAAATTATCATTAGCCTTCAACAGTTGAGTTCTTGATAGAATACAATAGAATACAAGGTTTATATCAAAAACTGCAGTTAAATTCTTAAACAATGTTCAGATCAATAATAGCAGCGGAATGAGCAATCTATTAGAAGAATAATGCAGATTATAATGTCCACTCGCTTCTCTTTTTCGTAAAAACATCATCAACTTTTATCATCTGAAATACCATTAGTCATGATAATAAAAATTCACAGTTCCTGATCATAATCATGCAAATCAACAGTTCATCTTTGCACTACGGGCCAAAGATATTTAATATAGCACCAGCGGTCATGATTATACCAGATTCAGCCTTTGGTGATAATCATACCAAACAACAGTTCATCTATGCACTACGGGCCAAAGAAAACTTTCACCACGTGCCATAAAAGACACCGAACAGATGTATCGCCTTTAACCTATTATATCGCCTTTAACCTATCATTTGTTCAACAAATATATCACATCTGTGCCCCCGGCCACAGATATTCACAACAGCTTGATTTTTGGATGATTAGAATGATATAAATGATGAACAGAAGAAATATGATAACAATAAGTATCGGAAGTTTACTTTGTACAGATTCAAATAATGTCCAAATTGTCAACATGATGTGGAGTGAAATTTAAAAATGATATTCAAGATCCACAGTTCAGAATAACGGTTACAATTCAATAGAAAGGTTCACGTAAATAGGAAGGTTCAGTTGAAATAATGAAGTTCAACTATTATGGAACATATAATATTTTCAGGAATTATAGAAGCAATAGTTCCATAATAAATTTCGATTTAGGAGTATGAAAGAAAATAATATCCCTTACCGTAGCAGGTTTGATTAACAAAAGGTGAAGGAAATTAATACAAAGGGTTATTCACCAACAGGCGGCAATCCGCTCCGTAAGGTTATTCCCACAATTTAATAGAATTTGAGTACAAAGAGTTATTCACCAAACAGGCGGCCATCCGCTCCGTAAGGTTATTCTCAGAGATTAATAATGAATGAATACGAAAGGTTATTCACCAACAGGCAGCAATCCGCTCCGTAAGGTTATTCCCACAATTTAATACAAGGAAATAAATGGCACATCTTATGAGTAAGAAAGAAACAATATTATTTTCGAGAATCAAATAATGATAATCCCTTACCATAGTACGTTTGAATAATGGAAGATGAAAAAGATGGTATCCCTTACCTTAACACGTGACTGGATGAGGTTGATTAACTTGAACGGTACACGTACACTTATAGATCTTCACAAATACTCAAGATGACTTAAGCACACTTAGAGAAAACTTTCACAAGAAGTATTTAGAGAGAGAAAGAAAGAACAAGTAAGGAAGTTTATGAAAAATCCTTAAGTTAAGGCTTCTATTTATAGCCAAAAATCTTATCATTCCTTTAATCTAAACCATTCATTTAAAAAAAATCATCTTTTAATCTACACCATCCATTTCAAATTTTATATTATCTTTAATCTACACCATTCATTTCATATCACCTAACTTTATATTATAAACAAATTAATTCAATTATTCAATAATAATTCACACTTTAATCTACACCATTCATTTCATATCACCTAACTTTATATTATAAACAAATAACTTTATTTATTCAACAATAATTCACACTTTAATCTACACCATTCATTTCATATCACCTAACTTTATATTATAAACAAATAACTTTATCAATTCAATTATTATGACTAATTGTTATAAATACAGTATAGTTAGCTCTTAGATATCAAGTCAATTAATTAATGAAATACAACTGTTTAAATAACACCGTAATAGAGATAACAATAATGCAGAAAGCATGTAAAAGAAAAATACGTTACTGTGTCATGACAATTATTGATTCAATAATGTGAATTACTGTGCATATGTTACTGTGACAATTATTAGGTTCAATAATTTTAAAAACAGTGCAGCAACAATTATTGACTCAATGATATAAAATACAGTGTAATGACAATTATTAAATCAATAATGCAAAATACTGTGTAACAACAATTATTGAATTGATAATATAAAATATTATGCAGTGACAATTATCGATGAAATGATGCGTAACAGTTACGGTGTCAATTATCAGACCAATAATATGAGACACTATGCAATACCGTGTGTTACTATAGAGTACCGAGTGCTACAGAAAATACCAATAACTACCGTATGCTACTATTCTTTTATCACCGGTATTTTAACAGTTCCGTTGACTATTTTTATTTAAAAAGGTTATTTCTGTCGTTTTCTATATCCGACAATATATTCCGTTGTGGGGTCCACCAATAATTTGTTATTTCGGCGCCGTCGTACGGCACGAATATTCCCCGACCAAACGAATATTCCCCGACAAAGCGAATATTGTCCGACAAAATAAAATTTGCACATAACATCCTTAACTTTTAACTTTATCGATTTAACCACTTACTGTTTCAAAAAAAAATATATATATGAAAAAAAATTAAATTTTGTATTTCATAAAATTCGGGGTCTTACAATTTATCCACAAAATTCCAAAATTAATTTTTTTTTTAAAATTCCCTAAAAATAAAACAATTTTTTTTTAAATAAAATAAAATTTAAAATTTTCTAAAAATAAAACAAATATCCTAAATCTCTTCCTCCACACTTAAAATTTATATTGTCCCCAATGTAAACTATAATGCAAAGAAACAGGCACAATTAACTATAATAAGAAAAAGGAAAAGAAATGTAAATCTGATTTCTTGGGTTGCCTCCCAAACAGCGCCTTTGTTTATTGTCATTGGCTCGACAGCAGGCTAAAGTACTACGTCACGCTTACTTCATGAATTTTGAGTACATCATCCATCACGTTATTATTCATCGGTAGATTCAGTCTCCCTTGCACGAGACATGAATGTTTTACTCCCTCTTCAACGAAAAAGTATTTAATATGATTAGGAAGAGTCTTTATATACGGAATGAGATCCTGCAAAACAAAAGATAGAAATTTTTCGTGAGTAGTATGTAATGGAATGAAAATAATTGCTTGACTATTTAAAATCATTGGCAAAGAATTGAATGCAGCTTCAGCGTCCTTCAAATCTTGTTTCAGCTCAATTTCTTCTTCTTCTTCCTCTAACTTCAATTTGTTTGTACTTGCATCATCTAAATTCTCTTTATCTATTTCCCCAAAAATTCTCTCCACCTTAGGCATGACATCATCACAAAGAACATCATATTCTACATCAATATTGTCCGGTTCTGCACTGATGTTGTTTGCTTCCTCTTGCATCGGCGATTGAAGGAATGACCCTTGAGAATCTAATTGACCAATTGCAGTAGCAAGCTGACTCAGTTGATTCTCCAAATTATGTATGGAAACTGTTGTTTGGTCCATGAAGGCTTTAAACATATCTTCAAGAGATGTATCTGAATTAGACAATTGGTCATATTGTTGTTGGGGATATGGTTGCATGTACTGTGGATTATTTGGGAAAATTTGGCCTGTGTGCCAATTCACTGGTGAATTCTCATAGCTGAAATTATAATGATCCCTCCATCCTGAATTATACGTGTTTGAATAGGAATCATATCTACTTTCTGATTGACCAAGGAAACCACCAGCGGTATTGACTTGTTCATAGGACTCCTCTCGAAGCATTGGACACATATCAGTTGAGTGTCCTATTATCGCACAAATCCTACAAGTACCTAAAGCCATTTGATAAACAAAAGAAGTTAGACTATCAGTTTGTTGCTCATGAGAAGAAATATTTACCTCATTAACATAATCAGACATGACTTCCATCCTTAACCTGCAAAACTCAATTAAACTATGAAAATAAAGTCTAGGAAAAATTACTAAATTAAAATAAAATTTACAAAAACACAAAAATAAATTAAAATCACTCCCCGGCAACAGCACCAAAATTTGGGATGCTGTCGCAGGCAACCAAAAATAAAATCTTACTTTTGGAAAATATTAATGTAGTAGTGAAAGTAAGAGTCGAACCCACAGAGAATGATTAATTTAATTTTATGTTTTCGTAAACCAGAATTGCGGGGGGGGGGGGGGGGGGGGTTGAATTAATTATTTAACTAATTAAAATTCAAACAAATAAAATTAAATAATAAATAATAAAGATGAGAAAAATCAATTAAAACAAACTTCAATTCCTTAGTTCAGTATCCCCTTCTTTTAATCAACAAATTAATCAAGTTATTATTATCTTTTCCTTCAATTGAAATTAATAATCCTAGATAACCGACAATCGCCAAGCTACCCGAAATTCTCCTTAAATTATAAATCTAATGCAGCAATCGCTCACAAAAGACTCTAACTATCATACAACCTAGAACTATCAGTCTAGATTTAATATAACAGTTGCATTAAAAATTAGAGAATTAGATTATTCCAAGTAACGATCATAACATCGCAGATTATTTAACTTGCCATCTTGATAATCATAATAATATTCAAAAGTTTGTCCACAATCAAATATTATTAATTGCTACTTAGGATCAGATAAAATATCGTTTGCTTAATATCAAATCTTAATCTAGCATATGATAAATTATTGATTAACTTAACAGGCTCTTATCAAATTAATCAAGCAAATATCATAAAATAATTAAAACAGATTATCAAGAATAAATCTCATGCATGAAGGAATAGATTATAAAACTCAATTAAAACATCAATTAAAAATAAGGTTGAACATCCCTTTAGAACTGAAAATAAAAACTTAGCCTGATAGTTGAAAAGCTCTCTCCAAGAAACTAGAAGAAAGATCTCCCAAAAACTTACAATAAATAATGAGAAGTTGACCCTCTATTTATAGACCTCTAACTTGTCCAAACCCTAATAGGATTTACAATTAAAAATAAAGGAAAAATAAAATAATTATTATCCTAACCCTAGTTGGAATTAAAATTCAATTTGGAATCAAAAAGTAGCAAAAATCTGAAATAATCCCGTTTCTACACCTTTTTCGTCCAGCCAAACGCGCCTTAACCGCCACAGTTGACCCGGTCAACGCGGAACCGCGTCTGCTGACGTCATCTGCCCGCTCGCGCATTGCGCGACCTTTTTCCAACTGCTGCTCCAAACGACGTCGTTTCTGTGTTCGCGCGCCTGTATCAACAGTTTCCTCGCGCGCATTGCGCGACGTGTTTTTTTTTCCTGATGAAACGGCGTCGTTCCGTTGCTTCTCCGTTCATCAGTCCGCGCGCATTGCGCGGTAAGCCATACTGCAAAAATTACGATTCTGCCACTCAGTACTGGTCATTTACCAAAATGCCATCAGATCTTTGCAGAATTTATAGATTTACCCCCAGGCTTATTTTTCCTACAAAATAAAATATAAAAATAAATAAAAATAATATAAAAATACTAAAAATCTTAAAAATACATAATAATAAATAAAACACCTAAAATAAATAAAAACACATAAATAAAAAGAAATATAAAAACACTATAAAATTAACATAAATTAACTAAAATCCTATAAAACCTATTAAAACCAAAATAAGCTAAATAATTAAACATTTAAGCACACAATAAATATAAAAACTAAGTATTATGGAATAAAAATATCGTATAATTTAACTCTATCACAAATATATAAAGATTACTATTTATTTAAAAATGGTCAATTTGATCATAAAAGACTAAAAGTCGTAGATGATTTTTATCTTGAAACAGATGGAGTATAATTGTATAAGTATCATCATTTGAAAAAATTATTTTACTTAATATATGATGATTATATTACATGCACATAGAAAAATATAACACATAGATATCCAAAAATTTGGAAATTATTTGGGGGGGGGGGGGGGATGATGGAAATTATGGGAAAAACAAAAGGTTAATAATTTCAAAAAGGTCAATTTGAAAATTATGAATACTTTGCAAATGTATAGATTTGGATTTAAACTGTTAAAGAATCTATAAAGGCTTATCTTACATAAGTTTTGAAAATAAAACACATGAACTAAACTAAAAATTATAGTTTTGTTCTTTTAGTATATATATATTTTTTGTTAAATGATACATTTTAGATATTCATAAATTTACAATAATTTCTCATATTTGTAAACCAAATGCATGGTGTCCCTTTTTCATATTCTTATTCTAATTAAAATGATATATTATAAAGATATCATTTAAAATTACACAAATTATTATTCTAAATATTGTCATTAAAATATGTCATCTTTTACTTGTCATCGAAAAAAATAAAAGAATGTTGTGGCACATGAGGACTTTGATATTTAAAGTTATTCATATACAATAAATTATTCCAAATTGTGAATTTTGATATTTAAAGTTATTCATATACAAATTTCAAATACGAGTCTAAATACCGGATATCCGCTATTTGTGTCTGATATATTTACGGTCGGATGTTAAATGGAAATGGATACTGCTATATCCGTATTCATATCCGTTTATTTACTGATACTTTAAAATCGAATATGAATATATCTGCTTAATTTTGAATACGAATAATATCCGCTTTATTTCGAATACGAACGAATACGAATTTTTCGATTACCATTTACAACCCTAGACCGGAGTTCGTTTATATCATTTTTTTCACAAATATTTGATAATTTTTATCAATATATTTTTTATTTTTTAATAATATAATACTTATAAAATTAAAATTAATTATATATATTTTATAGTATACAAAAAGTTTATACATTATTTCAAAAAAATAAAGAGTTTTGAATGATTGACTCAATATTAACTCATATTCAACTAAAATGACTTGGTAAAATTAAAAAAATATTGGATAAAATCTCTTAATCTCTTATTATATATAGTTATTGATTAGTATTAAGTTATGAAATTAATTATTATTAATGTTGGAATATAATTATTTAGACATGGCTAAGGTGTAGCCCTGTTTAATTAGTGGTCCAGATCCAGTGATGGCCCACTTTATTTTATTTATAACGGCTTATTCTCAAGTGGCAGAGTCCTTATCAAATTGAGATTGCGTTTTCTTATTTGGTGGAGAGTTGGAGATTTAATTTGAATGGGACATGATCAACAGTTAATTGCACTTATAAGGTGATTATAAAAAGGACTCACACTCTTAATTGGTCTTGAGAAAATCTAACAACTATAAATACAACCATAAATAAGGATCACGGTACATATATTTCACACATATAATTTAGCAGCAGAATTTTATTATTTTTCAGCAATTTAATTCCCTCAATTGTTATCGCTTTTGGCATATACTAATTCTCACATCAGAGTTATCCCCCGACAGCCCAAGCCGTCAGGCTCCTCTCAATGTGACTATTAATTGTGCAGGTAGTTCGTGGTTTTTGGCGATTTTAGGCGGGCTCACAAAATCAGGCGACAATATTGGCGTTAGAAGGAGAGGTTGATAAAATTATGTTCAAGAAATCATTAGGTAATTGTTTTATTAAAGTTTTTATCAGAGTTTCCAATCGAAGTTTTTAGTCAAAATTTTCAATAAGAGTTCATGGCTAGACAAAGCTGATAAGGAGGTAGAGCAAGCGGACTCATCGGTGGTTCCACTTGCTCCTAATGTTCGTGGTTCGGTACTAGATAGACTGGGTCCATTAACCAAGAGACATCGACCCATAACAACCTAATCGACACTATTAAGGCGTCGGTTGTTTGCTCCCCTTAATTTCCCAATTCTAAATTTTCATTAGAGGTGAACAAATAATCGAACTGTTGCCTGACAAAATCAAGACAGGGAGTCAAGTAGGCGGGATTAACGCGAGACCATACGAAGGCAAATAATTCAAAAGGCTGAGAAATGCATTGGAAGCTTTACGCCTTTAACAACAGAAGTGGGTGGGGCTTCTAGAGGAATTACAAAAGGACGACGACCTCCCAACCACCATAAGGGGATCTCGAGAAGTTACACCTCGAGAAGTTACACCTTAGAGTTGATAATGGAGAAGACGTGTAGATGATCCTTTAACATCACAAAAGATAGGTAACATGAGGGATCATCATGGAGAGACAAGGGTGGGAGAAAAAAAGGCAGGCTTCACGTGATAGGGAAACTATCCACTCACATCGTTCTCAGCGGAGACGTATCAAGTCCCCACCTGATAATAGGAATTATGATGACACAAGGAGGGGAGATATAAGGTAGGCTCGACCTTTGGTTCTAGATAAAGAAAACCTTGACAGGACACTAGATGTCCTTGATCCAATGTTAAGAAGAGTATCAGAGTTAGAATGAAAGCTCATAGAAGTGTAGCCAACTCCCTCAACCCTTGATCCAAAGTCACCTTTTTCACTTACAATTAATCAGGAAAGGGTTGATCCTAAAAAGAAGTTGCCACCGTTGGAGACATATGACGACAACGGAGATCCACATGACCATACACACTCCTACGAGCAAGTTATGAGGTATTACATTCATTCAGAAGCTGGGGTGTGTCAGATTTTCACTACCACTTTGAAAAAATGAGCTAAACAATGGATGATTTCGTTGCCACCAAGCAGCATTAACTCTTGGAAAAAACTGTATGATAGATTTCATAATCGATTTGGTAGCAACAAGAGGAGAGGAAAACTTACTGCTTCCCTAGTGCAGGTTAAACAAAAGCCTATTGAGACATTAAATCAGTATGTGCAAAGGTTCAAGGAAGCGGTCAACATTATCACAGATCTTAATATGACTCGGGCTTTAGGCTTTTTCACATCGGGCTTGGACATCAATCAATTTTGGAAGTTAATAAAGGACATTATGTTCAAACCCCCAAAAGACTTGTCGGTTGCTTATGAGTGAGCGGAGAACTTTATTGCAATTGAGAAAGATATGACAAATCTGAATCAGAAGTCGACAAATCGACCTAAAAATAATGGAGCTAAGCAGGATGTATGGGATCGGATTGGGCCGAATATGAATAATCGGTCTGACAAGCTACCTTTTTAACCGAAACAGGAAGCTAAGGTATATACTCCTTTGAATACTAATAAGGTGCAGATTTTGGAAGACATGAAGGGAAAGTCTTTTTATGAACCACCAAAACCGAGGACTCAGGGATACAAGGGAAGCAAGAGGTTGTTATGTAATTATCATCAGATGCTCGAACATTCAATGGATTAGTGTTTTGACTTGAAAGAACTTATTGAGAAAAATGCTTAGAATGGAGAACTCATTCAGTACGTTATAGGACGGGAGGCCCCAGTTCAAAAGCAACCTCAGTTTAAAAGCAGCCTCAGATAGAGCATCACACTGAAGATCGGGATGATAAACCGAGGAGGGTTGTTAATGTCATCACAGGGGGAACGGTTAAAAAACAGGCAGCGAAGCTACAATGATCAACTTCAAATATGGTGATAACATTATTGAAGCAGTCGACCAAGTTCAAGCGGCTGTTCCCAAACATGGTAGTTCATTATTGGATGAAGATTACCCTCTTAACACGGTAGAGCCACACTAAGGGGCATTAGTTATAACGACACAAGCAGGACCGGTCGATATGAAGAGAATCATGATTAATAATGGGTCTTCTATAGATCTACTGTATAACTATGCTTATCAACGAATGGATTTGTACGGAGTCAAGATGGAGGTCAGTCAAGAATCACCTTTGTATGGATTTGGGAATGAGGCAGTTCATGTGATCAAGACAGTCTAGCTACAATGATCTTCAGAACAGCTCCTCGGTAAGTGTAGATTTGCGTTAAGTTTTTTGTCGTTCAAGTGGATTTAGCGTATAATGCTATTCTGGGACGTACCACTTTATCGGCACTTCATGCCGTGACTTCAATTCCTTATTTTAAGATGAAGTTTCTAATGGAGAAGGTGAAGTAAAAGGAGACATGGATAGAGCTCGGAGGTGTTACCGTCATAATTTGATAGATTGATGAGTGGATTTTATACCTACGAATTAGTTATGTTTTACACGATTATTTGTGAGTTTTCATGTCGTTTTATGTTTCGTTTTACTCGTTTTTGTGTTTTTCTTTGTTTTTACAGGAAATTGGACTTAAATGGCAAAATAATAATTTCTGGCAAACAAGGAAAGTGCAACTGTGCTTGACAGGGACAGTAGTTGCGCTGGACAAAGGTTAAAAATAGAAGCATGAAGCATAGTTGCGCTGGAGTATTTTATAAAGGAACGATGCTGCACTCGAGTTGATCACAACTGCACTTGCGTTATTTTTCAGTTTTTATCAGACTTGTCATGTGAGTCCCATACGCAATTTAATGCAATTTTTAGAGTTTTATTCGTATAGAAATGCTATTATGGCTAGGGCTTTGTATGTAAATTATAAATAAGAGGCTTAAAAGTTTAGAAAAGAGAAAGAACCCTAGAAATCAAAACCAAGGAATAATTCCAAATTTAGAGAGAGCAAGGAAAAACGCGAAGAGATTTGTAGAGATTGAAGATTGGAGCAAAATTAGAGTGACGATTATAGTTTTTTTTTTCTATTCTTTTCTTTTCCTTTCAGTTTTTGTAATATTTGGGATGTGCTTAATTATTAATTCAATGATGTTTTCTTTAAAGCTATGAACTAAATTGTTATTAAGAATGTAATGAAACCTAGTGTGTAATTTAAATTGATTACTCTTTTTTTAATTTGAGTAATTATTTACAGGTCGTTTATCATATCTTATGCATGAATGTTTAATTGTCTGATCAACAATTACCATGATAATTTATACAAAATTGGAAGATGAAGTATAAATTTAGATCTGGGTATAGTAGCACCTGTTCATTAAATCTGAGAGGGTTTGTATGATTAGTATATAAGATAGGAATATACCTATGTATCTTTTGTAACCTTAAAGAGAATCCGAGCTTAACACCTTAATCAACATATTTCCCATAGAAATATAAGGATTTAATTAATTAGGGTCTTCCTTGTTAATTCTGTTGCTTTAGGGTCAAATTTAGGAGGATTTGTTTATATGTCCAGCAGAAGTAGGGTAAAAATACTATAAAAAATTCTTGGTTAGCGATCCAATTTAATTAACCAATTAAAAAGGGAGGGAGTCAGTTTAAGTGAAGTACTAGGGGAAGTTGTAATCTTAAGCCAACACATATGCAGTTTATTCCGTGGTTATTTCTTTTAGTAGTTAATTTTAATTAGTTTTAATTTTAAACTTGCAATTTCAAATCATTAGTTTAAATATGATTAATTTAATTCACCATTAATATTGGTAATTGTTAATTTATTTTCACGTGGGAACGATACCTTGCTTGCTGAATATTACAAACGAACGTGTATACTTGTGTGTTATAGTGCTAGTAAGAAATTAGGCAACACGTTTTTGGTGTCATTGCTGGGGACTTATTTTAATAATTTGTCTTTATTAATTTTAATTAAGTTAATCTTAGTTTAAACACTTTCCTTTTTCTTTTCTTTTAAGGTAATCTTGATTTTGCATGTAAACTCACTCTAAAGGTCATAAACTGCTTGAATATGACGACGCGATTGAAAGAATGTTCCGTAAACTAAGGAGATATATTAAAGAGACAATACAAAATCAAGAGAAAATGGCTGACGAGGAGCAAAAGTCATTGCAGAACTATACTATGTAGCAATTAACAGAAATTCAATCCAGTATCACGAGGCCTGCCATCAATGTTACAAATTTTGAGATCAAACAGGGCAAAATATAGATGATTCAGAACTCAGTGCAGTTTGAAGGGTTGCCGAATGATGATCTGAACGACCATTTAGTCAGTTTGTTGGAAATCTGTGATACATTCAAGGACCATAGGTGACGGTCGTTTTCACGATTGATATTTTCTTGCAAGTATACACGGTCTTCAAGTAGTAAAGAGTAAGTCTAAGTCGATCCCACAGAGAGTTATATTAAGGTTATCTGCATAGCAAACTTGATGCAATCTAATCCAATTTAAACTATGATTAATGATGGTGAGCTTTTGTTAACGCAATATCCTAAAATAATTAAAACTTAGCAACAAAGATTCGATTTAAACAAGCTAAGATCACAACTTCACTCACTACCTCATTTAACTCTCACACCCCTCTTTACAATGCTAAGATCGCCCGAATGATAACCAGAGAAAATAAGCAACCAATAACCTCTTTCGAGAGTTAAAAGATTCACACCCTACTAATTAACTCACTATATTCCTATGTGACCTAACTTAGCAAGACGGCAATAAAAGCAATTCTCAACAAGGCTACACAAGGCACACCAGTATATTCCTATCCGAGATACAAATTAGGCACTCCATCCGAAGATAAAGCTTCCTAGAAGGCTATCATGCTTTAGGTCGAGTTATTTAATCCATTTTTCAATATCATAAACAACCACACATTACATACAAGGTACATAATCCATTCATGAAGAACAAAGCATGATAACCATTCATTAGCAATCCATTCACATAAAAAAGAGAGATATTCAATTAAAATCAAGTAATGAGTTCCATTGTGATCCTAGAAATGAAGTTAGTTCATAGCTAAATGACTAAAAATCATTAACAAGTTGCTCATCAGACTTAAACTACACAACATGAAGATAAATCAAATGAATGAAACCCCTTATAACACAAGTCTCAAGCACTTAGACTCCCTTCAAATGTAGCAATCCAAGCTTGATGAATCTTCTTGTTCTTGAGCTTAACACCAATCCAAGTTGCTTTGAAAGCTAGAAGAAATGAAGAAAAACTGCCCTGGTGCGTAAAAAATCCAATCACCTAGGGTTAGCCACCTTCTCACTTAAATAGGAAAAATCCTGTCAGAAATCAGCATGGCCGACCGCTGCGGCGGTCATATCCACCGCTGCGGTGGTGGTCCTGGCTGAAAATTACCAAAATGCCCTTTTAGCTTAAAAACCCTACAAAACACAGATGAGACAGTATGAACCCTAAAAACATAAATATACGCATAAATAACTCTCAAAAACTCACAAATCATTAAACTAGAAGTACTAATTCGCAGGTATAAAACTCACTCATCAAATACCCCCAAACTTAAGTATTTGCTTGTCCTCGAGCAAAATAGTAGAGCATAAACAAAATAACTAATAAAAATTACTAAACCAAACATGACTTGGAATCATAGCCTCAAGAAATAACTGCAACAACTAAGACAAAACATGGTGTGATGTCGCAAGCACCCAAAAATAAAATCTTACTTTGGAAAAATAAATATGTAGTAGTGTAAGTAAGAGTCGATCCCACAGAGAATGATTACTTAATTTTATGTTTTTGCAAACAAAAATTAGGGGGGGTTTGTAATTAAAGAAATAATTTAAATAGAATTAACTAAAATAAATATGCAAGAAATAAATAAGAAGAAAAAACCTTGGTTTAAGTTAATATCCACCATCAAGAATTTACAACTGATCATTGATGCAAAAATAAATTAATTAATATTTTGAAGATTCACCGTAGAAAGAACTACTCGCAGGTGGAATAATTTTTCTCCTCTCTCCTTAATTTTAGATAAGTAGAGCCACGTGGTCTAAATACCCTTACTATTAAACAACCCCCGACACGTGCTTAAAGATTTAATTTAATAGCAGCATAAAGAATTAGAGAACACTAAAGAATAGAAGAGAGAATTTTTATTCTAATGAGAGTTGTGTCTTACAATGTGTGTCAAGCCCTCTATTTATAGGCTCCAAAATTCTCCTAACCCTAGTAGGAAGTACACTTTCCAAACCCTAATAGGATTTAAAATACAAATAAAAATAAAAGAAAAAGAAAAATAATTATTATCCTAACCCTAGTTAGAATTAAAATCCAATTTGGAATCAAAAAGTAGCAAAATTCGCGAATAATCTCGTTTCTGGCCAATAAACGCGCAAACAAACAAGGCCTTCGCTACAGTACCGGTCTGCCGCCCAACCCGCGCATTGCGCGATACCTTCCATTACCGAAACGACGTCATACTGCTGCTCCGCTGTTTCTGCATTACGCCGCACATTGCGCGGACGCTTTCTCACCCGAACACAAAACGACGTCGTTTTCTTTCGCGCTGCAATTCCTTCCCCGCGCCATGCACGGACGACGTCTTTTTCGAAATTTACGGATTTGCCCCTAGCGGTTTGATATTTATCATTTTGCCATCCAAGCTTTAATTTTCCTACAAAATAAAATATAAAATAATTGAAAATAAATAAAAATAATATAAAAATACTAAAAATAATAAAAACACATAATAATAAATAAAAAACCTAAAACACTAAAAATAAATAAAAATACATAAATAAAAAGAGATATAAAAATACTATAAAATTACCTAAATTAACATAAATTAACTAAAATCCTATAAAACCTATTAAAACCAAAATGAGCTAAATAATTAAACATTGAAGCATACAATAAATATAAAAACTAAGTATTAGGGAATAAAAATAGCATATAATTGAACCTTATCAAATACCCCCACACTTAGCTTTTTGCTCGTCCTCGGGCAAAACAAAAATAAAAATTATAAAATTAAAACTAATAACCAAACAACTTACTTGAGCAACAGATCAATATAAATTTCAACACCAGCCTCAAAGAATTTTTAAATGATAACTCAAAGAAAATTTTAAAACTATGCAAAATCTTGAACTTTAACATATTTATCAATTCTACTCTACTCAAGATCTTTTGTGTGTGTGTGAATCCAAATGTATCAAACTAATTAAAACTCAGATAAGTTTCGGTCATTAATTACCTTATAAAAGATATATAATAAAACTCAATATACTTATTTTTCACATCACTTTCAGTTAATACAGTCAATATAATCGGAAGATCAAAAGGTTTCAAACAATTATATACACTAGGATTATGCATTTTTTCAAGTATTATTTTCAATTTTTTTTAATGGGTGCATTTTATGCTCCATCCCATTTTCTTTCTTTCTTTCTTTTTTTCTCACGGTGAGTGCATTTTATGCTTTATCTCACCAACGAGTGCGTTTTACGCTCCATCTCGCATTTTCATGTGTTTATGAGTGAGTGCGTTTTACGCTTCATCTCAACCCATCACAAGATTTTTCTTTTCAATAATAATCCTAGAAAAATTACCTAAATCATCTCTTCCAAATTATATTTTGCCTTATATTTCACTTCAAATAATGATAAAATAAGATATAGAGTTAAAAAATATCTTTCATAAGCATTTAACCATAAAAACTTTCTCTTAATTAAAACTAGTTCAAACAAATAGATATAAGTGCATAAAAATTTAAAAGGATCTCAAACAAAGTAATAATCAATAAAAAGTCAAAAATTCAAATTAAGCAAAAATTTATCATTTTTCCAAGAGTTATTAAATAAAAACCAAAATTTTATCATTGGCTAAAAATTTAAAATTCAATTAATTTATTGCTCAAGTGACACATCCTAAAAATAAAAAAAACTACCCCATTTTCGTAGGAAACACGGTTACACTTAGCATGTGCAACAAGCCTTTAAACCCCAAGGTTACCCAAGTGGACGAATTGTGTCTCGTGAGGGTTTGCAGTGAATTTACCCACAAAATTCCAAATTTAAAAATTTTTAAAACTTGCTTAAATTTTCAAAATATGACCTAAAAATAACAAAAATCCTAAATCCCTTCCCCCACACTTAAAATTTACATTGTCCCCAATGTAAAATAAAATGCAAAGAAAAAGGCACAAATAAATATAAAAAGAAAAAGGAAAAGAAATGCAAATCTGATTTCTTGGGTTGCCTCCCAAGCAGTGCCTTTGTTTATCGTCATTGGCTCGACAGCAGGCCAAAGTACTACGTTACTCCAACTTCATGAATTTTGAGTACCCCATCCATCACGTCATTCTTTATCGGTAGATTCAGTCTCCCTTGCACGTGACATAAACGTTTTACTCCCTCTTCAACGAATAGACCTTTAAGATGATTGGAGAGAGTCTTTATATTCGGAATGGGATCCTGCAAAACAAAAGATGAAAATTTGTCATGAGTAACAGGCAATGGAATGGAAATAATTGCATTATTATCAAAAATTATTGGCAACGAATTTAATGGAGCTTCATCCTCCTTCAAATCTTGTGTCAGCTCAATCGTTTCTTCTTCCTTAAACTACAAATTGTTGGTAATTGTCATCTCTAACTTTTTCTTGTTTATCTCCTCAACAACTTCCTCCACCTTAGGCATGTCATCTTCAAACATAACATCATTATCTACATTAATATTGTCCACTTCGTTGATGTTGTTTGCTTCTTCTTGCTTTGGTGATGGAGGGACCGTCTTTTCGGGATCTTCTATATCGTGACCACTTCTTAACACTTGTGCACTTGTATTCTTCGCGAGATTATCCACCGTTTGAGAAGGTACTTGCTCAGAACTTTGCTCCTCCAATTGATTGATTGTGATTTGTCCCATTGGAGTACCCAAACGCTGAATAATTGCATTATTTTCTTGAATACGAGCCTGCATGTCTTGTTGATATTGCAAATTATCCTGTTGAAATTGTAAAGTGTTAGCTTTAATTAATTTAAGCATATCTTCTAAAGACATATCAGAATAAAATGATTGGCTCTGTTGTTGTTAGGGATATGACTGCATATATTGTTGATAGCTTGAAAAATTCTAATTTGCGGGCGGATTTATGTGTGGATTTTCATAGCCAAAATTAGGATGATCCCTCCATCCTGAATTATACGCATTTGAATACGGATCATATCTCCATTGGGGTTGACCAGGGAAACCACTTGTTGTATTGACTTGTTCATAGGACTCCTCTCGAAGAATGGGGCACATATTAGTCGGATGTCCTACCACCGCACAAATCCTACAAGCTTCCATTGGTTGTGTATGATCTGCAACCATTTGATAAACAAGAGAAGTTAGATCATTAATTTGTTGCTTAAGAGAAGAAATTTCTACCTCCTCAACATAATTAGAGGCTGCCATGACTTCCTTCCTTAACCTGCACAACTAAATTAAATTATGAAAATATAAAAAAATAAAAATAAAAAATTACTAAATTAAATACATATTTACAAAAGCACAAAATTAAATTAAAATCATTCCCCGGCAACGGCGCCAAAATTTGGTGTGATGTTGCAAGCACCCAAAAATAAAATCTTACTTTGGAAAAATAAATATGTAGTAGTGTAAGTAAGAGTCGATCCCACAGAGAATGATTATTTAATTTTATGTTTTTGCAAACAAAAATTAGGGGGGTTTTGTAATTAAAGAAATAATTTAAATAAAATTAACTAAAATAAATATGTAAGAAATAAATAAGAAGAAAAAGACTTGGTTTAAGTTAATATCCACCATCAAGAATTTACAACTGATCATTGATGCACAAATAAATCAATTAATATTTTGAAGATTCACCGTAGAAAGAACTACTCGCAGATGAAATAATTTTTTTTCTCTCTCCTTAATTTTAGATAAGTAGAGCCACGTGGTCTAAATACCCTTACTATTAAACAACCCCCGACACGTGCTTAAGGATTTAATTTAATAGCAGCATAAAGAATTAGAGAGATCATTGAACTAAACAACACAAGCCACATGTTTGCATTTAATTTAGATGAATATTCTTCCTAAGATAAAATAATCTTTTGATCTGCAAAATAATTATTAAACTTAGTTGCTTCACAAATAGCAGTAGATTAATATGAATAATAAACTAGTAGCGCTCCTAGCAATTAAACAAACTAATCATAAAATTAAGCATAGAAGAATATTCAATAATCAAAATATAAATTGAACAATTAAAATAAATTAAATCTCACAGTGGATAAATCTTGATGGCTTCAATCACTTAAACCAAGAAAAATAAATTAACTACTCATAATAATAGAGAACACTAAAGAATAGAAGAGAGAATTTTTATTCTAATGAGAGTTGTGTCTTACAATGTGTGTCAAGCCTTCTATTTATAGGCTCCAAAATCCTCCTAACCCTAGTAGAAAGTACATTTTCCAAACCCTAATAGGATTTAAAATACAAATAAAAATAAAAGAAAAATAATTATTATCTTAACCCTAGTTGGAATTAAAATCCAATTTGGAATCAAAAAGTAGCAAAATTCGCGAATAATCTCGTTTCTGGCCAATTAACACACAAACAAACAAGGCCTTCGCTACACTACCGGTCTGCCGCCCAGCCCTCGCATTGCGCGATACCTTCCATTACCGAAACGACGTCGTACTGCTGTTCCGCTGTTTTTGCATTACGCCGAGCATTGCGCGGACGCTTTCTCACCCAAACACAAAACGACGTCGTTTTCTTCCGCGCTGCAATTCCTTCCCCACGCCATGCGCGGACGACGTCTTTTCCAGAATTTAAAGATTTGCCCCTAGCGGTTTGATATTTACCATTTTGCCATCCAAGCTTTAATTTTCCTACAAAATAAAATATAAAATAATTTAAAATAAATAAAAATAATATAAAAATAATAAAAACACATAATAATAAATAAAACACCTAAAACACTAAAAATAAATAAAAACACATAAATAAAAAGAGATATAAAAATACTATAAAATTACCTAAATTAACATAAATTAACTAAAATCCTATAAAACCTATTAAAACCAAAATGAGTTAAATAATTAAACATTGAAGCATACAATAAATATAAAAACTAAGTATTAGGGAATAAAAATAGCATATAATTCAACCTTATCAAAACATAATGCAGAACAAAGTCTAATATTTCAACAAAATTTCCAAGCTCACGAATGCCCCTGATCCGCTTTACGTGTGTGCGTGTAAAACCCAATGTTAAAATTAGTCAGAGCTTATATGAACTTAACGAAAAAAATGTCATGAGCTATTTAACTTTAATCCACATAACCCAAACAATCTCAACCAAACAAGGCAATAATATAAGAACAGGGTCTCTCGGATTTAAACAAGAAAAGATAAACATATTTTTATAAACACAGGCGAGTGCGTTTTACGCTCCGTCTCACCTTGACTGACAAGCTTGACTGTGCAATGTCTAAATCTATTAGGCTTTTCAGAGCTAACCATATATCGAGCTTTTAATCAGTGACTCCCAAACCAGTCGGTTTTAGGGCACTAGGTGGAATGACACCCCAACGGATTTAATCACTCGAGTAGCAAATGCCACAAAATTAGACTAATCAAACTTTTTATTATACAAAGAACATAACTATTGTTTTTTTTTTCCACATCAAAAATCCGAGATCCCCCCAAACTTATATACGAGCCTACATTTAGCGCTCAGAAAGGGTTTTAAGAAATTTAACAGCTTAACTCACAAACAACTTATCATACCAGTTCTCTAAACACAAATTAATCAACATATGGGATCACAACTGTGCATGATGAAAAAGGCAAGATCATTGGCATCGTTAACTCGAATCAGTAGCTAAAATAAAGACTAAGATTGCAATTTGATTTTACTTAAACAAGCATCATGGCAACACATCATATCACCGGCTAAAACTCAAAATCACAACTAAAGTCTGGAAAACTACTAATAAAAATCATAAGCATAACAGCTACGAAACTACCCAGGCACTAATTAAAGATAAGAATAAATAGAAACAGAGAAATAAACCCCCAAACTTAAACATGACAATGCCCTCATTGGAAAGATAGAGAATTTAAAATTGAGGACTCCCCTGAATTGGATTAGGCATTTGCATCTTCGTCAGGAGAATCCTGAGGGTAGTCAGGAATCACTGGCGGCCTGGGGAACTGCAGAGGGTTTGGACCAGTATTCAACCCCGTCCTCTCGAACATCTCAGCAAGAGCTGCAGTGAAATTTGCATTAAACTGCATCATAGTGTTAATTTGCTGAGCGACATAAGTAATTTGGCGAGAGTGGCGGCGCGATTCCCTTCGCAAGAGTTGCACCTCCGTCGCAATGGATGCTAGAGATGGTTGATTGGCGGCGTCATCCTCCTCCTGCTGATCATCTGCAAAGAGCTCCTCCGTATCGGGAGAGTGAGCCTCCAATATAAAACCGGCTCCAGTCAGATTAGCTGGGGCCCCATCCCACTGATTATAGTGACGAATCAATCGAGAGTCGATCGGGATTTTGGGCTACTGCAGAGGTTCATCTGCAGACCATGCAACTCCAGCAAATTGGCGCAAGCCACAAATCAAAAAAGGATGCGGCAAACCACCCGGAGTACCCCTGTGGAGGGTGTGTTTGATTGAGCCGAGAATAACACGCCCCACGTTGATGCTCATCCGGTTGACCAAGCAATACAATAGCACTGCCCTGGCTATGATCACATCGCTGACGTGTGTGGTGGGGAGCAATTTGGCACAAATAAAATAATACCATGCTTTGCCAATCCTGCTCAGGAATCGATGCGAAAATAACCGAGGCCCCATCCTTTAGAGTCCATTCGGCATCAGGCTGACACAAGCCCCGAAGCACGTCGTTTAGATTGAGGTGCTCGGTCTTGTAGGAGGTATATTGGTCCATCTCTTCTAGGTGGGGAATGTGATAGAAGTCGTTTATCTGCTCAGCCCCAAAATGCACATCCACACCCCGAATGCGCACCATATTGACATTCTCCTTTGCATTGGCGTAAAATTCTTTGACAATTGAAATGCATGCCGGCTCAGGATGTTCGGTGAAATTATTCCAATGCTTTTCAGTTATCATATGGCACAAGCGTCCATCATTGTAATTCGGAAGGAGGCCTTGCTCTGGGATAATCGTTTTCCCTTCTATTACTTCATGATACCTCTTCTCCGCCTCTTCGCTAACAGAACGATGAGTGTCATATGTGGTGCGAGATGTTTGCCCACGTTGTCGTTTAGGATCCATGGCCGTTCAATGCAGTGCTAAGAATCGGAAACGAACCCAAAAAACAACCCAAACCACTGAAATTGAAGCGAATCTTGGTTGAGGCAATTTGTTAAACAGTTGGCGTGCACCATTGAATTGATCAATGAACAAATCCTCCCCAAACCAAATTTTAGCCACCCAATTTAGGGTTTTTCACCAACACACCACACCACCAACCCTAATTCAAAGAAATCAAACGAAATTTGCAACAAAAAAAAGAAGAAATTATGTACCCAAGTTGACCGAGAGAACCCCCAAACTTCACGGTTGGCTAGGAGAGAGAGAGAGAGCAACCCTTTGTGGCTTGGATTCTCCATGTGGCTTGGACTTGGAAGGAATGCAATTTGGTACAAGAATTGGATGGGAGTGATGGTTGGGAGAGTTTAGGAATCACGGTTTTGAGAGGGAATGCCGAGCAAACTGTTAGATTGAAATAAACCTCGAACGGGTTATATTTTTCTTTTCTGAAATTTCGAACGACCGCTGCGGCGGTCATATTCACCGCTGCGGCGGTGAATGTTTCTGCTAACAAAAAATTTTCCTGCTGAAGACGACCGCTGTGGTGGTGAAACATTCTGATTAAAAATTTTTTTTACCCTGGGTGACCACTGCTGCGGCGGTAGCAGGGCACCGCTGCGGCCGTCAAAGCTGCTGCCAATTTTTTTTTTCTTTTTCAACTGATTCCACATTGAAGCTTTGCCTTGATAGTACCTGAAAGTTTAACATAGATGCATCAAAAACTTAATAACTAATCACAATTTTAACTCAAAAACATAGAAATTGCAATTAGTTATCAAGCTAACTTTTAATTAAAAGCAATATTATACTAATATACTATTTCAAAAGTATTTAGCCAATCAAATTAAAGCAAAAATGACTAAATATAAAATGTAATGCAGATAAAACTTTATTGACAATAAAAATGGGTTGCCTCCCATATAGCGCTTCATTTAAAGTCTTAGGCTTGACTACTTCCTGAATCATTGCGGGTCTGCGAGAACGATAGAAACTTTTTGTCGATCCACCGCACCCCCCATGTATTGCTTAAGACGTTGACTGTTGACCTTGAATGTGTTCAACGTTGTGGCATCTTCCAATTCAACCGCACGGTGCGGGAATACATTTTTGACAGTGAAGGGACCCGACCATCTGGATTTCAGCTTTCCCGGGAAGAGTCTCAACCGGGAATTATATAGAAGCACTTTCTGGTCAATGTCGAACTTCCTCTCCACAATTTTCTGATCATGCCATTGTTTGGTCTTTTCCTTATAAATTTTTGCGTTCTCATACGCTTGGAGGCGGAATTCATCCATTTCGTTCAATTGAAGCATCCTTTTCTCACCGGCCGCATGTAATTCAAAATTGAGCTTTTTGATGGCCCAATACGCACGATGCTCAAGTTCAACCGGCAAGTGGCATGATTTTTCGAAAACCAAGCGATATGGTGACATTCCAATTGGTGATTTGAAAGCCGTTCTGTATGCCCATAACGCTTCATCCAATTTCCTTGACCAATCCTTCCTGTTGGGATTCACCGTCTTTTCCAAAATTCGCTTTATTTCTCTGTTAGAGACTTCTGCTTGACCACTGGTTTGTGGATGATAGGCCGTAGCAATTTTATGGGAGACCCCATATTTAGCAAGGAGGGCAGCGAAATACTTGTTGCAAAAATGTGAACCTCCATCACTAATAATAGCCCGTGGAGTGCCAAAGCGCGAAAAGATGTTCTTCCGTAAGAAGTTAAGGACGACCTTCGAATCATTGGTCGGCAGAGCAACAGCTTCGACCCATTTAAATACATAGTCCACAGCGACTAGTATGTATTGGTTGTTATAAGACGACGGAAATGGTCCCATGAAGTCTATGCCCCAAACGTCAAAAGTTTCAATTTCTTGAATGCTATTCAGGGGCATTTCATGTCTCCGAGAGATATTACCCGTTCTTTGGCACTTGTCGCATCTTGATACAAAGGAATGAGCGTCTTTAAACAAAGATGGCCAATAGAACCCAGATTATAGGACTTTTGCCGCTGTTCTCTCCCCACCGAAATGTCCTCCATAATCAGATGAATGACAGTGATGAAGAATATCCATCATTTCTTCTTGAGGCACACACCTCCTCAATAATTGGTATGCATATTGCTTGAACAGGAAAGGATCATCCCATACAAAGAACCGGACGTCACTTAAGAACTTTTTCCGTTGCTGATACCTTAAATCCGGGGGAGTCACATTGCTCACAATGAAATTCGCGAAATCCGCATACCAAGGTAATTCGCTGTGCACAGCAAACAGCTGCTCATCCGGAAAATGCTCATTAATCACCCTACCATCCTTCTTAGCCTGCTCCGGATTTTCTAATCTAGAAAGATGATCTGCCACTTGGTTCTCTGAACCCTTCTTGTCTCAAATTTCCAGATCAAACTCTTGGAGAAGAAGAATCCATCTTATAAGTCTAGGTTATGCATCTTTCTTGGAAATCAGATATCTAATAGCCGCGTGATCAGTATAAACCACAACTTTTGTGCCAACGAGATATGACCTAAATTTGTCGAAAGCGTATACAACCGCTAAAAGTTCTTTCTCGGTGGTGGTGTAATTTAACTGAGCATTTGTTAAGGTCTTGCTGGCATAATAGATAGCGTGAAAGATATTTTCCTTGCCCTGACCCAACACTTTCCCAACGGCAAAATCACTAGCATCGCACATCAATTCGAATGGTATAGACCAATCCGGAACTACAATTACTGGTGCAGCTGTTAGTTTTGTTTTCAATACCTCAAAGGCCTGTAAACAGTCTTCATCGAATTTGAATTGGACCTCCTTTTCTAATAGGCTACAAAAAGGCTTGGATATTTTGGAGAAGTCCTTGATAAATCGTCTATAAAAGCTCGCATGACCTAAAAAACTACGCACCCCCTTAACAGTTGTAGGTGGTGGCAATTTCTCAATTGTCTTCAGCTTTGTCTTGTCAACCTCCAATCCTTTTTCTGAGACTTTGTGTCCAAGGATAATCCCTTCCTGTACCATGAAATGACATTTTTCCCAGTTTAGAATTAGATTCGTCTCTACACAACGTTTCAGCACCAGAATCAAGTTCTCTAGGCACAACTCAAAAGAGTCCCCGAATACAGAGAAATCGTCCATGAAGACTTCCACATTATGCTCCACCATGCCAGAAAAGATGGTCATCATGCACCTTTGAAATGTTGCCGGTGCATTGCAAAGCCCAAAGGACATTCGTCTGAATGCAAACGTCCCGTAGGGGCAGGTGAATGTTGTCTTTTCCTGGTCCTCAGGTGCAATAGCTATCTGATTATAACCCGAGTAGCCATCCAGGAGGCAGTAGTACTCGTGACCCGCCAGTTTGTCCAACATTTGGTCAATAAATGGCAATGGAAAGTGATCTTTTTTTGTAGCTTTGTTTAACTTTCTATAATCCATGCACACCCTCCAACCAGTCACTGTCCTTGTTGGAATCAACTCATTCTGCTCATTCATCACAACTGTCATCCCTCCTTTCTTGGGCACACATTGGACAGGGCTCACCCGTGCACTGTCGGAGATAGGATATATGATCCCAGCATCTAGCAATTTCAGAATCTCCTTCTTAACAACCTCTTTCATAATAGGCTTGAGCCTTCTCTGATGCTCCACAGACGGCTTGCTGTCCTCTTCCATCAGAATCTTGTGCATACAGAAGGATGGACTAATGCCTTTGATGTCTGATATAGTCCACCCTAAAGCTGTTTTATACTTCCTCAGCACACTTAAAAGTTTACTTTCCTGTTCCTCGTTTAAAGCTGCAAATATTACAATAGGATAAGTGGATTCTTTTTCCAAAAATGCATACCTCAAATGATTTGGCAATGGTTTGAGCTCCAATATTGGTGCTTCCTCTTTAGATAGATTCGAAACAGAAGTTCCTGCTTGTTCCAAAGCTTCATAGTGCGGTTTGAATTTGGCAAATCGAGGAGACGAATCCAAATATTTCAGGCATTCTATATGAGTCGGATCTTCTGCAGTTGTGGTTCCAATGATCGAAGCTTCCAACGGATCAGAAACACAAGTTTTCATGAAAACTTCATGGACAACCCTGTCAACCACATCGACTCTAAAACACTCTTCGGAATCACTTAGAAACTTCATAGATTTGAAGACATTGAACTTTATTTCTTGATCTTGTACACTCATAGTGAGCTCTCCCTTCTGAATATCGATAATAGTTCTCCTTGTGGCTAGAAATGGACGCCCTAATATAATAGGGACTTCCCTGTCCTCCTCAAAGTTCAGAACTATAAAGTCAGCTGGAAAGATAAACTTGTCAACCTTTACCAGCACGTCTTCCACGATTCCTTTCGGGTATGTCAGAGATCTATCAACAAGTTGTAGAGTAACACTGGTAGGCTTGGCTTCGTTCAACCCCAACTTCCTATAGATAGACAAGGGCATCAAACTGATGATTGCTCCAAGATCACATAAAGCTTTTCCAGTAAATTCACTTCCAATAGAGCACGGAATGGTGAAACTCCCAGGGTCCTTTAGCTTGGGAGGAAGCTTATTCTGTAGAATTGCACTACATTCCTCCGTTAGAGCAACCGTCTCATAGTCACCAAGCTTTCTCTTCTTGGACAGTATATCCTTCATGAATTTCATATAGCTTGACATTTGCTCCATGGCTTTAGCAAATGGAATGTTGATGTGAAGCTTTTTCAATACCTCCAAGAATTTTGAAAACTGTTTATCCAGTTTCTGCTTTTGCTGCCTTTGAGGAAATGGCATGGGTTGAACCCTTGGAAGGGTTTTGTTGACTATGGGACTTGGCTCTTGGACTTCCTCCACAATTTCAGGAGTCCCTTTTGTTATGTTCTCTGTCTCAACCACTACTTCCTTTTCAGTTAGAATTGGTGGTACAGTGGTAGTTTCTCCAGTGGTATTCATTAAGGGTCTACCACTGCGCAGTGTGACTGTTTTGCATTGCTCCTTGCCATCCCTCTTTGGATTGAATTCAGTGTCACAAGGCAAAGTTCCTTGTGGACGATTGTTCGTAGCACTAGCAAGTTGCCCCACTTGGTTTGCAAGGTTCCTTATAGCAATATCTTGGTTGTTGCTCCTTGTCTCATTCTGGGAAATGTATCTAGTTAGAAGTTCCTCCAAGTTAGCTTTCTTCTCCGTAGGAGGAGGAGGAGGAGTCTGTTGATGTTGTGGAGGTGGTTGTTATTGTTGTTGAGTTGGTTGTTGCTGCTGTGGATTGTAATTTTGATATCCTGAAGGATATGGCTGCCTTGAAGACAAAGATTGTCCTTGATTGTTGTTATTGCTCCACGAGAAATTTGGATGATTTCTCACTCCAGGATAATAATGTGTCGGCGCATTAGTCTTTTATTGCCGATTGTAATTACTGACATATTGCACTGATTCTGCCTTAATGGCACATTGCTCACTAGGATGTTCCCCAGCGCATATCTCGCATATCACTGCTACATTTTGCATAGGTTTTGTTCCCATATTGTCAATTTTCCGAGCAAGTGCAGCCACTTGTGCAGATAAAGATGTCACTGCATCCACTTCATGCATTCCCGTTACTTTCCTTGGAGTGAACCTCTCAGCAGGCCACTGATAATTATTTGCTGCCATGATTTCCAACAGTTCAAGCGCTTCATCATAACTCTTTCCCATTAAGGCTCCGCCAGCTGCAGCATCCACGCTTTGTCGGGTAGAATTTGATAAACCGTTATAGAATGTCTGGACTTGTAACCATTTAGGAATACCATGGTGGGGGCATCTTCTGAGAAGATCCTTAAAACGCTCCCACGTCTCATAGAGAGACTCCGCATCCTGTTGGCTAAAGGCTGTAATGTCATTTCGCATTCTTGCTATTCTGGCAGGCGGAAAGAATTTAGCCAAGAATTTTTGAGCTAGATCAGCCCAGGTGCTAATGGAGCCTGCTGGTAGAGAATTCAACCAACTCTTCGCCTTATCATGCAAAGTGAAAGGGAACAGACGAAGTCTGAGAACGTCTTCAGAAACTCCTTGATATCTGAACGTGTCACAGATTTCCAGAAATTTAACCAAATGATCATTCGGGTCCTCATTAGGCAACCCACTGAACTGAACATGATTCTGAATCATTTGGAAAGTGCCCGGCCTGATCTCAAAGTTAGCAGCAACAATGGTTGGCCTATTGATGCTTGTATGAATATCGGTAACTTGCGGCATAGCATATTCCCGCAAAGTTTTATAATCTTCTTCTGCCATTGTATCTTGATGGTGAATAACTTAACCCCTCTTTTCTTTTCGCAATACACGCAAAGTTCTTTCAATCTCAGGATTGAAAAGTACGAGATTTGGATCTTGAAAAGGAAGCATGCACAATCAAGAGTACCTGGAAGAAAATAAAAACAAAAATACAAATAAAACAAATTAGACAAATGTAACAGTTTAAACGAAGATTATATTGATAAAGCTGAATAATGCAGAGAAATTAAATAAATAACTCTCCGGCAACGGCACCAAAAACTTTACGGTCGTTTTCACGATTGATATTTTTGTGCAAGTATACACGGCCTTCAAGTAGTAAAGAGTAAGTCTAAGTCGATCCCACAGAGAGTTATATTAAGGTTATCTGCATAGCAAACTTGATGCAATCTAATCCAATTTAAACTATGATTAATGATGGTTAGCTTTTGTTAACACAATATACTAAAATAATTAAAACTTAGCAACAAAGATTCGATTTAAACAAGCTAAGATCACAACTTCACTCACTACCTCATTTAACTCTCACACCCCTCTTTTCAATGCTAAGATCGTCCGAATGATAACCAGAGAAAATAAGCAACCAATAACCTCTTTCGAGAGTTAAGAGATTCACACCCTACTAATTAGCTCACTATATTCCTATGTGACCTAGCTTAGCAAGACGGCAATAAAAGCAATTCTCAACAAGGCTACATAAGGCACACCAGTATATTCCTATCCGAGATACAAATTAGGCACTCCATCCGAAGATAAAGCTTCCTACAAGTGCTATCATGCTTTAGGTCGAGTTATTTAATCCATTTTTTAATATCATAAACAACCACACATTACATACAAGGTACATAATCCGTTCATGAAGAACAAAGCATGATAACCATTTATTAGCAATCCATTCACATCAAAAAGAGAGATATTCAATTAAAATCAAGTAATGAGTTCCATTGTGATTCTAGAAATGAAGTTAGTTCATAGCTAAATGACTAAAAATCATTAACAAGTTGCTCATTAGACTTAAACTACACAACATGAAGATAAATCAAATGAATGAAACCCCTTATAACACAAGTCTCAAGCACTTAGACTCCCTTCAACTGTAGCAATCCAAGCTTGATGAATCTTCTTGTTCTCGAGCTTAACACCAATCCAAGTTCCTTTGAAAGCTAGAAGAAATGAAGAAAAACTGCTCTGGTGCGTAAAAAATCCGATCACCTAGGGTTAGCCACCTTCTCACTTAAGTAGGAAAAATCCCGTCAGAAATCAGCATGGCCGACCGCTGCGGCGGTGGTCCTGGCTGAAGATTACCAAAATGCCCTTTTAGCTCAAAAACCCTACAAAACATAGACGAGACATTATGAACCCTAAAAACATAAATATACGCATAAATAACTCTCAAAAACTCACAAATCATTAAACTAGAAGTACTAATTCGCAGGTATAAAACCCACTCATCAATAGGGTGATAGAAGATGCGATAAGGCTCAGGTTATTCCCATTTACACTCAGAGATAAAGCGAATAGTTGGCTCCATTCACTACCACCAGGCTCGATTACAACATGGAATTACTTACAACAAAAAAATTTAGCAAAGTTTTCCTTGCTAGTTAAGACAACGACGATGCGGAACGATATCACGTCTTTCGTTCAACACGATGCAGAATCACTATATGAAGCATGGGAAAGGTTTAAGGACTTGCTAAGAAGATGCCCTCATCACAGGATTTCTAAATGGCTTCAGGAGCAGATTTTGTATAACGGATTATTTAACACAATGAGGACTAGTATAGACGTTGCAGCAGGTGGAACTCTTATGGCTAAGAATTGTGAAAAAGCATACGCGCTGCTCAAATTAATGGCAACTAATAATTATCAATGGTCAACTGCTAAGATGAATAAACTAAAGGTAGCTAAGAAAATAGAAGTGGATGCAGTGATAACTTTATTAGCTCAAGTAGAAGTTCAATTTTCTGCACTTTTAAAGAAGTTAGATACACTTGGGGTTCAAAATGTTCAAAAAGTGGAAGTAGTTTGTGAGTTATGCGTGGGAAATCATTCGAGTGAGCAATATGCTATCAGTGCTGAATCTGTGCAATATGTGTCAAACTATAATCGGCAGCAAAATAGCAATTCAAATAGCTATTATCCGGGATGAAGGAACCATTCAAAATTTCTTGGAGCAACAACCAATCATAACCTCAAGTTCAAGCTCCAAGACATTCATATCCACCCGGGTTTCAAAATTAAGAACCTCAACAACCAAATAAGTTATCATAAATGGAGGAGTTGTTAGCTAAATTGGTAAATCAGTTTGATATGAGAACAAAAAGTCAAGCGACAGCGATAAGGAACCTTGAGAATCAATTAGGACAATTGGTAAATGGGATGAATAATCACCCTCAAGGTACTCTATCAAGTGATACTGATAAGAATCCAAGAAGGGATGGTAATGAGCAATGTAAGGAGGTTACACTTATAAGTGGGAAAAAGTTGACTATAGATACTAATGAGCAAAAGAATGAAAAAGTTCAAAGGAAGATGATAAAAAAGTTGGGAATTTAGAAAAGAAGATTGAGGACAAGATTGTGGAAGCTCAAAAAGGGAATAACTAGAATTCAGTTATACCAAACGTGCCTTTTTTACAGTGATTTCAAAAGCAGAGGCTCGATAGACAATTCTCCAAGTTCTTAGAAATATTAAAGAAATTGTAGATCAATATCCCATTCACAAATGTTTTAGAATAGATGCCTAGCTACGTCAAGTTTATAAAGGATATTTTATCAAGGAAGAGGAAGCTAGGAGAGTTCGAAACAATGACCTTAACTGAATAATGTAGTGCAATTCTTCAAAAGAAATTACCACCAAAGTTGAAGGATCTGGGTAGCTTCACTATCCCGTGCACTATAAAGACTTAGTTCTTTAATAGGTATTTGTGTGATTTGGGAGCAAGTATCAACCTTATGCCTTTATCAATCTATCAACAACTTAGATTGAAGGAAGCAACACCTACGAATGTGACTTTACTGCTGGCAAATAGATCCCTCACTTATCCAAGGGGAATTATAGAAGATGTGCTCGTGAAAGTAGACAAGTTTATTCGCTACAGATTTTATAGTACTTGATTTTGAGGAGGACAACAACATAGTAATTATTCTTGGGTTCCCGTTCTTAGTTACGGCTAGGACATTGATTAATGTACAAAAATGAGAGTTAACAATGAGGGTCCAAGACTAAGAGGTAACTTTTAATGTATTCAAGGCTATGAAATTCCCTAAGGAAAGTGAAGAGTGCTACCGAGTTGATCTAATTAAAGAAGTAATTACGGATGTTCTTATGGAAACTATAATTGAATATCCTCATGAGACTACAATGGTTAATGATATGGTTTCGGATGATCTAGCTGCGCTAGAATTGGCCCAAGTGTTAGATTCATCTCCAAAATTTGAGTGGCTCGAAACAAAGTTCGAATCCTTGGACTAAAAGGGAAAACCATCGGACAGGGTTAAATCATCAGTGAAAGAACTACCTACTTTGGAACTCAAACCATTGTCTAATCATTTATGGTATTCCTATCTTGGGTCTTCTTCTACTCTACCAATTATAATTTATGCTTCTCTAGATGACGTTCAAAAGGATAAGTTGTTAAAGGCGTTGCGGGAGTACAAATCAACTCTAGGGTGGATTTTTGTGGACATAAAAGGGATAAGCCCACTAATCTGTATGCATAAGATTCTGCTTAAAGAAGAGGCTAAACCTACCATTGAGAAAAAGTGAATACTTAACCCTATTATGAAAGAAGTTATCAAAAAGGATATCATAAAATGGTTAGATGCAGGTATTATCTACCCCATCTCAGATAGCTCATGGGTGAACCCGGTCCAATGTGTACCAAAGAAAGGAGAATGATGGTAGTCACAAATGAAAACAATGAACTAATCCCTACAAGAAAAGTTACGGGTTGGCGGGTATGTATGGACTACAAAAAGTTAAACAAAGCCACTCTTAAAGATCACTTCCTAGTACCGTTTATGGATTAAATGTTTGAAAAACTAGCGGGACATGAGTATTATTACATTTTGGATGGTTACTCGGGCTACAATCAGATTGTCATAGCGCCCGAAGATCAAGAGAAAATCACATTCACATGCCCTTTTGGAACATTTGCCTTTAAAAGGATGTTTTTTGGATTGTGTAATGCACCAACGACATTTCAATGGTGTATGATGGCTATTTTTCAGATATGGTCGAGCGTAATCTTGAAGTTTTCATGGATGATTTTTTAATTTTTGGAGATACATTTGACCTGTGTTTGGAGAATCTCACTCTTGTGCTCAAATGATGTATGGAGACGAATTTGGTCTTAAATTGGGAGAAATGTCATTTCATAGTCCAAGAGAGAATAATTCTGGGACATCGAGTTTTTGCTAATAGGATTGAGGTAAACAAGCTGAAGATAGAAACCATTGAAAATCTTCCTCCACCAACTTTAGTGAAGGGCATTCAGAGCTTTTTGGGGCATACAGGTTTTTATAGGAGATTTATCAAAGACTTTTTTAATATCTTAAAGCCATTATGTAGTCTATTGGAGAAGGTTATTCAATTTAATTTTAATAAGGCAAGTCTTGAGGCCTTTGAAGTTTTAAAAAAAGAAATTGATTACAGCACCAGTGATAGTATTACCGGATTCGAATATACCATTCGAATTAATATGCGTCGCAAGTGATTTTGTAATTGGAACAGTCTTGGGTTAACATAAACAAAAGGTCTTTCACGCCATATATTATGCTAGTAAGACGATATCCAATACTGAATTGAACTACACTATCACTGAGAATGAGTTACTCGCAGTTGTCTACACCTTTAATAAGTTTTGTTCCTATCTTATTAGGATTAAGGTGATTGTTTTCACAGACCATTCAGTAATCAAGTACCTGATAGCTAAGAAAGATGCCTAGCCGAGGTTAATTCGATTGATACTTTTGCTACAAGAATTTAACTTGGAGATCTGAGACAGAAAAGGGACAGAGAATCAGGTAGCAGATCATTTATCAGGGTTTGAAAATTCAGAGCAGAACATTGTCATGCTTCGAATTACGGGGGATATTATGGATGAGAAAGAATAGCGGCTAAGGTTTTACAATCGGGATTTTATTGGCTGTCACTCTTGAAAGATGTTCATTTCTTTGTGTTGAGATGCGACAGATGCCAAAGGGTTAACAATTTTTCAAAACAACACGAAATGCCACTAAACATGATTTTGGAAGTCAAATTATTCGATGTTTGAGGCATTATTTTATGGGCCCATTTCCTTCCTCCTTCGAAAACTTATATATTCTAGTCGCGGTGGATTACATTTTAAAGTGGGTTAAAGTAATGGCATTACCCACAAACGATGCAAAAGTGGTGATAAGATTCTTCTGAAAGAATATATTCACTATGTTTGGCACACCTCATGCAATCATTAGCGATGAAGACTTGCATTTTTGTAATAAGCAGTTTGAAGCCATTCTCACTAAGTATAGGGTCACACATAAGATTGCAATTACATACCATCCTCAGACAAGTGGCAAAATTGAGGTATCCAATAGAAAAATGAAGAGATGATGTTGAACCCTAGTCAGAAAGATTGGTCAAGTAAGTTTGACGACGCTCTGTGGGCTTATCGGACATCTTATAAAACACCGATAAGGATGTCACCATACAGGCTAGTGTATGGGAAAACATGTCACTTTCCAGTAGAATTTTAACACAATGCTTATTTGGTAATCCGAAAGATGAATTTTGTCTTGTCTGCTGTAAGAGGAAAACGCCTCTTACAACTCAACCAACTAGATGAATTCAGTCTCCAATCATATGAAAATGCCAAATTGTATAAGAAAATGATCAAGAAGTGGCATGATTAAAAAATCATCGCAAAGAAGTTCGAGCCAGATCAATATGTCTTGCTTTATAATTCAAGGCTTAAACTTTTTTTTAGAAAGCTTAAATCAAGGTGGTCTAGTCCGTTTATTATCACCAAATTTTTCCTCATGGAGCGATGGAAGTAGAGGACCCCAATTCTAAAAGAATTTTTTATAGTCAATGGGCACTACTTGAAACACTATTGTGGAGGAACAATTGATCGTGAAAAGACCTCAGTCACCTTTGTTGATCCGAACTGAAAAGAAAAAAGTTAGGCTGAGGACGTTAAACTAAGCAGTAACTGGGAGGCAACCCAGGCTCTAACTCTATTAACTTTGTTATTTTTAGTTATTTTTATTAATTTAGTTAAATTAGATTAATTCGTTAAATTAGTGCATAAATTTTGGGTTTTAGTGTTATTAATTCTTTTTATATATTGCATTATACTAATGTACGCTAATTCCTTTTAGTTATCAAATTTGAAACATGGACGGAAAAATCGCAGTAAAAAGCAATCCTAAAATCAAAATGTTCAAGCTTAGGTGCGTCGACCTCAAGCATAGCCGCGCTTGCCAACGCAGATGCACCCAAGAAGTCTGCCTCTGTACCGCACCAGACCGCAGTTGTGCTCGACCCCATTCCAGAAAAAAAATATATATTTTAAAAAGGAGCCGATCCTGTAATTTATAGTCAAAATCTATTCCAACTCTAAATTTCTTAAACCCTTCAACATATATTCCTCTTCTTATATTCTACTTCAATCTAATTCCATCTCCCAATCGATTTCAACTCTTCAAAATCCTCTTAGCTTTAATTAATCAATTCCAAGAGTAATCCAACATTGCTCATTCATCCTCATTCTGACGACTTCTCAAGGGCTATCAATTCTAGTAAGGTTCAAGTAAGTCTTGTCATGTTTTGATTAGGTAATCTCTTAGTTGAATTGATCTACATAGAAGTTCAAAGTACATTGAGTTGTTATTCAACTATTGTGGTTTACATTGTGCTACAATTGGGTTTGGATTGTGTTCGTGGATCAAAAATTTAAGGATTTGGACTGATACAAGTTTAGGGGAGGT
The DNA here is from genome assembly GCA_947179155.2 of Hedera helix. NCBI lineage: Eukaryota > Viridiplantae > Streptophyta > Magnoliopsida > Apiales > Araliaceae > Hedera > Hedera helix. The sequence goes on along the minus strand of OX359276.1, from coordinate 48,593,480 downwards.
TACCAACAAATGGTTCTAAACTGTGCATACAAGGTGTTTGACGAATTGCCTCAAAGAACTTTTGGGCATCAATTCCTAGATTTGGGGCAAGTTTTTAGTTGGGGATTGTTTAATTATAGCTCCAAAATGACAAAGGGGAGTTCATCATCGACTCATTCATATAATAAAAAGAGATTTGCTAGTGCAGTTGCTTCCAATTATTTTCACGACGTTCTAACTAACAAGAAGCTAATGCCCTAGCGCGACATAGATTCAGGTGTGTTAGATGGTCGTTTGTATCGCATAATAACAAATTAAAATTATAGAGAGTTCACATCATAACCACAACCTGCAGTAATTTCAGTAATGAAAGAATTCTATGCAAACGTCAAAGTAGCCAAACATAATGAGGTCCGTGTGCGGGGTGAGGAAGTCTCATTTTTTGCAGAGGCAATTAACACATATTATAACCTCGCCCAAATGACGGAGATTAATTAATACAATAAATACAAGGAAGAGTCTATAAATTTGGACGAGGTCATTCAAAGTCTATGTCAGCCGGATGCTTCTTAGAAAATTAAAGATAAGAAGCAGATTCATTTTTCCTATAGTCATCTGAGTTGATACAGGAAGGTGTGGTATTACTTTCTTTGTGCCAAATTGATGCCATCAATATTAGGCAAATGATCAATAGTTTGATAAAACAAGCCACCCAATGAGGTTCGTCTCGGGGATTACCACATCCGTCCTTGATGTGCGGATTGTGCGACCAAGTGAGCATTCAATGGATTGATAATGAGCCCGCTCAAGACCCTCAAGTGTTAATTGATTCGTGAATTATAAAGAATTTTAAGCAATAGGATGGTGCTCAGGCAGACCCGATGGGTGCAGGATTCATTTTGGATGCTCACTCTCCAGCCATGGAGGAGCTCTTTGAAGCATCACCTTCTCCGGAACATGTAAACACTTCACAGCCTGAGGCGGGTCCATCTTCCTCAGTACCTACTCCATCTAACAATGCATCTGTAAGGAAATTTAATATGAAATTAAGAAAAATGCAGAAAAGGATGGATCGACAAAATATTAGGATAACTCAACGTCAAGAAGTCATGCATGGTTTTAATGTGGAGGTGGTTCAAGCGTCTTGTATTTTCATTATCTTTAACATTAAGGACAATATTCACTTCAAGTTTTGGGGGTAGTATTTGCTTTACATATACATGTTAATTTTGGTATCTAATAATTGGCATGGTACATAGTAGGATAGGATGCATATGTAGAATAGATGCATGTAGTTTAGGATATATATATATATATATATATATATATATATATATATATATATATATATATATATATATATATATGGCTTGGTTCAAGGGCATACCCCCTTAAAGAGCATACCAAGCATACCCCCTTTAGCATCGGACTCAGCGACGGTTTGGTCTATCGCTATAGGTTCATCCTTCACTAAAGCTTTTAGTGACGGACAACATATCGTGACGGACAAACATATAGTGACGGACAAACATATAGTGACGAACGAACCTATGGCGATAGACCAAACCGTCGCCAGGTCCATCGCTGAAGGGGGTATGCTAGGTATATCCTTTAAGGGGGTATATATATATATATATATATATATATAGGTTAATAAAATTTTAGAATTTTGTGGGTATATTCACTGCAAACTCTCATGAGACACAACTCGTCTACATAGGGTAACTATGGGGTTCAAAGGCTTGTTGTACATACTAAGTGTAACCGTGACACCTATGAAAATTGGTAGTTTAGGTTTGTTTTGTTTTCATGTTTGTAGTTAGCAACTTGAGCAGTTAATCGTTTGAATTAAGATATAATCAATAATAATAATTTGATTATTCGCTGTTATTTAAGGGAAATTGTTGAACATGCGGGATTTATATTTTAACATTTAAGCTAGTTTGGCGATATTCTTGATTCTTTGGCATTTTTGAGCATATATCCTGCTGTTTGATTAGCTGTTATTTAGAAAGCTTAATATGTTGGATGTTTGTGAAGATTACTGTGAAAAAAAATAAAGTTTTTATTTGAACATCGTTTCATATTAAGTCTAGGCTTTCATATAAGTTTGGAGGAATATTGGATAATATATAAATTTAAGGAATAAAAAAAGATATATACAATATGAAATAACTTAACTTAGTCAAAATTTTGTGACATTTGTTACTTGGATAAGTAAACCCTTAGGGATGTCTCTACATCTAGTGTCGTAAAGCCAACTGGTTTGGGAGTCATTGGTTAAAAGTTTGTTACATGAGTAGAACTAAAAAACCTAATAAAATTAGACATTGCATGAGTCAAGAATAAAATATATGAGGGTGAAATGGAACGTAAAACGAATTTATCTATATACACGTATGTAAAGCAAGAAGGAAGTGAGAAAATTATATATACTCACTTAAAAATAAATAAAAGTGCTTACATGTTAAATCCGTATGATCCTTTATATATATGATTGCCTTGCTTAGTCGATATTGATATGAAAAATAAAGCTTTACTTTTGAAATGGAGTCTTTCGTCAAATGTTTGATTGTATGAATTTATCTAAATTTTGACTAGTTAAAACAGTGGAATTAGTGATTATGTTGGGGTTTTAAATTCTGTTATGTTATGAGATTTCTTTTGAATCATGTTATATAATCTTTGAGACCTCTAATCCAATTTGTGATGATTTATTTCTTGAGTATCTTATATGTGTTTTCTGTATTAGTTTTATTTTTGGTGATTTGCTTGATGGCAAGTAAAGAGTCAACTTTGGGGGTATTTGATGAGTGGGTTTTATACCTAATAATTGGGTATGTTTAGCTTGCTTAATTATGTGTTTTCATGTTGTTTTATGTTTCGTTTAACTCATTTTTGTGTTTTTCTTTGTTTTTACAGGAAATTGGACTTAAATGGCAAAGTGGTAATTTCTAGCAAAAAAAGAAAGTGCAGCTACATTTGGTAGGGACCGCAACTTTGCTGGTGTAGAGCAGACGAAGGTTGAAAACAAAAGCATTGAGTGCAGCTGCACTGGGCTTGACTGCAGCTATGCTGGAAGATTTTTTAAAGGATCGTAGCTGCATTCGAGTTAGCCATAGCTGTATTGAAAAGGTTTATGTCAAGGTCGATAGAAAGGTGTATGTCATTCTTTGATACTTTAAAGGGGCCGAAAAATGAGAAGACTTTTCAATGAACTTCAGAATGTGAGGATGCTTTTAGGGGATAAAAAAGTACTTATCTTCGGATCCATTGTTGTAGAAGCCATTACCGTCCGAGCCATTGTACTTTTATTTGATGGTAAGTTCTTTGGCAGTTGGGGCTGTATTGGTTCTGGAGGAATGAGGTTGGTAACACCCTATTTATTATGTTAGCCATGCTCTAAGGGATGTTGAAACGAAGTATCTGAATCTTGAAAAGTGTGCATATGCATTGGTGATTGTGAGAAGGAAACTTCGACACTACTTTCAAGGTCGGGTGATGGTGATTTATACGGATCAACCCTTGAAGAAAGTTTTGCATAAGCCAGATTCGTTAGGGAGATTAGTCGCATGGATAGTTGAGTTAAGTCAGTTTATGTTAGACTATCAGCCCCGAACAGTGATCAAGGGTTAGGCGATAGAAGATTTTGGAATAATGATGATTTTTAGTTTATGCATGAGGTGTGCGTCTACTAAGTTTTTAAGAGTGACACCTAACATGTAACGGTTGCGTGGAGGTGTGTTATCATGGTGTTAGTGGGATTTTTCAGCACAAAACACTTATTCGTTTCAGCAAACTCATTCCTTCTACGTTCAAGTCCGAGAGCTCCTTAGTTCTACCAATTTTCTCACTTAAACTAGATGGAATTATTTAGGAATTGGTGTTTCAAACTTGAATTGATGAAGTCTTGAGCAAGTGATCATCAAGAGAAAGCTCACATCAAACATTATTTACAACTTAAGCAAGAAATTCTTCATCCATCTTTTAAAGGGTAAAAATACTTTTAATTCTTAAATTTTAAGAAATTAATTTTAATTCTAATTTCTAGTTGTTGTTAATTAGATGTGGGAGTTTGGTTGTTCGTGAATCAAGTAGGATTCAGAAGTTATAAGGAGGGATTTGGTATAGAGATTATTTGTTAATATGATTGAATTCATATGAAAACTAAGTTTTTCAAACATTCATATAAAGCGTTTGTAAAAATGGCTAAATGAAGTAATTTTGGTAAAATAGACAGAAATTGAAAATCCTTAAGTATGACTATGTGTTAGACCAAATTGTAGGTCATCTAGACTCGTAAGATACATGAAAACTCGAATTGGATAGCTTGAAGAATGCAAAATCTGCATTTAATTTTTTGAAGCATAACATAAGCATTGGGGCGCTGTTTTTGGGGGCGCCAAACTCTATGCCATGTCGCACCGGGGCGCTGAAAAAAGGAAGGAAACTAGCACCGATCTGTTGGTTTGCTTTTTGTGATTTTTTTGAAATATGATGCATCCAAGTGATGTAATCTGACATTCAAATTATTCAAATGGATAAATTAACCTATATTGGGTATAAAGAATCCAAATTGGTTAATGATGTAAGGATTAGAGAAACACTAATCTAAAACGAAAATTAATTTTTGAATAAAATGGGTTGGAATATGCTTGATATATTAACTAACCTGTAGAAGGTATATTATACATCGAGTGTAGTATGAATTGAAGATTAGTAAACTAATCTAGATGAAACTGAAATCTCGAATGAGATTATTGAATGTATTATAACCCGAATTGTAATATATAGGTTATACGACGAAGGATAAATTTTGGATTATAATAACCGATGAATGAAGTTATATAATGAATGTTCGATTAACATATCATGATGAACAAAACTAGAGGCAAGTTCTTTCAGTAATATGTGAACTTGTTGCTATATTTAAAATTGTTGATATACGCGAACTGATTGTTCAATCATGTGCAAAATCATATGTGATAGTTCAATTGCTTGTGAGCATAATTAAAGTGTGCACTCTATGCAACTACGTGATTATAACTGATGGTGTTTAGTTGATAAATTAAGGTAACTAATGTTATTCAGTTGGTATGATGCATACACATATAAAATGCACCGCATGTGAAGTATGTCGCAGTATAACATGCACAACATAAAATGAATGCCGCATAAATAAAATGCAGAGCATATATAGTACGTGAAGTATGAAATGTGTTAATTATTAGATTTGCTGAGCCGTCGTGCTCATTCGTACAAATATGTTTATTTGCAGTTATAAAGAAGAAGTTTTCGATGAATATGACTATAAAGACTTAAGTGCGTATAGAACGCAAACTTTTATTATTTTCTTGAGTTAAATGTTTATTAAGGCGAAATGACTTAATATAATATAAATAAACTAAGTTGTAATAAACTTTGAGGTTTCGAATAAAAGATATTCATTTTGAAGTTGAGTGGTATACTTTACTTTTATTATTGTAAAGTAAATGTATATGATTGAATACTATAAAGATGATGTATATTCTGGTTATAGTAACAAAGCATGTGTTGAAAGATGAGTTTTTGTATGCTCATAATTAACATAGTGTGATGAATCATTATATATATGATTTTGAATATTAAGGTGAATTGTAAAGATTGTAATTCAGGAAATAAAATAAAGTTATAAAGTTTTAAATAACTGAGTTTTAATATCTAAATTATTATTAATTGTTATGAATATTAAAGAAAATGTTATACATTAACGCACAAGATCGGGATTGAAAATAGTCTAAATTTTTGGGGCGTCACAATTACTCAAAGCTCCATTATTTCTGCTAATCTCATTGTAGTCCTTTAAAATAATAGATCATATACTGGTCTCGATTTTAAGAAACCGTAAAGTAAAGTTAACCCTGCAACCAAACCAAGAAGGATCGTAGAGTTAGTGAAAACTCACTCTATGAACAGACCTGGTAACAATCGTAGAGTTATCTTTTACTCTACGAACTCCCAAAATCGTAGAGCAATATGGCTGCAGAATAACATGAGCCTAGAAGAAAGGCTAAGAGTACAAATGTCCTACACGTGTCTTGGATAAGAAGGTTTCTAAACATACACACAAAAACATTCATTATAAACAATGTTATTCTTGTTATAGATTTAGACATACTGTTGTTTTGTGTAAATTTAGTAATTATCTTGTGATACCAAGACACAAAATCAGACAAATCTGGGTTCCAAATAGGACTAACCCATCTAAACCCAAACAAGTATGGGTATCAAAAATGAAGTCTAATGTTTAATTGTAGGAAAATAGCTCCACTTAGTCAACATGGTTTCTAGACGGTGGATGCTCAAAACATATGACAGAAAATTGAGTTTTCCTTTCAAACTTTAGAGAAAAGGATGGTCCAACTATTATCTTCGGAGATAACAACTCTGGTAAGATCAGATGATATGGCACCATAGAGAATGGTGCTATTTCATTCAAGAAAGTGACTTATTTTGAAGGATTAAAGTATAACCTGATAAGCATCAGCCAGCTTTTCAACAAGAGACACCAAGTTATTTTCCTCAACAATAAGTGTGAAATCAAAGATTTGGATACAAACTCTTTAATGCTTACTGGGACAAGAGATGGAAATATCTATGTGGTGGATCTAGCGAAGTTGAGCTAAACTGTAATAACTTGCTTCTTTACCAAAGCTTCAGAGGATGCAAGCTGATAATGGCACAAAAGGCTTTCCCGCCTTAATTTTAAGAACATGTCCAAGTTAGTTACCAATGATCTAGTCTTTGGACTACCCAAGTTGACCTTCATCAAAGAGAAACCATGCAAAGCTTGTTAGTTAGGGAAGTAAACTAGAGTCTCATTCAAAAGCAAGACAGTCAACTCCAATAATAGGCTCATGTAACTTCTACACATAGATCTTTTTGGGCCTATACCAACTTTTAGCCTTAGAGAAAAGAAGTACACTTTGTTCTTAGTGGATGATCACAGCAGATTCACATGAGTATTCTTTTTGGCCTCTAAGGATGAAACAAGCTCCAGTTTAATCAGATTCTTCAAGCTGATTGAGAATGAGAAGGGTGAGAATATCAAGACAATAAGGAGTGATCATGGTAGAGAGTTTGACTTTTCTGAAGCAAACAAGTTTTGCGAAGACAATGGAATCAATTATAATTTATCAGCATTAAGGACTCCACAACAGAATGGTGTAGCTGAAAGGAATAACGTAACTTTGATCGAAGCAAAAAGAACACTTTTGACTGTTGCAATGATGTCAAAATATTTTTGGGCTGAAACTATTAACACCGCCTACTATACTCAGAATCGTTCCCTGATCCACGCTACACTTAAGAAGACAGCCTATGAACTCTAGAGAGGAAGAAAACCTAACATTAGTTACCTACACATCTTTAAATGTACCTATTATATCCTCAAACGGTAAGAGTTATCTGACTAAGTTCCAACCTAAGTCACACAAAGGTATCTTTGTTAGCTATTCAGATATTAGATCGTGTTTTTAATAAGAGATTATTAACTGTTGAAGTTTCAATTCATATTATCTTTGATGAAACTAACAATCTTGAACTGAGTGAAGTTGTTATATTCTGTAAAAATATAGAACAGGTAGAACCTACGATCAACCATCCTCTGATCATAGAGTCGGGAGCTGAAGACGTACAATAGAATGTCCATACGATCCTCAACCCAACGATCGTAGAGTCAAATGAAGAAATCGTAGAGCCAACTGTACTTAATCTAGGTACTCTACGAATTGAAGAACCAACAACATCAGAACATGTATAACCAAATCTAGAAGCATTCAAACAAGAAGGCACGAGGACAGATGTACCACCTGGAAGCAGATGGGTAAGGGATCATGCACAATATCTAATTATTGGAGATCCAACAACTAAAGTCACTATCAGATCTATAACTCAGAATGAATGTACCTATTTGAGCTTCCTTTCTTAAATGGAACCTAAGTAGATTGATGAAACTCTATAAGATTCAAGATGGATAGAAGCAATGCAAGATGAATTGAACCAATTTTAAAGGAGCAAGGCTTGGAGATTGGTTCCTAGGCCAAAGGATCACTTAGTCATTGACTCCAAGTGGATCTTCAAAAATAAGATGGATGAAGATGATGTGATCACAATGAACAAGGCCAGACTGGTGGCAAAAGGTTACTCTCTTAAAGAAGGAATCGATTATGATGAAACCTATGCACCAATAGCAAGACTATAAACTATCAGGATGTTCCTTGCCTATACAACCCACATGAAGTTCAAAGTCTTTCAGATGGATGTCTAGAGTACTTTCCTGAATGAAAAACTTCAAAAAGAGGTATATGTAAAATAACCTCCAGATTTTGTTGATTTAACTCATTTAAATTATGTTTATAAATTAGAAAAACCATTATATGGTTAAAAAAAAAACCCTACGGCATGGTATGAAACTCTAACCAATTTTATTATTGAAAAAGAATTTACTAAGGGTAAAGCAGACACAACACTATTTCTTAGGAAGCACAAGGATAAAATATTATTAGTACATATTTATCTAGATAATATAATTCTTTGTTCTACTGACAAAAAGATATGTGAGAGGTTTTTGCACATCTATATATACACGTACACACGAGAAATGGAATTTAACACATCTTTTAGTTAAACTTTGACTAAAATTCACTCTTAGACAATATCTCTTATGCCAAACTTTTGCTAAAAATCATAATATCTCCGTTTTCTTTAAAAAAATTACTGTACAGTTAATAAAAACATTAAAAAGAAATAATGGAGCCCGTTGATTTCTAAGAAATTTAATAGCTTTTAATCCTCTCATCTAAAATCAAGAAAATAAATAAATTTATGTTGAGCATACTTGGTTTCTATATTATGCTCCCTCCATTTAAGAAAAAGGGTGTCATTTTAATATTTATAAATATTATGGAGTGTTTTTATTTCATATTACCTCTAAAAATAAGTTATTAGCCTAATAATAGTAGAACAAAAAGACTAAAGAGTATTTCTTTTCGAAATATAAACCATGTTCTATGAGTAACAAAAAATTAAAATCAAAAGAGTTAAAGCTGTTAGGCGTTATCCAAATCCAACAACGAATTGGGCAGTATAGTTCCATAATAAATTAGGAATGCTTAATTATTTTCGAATCTAACACGAAATCAAAAAGTTATATAAAGAGTATATATATAGCTAATGTTGCAGCATGAATGAATATAATTAAAAAAGAAGACGCGTGGAAAAACTTGTAAGGCTTGTGGCGTGAGTTTGCTACAAGAAATCCTAAATTAGTAAATGCAAATTGTATTTTCGAAGGAGTAATAATAAGTGGATTTTATTTCAAAACGGACCTAGAAAATTGAGAGGTTACGTGAAGGTTTATTCACGGGTGTCATCATCTATTCGGATCAATCAATTTCTTGAAGACTTTAATTAATTCGGAGGTTTTTTTGTGGTGAGGTAATTTGAGTTTTCATTCAAACTAAGGTATTTTTGTACTCTCTCAATTTTTTAATATTTTGAGTTTTTGGTGTTAAAACTTAGAAGGATTATTTCTACTCACGGTTGATCTATGATTTTTACCTTTTAGTTTTAGAGTATTTTTCACGTAAATTTGGTATCTTGTGTTTGACTTATTTTCTGTAGTTATTTATTTAATGAAATTGCATTATTTGTTTGGCATGGATTGTTATTTAATTTATCAGGAACGGTTCTAGTTGAAGGAATTTTCCCAACAAAGCGGTATCAGAGGTAGGTTCTTTGCACAATTATTTTTGATAAATTAAATGGAATAATCAAGTGGTTCCATGATTAAATTGAACTCATTTAACTGTTTGATTTGAAAGTCTGGAATGAAAAATATCCTTTATTGTAAGGATTTGTATGAACCATTGGAGCTCAAAGGAATTAAGTCGGCAGATAAATCTGAGGCTGATAGGAAAAAGATGAACAAGAAGATGATCATCCACATCCAACAATGGATCGATCAGAGTGTGTTCCACTATTTTCATAGAAAATGGATGTCAATACTATTTGGACTACATTAAAGTCCATGTATGAGAAGATGAATGCACAGAATAAGACCTTTGTGATTCAAAAGATCGTGAACATGAAGTACAAATATGGTAGCAGTGTATTCGAGCATATGAGTGAGTTCCAGGGATTGGTGAACCAGTTGTCTACCATGAAGTTAAATCTTGACGATGAGATTCAGGTGTTGTTACTTTTCAGTTCATTGTCTAACAGTTGGAAAACTTTAGTTGTGTTACTGTAATTCAGTTTTAAAAGGAAAAATAATTATGCAGATAGTCAATAGCAGCATACATATTGATGAAACAAGGCGAAAGGAACAATTTATGAATTTTGAGACACAAACACTTGTGGCAGAGAATAGGGATAAAACTAATTTCAGAGGATCTCATATGGAAAACATAAATTGCAGCAAAAGAAAAAATTCCAGAAATCATAGGATCATGTTAAAGACCAGAAAAGGTGTTACATATACGTGCTTCTATTGTAATAAGGAGGGTCACTATAAAAGAAATTGTAAGATCTGGTTAGAGAAACAGAAAATTGGTGAGCAAAAAAAAGTTGAGGATAAGAATACTGCAACTACAATTACCGAGGATATTGTGCTTCTTTCATTCTTGAAAGATAAATGCTTACATGATGATCAAAAAATTGATTGGGTTATTGATACTGGTGCTTTGTATCATGTTACTGTTAGAGTTGATGCCCTAGAGGCTAATTATTTGATGTAATTGCTTAACATTTTTGATATTATATTTGATTGAATAAATGGATTATTTTATTATGATTTCATTTACTGCGTTATATAAATGTTAACATAATAAAAGTCCTTAGAATAATGATACGAATTATATAGCTTTAAGTATGTGACTTGAACATGAGATTATATAATAACAATTAGTATCATTGCTCTTAAATGTCCCTAGTCGAGTATCATTGTTAATGGGACAACAATGATGCATTGAGACTAGTATGTGGATTGACTGATGGCCAAATCTCATTGGTCATAAATATATGAGATATTTGAGTTAATGCATTGGTACATGTTATAGAACAATGTACTGGACTGACCCACCATGAGAATTCTACATGGAGCATTATGCAAAGTGTCATAAGAAATTCTCATAGTGACAATAATGTAATGATCCTCCGACCTGAAGTCACTATATTATTACACAAGAATTTGTGTACTTTGATATCATCAAAGGTCACCTTTAATAGGGTGGACAATAAAGGTGATTATTGGGTACATCATGAATCGTGTGAGGAATATGAGTGATCTAGATGAAATTTAACCCTCCTATATATTATGGGTGATATTCATAGGCCTCTTGATTGAGTAGGACTATGAAATGCATGGCCATGCTCAAATAGTGATTTGTTTCATATAGTATACTCATTGATCAAGAAAACTCAGATTAAATTATAAAGAGTATGACACTTTCCATACCTCGAGTTTAATCTAGGACGTCAAGGTTAAAATGATTAAATTACTTTGAAACATTGGTCACGAAAAGGTTGTATCGAATCACCGATCTTATTATTATTTGAGTAGCAGTGATGCATTACTAGATGCTGCTTGCTGTTTATAATTTTATTATATGATTTTAAAATTATTGTCAACATAATAATAACCTATTGGGTCACACACTTAGAACGTATTTAAAAAGGAATTAATTTAAATTGTAAGTATTTTAAATATGTCAATATGATTGATAGTATTTAAAATTACGAATTTAAATTAATAGGATAATTTGTATATATGTATATTAATTAAGTAAGACTTAATTAAAATATAATATATATAAATTCGAATTTTATTTTTCTAATTAAATTAGGTTTTGTTTAATTCCTATTAACTACTATATATATGATATATCAGTAGTCTAAATCACGTAAGGAAAAAAACTGAAAACCCTAACCGCTTTCAGAAAGAGGCTAGAGAGAAAAAAAGTTCAGAAATTCTGATCTTGGTGGCTAGTACCGCAGATCCCTTTTGCTGCAGATCGTGTGACGGTTCGCGGAGCGTTCGTGTGGATACCGTAGAGACGCAGTCGCTGGATTGCGTTGAAGATTCGAAGCCGTTCCAGAATTCCATCGTCTCCTGTTCATCTCGGATAATCGGTAAAATAATCTAAACCTCTGAATTGATATGGTTTTGCATGGATCCTGTTTTAGGGTTTCGGAAAATTTTTTAAATTCCGCTGCTTTCACTGCGTCGAAACCCTAACAGTTACACCCAAGAAAAAAAATTCTTTATGACGTATAAAGCTTGAGACTTTGGGCATCTAAGAACGAGTAACACTGATCAGATCAAGATTGTTGGAATTGGTAATGTTTGCGTTCAAACAAATGTAGGTTGCACTATTACATTGAAGAATGTTAGACATGTTCCAAATTTGCACCTTAACTTGATTTTTGGTATGGCCTTGGATAGGGAAGGCTGTGATAATCACTTTGGCAAGGGAAAATAGAAGCTTACACCAAGAGTGCAATAGTGGTTGCAAGAGATGTTACTTGTTGTTCATTGTACAAGACTCATTTGAATGTGTGTTTTAATGAGTTAAATACAGTTAAAGATTAATCTTCACCGAATTTGTGCATGATATAAAAGGCTCAAACATATGAGTTAGAAAAGGTTGTAGATGTTAGCAAATAGGTATATCATTCCTTTTGCTAAAGGTACCGTTCTAAACCCTTGTGATTATTATTTGTTTAGTACGCAAAATAGAGTTTCTTTTAGTAGCTTCGCTAAAAGAAAATCTAAGATACTTGAGTTAGTATATTTTGATGTATGTGATCCCATGAAGGTTAAGTACTTAGGAAACAATATATATTTTGTTACATTTATTGATGATGCTTCACGTAATGTGTGAGTGAATTTGTTAAAAATAAAAGACCAGGTATTCCAATAGTTTTAGAGTTTCCTTGTTATGGTTGAAATGGAGACTAGAAAATTATTGAAGTGCCTTCGCAGTGACAATGTAAAGGAATACACTTCAAAGGAGTTTGCGGTATATTGCGATAAATATGATATTCGACATGAGCAGACAATTTTTGGCACCCAACAACATAATGGTGTGACTGAGAGAATAAATCACACTATTATTGAATGCGTTCGATGTAGGGGTCTAAACGAATATATTCGGATACAAATATAGTAATATCTGCATCCGAAAAATTAATACCCTGTCTGTATTTGTATCTGATATTCGACGGATATTAAAAAAATATCCATATCCGGTATTCAAAATTTTATCCGAATATAGATAATCTCTGTTTCCGTTTATTTATTCGAATAAACAAATTATTCGAATATCCGAATTTGAATATCAGTTAAGTAATAAACAATTTTTTTTTTATAGGAAAAACGAAGTTATTCAAATTATTTACAAAAATAAAAAAAAAATATTGAATAATTACAACCATTTAAAGTTTTTACAATACATATTATAAAGGTGAGAAAAATGTCAAATACATCATCATCCATAATTTGATCATAAAAATATATTAAAATTTAAACATCCTACAAAAAGTATCAAAAGATTATTAATTTTAAAAAGATCAATTTGGAAATTATGAATACTTTGCGAATGTATAAATTTGAATTTAAACTATTAAAAAATCCATAAAACTTATCTTACATAAATTTTGAAAATAAAACACATGTACTAAACTAATAATTATAGTTTTATTTTTTTAATATATAATATTTTTGGTAAATGTTACATTTTAGATATTTTACACTTTACAATAGTAAAAATGTATAAATTAAAGTCCTCAATTGACTAAATTGTATGTAGCTAATAATATTTTTTGATTTTTTTATAAATATGTAAAAGAATAATACGATCTATTGATTTAAAAAATGCTTATTTTGACCACAAAAATACAAAGTCATGAAGGACTTTTATCTTAAGATAAATTAATTATAATTGTATAAGCGTCATCATTGTAAATAAACACCACTTTAGTAGCTCGATTTTTATTTTTATCTTGTCATAGATTCATTTTGTAAATGGCTTATCAAATTCGTAAATTTACAATAACTTCTTAAATTGTAAACCAAATGCATGATATCCTTTTTTCATATTATTATTCTAATTAAAATAATATATTATAATGATATCATTTAAAATTAAACAAATTATTATTATAAATATTGTCATTAAAATATGTCATCTTTTATGTGTCCTTAGAAAAAAAATAAAAGGATGTTGTGGCACATGAGAACTCTGATATTTAAAATTATTCATATACAGATTTTAAATATGAATTTGAATATCGGATACCGGATATTCGCTATTTACCGGATATATTTACGGTTGGATATTAAACAAATATGAATAATATTCGTTTTATTTCGAATACGGACAAAAAAAATTTGGTTACCATTTACAGCCCTAGTTCGATGTATGTTTAGAAACGCTAAGCTGCCTAAGTCATTATGGAGTGAAGCAGTTCGTAATGATTATTACCTGATTAATAGATCTCCATCAACACCGTTGGATTTTCATATTCCAGAGAAAATTTAGAGTGGGAATGATATGTCATATTCTTACTTAAGGGTATTTAGGTGCAAGTCTTTTGCACATATCCCCAAGGAACATAGATCGAAACTTGATGACAAATCTACTTCATGTGTGTTTGTTGGATATGGAGATACAGAGTTTAGATACATGTTATGGGATTCAATTCAGAAGAAATTATTCAGAAGCAGAGATGTGGCGCTTTATGATCACCAAAATTATAAGAATTTTGATAATGTTACACATCCTAGAGATAATACTGTTCCAGACCTCAGTGGAGTTCCTTCTCCATTACAAAATGCCACAGTTGAAGAAAGAGTTCATAACGAAAAAGTGACTGATATAGATTTGCATGATGATGATGGTTTAGATGCAAAGAGTGTTGAGCAGGGGGAACAACCCCCTCATCTTGATATTGAAGAACCTCAGCTCAGGAGATCCACGAGAGTACATGTACCATCAGTCAGTTATCCTTCATCTGAATATCTTTTAGTTGCTGAGGAGGGGGAGCCAGAGAATTTTCAGGAAGCCAAGACCCATGAGGAGAAAAAGCAATTGGTTGAGAGCGATGCGGGATGGGATGAATTCTTTACACAAGAATCACACTTATGAGTTGATTACACTTCCGAAGGGCATAAAAGTATTGAAGAATAAATGGGTGTTTAAGATGAAAAAAGATGGTGAGAAACTAGTAAAGTACAAGGCTCGGTTGGTCGTCAAGGGTTTTTCTTAAAAGTAAGGTATTGACTTTGATGAGATTTTTTTTCCAGTTGTGAAGATGACTTTGATTCGAGCAGTGGTGAGGTTAGTAGCTAGTATGGATTTTGAGCTTGAGCAGCTAAATGTGAAGTCTGCCTTACTTCATGGTGATTGGAAAGAGGAATCTACATGGAACATCCAGAGGGATTTCAAGTTAAAAGGAAAGAACATTTGGTTTGCAGGTTGAAGAAAAGTTTGTATGGCCTGAAACATGCCCTAAGACAATGGTATAAGAAATTTGATTCATTTATGGTGGATCAAGGTTATAGTAGAACAGTTGCATATCATTGTAGGGAGTCTTATGTAGGGAGTCTTATGTACGCGATGGTTTGTACACGGCCAGATATTGCTCATGCAGTTGGCATTGTGAGCAGGTATTTATCAAATCCTGGTAGATAACATTGTGAAGCAGTTAAATGGATTCTCATATATTTGAAAGCTACTTCGATTTTTTGTGTGGGTTTTGATGGTTCGAATCCAGTATTGAAGGGTTTTATAGATGCAAACGTAACAGGTTCTAAAGAGAAGAAGTCTACTTCGAGGTATTTGTTTGCTTTTACAAGGGGAGCTGTATCATGGCAGCCCAAGTTGCAGAAATGTATTTCTTTATCTACAATTGAGTCGGAATACATTGTCACTACGGAAGCATGCAAGGAGATGTCATGGTTAAAACAATTTTTCTAAGAGTTAGGTTAGACACAAGATCAATATTGTTGAGAAAATTATCTGAAAAGTAATTTTAAAAATTTAATAAAACAAGATTATCTTTATGCTTTTATATAAAACAACAATTATATATATATATATATATATATATATATATATATATACCATGTATTTATAGTATGAATTGTTACCTAGTGCTTGGTTGGATTAACACGTTTGAATCTTCGAGTATCATCAAGATTTTTTTTCCTATGACCTTATGCTAAATCTGGAGTATGGTCTCCAAAGCACCCTTCTGAAAAAATATTTTTACGTGTTTTTCCTAAGAGAAGAGAGAGAGAGATTATACGCTATTTAGTATTTTCTCTGATTTGGAATAATAATCTTTTATTTCGTATCTGATCAATGATCTATTTATATCCTTATTAATTATTATCCCTCTAATGAAACTAATTCATATTAGGCTAGGAATGAGATCCTAAGATATTCCTATTCGACTCCAATACTTATTCATATATTATTATCTAATAATATTATACTAAATAAATATTAATTATAATTAATTTCACTAAATAATTGTAATTGCACTTTAGTCCTAGAACTAAATAAAATAAACCATTTACTAATAAACTGTAAATATTTCCTCTATAGATATACATAAATATTTCAGAATTAAATATAATCCCAATATATTTAAACTAATTTCATAAGTCCATAATTTATGTTCATTTGATCATAAATTGATTTAACAATTAAATCAATCATTTTAATAATAAATATTAAAAGACTTGGTCAAGATTCTATAATCAATAATAAATTATCTTATGAAAAATCTTATTAATGTTAATACAATAATAATGTTCCTAATATTAATTAACATTATCAGGTATTAACTAACACAATATAATTTCACTGGTTGGAATATTAAATTAATATATATAATAATATTAAGTCCATTATTATTTCAAAATTAAGAAACATTCACAAATTAGTATTTATGAGAAAATATTTTATAAATAAAATATTATTACATGATCCGTTTAATGCACACTGTTAATGCACTAATACTTTGATTAAAAGCCCAACTTCCATGAATAAGATAAATCATCTCTATTAAAGCACTATAACCTATATGTTAATATCTCAAAATTATCATAGATTATAAACTATTATATATTTATTTATATGTATTACATATGATTTATATCTTATGTGTATAATACTTATTTATACATATAAATCATAATATATATAAATTTGAAGATTTATATAAACAAAATAAATGGTCATTTAATAAATGATGAATGATGTATTTTTATTAATAAATAAATGTCCAACATAAATAATCATTAAACAAATCAATAAATAGAATTTTATAGAAAAAAAATTCAACAAGTATGTGAATTATTGTGATAGTCAAAGTACACTAAACTTGACAAAAAATACCACTTATCATAATCGTACCAAATACATTGATATTCGTTATCATTAGCTTCGAGAATTGATGGAAAATAAATTGATGAAAATGAAAAAAGTTCATACCGACGAAAACCCCTCAAACATGTTGACAAAAGGTTATGACTCGCGATAAACTTGAACTCTACACGGAGTTGGCCGGGATGGACTCTAAGTGATGGGGTCATAGTGGAAATCCCCTTTCATGGATTTGGAGGGGGGAGATTGTTAGGCAGTATCCAAATCCAACAAGGAATTGGGCATTATAGTTCCAAAATCAATTATGAATAAGGCTTAACTGTTTCCGAATCCAACACAGAATCAAAAAGCTTACCTGGAATATATATATGGTTGATGTTGTAGCATGAATGGGTAGAATTATAAATAAATAAAAAGACGCATGGAAAAACTTGTAAGGCATGTAGCGTGAGTTTGCTACAAGAAATCCAAAATCAGTGAGTGCAGATTGTATTTTCGGAGGAGTAATAATACGGGGTTTATTACAGAACGGATCAAAAAAATTGAGAGATTACGTGAATGTTTATTTACAGGTGTTGCTATTTATTCGGATAAATTAATTGTTTGAAGATTTAATTAATTCGGAGACTTTTTTGTGATGAAATAAATTGAGTTTTCACTCAAATTAAGGTATTTTGTATACTATCTCAATGTTGTAATATTTTTAGTTTTTGGTGTTAAAACTTGAAAAGACTATTTGTACTCACAATTGATTATAGTGAAATTTTTCAGAGTTTGATCCGTGATTTTTACCTCTTAGTTTTAGAGGTTTTTTTACATAAATTTAGTGTTTTGTGTTTGACTTATTTTTTACCGTGATTTTTTTGGTGAAATTATATTATTTGTTTGGCGTGAATTGTTATTTAATTTATGTACGGTTCTAAATGGAGGAATTTTGCCAACAAAAGCAAATATACAACTAGTCTGTAAAAAGTAAGAAAGTTAAAACTAGTTAGCAAATACGATTTTAATTGATCAAATCTCTTCTAGTATTATGAGAGTGGATATAAGGATTTAGATCTGATGAAGTCACTCTTAATCATATATAAATTCATAGTGGATATACGGATTTAGATCTGATGAAGTCACTCTTAATCATATATAAATTCATAACATTTTTTGTTGTATTTGTATAAGAAAAGAAGAAAAGTTGCATCCGCAATTTTTGTCATCTAACGCCTTTTCATGGATCTAACACAAATATAACAAAAAAACTATGAAATTACATATGATCGAGCCTGATAATTTCATGAAATCCGTGTAGATATTTTGAACCTGAAACTGCAACTGTTCTTTTTCCCCTTAACAACAAAGTAAAATTTACAGTCTAGCTGGGATAAATGGAAATTGCACGTGGTAGTAATTTTTCAGAGAATTCCGTAGTCTTAGTCCCAGGCCTTAAAAGTAGCTAGAGCGAGAACAAAAAGTAAAATAAAATCTGTGGCCTTTAAGCGACGCTATGAAATCCTATCCAATTGATTGATCGATAAAACACCATAAAATTTGGCTACCAAAGAGCCAAGTCAGCATTATCTAGATGAACAAGCTAGCAATGAGTGGTTCACAATTGAGAAATGAAGGATCTCCCACATTCAGTCCCTTTAATTTGATTTAAACAAAACACCGTATCAAAACAACACTTTTCCGGATAAACAAACCAACAAACGGACAGATAATCAAAGTTAATAAGCCAAAACTCCTCAATTTCTTTCTTTCTCTCTCTCTTTTTTCCTTCCCAAGTGGCCTCTCAATCTCCAACGGAATGACCTGAAAAGTAGTTATAACCTAGCTAGCGAGCTACTGAAGGGCCGTGTTAAATTCATCCAACTTTAAGAATATATTAAGCCATGGCCTCAACAACCTCCGCCCCGCTTAATTCTCTTTCATCCTCCTCCTCCTCCACCCTCATTGACGCAAAAGCTCCTCCACAGTCAGTTGTCACAATACCCTCACAATGTGTAACCCTTCCAATACTCCCTCTGCAGCCGCAGGTGCAGCAGTCCCAGAACCGCACCTGGAAGACCACGGCCTATTGTAAGTACACCTTCCTCTCTCTCACTTATAACTACTGTCATTGTTGTTAACCACGGATTAACTACTTTTATGCTTAATTTCTTTCAGGTCGAAAGATTGCTCGCAATGTTGCTGTCATGGCTACAGGAGAGACACCAGCTGAGATTGCATCAGCAACTGAACTGCCAGAGGTTTTCAAGACTATCCAAGAAGCTGTAAGGATTAATTCACCTCCATTTCTGTGGAATGTATATATATAAGGTCCTTTATTATTACCAATGTTGTTTCCCTCGATCAGTATAAGATCTATCTATCTATCTATCTATCTATCTATGTTACTTGATCAAGCACCAATGATGTTAATTTGTACGTACCTACATACAGTGGGATAAACTTGATGACAAGTATGCAGTGACTTTTCTTGGAGTAGCTGGTGTCATTGCACTATGGGGCTCCACGGGAATGATCTCTGTCAGTACCCTCATTTTATTTTTCTGTTTCTGTTTATTTTCCCCCCTTCTTTCCCTTCTCTGTTTAATTCTTTATGGTTGATATCTTCAAAATCCAAATTCTTATGTTATGTACTTGACTATATTCTAATGTTAATCTTTCAGTGGTTTTTAATGCATGTTAGCCCTGCAGCATTCATGAACTTTAGATTAATGCTTTGAGATTATTAAACGCACGGTTTCTGAGAGATGGTTTTCTTGGAACAGGCAATTGACAGGCTTCCATTAGTTCCTGGTGTTCTTGAGCTTGTAGGAATCGGCTACTCTGGTGTAAGTTTTGTTGATTTAGATGTCTAATTACACCACCATGCATGTGACCATTGTGAATGCTAATGATCAAATCAAAATGTCAGTGGTTGCAATGTCTTTTACAGGGATGATATAAGCCTAAGTAGTTACTTTGGTACGAGGAAAGTAGAAAATAAAATATAAAGCGTCTGTTAGTGTAAATCTATTAGTATGCATATCTCTACAGAACATAGAAACTGAAAAATGTTTCTCTGTTTTACTGCAGTGGTTTGCTTATAAGAACCTGATTTTCAAACGAGAAAGGTAATTTTATTTGAGTTAAAGTTTTATATCCTAACTGTGTTAGGATTATGAGACATCATTATTAATGAAGTACTTATGTTGGAAAAAATTATCTTTAATTTTAATGATGTGCCATAATCCTAATAGTAATAGCATTGCTTGTATATACACCGTGAGTGTATCAAATTTAAACTCATTTTATTAATTCATGATTTTTTTTTAATTTTTAAAGATTTTATTACCGTAGCTTACATTTAATATACTGATCTTTTAAAATATAACTCCATTGTGGCATCGAACCATTGATGCCCAACAAAATTTCAGGGAAACATTGCTACGAAAGATTAAAGATACATACAGTGACATAATTGGAAGCAACTGAAAGAAAATCTTGAGATGATACCTTAGGGTGAATCCTTGGCTGCTGAAACTTATAATTTGTAGCACTGTGCAAGAAACACTGATCACCCTTCCGTTCTCTTGTTTGTGAAAACCTCTGATCAGAATAAGCAGGTCGTGTACTGAGTTGCCTTTTGCATAGCCATCCTAATGCTCATATTCACTAAACTTTTATCATCTGGAAGTAGCTTGAGCTTGTAGTAAAATACTCTTATCTGCAAACTTATGTTTATGCGATTTCATAACAAGAATTTTCTTCTGCTGTCTTCTCGCCGTAGCGTAGATAGTTCATATGAGAACACAAGACCTCAAATTATAAGTCTATATTCATTTTAAGAACAAAGTGACGACGGACCTCCAATATTGTAGACTACATTAATCTAAAGAGTTACTCACTTACTCCCTCCATCCTCCAAAAAGTCCTCGTTTGACTTTAATTCTAACTAATTTACTTAATTTTTCCAAAATAATTTTGTACTCAATTATATTTTTTAAATAATTTATAATAATAATTATTATATTAATTAAAATCTAATAAATTTACATTATTTTAAAATTTCGCAAATTAACGATCGAAACTCTTTTTGTTAGACTGAGGAAGTATAGCTCACTCCTCTGTTTCCAGATGCCTAAATTATACAGCCTCGTGCAATGATAATTTGGTATGGATGGAGCAAGAGGCTGCAGACTGACGATGTTCCTATCAAGTATCACCTATCCCAAAAAAAAAA
Organism: Hedera helix; assembly: GCA_947179155.2. NCBI lineage: Eukaryota > Viridiplantae > Streptophyta > Magnoliopsida > Apiales > Araliaceae > Hedera > Hedera helix. The sequence continues at coordinate 48,571,844 of OX359276.1, read as the reverse complement.
AAAATTAGGAATATATTTGTGTTTCATGTTTATAAAATAATAAGATTTGATTTACCCTGAATAACTTAAAATCCATTTTTTTTTTTTTTGGTTTTTAAATGTTCCTACTATGCAGTAATATTAATACAAGTACAATTGTTAACGTTTAAATTTATCTGCACATTCAACTACTGACTTGGATGTAAACCTACACAAAAAGAATCATCAAAAAATACTTGACGACTTAGTCCAGCAGAGGATACCTCTTGTATGAGTGTAAGAACAAGTTTCACTTAAGTTAACAATTGAGGTGACAAGTATTTAATAAGTTAGAATATTGTGTACACTTCAATTGTTCATATTGTATTTATAGTTTACTACACCGACCCAATAAGACTACAATTCCTAATTAGAATTGTGTAAAGAGATTTTATTGGTAAAGATAATTATCGTATAGAAATAGTATTGGATATGGTAACTGCGTGGTGCTTTAGTTGACAAGGCGGCGACCCAAACTCACTAGATTTAGGAGTTTATTATAGGCGCTAAGGCACAATGGGCTGATCGAGGGACAAGGCCCAATTAATGCAAACAAATGTGTAACCTAACATAACCCTTTTTCCTTCAGTAAATAAAATGAAGTGGAGGAGTGAACATCAAAAAGGGCTTTGGGAGCCCAAGGGCTTCTAAGACCGAAGACAAGCCCAGATGAAGGAAAATTTGACACATGACTAAATGAGTTAGTCTTAATTGTAAGTGATGCCTTTTTCCCTTTAAAGAGAAAAGCGACCAGCTTAAGTGTGGCCTTAAAGGGCATTCATTGAACTAATATAGATTTCTTAAGAAGTGAGTTTGGCCCATGGAAGGTACAAGACCTCAAAAGGCCCATTTATATGGTTCTAGCTACTAAACAAGATCCAATGTTAGTGGGTCTTTCAATTGACCCCACAAGTTATCGTGGGAATATAATGGTACTCATCATAGTTATAAACACGTCTCCCCAAACCATGTGCTCCAGGAGTTGGGAATGCATGTTAAATGATTCTCAGCCGTTAGATCTACACCAGTAAAGTCACCAATTTCAACTATATATAAGAGGGGAATGAAAACATCTCTGCTTTTCTGGTATTCCAAATATCATAGCATTTAGAAGATAGATTTAAGCCCTAATTTTCTCTAGGGTACAGATAGAGCACTACTACTCCATTGTCTCTCAAATTTCAATCCTCTCTAGGTAAGACTTCCTTCCCTATTTCAATTTTTTCTTCTCTTACTTGTAATGGTTAGCACTTTTAACATCATTAGCTCGTCTTCGTCCTCCTGTGCTGAGGGTGAAGTTATTGTGGTAGTAAAGGGTATCCTCGAAGGGCAAACTTACAAATTACCAATTGTAGAACATATTAGAACACAGAGGTAGAGATGCACAATAAGACTAAGTACGCTGGGGATATTTATAGGGAAACAAATACCCCTTTTGAAATCCCTTAGGAAGATTTAGACTTCTTCAAACCAGAGCTTTTCATCCTTAAAGATTATGAGGCTAGAAAACCAAGGGCGGATGAGAGGATGTACCGGTAGCCCGAAAAGGGTTGGATAGCGATGTCTAGACATCTCTCCTTTTTGGCCTTCGATTCCCTCTCTAAGGATTCATTCTTGAACTCCTTCACACCATTAACCACAATTTGAAGAAATTGGTGCCCAACTGCTATATTCACCTTTATAGCTTCATGGCCTTCTGCTATGATCAAAAAATTAAGCCTTCTTTAGATTTCTTGTACCAATTATTCTCAATTGGAGCTTGTAATAAGAAAGGGTTCTACCAATTCAACAAGCCGATGGGTAGAGAAGTGTTAACAGGGACCCCCTCAAGTAATAAAGAGTGGTACAAAGATTTATTTTACATTAAAGGGCCATACACTATCCTCATTGTCCCCTAAGCAGAGTTGAGTCAATCTCAACTGAACCCCATAAACATTAGTAGGAATAGGTTAGGGGAATTTAAGTCCCTTAACACCAGGAAGCCTTTCCCAAGGAAAGATAAGGAGATTATGAATGACCAGAACTAGTTGTTTAACCATAATTATAAGTTTAGATCTTCTTGCATTTATAGTGTTTGTGCAAACGCCTCTGTCATGAAACTTTTTTTTTATTGACAAAATGTATTATTTTTGGTACTAATCTCTTTTTATTGTCATTATAGTGTCCAATCAATAGAGAAAGGAGCATAATGAAGCTATCTTGTTAGCTATCGGAGTCCTAAGGAATCTTCTGACGGTGGCGAAGAAGCTTCGGCTCGAGAAGCAGCAGAAGGCAAAAGATGGTGCTTTTACTACTACTGCCTCTTTTACTCCTACACTACCTTCTATATGAGAAGAGGTCCCATTTAACCCACCTATTCTTCTTCACGTCATCACCTTGGAGGAAACTATTTTCGTCAAACCTATTAGCGTGGTGGCCATGACATCTAAAGCTGAGAATTATCAAGGGGAAGGAGTGGAAAGCTCTGATTGAGGAGATGGGGGATTTCAATTCCCAAAATGTTGGCAAGAGGCTGAAGGTCGCCATTTGGAAGCCACACTAAAAGGTGCGAGATGACATTTCTTATTTTGATAGGGATATTAAGGACTTCCCCATCTGACCTGTATCATGGGTTCAAGCTTTCAGCTGATGACAACAGGTTAAAAGGGCTAAGCCTAGAGTCTCTCATCCTCCTTTAAGGGCATTTATTCTTTGGCCAGTCTTTCTTTGATTGTTTATGAATTATTTCTCCATTTTCCTTCTAAAGATAATAATGACTCTTATTTCTTCTGAAGTCCTAAGGAATCTTCTGACGGTGGCCAAGAAGCTTCGACTCGAGAAGCAGCAGAAGGCAAAAGATGGTGCTTCTACTACTACTACTACCTTTGTCACTCCTACATTACCTTCTATATTAGAAGAGGTCCCATTTAACCCACCTATTCTTCCTCATGTCATCACCTTGGAGGAGCCTATTTTTGCCAAACCTATTAGCGTGGTGGCCATGACATTTGAGGCTGAGACCTATCAAGGGGAAGAAAAGGAAAGCTCTGATTGAGGAGACAGGGGATTTCAATTCCCAAAATCTTGGCAAGAGGCTGAAGGTCGCCACTTGGAAGCCCCACTAAAAGGTGTGAAATGAGACTTCTTGTTTTGATAGGGATCTTAAGGACTTCCCCATTTGACCAGTATCATGGATTCAAGCTTCCAGCCAATGACAACAGGTTAGAGGGGCTAAACCTAGAGTCTCTCATCCTCCTTTAGGGGCATTTATTCTTTGGCCAATCTTTCTTTAATTGTTTATGAATTGTTTCTCTTTTTCCCTTCTAAAGATAATACTGACTCTTGTTTTTTCTAATTAGGTCAATGCCTCCTACTCACGCATAATTAGTAAGTATAATGAACTTACCAAACATTATAAGGAGGTGGAGAATTATTATAGCTTTTTTGTAGGCTGAGGCTTCTATTGCCAAGAAATTGACTAAAGATCGGGGAGATTGGTTGAAGATCTACTATTAGATCTTGCAGAAGGCCGAAACTAAAAAAAGACAGGCCAAGGTAGACAAAAAAGGAGCCGACACTACTGACGAAGAACAAAAGGCCAGGGCGACCGATCTAGAGCGAAGGTTAAGGGAAATTAAGGCCCAACTATTAGAGAAGACCAATCAAGTTCAGACTCAGACCTAGTAGACCAAAACCTTAAGAATAAATATCTAAAAGATAGTAGAAGATTGGTCTGCTCGGGAAGCTGAATGGAAGAAAAACCTGGGCTCGTCAACTCCACTTTCCCTTTCTGACGTTCATAATGACCTAAAGAAAAAAATCATCGAGGAGTACAAGGACTCGGGTGAATTTATGGATGAATTAAATTTTAGGATTGCAGATGAATTTATCGAGGGGTTCGACTACGACGAAGAGTTGGTTTAAGCCTATTCGCCTAATTTTCAATTAGCAATTACATGCAAGTATACGTGGCCAACAAGTAATATAATGATAAGTTGAGTGTCGAACCCACATGAAATAAAAAATAATTAATACCAAATACAAATTTTATATTAAACTAATTTTATTTAAACAATCACAGTTTAATTATAAAATAAAACTAATTAAAATTACTAACTAAATTAATTTAAATAGCATGGATTAAAACATATTAAAAATATTTAAGATAACAATTTTCTCCAATGCTTCATTTAAATCTCTTCACTTCTTTTTTAATTAATTAATTATATAAAATTGTTAACTGAGAATATTTAACTATTTATTAACCTTTAACAAAAATTAATAAAAAGATTTATTCCAATTATGTTGTTATATTATTATGCGAAATAACTTGAAATAAACTCATTATGAACAAATTCTTAATAACGTTACATGTGGCATATAGATATTTTCATCCTATACATAATCCAACTATTCAATCTGAAAAAGAATAAATCAGTCACTTAATATCATATTCAGATTTAAACATATAATCCATCTTTAGATTTCTTATAGATTATCTCAATTAATTATACACAATTAATTCATACATGAATGCCCACAAATATTTTTATTTAGCATAAAAATATTTGTATATCAATTTATAATCCATTAGATAACTTCATATAGATTATCAAATTAATTACTACGAATAATTAATACCCAAAAGCACAAAATATGATAAGCAAATCATATATAATCAAACATAATAAAAAAGAAAATAAATTAATATAAACTACACATTGGATTTCATTGTAATCTTAACTAACAATTAGTTCTTAACTAACAATTAGAAAACATCATATATATATATATATATATATATATATATATATATATATATATATATATATAAATCATCCATGAATACAATAATTAAATATAAGAGTTAGAGAGAAAAATCTGAGTTGAAATATAATCTCCAATATTCTTTTTCAATCCTTACAATCATTTATTGATTTATCCTTTAGATCTAATAAAACTTTGCTTGAATCTACTCTAATTCTATTCTGATCTATATTAATTCTATGATAACTACCCTAACTTATGTTAGTTTATGTGTTTTCACATGTATTTACAGGTTACACATCAAATCCTTAGCATATATGGACTCGCAGTCAAAAACCATCAAAAACGTATCAAAAATTGGTCTGGTCGTGACCTAACGCAGTTGTCTCAAAGCCCCATGTAACTGCCTTGATTGCTACTATTTATGGATGAATGTTTTAATGCACTACGCAACTGCCTCAATTTTTGACGCAGTTGCATCGCCCCATTTTTTGCTCTAACATCTTTTGGTAGAACAACCATAACTTTTTCATATGAACTTCGATTGAGATAATCCAATATGTTACAGAAATATGAGAAGTAGATCTACAACTTTTATGTTTTAGGATTTGACAAATTCTACTCGTATCAAGGTCAAAATCAGGCTTGAAGTGACTGTTATGTAATTCGTAAGCTGAAAATGTAAGCATAGCAACTCTAAGCTTTGATCCACCAAGTCTTTACTCCAATTCCTACAAAATAACATCAAAATACATAAAAGCAATATTAAACACTTAAAACTAATATAAAACACTTGAGAACTCACCAAATATCAAGCTAAAAGATAGTCAATACATAGGTATAAAACTCATTTATTAAAGCCAAAGATTTTTAGTCCAAAAAAGTGGGGATAATTGATTTTAAGTGATCGACCTGTCCTTCTGTAACTTGTTATTTATTTTTGTGAAATAATTGTAACGTATACTATCTCATCTCTTGTGGAGGGTTAATTTGTGTTTATAAGATTTAATTTTGATGAATATTTATATTCACTCCTTATTTGATTATGTTACTATTGTATTGTATGATAATCTGTTAGCACTTAGGCTTCCTTGCTCCCCTAGCCTTACCCGATGAAGATAGAGGTAAGGTTGAAAAGTAAAGTAAGTTGTGACGCCCCCAAATCTGAGCCCACACAGCCCAAACTTGAGTCGTCAAAAGACTACAACAAAATTATTACAATGAAATACAACGTACAACAATACAGTGGATAATACAACACAACTAAGTCTTCACTATTATTGTCACACTATTTTATAACACGTGAAGACTATGATAGCTATCCCCGCACTCTCACTCCATTCCCCGGCTAGACCCCGTTACGTTCTCATCTCCTGTTGAAAAACAATGGAACAAAAGAAAGGGTGAGCTCAAATAGCCCAGTAAGAAATATCATGACTAAGATAATGACGAATAAATTATCATTAGCCTTCAACAGTTGAGTTCTTGATAGAATACAATAGACTACAAGGTTTATATCAAAAACTGCTATTAAATTCTTAAACAATGTTCAGATCAATAATAGCAGCGGAATGAACAATCTATTAGAAGAGTAATGCAGACTATAATGTCCACTCGCTTCTCTTTTTAGTAAAAATATCATCAACTTTTATCATCTGAAATACCATTAGTCAAAATAATACAACTTGACAGTTCCTGGTCATAATCATGCAGATCAACAGTTCATCTTTGCACTACGGGCCAAAGACATTCAATATAACACCAACGGTCATGATTATACCAGATTCAGCCTTTGGTCATAATCATACCAATCAACAGTTCATCTTTGCACTACGGACCAAAGAGAACATTAACCACGTGCCATAAAAGACACCGAACAGATGTATCGCCTTTAACCTAGTATATCGCCTTTAACCTATCATCTGTTCAACAATTATATCACATCTGTGCCCCCGGCCACAGATATTCACAATAGCTTGATTCTTGATGATTAATACAAATAACAGTGATACAAATGATGAACAGAAGAACAGGATAAACAATAAGTATCAGAAGTTTACTTTGTGCAGATTCAAATAATGTCCAAATTGTCAACATGATGTGGAGTGAAATTTAAAAATGATATTCAAGATCCACAGTTCAGAATAACGGTTACAGTTCAATAGAAAGGTTCACGTAAATAGGAAGGTTCAGTTGAAATAATGAAGTTCAACTATTATGGAACATATAATATTTTCAGGAATTATAGAAGCAATAGTTCCATAATAAGTTTCGATTTAGGTGTATGAAAGAAAATAATATCCCTTACCGTAGCAGGTTTGATTAACAAAAGGTGAAGGAAATTAATATCCCTTACCATAATAATTTTGAATAATGGAAGATGAAAAAGATGGTATCCCTTATGAGTATAAAGGAAAATGATATCACTTACGAATATGGAATAAAAGTGTCATGTGATAATTCGTGTAGACAAATTATTTCCACACGAGACAAATAAAAAGGGTTATTCACCAACAGGCGATAATCCGCACCGTAAGGTTATTCCCATCAATTTGAATACGAATAGTTATTCACCAAACAGGCGATAATCCGCACCGTAAGGTTATTCTCAAAGATTAATAAGGAATGAATACAAAAGGTTATTCACCAACAGGCGGTAAACCGCGCTGTAAGATTATTCCCACAATTTAATACATGGAAATAAATGGCACAAGAAAGAAACGATATTATTTTTGAGAATCAAAGAATGATAATCCCTTCAAGTAAGAAAGAAAATAATATCAATTTATGATGATGAAAAGAATGATACCCCTTACCGTAGTAAGTTTAAATAATATAAAATGAAAGAATATGATATTCCTTACCACAGTAAATTTAAGAGTTTGAAATGAATGGTATTCCTTACCGCAATAATTTTAAAAACAGTGCAGCAACAATTATTGAGTCGATGATATGAAATACAGTGTAATGACAATTATTGAATCAATAATGCAAAATACTGTGTAACGACAATTATTGAATTGATAATATAAAATATTAAGCAGTGACAATTATCGATGAAATGATGCGTAACAGTTACGGTGTCAATAATATGAGACACTGTGCGATACCGTGTGCTACTGTAGAGTACCGTGTGCTACAGAAAATACCATAAATTACCGTATTCTACTATTCTTTTATCACCGGTATTTTAACAGTTAACACCGTTGACTATTTTTATTAAAAAGGTTACTTCTGTCGTTTTCTATATCCGACAAATATTCCGTTGTGGGGTCCACCAATAATTTGTTATTTCGGCGCCGTCGTACGGCCCGAATATTCCCCGACAAAACGAATATTCCCCGACAAAATAAAATTTGCACGTAACATCCTTAACTTTCAATTTTGTCAATTTAACCATTTACTGTTTCAGGAAAAATATATATGAAGAAAAATTAAATTTTGTATTTCATAAATTCGGGGTCTTACATAAGTGATATATTAGATCAAAAAAAGAAGTAAAAGACAATATTAAAAAGTAGAACCATCATTTTTTATTAAATGCTGAAGAGATAATATATATCGATTGACACATCCTAAAAAAAATGCTAAGTATAATGTTTTAATACTAGGGCCAACCACTTATAGTACCATCGAAACTAAACAACATGCTACATGTTAGGGATAGACTTTCCATCAATAGTTTGAATATTGTAAATTTTAGTCTTTGGTACCTCAATATGACCATATATGGTATTTCATAAGTTGGCATCAACTTTCCTATGTCCTTAGTTGTTAACGCTTCAGCATGTTGAAGGACTAAGTCACCCATTTGGAAGGTTCTATTATTTACTTTCCTTTTGAAATATGGAGCCATTGAGAATCGCCATAACACAACTTTCTCCAAGCAAATTTAGGTTTAGCCGAAGAACTTCCACGTTGAAGAGTTCATCAAACTTCTGGACTCTGGCTGAAGAGATCACAATTTCTAACAGGACCAGGGCTTTGGTTTCATAAGCCAATTTAAAGGGCGATTCTCTTGTGGTTCTTTGAGGTGTGGTTCGATGGACCTATAAGATATGTAAAAGCTCTTCAGGCTATCCGTCTTTGGCATATTCCAATCTACGTTTGATTCTATTGAGGATAGTTTTATTAGTAACTTCAACTTATCTATTAGCTTGGGGATGTCTAACAAAGGTTCGGCGAATCTGAATGTACAATTCCTATAAGAATCCTTCAAAATTTTGCTATATAAATCGAATTCCATTATTTGAAACCATAACCATAAGTATGCCAAAACCATAAAATACATGCTCTTTGAAAAATTGAAGGCAAACTTCTTCGATAATACAAGCTAAGGGCTTTCCTTTTACACATTTGGCTAGGTAGTAAGATTACCATAATCATGAACTTTTGGTGCCCTTTTCCTTGTGGGAGTGATCCTAGCAGGTCGATTATCTAGATAGTGAATGGGATCGGGGGGATACAACCAAAGTGAACTCTTTGAGAGGTTGATGAGGAACCGAGGCGAATAACTAACATTTATGGCATATATTGACAAAATACTTAGTGTCTTTAGTCATTGTGGGCCAATAATAACCATGTCAAAGGATTTTGTGTTCAAGTGTCTTCGCTCTATCGTGATCTCTATAAATACCTTTACGTACCTCCTGAAGGGTATAATCAACATCTATTGGACCCACAAAGAGAAGGAATTATGAGGAATAGGATTTTTTGTAAAATTAGTTATTGATAATGCAACATTTAGCTAACTTGTGCTTTATCTTTCGAGCCTGAATTTTTTCTTCGAGAAGGACATCATTTTTTAGGAAGTTGATGATGAGAGTCATTCATAAAAGCTCCCGATCAATATCTATAACTTCATGAGATATAGTACTAGGTTCCTTCAAGATCTTCAAGTAAATTGAACCTTCAAGAGCTCCCTGACTAATGGTTGCTAGTTTGGATAAGGCATCGACTATAGTTTTTTCAAATTTGACCACGCTGATGAATTTGTGTTTGGGAAAACTGTCGAGTAAAGAATGGACAAGCCGAAGTAGGCTTATAATTGAGTTTTTGCGAGTTTCATATTCTTTTAACAATTGTTTCATAACCAATTAAGAGTAACTATAAATGATCAGATTTCGTACCTCAAGGCTTTGGGCCTATTTGGGTCCTTCCAGAATGGATTCATACTCTAAGATGTTGTTTGTAGCAATCAAGTCAAAGTGTTTAGCGTGTTTTAATTTAAACCTTTTTAGTGAAGTAAAAATTACTTCTACTCTACTCTTCAATTCGGTAGAATATCCATCCACAAATAAAGTTCAGGCTGGGTCTTCAGATGACTAAAATTCATCTAGGTTAGGAATCTCCTTCATTGGGAAATCATTTTCATGTCTTTGAGGAAGAAGCATTCTGTGATGAAGTCAATGAGGACATGTGCCTTGATGGTAATCCAGGGGAAAATTTTAAAACTAAACTGACTAAGTTCAATTGCCTATATTGCAAGCCTTATAAAAAAATCGGGTCAGTAAAGAACACACCTAAAGGGATAGTCAGTAAAAATATTAATTGTTCTTTCCTAGAAGTACTGTCGAAACTTTCTTGTAGTAATAACTAGTGCATAAGTTAACTTATCAAGATTCAGGTACCTGGTTTCAGTGTCATGAAGAGAATGGATGATTTTGTAAACTGGTTTTTATCCTTTAGAGTCATCCCAAACTAAACCTGTATCGATGACTAGAGGTTTTGTTGACAAATAAAGATATAGATTTTCTTTGGTTAGTGCTTTAGTCAATATCGGAGGGGAAGAGACATAACTCTTTTTGGCTTCAAAGGCCTCTAGACACTTTTCAATCCATTAAAAAGTCTTCTAATTTTGGGCTTCCTTTTAAGTTTTAAAAGAAGGGAGGCATTTTTTATTGATCTTGCCATGAAGCGACGAAGAGCTGCAAATCTCCTTGTTAGTTTATGTACTTCTTTAAAAAAAATTGGAGATGTATATCAAGCATAGTCAATATCTTTTTGGGATTTGGCTCAATCCCTCTTCAGCTAACCATGTAACTTAAAAAATTACCTTATTTGAGTTCGAAAGTACACGTTGCCAAATTCAATGCTCCATATTCTTGATAATTATGTCATCCATGTAAACCTGCATGCTTTTGTAAGTCTAACTCCAGGAACACTTTGTTCATCATATGCTAGTAGGTGGCCCTAGCATTGATGAGGCCAAATGCATGACTTTGTAATTATATATAGATTAATGGGTGATGAAGGCCATTTTTGGAATGTCTTCGGCCTGTATCCCAATTTGGTTGTATCTGAAAAATGTATCAAGGAAACTAAACATGACATGCCTAGAGGTAGAGTGTATCAACTGATCGATGTCTGGAAGGGGATAACTATTCTTTGGGCAAGCCTTATTCAGATCAGTCTAGTGTACAAATATTCTCCATTTTTTATTATACTTTTTAACAAGTACTACGTTAGTGAGCCATTCAGGATAGTCGATCTCAAAAATAAACCCTACTGTTAAGAGTTTAGAGCTCTCTTCGTTAATTAACTTTTTTTTTGGAACAATGGTATACATATCTGCTTGGTTGGTTTGGCTTGATGATTAAAACTTAGTTTATGAATTGCTACCTTTTCATCAACTGTAGACATATCAACTAGAGTCCAAGCAAAATATCAACATATTCTCTTAGAAGGGTGATTAGATAGCCTCGAAAGTCGACTGGTAGTCTGAGCCCTATTTATATTATCTTTTATTGGCTTCCTGGATACAACTCTATCTCCTGTCTCTATTCTTGGGGTAGCCAGTTGTTCGATGCCACCTTCTGTGAAGGGCTCCATCTCAATTCTCTTAGTTTGCTTCTATTTGTTGACCCTTACGGAAGTGGCATGTAGAGTTTAAGGATATCACTTTCTAGGCATATCTTGATGCCCTATAACTTCTCTGATTCTATATTCGGTTGAAAATTTCATCTTTAAATAGGAAATAGATGTAACTGCTCTAAGTGTTGATGAAGTTGTTCTCCCCAAGATAGCGTTGTAGTGATTATCCATATGAACTACATAAAACTTCACCATAAAAAAAGATTGTTGAGGAGTTACACCAAAGATCACTGATAACTCGATGGTTCCTGAAATTAAGATAGGAGCAGTGCCGAAGCCGTAGAGAGATGGTTGACTCATTGCAAAGCTTCAGTTTTTACCCCTCAAGTTCGGCTGATTATACGTATGGCTATAAAGTAGATTGACTAAACTTCCATTGTTTATCAATATGAACTGAAGATCAATGGTGCCCACCTGTGTAGTTATAACAAGTGCATTGTAATACTCAAAAAAGAAGAAGAAGTTATATAATAATAATAATAATAAAATAATAGTTAGATTTATTTTAAAATATTTTATTTGGACTTCATTTTATGTTGGGATCAAATTTATGTGGGTTAATAATAATTAGTGGATAACATTTATTTTGCCAAATTGGGTCTAATTTGTATTTGAGTATAATTTGTAATTGTGTAATTTGAATCCTATTAAAATTAGGAGAATTAACAAAATACATTAATTAATAAATAAATAACTAAAACCTAATTTTTCTTATAAAACCATGTGTATGTATTATACTCGGTAGCCGCCGCATAATGATGGGTTTCTTCCAAATGTCCAATCTCCACAATTGTAATATACAGATTGGAGCTCTTCTTATGGATTTGATTTTTCCGAATTAGACAGCAAGATATCCTGTTGAGATTTTGGATTTGGAGAAAAAAAAATGATAAGATAATTGACTTTTCTTAGGAGTTAAAGGGTCATAGATTTGTTGTCATTCACGGTGATGATCTGAAGCCTAATTTTGGTGCACAGCTTGAATTCTATGATGTTAATAATCTAGAGACTATGGTAACAACTAAGCACTATTTGGCAAGTGCTATTGAATGGGATCCTACTGGGAGGTATGTTGCAACTTCAGTTACTTTAGTCCATGAATTTGAGAATGGGTTCAATGTATTGTATTATGAAAGAAAGGTTTAGCAGATTGTCATTTAAAGATTCGTAAGTGAATTATTATTTATATTACATATTATCTATCTACTTTTAATAAAATCAGAAACTAACTTTTTCATTTAATTGGAAAAATATATTAGATTTTCTTGAATCTCTGTGAAATAATAATAAAATAAAATAAACACAATTAAAGGAAATGTCGGGAAATCTTAAATCTGATTGCATATGGTTATATCAAGTGTATGCATTTTGCTTTAATTAGTGATAAGTTGATTTTATATTTATTTATTAGGTATTTTTATACTTAATTATTTGTGAATTTTTAAGTGTTTTTAGTGTTTTAAGTGTTTTATTTATTATTATGCATTATTATTATTTTTAGTATTTTTATATTATTTTAATTTATTTTTAATTAATTTATATTTTGTTTTATAGGAAAATGAAAAGTCAAAGGGCAAATCTGTAAATAAACTGAAGTTGGTTTTCCGCGCAATGCTCGCGCTAGGGACTCAGCATGCGCAAGAAAACGACAACGTTTGGAGGAGCAGCCGACAGAAGCAGGACAACGCCGTCTTGGGAAGGCATTTAGTAACAACGCGCACCATGCGCGGGCGTGGCTGGGAAAGAATGAAGACCGCACAATGCGCGAGGCTTGTAAGCAGCGACAAGCGCGTGGAAGACACGCGCCAACGGTAAAAAGCAGCGGTTGCGGGTTTTTTTTTCCTTTCTTTTTGCGTGTGAGGCCAGGCAGCTGTTTGGCTGAATATTATTCTTCTTTTTCCGTTTCCTTCAGCAAAGCAACAAATTAATTAAGATCTCCAAAAGCAAATTGGAATTGGAAAAATAAATAATAATTTTTATATTTATTTTATTTGTATTTTATATCCTATTAGGGTTTGGAAAGTGTACTTCCTATTAGGGTTAGGAGAATTTTGTAGCCTATAAATAGAGGGCTTGAGGTACAATGTAATACACAACTTTTATTAAAAAAAATCTCTCTTCTATTCTTTGATATTCTCTACAACTATGAGTAGCTAAATTATTTTTCTTGGTTTAAGTGATTGAAGCCATCAAGATTTATACACTGTGAGATCTAATTTATTTTAATTGTTCAATTTATATTTTGAGTATTGAATGTTTTTCTGTGTTTAATTTTATGATTAATTCGTTTGATTGCTAGGATGCATACTAGTTTATTATTCGTTGAAATCTATTGCTAAATTAAATATCAAATCTGTAATTGTTTGATCACTTTAATTTACGAATAAACTAAGATTAATAATTATTTTGCATATCAAAAGATTGTTATATCTTAGAAAAAATATTCATCTAAATTAAATGCAGACGTTTGGATTGTGTTGTTTAGTTCAACGATCTCTCTATTTCTTTATGCTGCTACTAGGTTAAATCGTTAGCGTTTGTCTGAGATTATTTAGTAGTAAAGGTTATTTAGATCGCTTGTTTAAGGAGAGATAGGAAAATTACTCGAATGGGAGTAATTATTCCATGTTGAATATTTAAAATATGAATTGAGTTATTCTTGCGTCAGTGATCAGTTGTAAATTCTTGATGGTGGATGTTAACTTAAACCAATGTTTTTTCTTCTCATTTATTTCATTAAATTACTTGCATATTTATTTTAGTTAATTTTATTACTTCTTTGATTAACCCCCCCCCCCCCCCCAATTTTAGTTTACAAAACATAAAATTAAATTCATCATTCTCTGTGAGATCGACTCTTATTTGCACTACTACATATTTATTTTTCAAAGTAAGATTTTATTTTTGGGTGCTTGTGACATCACACCAAATTTTGGCGTCGTTGCCGGGGAATTAATTTATTTATTTTTGTGTTTTTTATTTTATTTTAATAATTTTTATTTTTTTCCTAGCTTAATTGATTGTTTATGACCATAACTCGTTCTACTAATCAAAGTGATTTAAGGTTTGATCCAGAAATCGAAAGAACTTTGCGCGGATTAAGGAAAGAAGGGCAAACAAATCTTGAAGCAAAAGACATCATGGTTGGAAATCAAACTTTGAAGGAGCTTGCGGCTCCAGATTTGAATCAACAACTTTTATGCATAATTTTTCCCAATTTAGATGTTAACACTTCTTTTGAGTTAAAGTCTGGTCTAATACATCTTTTGCCCACTTTTCATGGACTTGCAGGTGAAGATCCTCATAAATACTTAAAAGAGTTTCATGTGGTATGCACGAGCATGAAACCTCTTGGAGTGACTGAAGAGCAAATCAAATTAAGAACTTTTACATTCTCTTTGAAAGATTTGGCTAAAGATTGGCTCTACTATCTGCCATCCGGAAGTACAACCACGTGGGAAGAGATTATTCTTAGAGAAATATTTTTTAGCTTCAAGGGCGGCCATCATACGAAAAGAAATTTGCGGTGTGAGGCAGA
Source organism: Hedera helix (assembly GCA_947179155.2). Taxonomy (NCBI): domain Eukaryota; kingdom Viridiplantae; phylum Streptophyta; class Magnoliopsida; order Apiales; family Araliaceae; genus Hedera; species Hedera helix. Next base: position 48,556,669 of record OX359276.1, on the reverse strand, counting down.
ACCATGGAGAATCCCTGTATGAGTATTGGGAAGGTTTCAAGAAATTGTGTGCAAGCTGCCCCCACCATCAAATCAGCGAGCAACCCCTCATCCAATACTTTTATGAAGGATTCATGTCTACTGATAGAAGCATGATTGATGTTACTAGTGGAGGAGTTTTGGTGGACAAAAACACCCGAAGCTGTAAGGAACTTGATTGCAAACATGGCGGCTAATTCCCAATAATTTGGCACTAAGCTTGATTTTTCGTCCAAAAATGTCAATGAGGTAAATATTTCTTCCCTTAAACAACGAATTGATAGTCTAACCTCTCTTGTTCGTCAAGTGGCTGTAAGTAATGCACAGCAAGTGAAAGCTTGCGGAATTTGTGCGGTAGTAGGACATCCAACAGATATGTGCCCCACTCTTCAAGAGGAGTCCTATGAACAAGTAAATGTAGTGGGCGGTTTTCCTGGTCAACCACAAAGGAGATATGATCCCTACTCGAACACATACAACTCAAGTTGGAGAGATCATTCTAATTTTAGCTATGAAAATCCCCAAGGGAATCAACCCACAAATCCAAACTTTGCAAGCTACCAACAATACAAGCAGTCATATCCCAACAAACCACAGGGCCCATCATCTAATTCTAATATGTCGTTAGAGGATTTGGTTAAACAACTTACCACTAACACTTTGCAATTTCAGCAGGAAACGAAGGCAAATATACATAATTTGGAAATGCAAATGGGACAAATGGCAACTGCAATCAGTCAATTAGAGGCTCAAGGTTCTGGAAAATTACCATCTCAAACGGTGGTGAATCCAAAAGAGAACGCAAGTGCAATCACTTTGAGAAGTGATAAAGAGATATAAACTCCGGAAAAGATAGAGTCCGCACCAAAAGAGCAAAGCAAAGCAGAAGTGGACACAAAGGAAGCAGACAACACGAAAGAAGGCGATAATGGTATCCCTAAGCATAAATTTCCACCTCTCTCTGATTATAAACCGGTACCACCTTTTCCTCTCGTTTTAACAGAAAAAAGGAAATATGAAAAAGATTCAGATTTATATGAAACTTTTCATCAATGCGAGGTAAAAATTCCATTATTAAATGTTATTAAACAAATACCTCGCTTTGCTAGATTTCTGAAAGAATTGTGTGCACACAAGAGAAAACAAGCACTCAAAAGTTATGAAAAGGTAAAAGTAGGAAAGAATGTGTCTGGCGTAATTCAAAGAAAACTCCCTACAAAGTGTCAAGATCCAGGAATGTTTACTATCCCTTGTAAGATAAGTGACACAAGATTTGAACAAGCCATGTTAGACTTAGGAGCATCTATTAATGTTATGCCTTATTCTATATATGCTTCTTTGAAACTTGAACCATTGAATAAAAATGATACGGTGATTCAGTTGGCTGACAGATCTAATGCCTATCCTAAGGGTATAATAGAGGATGTTCTTGTGCAGGTAAATAATTTGATTTTTTCTACTGATTTTTATGTGCTTGATATGGAGAATGGTGATCAAAATGCTCCTATTTTGTTAGGAAGACCCTTCTTAAAGACATCCAAAATCAAGATAGATGTTCATAGTGGTACACTTACAATGGAATTTGATGGCGAAGTTGTTCAGTTTAATATTTATGATGCCATGAAATATCCTAATGATGATAATCCTGTTTATTCTATTGATGTGATTGACTCATTAGCGCATGATGTTTTTGAACTTGATGGAAAGGATGAATTAGAAACGACAATTAGTCAGAATCTTGAGGAGAAAAAAGAGTTGGCCTTGACTACTGAATTGAAGGACGTTATTGCAACATTAAATGATTCTCCAAATTCAGGTAACGTTCCTTATATTGATTTGCCAGTTTCTAACGAGAACTCTTTACCATCTGTTTTGCAGTCCCCCACTTCAGACTTAAAGCCCCTTTCTAATCATCTCAAGTATGTTTTCCTTGGAGAAGAAAAGACATCGCTAGTGATCATCTCCAATAAACTTAGTCCATCGCAAGAAGAACAACTCGTGCAAGTTCTTACGGAGCATAAGAAGGCCATTAGTTGGACGATTGCTGATATTAAGGGAATAAGTCTGTCGACATGTATGCATCGTAAATTACTTAAAGAATGAGCGAAACCCACCCGTCAACCGCAAAGAAGACTCAATCCGCCCATGATGGATGTTGTGAAAAAAGAAATTCAAAAGCTTCGTGAAGTTGGCATGATTTATCCTATTTTGGATAGCGGTTGGGTTAGCCCGGTTCAAGTAGTTCCTAAAAAGACGGGAATAACGGTGGTCAAAAATCAGAATTAGAGTTAATTCCCACCCGTGTTCAAAATGGGTAGCGGGTTTGTATAGATTATAGAAAATTAAATATTTAACCTGCAAAAACCACTTTCATTTACCTTTTATTGATCAAATGCTTGAATGATTAGCTGGTCATTCTTACTATTGTTTTCTTGATGGTTATTCAGGTTATTTTCAAATTGCAATTGCTCCGAAGGATCAAGAAAATACGACGTTTACATGCCCATTTGGAACTTTTGCATATCGCTGCATGTCGTTCGGACTTTGCAACGCGCCCGCTACTTTTCAAAGGTGTATGGTTAGCATATTTTCAAATTATATTGAGCATATCATGGAAGTTTTTATGGACGATTTCACAGTTCATGGGGACTCTTTTGATAAATGTTTGCACAACCTTACACTTGTTCTTCAAAGATGCATAGAAACTAACCTTGTACTAAATTCTAAAAAATGTCATTTTATCGTTGAACAATGTATATTTTTGGGTCATGTTGTTTCATCTAAGGAAATTGAAGTAGATAAAGCAAAAATTGATGTTACTCAATCTCTACCTTATCTCACTAGTGTGCGGGAAGTACGTTCTTTTCTTGGACATGCAGGTTTTTACCAGAGATTCATAAAGGATTTTTCCAAGATAGCATCACCTCTATGCAAGCTGTTACAAAAAGATGCAGATTTCAATTTTGACAAGGATTGTAAGACCGTGTTTGATAAGTTGAAGGAATTATTGACCTCTACTCCAATTATTCAACCTCCAAATTGGGACATGTCTTTCGAGATTATGTGCGACGCAAGTGATTATGCAGTAGGAGCTATTTTGGGCCAAAAAGTTGGGAAAACATCTCATGCTATTTATTATGATTCGAGGACTTTAAACGATGCCTAGAGAAATTATTCGACCACTGAAAAAGAACTCTTAGCTGTCGTTTTTGCTTTAGAAATTTTTTGATCTTATTTGCTTTGTACTAAAGTTATTGTTTATTCTGATCATGCAGCTCTTCGTTATTTGATGACAAAGAAAGAGGCAAAACCAATGTTGATAAGATGGATACTTCTCTTAAGTGAATTTGATTTGGAGATCAAGGACAAAAAAAGGGACAGAAAATAGTGTTGCAGATCACTTAAGTCGTTTGGCGAATGTGCAAGATGAGCTTCCTCTACAAGATATGTTTCCTGATGAACAATTGTTCTCTATATATAAAAAATCACCTTGGTATGCAAATATTGTCAATTATTTGGTTACTAACATTTTGCCTTCTAATTTGTCTAAAGTACAAAGGGATAAAATCAAAAGTAAAGCAAAGTACTACGTGTGGGATGATCCCTACTTATGAAAATATTGTGCGGACCAAGTAATTAGAAGGTGTGTCCCTGAAACTGAAATTGCTCCTATTCTCACTTTTTGTCATTCGTATGCTTGTGGAGATCACTTTGGATCTAAGTGGACAGCAAGGAAAGTGCTTGACTGTGGTTTTTATTGGTCATCTCTATTCCAAGATTCATATTTGTTTTGCAAGTCATGTTGTAATTGTCAAAAGACAAGTAATATATCCCAACGAAATGAGATGTTGCAAACCCCCATACTATTTTGTGAAATTTTTGACGTTTTGGGCATTGATTTTATGGGACCATTTCCTATATCTTTTGGTAATGTTTATATTTTACTTGTTGTCAATTATGTTTCGAAATGGGTGGAAGCTAAAGCCACAAGGACTAACGATTCTAAAGTTGTTACAGATTTTCTCCGTACTAACATATTTTCCAGGTTTAGAGTTCCTAGAGCTCTAATAAGTGATAGAGGCATTCATTTTTGCAATCGAACTGTAGAAGCTTTGTTGAAAAAGTATCATGTCACTCATAAGGTGTCAACTGTCAACTGCATATTATCCGCAAACTAGTGGACAAACGAAAGTGTCAAACAGAGAAATTAAGTCCATTCTTGAAAAAACAGTTAATCCAAACAGAAAAGATTGGAGTTTGCGCTTGGATGATGTTTTATGGGCGTATAGGAAGGCTTATAAAACGCCTATTAGTATGTCACCTTACAGATTAGTATTTGGAAAACCATGTCACTTACCTGAGGAGCTAGAATACAAAGCTTATTAGGCTATTAAGAGTTTCAATATGAAGATGAGTGATGGTGGGGAGCATAGGAAGTTGCAAATACAAGAGTTGGAGGAAATTCACAATGATGCTTATGAGAGTGCAAGAATTTACAAGGAGAAGACCTTTGCTTTTCATGATAAGATGATTTCTAGAAAAGAATTTACAATTGGTCAAAAAGTTCTTTTCTACCAGTCTCGACTTCGGTTGTTTCCAGGTAAGTTGCGTTCTCGTTGGGATGGACCTTTTGTTGTAACTAATGTTTTTCCTTATGGTGCAGTTGAAATTCAAAGTTTAGAAACTTCTAAAGTATTCAAGGTGAATGGTCATAGACTCAAGCATTTCTATGAGGGTTTCCGAGTAGAAGACTCGAAAAAAGTGGACCTTGAGGATCCGATTTATACTACTTGAAAAAAAAAGAGAAAGCAGGTTGTCAAGCCAATGACAATAAACAAATACGCTGCTTGGGAGGTAACCTAAGGGGAGTATAATTTTCTTTCTTTTTTATTTTTGCATTTATAGTTTAGTTATTTTTGCCTTTTACTTTACATTTTATTTTACATTAGGGACAATATAAATTTTAGGTGTGGTAGAAGGGATTTAGGATTTTTTGTTATTTTTTAGGTCATATTTTAAAAAAAAAAATTAGGTAGTTTGAAAATTTTGAAATTTTGAATTTTTTGGGTAAATTCACTTCAAATCCTCACGAGACAAAACTTATCCACTTGGGGTTTAAAGGCTTGTTACACGTGCTAAGTGTAACCGTATTTCGTACGAAAATTGGGTAGTTTTTATTTTATTTTTAGGATAAATCACTTGAGTAATGAGTTAATTGGATTTTAAATTTTTAGCCAATGATAAAAATTTTATCTTTATTTAATAACTCTTGAAAAAATGATAAATTTTTGCTTAGTCTGATTTTTTGACCTATTATTAGTATTTACTGTATTTGAGACTCTTTAAATTTTTATGCACTTATATCTATTTGTTTGAGCTAATTTTAATTTAGAGGAAGTTTAAATGGTTAAATACTTATGAAAGATATTTTTGAACTCTAGATCTTATTTAATCATTATTTGAAGTGAAATATAAGACAAAATATAATTTGGAAGAGATGATTTATGTAATTTTTCTAAGATTATTGTTGGGAAAAAAAATCTTGTGGTGGGTTGAGATAGAGCGTAAAACGCACTCATCCATAAACACATGAAAAAGTGAGATGGAGCATAAAATGCACTCACTAAAATAAAAAATAAAAAAAAAAAGAGAAAAGAAATGGGATGGAGCATAAAATGCACCAAGTAAAAGGAAAGAAAAATGGAAAAATATTTGAAAAAAGTATATTAATAATCCTAGTGTATATAATTGTTTGAAAGCTTTTGATCTTCTGATTTATATTTGTCTATATTAGCAAAGAGTTATGTGAAAAATAAGTATATTGAGTTTTGTTGTATGTATTTTATAAGGTAATTAATGACCGAAACTTATCTGAGTTTAAATTAGTTTGATGCATTTGGATTCACACACACACAAAAGGTCTTGAGTAAAGTAAGATTAATAAATATGTTAAAATTTTGATCTTTGCATATTTTGAGTAAAGCAGCGGTTGCGGGTTTTTTTTCCTTTCTTTTTGCGTGTGAGGCCAGGCAGTTGTTTGGCTAAATATTATTCTTCTTTTTTCGTTTCCTTCAGCCAAGCAACAAATTAATTAAGATCTCCAAAAGCAAATTGGAATTGGTAAAATACATAATAATTTTTATATTTATTTTATTTGTATTTTAAATCCTATTAGGGTTTGAAAATTGTACTTCCTATTAGGGTTAAGAGGATTTTGTAGCCTATAAATAGAGGGCTTGAGGTACAATGTAATACACAACTTTTATTAGAAAAATTCTCTCTTCTATTCTTTGATATTCTCTACAACTATGAGTAGCTAAATTATTTTTCTTAGTTTAAGTGATTGAAGCCATCAAGATTTATACACTGTGAGATCTAATTTATTTTAATTGTTCAATTTATATTTTGAGTATTGAATATTTTTCTGTGTTTAATTTTATGATTAATTCGTTTGATTGCTAGGATGCATACTAGTTTATTATTCGTTGAAATCTACTGGTACATTAAATATCAAATCCGTAATTATTTGGCCACTTTAATTTACGAAGCAACTAAGATTAATAATTATTTTGCATATCAAAAGATTGTTATATCTTAGGAAAAATATTATCTAAATTAAATGCAGGCGCTTGGATTGTGTTATTTAGTTCAACGATCTCTCTATTTTCTTATGCTGCTACTAGGTTAAATCTTTAGCGCTTGTCTGAGATTATTTAGTAGTAAGGGTTATTTAGATCGCTTGTTTCTGCCTAACTAAAATTAAGGAGAGATAGAAAATTATTCGAATGACAGTAATTATTCCACATTGAATATTTAAAATATGAATTGAGATATTCTTACGTCAGTGATCAGTTGTAAATTCTTGATGGTAGATGTTAACTTAAACCAATGCTTTTTCTTCTCATTTATTTCATTAAATTACTTGCATATTTATTTTAGCTAATTTTATTACTTCTTTGATTAACCCCCCCCCCCCCCCCAAATTTTAGTTTACAAAACATAAATTAAATTAATCATTCTTTGTGGGATCGACTCTTATTTGCACTATTACATATTTATTTTTCAAAGTAAGATTTTATTTTTGGGTGCTTGCGATATCACACTAATTAGTAGTTAAATGTTTTAATATTTTGTTAATGTATTTTGAAGGTCTTTCCGAAAATTAATGGTTGAGTATAAACTGAAAACCAATTTGATAAATTATTATTTAATTGATCAGAACACAGTAGGCTATGATGTATGAACAGAGATATGATGGTTAATTAATTTATTATATTGGTAAATACAATTAATTAATTTCCAATTGCATGTTTGTAACCAGCAAGTGAGAAATTATGTGCCGAGAAGGAATATTATGCAATAATAAAATATTAGAAGGTAAGTAAAGAATTATTAAATTATTGTGTATGATCATGTTGGTGGAATTTCAATAGCAAATTGAATGCACGGAATGTAAATCATGATTAGCAAGATATGTAATATCTTGGTGTGTGTGTGTATATATATATTCCGTGCATCCAATTTGCTATTGAGATATATATATATATATATATATATATATATATATATATATATATATATATATATATATATATATATGCATTAGAATAAAGAACTCCACTAAATTCATAATTTGGTTTCAATTGGGTGTAATGTATTAATAATCATTCATTCATGGAAGGGGTCATTTGTCTGATTAAATTAATAAACTCTCTTATAGTGATTTTATACTTTGTTAAGTTATTTAAATTACTATATAACTATTTTGGGATGCAAATGGTATGTTGGATATTAGTTAGCAAAATATAAAATATTATTTTAATCTAATTGTGATACTTATCATGGCTGCATATGGGGTAATGAAAAATAATAATGATAATGGTTTGCCTGTTTGATTGGATTGCATACGAACATATTACATACATGATATGAATTATATATTTATATATGTTGTGTTTTTCATTTGAGGTTAATAGGGGAATTAATTGATTTTGAGCCTTCTTGGATTGTGTGCATTACTTATCAATAAAATGAGGGAAAATAATTTGGGTTTTGTTGGTTTGACCGTGAGTGGCTATTCCCTGTCATGATTAATTTTGTTAGTTTTAAAATAATGTTAATAGAACATTGTAAATATATTATACTAATTAATAATTAGAGTGTGCCACGTGGGTTCTATGCGAATAAAAGACAAAGTAAAATTTAATAATATAATTTTTTATTAGGTTTATAAGTTAATTGTTTATTTATTCTTTTTGACTAGTACGAACGGATGGAATTTAACACGACATATTTAAAATAAAATCTGGGTGTTATATTGCTTAATCCAGGTACGAATTTCGTACTCAGCTCCTTTGATCATTTTTGTATTCGGTATATCTCGTGATATCTCGTCGTTTATATTTGTTTTCTTATATTCCGTTGATACTCTAAAATAGAAGTTTGATCTTCTATACCTTGATTATTTTCTGTAAATTGAATATCTTTCATTAAATTATAATTGGTACGTATTTCATACTTCAACGACATTCTTTCGAAAATTGTTTTGTTCATTTTGCTTCTCATTTTTGAATTTCGATAATATCTCATATGGTTATTGTTTATTAAATTCATTTGATAATTCGTTTGATTTCGGATATTCAGAAATTCGTATTTATACTCTCTGGACTTGTTGAGCATATCTAATTTCGTACTCGGTCGTGTATAGTAATTTATTCTGATCATGTATAGATGTACATGTTAACATATCTTTGGTCTTTGTATTTTTACATTTTTTTTTCAGTTGACATGTACACTTAGAACCTTTTTGTTAGTATTGTGTCGCATTCGTTGTGACATAATATCTTTATTACATTATTTCCATAGGATATACCTGAGCTTTAATTAAAAAAATAAATAAAAACTTAACCACCTGTGGGGGTACCACAGGCATGTCCTCTGGCACTGAGACATGACACTTTTCGTGGCGGTGTAATCAGTCCACGACGTCTCCATTTTGTGTTCAGGAGGGCGTTGGCCATTTAGTGTTCTGTTGTGGGAGGCAATTTCATATGATTGCGATTTCATATGATTGCGATTACATCTTCTACATATGCGATTTTGAACTAGTTCAGATTTTCTTAGGGGGAAAATGAAGTACTACTGTACTACTCCATTAAATGTGTTGCACAGCTTGTATTAATTTATACTACAATCATGGTTTTAAAATCCTGCTCGGACCAGCTGTCTGATCGGTCAAAAACCATAACCGGTTGGCACGTCGGTCCAGTTTGGCTCAAAAATCGATTTTCACCGATCCGGTGGTTCAATCGGTAAAATCAGATAGTCGATCCAGTTTTAAAGTATTTTTTAATATTTCTTTTGTACAAAAATATTTATATTTTTAAAATTAGATATTTTTACTAATATTATAACATTATTTCACTATATTTTAGTTTACAAGAAATTAGATATTTTAAAATTTTATTAATTATTAATAATATATATTTTTATGTATTTATGACGTTACCAGTTCAATAACAGCTCGACCACTAATTGGACCAGTGACCCATCCACTCGGTATTTTTTTCGGTTCGATAATCAGTCCGAATTTAAAAACATTTATTACAATAACATGTGCAAATAATATAATGATTTGTTGCTCAATTCATAAATAATATATAGCCTAATAAAATACTCATATATCAAGAGTATCAATCGAATTACAACTTTAAAATTAAACACACCAAAATATTATTTATGCCAAATTATTGTAAAAAAGAAAAACATTAAATCAAATCTATTTTAGTGAAAGTCAAATAATTATAGGTCAAAAATAAGTTTCTAAGATAATAATAGATTATGATTAATAATAGATGACTACTAACTTAATAATGAAATGAAAAAATTAAGTATATCAAGTGTATATAATTTATATATATAATTGTGGTGCAAATACACTTCCCCAATGTGAAGTTAAGATAATATTCACATTTTACTTTTAAAAAATGGCATCCACCAACAAACGATCTTTCGCATATACATTTCGAATACGAAATTGCATAATTTTGCTTTTCCCTACGTAAGAGTCCTAAGAGTTCGTTGGCAGAATGGTGCGGGGAGTAAAAACACTTTTAAATTAAATTTGAAATAACGTTATTGTTTTGGTGACTTTCAAAAGTATTTTTAGTGAGTAGAAATTTTAGCTAAAAACACTTTTGGAAAAAAAAAAATACATCAAGTTTATGATTTTTCAGTGAAAGCACTTTGATTGAAGCACTGCACCGCTATGTTTGTTTTAAAAATAAAAAATGAATTGTCATATGCAATAAATAAGTTTAAAATATTTCTTATTTCAGATTAAATATCTTGAAAATATATGTCTTACTTAAATTAACTTTTTATTAATTTTGAGATTGAGGGCTTGATTTCTTTATATGCCAGACCTGATCCCATTGATCTAGTAAGTGTTGGATCAATTTCCATCTAAACAAACTTACATGCAAGTATACAAGACAACTAACAAAAATTTGATAGTTTTCTAGAGTGGGCTGGGTTCGACTCCTTAAGTCAATACAAAAATAATAATAAAAATAACAACCAGACTGGACCCAAATCGCGACAAGTAACGCACGGACTATTACTTAGGGTTTTAGAGCATACCCTATATAAGATCTCGTGTGTCTATCTCCTCGTCGTAAGATTCGTAACCCTAGAGAGATAAAAGCCGTCTGTTTCAGCAGGAGGAGGAGGGAGGGAGGCCGCAAAGAAGATGGTAAGAGCGAAGTACTAAGATTATTCCCATCCTAATTCAGATCTTCTTTCTCATCAACAATCAATCGATCATTTAGAGTCCCTCATTTATGACTATGCGTATCGTTTTACTCTATCTTGCAGACTTTTAAGAGAAGAAATGGTGGCCGCAACAAGCATAACCGTGGTCATGTCAAGTTTATTCGGTGCTCAAACTGCGGCAAATGCTGCCCTAAGGTGTGAGAATAAGATCACCCTCTCTTTATGTGTATATACACATTCGAGATACAGTATTCTCGTTTGAAACCGTGATAAGTAGGATTCAGTTTCGTTTAAAGTTGTTTTCTGTTACTCTCAACGCTGATTCTCTTTTAAATTGTTTGTTTGTTTCTTTTATGAGAAGAAGTTATTTCTATTTGACCGAGGGCGCAAACATACACATAAATAATTTGGAATTTACAATTAGTTGTGGAATGCGCCGCAGTTTATAAATTAACGATTTTCGTAACTTATGATTGTTCCGTTCTTTCATCTGTTTTATGTGTTGAGAAACCCTTAGTGACCTCTTTAAAATTAGATTTTTTTTAATAGGGCTATATTCTGTATCTTTGATATAAAACAATTCCATGGATAGCAGCGTAAATGAAAATTTGAAACAGGTTGAGAAATTTTTGCCCAGTTAAACTGGGGAGGGTACGAGGTCCAATGAATAATAATGATCAACTCAACAACACCACTTTAAAACTAGGTGTGCTATGCTGAAAATGAATCCGCATGTAAGCAGAAAGTTGATCTTTTTTGTTACCGACAGAAATGCATTGTGCAATGTACATTACAAACTGGCCTTTAATGGTTCCAATCCCTGTCTGAATTGATTTGTTTGGTTTGTTTACTTGTAATTGAAACTTTGTAGACGGTGGTGTTATAACTTCACTTTGTTAATTAGGATAAAGCCATAAAAAGGTTCCTTGTGAGGAACATAGTTGAGCAAGCTGCGGTCAGGGATGTGCAAGAAGCTTGTGCGTTTGAATGTGAGTTGCATAGCATCTTAATATCTCATTTCTACTCGTGTATTGTTATTGATTTAATTAATATGTGTTCTGCTAATGTATTTGAATTTGCTGTATCATTTTGTTAGCCTATACACTTCCTAAGTTGTACGTGAAGATGCAGCATTGCGTTTCATGTGCTATTCACTCTAAAGTTGTTAGGGTCCGCTCTTGCACTGATAGGAGGAATCGTGAGCCTCCAAAGCGATTCACTCGCCCAAGGGTATACTAACTTGTCATTTTGTAATTGATCTTGTTATTGGCTTCTTCACATTTGGTTTTCCTGTTTGCCCTGTGATTTGCAATTACAAGTGGGGGAGCTTAGTTTCAGTTATTTTTGGTTAGTTTCTTTGTATTGGTAGGTTTTATTGGTGCTCTACTGATGCATGATTTTCCTATCCTAAAAAAAAAAGTGATGTATTCATGTCTTTTTGTTCCTAATATTTATTTTATGATTGATATGTAGATTACTCCTTCATTTATTTGTAGAATTATTACTGGTTTCTAGTGTTCTAAAAATTCCGTCTAGGTCCAATTAATTCCCACTTAGGAGCTAGGTGGTACTCTACCGCCACGATTTGGTTGGGTGCTTAGGTCCCCCCACCTAGGCAATGGGCATCTCTATTTTGAAACTCTACAATACTTGAAATAAAATTTTTAAGCCTTGAAAGATTTTTTTTTGGGGGTAATTTTTCATGTAAAATTATAAATAAATAAAATATACTATATGTTTTGTATAGTGTAACAAGTATATATAATAGTAAAATAAATAAATTTGACCGCCGAAGAAAACACGGTAGTCCGCCTATAAAAATGCTTAGGCACTTCCTAGGTGGCCTTGGCACTAGCGACTTAAAACATGCTAGCTTCAGATAACTATATCTTATGCATAGTTGGGAAACAGAAAAACATTAGATCCTAGATTTGAGAACTGTCTTACCTGATTATAGGTTCATTTGATGTTACATTGCATAATTACATCAGGTTTATCAACACAAATTAGTCTTGAAAGTTGTGTTACACACGGAATTGGGTGTTGTAATAACCTTGGTGTTCTTGTTTTGCATATCAATTATGATCAGTGTTCAAAAATTTACTGTATGACATTTTGGGATTTAGTTACCTAATGAATTCTTGCTTGCTTAATTTTGTATGCTGTTTGTTTTCAGGACGATATTCCCAAACCAGGTCAAGCACCGCGTGCTCTTGGAGCACCTGTTCCTGCTCGCACTTGAATACATCTACCTAGATCTGAAACTCCACTCCTAGGCGATGGTGTTTAGTTTTGATGGACTTCTGTTATGCTTTTCATATGCAAAGTTGTAGTCCTTAATTGCCAATTTTGTTTGGTTTGTATTGGATATAGTGTAAAACTGGGAAATTTGAATTTTTATCCATGAATGTTACAATGTGTAAAACCTTGAAATTTGAATTTTTATCCATGAATGCTACAAATTTTTTTCTTTGGAGCAGTTGTATCAAAATGTGCTTGTGCATTTTGGTATAGTGGTATATGATATTAATTTCAGCCTAGCAAGTCTCATTTGAAGAGTTTCTGAAGATTTGTTGTAGCTTAACTTGATGAGCTAAAATATCTGTAACCTTGAAGTATTAGTTCTTCTTGTCCTTGTCATGCTGCAGTTCCTATATAGGTGTAGAATTGTTGCACTCGTGGTGATTCAAGCTTTTCACCATCTTCAAATTTATAAAGGAATATCAGAAAGACTGTAGCCTATTTTTTGAAGAACATTAAATGCATTATTAGAACATTAAATGTTCCAGCGGAATAATTTTTGAAGAGCTGTAAAAAAGTATGAGGATTAAAATTCAAAATACGAATTACACAAGTATGAAGCTAAATTTTTGCAGAAGCCAAAATGAAGAAATTTACTTTACAAAAATAAGAAAAAAAAAATGTATTTGTTCAACGCTGCTAAGTACTAAAAAAATTCAAATATCATTGCAAAGCTCAATTAACAATCAGTTGTGATTGAAATAGGTCTAAGTGTCCAGGACTAGGTGTCCGAATATTCAAGTCTAAGTGACTTGAAGAGATTTAAGTGTCTTAGACTAAGTTTTTGAATATTCTGAGACTAAGTGACTCGAAGGAATCTCAGTGATTCAGTTGTAAGATATCTTTGTGATCTGGTCAGTATGACTCATCTTTAGTGGATATCCTACTTATTAAAGTAGAATAGTGGACTAGGAACGTTGATACTCCGAACCACTTAGAACATCTTATGTTATTTATTTTCAGCATTTACATTCTGTTATTAACTGTTATATCTGTCAGTGACAAATTCTCAAATAGAATTAGGATTTCAATAAAACTTTAAGGGGGATTTTACACTAATATTTCGTTATGCTAAATTAAATAAACAAATTAATTATCTTGAAATTGATCTATTAAATGAATAAAAAAATTTAAAGATCTATTCAACTCCCCCTCCCTCCTTTCTAGATCTCTATTGTGCTTTCGGGAAATAACACACCTCCTCACTTGGTTTCTGATCAACGTTACTTTGTTCTTCTTGTGGCTATTTTGGGATCTCCTCAACAGTCTCAGATAATTCATTTCCACTCCTCAAAGTAATCACCTTATAATGCTCATTTCCGTCCCTTATTGGATTAATTTATGTGTCGGTAGACAAAGATCCTTGAAGGCATTATTCAAGGCATTCGCTATCTACCCCATCTGATTCTCTAAATTCCAGATTGGAACTTATTGGCTTTTAATGTTCATATCCATCTATGACATTATCTTATCTTGCGCTTGCATTCTTGTTTCAGTACCCGCCATAAACTTAGCCAACACTATTTCCAAATTTGACTGTTTCTCTTGCTGGCAGGGGTTAGTTTTGGAAACCGGTTGGATGTGCTTATCATGGAGCTTAAGGTTGGGCTTGATTATTTCTCCAAGAAAAATTCAGATGATTCCTCTAATTAGGGTTGTAGTTGTTGGGACTATTGTCATACTGTTGTCTGTTATAATTTTCAACAAACTGCACAGATTCGGCACTAATTGTACATTGATCATTCGAATGATTTCCAGCACAAAGGCAACACACCATGGCCAAATTTTGAATAAGCGCCACGGACATTGTATCAAACTTCTTTGATAAAGTAGCCACTTGCACTACCAAAGTAGTGACATCCCGGATTTTTACAGGACTTCTAAATGAAGATTATGGCTAATTAAGTAAAAGTTAGAGGATTAAAACCTGGTTTAGATGGATATGATGTATTATTATGCGATTAAATTTAATCATTATTTAATCAATGTGATAACAGTGACCTATGTGGTTGAAATGATATAGAAGGACTCTTGATGTAAATAAGGGTCTATAGAATGTACGAGGATCAGCTATTTATTAAAGTGTATTAGTAATGTAGCAGATCATGAAATTATTATGAATATAAATTCTGATAGTTGAATGGCAATGTGATGGATTAAAGAGAAAGATAAATTATAATGCCCACAATAGGGTAATTTGAAAGGAATTAAGGTAAGACATTGTGTTGTGTTTGTATGTAATAAGTTGAATATGTGAATATGTATGTATTTGATCTGATAAAGAAGGAAGAAATTAAAGCTAAGAATAGAGAAAATGAGAAGAAAATACGTAAAGTAAGCTTTTGTTATAGATATTAATAGCAAGCTTAATGAAAAAGGCCCTGAGATGCTGGGCTGACAGGAATAGCAAGGTAAGGCATGATAGAGTATGCGCAGAAAAAAAGGAAAGAACCGTTTAACCTAATCGGTTTATTGGAATTAAAGGAATACTAAGGCTATTGATCGTTGAACGTTTGAAGTTATTAAGAAATTGATCTTGAATGATTGAAATAAAATAATCGTAATACTATGTGTAAAGACAAAAAGGTAATACTCTCAAATGTGAGTATAAGGAACGTAGATTTCATGTATGTTGAGAATTGATATATGTGTGTGAGGTAAACGGATGAAAGGAACGTAAAGTCGTATAACGACTATACGAGCGTAAAAATGATAAATGATAATGGATTTTGATAATTCGGTCGAGGTTCGCCTCTCGAGGAAGCGATTTATGAAAAAAATGAGCAATTGACTATTGAGATATCGAAAACTGATTGATTGAGGAACCGAAAAGGTTCGTAGAAAATTTAGAATGAAATGATATACAAATTAGCATAATTATAAATTATTATAGATAATTAATGAAATTCAATTTTCAAAGAGTGACAAGTGTTTTGGGACAAGCCAATTGCAGATTATTTGATGGTGGAATAAAATTCAACCCTAAAGAAATAAATTTGGTTCAAAAAGGACGTGAATTGGAGCAAAAATAATTAAGTTATGATTTAGGAGAATAAAATTTCTCTAGATTTTGTGGCTAATGACTATATTGCCCTTGACAACTTATGGAATGACCATGGTGTCCTATGTTGGTGTAATGACCATTAAGCCCTTGCTTGGTCAAGTGAAATGTCCTAAGTGGCCCTAACCATGCATGGTTAAACTAACCAATGCGTGGTTGGTTATTGGAGTGATTTATACAATTTATGTATAAACCAAGCTAGCTATTCATTCTTCATTATCTTCCAAGTTGTCGGCTAAGTGAGAGATAAAGAGAGAAAGAAGAAGATAAACTAGGGTTCAAAGAATCATGAAGGATTCAAGTGCAAAAGTGATTAAGGAAAGCATAACAAGTCATCAAAGTGAAGATTCAAGCTCTAGCAAGCTTTATATCAAGAAGGAAGGGCTTAAGGAAGGTATAAATGAGTTATAACTTTAAAACTCATCTTTTATGTACTTAAGTTCAAGAATAAGGGTAGCCATGCTTGAATTAATAGCTAGAAGTAAGGTTTATGTGAGATATGTGTTATATTTGTAGTTATTTATGAAACCCTAAGCTTATATGTTGTGTTACAAAGGTGGTGCACTATTTATGCATAAATTCAAAACTAAGGATCATGATTTATGGAGAATCATGTGTTACATGTTGGTGCTTTTGATGAAAACCTAGTTAGAAAGGATGATCATGTTTGAAGCATGAGAAATTTCATGATTAATGACTTTAAAGATTCATAAATGGAAGAGAAGCATGACTTGTTATGGAAATATATAATATTAGGCTATATTTCTTATATAAACCAAATTATAATTTGTAAAGTGCATTGGAAGGTGCATGTAAAAGTTATGTCAATACAAAAAGCTGTTAAATGTGTATGTGATAGCATATGTGGTGCATGGAGGTTGAAAGTTTAGGTTGAGTTTAAGGTTGAAATTTGCTAAGTTGGTAAAAATGCCACCAATATGTGATTTTTGGCCATTTGTGTAATTGGAGATCAAATGAGGCCAAATAGCTAAGTTTTATATAAATACACGTGTTAGAAACGATTTGGAAGTCGTTTGGTGTCTATGACGATAAATGTGAATTTTAAACGTTTAAAAACGTTCGTCGGCACCTAAATTAAAATCTTTGAAAAAATGAATTTAATTGAAAAGTTTTAAATGTCTTGAAAGCCCATGCAAGTCAAATATGTGTTATAAGTATTAAATGAT
The DNA here is from genome assembly GCA_947179155.2 of Hedera helix. Taxonomy (NCBI): domain Eukaryota; kingdom Viridiplantae; phylum Streptophyta; class Magnoliopsida; order Apiales; family Araliaceae; genus Hedera; species Hedera helix. The sequence continues at coordinate 48,539,329 of OX359276.1, read as the reverse complement.
GTGTTGGAACCAAGTTTTGCAAAAAGGGGTCAAAAATAGCATGGTGTTGGAAATGAAAAGTTTGTAAAAGTTAATGAAAATCCAACTTAAAAGTGATTTTTGGCAATTTTGAGAAATTAATGATGAAATGAGGTCAAATGACTTAGTTTTATGTTATTACACGTGTTTAGGTTGATTTGATAATCAACGGAATGAAATTTGAATGAAAAGGCGATTCGAACGATCGAAATCGATCGTTTCGACCTTAAATGGATTTTTATGGACAAATCTTGCCTCGTGCAAAGTTTTATTGTTTTAAAGACCTATTCATGTCTTATATGACATATATGAACTATGTCAAGTGTTGGAATGAAGTTTGGAAGCAAATTGCCAAAAATACAAAGTTGGTAAAATTGAGTTTTAAAGTTGAAATATTTTGAAACGCCCTCCTACGAGCTATTGCTTCAATAATTTTAAGAATCCAAATGAGCCAAATAGTATTTTTGTAAAATACTAGGTAGTAAGACCTAGTTATGGTCCAAATTTGAGCTTAATTGGATGTAAGATAAATGAGTTAAAAATCAGTAAAGGTAGTGCAAAAATCAAAAATTCTGTTTATGAACATTGTGCCTAGGCGTAATGTTTTGTACTAAATATTGTGTCGGGGCCAAGTGTATTGTTCATGGCCGAGGAGATTTCGCGGCCAACGAAGTCTGACAGAGCTGAGGCGAGATTGTTGTGCATTTGAAAAAAATTAAGCTTCCAAAAAGCTATATTTTGATATAGAATGATAGAAATAAGTTATATAAATCCTAGAAATGATAAAAATAGGCAATATAAAGGGTGTTATGGTATAATGAAATAATTAATGACATAAGATAACATGCCTAAAATTAATTCAAACCATGTTAGAGGTTATGTAAAAGGTCAGAAATAAATTATGATGTATTATTAACCTATGTAAGGTATAATACATCAAAAGTGAAATGAATAGAGACTAATGGTCTAATAATTATGGTTTATGTAAAAGGAATTATGTAAAGTTTTATGATCCTATAATGATATATAGATTGTATGTTTACAGATAAAGCTTGGAATAGCAAACCGACAAGACGATTATGACAGGTGATTAAAGAAGCGGAAAGGTTAAGTATATAAATACAGATCAGACAAGTTTTTTAGACTTAAATGTAATGATTGTTCTATGTGAACTTGCAGCCACTTGGGAATCCCTTGATGGGAACATCTTCGTAGCAAGTCTTTGAATCTCCCCGAAGCTTCATAAGGTGATTCCGAGTCATGCTGAACGAAGAGGTGATATCGTTCTGCATCTTCGCCGTTTTAGTGGGCGAAAAAAAATTAACAAGGAATTTGTGTGTCAGATCATTCCAGGTTGAGATGGACCCCGGTGATAAAGAATGTAACAAGCTTTTGGATTTGTCTCTCAAAGTGAATGGGAACAATCTTAATCTTATTGCATCCTCCGTCACCCCCATTGTACTTAAACGTGTCGCATATTTCAAAAAAGCTGACTAAATGGTCGTTGGGATCATTATTAGGCAATCCACTTAATTGAATCGAATTTTGGATCATTTAAATTGTGTCTGGTTTAATCCCAAAATTGGTTGCAGTAATTGCAGGCCTCGTAATACTTGATTGAATTTTCGTCACCAGCGGCATGACATACTCCCGTAGTGATTTTTGCTCTTCTTCAGCCATCATTTCCTGATTTTGCACTGTTTTGTGGATAAAGTTACGAATCCTTCGGAACCTTCGCTCTACCTCATTGTCATATGGTACTGGTTCATGATTTTTAGACCACGTGTGCATACGCAAATTAAAAGTACCTAGCTTCAATTTCGAGAAAATGTAGTTTTATGTACGTTGTCGAAATTTGCGGCTTTGGTAGCTACGTAATCTGTGATACCCAAGTTAGGCAAGTAACACTTAGTTTACCCCCGAGGCTAAGATCAATAGTTTGCAATGGCAGACTTGAGCGGATAAAAACCTGCCAAAGCAAAAGAAAACAGAAAATTATAAACGTTTAAACTAAAACTAAATTTGATGAAAACTAATATTGAACTAATTATTAGAACCGTTTCCCAATAATGGCGCCAAAAACTTGTTGTTCGATTTATATAATGACAATTACGTGCAAGTATATGCTATCAACAAGTAATATAGTGAAAAGTTAAGTGTCAAACCCACAAAGAACTAGTATTATTAACTTTTTCAAATTTCAATTTTATGTCAATTCAATTCTATTTAAACAATCGCAAGTTTGATTAAGAAATATTTAAAACTAAAATTAACTAATAATATTGAATTACTAAATATTGAAAAGCTTAAGATTATAATTTTTCCAATTGCATCACAGAAATCTCATCATATTTTTTTTAATTAATTAACCATACGGATTATTAACTGAGAATACTTGATTATTTACTAACCTTTTTTAAAAATTAATAAAAAGATCTACTCCAATTTAAATTGCTATATTACTATGCAAATTAACATGAAATAGACCCATTAAGATCAGACTCTTAACAAGTTATATGTGGTATATAAATATCTCCATCCTATATACTATCTTGTTATTCTTTCTTAAAAGAATTAACAAATTCACATGTTATTATACCCAGATCTATTCTTAAACTTCATTTTTTAATTTCATCTAAGAAATCAAATAATCGATGGCTACGTAATTATAAATTAAGCATAAGATATAATAAACAACCTAATAAAAATTAATTAATTAAAAATAAGATGAATCAATTAAAGCTAAACAAAAGGTTCCATTGCAATCTTAAATACAAAATTTAGTTTAACACATTATAATTAAAAAAAAAAACCATATTCATCAAAGTAATAAACATCCCAAAGTATCAAAAGTAAAATAAAAGAGAAAAGAATAAACTTTGTTGAATTTTCTCATCCTCTAGCCTCTACTTTTATCTTCACGTGTTTTTTCTCTTTCCTCGGTCCCACAGTAACATTCAGCAAAAAATTGAAAAAGCCGTCGAGCACTTAATAAGTGCCAACCAAGCGCTTAAGAGCTTGAACTATCTGTTAAGCGTTTTAGCCCAGTACTTAAGCGCTACCCCGCTCCCAAAAATACTGTTTTGCCCTTTTTAGCTCATTTTCTTGCAAAACAAAAGAAAAACATAAAAATTAAAAATTAAAAATGAAAAATAAAACATAAAAATAAATGAAAACATAACAAATTATTAAGCCCAACACACTATATTCATAAGTATAAAACTCACTCATCACCCATTTCTTGATGCTATTCAACAAGTGTCTTTTTATGCTAAATTCTTAAAAGATCTAAGTATGGTGAAAAGAAAAACAAATGTTCCTAAAATAGCATGTCTGACTGAGCATGTTAGTTCCATAATCCAAATAAAAACTTCTGTCAAGTATAAGGATCCTAGATGTCTTGCTATTTCCTATGTTATAAGTGACCACATGATTAATAGGGTCTTACTTGATTTAGGTGCAAGTGTCAATTTATTGTCATATTTCGTGTATGTGCAATTAGTATTAGGAGAACCTAACCCACCCTTGTGAGACTTCAGTTAGATGATAGGTATGTTAAGGTTCCTAGGGGTATCATAGAGGATGTCTTGATTAAGGTTGATAAGTTTTACTTTCTTGTGGACTTTATTATCTTAAATACTCAGCCTGTAGAGAATATTAATGCTCATATTTCTGTGATTTTAGGGTGACCTTTCTTGGCCACATCCAACGCGATAATCAATTGTCATAATAAAGTTATGAAACTTTCTTTTAGAAATATAACTGTAGAACTCAATGTGTTTAGTGTTCGTCAATAACCTCCTGATCATGATGATCTCTATGAGGTTAATTTTATTGAGAATGTTGTGTATGATTCCTTTAGACAATCATCCTATAATGATCCGTTAGAGAGTTGTTTAGCTCATTTTAGCATAGAGTTTGATGATGATGTTGTAATTAGTGAGGTGAACTCTTTGTTAGAATCTGCCCCATTAATGAACACTACTAAATGGAAAGCTAAAATTGAACCTTTCATACCTTCTAAATCCATACCTCTTCCATTTGTAGATGAACCACTTAAGCTAGAATTATAACCTCTTCCCGAGACACTTAAATATGTGTTTTTAGGCCAATCTGAGACCTTACCTATTATCATAGCATCCGAATTAGATAAAGAACACGAAGACAAACTCATTAGTGTGCTTAGGGAACATTAAAAAGTTATAGGTTGGACAATTGCAAACATTAAGGGTATTAGTCCATCAGTTTGCATGCATATGATTCACTTAGAAAATAATGTCAAACCTTCTCGTAAGTCCCAAAGGAGACTAAACCCTGCCATGAAAGAGGTAGTAAGAGCTAGAGTAATTAAATTGTTAGACGTGAGTGTCATTTATGCAATCTTTGATAATGTCTGGGTTAGTCTGTAGTACCTAAAAAGTCAGGCATCATAGTAGTCAATAATGATAATAATGAGTTAGTTCTCACCCGAATGCAAACTGGTTGGCGTGTATGCATCGACTACCGTAAGTTGAATGCATGTACTAAGAAAGATCATTTTTCACTCCCTTTCATTGACCAGATGTTAGAAAGGTTACCCGGGCATCCATATTATTATTTTCTTGATTATTATTCTGGTTATAACCAAATTCCCATAGCACCTGATGACCAAAAAAAAAATAACATTCACCTGTTCTTTTGGTACTTTTGCCTACCGTCGCATGTCCTAGGGTTATGTAATGCACTTACTACTTTTCAGCAGTGTATCATGAACATATTTTTTGACATGGTAGAGCCTTTTTTAGAGGTGTTTTATGAATTACTTTTTAGTGTTTGGTTCTAGTTTTGATGAGTGGTTACACCGTTTAACCCTAGTGTTAATTAGGTATAAAGAAAAAAATCTAGTACTTAACTAGGAAAAGTGTTACTTTATGGTTAGAAAAGTGATAGTTTTAGGACATGTGGTGTCGCACGAGGGAATTGAGGTAGATAAGGAAAAAGTTTATGTGATTTATAGTCTTCTACCTACTAAGACAGTGAGAGAAATAAGGTCTTTTTCAAAGACATCTTATTTGCCAAATATGTCTCTTTTCATTTCGACGATGAATACCTACAAGCTTAAGACCTTGTTGACTTTTGCACCTATCATTAGACCACCTGAGTGGAGTATTCCATTTGAGATTATGTGTGATGCCTCAGATTATGTCATAGGGGTTGTTTTGGGATAGCTTATTGATAGACTACCTCATATGATTTACTATGCTACTAAAAACCTTAATGATACACAACTCAATTATTCTACCAAGAAAAAAAAAATTATTGGTTGTAGTTTTGGCGCTAGATAAGTTTAGGTCTTACTTGATTAGGTTTAGGGTGAGTTTATTCCGATCATGCTTAATTGAAATATCTTTTGAGTAAAAAAGTTGCCAAACCTCGCCTCATTAGATGGATTTTGTTTTTATAAGAGTTTGACCTTGAAATTAGGGACAATAAATGATTTGAAAATGTTGTGACTGATCATTTGTCAAGATTAATTGTGGAGTCCATTGATGAGTTGATGCTTATTAGAGAGTCTTTTCCTGATGAGCAGCTTATGGTTGTTTTCCAAGTACTTTGGTATGCTGATATTGTTAACTATCTTGTCATAGGACAATTGCCTATATATTGGACTAAACAAGATCATATTAAATTTTATCTAGGGTTAAACATTTCTTTTGAGATGATCCTTATCTGTTTAAATATTGTCCTGACTAAATAATTAAGAGATGTATTCCTGAAAGTGAGCAGAGAGATATAATGTCTTTTTGTCATAATCATGCATGTGGATGTCACTTTAGTTTGAAGAAAACAATTGCAAAAATTTTGCAATATGGTTTTTATTGATCAACTGTATTTAAAGATACACATGTATATTGTAATTCCTATGAAAGATGTCAAAATTTAAGAAGTATAACTCATAGAAATATGATGCCTTTACATCATATTCTTATTGTTAAATTATTTGATGTGTGGGGTATTGACTTTATACGTCCATTTCCTAATTCTTATGGCAATTTATACATCCTTGTTGCTGTAGATTATGTGTCTAAATGGGTACATGCAATTTCCTTTAAAACTAATGATCATAAGGTGGTGGTAAAACTTTTAAAAGAAAATATATTTTCTCGCTTTGGTACACCTTATGAGATCATTAGTGTTGAAGGAAAATATTTTTGTAATAGGCGTTTTAAGTAATTAATGAAAAATATGGCATTACACATAAAATTGTCACACCCTACCATCCATAAATAAGTGGGCAAGTTGAGATTTCTAATAGGGAGATTAAAAGCATTCTTTAAAAAAGGGTTAACCCAACTACAAAAGATTGGTCTACAAAACTTTATGATGCATTGTAGGCTTACTATACAGCTTTCAAAACCCCTATTGGAATGTTTCCTTATCGACTAGTTTATGGCAAGAGTTGTCACTTACCTGTAGAATTAGAGCATGAAACTTTTTAGGCCATTAAAAAATTAAATTTTGACTTTAACAAAGCAAGTACTCTTAGGAAATTACAACTTAAGCAAGCCCTGAAACATGCTTGTAGTACCCCTACAATTGGTTATAACACAATTTATATTATAAGGTCAATCTACAAGTGGTTTCTAGTCGCACCAAATCACAAATGCATTAATTTCTTCAAAATCATTATGTCAAAAGATCAACGCCTATATAGGTCATATGGGTTTAAAAACAAAAGGCCTATCACGGAATAAATAATCGAACCAAGGATAAAAAAAATTAAGATTACAAATCATCACACATTACAACAAATATAACTAACACAAAAAACAAAATTAAGAAAAAGGACAAAGACGATGATGTCACAATGAAAGAAATAAGAATAGTGATGGACAAATGCAAATAAAGTACTAAACGAGACGTTTTAAAACAAATGGTAGATAACGAAACCCAATTGACATGAACTTGATATAAAATAATAAAGGTAAGTAGTGTACTCATGGAATAAATTTATTTTGAAAATCATTTACTAAAGAAATAAAGTACATATTTTTTAAAGTTTTTCAAATTGATAAGGAACGAAGAAATTCTCTAGATGAAAACCAAGTTATGATTGTTTTTGCAAAACAAGGACTATTTAGTGAATTAAATATGTACGCTAAAAATAATTCATAATTTGGCAAACGTTAAAACTGAAGATTAATAGTATTGGGATAAATGATGAATAATCTACTAGCCTTAAAGTACAACTGAAATTCTAGACATATTCCGAACAAATACGAATTTATAAATTCAATAAAATAAGTTGTATGATGTAACAAAGTAAACAGAAGGGCAGTTGAAAACATAATCATTTATTTAATGATGAGATTCATGAGAAAAGAGAATATACAAATAACTAAAGGAGCATAATACGGAATCCGTACCTTATTATACATAACCAAAAATTCAAATTAATTTCTTTTTATACAGGTTTAGTTATCTTTACTTCTTAAATCTAAACCCCTTGAAACATTATGATACAATTCTCGGATTCTCCACATCTTCTACAAAGTTGTAGATCTCGAAATGATAAGTGAGATAGGCTTAAGAATCACTTGATTTGGAGTCTATACAATAAAGTTATAGCCTCCTAAAATCTGTTGTAAAACGTTTGGTTAAAAATAAGATAGACTGTTGTTTTCGGTGATTTTGGGGTAGAAGGATTTGTTAAAAGGCTTCATTGCCTTCTAAACCAATGTAAGGGACAAAAATACAAAAATCTAGACTTTTAAATCACTGGATTTTGAGTTCGTATGAATTAGCTATAATTTTTATAAGGTGTTTGTAGTATATATATACATACACGCGGGAATTCAATTTATAATAGGATTAAGGTTTTCATCTTTTTCACTTTAAATATAATTTTAAACAAATAAGGGTTACCATATAATTAAGCCCTAATGGACTCTTACTTTGCTAATTGTAAATATGATTCTTATATATTACTAAAATAAAATTTTACACTCCTAGCTAGATTGAAATTTTCCAAGATACACCTAATATTTGTAAAATTAATAATTTACATATTTATTTACTTAGCTAAAATTATGTTATTTATCAAAGCCATAATATAAAAATTTTGAGTTGTTACATTTTCTCCTCTTAAAAATAATTCCTCCATTGGAATTCAAGCAAAATATAGGAATAAAAATTTTTCCACATATATTTTTTAAAATGTTAAATTTAAACTCTCTCTAAGTTTACTTTCCTAATTTTCTTTTTGATTTATCCAGATCTATTTGTCAGTTGTCTTTTTAATATTTTTTTGACCTTATTTTTTTATTACTACCCATATTAAACTTTAAAAAAATCATTGAAAATAACATGACATAAGTTGAAAAAAGTAGCACTATTAACCTTGATATTGAAAGTACAATCACACTAATTTTTCTCCTCTTTTTCTCCTCTATTTTATTGTTTCAAGAAAGAGTTAGCAGATTAAATAAAACAAAAAAAATGATAATAGAGTAGTTAAATAGGTAATTTAAAGATGCAAAAAAATATTAATAGGCGTGTACTTTCAAACTAGAACAAATAAATTTGGATAGGGAGTATTAAATGTACTCTTAATATTAGCTAAGCAATGGTAGTGTGATACTATTTTGGATCGACTAAAAAGAAATTTTTTTTCCGTAATTCTAAAACAAAGTAAATATTAGTTATAATCCTATATAAATGACTTTGAAATATTATTTTAACCATTATTTATTTAAATAGTTAGACATATAATATTACCGACTAAAATCCAATTTGCACCTCAGACTTTTTCCCGAAAATCGATTACATCCAAATTATTTTTCGATTAAATGCATCCTAAACTTAATCCGAAACAATTAAATACACCATTCACTTGTTTTTCCGGCTAAATTTTCACTAAAAGTTTGATGGCATCATAGAATCAGGGGTATTATAAGCATATCATCTCAATTCCTATTGACAAACCTAAAAATATTATAATAAAGACAAATGATGTTCCCTCTGCATCAACCTCAACTGAAGGTACTACAATAAAACTTAATGAATTTCCTCAAAGGCCCAATTTAACTCTATTTTTATATGGTATATCTTCCCTATTGTTGTTCCATATGTTAGTGAATTTCATCTTCCGATAACTCTCAATACTATGAAGGATCAAACAAAATCCCAAACCACACAAACAAAGTACTCGATCATTGTTTAGGTTGTTCCCAATTATTACCTGAATTATTCTTTTTTGGCCCTTCTCCCCTGTTTCTGCCCCCAATACACCCAGTTTGATCTCCATTGAAAGAAACCACTACAAGTACCCTTGCATCTAGGCTATCCGTTTCATTTGGTGCCAATTGCCTTTTCCATTGTTTCCCGAATTGAAGGAAAACTACCCTTATCTCCATATTATCACAAGGCAGGTGCAACATCGCCTCTTTCTCTATATTAAAAAAATCTGCTTCCTTTTTTAGACCATAAACTCCATCTGTTACAAACTTACATTGGACCAGGGTTAACACATCTAGGTGGATCCCCTGCAGCCTTCCCTCTAAAAAAGAATCCCAAACTTCCTTAGCCACCTGAGAATATTCCCCTTCACAATCCCAATTGAAGAATTGATCCAGTTCCTTTTCAATATTTAGTTCCTACATAACAAGTTGGATCTGACTTAAAGTTGCAAATTAAAAATGAGTAGATGCCAAACCTCCAAACTTTTAACCAGTCGTAACCCTGCTAACCCTACCTCATATTTTGCTTCATTATTGGTAGCTCAAAACTTGAACTAGATTGCCTAGTGCACTTTAAACCCCTCCGGGCTAGTCAGGATAACTCCGACTCCACTAGCTTCTACATTAGTCGACCCATCAACATACAAAGTTCAAGAAAAATCAAACACCGGCTGCCCCCACCTATAACAGCAACCTCCTCAGCCACATGACCGACCCCATCATCGTCAGGAAAAATACACTCAATCACGAAATTTGCCAAAACTTGACCCTTGATAGCTGTACGAGGACGATACTCCAAATTATACTGACTTAGCTCCACGACCCATGTCACTATTCTTCTCGAGGTGTCTGGTTTATGTCAAACTTTCTTCAATGGTTGATTCGAGTAAATTATGCTAAGTCGATCTTGAAAATAGTGTCTAAGCTTTTGACTTGCTACCACCAAAGTATATGTACACTTTTCCAAACTCGAATATCTAGTCTCTGCATCGCTCAACACATGACTAATATAATAAACTGGGTGTTGAATCCCTCCTTCCTCTCGGATCTGGACCGCACCTACAGCTAATGAATTGACTACCAAATATAAGTAAAGTTGTTCCCTTGGCACAAACTTGGAATAAGGGAGCCGAAATCAAATATTTCTTTAGTTTTTGGAAAACATCTTCACACTCTGAGGTCCAGTGAAAGGTCTTCTCATTCTTCAGCCTTTTTAAGGTATCAAAGAAGGGTAAACACCTCTCAGTCGACCTTGACATAAACCTTCTCAAAGTTGCAATCTGACCAACAAGCCTCTAAACATCTTTAAAACTTTGCGGTGATCTCATGTCCAATATCGATTTGATCTTCTCTGTGTTAGCCTTAGTTCCCCGTTTACTCACCAAGTACCCCAAGAATTTTCCCGATCCGAGGCCAAAAGTACACTTCATAAGGTTGAGGCGCATATTGTAGTGTCGGACATTTGGAAATATTCTTCCAGATTATGAAGATGATCATGCATCTTATGACTCTTAACAATCATATCATCTACATACACCTCCATGTTCCTTCTGATCTGCTTTTGGAAGACATTATTCATCATCCACATCCTCTGATACGTAGTCCCAACATTTATCAGTTTAAACGTCATTATATTGTAAGCATAGATAACTCTAAGGGTAATAAACACTGTCTTTATAATGTATTCATTTGCCATGAAATCTGGTGGTATCCCGAGAAAACATCTAATAAACTCAGGACCAAATTCCTCGAAGTCGTATCAATGAGTTGATCAATATGTGGAAGCGGATTAAAGTTTTTTGGGCACGTTTTTTTTCAAATTCGCGTAATCTATGCAGACCCTCCACTTTCCATTTTGTTTTCGAACCAAAATCACATTGGCCAACCACTCCGGATGTTCAATCTTCTCAATTACCCCGGTATCCAAGAGTTTACCGAGTTATCCATCTATGATTTTTGGTGAACTAGATTCTTGCTTGGATCAACCAACAGCCTATAAACAACCACATGCTCAGCTATCCTGGGCATATCTTGAGGCGTCCAAGAAAAAATATCAACGTATGTCTGTAATAATTGTATTAAATCAGACTTGACTACACTGGGTAACCCAACCCCTATCTTTATCAACTTTAAAGTATTACAGGGTACCAACTCCATTTTCTTAGTCTCCTCAGCCGGCAATTTCAATGGCTCGATAACTCTTTCAGCATATAACTCAATATCAACAGTCATAGTTTGCCTTTGCCAACTGACCCCAATTGCAGATGACATCACAACATGATGATAAGACCTTCGGGCGATATTAATATCCCCATTCACCCCACTAACTCCCTTCGACGTCGAAAACTTAATCTTGAAGTGTGGAATAGACGTAAAAGCATTTAAAGTTGTTCAACCTAAAATAACATTATAGGCCGAATTAACTTGAACAACAAAAAACTTCACTTGTACGGTCATTTGCAGAGGAGCAGTTTCAAATATTACTAGAAGCTCAAAGGTTCCGATCACAAGTACATCTTCATTGTCAAATCCATACAAAGGTGACTTCATACCCACTTCCAACCTTACGCCCTAAAGATCCATCATCTGATAAGCATGGTTATAAAGTACATTTACGGACGACTTGTTATCGATCATAATCCTCTTCATGTTTATCGGGCTGACCTGTGCAGTGATAACCAAGGCTCCTTCATGTGGCTCAACTGCATCAATTGGGTAATTCTCATTTGAGAATGAGATCATCGTATTGGGAAAAGGGTCGCTCTATCTTAGGCATTTGATCCGATAAGGCCAAGATTATATTAGAAGGGGATCGTCACTTTTTGCCAATCTGTCTCTGCACCAACCCACCTATAATAACATCCACTACCCTTTGAAGCTGATTCCCTTGTTCTGCCTATCTTTCCACACAGGCTATATGTGACGCCCCCAAATATAGGCCTACATAGCCCAATTTGAGACGCCATAAAATACATAATCTTTAATAAAAATAGTACATAGAACAGAAATGCAAAACTCAATAATACACAACTAAGTCTTCACTATTATTTCTACACTATATACAACATGTGAAGACTACAATAGCTATCACTCGGACTGTCACTCCATTCCCCTACTAGACCCGGCTACTCTCTCTTTTTCTGAAAAACAATGGAACAAAAGAAAGGGTGAGCTCAAATAGCCCAGTAAGAAATATCATGACTAAGATAACGACAAATAAATTATCATTAACCTTCAACATATGAGTTCTTAATTGAATATAATAGACAATAAGCTTTGTATCAATAATAGCAGCGGAATGAGCAATCTATTAGAAGAATAATGCAGACTATAATGTCCACTCGCTTCTATTTTTAGGAAAAACATCATCAACTTTTATCATCTTAAACACCGCTGGTCATGATAATATAAATTTCCAGTTCCTGATTATAATCATGTCAGTCAATAGTTCATCTTTGCATTACGAGCCAAAGATATTCAAATATAACACCAACGGTAATGATTATACCAGTTTTCAGCCTTTGATCATAATCATACCAACAACAGTTCATCTTTGCCCCAGGCCAAAGAGAATATTCACCACGTGCCCTAAAAGACACAATAATTTTATTGCATTTATCCTATCAACTGTGCCCCAGGCCACAGATATTCACAACAACATGGTTCTTGATGATTAGAATAACAACCGTGATATAGATGATGAATCAGAAGAAACAGTATGATCAATAAATATCAAAAGTTTATGATTTTTCTTTGTTATGATTCAAATAATGTCCAAATTGTCAACATGATGTGGACTAAAATTCAAGAATGATATTTAAGATCCACAGTTCAGAATAACAGTTAAGGTTCAATAGAAAGATTTAGAAAAATAGGAAGGTTCAGTTGAAATGATATTAGATGAAGCGCAAACTATTAAAGAATATATATTCATTTCAAGAAACTTTACCAACAAGAGACAAGTAAGAAATGAATACGAAGAGTAATTCACCAAACATGCGGTAGTCCGCGTAGTCAGGTTCCCACAATTTAATAAGGAATGAATACGAAAGGTTATTCACCAAACATGTGGTAGTCCGCGTAGTCAGGTTATTCCCACAAATTAATAAGGAATGAATACGAAAGGTTATTCACCAAACATGCGGTAGTCCGCGTAGTCAGGTTATTCCCACAAATTAATAAGGGATGAATACGAAAGGTTATTCACCAACATGCGGTAATCCGCGCCGTAAGGTTATTCCCACAATTTAATACATGGAAATAAATGGCATATCTTATGAGTAAGAAAGAAACGATATTATTTTTGAGAATCAAATAATGATAATCTCTTACCATAGTAAGTTTGAATAATGTAAGATGAAAAAGATGGTATCCCTTACCTTAACACGTGACTAGATATGAACTCGTACACTTACAGCTCTTTACAAATACTCAAGATGACTTTAGCACACTCAAGGAGAACTTATACAAAGAAATTTTTGGAGAGTGAAAGAAAGAATAAGCAAAGAAGTTTTTTATGAAAAATTCTTAAATTAAGGCCTCTATTTATAACAAAAAATCTTATCATCACCAAGATTTCCTAATTTAATCTAAACCGTATATTTCAAGATAATGTTTAATCCATACCACTCATTTCATCTTTTAAGATTTCCTTAATCTAAACCATTCATTTAAAGATCATCTTTTAATCTATACCATTCAATTTACTTTATATATAAAACAACTAACTTTAAATAAATCAATTAACTTTATATATAAAAACAAACAACTTTATATAATTTATTATAATAAAAACAAATAACTTTATCAATTCAATTATTCAACAATAATTCACAATTATTTATTACTATGGCTAATTGTTGTAAATGCAGTGTAGTTGGCTTTTCGAGTTAGATAAACAGGAAAATCAACTAATAATAGAATACAACAGTTTAATCAATATCATAAAAGAGATAACAATAATGCTGAAAATAAATAAGAAAATAACACGTTACTGTGTAATGACAATTATTGATTCAGTAATGTAAATTATTGTGCATATGCTAGTGTGACAATTATCAGCTCAATAATATGAATTATTATGCATATGACAATTATTGGTTCAATAAAGTCAATATAGTACAATAACCACTTTATCAGTTTAATAATATGAAACACTGTGCAATACCGTGTGCTACTGTGCAATACCGTGTGCTACTATGTAATACCGTATGTTACTTTTACCACCAGGTATTTTAACAGTTCAAGATGATAATACCGTTAACTATATTTATTTAAAAATGTTACGTATGTCGCTTTCTATATCCGACAATAAGTCGTTGTGGGGGTCCACCATTATTTTGTTATTTCGGCGCCGTCGTACGAATCGAATATTCCTCGACAAAACGAATATTCTCCGACCAAACGAATATTGTCCGACATAATAAAATTTGCACATAACATCCTTAACTTTTAACCTTATCAATTTAACCACCTACTGTTTCAGGAAAAATATATAAGAAAAATTAAATTTTGTATTTCATAAAATTCGGGGTCTTACACTATAGATTGGAAGCTTGCCCTTCTCTTCCTACCACATATTGGGTCAATTCACCCGTCTGAACTTTCGACTCGATCATGTCTTTCAACCTAGCACATGTCTCCGTCGTATGTCCAGCCTGGCGGTGATACTGACAATATGAATTTGATCTGGCATGCCTCGATCCTGACGGTCTCGGCATAGCTATCGATTCATTCTTTATAGCCTCCAATACCTTGACCTAGTTTGTATTCAGAAGAGTATAAGACTTGCTCTCTGTCAGTGGTTGGAAGGGTGGCTTGTTAGTAGTTGGTTGTCCCACCTTTGGCCCATCCGGTCAAAGATGTTAGATTTATCATCTTCGCCTTTATTTCCCCTATAAGCTTCATCATTCCCTTGCTCCTAGGCATCAAATTGTCCATAGCCTCCCTCAATCGCAATAAACTTTTCAGCTCGTTCATACGCGTCTAAGAAATCCTTTGGAAGGTTGAACATCACATCCTTTATCATCTTTCTGTTCCGAGTGACATCCATCCATGTAGTAAAAAATTCTAACGCTTATATCATATTTAGGTCGATGATTGTTCCAACCGCATCCCGAAACCTATGTACATATTGGCTTAATGACTCCCCAGGCTTCTGCTTAATCTGCATCAAAGACGCAGTCACTTTGCCACTTCTCTTATTACTTCCAAATTGTTTATGAAATCGCTCGCACAACTCTGCCCACGAACTGATACAATTTGGAGGTAATAACATCATCCAATGCTTAACACATTTCTTAAGTATCGTTATGAAGATCTGACACATTCTACCTTTCGAGTGATTATAATACTTCATCACCCACTCATACGAACTAGTATGATCATAGGGGTCACCCGAGCCATCATAAACTTCCAGAGGTGGTAGCTTCTTCTTTGGGTCGGCTTTCTCCTGATCAATAACTGTCGAGAATGGAGACTTAGGATCCAAAGGCATGGGCCTAGATGCTTTCGGCTTGGACCCTATAGCCGGCCTTGCCTCCGCTGCTGCCAATCTCATTCCTAAGTCTGATATCCTTTCACTCATAGGGTCGGGAATAGTCACATATGGAACTATCCAATGCTCTTTTCCGACCCGATTATGTTCTTGGACCATCATGACCCCTTCTTTCAACTGGAGATCGAGCCTTCCCTCGGGAATGACGGCTCGGAGAGTCGGGCTGTCTCCTTCCTTCCGATTAACCTGATCAGGTTATCTCATATAACCCTGAAACTAGTGTTGACCTTCTGTATTATCCCTATCGACCCTTCCAGGATGCCTTATATGACCCTGAGACTAGTATTAACCTTTTGTATTACCCTGATCGACCGGTCCAGGATACCTCATATGACCCTGAGACTAGTATTGACCTTCTGTATTATCCTGACTGAACCATCCAGGATGTCTCATATGACCCTAAGACTGTTATTGATCATTAAATTCTGATCTCTTTATCCGTCTTTGCACCGACCGAGGACGACTTTGAGGGGTATCCTCCCGCTCTATTCCATTAATAGTAGTTGACAGACCCTCCTCTCCATGTAGCTCCAATAGGTGGGTATGCCACTCTTAGCGCTCACATTGTAGTGTTTCTAGCTCTGCCTCTCTAATCCTATGCCGCATATCTCTATCTGCATGCTCACGCAGTGAAACCCTTCGTGAGGCATCTTCCAAATCCCTCATCTTCAAATCAGAATCTAGCATGAACGATGGTGAAAATAAACGCCTCCTGACAAGTGCTGAATGAGCATGCACCAGTCCATGCCTAGACTGACTAGGCCCCAACTTATCCTTCACTGGACCTCTGACATGTTGTATGCGTGGTTAAATAGAGGATCCCTGATGATCCCTACTTGGACTACCCCTTTCGACCATAAAAATAATATATAGACCAAACTAAGTTGGTGATTTGCTTACCAAATATCAAACTACCCCCCTTTTAGCGCCAATGTTGATATGAGAATCTTTCTCCCGCCGAAATCACCCAACAAGAAGATTCCTATACTCATAATAATCCTTTAACACCCTTAGACCAGGTCATGGCTTGGGCCGTGCGAGGATACTTCGGTGTAAGAGTAAGTATAGGTAATAAACGTCATAATTGAGAGTCAAAATAATACTGGAATATATGTAAGATATTTGATATCTCCGTTTATATGTAAAAACATTACCTGGTTCATTTGTTGACGTTTTATGTATATACTATTACTTCACCACTTGGAGTCATATCAACTTTATCAAGTAGGAAAATAATATATTCTCCCACTAACCCAAGCCACCTCAAAGATAAGAATACTTGAATGGACTGACTCACGGTCTAGACCCATCATAGTATGTAAAAAGAGTTCAACCCAACTCCAAATATAAACTAATCCTTTACCCATATTAAAATATGGGGTCCAATAAATTAGGCCCTAACGGATATGACTATAATACCCCAACTTTATACTATCATCAAATTTCTGGTGAAAATTTGTGCTGAAAAACAAGTAGAGGGTGCATTTAGTTTAGTTGTCTGGGATTAAGTTTAGGATGCATTTAGTCGAAAAAATAATTCAGGGTGCAAATTGATTTTTAGGAAAAAAATTGGGGTGATTGAATTTTAGTCTAATATTACCTAACATTGGTATTCTTAGTGTTTAATAAAACACTTTGGCTTATTAAAAAAAATACAAAAATAAAAAAAGAAGAAAAATAATTAAAAGAGCTAAATGAATATATAATGCATTATTAAATGCTTACAATTGAGAAAAAAAATAACAATTTACATATACGTTTAGTTGCTTTCAAAGGGGGGAGTTTATCAGTTGTTATCTATATCTTATGATATAATATAAATATAATAAAAATAAAAATATCAATTAGTTAAATTTAAGTATAATTTTATTAGTCAAATTAATTTAAAATAAATTAAAATATTATAGTTAATTCATATAATAAAACTTTAATTTTATTATAATAAATAATAGATAACGGAAATTAATATTTTTATTATCAAAAAATAAAAATATTTATTCCACATCTTACGTCTCATTTAAATAAATATTTATATAAAAGAGAATTATAAAAATATCAATTTTTACGGGCGAAAATAATCATTCATCTAGATAGTTGATTGTTGACTGTTGATTGATTAACCTATTAAAATAGTCGACCCGACAGATTAGAAAGGACCAAAGACGGACGATTATTATTCCCGTCACATAATAGGGTTTCAAAGTTTAGTGTCTGATCGAAACCTGCCTGAGCTTGGATTGTCGGTTTGTAGTTCGGAGCAAAATAAACTTTAACAAGAATCTCAGGTTCTGCTCTATTAAGAACATATACTATCGTAAAAACGACAAGTAACAAATAAAATGGGGAGACAAAAAGGAGAAGTAGCAAGAAGCAAGGCACGTCCCTCTAGCAGCAGGTATATCTCTCCATTACATAAGTGTTTTTATAATTAATATCAATTGAAATCGCCACCAGTTTTTCTTATTAATCTATAGATGAATTTAATTGTTTGCAGTCTGGCTGCTTCGCTCCTGCCATCAGGTGCTACATCTGTAGGATTCGGAGGCTATGTTGGCAGTTCCCGTCTTGATGCTTCTCTATCCAGCCAACAAGCTGCTCCTCTGTTGGTATTTTTCTCCATACAGTATTTTGTTGAACTCTCACTATATGATCAAAGCTATATGATTAAATTTAGTCCCCCTTCCCAATCATTGACAATAATATGCATCTCTCTTCAATAGTTCTTTTGATCTTCCTTGTGGATTCAAGGTTTTTATCTCGTCCGTATTAGTTTTGTTACTAGCCATCAACTTTTGTTTTATAGGTTGCAATCTAACTATATTCCGCTGCCTCAAATTCTTACTTCGCAATGTGAAATATCATGAATACATCTTGTTGGGGTTCTGAATTCAACTGAAATTAACCTTTTGGTGATGCCAGTAAACTACGTTTTAGTACATGAAGTTGTTATGGTTTCAAGTTTTTCAATTTAACTTTGGGAGCCATAAATGTTTAGTTTGATTGTTAATTTTTAGTTCACTGTTGCCTTGTGAGACAAGTGCGGGAGTGAGTAGTTCTTCATTGTAATCATATAAGGGTGGAATTAGACTGGATTAAACCTTTTAAGGGGATAATGGGTTAGGCCAGGCGATTCATGGAACTGGGTCAAAACAGTGGACCAGTGTTGGCCTAAACCCTTGGCCCTAGGGCTAGGTATGGGAAGCAGGGCAGCCGGGCTGAAGCGTTTTTCTCTTTCTGTTTCTTTGGTGAACAAACTTTGAAGATTGTATTCCCTAGAAATTTTGCTTCTATGAGTCTGGTATATCTTGCTGACGATATTTTGCATCTAGGCAATCCTTATAACCAAAGCACAATTCTAAGTTCGTTGGATTTAGACAAGTCTTCCTTGCATCTATTGTCCTACTACTATCAAAATAACAAGAAACATTTGTTAATGTAAAGCCCGAAGGCTTCTGAATCGCTAGAAAATCATGTGTTACTCATCATAATATACAATAGTGAATTCCAATAGCTTAAAATATATCATTTATAACAAGGTTCAAATTTTGTCATAATATTATGTATAGTACCTGTCTCATAAAAGCCAAGTTCACTAGCACTTGATTGTTTACCAAAATTTGATCTCTTCTTACTTAAGCGTGTGCTAGTATTGATTTACATGATTTAGCATACTGAACAATGGAAGTACTAAAATTGCTAGTATTACCATAAACTTCTTCATAATGTTGCCTCATTAACTCCCGCAAGCCTTTTTCCTAACCTCAGTGAATCCTTACCATGGCCTTCTGAGATGGCATCCAGTTGCTTGTTTTACCAAAAGAATTGCATGTGTGAGAGAGGAGCAGGCCATAGGGGAACTAACTCTACTATAGTACTAGTATAATTGGAACAAACCATAGTTTGACAACCTTCGCTTTCCAATCACCTATCAACTATTTGCAAGTCAACTGCCATCTATTATTGGTTTTCTTGGCTCTTATTAAACTGCTCTTACTTGTAAGCATTTCAAGTAGATAAAAGAAGAAATGGGAAGGAGTACTGCCATTATGCGCTATTATTTGAATCCAAAGGTAAATCATTTCTGGCTTAGATATGAAGGTATGGGGGGAGATCAAAAGGGGGTATACTAGTCAAATAGAGGGCTCTAACAGGGGTGTTGTCCGCGGCTTTAGCCTTAAGCTAGGTTGGGCTATAGTTCTTGTATTGGGCGAACTTATGCATGACTTTATTTGTTTTAATTTTGCTCAAAACTATAATAAAACATCAGACCTCAAGAGAAGTTCATTAATTGATTAGTAAACGTTACCAACATCCTCTTGTTTAATTTAAGGGTCCAAAGATAAGCAATTACCAAACGTGGAGGGTATCTCTCCCCGATAGCAGAATGAGAGATTAATTTGAGGGGGATAAAGAGGGAGGGAGGTAGGAGGAAGATGGGTATGAGAACTAAAATCTTCTTAGTTTCAAATATTTCAGCAAGCATAAATTACATTAGAGGTTTATAGATGTTTCAATTTTTTTCTTTCTTCCTAAAGTACCCTAATTAATAGCTGTTTATAGTTTGTTAGGGGGTTCAAATGGTCATTTTTAGGATTAGTGGAGAATATAACTGTTGTAGTGTATTCTGGTAAATTTTTACAGTGTTTTGTGGGCTGAAAAGTAAGAAAGAGAAGACTCCAATAGACCTTTTTTATGACGTAGAACGGAAGCGACCAAACAATACTAGATAACGTTCTAGTAGAGGAACCTAGAATCCACTAGGTAAACAACCCTAGAATCCACTAAGGACCCTTGAATCCATAAGGAAAAATAAATGGAATCCACTGGAGAGGAATGGAAATAACCCAATGATAATTTTTATTGATTAAAAGCACTAATATCTTGGATACAGACTATATCATCCAATTTTGAAGATTCTAAATTACTTTGACTAGACAAATATTTTACAACATTAGTCTCTTCAAAAGTAACCTAAAAATCTTCACAAATATTTTCTTCAACAATAGTTTCAATGTCTTCATGGCAAATATCTTCCTTGAAGACTTCTTGTTGTATGGAATTACAATTTTCAGGATATTTGTCATCAACATGCCTTTTAAACTCAAAATTTTTCTGTTGCATGCAAAATCAAGATACTCTCTTCTAAGGAATGATCTTTATTAGAGAGGTTACAAGGAGCTCTATACCTTTCTTCTAGTACCTCCTTATAATTGACTGATAAGTATTCTTTCATCATAAGGTGCATCATTCTAGGCCAAGAAATAAGGGAATTTTTACCTTGTCTTTTTCTTGCGAGTTGCAACAAATACCACCAAATTGCTGCAAAACCTTTAAATTTGGGCCATTTTTTTTTTCTTTTCCCTTTTCCCAAATATTCATATTCATATTTTCAAAACAGTCATCCATATCTAACACCCAATCAAGAAAATCCTCAAAATCACAAAAATATTTAGAATTATACATACCATCAAATTTTTGAAGTCTTTTAAAATATTTGAAATTCCTTCGGATGTGAGAACCATCGCAACCCAAAACTCCATTGAAGTGATAGATATACAAAGAAGCTTGATCACCGTCTTTAGAAGAAGATATTAAGCCAAGCTAAACCTTGCTCTGATACTAACTGGCGTAGAACGAAAGTAGCCAAACAATATTAGATAATGTTCTAGTAGACGAACCTAGTATCCGCTAGATAAACGACCCTAGAATCCACTAGGGACCCTTGAATCCACAAGGAAAAATAACTGATATCCACCAGAGAGAAAGGGAAATAACCCAATGATAATTTTTAGTGATCAAAAGCTAACTTACAATGTCATAATGAAGACCCTTTTATAAGATGCGCTGATTACAACTTAAAAGGAAAGTCTAAAGAAAATAAAAAAACATAATTCAAAATCCTTTAAGATCATATTTGAAATCTTCATAATTGATACTAAAATAAAATCCCTTATTAGAGCCTAAAATCAAGCCTAATTAAAGATAAAAATCCTAACAACTAAAAATATGAAAATTACACAATACATTTATTAAATACAATAGAACAAAGAATCTTCCTCCATCATTTTAGAATAGCCAACTCGGTTGATTCGGGCCAATTGTGATCTGGGCATGTTTCACCTGTTCATTTATTCACCTGGCTGGGTTGGTCTGGGCCAGAATTAGGTTTAGTGGGGTTGGACCCTTTGGTCCGGGCCTAAATTTGCATACCAGTAACCATCTGTCTCAGAACAATTGTATTTAAACATTTACGTAGGTATATTAATTCCTGGTGAGATTGCCATCGCAGGATATTGACGGTGAAGTGGCACAACACTTGAAGAGGCTTGCCAGGAAAGACCCCACTACTAAGGTAATGTTGCAAGTCTCTGTCTGGACTCTTGCTTTCTCCACTTATTGAACATTTTGTAACTTGAAATAGACATGTGGCCTTGTTTTACAGCCAGATATAGTCTGACTGTAGGTTAAAGCTATATAAGCATATGCTGCATATGGCTTTTGATGCCAGTAGTAAGGGTGATTACCTTACCTATAAACTTTATGATATATCACACGCTTTGAAATGTATTCCAAATTTAGTATTTCTTTGTACACTTAAAATTTGGATGAACTTTATAAGGTTTAGAAGGCTACAATACCTGTTTATTTTATTTTATTTTTTTGGTAAAAAATAAGCTTCATATATTCTTGCCAATGGTGTTGTGTTATATTAGGTGACAATGCTATGATATGCTATGTTTTTTATTATAAAGTACATTTGCTACTCGTACTTGTTAAAAAAAGGGGACTTTTTGCTAGTTGTAGAACTTCGACGAGTAGTTGCATATGATGCATTCACAAAAGTTTCAAAGAAACCTAAATTCAAAGAAACTGAAAACTTTGGAAATTGGTTCGTTTTCCAAAATTTGGTTACTTGGATCCTTGAATACTTGGAAATTGGTAACTTGGATCCTAGTTATGCTCTAAGGGTAATTTAATTCTTTTAGTTTTATTTAAAATCTAGATTATTAGCTGTTTGGTTATAGTTTATTTAGAGATGCAGAACAAGGTTTAGAAAAAGTTTGGCATAAAGATGAAGAATGAGAAAGAAGGGTGAAAAACCTGTATACACAGAAATTGGTAGAGAAACACATAAAAGCATAAAGCTTTAATTTCAAATCTATTAATAATTCCATTTAATTAATAATGAAGATTACACAAATTTATATAGGAGATAAAGAAGCTGTAATTCTATAATAATGTAACTAACCTATTTTAAAAAGAAAACAATTCCCTAAATATTATCTACGATAACTAAAAGTTCTAGAATTATCTAACCTAATATGATTGAAAGATACGTACTAATTACTATTTGCTTCATCTCTAAATGTTAATACAAAATATTTAATGATAATAATCATTCTACCTTGAATCGAAAATAACCAGTCCTTGAATGTTATAATGTTGGAGAATAAGTAACCAAGGCTTGAAAGATGTTTGCCAATGAAAAGTCTAACGTTTCAATGCCATGAGCATGGTTACCAGGAGTACTAATAGACTAGGTACGCAAAGCGAAATTGAGTCTGAGGAATGATGTGAAAATTATAAGTGCGTTGCAAGTGCATAATGTCAATTTAAAGAATTGGCAAGTACATATCGAACCCACAAAGACTAGTTATTTTTAATATCTTTAGTTTCAATTCAGGCAAATTAGAAATTTAGATGGAGAAGATGATTAACTAAAATTAAAAAGAAAAATAAAATAATATTTAAACTAATTAAAGATGACAACTAATAAAGAGAAAACAATATTGTAATCCGAATCAATTAAATAAGAATCATAACAAATAATCCCATTTTTTCTTATAATTCAAACTATGCCACTGTCTAAATGTACTAGTTTGAAAAATAAATCAATTATAGTCCAAATTAAATTAACTAGAGCTTTGATATCCCTTCGCTTTAATTTAGTGAGTGTTATAATTAACTCGGACAAGTTTAAACTATGAAAATTTCAGGATTAAAAATAACCCATCGAAACTTCTTGAACAAGCATGAATTATGAAAAACTCATACCTTAACAAGAATTTATCCAAATCTCTTAATAAATTAAAAAATCACATAAGATCTAAGAATGAAGGTATTCCAACAAAGAAACGTGAAGGTGACACAATTAATTCATTAAAACACAAATAATAAAAGTATAAAATATTCATCATGATGCATTACTTAGCTTCATTATCCTAGATCTAGCAGTTTAGCTAGCTACAAAAACAAATAAAACAACTCCTCCTAATTGCATGGAATTAAATAACAAGAGTCAAAAATTAAAAAAGATGATTCAACATAAAATAAAATTAAGATAAACTCTCTTTAATTAAGATTCTTCAATGAGCATAGAATGGAAAGCGAGAAGAAATATTATAATTTTATTCTTACCCCTAAATCTAACATAAAACTAATACCTCCAAATCTCTGTTCGTCCTCCCTTATAGGCATTAAGGCTTGAATTCTTTTCCTTGTAGACTTCAACTTCCTCTCTTTCCAAGTGGCAATCAACTTCTCTTAAAAAGATATTTTATGTGAGCTTTCCTTTTCCATATCAACTTTCTTGAACATGAATATTCTTGACGCTTGCCTTGCTTGAATTAGAACATTAAATATTGTTTGAACACAAAGATTTTAACTTTGTGTTAACAAAATATTAAATCCTAAAAGGTAAAATAAAATTCATTAATTAAATAACATAAAAAACAAGGATAATAATATCTATGAATTACGTGACTATCAAGGAAGCCCACCTATATTAGAATGCACAAAGCATCTAGTTCTCATACCATGATTCGGAACAATAGTACCATGTACGTGGAACGATAGCTTTCATTGTGATTTCTGAATCATGTATAAATCTTCTATTTGTTCAACGCTCTCAATCTTCGCTTCATCAACCTCTTGAGCATCTACATGCAAAAGTTATTGTTCTTGAGCACCAATGCACAATATCCAATAAAATAAACTTCTTTAGACAAGCCTGAATATGCAGCCCTCTTAACTGATTTTTTCATTCATTCCCTGATAATAATAAAATTGTAATCTTGCAGCTATCTACAAAAAATTGTTTTACTTTATCAACTTGTTCAATAGCTTCATCTTATCTTGCATGTAAGTCTTTGGATTTTTCTACAGCTTTTTTCTTCTTCAGAATTTGTATCAATTGGGATTTCAGTAGATTTTCAGATTTTCTATACATGCCTTCTTCCGAATCTTATGGAAGAGATCATCGGTACACTTTATGACTACATCATATGTTGGCCTATATCTCTCCCCTTGGCAATTTCATCACCCTCGACCAAATATATTTTTTCATCACCCTCGGCAAAATATATTTTTTCCCCTTGCTTCTCTAAGTAATTAGAAAGAAGACCACACTACTGATGCTGCATCTTTTTGAGTTTCTAAGGAGCCCAAATAACCTCGAATGCTTGGGAATCTTTATAAATTCTATCATCAAGGTCATATGTCCAATCTAGAAAATACTCAAAATCTAGAAGTATTTAGAATTGCACATATCATCACATTTTGGATTTATTTCAAACTATTCGAAACCCCTCTTGATAGGTCCACCAAAAGGGGCGGTAATTTGCTACATGATGTGATAACACGGCATCAAAATGACACATGACAATAGGGTTATTGTTGAGTATAAATGATGTCGTATCATAAATTGGTTGACATGTTTAGCACAAAATTTAAATGGCTTGTACACGTTTTTTTTGAACATTTATACATTTAACACGACTAACTTGTTTAATAATATGATAATATAAATATGACATGGCACTATGATTTTGTCTTAAATAAGTTTAAAATTTTTAAATATATATTTATCCATGAGATCTTTTATATTATTATATATATCTTTTTGTGTCAAACAAATCGTATTCAGATTTAGTAAACAAAGTGTGTGGTATCATGTTATTTGTGTAACACAATGTTACTTTTGACAAGTAAATAATCTTGACTCGAATAGTTAAATGGGTACTGTTAGTGTTGACCTGTTTACCATAGTAACTATGACCTACCACGACATGGAATTGTCTAACACGACTTGATTGTTAGCCCTATTCGCAAATTGGTTGACTGTGGCAACGATCATTAGTGTGACTTCTGTTACTTTCAGGAACCTTTTGATCCAAGCCCCATTGCTGTTATACGATCTTTCCCAGGATCAAAATCAAAGAGATGTTTGCCATGTAATCAAGCTAAGAGAATTATCATTATAGTAGACAAACTCTAGAATCAACTATGGAATATTAAGGCCCCTTTTATAACAACATATGATTACAATTGGTAGAGATATGTCAACTGAAAAAGTAAATTATTAATTTAAAACCATAAGAATATGCCTAAAATCTTCATAATTGATATATTTGTTTAAAGTCCCTTGTTAAAGCCGATGCAAGATTAAATTATCGCTAGAAAATCAGAAAATTTTGAAAAAAAAAACATTAATTAAATGCAACAAAACATATAATTTCATATTAACCTTGATTTTTTTTCCTCCAAATACAGGAATTTTTTTTTTTAATATTTTGGTTTACTAATGTCTTGATGTTTTTATCGGTATTTTTTGGTTTCTTCTATGAAATAAATAAGAATAATGAATCTTGGTTACATTAACATCCACCATCAGATATTTACAATGATCATTGACTCAAATATAAATCAATTAATATTTTAAATATTCACCGTAGGAATAACTATTCGTAGGTGGAATAATTTTCTTCCTCTTTCCTTAATTTAAGTTAAGTACAAACACGCTTTCTAAATGACCCTTACTACTAAACAACCTCTGACACGTGCTAAAGATTTAATTTAATAGCAGCTTTAAGAATTAGAGAGATCATTGAACTAAACAACACAAGCCACACGTTTGCATTTAATTTAGATAAATATTCTTCTTAAGATATAATAATCTTTTAATCTACAAAACAATTATTAAACTTAGTTGCTTCACAAATAACAGTAGATTAATGCGAATAATAAACTAGTAGCGCTCTTAGCAATTAAACGAATCACTCATAAAATTAAACACAGAAGAATATTCAATACTCAATAAATTCTGATGTCTTCCGCTAATTTAAACCAAGAACAAAAGTTAAGTTATTCATACTAAAAGAAGAATAAAAATTATATACAAGAGAATAATCCTAATTGTGTCTAACATTCTCTATTTATAGACTACATAATTTTTCTAACCCTAGTAGGAATTAGAATATTAATTAAATAAATTAAAAATTAAAAATCCTAATTTTCTTCCAATTCCAAATTGTAATTGGAACTTTAATTCCCTTAATTTAATTGTTCTGTACTGTTCCGACTTCCATAGATCCTTGGTTTGACCTCCTATACCGGTCCTCGCTTTTAAGAAAGTAGAGCGGGACAATTTATCGTACTTGCTCAGTATGCCCATTTAGCGGGGTTTTGGTTGTCTGGCAATTCAAGCAAGTTAGAGCAAGAGCTGTACACGAGCCAACGTTGCTTGGATTGAGAAAGGCTGCTGAATAGAGTATTGAAGGAAGAATCTCTTGCATCTTTCCTATCTATAGGACCAACAATACGACTTACAACGTAGCTTATGTGCTCGAGCAATGATTATGATCAAATTAATATTTTATAACACACAAATAGAAAGAGCATGAATAAAGTATAAGAGTTCATACAAAGACCATGATTTTAATACTAAAATTTAAACCGGGGATTCGGGTGCGTAGGGGATAAAGCACATATTTAACTGTTAAGCTATGTTATAAACTTATACGGACTCCTCTAAAATCCAGAAATACCTTTCTATGTCGACAAGACGCGGGTGCGGTTGTCGGACACGACCATTTGATGGAAAATGAACCAAAATGTGTTGAAAATTGTGTTGCTAACTTTTATGGTTTACTTCATGAATAGTCTTTTAGTTTTCCAATATTCATGTACACAGTCCTTAGTTTTCCCAAGTGTCTTCTAGATTTTTCAAGAGTCTGATACATCATTACTAGTCTATAAATATGTATGTACTGCTTGCAGAATTTTCAAGAGAGAAAATAATAATTGAAAACTCCTCCTGAGTGGTTTTCTTGTATAGAAAAACGGTCTGTTTATCCTTGTTTGGTTAATATTTTTGTGTTCTGTTGGATCCAGATACATATATATAAAGAAACTATTTTTCTCTTCATGGTGTCAGAGCTCCAGGCTGGGAGGTCTCTTTTTTATCACATATTTATTCTTTTGTAGAAAAAGCAGCATATCATCTTTTAAAAGAAGCACTACATCTTGTACAAGTTGGTTTTTTCTATCTAAGATGAACTCTAATGGTGTTCTAAACCAATTTGGTGTAGAAAAACTTAACATCTCCAATTATCAATATTGGCAGCTGTGTATGAGAGCATATCTTCAAGGGCAGGACTTATTGGAGACAGTAGCTGGTTCGAATGTTGAACCGGCAGATGTATTTGAAAATTCTGATGCTAAAAGAAAGTGGAAGATAAGATGTGGCAAGGCCTTATCTGCGTTGCAGTGTTCTATTCAAAAGGATTTGTTAAAGCATGTTTGTGATCTTGAATCAGCAAAGGATGTATGGGATGAGTTAGTGAAGCTATTCACAAAGAAGAACGAGGCCAGACTTCAATTGCTGGAAAATGATTTGGCGAATACCACTCAAGGTAACCTAAGCATCTCTCAGTATTTCCTTAAAATAAAGAATATATGCTCAGAAATTGGCCAACTAGCTCCAAATGAGAAGATCAGTGATGATAGATTGCGGCATTATCTTATTCGGAAAATTAAGAAAGAGTGTATGCCATTTATTACATTGATTCAAGGATGGCCAGTTCAGCCATCTATTGAGGAGTTGGAAAATATGTTGGTGAATCAGGAGGCTTTAGTTTTACAAATGGCCAGAAGTTCATTGACTGAAAATACTTCAGTTTCCAGCTACAATGAAGCTTTATTTTCTGAAAATAAAACAAGAAAATTCCATTGGAAGAACAATAAAGGCCAAAGAGGATACAAGAATTCAGCAAACAAGGAACAAGGACCCAGGCATTTTGGTGATATGAAATCTCGGAATGGAAAGCATTTTGGCGATGATAAAAATTACAAGTCAAATGGCAGTGAGAGGAATCATAATTTTAAGCATTATGGCGAAGAGAAGAATTGCAATTGTAATACTTTTAGGAGTTACAATTGTGGTAGGCCTGGACATGTTCAAAAATTCTGCAGGTTCAAGACTCATGAAGCAAATGTTGGGACTTCTAGTGAAGAAACTAAGGATTCGACAGGAGTTCTTCGTAATTGGGATACATGCTTTGCGTCAACTATTAGTGCTGAATCAAGTGCTGATACAGAGACTGTTCTTGCTTCGGTTTAGACATCTACTAACCTTGAATCCAGGTCTAAAATTAAGATTGGATTATTGATTCCGGATGCTCTCATCATGTAACTGGAGATAGCTCATTATCATCCAATCTCAAGCCCCATCAGGGAAATGAAGCTATCGTGACAGCAAACAATTTAGTACACGTGGTTAAAAGTGAAGGGAATATCAAGGTTAAATCTGATGCAGCAACCGAAAGCATAATATTAAATGATGTTTATCATGTACCAGGTATGGCTAAAAATCTCGTCTCAGTCTCACAAATATCTGAATCTGGCAAATATGCTCTTTTTGGACCAAACGATGTCATGATTATGGGTAATATTAGAAATTTGGATGTTGATATCATTTTGCAGGGGAGGAAAAAGAATTCGACAATTCGTTGTACTTTCATTTCCAGTCTCTTAGTTATTTATTTTATTTCATATTGTATTGATTTTAAGGAAAAATAGGAAATTCTCTCCTTTTCTAACAGAACAAAAAAGGAAAAAAATCTGAAGTCTTTTTCTTGCTTCAACCCGTGGAAAGATATACTCTGGAGTTTTAGATTTCACGGAAGGAATGAGAGATATAACAAAGAAGACACTAAAAAAAAATGATTTTTTTTTAAAGAAAATAAGGATATTATAGTAGTTTAGCATACATAGAAATTAGAAGAATTTATAAAGATATTTTTTTTCTTCTCAATTTCACGAACAAGATCTCAGAATAAATTTAGTTGATGGAGCAACAAGGGGGTAGGTCTGAGGATCAACTGGTAGCGGGAGAGGGGATTGTTTTTTCTTTGAACAGTTCTTTCCAAAAATTCATCAATCGGATTGATGAGTCATAAGAAGACAATTCATGGTTCAGATCCTTAGTAAGAATAAAAGAAAGAAGGAATAAGCAAATTGAGTTCGTGGATTTACCTAGGTGAGTTTACGGGCCAATAAAGGATTTTTATCTTCAAAACCCATTGAAAGGGGGAGTGCACAAGAAATTAAATCGTATAGAAATGATTGAATCAGTAGACACTCCTAAAATGCTATGAGGTGTTAGGAAATGGTCGAAGTAGTTGACTAGGAGGAGTACCATGACTATAGCCCTCGGTAAATTTACCGAAGACGAAAAAGATTTATTTGATATTATGGATGATTGGTTACGGAGGGACTGTTTTGTTTTTGTAGGCTGGTGATGCAGGACAAAGAAGACTTTTTGGAAGTTTTATTTTAATTAGAAATTGGTTTATTAAATATTTTATTAAGAGTTGTATTTTAGTTAGGAGTTTATTTTAATTAATTATAGTTATCTTATTTAAATTTGTATTTATCTTTTAGAATCCAACTTGGATTAGGAAGTTGTTTAGGATCTATTATAAATAGGGTTGTAACCTGTTATTTGATATAGATTGATATAGATAATTTTTGAGTGTGTAATTCTCTGTGTGAGATATTCTCTTCGTGAGACGGAAATATTCTCTTTGTGAGACGGTTCCCCATTATTTGGTATCAGAGCCAAACCTGCCATCACCCCTGCCGCCACCTAAACCCTAATTCCTTGACCTCTGCCTCCACCAAACCCTAGCCGCTACAACCCACCCAAATCGGAACCCACCAATTGCTGAAACCCTACCCTGCCAAACCCCTAACTTTACCCGCTGTCGACCAACACTAGAATCCCAACACTCCTATTCTCTGTCACGACACCACCATAGCCTACTGTCAAACACATCCACAATCTAATTCCCAAAACTTCAGCTAAAATTTCCTCAAAATCCAACCATTACTTCCAAACTAGAAAAGAAAAGGAAAAAAAAAAAAAAGAGGAGAGAGAAAACGAGGAAACGAAAAAGAAAGCAACTTACCTGCCAAAGAGCCGCCGCCGCCGTCCCTTCCTGCCGGAAGAAAGGGCAAAAGAAAAAGAAAGAAGCAGAAACAAAAAAGAAAGAAGCAGAAGCAAAAGGGAATAAAGAAAGAAACAAGAAATAGGAACTGCGCGTGCTGCTGATCTGCTGAGATATTTTGGTAAATTACAGTTTGCACCCCAAGGTTTCGTAATAATTTTAAACTACCCCCTTAACTTTTAAATTTTTACAAATACACCCCTAAACTTTTATATTATTACATTTTAGCCCTTGAAGTTTCATTAATTTCATCTTCGACCCTGTACTTTCAGTTTTTACATCCCAGCCCCTACAGTTTCAAAAATTTCAGTTTAGTCCCTGTTTCAAAAAAAAAAAAAAAAGAGCAAATAGATATATTAAAGCAAATATGGTGGATTATGATTGGAAGGATCGTCTTAAGAAAATTGAAGAGTCCATCGCAACAATTACTGCACATACTCAAACATCTATTGCAGCACTTACAATAAAAATTGATGAAATCATGGAACGATATGGAGTTGGTGAGATAGAACAAGAACCTCAACATGCTATTGAAGTAATTGAAGATGCAAAGGTGGTTTGCATTAAACAAAGTGCAGTGCAAGAGGTGAACCATTTTGATCAAGAATACGATAAGAAAGACATAATTGAGGTCGAGCACGTTGATTTTGTTTTACCAAATTCTGTATTGGAGTCCAAAGCTGTATCTACTTTCGTGCTTGAGTCTATGCTATTTCCGAAGGTTGTGATCAAGAAACATAGGATGCACATGTTTTATTGGGATGTTTCTTTTATGTTTATTATTCTTCGCTATTTCAAAACTCGTGGACGAGTTTTTTTCAAAGGAGAGGAGAATGATGCAGGACAAAGAAGACTTTTTGGAAGTTTTATTTTAATTAGAAATTGGTTTATTAAATATTTTATTAAGAGTTGTATTTTAGTTAGGAGTTTATTTTAATTAATTATAGTTACCTTATTTAAATTTGTATTTATCTTTTAGAATCCAACTTGGATTAGGAAGTTGTTTAGGATTTATTATAAATAGGGTTGTAACCTGTTATTTGATATAGATTGATATAGATAATTTTTGAGTGTGTAATTCTCTGTGTGAGATATTCTCTTCGTGAGACGGAAATATTCTCTTCGTGAGACGGTTCCCCATTAGCTGGTCTGGTTTATTGCTCTTTCCTTGTGCCTAAATCGCTTTAGGGGGTTGGTTCACAGGTACAACCTTTGTAACTTCATGGTATACCCATAGATTGGCTAGTTCCGATTTAGAGGGTTGCAATTTCTTAATTGCTGTAGTTTCGACTCCTGCTAATAGTTTATCACATTCTTTATTGTTACTATGGGGTCTTGAAGCACAAGGGAATTTTTCTCGTTGGTGTCAGTTAGGCAGTCTATGGACTTTTGTTACTCTCCATGATACTTTTGGACTAATATATTTCATGTTACGTCAATTCGAACTTGCTGGATCTGTTCAATTTCGACCTTATAATGCAATCGCATTCGTTGGTCTAATTGCTGTTTTTGTTTTTGTATTCTTGATTTATCCACTAGGTCAGTCTAGTTGGTTCTTTGTGCCTAGTTTTGGTGTAACAACTATATTTCGATTCATCCTTTTTTTTCAAAGATTTCATAATTGGACATTAAACCCATTTAATATGATGGGAGTTGCCGGGGTATTGGGCACTGCTTTGCTATGCGCTATTCATGATGCTATTGTAGAAAATACTTTATTTGAAGATGGTGATGGTGCAAATACATTCCGTACTTTTAACCCAACTAAAGCTGAAGAAACTTATTCAATTGTTCATTGCTAACCGCTTTTGGTCCCAAATCTTTGGGGTTGCTTTTTCCAATAAATGTTGGTTACATTTCTTTATGTTATTTATACCAGTAACCGGTTTATGGATGAGTGCTCTTGGAGCGGTCATTCTGGCCCTGAACCTACGTGCCTATGACTTCGTTTGAAATTCGTGCGGTGGAAGATCTTGAATTTGAGACTTTCTACACCAAAAATATTCTCTTAAACGAAGGTATTCATGCTTGGATGGCAGCTCAAGATCAGCTTTATGAAAACCTTATATTCCCCGAGGAGGTTCTACCCCATGGAAACGCTCTTTAATGGAACTTTATCTTTAGCTGTTCGTGACCAAGAAACCACTGGTTTTTCTTGGTGGGCCGGGAATGCCCGGCTTATCAATTTATCCGGTAAACTACTCGTGGCTCATGTAGCCCATGACGGATTAATTGTATTCTATGTTGGGGGAATGAACCTATTTGAAGTGGCTCATTTCGTACTAGAGAAGCCTATGTATGAACAAGGGTTAATTTTACTTCCCCATCTGGCTGCTCTAGGTTGGGGGGTAGGTCCTGGTGGGGAAGTTATACACTTTTGGAGAGCTTGAATTTTGAGAACCTATCCCTATGGTTTTTACTGAAATACATGGAAGGAGATTTAAAGTGAGAAACAACCACTAAAATGTTGTAGCGTCCATTGATTGAAGCCGCTCTGCAATAGTGAAGGAGAGCGGCTTGTCTGTCTGTCTCATGGCAGGCAATTTACTTCCGCTGCTCCACAGCTCAATTTTACCTATGAGCTTATTTCCTACCCACCTCAAAAAGCCAACAGTGGCTGAACTTGCAATTCCTTTTGCAGACATTTTTAATTTCTTTTATATCTTTTTACCCATAATTTCCTTCTCCATTATTCAGTTTTATTTTTCTTTTTTCCCTTATATATTTCTCTGTGATACTTTTCTGTAGACATGGACAACTGGCTTCAGCTAGTAATACCCTGTTATCCCTTAAGAACAGCGGGAGGAGTCCAAGACTTGAAACCTGAGAGAGATATTAGCCCTGTGGAGAGAGGTCTTCTCATTGAATTATTCAGAACACTGAGACATGTTGCCAGTGCATCACCTGCAGCAAAGAAGCTGCCAATGATGCAGATCTCCTTGTCAAAACTAATAGTTGTTTCAGTTGGGTATTGCTGGAATGAATTTAAGGAAAATGATTGGGAGTTTTTTTGCATCAGTTTAGATGGTGGATTGAATCAGTTGTTGTTATGATGGAGGAGGTTGCTGAGAACGTGAATGATGCTATCACAGATGGATCCACTTCTAACAACTTGGAAGTTACACTAAACAAGCTTGAGCAAGCTGTCTTGGTTTTAAACCCGGCTCCTATGGAATATGTGAGGAATGCACTCGTTTCATTCTCTATCTTTTGTGGGATTTTTGCACTCCATAAGACGGGAGATTTGGATGATGCAACACCCTTGACAAGTGAGAAATGGAACCTCATCAAGGATCGAATTTTAGAAAGTATTCTTCGCTTATTCTTTTCCACTGGTGTTGCAGAGGCCATTGCAAGTTACCATTGTTATGAGGCTTCATTAATTATAGCTTCGACTCGGTTTGATCATCCTCACTTCTGGGAGCTAGTTGCGTCACACGTTGTTGAGTCCTCTCCACATGTTAGAGATAGAGCTGTCAAATCAGTTGAGATGTGGGGGTTAAGCAAAGGACCCATTAGCTCTTTGTACGCCATTTTGTTTTCCCCCAAACCAGTTCCTTGTATGCAGTTTTCTGCTTATGCTATGCTTTCCTCAGAACCTGTCTCACAGTTGGCTTTTGTTAAAGAAAACGTATCATGTTTCGTGGATGGCAGTACTACCAACGACCATAATTCTTCTCATCTTGATATGTCTTCAAAAGATAATGTTCTCTTGAGAGAGGAAAATTTTTTTATGCTAGGAAAATCATCTTACCAAATTCTTGAAATCGATTTGGTGGCACCACAAAGGGTAATGTACTTCAATTATTTTTAATGTTCTCTTATTAATTTTGTTTTTTCAAAAAACTAAATTACTTAAGAGGTATTTCGAACATTTTGCTTGCATATCTGATACTTCTTCAAGTCTACAGGTGAATGTGTTTCTGGCTTGGGCTTTGTTTCTATCATATTTACTGTCCTTGCCATCATCATCATCTGCAAGGGAAAGATTGGTTCAACAGATACTAGATTCTGCTAATTCAACAATATTAGATTGTGTTTTCCAGCATATTCCCCTGGAATCTTGCATGCATCCTAGCTTAAAGAAGAGAGAACTTTCTGCTGGATTAGCAGAGGTCGGAACTTCAGCAACACGTGCCATCACAACCAATTCAGCTCTGTTCTGTGTGAAAGTACTTTGGCCTGTTGGGCCAGAAAAAATGGCTTCACTTGCTTGTGCAATATATGGTTTGATGCTTTGCATTCTTCCTGCTTATGTGAGGGAGTGGTTTGGTAATATAAGTGATCGTTCTACATCATATGCAATAGTCTTTCACAAAAGGGTGTTGTAGTCCTCCACTGATCACAAATGAGCTAGCTCAGGTGCGTGGATTTGACTTAGATCTTTTGATCTATAGTTATTATGATAGTTCTTGAATTTTCCTAATTGACATCCCTCTAAGGTTCTTTGTTTTGAAAAGAACGTTTTTCGCGAAGTTGGTGTTTGGTATGTCACGGAAAATGCTGTCAAGTGTAAGTCATTTTCCAGCATGGTTCAAAGTCGCGGTAGCAGCCTATGTATGACTTGTTATCGGCTACGGGCGATATGCACCTGTCTGCTAGTTAGGAGTTTCAAATTTTTTGAAAAAAAGTTTTGAATTTTTTTTTTAAATAAGAACAAGATGGATTAAGTAAGTTCACAAAAAACATTAGGTTCGCTAGTTAGGAGCTTCAAATTTTTTAAAAAAAAGTTTTGATTTTTTTTTTAAATAAGAACAAGATGGATTGAGTAAGTTCACAAAAAACATTATGTAGTACGCATAGCATTGTCCAAATGATAAAATAGACATATCGTAAACATGGCTACTGCTAAATTGCGTAAAAATTGAAAGTAAATTCATTAGATATTTTCAAGTTATACTTAACTAGGTACTATGTAGGTATAATTTTTTATAATATATATATATATATATATATATATATATATATATATATATATATATATATATATGTATATTTATTTCTAAGTAAAATGGCTACAATTTTTTTTAAGCTCTAGTTAACTTAGCTACTAATAGTATGTATAATTGTTTTTTTTAGCTAAATAGTTTAAGTATAATTTATAAGTTGTAGTTAACTTGAATGCTAGTTTTATTTTCTAATACCAATTTAGGCACCAGTTAAAATGTATTCAGTACAATTTCTCCATGATTTGGTCCGAAATTTTTTGCTATGCGATAGGCTGAAATTTTGCGGAAACATACAATTTACATGAATAATCGTTGATTTTTTGACTCGT
Organism: Hedera helix; assembly: GCA_947179155.2. Classification (NCBI taxonomy): domain Eukaryota; kingdom Viridiplantae; phylum Streptophyta; class Magnoliopsida; order Apiales; family Araliaceae; genus Hedera; species Hedera helix. The sequence goes on along the minus strand of OX359276.1, from coordinate 48,502,972 downwards.
ATCAAGGTTGTGGTTTAACAAGGGCTGAAACTACATAGATGCGCTGAAATTTCGGCGTATAGGCTGAAACTTTGAACCTTGTTATCCAATCAACTGAAAATCTCTTCATTATCTTAAGAAACCACTTACGAATACAATTCTATAATTTATTTGTTCGACAATGCCCAAGTGCATTCTCTCCCCTCTCTGTCTCTATCTTCATTTAATAACACTCTTCTCTCTTTTCTCCTTTTTTTTTCTCTTATTTTTTTCTTGATTAAGATCATATACATTTACTTTCACAAAATACATGTATAATTTTGTAATGTTTTTTTCCCGCATATTAAATCATTTCCTTTCAAATTCATCCCTCTTTTCTTGTGATATCTTATCATAGTATTTTTTAATTGATTCATCTCTTTATTGATCTATAAAATTTTCCAGTGGTTTGGAATTGATATATTTTTAAGCATGTAAGATGTAATTTTTGGATTATTATGAAGACTTTGGTTTATGATAAATTTACTTATTTTGGTATTTTATGTATATTTTACTCCTATAAATACTTTTAAGTAATGATCAAGAGCAATATCATAGACTACTAATGTGTGTTTGTGCTTATTAATTATATGAAGCATTTTGGTAGTACTAATATGTATTTATACTTGTTAATTTTATGAATCATTCCACCTCATTTTTTATTTATAAAGTTGTAACAAGTGTAATACTTCAATTTATATATATATATATATATATATATATATATATATATATATATATATATATATATATATATATATATTTACTCTTTTGTACAGAAAGTAAGAAAATTCTCATTGGTGGAGCTAGAGTACTTAATTTTAATCACATAATATGAAAAAAGAATCAAACCTCAAACCGTGCATGGAAAGGCCATAATTGCTAGTGCTTGACTGAGGCTATAAATAAGCGCATGACCTTTATATAATAGTGCCTCCACTGAGGTTCAAACCCATGATCACTCATATAAGAGAGGGTATGATACCATTTGAGCTAGAGCTCGTTGGAAACTATAGCATTTTAAAAAAAATGATTTCTCATAAAAAATGTTTTCCCAGACAGACACAGAGCCTAAGCTTAGTTCTGAACTTGCTAATAGTTAACGCGCTTACTGGTCTTCTTCATTTTTTTGTTGACAACAATATTACATGTTATTTGGGAACTTGTGGTAGAAATTGAGCAAACTTCGATACCATATCATTGTTTTTCTTCATTCTTTTTTATAATTTTATATGTAGCTTGGAAAACCTGAACACCCACCCCCATTTAAAATAAAAATACTAATATGACCACGTGATTTTCCTTTTCTTAATGCAGATCAAAAAAGCCAATTTTTCTGATGAGAATTTTTCAGTTGGTGTGAGCAAATCAGCCAATGAGGTTTTTGCTACCTACACAAAGGATGAAACAGGAATGGATTTAGTGATTCGTCTTCCTGCTTCGTACCCACTGCGACCAGTGGATGTGGATTGTACTAGGAGCCTTGGGATAAGTGAAGTAAAGCAGAGGAAATGGTTAATGTCTATGATGTCATTTGTTCGGAATCAGGTACTTCTCGCTCCTATTTTAGTTGATCTTCATGTTTTCCACAATTTTCTTATAGAAAAATAATTATTAATGGAAGACATAAATACAAGCAGATGAGGGACTGGGGACAAGGAGTCCACCCACCCTATAACTAACTAGTGGACATAAAAAGAACAACAAACACTTAAAATGGTCAGTGCTCCAGTCTGTACAATAATCAGACTCAGAATGCTCCTAAAGCTCCCATACAGCCCAAAATGAAGCAAGAAGCATAATCTTATCCCGCACAAAATGAATGATAAATAGTTGTCTCGAAAAGTCTTAGCATTTTTCTCATTCTAGATCTCTGAAGAATAGAGAAGGTCGCACACTTCCATAGTGGCTTAGCATCATTCCTTCTGCCTCAAAACTGAATAAACAAGGACCCCTAGAAACTAAGGTCCTATGTTTGACATCCAAGGCTCAAAGATGGAGTTTGCAACTGACATGAGAATATCTCTGACACAGCAAAAGGTGCGTAGCACTAATAGAATCACAAGAATTCCAGCAAAATCCTTAAAGAACATGAGGATGGATAAAAACTGTCAACCAATTGTATTTTTGAAATAATATTTGCAAAATAATACCCTAGTAGCATAGTTGTCATGGCGAGACACAACTATAGTTGATCGCCAAGACGCCTAGGCGATAAGGCACTCGCCATGGAGTCTGTATGGCGATAAGTTGTTTACAATGTGTAATTTATACATTATTTATTTTACTTAAAAAGTATATTGAACAATAAAATTTTATATACATTAAAACTCAAAATATAATAAATAGCATTATGGAATATACTTCAAAACACAATTATATGAATACTTCACAATCAAATTCAAAAATAAAACACTTAACATTAAAAATTAGTAGAACAAAACAAACACTACGTAAAAAATAAATAATCAATCAATTCAACACCCATCACACATTACAAGTTTAATAAGTAATAAAATTACAATACATTGCAAGTCCCATGGGTTATGATGATGAGTCATGGGTAAAAATGATTTAATCACCTAACTTGAACCAGCTACTAAGGCGTGAGCCTTGGCAGCTCAGCGTTCAAGGCGTGAGCCTTGTCCTACTTTAGTGTTAGGACGCCTAGTTGTCGCTTAGGCGACGCCGTGACAATTATGCCTAGTAGACTATTTATACTACCTACACCCTAAAAATAAATAAAATCTAATAAACTTAAAAATTAAGACTAAAACATAAACATGCCAAAAAATAATTAAACCTACTGGGCTAACCTAATTAATCAATAAAAGTGCATCAAATACTGAAATTGTCCATAAATAACAAAACTTGAATTATAACAAATCTTCCTTGATATTCCTTCCCGTGTCAATCTCTTTTGAGAAACCATAAGCTGTCCATAAAATCCAAGGAATAGAGCAGCTTGAGTTATTGGAATTTTATGGTCAAGAGTGGAGTAAGTTACCCAAGGAAGGGGATAAGAAGTTTCCACTCAAGAACATAGCATGAGTACACAATAGTGAAGTTATGCAACTCAGTCACCACAATCCTTAAATTGAGTGTCATGGGTCTCGAAGAGATTCGAGACAAACTAGGTGCTCTACTAAAGTAGAACCCTAGTTGATTTTGAGGAAATGGTGGGATTACAAGGAAACTTATGGAAAGGAATATAGGACTTTGAATGCTATGAAAGGACACGATGCTCGGGATACAATTAACCAACAAAGTAATAACTGTTGGAAACCATGTAAATAGGTTTCCTAAGTACCCAATGGAAAATGAAAAAGATAGTTCTATATGGAGTTTGGCGAGGATTATGGCACCATTTCACCCCCTTTAACCCAATGTCCGAAGAAAAATATCACTCTATAGATTTAAATACATGATAAATCCCATGAAGATCTCAAAGAAGCTATATTTAGTGAAGAAGCCATTGGAGCAAACTATGATAAAGAACTGCACTTAGATGGGAATCAAAGTCAGTTGTTGCTCCCTTTGGTGGTGAAGGAATACAAGAATTCATTGCAATATCAAGCCACTGTCAAGGAAAACTATATCAGATTTCTTCACTGTTAAATATATAAGGATTTGGCCATGCAGAAGTGGAGTTATGCAAATTCGGGCGCTTCAATTTTGATGTAGGCGGAATACCAAGGGAAAACTACAGCATAAGATCCATGAGGACATGGAATTTTTGAAGGGGAGGTAATTGTTAGGCCAAGGGCCTTGGTGAAAGAATTTGAAAATATAGGACTTGCTGAGTTGTAAAAGTGGTTTCTAGATTTAGAAGGTGTCATGTGCATGATTTAGTTATTTAGAAAGCATGACAAGTACATGTGATAATGGCTTATTTTAGTTTCAAGTCTTTTAGTACCATAAATATGTGAAAGCATGAACTGCATTGTAACTAGAATCAATTAATGAAGAAGTGGCTGTCTCTATCTTTATCTCTATCCAACTCTCTATTAATCTACGAGAAGGTGAGGTCATTTTTCTTTCCAAACGCCATACGGTTCACCACCCGATGATATGGAGAGTCCCACTCCAGTATCCACTTTGATTCATGCAGCTTCTATTATTTCTTCTTCCCCAACTGTTTTCTATAAAATTTCTGCCTAAACCTCCTCCAGCTCACTGTTTTATCTCCATATTCAGCAACTAGCTTCGATTTTTAGTTGAGACTATATTTTGGGACTGAAACTGGGTCAGGATCTAGTGTTGATCATGAGATGATAAACAGATTACAGAGAGAGAATAAAATAAAAGCACACTAGCATATAGAAATATACATATATGTTAAAGTGAAATAAAGACAAAGGCAAATGGGAGGGGAAAAAGAGGGAAAAGAGAGAAAACTACAGAGAAAGAAAAGGGAAAAGGGAAAGGGGAAAGGGGGGAGGGGGAGGAGGCGGAAGGCGGAACCCAAATGTGAAAAGCACACTTGCATATAGAAATATACATATATGTTAAAGTGAAATAAAAACAAAGGCAAATGGGTGGAAAAAAGAGGGAAAAGGGAGAAAGAAAACAACACAAAAGGAAAAGGGAAAAGGGAATAGGAAAAGAGGGGAGGAGGTGGGAAGGTGGACCACAAATGTGTTGGTTTCATTTTAGTTTGTCTACATGATACAAAGCTGTCTGCAAATAGAGCCTTGTAGGGTCACTACTCACTTGATAAAGCTCGTTGGTATTCAACCTATGTAACACAATCCAAACAGAAGCCTTGGCTTTGGATGGAACCTTTGCCTTCCATATGTACCATATGTAAGATACAAGTCATATGCACATCATATCCATTCGAACGAATATTATGCATATATGCACTATAAGATATTTGTTTCTGATATTGTTTCCAGACAAATTTTCTTCTGTCAGATTTACCATATTGTTTGTTGGTCAAATCCGAGTTTCAGTAGCTTTTCATGAAATGTAGATATACTAAATTACCGAGTCTATTTCTCTGCATTGCACAGAACGGAGCCTTAGCTGAAGCGATACGAATATGGAAGAGCAACTTTGACAAGGAATTTGAAGGTGTTGAAGAATGCCCCATCTGTTACAGTGTCACATTCGCACTGCTAACCACAGCCTTCCCCGCCTTGCTTGTAAGATTTGCAAGCACAAGTACCACTCAGCCTGTCTGTACAAATGGTTCTCAACCTTGCACAAGTCAACTTGCCCACTGTGCCAGTCTCCTTTCTTATCTTTTACCATCTCAAGGCCTGCCGTTCTTTTCTTGCCAGGAGTGGTTGAGGCAGGTAGGTAGCTACTAAGGGGCCCAGGAAGCCCAAGCTACCTGGAAATTTGGAGGAAAGATAATTTAAGCCTGTAAAGTTAATTATTTTAACTTTAGGCCCACAAGATTTATCAAAAAACATGAGTATATCTATAAATACTATTCGAGGACAGGGTACAGATCTAAATTTTATATTCTGAAAATGATCCGAAATCTGACACCGAAAGAAGGAAAGAATACGATGTTATGAGAATAGGGTGTTTCAAAGAAGGATTAGACGAATAGGGTGAGTCAATTTGAAACATGAGCAAATCAGTAAATTTATCACTCTGTTCATTAAATAAATGCTACATATTAAGGTATTTTTCCGATATTAGAGGTCCTTTATACTGCAATATAAGGAAATCAGAATTCATCTGAAAGGTACAAAATTGCCCATAAAATTTGCCTTGGGGGTTCTGCAACTGGACTCTGCGAATTTATTCAGGGACAAACAATTATTATATCCTAACCTCTTGATAAAAACTTCTGGCTTCATCGCTTGGTTTTAGTAAAGCATTTTCGCTAGAGTCACTGGAAAGTATTTTTCTTGTAAAAAAAATAATTATGGAGTATTTGGTAAATAAGTTTCAAGAGTACTTTTAGAAGAAAAGTAATTTGGTACGTTTTAAAGTTGGCAAGAGCAGTAGTAGTAACCTTACACTCTCCCTCTCATAAAGGAGGCTGCTACGATAGGAGGCAGGATAATATGGAATTGAAAGACATGCGTTGGTACTTATTTAAATATTTTGAATGTTATTTCAGAACCACAAAACGTTACAGTCTAAGTGGGAAAATAAAATCTACTGTTGATCTTTTGGTATGTAAAAGATATTTTGTTTGGTACTTGCGTAAAATAAAAAAATAGTAGAACACACGAGATGTTTAGTTTGGAAAGGGAGAATTTGATGTTATCAGAGTAACTGATAACAATTATCTATTTATCACTATCTTTTATTTTTATATATTTTTGGCTTTAGAATTTAGTTTTCGAGATAACATACAAAAATTTTCTCCATCTGCTCCTTCAATCATAACCAATAAACAGAATTATTCAGACTTTTATATCAATTGACGTAGCGGAATAACGGTGAGACTAATTTTTTTTAGCACAAACATGATATGTAAGTTAACGTATTAACACAAATAAGATAAAATCCACACAAAGAACATAATGAACTCAAAAAGAGAACAAAAAATAATAATCTCAATTAATCAAAACATTCTCTATTCTCTGTAATTATTCTAGAAAACATAATTATAATACTAAATTACTTTCCTATGACTAATTGAAAAAGGAAAATAATTTAAACCTAATGCTATATGAAATTATCAAAACTAAATCCTAAAACATAAACGGATCAAATATAAATTAAACTATTAATTTTTCCTAACTAATAAATAAAATAATACAAAATATATTAAATTTTCGCACATGATAAAATATATGAAAATCTGAATCTTTATTTTTATTTTTCATTGTATAATACTACCTCTATTTTAAGAAAATATTCTCATTTGCAAACACACAAAAGAGTTTTCATAAAAGGAGTTTAACTGAAAAGGGGAGAGATTTCAACATCGTAATGCTATTATTAATTAATTAACTTTCTCTTCGTGATAAATCATATACACTTTTTATTATACTCCCCCAATTCCTTTTTATCTGACTTTTTAGAAGAAGAAAAATTGTTCCTTTTTATTTGTAATTTATAGATTTCAAAGAAACATTAAATGCTTAATTTTCATATTATCCTTTATGCATAAAGGCTAATTTATTTCTCTCTCATCTTTTCAATAAATTTTAAAAGACTAATATTAAAATTTTATACTCAATTTAGTCAATTAGACAAAGCATTAATTGCATTTCTTAATCTATATATGCATAACTTTAAAAAGACAAATAAAAAAGAATTGATGGAGTAACATTTATGTCCAGTCTTGTAGTGCTCATCACAATTAAAACACAACCCTTTCTCCTTCATACTCATCATTTTTTTTCCCAGGTCAATTTCCCAATAATAGGGTTCAACCTAAATTTATTCATTTGCTGCATAATTTTCTTACAAATTCCATCACCCTAGACCAAAGGTACTCTATACCAAAAGTGATAGTTTAGTGGTAAAAGTCTTTCCATTTACTGTGTTCGACTTTACCCCTCAGCAAGAGATTAAAGGTAACTTTTCCCTATGTTCCTCTTAGCTCCCCTCCTGGCCCCTCTCCCAAGCTCTTTCTAGGCCCTTAAGATTAAAATATACCCCTAAATTTACTATATTGTAATAGTATAAGTTTAAAAAATAAAAAAATCATTACCTTGATCCTTTCAAAGAAGATGCACTGGTATAAGTTGGAGACCTAGACATAGAAATAGGTCCTCTATTCCTTTTGTTAATAGCCTCTATAACGGTCTTCGACCCTAGCAATTGCTCTTATTACATTAGACAATTTGTTTGATTTCGTCAATCTCATCATGCCTCCGGTTTATTCCTTTAATGATCCTCCCACAAAACATTTTACAAGTTAGGCCTCATTTAGGGTTTTTTGCTTTTACCAAAGGTCTTCAAATGTCTCAAACCTCTTTTTTGATATTGAATCACAGTTGAAGTTTGTTAAAGCCTATTAATTTTTGACAAAACATTGTTAAAATAATAATTCCCAAATTTTATTTCTACATGCTTCACAACTTGTGTCCAAGATAAATCAAATTTGATTTATTATAGGGTGGAACTTGCTGGGAACCCAGTTTCAAATTCACCTTCGAGGCTTATAAGCTCATCAAGCATGGGAAATTAGTTACATTTCATAATCCAGTTTTCAGTAGCTTGATAATTAAAAATAGGAAAATCATATCTACAACTCCTAATATTTTGGGGCATACCCCTTTCATGATTGGTGTGAAGCAGATTTAGGAGAATTAGTTGTTAATACCTTGAGATGAAATGAAGATAAATTCTTCATTAAGTTCAAGTGCATAAACCAGCTATAAGTACAAATATTTTTCATTAAATTAGTAATTAGATGCTTAATCTAACACTAATTAGGTTTCATTTGTAGGTTACCTCTCATTTTAAAAGGTTTAGACCCATCTCCCTGGAAGTCTTCCTGACAACATCCATATCTAGGCCTTTGGTAAAGGGATTCGCCAAATTTTCTTTTGACTAGACATAGGTAATTGCCACAACTCCGTTACGAATTTGTTCTTTTATATATCTATGTCTTAGACTTATGTGTCTTGACTTTCCATAAACATTATTATAGGCACGTGATAATACCGCTCCATTATCACAAAAAATAGATATAGCTGTCATTGGCTTAGTTCGAAGAGAAATTTCTAATATTAAATCCCTAAGCCATTTAGCTTCCTCTATTGCAGTTGCCAAATTCAGATTTCATTGTTGAATTAGTAAGCAAGGTTTGTTTCTTGGAAGTCCAAGAAATTGCACCGCCACCTAAAGTGAATATTCATCTACTTGTACATTTTTCTTCACTTGTAAATCTGATATCTAATTGGTATGTGAAAAACATTTTAGAACCGCTGGATAATTTTTATAGCTTAATGCATAATTCATTGTACCTTTTAAGTACTTAAGTACACCAGAAACGACATTCCAATGAATTTATCTCGGGTTATGAGTATACCTACTCAACATTCCTACTACAAAAGCTATATCCGATCTAATATATTGCATTGCATACATCAAATTACCAATTACACTAACATATTCTAATTGAGACATTATTTTTTCTTTTATTAGGAGTTAACTTAATAGAAAGATCATATGGAATTGAAACAACATTGCAATTTTCATGATTATGCTTCTTTAACAATTTCTATATATAATGAGATTGTGTTAAAGAAATAGAATCTGAAGATTTATTAATTTCTATACCCAAAATTATATTTGCCTCGCCCATATCTTTCTGGTCAAAATAAGAAGACAAAAAAGCATTAGTTTCATTAACTACTTTAATATTAGTACCAACTATTAACATATCATCAACATATAAACAAATTATAACAGCACCATGCGTATTAAATTTAGAATAAACACAATTGTCAGATTCATTTATTCTAAAACAATGTGATATAGCCTTTTCATCAAATTTTTTATGTCGTTGTTTAGATGATTGTTTTAGGCCATACAATGATTTAATAAGTTTGCAAATTTTATTTTCTTGGTCTTTCAAAATAAAACCTTCAGGTTGATCCATATAAACTTCTTTATCTAAATCTCCATTTAGAAAATTAGTTTTAACATCCATTTGGTGTATAAATTAATAAGTTATGTATTAATGCTAAAGCAACCAATATTCTAATTATACTTATTCTTGTTTCGGGAGCATAGCTATCAAAATAATCAATATCTTCTTTTTGTCTAAAACCTTTGGCCACAAATCTAATTTTAAACTTGTCAATGGATCCATCCGTTTTTAATTTTTTTTTGAAAATCCATTTACAGCTAATAGGTTTACAATCAGGGGGGTAAATTTACTAATTACCACAATTTATTTGCCATAATAGAATCTATGTCATCGTTAATGACTTCTTGCCAAAAGCCTAAATCTCAAGAAGACACAACTTCTCTAAATGTCAATGGATCTGTATCAGATTTCTCACAGAATAGTTTTCTACATAAAATGCATAAGAAATAGTAATTTCGTCTCTATCTTCTTCTGCCAAGTACATATAAAAATTATAATCATAAAACTTCTTGGTCATCTTCCTTTTACTTCTTCTAGGCCTTTCATCTTCTTCCTTTCCATGAATTAAAGAAGACGAATTTTGATCCTCATTTTCTATGTGTTTTCTTTTTCTTTTCCTAGAAAATGAATTCTCATAGAATTAGCATCTCTAGATTAAATTATCACATTCTTGCCAATGGTCTCAGTTGATCGCATTGTTAAGAATTTATATGCTTTACTATGTAACGCATAACTAAGAAAGACACATTCAATAGCTTATCTACCAACTTTAGGTCTTTTAGGATCAATTAACTTTATTAATGTTCTACATGTTAGAATTTGAGCCAAATTCAAAATGAATGAAAGGTTGTGACTTTTCGTCCGTACAGACACTCCCGTTCAAAAAGTCATGTATCTTCGTTCGTAAGGGTTGTGACCGTTCGCAATGGTTGTAACCGTTCGCAAGGGTTGTAACCTATCTGAAGGGTCATTAAACCCTCCTATAAATAGTCTAGGGAGGCAGCCATTTGGAATACACAATTCATTCAAATCATTAAGGCATTCTAGTCTCCTAGTCTTTATATTTCACAAGTTATTAGAGAAAGAGTTCAAAGTATTTCTTTGGTTCGTTGTGTGTGTTATTTGTAGTGCTGCTATGACATACGTTGTCATTATATCCTGGGAGACAAGTGCCGCTAACTCGAAGCACCAATAAGGAGGGCATAATTGTCTTAAGGACATAGTATATAAAATACTAACCCTTGACATATTCTTTTCTTAGAAGTTCGGTATATAAGATAAGTTTATTTATCAGTTTCAATTATTATTAATTTGTAAGTTGCAAATATATATTATTAAATATATATTAGTTTTCAATAACAATCATTGAACAATTATTGTCTTAAGATTGTTATTGAAAACTAATATATATTTAATAATATATATTTGCAACTTACAAGTTAATAATAATTGAAACTGATATATATATATATATATATATATATATATATATATATATATATATATATATAAACGTATCTTATATACCGAACTTCTAAGAAAAGAATATGTCAAGACTATTATTTTATATATTATGTCCTTAAGACAATTATGCCCTCCTTATTGGTGCTTCGAGTTAGCGGCACTTGTCTCTCAGGATACAATGACAACGTATGTCATAGCAGCACTACAAATAACACACACAACGAACCAAAGAAATGCTTTGAACTCTCTCTCTCTAATAACTTATGAAATATGAAGACTATGAGACTAGAATGCCTTAATGATTTGAATGAATTGTGTATTCCAAATGGCTGCCTCCGTAGACTATTTATAGGAGGGTTTAGTGACCCTTCAGATGGGTCACAACCCTTGCGAACAGTTACAACCACCGAGCTCTCGGGCTGCCTCCGAGCTACCATCGAACCCGAGCAACCTCACTGCCGGACAACCCCGAGCTTCTACCACCGAGCACACCAAGGAAGTGCCGAGCCCCCCCAGCCGCCTAAGAGCCGAGCTCCTCCCACCGCCGGCCGACCTAGAGGTGTCGACCCCAAGAAACTCGGCCGACCCCGAGATGCCGAGCACAGACTACCGAACCAGCGGGCCTTCGCGCCGAGCTCCCACCAAGCTAATGGACCGATGCCGAGCCTCGGGGTCCCTGCCGAGGTGATGCGGGAGTGCCATCGAGCTGAACCTCCTCCAAGTCCCGAGACCGAGCACCCTCCTAACTCCGAATCGCACCGACCTATGACCCACACCACAGAGCTACTACTACCGAGCTTGTACACCCAACTGCCGTAAGAGGGGTTGTCGTCAAGCCGCCCACACCAAACCGCCGAGCACTGACTACCGTGAAACCCACTCAGCAGTCGAGCTCCCGATGAGCCAACGACGTCCGACCCAGAGGTGCCCGACCCATGCCCGGATATTGGGATGAGAACTCGTGTCGCGGAAGTGCAGCAACTGCTCTGTTAGCTATGTACTGCAACTATCCTCTTTCATGAAAAGAATATTAATGACTTCAAATAATATATTAGTGTTAATGAATTGATGGGTAATATAATACAAGTGGACCCTTCGACGATAACAACTAGATTTACAAATATCATGACTTGGAATAGGATCAATTCACACCAAATCACATGTAATAACAATATAATATTTATCACATAAAATCACAATTTAAATTGTAGAACTTATAGAACTTATCTGGATTTCCGATGTTGAATAATAAATTTGACGCCACAAATTTAATTAAAACCCGATCAAATAATTAATCCAATACGTCACAAAAATTGCTTAAAAAGAAGTTGGTAATTTGAATCAAATATCAGCCCCTCTTCTAGCGCCAATGTTGACGTCCAATTTTGGACGTGGGTCGAAATCACCAGGTCGGCCAACCCAAAATGCCTCACCAATGAAGAGCCCAAAACATGCTGAAATGAAAGATATTTGATCAAGCCAATACTGAAAATAATAACACAATAATTTACGTGAAAACCCAAATCGAGAAAAACCACGGGTGATATGCCAGAAATCCACTAGAATGATATTGAAGGTGTTACAACATAACGATCCGCAGCGAGACAACAATGTTTCCTCAAACACGTGGTGTATATCACTACCCTTCGATATTTACCAACGTGTATGAATGGTGCTTGTTGTACACGCTGTATACTACAATAACTCTGAATATATCGGTGCGCCGGAGTATGAACAAGATGAAGTATTCCGGTTCCATCTTTGGTGTGTTGGGGAAGACGACCTCTTCCTCCCTCGTGATGTAGCCTTCTCAAAGTGCTGATGACAGACACCCCCTTCCTTCTCTCTCCTGCTCCTTCTTCATGATGTGTGTCTGTGGATAATGATGCCCCCCTTGACCTTCCTAGATACGAAGATATATGTATCTAAAGTAACCGCCTCTCTTTATCTAATATTAAATTATTACAAATATCTAAACGGCGAGTCACCACTCACTCATCCACGTGTGCAGCAACGAATGGATGTATGACTGTATCATACATACACCAGGCCTAGCTTTATCAGATATTTAAAGGATGACACGTACCAAATATTTACACCCCAACAGTGGGATTTACGTTTAAACCATGATCAACATGTCAATTTTGTTATTAATTATTTCTCTATAATCAAGTACTCTTGTTCTTTATAAAATATTCATGGGATTCTTAAGTTCTAGATATCAAAATTAACTAGAAGTACCAAATATCATGACTTAATAAAATCATGAACTTTAGGAAAAAAAACTCAACATTATTTAAGGTTTTTGTATTTAATTCGTAGTTACATGCGATGCTTTTTTCTTTACGCTGATCTGAAATTCGGCCAACAGATACTCCATTATCCCTTGTAACAATTTAAACATTCTTGGTCCTTGATTGTTCCTCTCGACATTTACGATTCCAAGGACCGACAACTCTAAGATCAAATGTTGTGTTTAGAGCTAGAATTCATGAATTACAACAACACAAATGATAGAATTGAATAAGAAAAACAGATAATTCAGGTAGATAAAAGAACTGAAAATGGTTTAAATTCATAAATGGAACGAATGGATGACTTTTCTCTCTCTCTCTCTCTCTCTCTCTTGTATACAAACTCAGATTCTCTAGTCGAAAGATAAACGCTAATACAAAATTAAGTATAAATGTTTAACCAACTTAATTAACTGATCCAATTTACTAGTAGGCAGCTGACAAGCGTTCCTTCTGGTTCACTTCAAAACATCTCCATTCATTATTAGGCTGGACTCTGTATATATGAATTAATTAATGGTCACAAGTGCATCCAAAGTGATCACTCATCAACCAATACCAAGAGCTACGTACATCCTAGCTAGGCCTAGTTATTTGATTAATATATATCATAATTAATTGATTAATTGCTTGAATAGAAAAATCAATGACCACTCAATGACCAAATGATGAAAAATCCATATTAAATATCCAAATACACGAGAGACTAACGAAATCGATGGCATGTTGAAGTAGTAGTAGTATAACTTCTTTTATTGTTTCTTTCCTTTTTCTCTTGCAAATACGTAGAATAAGCTTCTAGGTTCCATCCCTTGGCTACAATGGCAGATGATAATTAGCAGGGGAGTAAGGCGAATAGGGTGAGCTTGCCACAAACGATGGAGGAGTGCTAGGAATATGGGCCGAAGTGGGTGTTCTTGGAGTCGTTGGGCCTCTTGATCTAGATATCATTTCACTACGTCCACCACCATATCTATTCTCACTGCTTCTCCTGGGCCCCTTCTCGGCCCACTTGAGCTCTTGCAGCTTTGCAGTACGTGGATAGCCCATACAACATCCTGCCCAACACCCTATCTTTCCTGCTTTTTGTATGTACCTATATATAGTCAATACAACAAGTATCAAAATTATACATACATTCTCTAACTACATATCACCACTACCTACTTCCCACAAAATTTACAAGAGTATATTTTTGTTCCATGTTAACACCTAAATTTATTAAGTACTTAATTTAATAGTGATGACATGATAACTTAACCATGTGATGATAAACTTGGTAACATTTTATACCATCATAAAAAAAAAAAAAAGACATCTTTTTTGGAACAAATTAATAAACATGAGTCTTTTCATGGATAGGGATAGTAATTAGCAGGTCATTATCTTAAAAGTATAAATGTCAAGTTAATTACTCTCTCCATTTCAAATTATAAAGCTCACTATTAATTGATTTTTGAAAGTTAATTTTAGACATTTTCAAATTCAAAATTAAGATAATTTTTAAAAATTCTAAAATAATAAATCTTTCAATGAGTAACACTTTTAAATAATTTACAATATTCGTCACTGTATTGATTAAAATTAAATGAATTTGTGTCAATTTTAAATTTAAAAATGTCTTAAGTTGACTTTAAAAAGTCAATAATATAACTTATATTTTGAAAGTAGAGAATAATAAACGATAAAAAGTGAAATATCAGGGCACAAGAAAAATTGTGGTTCGTTCTTTCCCAAAATTTAACCAAACAATTAGTTTGGCTAAACACTTTATTAGTTACTTATAAATGCCAAGTTAAGTTAGTTAGTTTTTGGATTAATTAGTTCGGCTAAATATTTTATTAAAGTTAATTATTCGTTATTATGGTTGTAGTTATACAAATTTAATACATAAATGAAAGTTAAATGTGGTCAAACGTATATATAACTCATGTAATATGCACTCCGATAATAAAGGTGGCTGAATTTCTAATTAATTAGGATATATATATATCATGGGTAGTACATACTTTGGAGAGCGATACAAGAAAATATATACTTTATATAGTCTCAATTGTAACTCGAATAATATTTGTGAGTCGGATATGCTTATTAAGCCAAAATTATACGCACGCTGTGGTGATCAAGTAGGAGAATCATTATTGGATCATGTTAATGAATTAGATAATGATACGTCCTTAATTCAGTGTGGATAGTGATGAAAATGAAAATAATACTCCATCTGTTTCATATTATTTGATCATTGTTAATTTTTAAAAATTAATTTAAGAGATTTTTAAACTTAAAATTAACATAAATTCTTTTAATTATAATTAATATAGTGATAAATATTGCAAACTAGGTTTTATTGTTTCATAATTTTTAATGACTCATCTCAATTTTAAATTTAAAAATGTCTTAAATTAACTTTCAAAAATCAATACTGATAATATAATTTAGAACGAAGTAAGGAAGTATAACAACTTTTTCTTTGGTAACTAATGAATTAGGAAGATTGTAATCTCATAGTGTTGTACATTACAATTTAATTAGTCAGTATTAGGTACGTACGTACCTTTGGCTAAATCTCTTTCCCAAACACTCGATACATTTCCTTCCTTCAGTCATCTCTCCCATCCCTATGCTCACACATTGCCTGCAATACACCCTTCCGCAAACCTACACAATTAATTAGTAGAGAAAAAGGACTTAATATATAAGAGTGTTCAAAAATTCCCATGCACTTACTGCAAACGAATTAGTACTTTAATGTGTGGCATAAATAGTAGAAAGAAAAAAATAGTAATAGGCGAGTTCAAATCAGAAATCTCATCCGTAAATAAAAAGTGACTAGCTAGTAATAGTATTAAGCTACAGGAGTATAGTGGTTTGTGATTACTGCTCAGATCTTCTGACTTTGATAAGGTGGACGAGTCAGATATGAGTTGAATATAGATTTTGAGGCCAGTATATTTTTGAAGTGACGTGATTTTTTAATCAGAAAAAATTAAGGGCTCATAATATATCGAATGGAAGTTAACTACGAGCCCTACATGATTTACTTCCTTCCACCTTGTGTATATCGTTTAAAACCTGAAAAATCTGTTTTAAGTAATTTTATGTCGGTCAAATTTTAGTAATTTTTTTAATTTTAGTTATTTTATTTTTTTTATCCTAATTGTTGTTGAAAAGTAATTTAGAACTATAAATATGCTTCCTAAGATTTCTGAACAATTACATTTTATTAAATTAATTGAAATTGTCTCTTTTGTTCTTTTTGTGAACTTATTGTTTTTCTTGTGAATTTAAGAGTTTTAAGAGTTTATCTCATTCATATTAATACAATAACTAACTATTTATATTTGTGTTAAAGACTTACCATCTATCTTATTCTCAGACTCTTATGAGAAGCTAGAATTAACAGGATTTTTAGAAAGTGGTATGCTGACGAGAAACAGTTAAAAGGGTCAAGCAAAAAGTCTTACTGTTGGGGTCTTGGGGAAGAGCACATGGATTAATTGATGTAACCTACAAGGTACAGTTGGTTCCTAGAGCGATAGCTATATGTCTCAGAGATGTTTAAAGTTAATCCGTACAATCTGAAGTATTCATTTATTGTTTTAATATTGTGGTATTAAAAAAAGTTTTTTTTTTTACAGAAAAATAAAATAAATAAAGAGTATGAATTATTACCAAACATCGATGTCGAAACATGTAGACAGAGACGCTGCAAATGGTGCAAATATTGGAGTGAGGAATTCCAGGACGTCGTCTTCCAGCGCCAGCAGTAGCAGCATTAGCTTGAAAGGAATTAGGCCCAGTACTCATTATATGGCTGCTTGTGTCATCAAAACCCATGCTGCGACTGCTGAACCCAAGACGTTGATCATCAGCACGGTAACCACTGACGGCATGAGGATGATGATGATGTCCATGTGCATTTCCATGATGATGATGATCATAGGGATATTTGCCGCCTTGGGACGCGTAGTCATGCAAAGCTAATTCCTCTTGATCATCTACGTGGTGGTGGTGCCTGCCGTGCTGATTCCCAGATGAGTCCTGCATATTCATAATACTGTCGTGGTAGCGGTCCTTGTCATGATGATGATTATTATGTTGTTGATGTTGATGATTATTGGATGCTTCAAAGGCTCTGTTGAAGTCTAGGCTGGGGAGTTTTCTTAAAGCAGATCTTGATGATGATGATGACATTTTTAAATCTCTTTTTTGGGTATCAGCAGCAGCTGCTTCAGAAATTGGGTTCAAGGCAGATTTTTTCCTCTCTAAAGTGTTGGTGGGATGATGATGATGTTGTTGTTGTAATTGCGCAAGGTCTTGAAAAGTCAGATTTACCGACTCATCTGGGATTCCTAAATACAAATCTTCTAGCTCTCTTCTAGCCTGGGCCAATGTTGCCAAATCCCCCATTCAATCAATCAATTAATTAGCTAGCTAGCTAGGAGCGATGGATGGATCGAGAAATATCAAATTAATTTAATTAATCAAATGCATGCACCTACCACCTCCCTACCTTCCCTCCCTCTGTATAAACTATATATATATATATATACTGGTCATCCCGGCCATACACATGCACACGGAGATCAGACTAGAGAGGGAGAGAGGGAGGAATAATTAAGCTGTTGAAAGTAGTTAACTAGGATGAGGGGTGAAGACTATTAGTATTTGTAATACAAATTATATAGATGATCAAGTGGTCATGACCGATCAAAAGACTAGTTAATAATATAGTTAATTAAAGATGCATATTATATATATATATGGCCGGTTAAGTCAACAACGTAGAATAAAGTTGGGATAAATGAGATAGGTGAAAGAATAAAATAAAGAAATGAATGGAATAAATAGTAGAATGATTTATTTTAATCTAGATGAGGCGAGTTATTCCATATTTTTCGTTAAGGAATAAAACTTATAAATTTGAGATAAATGAGAATTATTTATTCAATTTTAATAGAGCAATAAAACACAATCTTTTTTTATTCTATAGGAATGAATTATTTCATTCTTACCTTTATTTATTCAATCTAAACGTAGTATAATAAAAATCATGTACAGAACTTCAATTTTTTGCTTTTCCTCTTCTTTTTTTTATTTTATAAAAAGGTAAAATGATTAATCTTATATTTATAGAAAACTGATATTTTTATAATAATTTTTGATATTTTCACACGTAAACCCCATATAAGAATTAATCATGTTCCTCCACAATAGTTAATATGTAAACCCTACGTATGAAAATATCAAAAATTATTATAAAAATATCAATTTCCTATTTATATTCACGGTTTCACCAACTCGATCCTAAGGACGGTATAATAGCCAAAAAGGATGGCCAATTGTTTAATTGATCTGCGTAGTAGATTATATATATATATATATATATATATATATATATATATCCAGCAGGTACGTCAGGGCCGGCCCAACTTAATAAATAAAAAAGCCTGCGCTTTAGGCCCCATTTCAAAGAAGGCCCCAAATTTTTTAAACATCATAAATAATTCATATAAAAAGGTCTTATAAAATATAAGCTAAATAATTTTTTAGGGCCCATAATCCAATTCAAATATTAAATAAGTAAAAAAAAATTAACAGTATAAAAAAAAGCCTCATTTAAATAAAAATTATTAATACTCCTTCCGTCCCAAAATAAAAGTTCTCCATTGATTTTTGTAGTCAAATTGACCATTTTTAAAATTAACAATTAAACATATATATTTAGATTTTTAAAAAAGTAAACATTGAGATTAGTACTAAATTTTATATAATTTATAATGTTTATAGGCTTTTTACATATATATTAAATAATAATAAGCTATATTTATTCAAAAAATGATCAATTTGACCGTAAAAGTCAATAAAAAATGTACCAAATATAGAAGGCTTCATTAAAAATATCGCTTTAGCATTATCCAAAAATAAATAAATATCGCTTTAGGCCTCATATTGTCTTGAGCCACCCCTGAGGTACGTACGTATTTATGGAACATTGACGACAAATTAAATTAGCCACTGTCCAAAATATATAGGGCGTAAAAACAAAGGGAAACATAAATAAGGCTCTAAGGTATGCATGGGTAATATCGATCGATCTTCCAAAAACAAGAAGAAAATGACAAATTGGCTGTCCGGCCGGACCATTTGAATATAGACTCAGAATTAAATGTCATGACGACTTTCATAGTCAATATCATCATACTCTGTCTCAACTTGGGAAACGGAATTATCTATATACGGTTACGGTTAAGAAGAAGATTACGAACTACTACTATACAGAACTTAACGTAGCAGTACTAAAATAATAATAAACCTGTCACTTTGTCATCGTGTTCTAGTTCACGAACAAGAAGGCCGTCGATTGAGATATTAATTACCTTTATTTTATTACATCTCTAGCAAGTTAATGTCAAGCTATGAATTAATGTAATTTCATTTTCATGTTTAGGTATACATGTATATACACTTTTATAGGTGAGATGACAAGCTTGGTTTGTTTAGTTTAGAATGCACACAGCACACTGGAATAATTAGATTAAGTTAAGAATTAATCACCTTCTGCTTTGTCTTAATAACAAAGAATTAATCATCTGCCAAGTCAGATGATCAATCAAGAACAAGCACATGATCAGTAATATAAAAAGTACTCCCTCTTTTCCCTAAGTCATTTAAGACGTAATCACACATATTAAAAAAATCTTATTAATATTAATATTAGGTAATTAATATTGGTTTAAAATTTTGTTACTGTATGCACTAATTAATTACTCCAACATCCTCTCTCTCTCTTTCTCTCAGTTACTCTATCTTTAAGGGTAAAGTAAAAAATAATTAGATTTTTTCTCTTAGATATAGGGCTGTAAATGGTAACAGAAAAATTTGTATTCGTCTGTATCCGTATTCAAAAAAATAAAATATATTATTCACATTCGAAAAAAAACGAATATATCTGTATTCGGTTTAAAGGTATCTGTACATAAATGGATACGAATACGAATATAGCATATTCGTATTCGTTTAACATCCGACCGTAAATATATCTGGCAGATAACGGATATCCGAATTCGTATCTGTATCCGGATAACTTTTATATATATATATAATAAGCAAACGAATTTTTTTTAAGTGGCATTACTTATATAATAATTAGTTTTCACTATCATACGAAAATTATTTTTAAAATATATCATTTCACTTCTAAAAAGTAAGAAATTACACTTTTATTATAATATTAATAAACTGAAATGAATTGATTTAAATATAGTTAATGAATTTTTAATATTATAAAGTTAAAATATCTAAAATATATCATTTAACAAGTGTAATAAATATTATAAATATCATTTAACAAGTGTTACAATATAACTTTTGGATCATTTAACAAGTATTATAAATGTTATAAATATCATTTAAATGTTATAATTATATATTATAAATACTCACACACATTACAGTATTACTCCAAACACATAAAATGGATATCTGTAAGACCCCGAATTTTATAAAATATAAAATTTAATTTTTTCTTCATATATATTTTCATGAAACAGTAAGTGGTTAAATTGATAAAGTTAAAAGTTAAGGATGTTATGTGTAAATTATATTATGTCGAACAATATTCGTTTGGTCGGGGAATATTCGTACGACGGCGCTGTACGAACCAATCATTGGTGGACCCCACAAAGAATAATTGTCGGATATAGAAAATGACATAAATAATTTTTAAATGGTCAATGGTACTATTACTTTTAATTGTTAAAATATTCGGTGGTAAAAGAATAGTAATATACGGTATTACAAGTAACACATGGTATTGCACAATAGCACACGACATTGCACAGTATTTCGTATTATTAAACTGATAAAGTGGTTATCGTACAATATTTGACTTTATTGTCACATACACAATAATTCATATTATTAAACTGATAATTGTCACAGTAGCATATGCACAGTAATTCACATTATTGAATCAATAATTGTCATGACACAGTAACGTATTCTTTCTTTTACATACTTTCTGCATTATTGTTATCTCTATTATGGTGTTACTTAAACAGTTGTATTTCATTAATTAATTAACTCGATATCTAACTCAGAGAGCCAACTACACTGTATTTATAACAATTAGTCATAATAATGAATAAGTGTGATTTATTGTTGAATAATTGAATTGATAAAGTTATTTGTTTATAATATAAAGTTAGGTGATATAAAATGAATGGTATAGATTAAAGATAATATAGAATTTGAAATGGATGGAGTAGATTAAAAGATTATCTTTAAATGAATGGTTTAGATTAAAGAAATCTTAAAAGATGAAATGAATGGTATGGATTAAACATTATCTTGAAATGAACGGTTTGGATTAAATTAGAAAATCTTGGTTATGATAAGATTTTTGGCTATAAATAGAGACCTTAACTTAAGAATTTTTCATAAACTTCCTTACTTGTTCTTTCTTTCTTTCTCTCTCTAACTACTTCTTGTTAAAGTTCTCTCTAAGTGTGTTTAAGTCATCTTAAATATTTGTGAAGATTCATAAGTGTACGAGTACTGTTCAAGTTAATCAACCTCAGTTAAATCAATATCCAATCACATGTTAAGGTAAGGAATATCATCTTCTTTCATATTCTATTATTTAAACTTACCACGGTAAGTGATTATCATTATTTGATTCTCGAAAATAATATCGTTTCTTTCTTACTCATAAGATGTGCCATTTATTTTCATGTATTAATTTGTGGGAATAACCTTACGGTGCGGAGTACCGCCTGTTGGTGAATAACCTTTCGTATTTATTCCTTATTAATCTCTGAGAATAACCTTACTGCGCGGATTACCGCATGTTTGGTGAATAACTCTTCGTATTCAATTTTTATTAAATTGTGGGAATAACCTTACGGCGCGGATTACCGTCTGTTGGTGAATAACCTTTCGTATTCATTCCTTATTAATCTCTGAGAATAACCTGACTACGCGGATTACAGCATGTTTGGCGAATTACTCTTTGTATTCATTTCTTATTTGTCTCTTGTGGAAATAATTTGTCTACACGAATTATCACATGTCACTTTTATTGCATATTCGTTTATAATATCATTTTCTTTCATAATCGTAAGTGATATTATTTTCCTTTATACTCATAAGGGATACCATCTTTTTCATCTTCCATTATTCAAACTTATTATGGTAAGGGATATTAATTTCCTTCACCTTTTGTTAATCAAACCTGCTACGGTAAGGGATATTATTTTCTTTCATACACCTAAATCGAAACTTATTATGAAACTATTGCTTCTATAATTCCTGAAAATATTATATGTTCCATAATAGTTGCACTTCATCATTTCAATTGAACCATCCTATTTACGTGAACCTTTCTATTGAACTGCAACCGTTATTCTGAACTATGGATCTTGAGTATCATTTTTAAATTTCACTCCACATCATGTTGACAATTTGGACATTATTTGAATCTGTACAAAGTAAACTTCTGATACTTATTGTTTATCCTGTTTCTTCTGTTCATCATTTATATCATTCTAATCATCCAAAATCAAGTTATTGTGAATATCTGTGGCGGGGGGCACAGATGTGATATAATTGTTGAACAGATGATAGGTTAAAGGCGATACATCTGTTCGGTGTCTTTTATGGCACATGGTGAATGTTCTCTTTGGCCCGTAGTGCAAAGATGAACTGTTGTTTGGTATGATTATGACCAAAGGCTGAATCTGATATAATCATGACCGTTGGTGTTATATTGAATATCTTTGGCCCGTAGTGCAAAGATGAACTGTTGTTTGGTATGATTATGACCAAAGGCTGAATCTGGTATAATCATAACCGTTTGTGTTATATTGAATGTCTTTGGCCCGTAGTGCAAAGATGAACTGTTGATCTGCATGATTATGATCAGGAACTGTGAAATTGTATTATCTTGACTAATGATATTTCAGATGATAAAAGTTGATGATATTTTTCCTAAAAAGAGAACCGAGTGAACATTATAGTCTGCATTATTCTTCTAATAGATTGCTCATTCCGCTGCTATTATTGATCTGAACATTGTTCAAGAATTTAACTGCAGTTTTTGATATAAACTTTGTAGTCTATTGTATTCTATCAAGAACTCAACTGTTGAAGGCTAATGATAATTTATTCGTCATTATCTTAGTCATGATATTCTTTACTTGGCTATTTGAGCTCACCCTTTCTTTTGTTCCATTATTTTTCAACAGGAGATGGAAACGTAGCTGGGTCTAACCGGGGAATAGAGTGAGAGTCCGAGGGATAGCTATCGTAGTCTTCACGCGTTGTAAAATAGTGTGATAATAATAGTGAAGACTTAGTTGTGTATTATTATACACTGTATTGTTGAACGTTATTCTACCTTGTAATAATTTTGTCGTAGTCTTTTGACAACTCAAGTTTGGGCTGTGTGGACCCAGATTTGGGGGCGTCACAATATCAACTTATTAATGGACATTTAAACTTTAATAAGTAGAGCATTCATTTTAAAATTTAGAATTTCAAAAATAATGAAAACTTATTTGAATTGTAATTTAGAGCATTGATTATTGTATTTATTAAAAATAAATAAATTAACATTTATTTATTAATAAACTATACTTTAAAACTCATTATTTTTTCCCCTTATTCTAGTTATATATAGTGTTACAATATATCTAAAATGTATCATTTAACAAGTTTTATAAATATCATTTAAATGTTATAATTATATATTATAAATATTCATACACACTATAGTATTACTCTAAATTAACACATAAAATGGACATCTAAACATTAATAAGTAGAGCATTCATTTTGAATTTTATAATTTCAAAAATAAAGAAAACTTATTTGAATTATAATTTAGAGTATTGATTATTTTATTTATTAAAAATAAATAAATTAATATTCATTCATTAATATGTATGGTTTAAACTTTAAATTGTGTTTGGTTATGAATAATTATTCATTTTTTTTCTTTATTTTTTGTAAATAATTTGAATGAATTTTATATTAAGTGACTTTAAATTGTGATTGGTTATGAATTAATATTCATTCATTAATATGTAAATATTCGAATAATCTGTTTATTCGAATAAAATAAACAGAAACGGATATTATCTGTATTCGGATATTATTTTGAATACCGGATACGGATAACATTTTTAAAATCCACCGAATACAGATAGCGAATTAATTTTTCGGATACGGATACTACTATATTCGGATTCGTTTATATCCATTTACACCCCTACTTAGATATATGTAAAACATCTTATATTTTGAAAAGAAAAAAAAACTTTTAAAACGACCTATATAATGAAAATGAGGGAGTAACATATATAGTAAGAACGAAAAAGTTTATGTTTTTTGGAATACACGGCCTATATATGCTCATCTAAAATTACATCTTAACCCAAAAGATTAACTTATTAAATTTATGATTCATTAAAGTATATATGTTCTCAATATTCCATCTTGAACTTTAACCATACTCTTTTGAGTATTAGTCCATCATTTCTTCTAATTGACAAGTCACCCTCTTCATTATTTATTGTTTGATCTACTAAGAGTTTCTGTCAAGTTCATCAAGTCTCCCTATCTAATAAGTTTATCTCTCAATATTTCTTGTTTGATTTATCAAAAGTCTCTCCGAGAATAGTATACCACTTGCTTAAAGAAAATATATAATCCTCCAAGTAATCATAACTCATTGAGTCTAGTTCATCACGTCTCCTAACTAACAAGCACACACTCTTCAATATCTCTTCAAAAGCCAACCAAGAGATAGTAATATCCTAGAGTGTTGAGAGAGGGTGTAATTGAGTATTGGGTTGTTGTGTTAGGGAGATTTAATTTTTCAGATTTTATTCTATGCAAAAAGTTATACCGTTGAGATTACTATATTGAAGTTGAGGATCAAACTAAGTTAAATATTATGTTATTATTTGTTAGTACTTGGATCTAAGTGTTTGCCCTGTTTGATTTGATGAAGACTACACTATAATGTATATTTATAAAAACAAGTAAGTTTTGTAAATTTTTTTGAAAATTCTATGTAAAAGGACTTAGTTAGGGATCTAATATGTTAGGTAGATCCAAAATCGTAAGGCTTGCCATGTAATTTTAATATAGCTTAAACTAATCAAGGAGTCGAGAAAATCATTGAGTAAAAGCTAAGTTAACTCTGAGATCGCAGAGTAAGAAATTAAGTCTACCAGAAGATATTCTAAGATCATTGAGTAAGAGTCAAATCGTAGAGCTATATCGCAAAGTTACTAAAAATCATAAATTTAATATCATTGAGTAAGGATTCTCAACGATCTGAAAACTAACTCTACGATTTAAGGCAAGATTGTCAAAATTCGTAGAGTGCAGAAGTTTGACAAGTCAGTGGCAGATTTATGACAAAAAGTCATACTACCTTTACTCGTAAAGTTCAAAATTAATTTCATATGAGTTAGGGATAAGGATGAAGAGACCAATCAGCTTTTTCTAACAGCTACCTATATAAGGATAAGGATAAGCGTATGTTGTTGCACTGAACATAGTACGATCAAAAGTGACACCTTGTAGTCCAACAGATAGCATTTAGAAGTCAAAAAAATCACTTGTTGACAAGTGTCTCTGGCCATTTGGAGCAATTGTAACAATTCAACTGGCAAATCCCAATAAGTGCTTATAAAATACTTGCTACGACATCATTAAACAAATAATTATAACTATTCAAACACTCAAAAAGCTCTAAGTGTTCAAGTGATCCATCCTAAAATCTAAAAATCAATATTCTGCTACTAATACTTTAAAAGAATAATTGTAGACCATTTACCAGCATCTCAAACAAACGCTTCATCTTTGTGATTGTATTAAGATTTAAGAGATCTTTAGTGTACCAAGTCTTTATGACTTGAAGAATTCTTAGTGAATCAAGTGTTGCAATAGTTCTTAATCAAGTGTCTGATTCTCTTGAACAAAGTTGTATAGCTTGAGTAGATCCATGACACTTAACAAAATGAGTTCTGAACTTGGTGGTGAAAACAAGCCACGATGATTGTGCAATAAAAATAAATTTGCTAACTGAAAAGTTTGAATATAAGCTTACATGAATGTTGTTGATGATGAACTATTTGATGTTGTACTCAATGGACCATGTGTACCAACAAAGCTTATTCCTACTCCAGAAGATCCCAATAAAGTTGTAATCAAGCAGAGAGTAGAGTGGACTGAAAATGAAAAGAAGCCTGTAGCTTATGACAAAAGAGCTAAGAACATCATATTCATGGTTCTCAAAGATGAAATTTTTGAAAATGTAGTCAACTGTAAATAGCCATGGAGGTGTGGGAAACACTTCTAGTGATGTATGAAGTGTAAGACCCCGAATTTTATGAAATACAAAATTTAATTTTTCTTCATATATATATTTTTTTTTGAAACAGTAAGTGGTTAAATTAACAAAATTGAAAGTTAAGGATGTTATGTGCAAATTTTATTTTGTCGGACAATATTCGCTTTGTCGGGGAATATTCGTTTGGTCGGGGAATATTCGTGCCGTACGACGGCGCCGAAATAATAAATTATTGGTGGACCCCACAACGGAATATTTGTCGGATATAGAAAACGACAGAAGTAACCTTTTTAAATAAAAATAGTCAACGGAACTGTTAAAATACCGGTGATAAAAGAATAGTAGCATACGGTAGTTTATGGTATTTTCTGTAGCACACGGTACTCTACAGTAACACACGGTATTGCATAGTGTCTCATATTATTGGTCTGATAATTGACACCGTAACTGTTACGCATCATTTCATCGATAATTGTCACTGCATAATATTTTATATTATCAATTCAATAATTGTTGTTACACAGTATTTTGCATTATTGATTTAATAATTGTCATTACACTGTATTTTATATCATTGAGTCAATAATTGTTGTTGCACTGTTTTTAAAATTATTGAACCTAATAATTGTCACAGTAACATATGCACAGTAATTCACATTATTGAATCAATAATTGTCATTACACAGTAACGTATGCTTTATTTTACATTATTGTTATCTCTATTATGATGTTATTTAAACAGTTGTATTTCATTAATTTATTGACTTGATATCTAAGAGCTAACTATACTGTATTTATAACAATTAGTCATAATAATTGAATTGATAAAGTTATTTGTTTATAATATAAAGTTAGGTGATTATTAGGTGATATGAAATGAATGATGTAGATTAAAGTGTGAATTATTGTTGAATAATTGAATTGATTTGTTTATAATATAAAGTTAGGTGATTATTAGGTGATATGAAATGAATGGTGTAGATTAAAGTGTGAATTATTGTTGAATAATTAAATTGATTTGTTTATAATATAAAGTTAGGTGATTATTAGGTGATATGAAATGAATGGTGTAGATTAAAGATAATATAATATTTGAAATGGATGGTGTAGATTAAAAGGTGATCTTTAAATGAATGGTTTAGATTAAATGAATGATAAGATTTTTGGCTATAAATAGAAGCATTAACTTAAGGATTTTTCATAAACTTCCTTACTTGTTCTTTCTTTCTCTCTCTAAATACTTCTTGTGAAAGTTCTCTCTAAGTGTGCTTAAGTCATCTTGAGTATTTGTGAAGATCTATAAGTATACGTGTACTGTTCAAGTTAATCAACCTCATTTAAATCAATATCCAGTCACGTGTTACGGTAAGGGATACCATCTTTTTCATCTTCCATTATTCAAACATACTATGGTAAGGGATTATCATTATTTGATTCTCGATAATAATATTGTTTCTTCCTTACTCATAAGACGTGCCTTTTATTTCCATGTATTAAATTGTGGGAATAACCTTACGGAGCGGATTGCCGCCTGTTGGTGAATAACCTTTCGTATTCATTCATTATTAATCTCTGAGAATAACCTTACGGAGCGGATTGCCGCCTGTTTGGTGAATAACTCTTTGTACTCAAATTCTATTAAATTGTGGGAATAACCTTACGGAGCGGATTGCCGCCTGTTGGTGAATAACCTTTCGTATTCATTTATTATTAATCTCTGAGAATAACCTTACGGAGCGGATTGCCGCCTGTTTGGTGAATAACTCTTTGTACTCAAATTATATTAAATTGTGGGAATAACCTTACGGAGCGGATTGCCGCCTGTTGGTGAATAACCCTTTGTATTAATTTCCTTCACCTTTTGTTAATCAAACCTGCTACGGTAAGGGATATTATTTTCTTTCATACTCCTAAATCAAAATTTATTATGGAACTATTGCTTCTATAATTCCTGAAAATATTATATGTTCCATAATAGTTGAACTTCATTATTTCAACTGAACCTTCCTATTTACGTGAACCTTTCTATTGAATTGTAACCGTTATTCTGAACTGTGGATCTTGAATTTCACTCCACATCATGTTGACAATTTGGACATTATTTGAATCTGTACAAAGTAAACTTCCGATACTTATTGTTATCCTATTTCTTCTGTTCATCATTTATATCATTCTAATCATCCAAAAATCAAGCTGTTGTGAATATCTGTGGCCGGGGGCACAGATGTGATATATTTGTTGAACAGATGATAGGTTAAAGGCGATATAATAGGTTAAAGGCGATACATCTGTTCGGTGTCTTTTATGGCACGTGGTGAATGTTCTCTTTGGCCCGTAGTGCAAAGATGAACTGTTGTTTGGTATGATTATGACCAAAGGCTGAATCTGGTATAATCATGACCGTTGGTGCTATATTGAATATCTTTGGCCCGTAGTACAAAGATGAACTGTTGATGTGCATGATTATGATCAGGAACTGTGAATTTGTATTATCTTGACTAATGATATTTCAGATGATAAAAGTTGATGATGTTTTTCCTAAAAAGAGAACCGAGTGGACATTATAGTCTGCATTATTCTTCTAATAGATTACTCATTCCGCTGCTATTATTGATCTGAACGTTGTTTAAGAATTTAACTGCAGTTTTTGATATAAACCTTGTAGTCTATTGTATTCTATCAAGAACTCAACTGTTGAAGGCTAATGATAATTTATTCGTCATTATCTTAGTCATGATATTTCTTACTGGGCTATTTGAGCTCACCCTTTCTTTTGTTCCATTGTTTTTCAACAGGAGATGAAAACATAACAGGGTCTAGCCGGGGAATGGAGTGAGGGTCCGAGGAATAGTTATCATAGTCTTCACGTTTTGTAAAATAGTGTGGCAATAATAGTGAAGACTTAGTTGTGTATTATTATACACTGTATTGTTGTACGTTGTGCTTTGTTGTAATAATTTTGTTGTAGTCTTTTGACGACTCAAGTTTGGGCTGTGTGGGCCCAGATTTGGGGGCGTCACAGTTGGCATCAGAGCTTAGGGATATGATCTTTAATGGAGATCTGGGGTTAGAACTAGGAGGGGAGAGACGAATAGAATCAGTCACTAGTGTGTCCTACCTAAAATAGATTTTATTATCTAATGAGTCGATTTGAATGTAGGAACATGAAGTGATGAGTCAGTTTATTTGAACTAACATTTATTTTGTGACCACAGTTTAGTATGGCATCTGGAAATCAAGAGGTTAACTATGGAATGCCTGAAGCAAATGTAGCCGAGAATCAAGAGGCCCCAAACAATCCTCCTGCCAACTCAGGAAATAATGTTCCTGATAACATGATGAACGATGGATTCTTTAGGAATTTCATGCAGTTCATACAGAATCAAGGAAGAGGAAATCCAGTCAATAATAACGGTAGAAACGCTGGCAATTTGAGGATGGTCACTGTTAAGCAATTTAAAGAATTAGGACCACCTGAATTCCACGGGAAGCCTGACCCACTCAAAGCGGAGGCATGGCTAAAGCAGACGACAAAAATACTTGATGTTTTACAATGCGCTGATGATCAGAAGGTGCCATTTGCCACTTTTATGTTACGAGGTGAGGCGGACCATTGGTGGGAAGCGGTAAAACGTATCCAACCTTCAGCACTCGAAATGTCTTGGACAGAATTCGAAGAACTGTTTAACGAGAAGTATTTCCCAGAAAGCATCCGCCATATGAAAGAGGTGGAATTCATTAAGCTGGAGCAGGGAAACATGACAGTCTCCCAATATGAAGCCAAGTTTGCCGAGTTATCTCGCTTTGCCACCCATCTTGTGGATGACGAAGCACGAATGAGTCGGATGTTCCTAAGAGGTTTGAGATTCAAAATTCGTCAACAACTTAGCTCTCATAAATTTAGTTTGTATTCAGATGTTGTAGATAGGGCTCAAAGGGTGGAGCAAACAGATGAAACATTGCAGCCAAGAGTTAATGATCAGCATAGAGAAAGGAGTGACAACAACCACAGGAACGAGAACCATCGAGGAGGTAACCAACACTTCGGTGGTAATTCCATACCAAATAACAGAAGAGGAGAATCTAGTGGGAACAATTTCAAAAGAAAGAGATTCCATAATAATTATGGAAGGGCACCAGCACCAGTACCAACACCAGCACCGACCCCAGTTTCAAGGGGAGAAGATCGACCACCAGTGAGATGCTATAGGTGTGGTCAGGAAGGTCACATCAGCCCAAACTGTACACTGCAGTCCAAAAAGTGCTACAGTTGTGGGAAAGAGGGTCATCTTGCGCGGTTCTGTCCTGCCACAAAATCAAGTCCAGCTGCAATGATGATACCAAAAGCTAGCGCGGATAAGGGAAAATCTGTAGTTCAAGGGAGAGCTTTTGTTGTGACATCCCAAATGGCGCGAAACTCGAACGAGGTGATAACCGGTAAGCTATTCATAAATTCTCGTGAAGTCTACGCTTTGTTAGATACTGGCTCTACCCATTCTTTTATCTCACCTGCATGTGCTCAGCGTTTAAACTTAACTCCTGAAAATTTGGACTTTGACTTATCAGTTGAAACCCCATTAGGAGAAATGACCATTACATCTACTGTCTATAAATCTTGCCTAGTTCAAATCAACAACCTCACATTACCTGTTGACCTTATTTCTTTGGAGATGCATGAATTTGATGTGATTTTAGGAATTGATTGGTTGACTACCCATCATGCTAAAATTGATTGTTTTCATAAGATTATTAGTTTTCATATTCCTAATCAACCTGTCATGCAAATTCAAGCAACTAAACCATTGAAATCTATAACTGTTATTTCTAGCCATAAAGCCATTCGTTTATTGAAAAACGGATGTCAAGCCTTTTTAGCTCATGTCACTGATTTGAACAAAAATACGTCAAACTTAAATGATATTCCCATTGTTAATGAGTTTCCTGACGTTTTTCCTGAAGAACTTCCTGGCTTACCCCCAAACCGTGAAATTGATTTTTATATTGATCTTGAACCCGGGTACCAAGCCCATTTCCAAAGCTCCCTACCGAATGGCTCCCATTGAACTTCAAGAGTTAAAAGTCCAACTACAGGAATTGTTGGATACCGGTTTCATTCGTCCGAGTGCATCACCTTGGGGTGCTCCTGTTCTATTTGTGAAGAAGAAAGACGGGAGTATGAGATTGTGCATTGACTACCGAGAATTGAACCATGTCACCATCAAGAACAGGTACCCGTTACCTCGGATTGATGACATGTTTGATCAATTGCAAGGCGCTCAACATTTCTCAAAGATTGATCTCCGTTCTGGATATCATCAGTTAAAGGTTAAAGCTGAGGACATTCCAAAGACTGCTTTCAGAACTCGTTATGGGCATTATGAGTTCTTAGTCATGCCTTTTGGACTAACTAATGCTCCTGCAGCTTTCATGGACATGATGAACCGGATATTCAAGGAACATTTGGATCATTTTGTGGTTGTCTTTATTGATGACATCCTCATATACTCCAAGAGTCGCGAGGATCATGAACAACACCTGAGATTGATACTACAAAAGCTCCGTGAAAACAAATTATATGCCAAGTTGAAGAAATGTGAGTTCTGGCTTGAGGAGGTCGCGTTTCTTGGGCATGTGATTTCTAGTCAAGGAATATCAGTCGATCCTGCGAAGATTGAAACGGTACTAAATTGGGAACAACCCAAAACAGTAACCGAAGTCCGAAGTTTTCTGGGTCTAGCTGGTTATTATCGGAGATTCGTAGAAGGATTTTCTCGAATCGCCACTCCATTAACGCAGCTTACTCGGAAAAGCACAAAATTCATATGGAGCGAGGAATGCGAGAAAAGTTTCCAAGAACTCAAGAAGAGACTGGTTTCAGCTCCTGTTCTGACCATACCATCAGGATCAGGAGAATTTGTTATCTACAGCGATGCTTCTGGCAAAGGTCTAGGCTGTGTCCTTATGCAACATGGAAAGGTTATAGCCTACGCCTCTCGACAACTCAAAGATTATGAGAAAAATTATCCTACTCATGATCTAGAGTTGGCAGCAGTCGTTTTCGCGTTGAAGATCTGGAGACACTACTTGTACGGAGAAAAAGTGGATATCTATACGGATCATAAAAGTCTCAAGTATTTCTTCACCCAGAAGGAACTCAACATGCGACAACGACGTTGGCTTGAGCTGTTAAAGGATTATGACCACACAATCCAGTATCACCCGGGAAAGGCGAACGTTGTAGCTGACGCTTTGAGCAGAAAATCTTATGCAAGTACAAGTGCACTGCTGACAACACAAAAGTGTATTTTGTACGACTTGCAAAAGATGGAGATAGAGCTAAAGACACCAGGGACCCGCTCGAAGATTGCTCACGTGCGAGTAGAACCAACTTTAATCGATAAAATTAAAGCTGCTCAAGCTACCGATCCGGAACTGATAAACATGATAAAGAAAGTACAAGAAGGTGCCATTCCCGAAGCAAGAATCGACGAGAAAGGAATACTTCGAGTCAACTCTCGACTCTGTGTTCCTAACGATCCTGAATTAAAGCATAAAATCATGATGGAGGCACACAACATGCCGTTTGCAATCCACCCAGGAAGTACCAAGATGTATCGAGATCTTCGACATACATTTTGGTGGAACAATATGAAAAGAGAGATTGCAGAGTTTATCTCAAGGTGCCTAACTTGTCAACGTGTCAAGGCAGAGCATCAAGTTCCTAAAGGTCCATTACAATCACTTGAAGTTCCCGAATGGAAGTGGGAACACATCAATATGGACTTCGTGACGGGTCTTCCAAAAGTTTCTCAAGGCTTAGATGCAATTTGGGTGATCGTAGATAGATTGACCAAATCTGCTCATTTCTTGCCTATACGAGAAAACTTTTCACTTGAACGTCTTGCCGGTATGTACATAAATGAGATCGTGAGATTGCATGGCATGCCAGTTTCCATAGTTTCTGATCGGGATCCTAGATTCACTTCACGCTTTTGGATCAGTCTACAAAAAGCTATGGGCACTGAACTACGTTTTAGTTCTGCATACCATCCTCAAACGGACGGACAATCGGAAAGGACGATCCAGACCCTCGAAGATCTTTTGAGACTTTGTGTATTAGACTTCAAAGGAAGTTGGGATAAGTACTTGCCGTTGGTGGAATTTTCTTACAACAACAGTTACCAAGCAAGCATAGGCATGGCTCCATTCGAGGCATTGTATGGAAGGAAGTGTCGCTCTCCAATATGTTGGAATGAGGTAGGAGAAGCAAAATTGTTGGGACCCGAGTTGGTACGCTTGACGACCGAAAAGATCCAAATGATCCGACAACGAATACAGACCGCACAAGAACGACAAAAGAGTTATGCTGATCTTCATCGGAGAGACGAAAGTTTCAACGTCGGAGATCATGTATTCTTACGTGTTTCTCCATGGAAAGGGGTTACGAGATTCGGAAAGAGAGGAAAGCTTAACCCTCGATTTATTGGCCCATTTGAAATCCTCGATCGAATAGGAACCGTAGCCTACAGACTAGCCCTACCACCAAGTATGTCTCGCATCCATAACGTTTTTCACATATCTATGTTACGTAAATATGTGAAGGACCCAAACCACGTCATTGAGTTAGAACCAGACGTTATAGCAGAAGATTTAACATACGAGGAGGTACCTGTTAAGATCCTGGATAAGAAGGAGCAGATCCTACGCTCAAAGGTTATACCTCAAGTTAAGGTTTTATGGAGGAACCAAGATACTGAGGAAATGACCTGGGAGCTAGAATCTGAGATGAAATCTAAGTATCCTTACCTCTTCGATATGTCAGGTACGTCAATTTCGGGGACGAAATTTCATAAGGAGGGGAGGTTGTAAGACCCCGAATTTTATGAAATACAAAATTTAATTTTTCTTCATATATATATTTTTTTTTGAAACAGTAAGTGGTTAAATTAACAAAATTGAAAGTTAAGGATGTTATGTGCAAATTTTATTTTGTCGGACAATATTCGCTTTGTCGGGGAATATTCGTTTGGTCGGGGAATATTCGTGCCGTACGACGGCGCCGAAATAATAAATTATTGGTGGACCCCACAACGGAATATTTGTCGGATATAGAAAACGACAGAAGTAACCTTTTTAAATAAAAATAGTCAACGGAACTGTTAAAATACCGGTGATAAAAGAATAGTAGCATACGGTAGTTTATGGTATTTTCTGTAGCACACGGTACTCTACAGTAACACACGGTATTGCATAGTGTCTCATATTATTGGTCTGATAATTGACACCGTAACTGTTACGCATCATTTCATCGATAATTGTCACTGCATAATATTTTATATTATCAATTCAATAATTGTTGTTACACAGTATTTTGCATTATTGATTTAATAATTGTCATTACACTGTATTTTATATCATTGAGTCAATAATTGTTGTTGCACTGTTTTTAAAATTATTGAACCTAATAATTGTCACAGTAACATATGCACAGTAATTCACATTATTGAATCAATAATTGTCATTACACAGTAACGTATGCTTTATTTTACATTATTGTTATCTCTATTATGATGTTATTTAAACAGTTGTATTTCATTAATTTATTGACTTGATATCTAAGAGCTAACTATACTGTATTTATAACAATTAGTCATAATAATTGAATTGATAAAGTTATTTGTTTATAATATAAAGTTAGGTGATTATTAGGTGATATGAAATGAATGGTGTAGATTAAAGTGTGAATTATTGTTGAATAATTGAATTGATTTGTTTATAATATAAAGTTAGGTGATTATTAGGTGATATGAAATGAATGGTGTAGATTAAAGTGTGAATTATTGTTGAATAATTAAATTGATTTGTTTATAATATAAAGTTAGGTGATTATTAGGTGATATGAAATGAATGGTGTAGATTAAAGATAATATAATATTTGAAATGGATGGTGTAGATTAAAAGGTGATCTTTAAATGAATGGTTTAGATTAAATGAATGATAAGATTTTTGGCTATAAATAGAAGCATTAACTTAAGGATTTTTCATAAACTTCCTTACTTGTTCTTTCTTTCTCTCTCTAAATACTTCTTGTGAAAGTTCTCTCTAAGTGTGCTTAAGTCATCTTGAGTATTTGTGAAGATCTATAAGTATACGTGTACTGTTCAAGTTAATCAACCTCATTTAAATCAATATCCAGTCACGTGTTACGGTAAGGGATACCATCTTTTTCATCTTCCATTATTCAAACATACTATGGTAAGGGATTATCATTATTTGATTCTCGATAATAATATTGTTTCTTCCTTACTCATAAGACGTGCCTTTTATTTCCATGTATTAAATTGTGGGAATAACCTTACGGAGCGGATTGCCGCCTGTTGGTGAATAACCTTTCGTATTCATTCATTATTAATCTCTGAGAATAACCTTACGGAGCGGATTGCCGCCTGTTTGGTGAATAACTCTTTGTACTCAAATTCTATTAAATTGTGGGAATAACCTTACGGAGCGGATTGCCGCCTGTTGGTGAATAACCTTTCGTATTCATTTATTATTAATCTCTGAGAATAACCTTACGGAGCGGATTGCCGCCTGTTTGGTGAATAACTCTTTGTACTCAAATTATATTAAATTGTGGGAATAACCTTACGGAGCGGATTGCCGCCTGTTGGTGAATAACCCTTTGTATTAATTTCCTTCACCTTTTGTTAATCAAACCTGCTACGGTAAGGGATATTATTTTCTTTCATACTCCTAAATCAAAATTTATTATGGAACTATTGCTTCTATAATTCCTGAAAATATTATATGTTCCATAATAGTTAAACTTCATTATTTCAACTGAACCTTCCTATTTACGTGAACCTTTCTATTGAATTGTAACCGTTATTCTGAACTGTGGATCTTGAATTTCACTCCACATCATGTTGACAATTTGGACATTATTTGAATCTGTACAAAGTAAACTTCCGATACTTATTGTTATCCTATTTCTTCTGTTCATCATTTATATCATTCTAATCATCCAAAAATCAAGCTGTTGTGAATATCTGTGGCCGGGGGCACAGATGTGATATATTTGTTGAACAGATGATAGGTTAAAGGCGATATAATAGGTTAAAGGCGATACATCTGTTCGGTGTCTTTTATGGCACGTGGTGAATGTTCTCTTTGGCCCGTAGTGCAAAGATGAACTGTTGTTTGGTATGATTATGACCAAAGGCTGAATCTGGTATAATCATGACCGTTGGTGCTATATTGAATATCTTTGGCCCGTAGTACAAAGATGAACTGTTGATGTGCATGATTATGATCAGGAACTGTGAATTTGTATTATCTTGACTAATGATATTTCAGATGATAAAAGTTGATGATGTTTTTCCTAAAAAGAGAACCGAGTGGACATTATAGTCTGCATTATTCTTCTAATAGATTACTCATTCCGCTGCTATTATTGATCTGAACGTTGTTTAAGAATTTAACTGCAGTTTTTGATATAAACCTTGTAGTCTATTGTATTCTATCAAGAACTCAACTGTTGAAGGCTAATGATAATTTATTCGTCATTATCTTAGTCATGATATTTCTTACTGGGCTATTTGAGCTCACCCTTTCTTTTGTTCCATTGTTTTTCAACAGGAGATGAAAACATAACAGGGTCTAGCCGGGGAATGGAGTGAGGGTCCGAGGAATAGTTATCATAGTCTTCACGTTTTGTAAAATAGTGTGGCAATAATAGTGAAGACTTAGTTGTGTATTATTATACACTGTATTGTTGTACGTTGTGCTTTGTTGTAATAATTTTGTTGTAGTCTTTTGACGACTCAAGTTTGGGCTGTGTGGGCCCAGATTTGGGGGCGTTACATGAAGGAACTGAAGAAGTTAAAGAAAACAAGAAATCTCTCCTCACTCAGTAGTATGAGATATTTTCTCACAATACAGGAGAAGATATCACAGTTACATATGAAGGATTTAACATCCTGCTCAACTCATTCAAAGCACATGAGAAGGTTTACTCTAACAATGATGTAACATCAAGCTTATGAGAGCATTACCTGACAAGTGGGATACTAAAATCATTGTCATTAAAGAATCCAAGAATCTCCCTGAGATAACAGTGCAAAAGTTTTATGAAAATCTACTAACATATGAATTAGAGCTAAATCAGAGAGTTGAAACAACAACAACAATCAAGAAAAAAGATAAGGGTGTAACCCTAAAGGCAACCGAGGTCTCCTCTAAAGTTCCTATAGAGGATGACAATGACATTGATGATGATGATGATGATGATTGTGGTGGTGAAGATCTATTTCTACTTATTAGAAGGCTGAGAAAATTCATGAGAAGAGATAGAAACAACAACTTTAGAAGAAACAACAACAATAACAACCAAAGAAGATATTTTTTCAAAAATCTGTGCTACATCTACAATAAGTCTAGTCACTAAATTGCTGAGTACAATAAGTCATTGAGAGAAGAACTCAAGAAAGATAAAAAAAATAGTATGTCACGAAAGATAAAAAGGCATATAAGAAGTTTCAGAAAAAAAATTAGGACTGGTAGTTGAAGGCTCTTCGAGTCAAAATGAAAGTGATTCTGATTTAAGGTCAAGTGATGATGAATGGTAACAAATTGTAAACCTATGTCACATGGCCATTAAAGCTCCTGTTAACAATGTCACTGATTATTAAGTAATTAATATCAATGAGGTATTTAACTTTGACTCTCCTAATATTAATATTTTTAATTTAAAAATTGCTTTACATGAATTTATAACAGAGTTGCATAAATAATTAAATTGAGTTAATATGAAAACGTCAAAGGTCGAATCAACAAATCAAAAAAAAGACGAATCAAATTGTCTATTTAATTATAACATATAAATAAACAAATAGATAGATAAATAGATGGATCAGCCAATATTATAAACAACAACAAAAATGCCAGTATATATATTAGTAAAATACACCCGGAAATGTATGGTAAGAAAATCCAAGAGAGTAAATGAATGATTTGATAATGACAAGGGCATGCTAGCTAGGTAACCATTTCTCGAACAATTTATACACACACTTGTATATAAAATTAGTGTTTTACACTCTCTAATATAATATCAACATTTCATTTTAAGTAATAAATATATATATAATCTAGAAATTTAATTGTAAGAATATATTGCGTAATTACTACCATAATAAAACTGTTTAACGAAATAATCTAATTTTTAAACTTTCAAAAACTAACCTTATAATTTAGAATGAAATTTGTTCATAAAAGTTCGTTAATGGACAATAAGGTGAGCAAGCCATTTTTTATATATTGTAGAATTGTCTGCCAAAATGGTATATGGCATACGTAAGACGAGTTTTAGCTGTAGGAGAAGAAGAAAACTAATTAATGAGTATTATTCTTGTTCACTATTAGGCACGACGATGTAGTACTAAAACATCATCTATCAAGGAACTCGAACACTTCCAACAAAAGATCAATCACAATTTATAAGAGAGAAATGGTCAAAAAAAAGGATTTAAAGATTTTAAATTAATGACTATTCTTCATTGCCATCTTTCTCCAGCTCCACGTCTATATCTATAGATGATGCAAGGAAACCTTCATCGGGAGGGGGTCCCTCGCTCCCACCAACAGTTTTATAGAGCAGACAGTTCGGGTCGCCATTCTGTCTTGCATACATCTCCTCCATTGGAGGATGGGTAGCCTGGACAAGGGTCAACATGCTCATTCTTGTTACCTCTGCTAGCAGCATCTCTTCTTCACGGTTGGGATCGCAATTCAAGTCTAAATGTCCTTTGCTGGACCCAGCCACCTCCATCTGGATTTCATTTTTGCCTCTTTCATTTTCCGCCTGTAGCAAAGCATTCTCAGATGTCCCCTCCAGTTCTGATTCATCCTTCAAAGGAATCTGACCCTTCTCTCGCTCAATTTCTGCCTCACGTTCTTGTCGTTTCTTCTTCCGCAACATAAGGGTTTTAAAGCGACGCTTCACAGTCATGCACACATTGCATATACATGTGGGTTTGTGCTTGCCCTTTCCACTTGGGGGCTGAATGCACACAATGCAAGTGCAACCAGGTCGGTGGCGGGGATGCCTGGTAGTGACTCCTACAGAAGGTTCACCTGAGTCTTCCACATTGTCTCCTAAAACTGCAGCAGTTGCCAAAGCATCCAGCCCAGAAGCCTCGCATTCTTGGGAGATCCTGTTTTCCATGAATCTTCGCTTTTTAAAATCTGGGAAAGCAATAGATAAACTTGAGAAAAAAAATACCGCAGTAATTTGATGTTGTCAGGAAATAGAAGGGAAATTGTGCAAACAAAATGACCTCTTCTTTGAAAGAACATGTAATTTTTGAAACCAGAGGATGAGCAACATGCTAATGATCTATTCTGACACATGGCCAAGAGATTCGTAAACTTGCAATATTTTCTTGTCAGTTAATATGAAAATAAAGATCATATTTTTTATTTTTTATTTTTTATTTTTGTAAAAATCACAATACTAGACAAGACATACTCGTCACTAACATATAACAAATTCATCTTTCTTATCATTACAAAAACCACGCGCTAACAAATAAACATTCGTCATGGAGAGTTCCAATTTCAAACATGGAATTTTTCCATACCAATTATGCTTTCAAACACTTTATATACAGTGTTGAGATCCTGCATTGGACTCAGCACTGCATGGGTGTGGACATAAAATATGTTTCAGATACACTGAATATAAACCAATTATGCAGCAGTATGTCTCCATTCATTAAGGAAGAATTTTCAAATTCAAAATTGATATCAACTTTGATTTTGATGAGTTTTAAGGAAAAAGCACTCCCAGCATCCTTCTTTCAGATTGAAACAATAACATTGTTTAATAGGGCTACTCGCAATTAGAGGGAAAATGATTGAAATATTCAGTTCGTCTAATGGATCTATTGATAACGTTAGGGGTTTGAAACAGTTAAGATAAAAACATTTAGCTTTTTTCCTCAGTTTGACTTAGAAATGGTAACAGGTAAATTATGCTACTGGGTGACTAGTCCTGCAGCCCTCCCCTGCTAAGATCAAACCCAAAACTTGACCAGCACCTTCTCCTACAACCCTCACCGACCGCTGAGTCAAAATTTCTCATTGTAAAAAATAACAAAATGAATTGAAAGAATGAAAAGGGGAAAAATAAGTTATCACGTTTTAAGGGAAAAGCATCATATAATGTTAAAAGGGAATAGCATCATAGGAACATTTCAAAGATGACCCGACTTGAACAAGATAAATTACTAATATTTTAATTAAAAGAAAGAAGAAGAAGAAGATAAGATCAAATATATGTTGGGTATTATTACATCTAATTAGGGTGGCTTCGGCTGATTTTCTTAAATACCATACCTGACTCTATCCTAGGTTCTCATTTTTTCTTCCAAGTCAGGTTGGGACCCGTCGAGGCAGGAGAAATAGACATAAAAAAGTGTGAGTAAAATTGTAAGTTGCAAACAAATTTAATATTGTTGCAAGAGCAAGACCCCAGAGACTACATATGCTAGTTATTAAGGGAATTCAAAATATCAAACAAAATTGCACAATCCACATGGGAGGAGAAGTGAATGAAAGGTTATATTGTATATCTGTGAATATGTCGTCAAAATGTATGAATTTAAAAAGATTTGATTAGCTTATCCATAAGAGAATATGAACTTGAAGATGGATTGTGGTGAGAAGGTAAAGTCATCAAGTTGAGGCAATGGTGAAAAGACTGTTGAGACAGAGACTTGATTGAAAAACTTCTACTGCATTGATAATGGAGTCAGCAGGATACAGCTGCATATGTCATTGTCGTCATGAATCAAGTGACTACGGAACTGCACAGCAAATTGATTTATTCATGTGTAGTTGGATAAAAGAAAGGCCAATAGTTGAACTTGTGGATAAAATAAGTAGACATTTGTGAAACAAAGTGTCATGGTTACTAAAACATGGTACCGAAACTGGATACTAAATAATGTGTCTTGATATGAATGGTTGATGTTTCACCATTTATTTTTATTACCGCTAACTTGGTTTATTATTTATTTTATTTAACTGCTAACTTGGTTAATTATTTATAGATGGATCCAAGTAACTTATAACCAACACCATCCAAACATCTCGTTTAGTAACTAATTCTAGGACCCATGTTTTATCACCATATCACTATCATTCATGAAAAATGAATAAAAGCTAAGCAACTACAAGGATTTCAAG
Organism: Hedera helix; assembly: GCA_947179155.2. Lineage (NCBI taxonomy): Eukaryota > Viridiplantae > Streptophyta > Magnoliopsida > Apiales > Araliaceae > Hedera > Hedera helix. The sequence goes on along the minus strand of OX359276.1, from coordinate 48,461,061 downwards.
TTACTTTTAGGGGAGATTTGTTATGATATAACTTGAATCCTTTTTGATGTTCGACTTGCATGTGTTAAGCATATAGCTAGCGTTTCTTCTAAGCCAGGATCAAATTCTTCAAATTCTTCTTTTGAATATGATTTCGCCATGGAGTGGTAGAACCTGGTGACCAGGGCGTAGTACTTCCCAACCTTCTATTTTTTTATCTTCTCTTATGATTTTTACTACTTTGTTTAGTTTAGTGATAGTATCTTAAGAGAGTCTCAGATTAGTCACTCAACTAACCCACTTGTGGAGTACTAGTGGTATAGTAGCTATGTTTTATTATGATATAACTTGAATCCTTTTCCAAAACGGATTTGAGTTCCGAAATTCATTAAAAAAAAATTGCTTTCCTATTTTATTATGATTTTTGGATATCCCATATTAGGTTCTATAAATAGGGTTGTTGGGTCTCTAAGAATGTTATTAGAATGAGAGGAAGAGAGAGACCAAGGATGTTCAGAAAGGCTTGAAAGAGGTTATACATAGCAATGTTCTAAAAGGCGCTATGCGGGAAGCGAGCGGCCAGGGGGGCCGAGCGCTTACGAGAGATTTTTTATTTTAAACAAATTTTTATATTTTATCTTACATTTATCCAAACAAAAAAATAATATAAAACAAAACAATCTATAATAAAAGCATTTGCTTAAAGTTCAAATACATATCCATATTGCTAAAGTCAAAGTTCAAACACAAACATGTAATTGTTCAAAATTCAAACACAAACAAATAATAAAAAATACAAACTAGTATTCCTCATCTTCATATCCCTCTATATCTCTAACTCTGCTTCTTCATATCCCTCCAAGATAATGTCCCCATCGAACTCACTCATACTCCTTATCTCCCTCTTCCTCTATCATCATCAGACAAAAAATATTCTTCGTGGAGTTCTCTTACTCCAACATTTCTACTACTTCTCCTAGACTCTACTACACTATCTGTTCCAGATGTTTCACCAGCCTCCTCCCAAGTAAGACCCGAACATCCCTCAACTTCATCATCCATTCCCACAACGTCGTTTTGTAGATTAGTTGTTAAAATTAAAAATAAAATAAATAACAATTACAGCCCTAATTTCTTCGCCTAGGCCCGCTTAGTTTCTCTGCCTTACCCGCCTAATCCCGACTAATTTCCTGGAGGGATTTTTTTCTGTCTTAGGCCTAGGCGAGGTGCCAAAGAGGCCCTAGCGCCTAAACGGGGATTTTTAAAATACTAATACATAGCGATTTGAAACTGGATTTGGGTGACAAACACAAAGGAATAGCCATTGACTTATACCATAAGTTATTTAAATCTAGTGAAGTTTGGCCGTGGATATAGGTAAGTTTGGCTAAACTATACTATATATACAGTCGCTCGACGGCACACGCATTGAGTGTATAAATTATGTGGGATAAAATAAAAATTTAATAAAATTTGGAGGACTAAATAGAAAGAAAAAATAAATTAATATTAAAAAGACAATAGTAATACAATTAAAGTTGTACGGGTAAAAGAGGAATAAAAAAAGTGTGACATATGTATATATATATATATATTGGTGTTGTCGTGTTCTTCATTTTCACACTTGCTAATTTCTTGCTTTATTTTTGTCATATATCTTCAAAGATCCTTGCACACTATTAGATAAGACTTCCGCAGCCATTTAAAGGGCTCAAAACCTAACCATATAACATAAGGATCACCAATGCAGTCAAAAAGAAGAGAGTTAAAGATCTGGTAGTGAACTGCCTCTGGCATCCCTCACACATTCACAGAAGTGCAAGTCTAATTCGCTATCAATTTTCCAAAAACGATGGCTTGTGCTAGAAATGAAATCCCTTGTCCTAAAGGTGGAGAGGAGAAACTGAGAAAGGTATCATAGATATAAGTTCTGGAAAACACTGAGACATTTTTCATACCTTTGCTGCCTCTGAAATAACTTTCCAGCTTCTTTGGATCTATCTCATCAGGATCAGAACATGAAGATCTGGAAAATACACAAATACAAAGTCAAAGTTGTGATAATATCACAATATTTCTCAACCTAATTAAGGCAATTTCTAAAACTCATTGATGGGAAAGAATACAGAATACCTACAAATATTTTCCACACGCCAACAAACAATATAATTACAAACCTGTTTGAATCCCAAATATTGTCTGCGCATACCCACTTTGCAGGGACAAGAATATCTACGGTCAACCTTCGCCATTTGGAGCAACTATCACATTGAGCCCATTGTTCCTGCTCCCTGGATAATAATGCTTTATATATTCAGCAGTAGAAGAATACTTAACAGGAACAATGAAGCTGAAATCTCATGTAACTACGAGCTTGTTGTGAGAGGTCAGAAAAAGGATGAAACTATATAGTAAGAATAAGAAAAGTATGACCATAAGCTATCACACTTTTTACCAAAGCTTAGTTATCCCAAAAATGAAGGTTCAAGCATCACGATGCCTCTCTAAGTTCAAGTATCAAAAGTGATAATCTAATAGCCAATAGCTACAATTTTTCCGGTCCAAACTAAAAGATGACTTGCATATTAAAGCAACACCTAACCCAGAATGTTCCTCCATGGAGCCTAAAGTTTTCCCAGTATACGAAAACTCATAAAATAAAAAACTTACCCAGATTCTCGAGTTGTGAATATAGTCCTCTTTCCAAAAACTGGTGGTTCCTAAACAAAGTGAAAAACATTAATCACATAGATTACAAGATAAATAGGGTGAGTTCAAATTTGAAAACTCCTAAGAACATAAATTCAGGATAAATACAAACAAGAAGGGAAAATTTTCTGAAAGCGCTTAAGCAGTTAGAGAACGGGCCAAACAAATTAACACTATATGGTTGCAGGTGAAGATACAAACCTAAGTGCAACATACTGCACATAGTTCCCAAATAGCATGGTAACAAAAAAATGAAACTGAGTACGAAAATATTCGGAAACATAGATGTGTCAATTTTCCAAAAATATAGATATGAAATGCTGGAGAAAGGTTAGATATTTAATCATAAAAGTGAAAAACATTAATGTTTAAACCCATGTTAGGGTTGAGAGAAAAAACAGAAAATTGGTGAATGAGAGGTAACAAAGAAAGAGAGAATGGTGAGCAAATGAAATTTACATATGTATTACTGTGTATGTTAGGTGGTTTTACAAAGAGAGTGAATGTCATTTATTTATAGGACAAATATCCTTGGCCTCCAAGTATGTGTGATGGCTAAGATACAATCTTGGTGACAGCCTGTCACGTGGGCAGTAACCTGCCCATGACAATGACATTAATATGTACTATAATCAAGTTATTTACATTCTAACAGTTAATCCCATAGATTACGAGAAAAACAGGGCAGGTTCAAATTTGAAAACTCCCCAAAACTTAAAGCGCACTCCTAAGAATATAAATACAGAATAAATACAAACAAGAAGGGAATTTTCCCTGAAAGCGCTTAAGCAGTTAGAGAATAAGCCAAACAAATTAACACTTTACGTTTGCAGGTGAAGAGACAAACTGAATTGCAACATAATGCACATAATTCCCCAAACAGCATGGAAATGAAAAAACAGAGTACGAAAATATTCGGAAACATGGATATGTAGTTTTCCAAAAATGTAGATACGAAATGTTGGAGAAAGGTTAAATATTTAATATAATATATATATATATATATATATATATATCTGTTTGATTAAAAAAATTATATATTTCCAATGATAATTATTAAATTGAATAAAATACAACAACTCATCACCACTTATATATTTCATAACTGTTCAAAATTAACAGTCCAACTATAAGTTATCCTAACTCAGTCATAAAACATATCATTCATCTATTACAAGTTATGTCCCCATCATGGATCGCCTCGTCAGAGTTTCTAAGTACTAATTTTTTTAAGGAGAAAAAAAAAATAGAAGATCTTATTTCAAGTCTTGGGGACAGTTTCAACACATCTCTAAAACGTGATTCATGACCTAGGAGAAGTTTCCATGTTTCAACGGCACAAACCAAATATAGTTTTGATGTACTAAGAACATAATGGGGAACATAATGTTAAAAGAAGGTCTTGAACCCAACACATTGAGAAAACAGAGTTAAAATATCAACCTAAGTTACCAAATTGCTCAAAATACTTAATTTGATAGAGAATGAGGCCAACGACGTATTTCATGCTTTGACACTGATAATGACAAGAAACGTTACAATTGGATCGATACTTACATCATATTCTTCAAACTCATGGTTGTCAACCATGACAATGGTTGGCTTTGCACAAGGGGGTGGTCGGAGCAACTCCTGTGCTTCTTCCCAAGTGATTCGCAACTCAATAGCATCTTCACTATGCATGAGCAGCCTCTTGCTTTTGAACCCAATGTTTCGAGACTTCTTTTTCTCTGGAATCACCATCTGTTGATGCATTAAATCCCCATTCATCTTGCCGCCATGCTCTTCATTTTTCCTCCAACCAAAAGTATCCTACTCGGTGGAAATAAAACGTTCAGACAGAAGAATTAAGGTGAAAGTCCAAGACTCCACTCAGTGAATGGAAATTCCAGAATAACCACTTACTGTAGGTAGGTCTACGTTAACACCAGAAGCTGTAGAATCCCCAGAAGGAACACCGTTAGGAAGGGTAGATCTTTTGGTGTCCTGTATGTTTGCATATAAGCCATATGTCATTTGCTAAAACGACAAAAGGAACGTGTGTCAATAAGCGGAGAAAAGAAAGACACTGATGAAGCTTGACCTGTATGTCGACCGAGTTTGATGCCTTCCGACAGCCCATGACAAGCTTGCCTTCAGGATCTATCCGACTAAAGGTCACTGAGAGATGGGGAAAAAAAAATTAAACAAGCATTGAAATCACGGAGTTGGTCAACCTTTCATTAAACTATAAAAAGGCGAACAATGGAAAATTATCTGAAAGATTGGGACAATTACGTCTTATCAACTTTCAAAGAACTTGTAAGGAGGAAAATGGAAATTATGTGGAAGATTGGGGCACGGATGTCTTAAGTACACATTAAAATGTATTACTACAATCAGATATGCATACAGATTACAAGAATATCAATAATATTAAGCAAATCATAGGATGCTATTAACCACATTCATAATATAACAGAACAAAAAAGAGATGGATAGTAAGTCATTAGTCAAATGTCTCACATACAAAATATGTATAAAATTCCATAAATAGTATTGGAAACACAAACATGTTGGGCATGGTATCTTAGAGCCAAGCATAGATAACCAGTGTCATACACCTATAATCAAGATAGAAATCTCGATGTGACCAATTAGAACCAATTAAACAGGAGTATATCAAAAGATTCCAAGCAAATATGAATCATGAATAAGAGATCTGAAACTATGCGGTAGTATAAATATCCTAAATTGTGATTCAAAGAACAGAACTTCCAGCTTATAAGAGTAAAGGATTTTGAATACCAAGTAACATAAAGAATCAATCATCTTGAAGGAAAATGGGAAAGAAGGGTACCGGTATCCCCAGCTTGTAGTTGCATATTCTGTATACAAGGGGTTACACCCTCTAAAACATACATTCGACTGTTATTATTGGGCCAAAACCTGAACTGAAATGTCCACTCATTTCCCTTTATATCTTTCATCCTTATTGGCACACCTTCAGATTGATTAATAGGAGGAAAATATGCCTGCAAAGCATTGACCTTTAGCAAGGACACAGCCAGGGAGTCAGAAATGAAGAAGAGGAAGAAAGCAAAGACTTACTTCAGCACAAGCTTTTGGCAGGACCAAACGACCAATGCGGCCAGCATCACTGGCACTAAGAACCTTCTCGAATAATGGCACGATTGTGGAATTCAAACTTGAAGATAACAAAATTAAGGTAAAGACTCCATTTGAATCAATAGATAAACAGACAACAACAGTAAAATGCAGGTCGCATAGCAACTAGTCGACAAAAATCAACTTTTAAAGACTAAACATAAATGCATAAATAAGGATACTCTCCACATATTTTCTGCAGTTCTTGGTCTGTAATTCTTGGCCAATATCGGGGAAGTAACTGACTTCGGCCTCGCCCTTCCACAGGAGGCCTTGCAACCCGCATCTGGGTGACCACCCCTTTATTTCCCTGTGAGCTTACACTTACGCCAGATTTAGAGGGTTTGGGCAGAATATGACGTGTCCTTTGACCTTGTTGAAAAGGAGGAATTTTGTTCTCTCTTCCTTCAACAACCCCCCCAGGTAAAGGTAGTACAGAATTTGGAGTACTTAGAGGAGCGCTGAAGGAGAAATTCAAGGATGGCGGAGCTAGGGACTCATACATATCTTTAAGCCCTAGCGCTGGTCTATTACAATCTGGTTTGGAAAGTATAGACGATTGGCTAGACTGTTGGGAAAGATGCGAAAAGCCAGTGCCAACTTCCCCTGCAATAAGCATGTTTTCTTCTTGCTTGGTTTGCACAACTGATGAAGTTGGGCAACCTTTTTGAGATTGAAGGAAGACGTTGGATCCGTTGGTCTGATTTTCCTCCATAGTTTTGGTCAACTGCATGCTCTTTTCCTTACCAAAAACATTGCAATCCATATGATTTTCAATAACAGAGGGTTGTGGGCCACAGATTGCTGCTAATGTGCCAAGTCCACTGAAAATATCATCACTTGGGATCTGCATGAACAAGTTTTAGAAAGATTGTGACGCCATAAGTCTAACAAAAGATTATGAAAATTTCTTGAATCTTGATTACCAGCAAATACAAGATGACCAATTTTGTAAAACACTTGCTGCTTCCCAAATGAAAATGAATAATGATACACCAACAGAGGATCTAACAAAATGGGTACAATGCCTTCTTTACGTGCATGTATAGTTTCAAAGACGTAGGTTGCAGTAGTTTTCCATACATTAAAGAGTCCACCCTACGAACTCTTTCCTCTCATCATTAAGCTTACTTTACTAAGTTTAAACATAAATTGATGTATTCAGGTTTAAAGCAGTTCTTGTTTACTTTTGTAAAAATTTGTATAAAGAACAAAGAAAAAAAAATAACTCTAATAATATAAATTTATACGGAGATTACATTCTACACCACAATTTATTATTTTTTGATTTTTTTGGCACCCAAAACTACAACCCTTCGTGTTTGCACTTGGTAAACTTTCTAACACCAAAGTGCTTCTTGGAGTTATGAACCCTTCACATGTATCTACCTACTGGAGGCACTTAATTTATCACAACAACCACAACCACTTGAGCAGCTCCTAGGGGTTAGCTCGATGAGATTCTACGCAACATTGATTGGCCAAATATTACTAATAGAGTAATATGTAAAGCTTTAATCTTGTTAGACAACTAGAGACACTACTACTACTTTGGACCCCAATAGAAATTTAACTGCCTCCACCCCTGTTTAACTACCGTTTTATCAACCTCCGTTATCAGGTTTGTACACGAGTTGAAAGAAGCACTATACTACCATGTTACTATAGAAAAGATCCAAAAATAAAAACATGAGCATCAAAACACATTGAATTCTCAAGATATTGAGGTCAAGCATAACTATTTACCATCCTTTTTTTGAATGGATTTTACATGCTTGTACCATGCACATGACTAGAAGTCGAGATTATGAAGTATTATAACGGACTCCTAAAGTCACTCATATAAAATCTACTTATAGTGCTTGACATTAAGAATTAATTTTGATGTTAATTTCATAAATATGTCAATTATAAATCTAACAATCGACCGATGGAAAGAAAAAGAAAAAAGAGAGGAAAAAATGCACAAATTCATTATTTCAAGAAGTTTAGCTTGTTTGTTTTGAGATATGGGCTATTGAATAACCAGTTACCTGAATTTTTCTTATCAACTGAGATTCTGAACATATTATGCAGCTTAGACATCCTACACCTCCCAAATCCAAGTAGTCATGCAAACATTTTGAAGCGATGCATCCACAGTGAATATGCTGCCATGCCAAATTGAACTAAAGTCAATAGAGCATATCAGCAAATATGATTGGACAAACTATGGGAAATCAGAATTTATCATATTACCTTTCCACAAAATTTGCAATCCCTCCAGCCAGATTCTTCCTGGTGGAAAGTTTCGCAAAAAACTGAATTCTCATAAGCCGATCTATAGTCCGCATCAGGACATGTCAAGCAAAGCCCATACAAAATAAAATCAACATAAAGAAACATAAATTACATGCATTGATGATATAAGCTGTACTTTTTTAGCGAAAACAATACTAAGCAAAAATGATGTATTTTAGTGCCTTGCATGCAATCCCAAAGTTTTCAACTGAACTATGGATCAAAGCAAAACTATGAAAATGATGTATTTAAGTATTTTAGTGCCTTAAATGCAATCCCAAAAATTTCAAACTGAACTATGGTTCAAAGCAAAACCATGAAAGGATGCAGGTTGCAATTTCTAGAAAATACAGATTCGAAGCACAAGTATATAATTCAATAATTTTGTAAACAATGGATGATTGAAAGTATGAAATATAACTCCCATGTATCATGTAAACCCGTCACCAGAACCCATGCAGGCCGCAGTCTGAACAAAAACAAATTCTTAAAAAAGGAAAAAGTAAAGATAAATGAAATTAGCACATGTAGGATCACTACTTGATGGCTAAAAGTAAAGCCGACGGTGCTAGGATGTGTTTGAGTTAATAAGACAAGCAGTAGGACGAGTTTGAGTTAATAAGACAAGCAGCCCGGGGTTCACATTATTAACCAATTTCAGCAGGCTGCTGAGAACGTGGACACATATATCAGGAGAGTTTAAACTGTAGGAGTAAAGAAAATGTATAAAGCACAACAGAAAATACAGGGAAACAAAGATTAGCAATATAGAGTGTACTTTGAGACCAATTATATGTATTACAGCATGCTTATTATAGTCCACTATAATCCATATTGCACTAGCTTCACGTCATTATTCCGCCATGATCCTTGATTTATATTCATATTTGTCATAAACCCACATTAAAAGGAGAAGCGAAAACCCAAAATAGAAAAGTCTCAAATGTCTAAACCCAAAAACATGTGGCACAACACGGCAAATATCAAAAATATAGGAAGGAAGAAAAATCCCTAAAAAATCGCATAAACGGAAAAGGAAGTAACATGAGATATATTAGGGATTGTCTCCGAAATTGCCCTGGAAACACGGAATGAAGCCGGACACAGGGTATACGTGAAATTTTAGAAGGAGAGGAGGCTAAAATAGGAAAATTACCCGCAGTTGTGACAGAGAGTGGCAAGTCCACCTGATTTCAAGAACCAACCATTCTTCCATTCAGCAGACGTTGTCGCCCGGCAAACTTCGTTCATGCAAATCTTGGAGGCCATTGACCCAAATCAATCCTAAAAATCAAATCTTCAGCCCATGCAACAAAATCCAAATCAAAACCCTAGAAAAAAAATATGAGGCAACACATATAAAGATCAAATCAATCCCAAACTTTAAATAAAAAAGAATTAAGATAAGACGATTTTAAGATGAAAAGGTGAGAAATAGGAGAGCATAACCATACATAGAATAGAATAGTATAGAATAGAATAGAGGTGACCTGGTACGAAATCTATGAAATGAAATCTGGAAATTGGCATTCACGTTTGAGAGTAGAGAGAAAGGGAGAAGAGCTGATGTGGATCCAGGTAATTAAGAGAAGAAGTGGGCGGATGAATTAATTAATTAATTAATTGAAGCTGAAATTAGTGAGGATGAAGGTCGGTGGAGAGTTGGGATTGTAACGGCGGAGGTCCGTTGTTGTTCTTGGTGGATGTGGAAGAGGAAGAAGAGTTTTAAAGAAAAATAAAATAAATAATCAATAAATATTTGAGAGAGAGACAGAGAGGAGAAAGCGTGTATGCATGCAAGTAGAGGAGGAGGGAGGAGGACACACTAAGGAGGAGGGAAGAGAAAGAAAAGATGAAAATCAAAGAGAAGAGAAGAGATGCACAAAATGCATGCACGACGACAGTACTACTAATTCAACAATTATTAAGCCTCCTCTCTTAATCTGTTTAGGCCAAGCCCAAGGTCGTATTTACTACTCGCTCCCTTTCTTTTCCTTTCGAACATCCCACGAAGACAGACAGTTTCTAGATTCTCGCATCACCCGCATATATTAAAAAAATTATTCTATAATCTTGAAAAAAAGTAATATTTTTTTATATATATTTATGAGTTATAAAATATTTTATCCAAACGTATCACTACTTACCCATATTCATATACAAATTATTTTTCTGCCTCTTTTCATTTATGACAAACAATTATTAATGACAATTAAAATTAACGCACCGTAAGAGAAAGTTACGGTAGGACCATAAAATATAAAAATTAGTCTATTACAAGAAAGGATAGCGGTTAGACCAATTTTACGTACAAAATAGTCTGACGCAAAAAAAAATAACAACATAATCAATTTACGCAAAAAATATCTCTTATATTAATTATCGAAACAGTACTGTAGCAACCGTTTGTCACCCTCCCCCATTAGAGGATTCTAAATTTTCTATAAACCCCTCTTACATTTTACAATTACCATTTTTATTACAATTATCTACTACTTTTTTTCTTCTGCTGGAATACAATTATATATCTACAACTAAAGTTGGTAAATAAATGCAAAATTCTTTAATAATCGTAAGATTTATCATTTTTCTTTTTGTAGTATTATATTCATTTTTGTGATCTATTTTTACCCTTACAAATAATTTGTTAGTTATGAAATGATAATCTATGATGGACCACAAATTGAAATATATATATATGTATATATATATTATAAACAACAAATTTAAATTTTTAAATAAAGAAAAAATTAGTAATCATAAATTCTTTTCTAAAACATAATGAGCATTTCTTTATTTCGAAAAACTCCTTAACTATGAATTGGCTACGGAGCTAATTGATAACACTTGCTAAGCCTTTCAAATTTACTACTTATTTTTTTATTTTTGTACGTTATTGTTTTAACGACCGAGGGTCGTTATATGAGTTCTGGGCATGCATCTAACTGGAATATTAATTAAAAGTTTTTCAATACTTGGTCATAATTAGAAGGTTATTCGTCTGAAAAATAAACGTGGTTTTGTTGAATATCGATTCCTCAACGGTTTGACTTTTGAGGTAATTATTTAGTAGGACAGCTCACTCACCTATGGCACTTGTACTCCATTTTTTTTTTTTCCAATTATAGCATTTCCTTTACATTTTGTTGGCATGGTAACCACTAACCACCATTGCAGGTATAAAACTCCATTGATTCATGAGAAAGGGTGTAAATTTCACCTATCAAAATCCATTGAGAATCAAAATAAATTATACTTCAAAATAAATTTGATTTTAAAAAGTACTCCTATTTAAACTGAAAGCATTTTTTCTAAGACAACTTATACAACGAGACAATACGCGTAAATGTAGAGGTAATGTAAGATTATTTTGCATATTCAAAGAAAAACAAAAACTTATGAAAGACTAAGGTTATGTTTGCTTATAAAAAAATATATTTGAGATTAGACTATTTGTATTAATTTAACACTATTTTAGATTATTTTATCCCATGATGAGTGATTAATAGTCCTTTAAATAGTCTTATAAACTATTTTTTATCATTCTTAATGTTATTTATGTAAGATTATATAATTCAATAAAAAAAATTGAAATTAATAGTCTCCCTTATTTTAAGCAATTAAATAACTTTATGAGACTAATAGTCCAACATTAAGAAATTAATAATCCTTCATCAAGAGATTAAATAGTGCAAACTAGTATTAAATTAAAGTAAATAGTTTAATCTCAAGCATATTTTTTGTAAACAAACATAACTTAAATAAAGATACAACAATTTGATATATCCGAGGGGGGGTCTATATATATATATATATATATATATATATATATATATATATATATATTGGGTTAAATCATTTTTTTCTTCTGAACTGAATACCAATTTACATATGCTTAATTGAATTAATTTTTTTTACAATCGACTAACTGAACTGAATTTTTTTTACAAAACATTACAAAATCTATTAATTTAAATAGAAGTAGAAGCACATGAGAGAAAACATCCCTCTGCATAATAAATAAATTCATATGGCATCCACGCAAGTAAGAGAATCTAACACATGACTTCTTATGCTTCTATATTTCCAAAAGTCGAATATGTTAATTACGGAGATATAGATTTGATGGAATTTGAAAACAGGTTTAATGAGATTGGAATCGAGGGAACATTGGATTTCGCCCTCTTGGAGCTGTAACGCCCCGAGATCCCACCTTACTTTAATTATATCCAATCTATTCTGGATGACACAATCATTAACTTTAAACCACTTTAAACGGAATCTCGTGCATTAAAAACTTAACCTTTAACTTTTTAAAACCAATCTATTGACCATAAATGCGCTCCATTTTTTATTTTTTATTTTTTTATTTAAAACTTATTGAACTTATATCTCTTATCTATCTCAGGATCGTAACGTTCATTTACCTTCTTCTCGAACTTAGGTCAACCTTTATCAATTGTGACCTAATTTACTATCGAATCATATATCTATGATTTAGCACAATAAAATTTTTGCCATGAATTATCCATATATGGCCCTGTTCATATACCTGTTATGTACCTGTTCCTGTTCATATATAAACTTGTACACATACATATCCTAATCCATACATATTTACCATACATTCGAGTTGTAGTACATATTGGACTTGACTTACAATGATATTACAATCATATTGCCTCAATATATATTTAACCAACTATTACATAACTCGCACATAAACAACTTTACATTCATCTGCTTTACATGCACATTTCACCATTTGCATATATCAAATTTTGCTTCCCGTTATTCATACATTCATATTCCTTTACATTCGCTTAACCGGAACATTGGTCTTCACGTACTTTACCTGAAATGTTAGTTATAGCAAGAGTGAGCACATAGGCTCAGCAAGTAATTCAGATAACACATTTCATGCTCGCAGTTCATAATATGCGTCATGTATCCTTTACCTTAACATGTTATGCTTAATGTCACGTAATCCATTTAGAAACTTAACCACATAATTTCACATAAGGCACATTTCAACTCATTTGATATCACGTAGTTCACCTAGAACATTTATTACACTTTAGTCTGAATACTTGCCTGGTCTGCATTCATTTACTTAACCTTTACTTTCTCCATCGTTCTTTCATATCCTTCCTCGCATCGGGTGACTAGTTCGAGCGATATCTGTAAACATGTAACCTATATATCAATATAGGATCATAAGACTTTGCATCACTTGTCAACTTAATCCATAAATACATGATTAATCGTCTCTAATCATTTTACATTTGATGTATTATACCTTACATAGGTTAATAATACATCTTACCTCGCTCCCGACATTTTTCATAACTTATAACTCACCTCAACTTAACTTTAGGCATGTTACATTATGTCATTTATCGTTTCATTATACCTTGACATCCTTTAAATAGCCCATTCTTATCAATTTAGTGCTTATATAACTCATCTCTATCATTTAGTATCAAAACATTTCATTTTGGGTTGAAAATAACTTGTTTTTAAACTCTGCTGACCATGGCCCCGGCCGGACTTTTGACTTAGAAACCATGGCCCCGGCCGGGACCTCTCAGCCAAACACGGCCCCGGCCGTGGCCCAAAATCTGAAATTTTGATTTTTGCTGCTACTTTGATGATTTTTAACTCCTTCACCATACATCCAATTAACACCAAATTTGGTACACATGTAGACCTCATACCATAGTATTTTATAAAAATTTTACTTGCCCCATTTGGCTTTTCAAAATCATAGTTACATTAGCCCGTAGGAGGGCTGTTCACAACAATTTCAGACTTAGAAATTTTTTTGAACTTTCAAAACTTAATTTTCCAACTTTGTGATTTTTGGTCATTTGCTTCAAAACTCAATTCCAACACTTGATATAGTTCACTTAGGTCATAAATGACATGTCAAAACTTTTAAAACCATAAAATTATACTCGAGACGAGTTTTGTCCGTAAAAGTCTGTTTCGAGTCGAAACGATCGATTTCGATCGTTCGAATCGCCTTTTCAATCAAATTTCTATCCGTTGATTATCAAATCAACTCCAACATGTGTATTAACATGAAAATGACTTATTTCACTTCATTTCTCCTTTAATTCATCAAAATTGCCAAAAATCACCTATAAATCGGATTTTCCTTAACTTTTCAAAACTTTCAAATTCAAAACTTAGACACTACTTGACATCTTAACTTCAATGCATAACATAGGTTATCACATACACTTTTAACGACTCTGTACGTCCATATAACTTTCATATGCACATTCCAGTGCAATTTATAGATTATTACGTCGTCTACACAAAAAGTATAGCCTAATATTTAACTTTCCTTCACAAAATATACTTCTCATGCTTTTATGACTCTTTGAAGCTATTTAGCATAAAATTTCTCATACTACAAACATGACCAACCTTTATAACTAAGTTTTCTTCAAAACTAACAACAACTAACAAATGATCATGTCTTAAATCATGACTTTTAGCTTGAACATATGCATAATAGTGCACCACCTTTATAAAAATCAAACTTGAACTTGGGGTTTCAACATAACTCACATACATAGTACATAAGTCACATAATCTTTACATCTAACCATGTATTATTGCATGGCTAGGCATATTCTTAGATTTAAAAACATGAACACCAACTTTTATGGCCAAAACACAACATACCTCCTTGAAATCCTCTTCTTCTTCCTTGATATGAAGCTTCTAGGAGTTAACTCTCCCCTTTGATGGCTTTGTATGCTTCTCTTGCATGTTATGCTAGTAATCTTTTAAGCTTTCATAGAAACCCTAGCCTTTCTTCTTCTTTCTCTCTTAAGCTCCAACTCTTCTAGCAACTTCGAAGGAATGAACTCCAAAATGCTGAAAAATAATTAAGTCTCATACATAAAACCTATATATATATAAGTGTTGTATAATTCTCCAACACTTAACTCACCAAGGTCAAACTTAACCATGCATGGTTAAGGGCATACATGTCATCTCCCTTTATTAGCTAGGGACATTATGGTCATTCATCCATCTTAGGACATCTTGGTCATTTTCCAAATTAACAAGGGCACTATAGTCATTGAACCACTTTAGGACACCATTGTCATTTCCAACTTGTGAAGGACATAATTGTCACTTCATAACTTATTAGGGCATTTTTGGTCTTTAGACCATTCTAGGACTCATATGTCCTTAATCAAATTACCAAGGGCATTATGGACATTAAACCAAAAATCTAGAGAAATTAATTCCCCACAAATCATAACTCATTTATTTTTAATCCATTTCATGTCCAATTTGATCCAATCTTGTTTCCATAAACTTGAACTTTATTATAGCATCAATTTATCCACAATTGGTTCGTCCCATAACACTTGTCACACTTCAACATATCAATTTCATTAATCATTTATAATAATTTACCATAAATACCAATTTACATAATATTCTGTTCTTAATTATTTACAAACCCTTTTTGGTTCCTCATTCGATAAATTTCATTTTCCCATATCTCAATATAGCCAATTGCTCACTTGTCCATAAACCGTTTCCTCGAGAAGCGAACCTCGACCCAATTATCGAATTCCATCAACATTTGTCCTTTAAACTCATAATATCCTTTTTATGACTCTTACGTCCTTTCGTTTATTTTCATCACACTCACATAATGTTAATTCTCAACATTCTTGCACACAATGTTCTTTCCTCGCACTCTTGGGTATTACATTCTGCATTAATGAATCGTATACTTACTCATCTCATTTCCATCAATAATAAACAATTTCTTCATAAATTCCACAAATTCACATATTATACGCTTAATCTTCTATAAATCCTTAATAACTGCTTTGATCGTACGGTTCCTTCTTCACTGCACACACATACTTACCTTTTTCTCGTCATTCTCATATCATCGCCTCTCCAGGTCCATTCATTAAGCTCGTTCTTAATTTTCATAACTTAAACATCAATTTACATATATATATATATATATATATATATATATATATATATATATATATATATATATATCATTTCCTTTCATTTTTATCTTTGACCTTTTCTTTCTCTATCCGATCACATACACATATATATATACACAATCTATTATCTACTGACACATAACATCGTGTCTTACAATAATTCTTTCAAATTACCCTATTGTGGGTATTACACTAATTATTCATTTTTAATGCATTATATCACTATTTAACCATCATAGGTTCCTCTTTACGATTTCAACCACACAGTTCATGTATATCACATTGATCGCATAATGATAATTCATATTTAATCATTATCAATATATTCTGTTATTTAAATCTAGGTTTTATCATATAACATTTACTTAATTAATCATAAACCTCTTTTAGAATTACTGTAGAAATCTGGGGTGTCCCAGGAGCCGTTCAAGAACATGGAGCCAAGAATCGCGAGTCAAGAGGAAGAAGTCGACCTGAGTGAGGTCGGGTTTGGGGTTTTGTGGACTGTTAGGGTTTGAAAGGGAGACATGGAGACGTTGAGATCGAGGCGGTCAGAGTGAGTGAAGCCGAATTCGTCGAAGGGGATGGTGAGTCGGTTATCAGATCGGATCTCAGGGAAGCAAATTTCGGCAAAGGTGGTTGTGAAAAGGAAGATGAGTATTAGGAGATAGAATTAAAGAGTAGTCATTTTCTGGAGGAAAGAAAAAATTGAGAACAATGGTTTAAAGGATAACAAAATTAAAGAATAAGAAGAAGAAAAAGTAATATATGAGAGAGAGAGAGAGAGAGAAATATCAACGCTCCTTCTTCTTCAATACCTACCGACAGGATGAGGAGGAGGAGGAAGAAGAGGAGGAGACCAGTTGGAATGGATCTACTTTGGACTTGGGTAGGCCTACAAACGAACCGAACCATTCGCAAATAGGTTCAGCTCGGTTCGGTTCAAGTTCGCACATGGTATCACGTTCGATTGTTCGATCGAACATGTTTGCGAACCATGTGGTTCAGTTCAACTTTGTTCGTGAACAATTCAGGTTCAGTTTGATTGGTTTGCGAGTAGTTCGTGAGATGCGTGAGTTCGAATTGTATTTCTTACATGTTTAATTTTTTAAAATTCTAAATACAAATAGCTTATTCAAATGTTCTCGTGAACTTGATCAACTTCAAATATATTCATGAGTTGTTTGCGAACGAGTTTGTGTTCGTGAACATTTAGATGTTCGCAAATATAATGTTATTCGACTTTATCCGTAAACTCGAGCATGTCCGCGAACAATAATCAATCTGAACTCGCACATGTGTGTTAATTTAATCATGTTATACGAACATGTTCGAGTTCTACTAATATTATTGATTTTGGTTTAAGTTCGACAAAGTTTGGATCAGATCGTTTGCAGCCCTAGACTTGGGTCTTTGGGGGTTTCGAATCAGTTTAACCGATTCTAGTTCTATAATTTCTTGATGCTTGCTTATTGTTCCATCTTTTTGGGTGAGAAATCTTAGGTTTGTTTCAGATCTATCAAGTTTGGAATGTCTTGTTTAGACACTGATGGATTTACATGTCTTCGATGCCTTAATGTTATAAGAAGATGAAGGAATGAAGAAAATAGTAGTAACAAATTGTAAAAAAATTGAAGTTCAATGAGTCTATTGTAAAAAAAATTAACTTCAACGATATAAATGTAACTTCGACCTCAATTCAATGGAAAAATATTGATTTAACTCGTAAACTAATTAAAAGTATTTTTTTTCTTTATTTTTAATACAAGTCATCATTGTCATGTCATATGTAATTTGTTGAATAATCCACATTAACAACTACGTCAACATCCTGTTAAATTTTAACACTTTTAAATACAAAATTTAAATTTTGTAAAAAAAATTCAATTCAGTGAGTCTGTTGTAAAAAAAAATTAATTCAATGATGCATATATAAATTGGTGTCTAGTTCAATGAAGAAAAAGATATTTAACCCATATATTATTTCAAGGGTTAAATGCATATGTGACCCCTAAGTATGTACCGTTTTGCACTTTGTACCCTAAGTATGACACTTGTCATAATTTCATTGACCGAAAGGTTGGGAAGGGTTCGAAATATTTACTTAACGGTACTTTAGATAGCGAAATGAAAGCTTTTAAACATGATAATACGAAGTGTGAACGAGTGTATATTTCGTAGTCATATATGCATCCTTATTTCAATTAAGTGTTGCTTATATATAATTGGGCAAAAAATTATATTCTTTGAACGGTAAAAAGAACATAATTTAGTATTTATCATGCATCTTGTCTAGTTATGTGAAAATAAAGACTTCCACCCACCTACTTCAAAATTTTACAACTATCCAAGTAAATTAGTCATAAAAAGTGGTGATGTTGTAAGTTCTACAATCAACTATATAAGTTTCATTTCACCAAATTTTAATTTCACAAATTTTTAATTTAATTTTTCTATTCATATTTTCATAAATACTATCTAAATTTATATTAATTAAACACCATCCAAATTTTAAAATATTCCTATGAAAAGAAAAGACAATATCTTTTTTCTTTTCTATTCAAATAATATAAATAGTATACAAACTTATAATAATTAAATATATACTATCCAAATTTATAATGTATTCAAAAGAAATTTAACTAATCTTTTATTCATATTAGCATAAATACTATTTAAATTTGTATCAATCAACTATATAATTAAAAGCATAAACTTGATTTTATCAATTTTTTGTTCAACCTTTTGTTTTGCTATCGAAATTAGAATAAGTACCATCCAAATTTATCATATGCTTCTTTAGAACAAAAAAAAAAAAACAATTAATAAATAACCAGGCACCAAAAGGCTATCAAATCTCTCTCAGCAATTCTTGACTTTTAAAGAGTAATTGACGTGTGGTTATTTTGAATGAGCGTGTGTGCAGACTTGGCAAACTAAGGAAAACTAAAAATGTTTCATTCTTTTATGCGACTCAGTGTGTGAGGGTAAAAAATAGGATAATTTCACCCCAAAATTAATAACAAGTGAACAACTTCTTCATTCATTTTGAGAGTAGCATGTCAAATTTTCAACAAAAAAAAACTAACAAAAAAATCAATAATTAAAGAGAACATAATGAAGACAACGTACACGTAAATTCGTTAATCAAGCGGTGGCAGAGGGAAGAGTAGCCCAACAGCGAGAATTGGATATGTGATCGAAAATAGTAGCCGTCGATGAGACATTTGCTATTTGTTGTTGCCGCCGAAAAATTGTGTTTCGCGAAATACAAAGATAGATAGATAGATACCAAATGAATTTAAGGAAATTGATAGATACAAAAACGAATTTGAAGGGTTTTAGGAATAGGGTTTTTAAGGCCATATTTGTGAACAACTTATAAGTTGGTAAACCAATTAGTGTAGGAATTTCGGCACATAAAAGCAGCGGAATTATAACTTTTCAAAATAATTTTCGAAACTCTAAAACATGATCCATGCGAAAACATATTAATTCAGAGGTTTAGATTTGTTTTACCGATTATCTGAGCTTGAATGGAGACGATGAAAATTCTGGAACAGCTTCGAATCTTCAATACAATCCAACGGAACTGCGCCTCTACGGTATCTACATAAACGCCTCGCGAATCGCCACACGATCTGCAGCAAAGAGAGTTGCGGTACTAGCCGCCGAGATCTGAATTTTTTGAAGTTTTTCTCTCTAGTCTCTTTCTAAAAGCGACTAGAGTTTTTGTTTTGATTTTTCCTCTAATATCTAAAACAACTGATATATCTTATATATATATATATATATATATATATATATAGCAGGCAAGAGGAATTAACCAAAACCTAATCTAATTAGAAAAGTAAAATTCGAATTTATATATATTATATTTTAATTAAGTCTTACTTAATTAATATACATATATACAAGTTATCCTATTAATTTAAATTCGTAATTTAAATACTATCAATTATATTGACATATTTAAATCCTTATAATTTAAATTAATTCCCTTTTAATTGCGTTCTAAGTGTATGACCATATAGGTTATTATTATATTGACAATAATTTTAAAATCATATTATAAAATTATAAACAGTGAGCGGCATCTAGTAATGCATCACTGTTACCCAAGTAATAATAAGATCGATGATTCGATGCAACCTTTTCGTGACCAATGTTTCAATGTAATTTAATCCTTTTAATCTTGACATCCTAGATTAAACTCGAAGCATGGAATGTGTCATACTCTTCATAATTTAATCTGAGTTTTCTTGATCAATGAGTAGACTATATGAAACAAATCACTATTTGAGCATGGCCATGCATTTCATAGTCCTACTCAATTAAGAGGCCTATGGATATCACCCATTAATATATAGGAGGGTTAAATTCCATCTAGATCACTCATATTTCTCACATGATTCATGATGTACCCAATAATCACCTTTATTGTCCACCTTATTAAAGGCGACCTTTGATGATATCAAAGTACATAAATTCTCGTGTCTCAATGCATCATTATTGTCCCATTAACAATGATACTCGACAAAGGACATTTAAGAGCAATGATACTTATTGTAATTATATGATTTCATGTTTTAAATCACATACTTGAAGCTATATAATTTGTATTACTATTCTAAGGACTTTTATTATGCTAACATTTATATAATGTTGTAAATAAAATCATAATAAAATAATTCATTTATTCAATAAAATATAATATCAAAAATGTTAAATAATTACATCAAATAATTGGCTTATAGGGCATGAACTCTAACAATAAGTTCTTTTGTACTGTGTTTGGGAGTGACTTTTTTTACTTATTTTTTGACTTATAAGTTCTTTTTAAGACGTAAAAACATTTAACTTCTAAAAAAATTACTTATAAGTCTTTTTTAACAAGTTGACTTGATCAAATGTAATGACAACTTTACCTTTTAGTATTTTTCTAAATGACATATGTATCATTTCAACCTAAAAATGAGTTGGGGATTACCTATGGATAATTTATTCAAACCATACAACTTTGTTCAGGAAATTTAACTCTTAACACTTTGTTTATGAGTTTTGGATGGAAAAGAAAATAATAGAAAACTTAAAAAAAATCGTTAGTGTTGTTTATGGGTTTTTAATAGAAAATAATATAAAACTTAAATTTATTCTTTTCTTGTGTTTCTGAGTTCCAATAAAAAGAAAAGAAAAATATCACTTTTACAAATTTACCCTTTTATTACATGTGATATACCGGCCAATTATAGTTATAACTATTGAACTATGAATAAAAAATATGCAAGATAAAAGTTTAATCAAAGTCAAATTTGATAATTAAAGTCATCAAATATCGTCTTATTATTAATACTAACGACGATTATTCATCAAATTCTTCAAAAAAAATTAATCTCCTCTCTAATGGTAACACTCCTCGTGCCTTGTCTTGATTTTCTAGTAGCCATAAATAAGTTCATCGATTTTTTTCTTGTCAACATCACAGATATGTTGGTGATGTCATTTAGATCATATTTGTTTGCAAGGATTATGATTTCGAGATTATGATCTATGATATTATAATTTATGTGATTATAATCCCAAGATTATTAATCTTATGATTAAATAGTCTTGGTATTATAATATCTAGTTAAATATGGTATTAAATAACCCCCCAAATTAAGCCATTTTATAATCTTAGACTAATAATTTCAAGTTCAAATTTAAAAATAAACAAAATACTTGGAATTAATAGATTTATCACAAGTATAATTCTTGCCAACAAACATAACATTGGGATTATAATTCATGCCTTAGAATTATAATCTTGTATGGATTATAATCCCGAGATCATAATCCTTGCAAACAAACATGGCCTCACAGTTGTACCATTCAAGCTAGCTCAATTGATCTTATCTTTTCCATGCTTATGTTGTTAATATCACAGTTACACTATGTGGCATATATTTATGTCAGAATAATATACTTACTATGTATTATGTACTAGAACAGGATAATACAAGGTGCTAAAAAGCAAGAATTAAATATAAAAGTGAATTTTTTCTTTGGTCGTTCATCTCAAATTCGTTACTACTTTCTGATTTATCAGTTACAATCCTTTTTATTACAGATTTGAAGAGGAGAAGGATAACCTGCTACTATGATGACTGAATATGGTTTGAAGTGTCTAGCCTCGTATTTTTGTTTGACCTATGCCTGAAATGACTTACAACTGTTTATTGAACTCCTTAATGTGGTCCATTTTGTTCCTCTGATGCTTTTACGCTTATGATATAATTTTCAGAAATGTTCTTTCAATAGATAAATATGCGTCTTTCTTCAACAACATTGATCCTTTGCCGCAATATAAAAAATGGACAACTGGACAAGTAGATAATCAAGAAAACACTTTTAAGAACTATGTTTACTCACAGAGAGTGCATGCAATATTCAGTGTTAATGATTCTGTTGACTGGAGCAGAGACATACACGTTAGCATCATTTTATTGTCATCCCAATTTGTATCGCGGCAGTTTGAAGACAAATTAGAAATAATAAGTCTCTTTCTCTCTCTCAGCCTAGGTATAAAAAAAATAAATGGGGACATGGGTTGTAATTTAAAAAATATTATATTGAAATTGAGGATAATATGAGAATTATAAAAATATTACTTATTCCATCTTCTTTTCTGTCCAAATCAAGCCAATTTTGGATGAAAAACTTTGACAGAAAAAAATTGTCTTATTTTCTATTCATTTATTTTCTTTTTTGTTTATTAAAAAACTCAAAAACATAAGAATTGGAGTCCATTTCTCTTCTTTTCTCTCAATTTTAAAACTCAGAAACATAGTGTAATAGAACCACAAATTGAACCCATTGTAGATCAAAATCGCCAAAGGGAAAACATAGTAGAAATATATCTATTATATAAAGCAGAGCAGATTCATCCAATGGCCTCAAATTACTAATGGCTTCAACAAAGAAGGGCTGTGATTAATTCCACTCTCTTCTCTATCTGCTTCTGATTTGTCTATTTCAAAATCCTTTCATTCCTCCCTACACCTGAGCTAATCGATTGTTTCCCCCCGAGTTCTCTTCCACGTTTTTTCTCTCTCCTCTGTTCCAAGCCTGGAAAAGCCACCAAGCACGTAAAATCTCTCTTTCTCTGTTGATTTGCAATCTTTTTTCTTCTTATTCTTTGATCTATGCGAACTGGGTATATGTAATTTTTACCTAATGATACAATGATGAACTGATGCGCATATCAGGAGAAATGCAGCAACATCAACGCCTTTTCAGGATGGGGGACTCTTCTATCTCTGATGGTGTTATTTGCCCTAAACCTCGTCGTATTGATGGTGTTGTTTGCCCTAAACCGTCTGACCCATTATTTTTTTGGGGTTTATTTGCCGTTACCTAATGGAGGTATGTGATTTGTTTTACTTTTTTTCCCCTTGATTTATAAGTTTGGTTGTGGGAAAGGTGGGGGAAATATTTATTTTTTGGGTTTGGTTTGATCTTGAAGCTTTGAGCAATGATAATTTTTTCACCATTTTGGTTGTCCTGGGTTATATTTGTTTTGATTTAATTTGTGAGAAATTGTAAATAGTTAAATATACTGATTCATATTTAGTACTCCCTTATTCCAGTAAAAAGATCATTTCTACTGAATCCATGTCATGGGACTTCACTTCCACATTAGTACTACTGAACTTGGACACTAGAAGTTTGAGTATGAATGAGATTTACTTGGACACTAGAAGTTATTTAAAAACCTATAAAATATTCCATGCCAAACGGTAAGGCAAACAGAGGGATCTTCCCACCATAGTATTTGAAATGGTGGTTTCTTTTTGGAAATACAACAGAAGAGTAGGGCTTAAAACATAGTGATCCAAGATGCTCTGTCTGGTTTGAATGATCTATTAAAAATTTGTAAGTTTTTATTTTGTTGCTTATTTCTTCTACTTCACATTTGATCTTTAAATATTTATTTACTGTTTAACACTGATATTTTTAGTACATGAAATAATGCTTTTGGTTCAAATCCATTTTTAGTTCTTACTAAGACCAAGTTCATATTATGCGCTATCATAATCCTTTAGATAGGTTTATATTTGTTTACAATGCAATAGTAGTATTATTGTGTTTACGTATTTATAGTCTGTTGACTTGCTGATCATTTCAATTTTCATTTGCTAAAGAGTATGCTGTTTGTATATAAAAGTTATACTATGGAAACTAACAAGTTCTGCGTCATGATTGAAGTTGTACTTCACTTTGTCATACTATATTGTAGTGTTCCTTTGGTTTTGGAACTTAATTTCAGTAATAATATAGTGTACACTGAAATCTGATCTTATTGTTGCTTTTAATGCTCCACACCTCTGACATAAAGTCTTTGCTTACTCATTTCAGGATTTCTGGTTTGTCACAGCATGCTTTTATGAAGTTCTTCATTAAAGCTAACCCTTTTCTTCCTTTCTCTTTTCAACTCCCTTAAATCCCCTCTTTCTTTAATCCTATTGAAATCCCTCTGTTGATCATCAAGGAGATTCAAGGTTTTCTTTAAAGACTCAAGTAAGTTGAATTTCTTAGCACTTTTTTTTCTTTTCTTTTTCTAAGTGATTTCAGGTTATTACATATACTCAGTTGCCCTAAATTTAATTTTCTGAAATGGGAATTAATAAATAAAATATTAAAGGGTTCAATAATGGGAAAAACTTGAAGAAATTTCAATTTGCAGAGGTTTTATGTTATTAATTCACACCGGCATATAATGAATTTATATTGCATTACAAAAGCTCAATGCATGGCCTGACACATTCTTTCTTATCACTTTACACGCCTTCAATACTTTTGCACAAAACAATCACATTCATCCATTTTAACAACTCGAGAGAAACATTTAAGGTATTAATTATTTTTCTTGACATTGCCTTAAAACATATATTGCTGATCGAAGGGACAAATGGTTCTTTTTGTATCATGTTGAATTACATAGATCTTCTCTTTACCTTTTTTTTTTATGCAAAAGAGTCGTCATATAAACCTGTTAATTGGTGGAAAATGGAAAAGATGATCAGAACATAAAAGGTTGTCATGGAATTGTTATATTTTATACTATTTGCTTTTTCAAACATCGAATCGATACTTGGTCATTATATGTGAAATGTATTTTGTTTTTCTGTTGGGGACTTGCAGTGGACAAGTATGATAGTCACATGAACAAACGAAGGAAGCATTTGATGTGGCAAGAAACAACGTTGAACTTCTTACCACCGTTTTATCTTCTTCACCTCAGCAAGATGCATTACAGGTATTTTTATTATATTTGATCAGTCCCCACTCCCCATATGTGGATGCTCTGATTGAGTTTGATACTAAATTTTTAGTCTTCAGGGAACTACTATTTAATGAGTAGCATATTAGATTTTCATTTAAGACCAAATGTTAGGAAACTATATTTCTCTTCTTTAACAACGTATATTACATGGACATTTCTACTGTTTACTTGGTTTATCTACAATTAATTATGCAGAATCTTGACTTTCTGATCATTTTCTTTTAATAAAATTATCATTTTAGATACTTTAATTGATACCATCTTCTTTGTTGATTAGTCGCCTTAACCTTTATCTTTTGTCTGCTCCAAATTTGTGAGTACTGATACTGACCATCCTCCAAATGATTCTGGAATATTAGTCCCATTTACGTTGTAGGACGAATTATACTTCTTATTTTGAGACATATTATAACCAAACTTTGATGTAGTATTGGAATTTGCTTTAAAAGCCAATTGATGCCAAACTTGGTGAATTGACTATAAGTTGTGACCAACGAAAGGATCGTCCTAAACGTTATTATATTTTAGAACATGGGGATTGACTCTAAAGCACAGCTTAGAAATTATGTTTATGTTTATATAATTGTGTTTATATGAACTGAATTTGTTTGAGCTTATAAAGTTCCAAATATTTGTGTTATCACTTTCATCTTATTACGTACGCATACATCTTATTATTGCAGGAACATATACATAACTGACTTGATGAACACATACATCTCGACGGTTTCTTACAATGTTTTTGGTCAATTGGGCTTAGGTATGATATGCTCATTCATGTTGGTTTAAACAAAATATTTTGTTATGTGTTGTATGTGTTTGTGATCCATGAGTCATAGTATGTTCATTATGAGTTAAATAAACCTTCCAAGTGGCTGGAAAAAAAACATTCCAAGTCAGATGTCTGTGTTCAAGTCAGTTAAAAATAACCAAAATTATTTTAAAAATAAGAAATTGTTTCTCTATTTTCTGCTTGTGTATATTTTTTGTGTTCCGTCTTTTGTAAAGTTAACTAATTATAAATGGTTATGATTATTTTGGGTATGGACTGATGGTTGGTTTGGTGATTTGGATATTTATTGGTGATTGTACGTTTTGTACACAAGTTTATATTTTTCTGGATATCTATTTTTAAAGGAAATTCTGCCGAATTTTTTTGAAATTAGTTGCAACTAACTTGATGTTTTGGTAGTTGGATATGTGTTGATGATTGTGTATGTATTAATTATTGCAAAGAATCCTTACGTAATGTATTACTTTTCGAATTTAATTTAATTTTTTGTTTCGCCGTGCCTTCAGGCACGGGTTATCTCTAGTAAATCAGATATTGTATGACATAAAAGAAAAAAGAGAAGGGATACCAGGAGCAATCTTGAGGAAAGAGAGGAAGAGGGCAGTGACAGTTGCAAGGTGAAAGTATTATGTCCTCAAGCCAATCACATTTACTGTGATAAGCATATACTTTGTAATCTTATTCGTTTATTAATAAAAGAATCAAGGCATTTCTTTATTCATGATTAATTACTTGAATTAATCAAATGGATAAACCCATAGTTTTCGAGCAATGCTTTTAGAACCATGATGAGGATCATGCTAATGAGATCTAAATTCAAGATAGCTCAAAACTAAAATTGTTCCTAATCGTTGGATCACTAAAATGGGGATTAGTGAATTCGGATAGATTAGTACATACTATCCTTACTCTTATGAAGAGAATGATTGATCTCATAATCATTTGTGTAGAGACACTAAAGTAATTATGTAGGTGTTTATTAGAGAATAAGTTCACTGAACGTGACTCGCTCAATGAACACCTAATGGAGTCTTACTTGCCTGTCAATAAGAGTTCCTTTTGTGATAGTAGTACAAGTGATCCTTGGACTTGAGATCATCATAGTATCTTGTGTATGATGAATTATATTTTGACATATTCCTTAAAACCTTTAGGGTGTATCAAATGGTATGATTGGATATAATAAGTCATACATGAAGATAGGTGCATGATCAACAAAGAATCTACCACTTCTAGTAAAAGAAGGGAATATCCTATGCGATTCGATAAATGACAACTCAGTAGTCCTTGGCCAAGGCAGAATGAAAATTAGAAAGTAGTTTCTAATTTACATTAATTAGAGTTATTCATTTAAGGATCGAAATGCATATAATCAAATAAAATAAGACTTGACAGTAATACCATGCCTTATATTTGATTGAGATATTGTGAGGTAGAAGGATTGAATTGTACGGTAACTATTCGCTGAATAGGTTCTTTTGTGATTAAATGTTGAAATCTATATTATCTGGAAAGTCGTTGATCGCTAAGGGGGCTTACCCTTATTATGGAATAAGCATTATTTATTTAAATGAATTAAATAGTTTAATTTATTTATATAAATAAGATTAGAATAGTTCTAATTAATTTATTCTATAACCGGTTTAATATGGAGAACCTAAAGGGTCACACCGCAAAAGGAAAATAATTATTTAAGAAGTAAATGGCATAATTGTAATAATGAATTAAGTATATTTAATTTATACTATGTGGATAGAATAAATTAAATAGCTTAATATTTATTATTTAGTATTTTGGAAATACTAATTATAAATTAATAAGAGGAATCTTATTATTATTACTATTATCATTATTATTTAGTTCCTAAATGGTTTAGGAATTAATTAATAAGAGTACTCTCATAATTAATAATTAAGTTCCTAAATAGTTTAGGAATTATAATTATTATATTAAATCAATTAAGTTCCTAATTAGATTAGGAGTTTAATCAAAAATCCTATTCCTAAAGGTGTTATGAGGGTTTACTAAATCTATAAATAAGAGAAGTCTTATTATGGATTAGGGTTACACACATACACTTCTATAAGTTTTGGGAGAGTACTCACATATTCTCTAGAGAGAGAAAATTAGGGTTTGTCATCACCCACTTCTTGAATTATTATTATTCCTTGGTGGATCACCTCTAAAGGCCAAACACTTGGGTGGCTAACGTTGATCATTGGAATCCAATCGGTGAAATTCAAGGAGATCGTGAAGGATTTGGAGGTGAACTTGTACCCGTTGAAGCTTTGAGTTCTACAAGGGTATATCTCTAACTTCTTCTTTATTAATTAATAGTTGCGCATAAAGGTCGATCCTGGATTATGGTTTGTAAATTTTTAAATTTAATTTTACCATACTTCCGCTAATTTTGTGCAATATGATTGCGTCTATGAATTTTACAAACCAACACAAGGTGGGTAAGAGAAAATAGAGTCTCTAAAAGTGATACTCTTGTTGAATAGTTTTCAATAAAGAGGAGTAGTAGTAGTGATCGCATAAGCCTCTTAAAATTGCAGCTGTTGGGTCGTCACTTATAAATGATACTCTTCGTGAGTCCCATTTTTGTTGCAATGTATTTGAGATATTTTGATAATTGGAACAAAGCAATTATTATACTCCTATTTTTAAAAAGGAACATAGCTCTTTTTTTGTGAATAATCTTAAATAAAGCAATTATTTTATTTAATTAAAAAACTTATTTTTTTAAGCGAATGTAGCTTTTTTTGTAAAAGATTATTCACACGTATATTAACTTATTTATTAGTAAGTTTTATTCATGTAGGCAAAATATTTTACCCTACAAAATTATATAAATTCAGTAACAAGTTCAATCTTTATTGAATAAAAACTGATTAGTTATGTTGTATTAATTTTCATTTTTTACATGACTATTTTCAGCAAGACCACTTGATTGCCTTTTACATTCTCTATTTTTGGGTTTCAACATTCAAGTGTTCTCTGTGAATTTTCATTTTGATTATATTATATCATTATTTACTCTTATTAGTATGAATATTCAGGCGATTGTAGCTCGGGATCTATAACATTTTCAAGAACAATCAAGAGTAGAGGTTCAACAGATCTGCATTCATAAATCTAAGGTGATTGTTTTTTAGTTATGATATGATATTGAATTAGTGTATCTTCTAGTTAATGTCCCTTTTAGTAATCTTTATATTTTATTTTAATTTATAAGTTATTATCAACCGAATACTAGACATAACAATTTTGGCCCGTGGGCCGGCCGACCCACTAAAAAACAGGCTTTGGACTTTCAAAATGTAGTCCAAGAAAAGCTGGGCCATTTTTGGCCCAGCCTAGCTCGTAAGGTAATATTTTATTTATTTATTATTATTATCGCTCGACATTGTTGACAAAAAAAAAATATTAACTTAGAAAATGAATCAAATAGAGAATTATGAATAATATAAGAATAAATTTTAACATGTGATCTTAAATAATAATACAAAAAAATATTATGAATAAGATATATATCACATTTAGTCTTCTTTCTTTTATTCTTTTACTCTCTTATCTTTAATAATTAATATTATATACATTTATCAATTAATTAATCACAAGATTAGTTATATTTTAATGTATAAGAGTACAAAATATCTATAAAATTATTGATTATTTTATTTTATTTACTAATAATATTAAATAATTATGTAAAAATTATGTGTCATAATTATAAATAATTAGTGTTAGTATTTATTTCAAATTATAAGTCATAATAAAATAAATTACTCAAATAGCCCAGACGAGCCACAGGCTTAACTTTTCTAGCCCGCAAAAAGCTGGGGCGTTTTTAGTCTGGCCCGTTTGCCAGGTCTACCGAATACCTTCACAACTTATTTTAATTTAATTTCTGACTTATAAGTCAAATTGGTGTTAAACATTTTTGTTTATAAGTCCCAACTTAAAATAACTTATAAATCTAATTAAATTTTAACTTTAAATCATTTTAAAATTAGCCGTTGTTGAACGCCTCTAAGTGAGATTGAGATGAAGATGAAGATAGATATCAATACCTCGACCCCTCAAAATCCCAAACAACCACACAACCCTTCGAATTCCAATAAACTCTTTTCATATCTAAGCAACAACGCGGCAATACAAATCCAACAAACAGAAAGAAATCGCTCTAATTTTTAGTGCAATTTCAAGACCAACTGAGACTGTAATGACCACGAATTCTATTTGTTATTATAATTATAATTATTAAATAATTAGTAATTAATTAAAAATTTTGTACTAATTAATTGTGCATTAAATAATTTAATGAATATACTTGTCTATGTGTATATTTATCTAAGTAATGAAGCAAGGTGATATAATTAATTAAAGCAAGTCTAATTGAATTATATTATATGTCCAAATGAGGTATTAAACTAGGTCAAATCAATTTACCTAGTAGTCTATGTAATCAATTTAAATCTTGATCCATGTAATAATTAAACTAGCTCAATGCTTGTTTTAATTAAATGTAACATAGGTTATTTAATGTTAGCCTAATAGAACAATTAAATTGAGCCCAACCAAATTAAATAGATGAGCCCAACATATTTAATTCCTAAGTCCAAAGTGGAGTCCAATAGGAAGTCATAGTGTTGGTCAATATATATATATATATATATATATATATATATATATATATATATATATGTATGTGTGTGTGTGTGTGTGTGTGTGTGTGTGTATATATGTATAAATTGACATTAAAAATAAACCAAAAATGAGGGAATAAACCCCATTTGGCCGGCACATATAGGGGACCCATTCGGGTGGCTTGATTGCTGCACATTGCTTCTTTCACACACTAAGATTTGGTGGTTGAACAACCCTAGTCAATCACCTAGTCATTATTCATGTCAATCCATCAAATAATAATCATAATTAGCCTCTTAATTTACCAATACTAGCAAATTAGAAAGTTAATGAAGGATTACCCAAATGTTATATATAGAGTGCCTTATATTTGTGTTATCTTGGTTGGTCATTTGGTAGAGCATTTTAGAGAGAAAAGTGAGAGCTTTCAAGAGAGAAAATAGATAATACACTTGTGAGTTGAGAGTTCCTTAAGGAAATTGTTAGAGGAGGAGCTTGGTGAATGACACAAGCCTCATATCTTACTTTTGAAAGAGAAGAAGAAGAGCACACAAGTTCATAACGTTAAAAAGTGCTCAAACTCTTCCTTAGTCCATTTTATGGACTATATATGTGTTAAGTGGTCAAAAATATATTTTTAACTGATCAAACCTTGTTTTGATGGTCTAAAAGTCTTAAACTATGTTATATTGGTAGATTCAAGGTTTGATATGTTTAAATCATGTTTTGGTATGTGTGGTATGCATATAAACGGAAGAAAAATATATATTAAACTTTACCGGTA
Source organism: Hedera helix (assembly GCA_947179155.2). NCBI lineage: Eukaryota > Viridiplantae > Streptophyta > Magnoliopsida > Apiales > Araliaceae > Hedera > Hedera helix. The sequence continues at coordinate 48,429,388 of OX359276.1, read as the reverse complement.
AAATCCAAAATGACTATGTGCTATTTAATGTTGTAGTTTGAAATGCACAAATTAAAAAATAAATTTTTATAGCTATAAAGTTACATATATGAGTTATAAAGAAAACCCAACTTGAATATTTCAAAATATGAAAAAATGAAGAAATTATGGCTTTTATCGCAAAACATGGCATTTTGAAACCCTAGATGGTTCGATCTTAAATTTTTGTGTCAAAACATTCTCAAAAATGTGATCAAACCATAAAATGTTATAAAACAAGAAGTTAGAATGATAACAAAACTGAGTTTGTGTCATTTGAATGTATAGATTTCATTTTATTCAAGTTTTAATCAAGATAACTCAAGTTGAAAATCTACCAAATTTTTGGAAAGAAAAACACCGAGCACCGGCGGCGCTGGCTCAGTGCTGGTAGCGTTCAGGGCCTCTGTTTCTAGCGTCGGCGACGTTGGACTCGGTTCATTCCGAACGCCGCTGACGCTGGGCTAGTTTTCGATTTTTGTCGGGTCGGGTCGAAAAATAAAAAATGTTCTAAAAATTATTTTATTATTTTTATATTCAATAAATGTAGTTTAAAAATTATAAGTAGTTAATTTAATATGTAAATGGGAATAAATATTATTAAAGGATTAATAATATTAAGAAATTTATAAAATATTATTAAATGAATAATAATATTAGAAAATTAATAAAATTAGTAATTGAATAAAATATTATTAAATAATTAATAATATTAATAATGTAATAAAATATTATTAAATGATTAATAATATTAGATAATGAATAAAATATTATTAAATGATTAATAATATTAGAATATGAATAAAATCTTATTAAATAATTAATAATATTAGATAATGAATAAAATATTATTAAATGATTAATAATATTAGAATATGAATAAAATATTATTAAATGATTAATAATATTAGATAATGAATAAAATATTATTAAATGATTAATAATATTAAGAATTTGATAAAATATTATTAAATGATTAATAATATTAGATAATGATTAAAATATTATTAAATGATTAATAATATTATATGACTAATAAAATATTGTTAAATTGATAATAATATTGGATAAAAGTTTGAACTATATTAAATTAATATAGGTTTTATATTATCAAGTGGTGATAATATTTTCAAAGTGTTTATATACCTTTAACTATATAATTATTTGTTTAAGTGTTAGAAGTGTAAGATGTATAGAGGTTATCATATGAATGAATATATGATACTAATTTAAAGATCAACTTGATTAATTGTTAGGTCTATTCAGATAAAATTGAATTGAGTTGGTTTAGCAGTAATCTACACATGAGGCAAGTTTCTTAACCTTACTCAAATTTTATATTGAGCAAGTTCTCTTACTTTATTTAATTATCGTTGAGCAAGTTTCTGCACTTGTATTTATTTGTTTGAGCTTTAATGGGTTTAATTATTTAAAGTTATTCCGCATCGAAATTATTATTGTATTCGCACTTGGTGCATTTGCAAGCTTTATACTTCATTAATTCAAGAACTGTTTAAGAGTGTCTAAGCTAATTGTTTCGGCTAGACAATGCATGTTTAAATTCATCAAATTGAATATTTTAAAAGCTTATGCAAATCATTGGTTGGTGCGGATTCTTATTGTGAGACTAAGAACGAACAACCCTATATAAGGGGACTATTTTAGTCGGGAAACCGACCTTTGCACAAGATGTCTGAATGTTATGCATATACATAGAGTACAAGAGGTTGATCGCCTCAAGTATCAAACTACTAGGGTGGCATATCTATATCTGTCTTACCTTTAGCAGCAGTTCATGGTCCTTAAAGACCACTCAGCAGTAAAGATTCAATCCTTTCTTTTACATTGAAAATTGATTCTTGTTCTTTCACAATTGTTATCTATTGTTGAAACCTTTGATGTTATTTCTCATTCAATTATGATATATCTTGTATTATCTGATCATAAACTTGCTGAACATGCTAGTTGCTCACCCTTGCTATATCATGATTTATATTTCAGCTAAACTCGAATGCTCTAAACTGGACAAAGGCAGGGGAAAAGCCAAAACTTAGATTAGCTAAATGCATGTTAAATGAATTGTTTAATATGTAATTACTTCTGTAAATCTTTTGTAATCCATTAAGATATGTATTGTTATGTTAAGGTTAGTAGACCTTGGGATTGTAATCTTTTTATAAGGAACCTTTATGTATTATTCCGCGATGTTTAAATGAAGATTTTGATATTAAGTATTGAATCGTGAGAACTAAACCCGAGGTTATGGAACCCGAATTTGGGGTTGTCACAGAGACAACTCACAAACACCTCAGAATACTAACCGAGACAAGTCACCAATTTTTACAATTAAGAGGATTACATTAGGTATTTTTATACATAAGGGTTGATTAAAGAATGTGATATCTTTTGACTATATTTAAAGGGTTAATGTGTTCTCATGACAAATTAACTCTTTTTATACTATTACTTCATCAAACATGCAACACAAAATTTATAGCGAATTGATATTTTATAAATAAATTTGATAATTTTATAAGTTTCTTTTTATGTATACAGTAAATAAAATTTACATTTATATAATAAAATCTTGTAAAAATATTATTAAAAAATTGTACAAATAACAATTCCCAATATTATATTAGTCTGTGTCCTTTTGGTTAATCTTTTTAGTTACATAAATTTAAAATAAAGTTTTGTATGATGTATTAAAATATTACTTATTTTGTATTATGAAAAGAGTTATATTTGTAAAAGTGAGGGAAAAAATGACACAATGTCAACATATTTATCATTATAATTTTATTAATTATCATGTCACTACTAATAAAGTGACAACTCATTAATTTTAAGGAAACATAACATAAAATATAACCTTAATTTTTTTAATTTTATAAATGAGATTATTTTTATGGAACGTGGTGAGTATTGTGAAACCATAATAGAGAAATTTATGCAGTCCATTATGAAGCTAGTTAGCAACATACAGATTAGATCTTGATTTCAGACAATTTAAAATGGGTAATTTCTAGAAATAGTTTGCATTTTATATAATAAATAATCAAATTTGTATAATACTTGTACATCGAAGGTCATCTAAAATGCATTCTTTATATACAATTTAAGTTATTTTTAAAAAATATTCAAATCTATAGCCCAAGATCCATCTATCTGACTATTTATCTATATTAAAATATAACAAGGCAAATACCTAATAATTTTAGTTGATCCTGAGTTAACTCAGCAGTTCAAATTTGGTGACTCGTTAGCTCAAAAAAAAAATTTGTAATTTTATTTTTCATGTCTTCTTGATCATAAATTTTTATATTTCTAAAAGTTGACTCAACAATTCAAAATTTAATTTTTTATAAAATTTGGATAACACTATTTTTACACGTGTTTTTAATATTTTCACATAGTTCATCTCATAAAAAGGTATAACCCACTTTATACTTATGTCCAACCAAATGAAGAATGACTCTGATACTAAATGATAGAACTTGCTTAACTCCACCTCAAAAATTAGCTCATAAGAGAAAGTTTGCAAACCCATATATAAAACACCCAAGACCATCCTCGCTCACTGATGTGGGACTCATCATTCCCGACCCTTTTAGACTGTTAACTGACCAGTCCCTACAATTTATATCATTTATCACTAAGAATTGAGTAAAGAAAAAAACAAATAATAATAATAAACTTTTGAATTATCAAGTTATCAAACTTAAACTGTTGTGTTAACTCAGGACTAATTAAAATGTTGCTCAAATATATCATATTTCTTACTTGTGCTTTGTACGAATTATTAAACTTGTATTGATAATATTGAACCAATTAATTTGCTTCTCCTCCCGCATATGAAGGCCAGATGTAACATTAACAAACTTAATTTACATTAATTAAACAAGCATTAATTTTTAAATACATTTAATTTGCTTTTGTTGATGATTATGAGCAGCAAAAGTGGCAAGCTCGCAAAGAGTTCACTAAACCCAGGAGCAGACAATAGCTCTACGATAGTTTTGATACAAAACGAACAGTTAGTAACAGCTAGCTAGCTAATTAGTCAACACCTCAAGAATTTTGTTATATAGCTTTAGTTCGTGCAATTTACATTACCATCAGTAAAATTAATCAAGCTTTTAGTTGGATGTAATTTTTAGTTACAGCTAGCTATAAAACTATAAGTTTATATATAACACATGCATATAAAGTTTTCAGATATAAGAGTTGGTTGGAATTGTATGTATAGGTGATGTGAGTAAAAATAACCCACTAATGGCGAATTTTTAGGTATCCAAGTCCAATTAGCATTGCAGGGAATGTAAATCCGAAACCAACTTGGAGGAGATATTCTCTCAACACTTTATTTATCCAAATTGGTAAAAGAATGGGTGTAGAACTTGCTATAGCTTTTCCAAAGCAAATTTGGAAACAGTGGATATTATATATATGGATCCGATTAGGGTGAAGTTGTCACCAACTTCAACCTAATAAGTTCTTAATATTTTTCATTACATTAGGTTGGTAAGTTGTTACACTTTTTTAATGGCACATTTTTTTATACCCAATGTAATAAAAAAATATTAGGAACTTACTAAGGTGACGTTAGTGCCAACTTCATCATAACCAAATCCTATATATATATATATATATATATATATATATATATATATATATATATATATATATATATATATATATATATAGGCCTTTGGCGTGAAGGCTAGTTATGCATACAACGGAATAAGAAAAAGGTTGCAGTAGGAACGCGAACTGTAATAGTGGGTTATCTCGGTAGCAAATAGGGGGAGTCTTGTTGAGATCGAAGGAAAGAAGAGAGGCAAGTATTTATTCGTGATCCATCACCGGTGTTGATTAATTAACAGTTTTAATTAATCTTTAGTTTTTGGTGGTGAAGTTAATTAGATTTCTCAATCTAATTAAAGGTAAATTTATACTCTCAGTTTATTGTATAACCTCAAGTTTTAGGGTTTAAAACTTGTGAGAATTATTTTAAGCTCATTATTATTGATGGTAGAGATTCGGAGTTTGGCTCATGATTTTTCTCTTTAAGAATTTTTCACGTTAAATATTGTGTCTTGCTTGTGGATGTTTATTTGTTATTTTTGTTTTCATTATTGGGTTTGTTGATTTCCTATTTAATTACACAAAGACGAAAAAGTAATTTATGAGATTAAGATTATTTAGGTTCGCTTTTCCCAACAGTGGTATTAGAACTTGGTTTTCTTGTGGTTTTCTTGTGCTAATTAAATGGAGAACTGGACAGCAGGTTGCATGATTAAACTCAATGTTTTAAATTATGTAATTTGGAAGCCAAGAATGAAGGATTTGCTTTACTGCAAGGATTTGTACGAATCACTTGAGAACGATGGAGTTAAGTCCATAAACAAGAGTGATAGACAGCAGAACAAGATAAAACAGAAAGACTATTGGTTTGATCAGATCGTTGATTGATCAAAGTGTGTTTCATCATGTTGCCACGGAAACTAAAGCTTATGATCTTTAGCAAAAATTGAAGTCCATATATGAAAGGAAGAAGGCGCAAAATAAAAATAAAAATTATTAGGAAACTTGTGAATTCTAAGTTCAATTATGGAAAATCTATTGCAGAACACTTGAGTGATTTTCATAGTTTGATAAATTAGTTGAGTACGATGAAAATGATCATTGATGATGAGATGCAACCTTTGTCGTTGTTAAGCTCTTTGCCTGATAGCTGGGAGACGTTGGTTGTATCGTTGAGTAACTCCATTTCTAATGGTATGCTGACTATGGATATAGTCAATGATAGTTTATTCAACGAGGAACATAGGCAAATAGATATTGTAGTGACTGATGCTGAGTCACAAGTTTTTATCATGCAGAGTAGGGGTAGAAACATAAAGAAAAGCTCTCCTGAAAATGACAAATCCATGGGAAGGTCTAGAGATAGAAAAAAGATAATTTATTTTCACTACCAGAACCCAGGACAAATAAAGCGAAAGTGCAGATTTTTGAAGAATGAGTATAAGGAAAAAGATGAGGACAAAGATTCGATTGTGTATCTATTTGACGTTGATATAGTTATTGTTTGTGATGGTAAACCCAAGTGCCATACTAATGATTGGATGATTGATTTTAGCGCTTCGTTCCATGCTACTTCACATGATGAGATCTTTATATCCTACACTAGTGGTGATTTTAGCTTTGTACGAATGGGAAACTGAAGTGAATCAAAGGTTATTGACATTGGAATTATCATGTGTTATTTTTAGAACTTTGTTAATGAAATGTAATAAATCAACTGGAAGAGAATATAAACAACCTATAGGAGCAGTTGCAGAGTCTGAAAAGAGGTCCTAGGTAGCCCTAAGGGTCTGAACATCATCACAACAATTGGACTATTAACTCAAGGTTAGGTGATAGATTTGGTGTTCATGAGGAAACGAGTATCAAAAAGGAAGTATAAAGAAGACTCCAAGACCGTCAAGGAATTCTGCCACCCCAAGGAGTTCAAGGAGTAAGGATTGGACAAATGATATACAAAGTAGGACCTCCACTATTCACTCAAGATATCATAGATGAGTCTCTCCTCGAAGGCTTCAAGATGCAAATGGATAAGTATGATGTGGATCCCACAAATCACAAACTTACTTTTGATGCATTTTTGTTGTTGTATAATGTCTTAGATGCTATAAAGTGTAAAGTTTTTCCATAAACCCTGAAGGGTCCAGTCCAAACTTAGCACAAACAACTTGTTCCAGTCTTAATTAATTCTTTTGATCAATTGGGTGAGTTGTTTGTAATTCAATTTATTGAATGAAAGACTCATGCTAAGAGTATGACATTACTCATGTCCTTGATTCAAATGAGTGATGAATCCTTGGGGGACTATTTGAACCGATTTATAAAAGAGGCATTAAAGGTTCCTGATTTGGATCAATTTATAGCAGTGGTGGCCCTAACCAATGGAACGAAGGATAAACATCTGAAGGTATCTTGGCATAGCTATAAAGAAAAGCAGTAAAATAGATGGTCGTTGAGGACATTATTCAACCGAATAATACTAAAAGGACTGATCATAGAAAGAGAAAGAATGATGAATTCGGGAATAGGGACAACAATAATAGAAAGAGATCATGAGGGAATAACAAATCTTCAAATGTGACATCCTTCTTAAGGTATTCCGAGTATACACCGTTAACGACAAATTTTGATGGAGATAGCATCTGAACCTTATATAAGGTGGCCTAAAACCATGAGGGTTGATGTCGATAAAAGATATCAAAGTCAGTATTGTAGATACTATAAAGATCATGGCATGACACTAATGATTGTAGACATTATAAATATGAAATACCATACCTCATAAAAAGAGGTCATTTGGATAAATATATTAAACAAGGGGGTAGAGACCTTATAAAATCAAAAAAGTGTTAAGACATAGGTCCTATCAATTGGAAACTCTAGCTGAAAATCTAGTGTCACGCTCTTGGCACACGATCAATCTAAGGATATATTATCAATAAAGGTAGGATTTACTTTATTCAAGTTACTTCTTTATATTTAGTAGCTTGGAAAATCAAAGTAGTAAGGGATAAGGTATGTTATAGCCATAGCACTAGGAACCTATTCAAGTTATGTAAGCCTTTAAGACCACTCTTTATTCGATAATAAAAAGAATGATTTTCCCAACTTAATTTCGTTAACTATAAATTGCTTCTCCTAAATAATTTGGTAAAGTACAAAATAAAGGGGCGTTCTCATAAAGAAAAGCATTCATGATATAATGCCACAAATTAAGGACATAGAAACCAAAGTTAAGCCCATGGAGGCACAAAATTAAGACCATAGAGACCATAATTAAGGCTATGGAGAATAAAGGTTATGGAGCCCATAATTAAGGCCACAAAGAATTAAGGGTATTGAGACCTAGAATTAATGTCATGGAGGCCAAGAATTTGCATCATAGGCGTTCTAAAAAACGATATGGGCATACTAAAAAACACCATGAGGACTTTAAATTAGCGCCATGGGAGCAGAAAAAAGAAAAGAAAACTCTCTTTATTATTATTTAATTACTCCTTTAAAAATATATTTTTAAAAGAGTAGTGAGCAAATGATGTGGATAAAAATAACCTATTAATGACGAGTTGCCACGTGTTATTTCTAGAACTCTATTAATGAAGGGTAATTTAATAATTTGGCTCCTTAAGTATTCTAAAAATATATTAAATCCAATAAATGATAGAATTTTTAGGAAACTTAACCAACTAAGGATTGATAATCTGAAAGATATTTAAAGCCAATTAGGATTCTGATTTCTAACTCTTGAAGGGAAGAAATCTCATACTATAAATAAGGATATTCCAGCACATTCAAGGTACGTTATTTATTCTAATATAATTAGCTCTCTTCCTATATATTAGTATTCTGACATGACTATTGAAGAGTTTTTCTAGAGCCCCCAACTCTGCTGGACTTTTTATAGGTTTTCTAGGTAATAGAATTTTCCGACAAAGTTAAGACAGTCAAGCAACGATCAAAATTAAAGTTCGAGAGTTGACCAAAACCCTAATTTGAAGCTGTTGATTCACACATCAATAGATATTGATTGTCTAAGTACCCTCTTTGTGTCAACTTTGAATGCTTCATAAATAAAATTTCTCATTTTCTCTCAATTTTTCTGCTTTTAGCAAAGTTATAGTTTTCACTTTTTCTAGTTTGAACAGGCAATTTATAGTAACATAAAATCTATTGGGCGCCTAGTCTTCGATGTGTCGATCAAAAATCAATTCTAAATTTTGTCTATATATAAAGTGATGAAATTCTTAATATGTTATTATTTTATTTTTAATTTAATTGATTAAGTATTATTATATCATCATTAATATATTTTTAATTAATATTAAAGATATATTTTTATAAAAAAATCTTAAAAATAATTATTTTATAAATATATGACTAATTTTGAAATAAAAGGTGTACGTACTATGACACTGATCGACTAATGAATTAATTCAATTTTTCCTAATCTTGCGTTGGCAAAATGACATCGTGGCGTTGGGTGGTGCGCCCATGTGATGTGAGTTTGGCACAACTATTTTTTATATAAAAACTAGTACAATATTGGTGTTGTAATAATTTGTTTGCGTGGGCATGAGAAGAAGACAATAATAATGCAAGAAAAAGACTGACAGCATGTGCGGTAGCATGCCATGCCATGCATGCATGCACTTGGTTTATTTTTAATTTTTAATTTTTAGCTATGCAACTATTCAAATTAATGTTACGTTTAAATTATAAAAAAATAAAATAAGTGTACAAATAAAATAGAAAATAAAATACAACAGAAAATAAAATAATTTTTTTTATTATAAATAAAATAAGTTATTTTTATACTCTCTTTAAAAGAATAAAATTCATAAATTTTAAAAAAATAAGAGTAATTTATTTTATTCTAATAAAAATATGAAACAACTATGCAAATATTTATTTTTTTATTTTATAACAATAAATAATTTTAATTTCATATTCATATTCATTCTTTATACAAGAGTAAAAGGTGATTTTTTGTCGAGAGAATTTGTCCGCCATGCCATTGATTTTACGCCTAAGTGCAGAATTTGACTGGTAACTGTGGTATATTGACTTTAAAACTTGATGTTCATTGTGCCCAAAATACGTGTTAACATGTTAGATAGTTACAATTGAAATTTGGTAATTATTAATTTTCCGGCTTGATTTTTGTACTTTTCTTTTTATTGTGCACTTTTCCTTTATTGTATTGTAGGAGTTTTTTTCTTCACAGTTAAGTTATGAAAAAATTATTTAATATTATTATAAAAAATTATTAAGATTGATTATGTGAAATTAGTATGTCACCCAATCCTATATTGAAAACAATGTAAAAGTTTCTTGTCTAGTTTGCGGTTGGACAAATGGTGAGTTATCCCACGTGAGAAAAACAAAGACTCAAGTAATTAACCTACACTCATTTTCATCAATTTACATTCAAATATAAACAATTTTAATAGTCCGTGTAAAATATAAATTAATTTTAAAAATTATTTATTAGATAAACTTTAAAAATTATATATTTTAGCAGATATATATAATAATAGTAATAATATTTTTTTTTAATTTCAAATAAAGTCATCATAATGTCATTTTTAATTCACATAATAAAATTTCATGTAAATATCATAGAATAAGGTTTGATCTTATTCATGGAGATTCCGTAAATATTCAATTCAAAAAATAGAAAGTTTGAAATAATTGTGATTTTTTAAAAAATTGGATGCAATTACTAATTCATGATCTGTCATATAAAAAATAAAAATTTTATTTTTAAAAAACAAATTATGATCATATTTTTTTTTTTATGAATTGTTCTCTTCGCAACATGCAATTTTTAGGTGAGTTATGTTGTTATTTGAAAAAAAAAATTATTTATACCTTGAGATATTGATTGATATATTAAAAAAAATAATATATACTTCTTTATTTGGTACATAGGATAGTATTGGTGTGAGTAAGTTGAATGAGATAACTAAACAGGTGGTTTACGAAAGAGGAATGCTAATGATCATAATAATAATAAGATAATATATATTATCAGTAAATTTAAAAGTAAAAATTATAATACAATATATGTAATAATATTAACTTATTATATCAATTAAAGAGTACATTAAATATATTATAATGATACATTAATTGCATATTTCATAGTAAAACAAAAAAAAAATCTAAAATTGTTGAATCAACAAAAAAAATGAGTTGCCAAGTCGACTCAACACCGATCAAAATGATTTAATTTTTGTTTTATTATTATATATATATATATATTTATATTGACTTGCGGGCTAGCTTTTGTACTAGTAAAATCTAATTCTTAACTTGTATATTAAGTTTGGTCGGTGACTCGGTGATATAACACAAGTACTTATTCTGTAATTGTTAAATTTTCAGCAAAATGGCCATACGGAAGGATGATATTTCTTTTAATTAGCAGATAATACTCTCCTCCTCCTCTTTCGGTCTGACTGACAAAAAAGAGTCTTTACGTGTCTTTGATGCTAATAAATTTGTAAAATTATAATTGAGAGGCAACTTTATTTTAATTTTTGAAATAACTATTTTATAGTAGACGGTAATGATTTTTTAATAAATCATTTTCTTTCTGATGACAAATATAAGTGGGCACGGGAAAGGAAACGATATGAATGTTTGTTCACCGGGAAGGATCACCATCATCATCATCATCTATTTTGCATAACACCACCAATCAATCAGAACGGAAGATAATTTGGCAACCAAAGCGATCGATCTTCTTAGGAACTCACCTAGGCCTAGCTAGGTTGGTTTGGCAAATGCAAAATCCTGCGAAGACCATAAATAAAACATAATTTGCCAATCCTCTCCCTTCAGATTTATTCTCTCTTAATAATATACCAGGCCTTTTTTACAAAATATAGAAGAGCTATTATCCACACGTTCATGAATAATTCCAAAATCCAAATTGTGATGTGGAGAGAGAGAGAGAGACCAACTTTAAATTGAAATATCATACCCGGAAATTCATAAATTTACAACGCATTCAAATACTGTGTGTTAACAAATTGTTCCCCGGCCCACTTTTACAATCCAAAAACAAAAACACCGCCTTTATTATCAGACTGATCTTGGCTTGGCAACAATAGTAGAATGCTTCAAGATATGCAAACTGAACTGCCCGCCTTTTTCTGCAGTGTCAATCTTAGACTGTCCTGGAGGAGGCAACAGCTCAAAATTCTGCACCAAGCCTCCCAGAGTGATACCAAGAATGGGCAACGCAAGAATAATTCCGGGACAGCTTCTCCTCCCAACCCCAAACGGGAGGTACCTGAAGTCATTTCCACTAGCCTCAACCTTGGACTCTTCTTCCATGAACCTCTCAGGCCTGAACTCTTCTGGGTTTTTCCAGTGAGCGGGATTATTGGCAAGCCACCATGCATTCACCAAAATTTTGCTCTCGGCAGGAATGTCATAACTCCCCAGCTTGGCATCATGAAGATTCATGTGAGGGACCAAAAGGGGAATTGCCATTCGGAGGCGGAGAGTCTCTTTGATTACAGCCTGAAGGTATGGTAGTTTGTGGGTGTCTGGCTCCGTGACTTGAACTCCAGGTCCAAGCACTGTGTCTATCTCATGCCTGAGCTTCTGCTGGATTTCAGGGTGGTTAACCAATTCTGCAATTCCCCATTCAATTGACCATAGCGTTGTTTCAATTGCTGTTTCACGACAAGGATACTTATTGATTAGTAATCCAATAAAATAAAATATTGAAATCAGAATATATGCATATAAAAAAACACATTGGAACACTTATCATATACTTCCTCCTTGCCAAAATAAGAGATACATTTTTCCTATTATTTTGTTCCAAAAATTAGAGATACATTTCTAATTTTAGACTATAAAGTTGCATAAAATTCCTATGATGCCATTACTTTTATTCTTAATTGATTAAGTGACATCATGCTGACACTACTACAATTCTTATTAATATTAGGAAGTTTAGAAAAATAAAGTTTTCAATAAAATTTATCATTTTTCAAATTATCCCTAAAACATTGGAATCATAGGCTAATTGTGACCAGCTGCTTATGGCTGTATTATTTAGTGAGGATACCTGGTTTGGGCCATTCACTATGGAGATATTAAACAACTGAGCAATGCACATGAACAGAGTCACAATTTTTATCTTCAGTCATTGTATAATAAGCCATGTCTTGTTAATCCAAATGACGAAAATGTAGGGCTTACACTATCAGTTGTGTTGGTTGGTATATGCTTACAGTGACCGGATCATGGAATTCCATTCTGCTACACCTAATATCTTTGGAGATATGTCATGCGGGGGTTACCAAATAGTTGGTACTTGGTAGGATTCCTACTATGAGAATTCAAATCTCCAAGTCTCACCAAGAAAGGCCTTAAGTCGACTAAAAGGCATGAAAGAATATTCATCATAGAACTATAAAGAGGTAAAGTTAATAGTGGGAATGATTTCTTTGTCACAACTCACTCTGTTTTATCAGCCAGTTCAATTAATTATTGTCAACTGTTTTTCTTCTTCTGTGGCAACATAAAAATATCAATTTTAGACAGACCCATGTCCTGGACCATGGAACCCCTCCCTCTTAACAATAGAAAGGTGCTTTGAATTGATGGAACTTACCCAGAGCCCTCGTCACTCCATCCTAAAAATAATCCAATTTAAGGGTTGAATTTGGTATCATCAACCAATATTGAAACTTATGTAACTACCATAAGATTTTTTTTCATTTTTTACGAAGGACAACTCTTTCTCTAGGAGGTCAAACGTGCAAAGAAATCAAGTTTAGTACATTAATGATGATTTTTTATAATAGAAGTTTATACATGGAAAAGGGAGAACATAATTAAAGGGGCAAGTTCTAACCAAGTAGCATAAATTACCCTCTCAGAATAAAATAAGAAACCATGCTACCTAAAACAATTCTTCTTTAGAATAATTTAGGACAATTCCTTGCCGACACAAAGTAAACTAAAACAGCCCACTCGACCCTCAGCATATGCTAGTCAAAACCTTCCAACCTATACATTAAAGTTTTGCATGAATTTTGTATAGATTGTTTTACAAACATCTCACTTGTATAATTCACTAGGTCATTTATTTGGATGTGACCGAAATAAGAATAAGAGAAATCAAAAATATGAAATATGTGCTGTCCTAAATACTACTAATAAGCTGCCACTTTAGTGAGTGAGATTTGTTAGTTTGTAGTATTTATTTTCACTAAATATAGATTCATATACATAGAGAAAATAGCACATTTATGATAGTTTCTAACCCACAGCGCTTTACACTCTTAATTTATCCATATCCAAATCTTAGCATTAAATGAGGCTATAGGAATAGTTGCTCAAACACACTGGCAAAGGATATTGTTAAATTAGATGTACGTGTGTTTGTGAGTCTACCTAAATTGGATGATATTGTAAAAGTGTCCCCTTTTAAGAAAGGTGATTACCAAACTAGTGTCATCTCTTTTTTTTTTTTTTTTTGTTCTTTTGGCTAACACAAAATAACATTGGAAAAGCAGGAAATAACAAGCAAACATACCAGCGACATTGATGTTCTCGACAATGTAAAGAACATTGTCCTCGTTGATCTCTCCCTTTTGCTGAGCTTCTAAAATGTGATCCATGGCACATTTCAAGCTGTTGTTGTCCATTCTCTTTGTGCTTTCAAGCTTCCTGTAGTTTCAAGAAGATACATAATTAAATAATAAATTATGCTTTCATATTTTTATGTTGGTAAAAAAGAGAGATTGTACAAAATTTTAAAACAAACTCACTCAAATTACTTCCATAAACAAAAAGCCTATAATCATTGTTTACCATCTTAACCAAGTGCTCCATCATGTTCTAATTTGACTCTTACTTTCTCCTTAATTTTTGCAATTCCCAGTTCACCCCCATTAAATTTGTGAAAATCAGTCCACATGGCCAAATTTAAGGTGTTTTTTGTCCACATAATAAACTCAGATGCTTGCATCCAATAAGGAAGGCAACACATAATAAACACGATGAGACAATTTGCAAATTTCCCTTATTTATATTTCAAGTTGTTCGTAATATAGCATTCCTATATTTCAAATTACTACACCAGTCAAAGGGAATACTTTGTGCTGCAATTTTAACCAACTACCAAAAATGGAAAAAGAAGTTGTTAAAGGAGAATGGGTAGAATTGTCCTATACACATAGTTTTCCAAGAGGTGGGAAATTACAAGACGTTGAGGAAACAACAACAAAAAAACAAGTGGTGAAAAAAAAATCTCATTTGCAAATATCAAAAAATTATTTTTGTTCTATAGTATCCCTAAATTATTAAATTGTTGGCTTAGTGGTGAAGACATACTAATGAAATTATGATGAACTTGGAGGACATTTTATAAGTGTGTATATAAAAAGAGGATAACTTTTGGTGAACAATTTTTTTTTACAAAGATACTATGCGCATTTTGTCATTTAGCTATTGTTTGAATCTTTCTTTCTGCTTGTACTGTATACTAACTAGTATTGTAAAAGAGAGTTCGTAGCACTATATGACCAACATATTGGATAATTCCTTAATTGTGGAGTAAATACAAATGTCTAGAAAATGAAACATAAACATTTATGGAGCTAAATAGAGGATAAGAATTGGGTTCAATCCAGTCAAAAAAAATTCTACTAAGTGGTAGTCCCCACCCAAAATAAAATGGAAAAGACTAAGAAATTAATCAAGGAGCTAAAAAATTGAAATTTATGGAGTAAAGAAGGAGAGAGAGGGAGGGAAAAAGAAGTCTTACTTTCTTTCATCAACAAAATAATCCTTGAAAAGCTGCAACCTTTTCTCCTTGACTTCCTTGCAGATCTTCAAATAGCCCCTCAAGAGAGGCCTCAAGATTGGAATGAAATCCCCATAATTGTATTCAAAGCTCTGAGCCAGCCTACTCCTCTCCCCGTTCAACGCCTTGAGCTTCAAGAAGAGGGGATCCTCCTCGCTCTCGAACCTCCTATCGAACATAATCCTGTACATGTTGTTGTACATCATCAGCTGCAACCGCCTCCTCAACACAATCCCGGTCGTCGATGCTTCCGGGTTGGCCTTGACGTCAGCGACCACGTGGGCCACCTCGTCCTCCCAGCCGTGCCGGTACTGCTGCACCACTTTGTTGGTGAAGAAGGGCACGGTCATGATCCGGCGCATCTTCCGCCAGTGCTCGCCGTAGACTGTGAAGACCATGTCCTGGCCCTTTCCGGTGAAGATGTCGAAGACGACGTTACGGGTGCGTGACCCGAACTCGACGCCCTGCGTGTGGAGGACTTCTTTGGCGTGGTCGGGCGAGGAGACGACCACCAGGTTGCGCTGCCCCATCCGGAGCAAGAATACGTCCCCGAACTTCTTGGCGTAGTCGGTGAGATTGCGGTGGTTCAAGTCATCTCCGACTTGGAGCCAGTTTCCGAATACGGGTACGGGTAAGGGGCCAGGAGGGAGCTTGAACCGCTTGCCACGCAACTTGGAGATCGTAATGGCTACGATGACGGCTAAGAAGAGAGCTACGAGCCCCTTCTCTAGGAGGAGGAGATCCATCTTAATTGCTTGTTATTTTTGCAGATTAATTGGATTGATTGATGTTTGCTTTTGTGATGAGTTTGTGGATTTTATAGAGGTGACGATGGAGGGAGGTGGCATTAGTTAGGTGGGAGAGGAGGGGGAGTTGGTAAGAGGCAACTTGATGACGGCGTTAAACATAACGGCGTTGGGTAGGCGATGAGATGAGAGAGAAAATGAGGATGGGAAGGGGGTAGGTGAGCAGGTAAGCGGGTTGGTGAAACTAAAGTTTCATACTACTCTACTAGTTTATCATTTTATTTTTATTTTTTTTAGATTGAAATATTGCTAGGGCGAGGGAGGGATTCCCATTATAAACTGCTCTTATTTAAAGTAGTATAAATCACAAGATGAACATGCTGTGACAAATAAAATAATTTTGGATATATTAAGAAGTATTATGAGCGCCTTTGTTTATCATGCATACATACATACATATTTCCACACGTCGCCGGCATTAACGAAGAGATCAACATAGATAAAAAGATAAATGAAAAAATAAAAGTCAAAGAGCAATTTGGTTTTTTCTTTGGTTGGTCATAAATAGCAAGTGGGCGTGGAGCCTTAAAATTTGAAGTTGACATCTGAACGTCCGTTACGTGCGACGGGCGACGGGCGACGGCTTAGAAAGATATATACTTTACAAAATGTGGGAGATCAGATGGCTCTTGAGTCGGCGGTCACACGCCATCTACCTCGCCTTTCCCATCACAGCTATCCATTTCAAAATAAAATTTTAGTTTGCACATTATAAATATTGGGTCCGTGACACACATTAAATACAGAAAATAAGAGATGAGACTCGCTAAAAATTATTTTTTTATATAGTTGTATTGAATTCAATACATAGGGTCCATTAGTATATTATTTTTTTATACATTAAATTCAATGCGCCTACATAAATAAATAATATTATACATTATTTTTCACGCTTAATGTATGCCCTAAGGACACACATTAAAAAAATCCATAAATATTATATTTACTTTTAAACAAAGTTATTAATTAAATATTAATATTATGATAATAAATTTAATATTGTTTTATATTACTATTAAGATATAATATAAGAAAAAACTTTTTTATGAAAAAAATTTAAGTGTTTATAAATGCAACTCTTTTATGTAGAATGATGGAGCAGGTGCTATTATAAAAAGAATTGTTTGTGTTCTAAAATGTGTTTTCCCTTTATCATTGACTAATATTTTTTTGTAGTAAAAAATATTTCTATAAAATTGCTTTTTTAAGTAATTTGTATCCATGTAGTTTAGCAAATTTTAGTTAACGCCGAAAAAAGTCAAATAAAATAAAATAAAATAAAATCTGATAAAACTCTCGTTTGATACATTTTAAACGGAGAGGGGAAGAAAAACAATTAACATTCCAAATTTTCTTGTGGTTTAACGGGGAACAAAAAAAATTCTATTTCCTCTTGTTGGTTGCACATTTTATTAGAACAAATGGACTATTTATATTGGGTCTTAACCCTGCAACCCATTAGATTTATTGTGTCCACAAGAGAACTTTTAAATTCAATAGAGTTGGTTCGCTGCCTCTTAACTCCGACCTATAAGTATGGCAATTACAACTCAGCATTTATTCCGAACATTATGACAATTACTTCAGACAATAATTAGGACGTCAATTACCTTCTCCAAAAGGATCTATTGGATTATCCAACGGAAAGAGGGGAGGAACGGCTAATATAAAAGACAAGGTGGACGATAAAAGTACAATAATATCATTGTAGCCTACTGAATACTAACCACCTTCATTGTTAACATTTTGTGAAGCCTGTACTTACTCTCACACCCAATAGCCCAAGCCGTCAAGTATTTCAGGTTGTTCAATTGAGCAGTTTCTAAACGGCGGTTGAGCATCCTGACATATTCAAGCATTAATATTGGCACTAGAGAAAAGACACAATCTAGTGTTTAGCAGATATTTCCTCAACCATCCTAACAAACAATCTTATGCCCACTTTACCACCAACTCATAGTCGTAACAATGCTTCCCTCAAAGAATCATGCTCACAGTTACATCGACCTTCCAATGTTGACAAACAACGTCGCCTGTAGAAAGTATAAGACAAAAAAAAAGCTCTACAACTCTAACATGAGGAGCTTAAAAAATAGTTTGCGGACTTGGAAAAAACCGTAGAAAACTTGTTGAATAAATGAGGTGCACCATCCTAATCAGCTCGTTATGTCCCCCCCACCCAATGATTGAAGAACAATTAATACTCAGCTGTCAAACTCTAGAGACCGAAAGAAGATGTCAATGTCTTCTTCACAGCATGAAGGTGGTGAGCAAGTTAAAAACAGCTTTGGGACAGTCACGTTAGAAAAACATCTACCCCAAGGACCTTTGAGAGGCGTGCTGGAGCCATCGACATAAAACCATACTAATCTCATTTCACTAAGGAGCTTGAGAAGGCCAGAATTGATAAATCCTTATAGGTTCTAGTATTGAAAACATATGATGGCACGGGTGATCCCAATGATCACACATACTCGTACGAGTGGGTGATGCACTTTCATGTGTATGATGTTGTAGGGATGTGTTACCTATTTATCACTACATTGAAGAAAATCGCTAAAAAATGGATAATGTCAATCCCTCTTGGTTCAATTGATTCATGAAAGGAATTATCGGAGCAGTTCTACACGCGTTTCGGCTACAACAAAAACGTGCAAAAATGATAACTTCACTGCTCCAAATAAAATCGAAGCCTAACGAATCTTCTCTACAGTACATAAAGAGATTCTGAGAAGCAGCGCCGAAATCCCCTCCCTGAACTCAGGTCAAGTGGTGCAATTTCTTACATTGGGCTTGAATGTGGACAAGTTTAGTCGCCTGATTAAGGAGATCGTCTTTAAAGCTCCTTAAACTCTTGTTGAAACATATGAAACTATTGAAAAATTCATAGAGATGGAAGAGGCCCTAGCCAATCTTCGAGGTTCTTTAAGATTTCATGATGATTATCATCAAAGAAGAAACCCCAAAGGCAATAGAATCAATAAAAGAGATAACAATATGAGAGATGATGGGCAAAGAAATGACAGCCAGAGAGTAGCGACCAAAGGGGTTTTAGGGATTATCGACAACCCCAAGAACAGGGGGCAGAAGTGAATACATTTTTCAGATAAAGTTTACACCCCTCTGAATACAAATAATGTGTTTTTCTAAGTACTGCATCCGGTCTGAAGTCCTTGGAATCCCGAAGTTTTTTATCTCTTCAGTCTGAAGTCTTTAGAATCCCAAAGCTTTTTACCTCTTCAGTTTGAAATTCTTGAAATCCTGAAGCTTTTTACCTCTTCAGTCTGAAGTCTTTGGAATCCCAAAACCTTTTACTTCTTTGGTCTAAAATTCTTGGAATCCCGAAGCTTTCCACCTCTTTAGTCTAAAGTCCTTGGAATCCTGTACCTTTTTACCTTTTCGATTTGAAGTCCTTGAAATTCCTAAGTGTTTCACCACTTCGGTCTAAAGTCCTTGGAATCCCAAAGCCTTTTACTTCCTCGGTCTAAAATCATTGGAATTCTAAAGCCGTTTACCTCTTCGATCTAAAGTCCTTGTATTTCGAATCTTTTTACCTCTTTGGTCTAAAGTACTTGGAATCCCGATGCCTAATCTCTTCAGTCTGAAGTCCTTGAAATCCCGAAGACTAATCTCTTTAGTCTAAAATCCTTAGACTCCCAAAGTGTTCTCTGCCTTCGGTCAGCAATCTTCAGACTCTTAAAGCTCTCCGCCTTTGGTTAGTAATCTACAGATTCCCGAAATCCTTCATATTCGGTCCTATAGTCTGTTGAATCCCAAAACCCACTACCTTTGGTCGTAGCAGCCTTCAGACTCTCGAAGCTCTCTGCTTTCGATCAATAATCTTCAGACTCCCAGAGCTCTTTGTCTTCGATCTTGTAGTCTTTTGATTCTTGAAAGCTTCATCTCTTTGGTCCAAGTAATCCTTGGATTCCCAAAGCATGATCTCTTCGAATTAGAAGTTTTTTCAACTCCAGAAACCCTCTTTCTCTACTCCTCACCTCATTTCATATGCTGAAAAAGTGGGGACAATGTTGGGCTGCACATTTTACTAGAATAAATGGGTTGTCCATATTGTGTCTTACCTTATAACCCATTAGGTCTAATGCATCCATAAGAGGAATTTTAAGTTTGATAGACTTGGTCCACTATCTCTTAACTCTGGTTGATAAATACGGCAGTTACAACTTAGTATTTACTCGGGACGTTATGTCAGTTACTCCGAACAATAATTGGAACGACAATTATCTTCTCCAAAAGGATCTGTTGGACTATCCAATGGAAAAAAGGGGAAGGAACAACTAGTATAAAAGACAATGCGGATAATAGAGGTACAATAATGTCATTTTAGCTTACTAAATATTAAACACCTCACACCAGATGTATCCCTGGTGGCTCAAGTCGTCAAGTATTTCTTGTGGTTCAATTGTGCAGTTCATAGACGGCGGTTGAACGCCCTGACATCTTCAACCGTTAACATATCTAGTTACAATAAATTAAGAGAAAATGAATAGAACAAATAAACTTTAACATTAGTTTTATTTTGTTATATCATAATTAGAAATAAATATAAGAGGAGGCAAAAGGGTACAATTGGAATTAAATAAAAATTGTCTTTTAATTTTTTTGATCAAGTAGTCAAATCAACTGAAATATATTAAAATTCTAAATTGTTACAAGTGATGAAATGATTATAATACAAAAAATTAAAAAAGATAATCCTTTCAAATGAATAACATATAATCAGAAAAATGGTCAATCATAACAATAACTAGTGGACGCCATATATACTGCTAAAAATAATTATGTTTCAAAAGTAATAACAAAATATTCAAATCTAAACAGTTCTTTAATAAGAGTAAAGAAAAAACTGACCGTCATGATAACGTCACACCTAAATTTGAATAATCTATTTTCAACCATTGAAGCACTGAAAAAAATTTCACAAACGAAAAAATAATCTTCCATCTGGCAAAAATAAAATCTCCCAAGAGATGATAACAAAATTCTCTCACAGAAAAAAAAGAAATCAATCATATCATGAAAAAAATAAATTCCATAAAAGGGAAAACTAAACTTCACAAAACGAGAAAAAATATTAAAATACAAGAAAAAGAGATTTAAGGAGGTTCTCTCCAAAAATTAGAAGAGCCTCCCGATGGAGGTTAAATTTTTTGTCTAGAAAGAATAGATCTTTAGTTTGAGAGCTCGATTTGTCGTTCAAACTTGAAAAGAAAGAAATGAGATGAAGTAAGAGGTTTTTTTTCTCCCTTTTTTATTATTTAAAACTAATGAACAAGATAAATAGAGAAAAAGTTTATATTTCCTCCCTAAGGCCTAAACATAAACTCCAAAACAAGAAACATATCGTTAGAATTTCATTACGGGTCATTGGATTAATTTGTTTGTTATAAGTGAACAACCCGAAGAATATCATGTTGTAGGTTATGCTGGATTTTAATTTTAATTTTTTAATTTTATATTTCCTCCCTAAGGCCTAAACATAAACTCCAAAACAAGAAACATATCGTTAGAATTTCATTACGGGTCATTGGATTAATTTGTTGGTTATAAGTGAACAACCCGAAGAATATCATGCTGTAGGCTATGCTGGATTTTAATTTTAATTTTTTGTGTTTGGGAAGTGGTTAATGTAGCGCATGATAAAAGTATTCCACCTGCTTTAAAATAAAAAATATATATTTAAAAAAAATATATTTTATGTTTTAAAAAAATATATTTTTTAGAGTTAGAATAATAGTACTCAATTTATTTACTATAAAAGTGATGACATAGCAAAAAATTTATGTGATTTTATATTTAAAATAAAATATATCTTTGATTTTAGAATGTGTTAAAAAAATTCATTTTTAACTGAATGGAAGGGGAATGAAGTCCATCTCTTTTTCTTTTTAAGAAAAACCTTAACCTCCAATATTTTTTAGTACGTTATTTCACTTGGTTATTTTTCTTTTTCTTTTTGTGGGATATCTTTTTTTTTTATGGGGTTTTATTTCTCATGATTTGAAAATTTTCTAATCTACAGCGTTAGTTTGGGATTTTTTTTTATTTTATAAAACTTTTGTTTTAGATTTATGACATTTTTCGTAGAGAGAATTTTGATTTGTATTAATCAGCGAAAATATATTTATTTAAATTTGGGTGCAAAATTATTACGACGTTTATTTTTTTTTGTTGCATTGTCATGTTGAAGAATTGCTCAACTTTAATTTATTTTTTTTATATATTTTTAAGAAATTTATATATTCCCAAGTACTATTTTTGTAATGGATTCATTTATCGATGAGATCATTCTCTATATTTTTAGGGCTGATATGCATTAATCGATAAAGATATATTTATTTAAATTTGAGTGTGTGATTATCATGATGACCTTTTTTTTATTGTCAAGTTGAAGAACTATTCAAATCTAATTACTTTTATATATTATAAAAAAAAATTAAATATTCTCAAGGACTATTTTTGTAATTCAATTCATTTACCAATGATAATTATTCTTTTTTATTTTATTTCATAGCTTGGTTAAAAAAAAAAAATACTTTGAATCGGATGGAGGCGGGAGACTATAAATATCTATATAGTTACAGATGAGTTAAACATACATATGTCCTTCAAATATAATTCAACTTACAAAATTAGACCTAATTTACAAATTTTAATAAAAGAAACCCGTAATTACAAGTCAGGAAAAGTTACAGTCATGTATTTTTACGGTTTTAATTTTTTTAATGTATTTGACTATATTTAAATCTGTTTAATTGTATTTTTTATATAAAATAATATAATTAAATATTATAATTCAAATAATTGTACAAATACATCATTTTACCATTACAAAAAATACAATTAAACAACTTTAAAATATAAGTTTAATAATTGTAGTTGTATTATTTTATATAAAAAAATATAATTAAACAATTTTAAATATAGCCAAATACGTTAACAAATATTAAATTTATATAAATGTATGACTTTGTCATTACACAGTATTCTTTTGAGTTATATTTTAAAAGAAAGAAGTGTATTTATCCTCTTACGGAGGAAGAGGAGGAGGAATGAAAATGATGACCACCTGGCTGACTATTCAAACTAATACTAGAGGCGGTGGAATGAGAATATGAGGTGATGATAGACTGATCAAGTTGGAGCGAGTGAGTAGGACTGGTTCGAATATTAAGAAAGAGTATTGAGGATATTGTTATCCTCAATAAAGAGTTGTCAAACACCTACTCCTCCTCCGCTCCTCTTTCCCGTATACTCCAATAAATACAGTAACGTATAATTGTCTGCATGTTTGGCCTTACATTTCAAGATATATATTAAAATAAAATAATAATAAAAATATTTATCTTTGATTTTTTGCAACACTTTTTCTTATCTCTGTTTATTAGGAGTATTATTTTAGTTTTTTTGTGTGTAGTTTTTAATGTGATACTGAATATATATATATATATATATATATATATATATATATATATATATATATATATATATATAGAATGAATGGGTGAAGTGAGTGATCATATAAATACTTACCAAATGGGATAGTAGTAGTATATAATACCTACCTACCATGCCTACCTAACCCTCCACTCCATTTCACGAGTCCATACATATATTATATATATATATCCATCCCCCCAACATTCAACAACAAAAAAATTTAAAGCTTAGCTAGAGACCACATATATACACGTCTTCACTTTTGAGAGCTTACTCACCTCTGCCAGCCACTATTGAACACTAGTTGCACGTTATTCCACAAAAAAACGTATATAGGACCAAACGGGGAGGGACATCTTCAGCTGTCGCTAACATGTTTCTTCCACATCCACAAATAAATATATTAATTAGTTCCTGTTTCTCTCATCAACAAACAAATTCACACACTGCCTTGCTCCTCATATATATGTACCACAATACGTGACACATATTTGCATGTGGTGTGAAAAAACTGCACCAAAAATAACTTTTGGGCTATAAAGCCCATTCCATTCTACGAGGAGGAGTAATCTTTCTATTAGGATAGATAAGAAACGCTATTCTTTGGTTGGGCTCCTTTCATCATGTATAATTATGCCAGCCATGTCTCTCTCTCTCTCTGCCTATGCCCAACAAATTCATGCATTACATGTTCTCACTAAAACTGCCGGTCTAATTCTTAGAAAAAATTATTCTATACTCTTAGGCTATGTTTGTTTGTAAAATATATACTTGGGATTGGACTATTTCTATTAATTTAAAGTTATTTTCGACTTTTTTATTCTATAATGATGGATTATTAGTCCCTTAAATAGTCCTTGAATTATTTTTTTTATCATTCTCAAGACTATTTATGAGGGATTATATAATTCCATGATGAATTTGGGATTATATAATCCCTCATAAATAACTTTGAGAATGATAAAAAAATAATTCAAGGACTATTTAAGGGACTATTAATCTCTCATGATGGGATAAAAAAGTCGAAAATAGTTTTAAATTAATATAAATAGTCCAATCCCAAGTATACATTTTGTAAACAAACATAGCCTTAGAGTAAGTGAATAATATGCTCTTCTTATCACATACCTATGAGTCCTACTAGAGACGGGTCTCACAGGTATGTGAGAGGGGAGCATACTATTGACTTGTCCTAAGAACATGAAGTAATCTCTCAATTCTTAAATGCTACTCCCACCATCCTAAGATCAGATAGATATAATTTTTATTTTTGTTTTATAGTTAGAGCTTTATATTTAATTTCAAATTATTAATTAATAGCATGAAATTCTTAATATCCCAAAATTAAAAACTCATGCCACACACTTTTATATCATTTCTAAATATTAAATATTATTTTGTTTCTCTTTCATATTTTTAACGAATTTTGAAAAGATAATATTGAGATATATATATATATATATATATATATATAAATATATATAAATATATATTAAAATTTAAGCCTTATTAACAAGGTTTACTAACTACTATGACTGTCGCAATCTTTTAATTATTATCGCTTTTTGACGCACTTCTTCATTTTTTGTTTTTCACTTAATAGTTCTGAATGACTAAATCGATCAGCTATTTAATGCGTTTGTTTTGGGCTAAATGGTTGAATTAGTCAGATTTTTAAACTGAATGACTAAGTCTAATTTTTTTGGTCGAATGAATAAGTTTCAGCTGAATGAAGGAAAAAAAATTAAAAATAAATATTAACTATTATATTAAGTAATATTAAATAAATTTACAATAATTTTAAAAAAAATTTAAAGGGGTAAAATAGTAAAAATTTATTATTTTGATATTTCAGACATGTCAAATAATTTTTTTCATTTGATATTCAAAATTCTGCTTCATTCAGATTACATAAATATAACCATTTAGAATTATATGATTCTTTTTTTTATCAAACACCCCTTACTCAAAATCCCCCCGTCACCCTTCAGTACGCACCGTGTGTCAGTGAGTCACAGAGAGAGAGAGAGTGAAAGAGAGAGGAGGGAGAGAGAAACAAACAATGTCTTGTGTAGTTATGTGCCTCCTCATCTCAAAAGCTTAATCACCACCACCACCTCTACAAAAACCCTAGACAATAACGGCGATCACAAGTTTAAGGGGGGTGTATTCAATTAAAATTTTTAAGGACTTATAAAGATTTTAAAAGATTTTAAAAGTTTTGTTGTATTCAATCAAAGACATTTAAAGAGTTTATAAAAGTTTAGTGGTATTCAATTACAACTTTTGTAATGTTTTTAAAAGTTATGTGGTATTGAATTAAAACTTTTACAAAGTCTATAAAAGTATTTTGGTATTCAAAAAGTCATAGACTTTTCAGATTTCTATCAAATGGTGAAGTTTGACAGACTTTAGAACAAGAGATGCTCATATCCAAAGTATGGCCTCATGTCTAAAGATTTTCAAAGATTTTCAAATATATGAGAAATAGAGAAGATGAACAGGCGTGAGAAGTGAGAAAAAAAGATGCTCCAACCTTTCACATACATAAAAGACTCCACTCCTCATCATGTGCATGTATTATTAGGATTTTTTTTCCCTTGGCCTTTTTGGCTATGAGATTTTGGCTTTCTGGGAGGTTTTGCTTCCCTGAATCCCACCTACATATCTTTGCCTCGTATTTTTTTATGAAATATCTTTAACTACAGACTACTAATTGGACTGAATTAACATCAAGATAAGACAGAAGTCATATATTCAGTGGTATTTTTAAAATTAATATTGAATAAAAAGTGACCATATATTTAATCTAAATTTTTTATATTGACTTGTCTAGTTTATTGTTTAATTCATAAGTTTTTCTAGGTGATCAAATCATAATCATATTTAAAATTTCTATATAATCAATCAAAATTTATCAATTTACCATAACTTACTAAAATATATATTTGAAACATATAATTGACTCAAAATTTACCCGAATTGTGTTGAATAGAAAGTGAACATATAGTTTATCTATAAATTTTATACTTAATGCAACTAAATTATTAATTAGTTTATTGTTCAATCTTTTTTATGAGACGTTCAAGATATTTTATAAATGTTGCTTATGAGTAATAATATTAAAATACTATCTAGAGTTTTTACATAATCAATCAAAATGTACCAATTTATCATAAATCACTAAACTAAATGCTTATATAAAAATGAATCATGTCAAGAATTACGCATTTAATAATTAACCACAATAATACTAACTAACGAGATTATAATTTATTTGAAATATTCATCAGATGTGTTCTTTTTTCTCTTTAGTGTAACAAGAATAATATTTATTTTGATTAACGATAATTAAAATAACGAATAAATTAACTGTAGTAAACATAATTAAATTAACATCGTTATTGATACACTAAATTAACTATTCATAAGTCAAATAACTAGAGTTTAAAAATAATTTATTTTTTAAATAAATTTAAAAAAATAAATAAAAATATAAGAATGTATAACATCTAATATTTGACACCCTCATAATTGAAAATGTACTTGGACTTATTTACATATATACAAAATTTAAATATAGGTATAACGTAATATAAATTTTTTCTAATAATTTATTTAGAATAATTAACAAAAGAGAGAGATTGTACATATGGGCTAATTAACAATTAATATAAGCTACAAGATATATTAGAAGTCTACCAAAGTCTATAAAAATATGTCACTTAAATTAATATAAACTGCAAAATATATTAGAAGTCTATCAAAGTCCATAAAAATCTATCACTTATTTTATAAAGTCTTTAAAAGTCATCAAAATTTATAAATTCTATAAAAATCTGTCATTTAAAAAAATATTTAAAAATCATAATTGAATATACCCTTTTTAACTGTCATCACTTTTCTCACAATTACAACTCCTCCTCTGCCTTATCCAATGCAACTCGCCGTTGCTCCGATAACCTCTTGTTGCCTGACCTTATTGTTCCCCCTCTAACCGGGTTCTCAGTCTCAAACCCGAACAGCTTCCATTTTCTCTCTCCTTAGTTTCTCAAATGTCCTTTACCGGTGAAACTGCTTCTATTAAGCATTGATCAAATTCTGTTCGTGTATTTTTAATTTCTAGCTTTAGCCATTTCATGAGCTCTTTTAGCTTGCTAATTTTTATTTGTTTAAGTTTTGTTTGGCCTCAGTTTTATTTTCATAGGAGAGATTGTAATATCCCAAATATTTACAAGCTTTGTAGATAAGATTTTGAATAATCAATTATAGGTTATGGTTTAAAACCTAGAGTTGGAGAAGTGAGATGTGTAGAAAATGAGTGAACATCTTTTTTTAACATAATTTATTTGTTAGAAATTAAATATGAAAATATTTTAATGATGCATGTAGATAATTTATTAAGGAAATAAATTCATTTGAGAAGTGAAGGTGAATATACATATATATATACCTAAAACGTGCTTGTTAGCCAAATAAGTAGATGAGTAAGTTACTACTCAATTAAACTAATAAATTAATTAGTTTAAATATGGAGTCATGAAATATAATTAATTAGGTTAATTATATTAGTATGAATTAAAGTCGTGAAAAATTTAAGATGATTCTCTTGGATGACAATATTGTGAAGTAATTAATTTAATTATTAAGTTATTGTATAGAGTCCATTAATGAATTAAGGGTCCTTTACACTAATATACAACAATTAGAAAGTAATTACAAAAATAAAACACACACAAAATAATTACAAAAATAAGACAATAATTTCAAACAATTTAATTTCAAATTAAATAAGGAACCTAAAATCAAGGCTGCCATAATTCAAAATTCAAATCAAATGGATGAAAAAAAAAAAAAAAATCTCGTCGTCTTCATCCCTCGCCAGCTTAAAAATTCTCATCGTCTTCATCCCTCGCCAGCTTCCTCTTATACCGCCGCGAATCTCCGCCACGAAAAATTATTTTTCCGTCATCTTCCTCCTTTGCCGTCGTGAATCTTAAGCTTATGTTTCAGATCCTGCGAAAAAGAAAGGGGTGGAAAGCAAGCATGAACTGTCAGATTATGTTTCATTTAACTTCAACAAAAGTATAACACTACCAATGAGAAGAAGAAGAAGAAGAACATTCGCCCTACAAACATAAGTAAATGGTTACCTCTGTGTGAAAGTTTGGCTACCAACTGCATCACATTCAAAAATAAATTAGTAACTTAATAAAACTGAATTGGTTACCTTGGTCTGAAGATTTGGCAACCAACTACATGATGGTAACCAAATCTTAATACACAGGTAACCAACCTTTAATACAAAGGTAACCAAAACCTTAATACACAGGTAACCAACCTTTAATACACATGTAACCAACATTCAATACAAATGTAACCAACCTTTAATACAAAGGTAACCAAAACCTTAATACACAGGTAACCAACCTTTAATACAAAGGTAACCAACCTTTAATACAAAGGTAACCAAAACCTTAATACACAGGTAACCAACCTTTAATACACGTGTAACCAACCTTTAATACAAATGTAACCAACCTTTAATACAACGGTAACCAACTCTTAATACAAAAGGTAACCAAACTGTAATATAAAGGTAACCAACCTTTAATACAAAGGTAACCAAACTTTAATACAGAGGTAACCAAACTTTAATATAAAAGTAACCAAACTTTAATAGAAAGGTAACCAAACTTTTATGAATATTTGGTTACATACAAAAACTAAAATAGTTACCTCTGTATAAATATATATTTAAAAATAAATACCTTAAAAATAAAAGCAAGTGCATAGTAAATCTATATATAAAGAAGTACTATGTAAATTTTAATTTTGAATGATTAATTAAGAAAAGCAAGTGCATAGTCAAAAATTTTAGTACTGGGATAACTGGAGGAGGGGGAGGCAGGCGAGGGAGGGGATGGGAAGAGGGGCAGGCGCTGGAGGCGGGGGGAGGGGGGAGGGCGAAGGAGGCGAGGGGAGAGGAGGGGGTGGGGGGGTTGTGGTGGAGGGGAGGAGGGACGGGGGCGGGAGTGGGGGTCGACGGCTGGGGAAGGGGGAGGCGGGAGGGGGTCGGCGGCTGGGGAAGAGGGAGGCGGGAGGGGGCAGGCGTGGGAGGGGAGATCTGGAGGAGCGTCTGGGGGGTTGTGGTGGAGGGGAGGAGGGACGCGGACGGGAGTGGGTCGGCGGCTGAGGAAGGGGCAGGCGGGGCTGGCGGGGGAGGGGAGATCTGGAGGCGGGGGAGGGGAGCTAGCCATCGGAGGGGAGGTGGCCGCTGGGGGTGGTGGTCGGCAGGAGAGGGGAGAGGGAGGAGGCGGGTCACGGGGGGATGAAATTGAAGAAATAATTTTTTGTTTCTTTTGTATGATAATGATGATGATATTTAAAATTTTAAATTTAAAATATCCACCTAAATTAAAGGGATACTAAATATAATATATTAATTTTGTAAATAAATATAAGAAAATATATTACTTTTGTAATTATTTTATTAATGCACCATTATTATAATTATTTCTAAAAATGTCCTAGAATATGTAATTGTTCCATGAATTAAAGCAAGCCCAATATTTGAATGGTTGAAAGTCTTGTTGGTTATTTATATAGAGGTCCAAATAAATTTATAGATCTAGCCTCATGAAGAGTCTAAGTAATTTAATTACTACAAGTGGATTAGCCCAAAAGGATTATAGATGTTAGCCCAATATGAGAATACTTGCATGAAAGTGGGTAATTAAATATGGAATCCCAATAGAATTAATGTAACAATTTAAAGTAATGAGCCCAAACATTTAAAAAGTTAATTGATTGTCAAAGTGTTTGTGAGGACCCGAATATTCGGATTTCCTTAACAAAATTAAATAAGAATTTAATTAACAGAATTATTAAGGTTGTTTAAATTATTTATGATATTTTATGTGATTTAAGTTATGTGGTGAGATTTAATTGGTAAGTTAAATCTGTACAGAGATGGTGATAATTGGCGTTCAATTAAAATAATTGAAAAGTAAATAAATTGTTTTAAAATAATTTATTAAGAATAAGAGAAATTACATGTAATGATACAAAAAAAATTGTACAATAAAATTAGTGTGGAGATGCAAAAATTATTATTTAAATGATGTTACGAGGTAAAGTGAGATTTATGAAATAGATATGTATATAAATTTATTTGTATATATATGTGCATGTTTAAGTGTTATAATTTTAAATTCCATTGATTATGGAAATAAAAAGGGATTAATAATTAAATTAATCCAGAGTTAAATAAAAAGCGAATGAAGAAGTTAGTAAAATTAAAAAAATTGATTATATAATTAATCAATAATTATGGTGAAGGATTAGAAATTATTTAAGAGGAGGAAGGGATTTTATAGATTATGTACTAATAAGGTATATAATTTATATAAGGAGAGTAAAGTAAAATATTAATGAAAGAATAATTATATAAATTATATAAGAATTTTTATATAATTTATATAAGATGATTAAATTAATGAAATGGTTAATAAATGTATAGTTTTAAAGGAATTTAAGAAATTATTTAAGAAAGGAGAATGTAAATATGTAAATTATATAATATTAAATTATATAATTTATATATAAAGAAGTTAATGTAAATAGTAAGGAAATGGAAAATAAATGAGGAAAAAGGAAGGTTTTATATTTATGTATAATGGAATTATTATGATTTTTATGAGGAATAATATTTCGGAAACGTGAATATGTTAGTGTAACATGATGTCCAAGTAACGAAGTGAAAAATTACGAAAAATATTTTTTATATGTTATATGAATTATTTTATAATTTTTGGAGGTATTAATTACCTTATATAATTATATGCATGTCATTATGCGTGTACAAAATTTGTCAAGTAAATTACCCGAAAGAGGTATTAATATTACTCATAAATTATGTTATGATTTTTAGTGAATTAAAATAAATATTTTATATACATTATATAAAATATTTATTACACGATATAATTACGTAATGTAATAAATAATTTAATTATGCATGTTATGGCTTATCCAAAATTTGACTAAGTCGGTTGGCGTGAGGTTAAGTCGATGGACATTTGTGGGGAATTAAAACTAAAGCATACAAGCAAGATTTATAAAAGGAAAATAAAAAGGAAAGGAAAAGGAACAAAAGGAAGAAAAGAAAAAGAAATAAAAGAAAACAACTCTCCTTCTCCATTTTTGCTTACCACCCGAAGCTACTACCATCTCCACCGGAAACCACCATGGCCACCACAAGAGAGAAATGATTTGGTGCTTTCAAGGAAGGATAATCAAGCTTTGAAGGTATAAATACTAATTTATATGATTTATTATGTATTTTTAGTAATAAATTAATTTTGTGGAAAAAATTATAAATAATTAGAATAATTATTGCAAATAATTTTTGGATATATATGTGTGAATTATGTGATTTTTAGAGTTAATATGTTGTGGAAAATTTGAAAAAAAAATGGTGTTTAATATGTTTGGGTGGCTACTATTCACGCCAGAAATGAAAAAAAATTAAAAATGGCCGCTCGCGCATTGCGCAGCGGCCAATTTCTTTCAGTAGCGGGACCAAAATGACGGCGTTTTGGGACGCCGGGGGGGGGGGGGGGGGAAGCCGCGCCATGCGCGGAGCCCAGAAACTGGCGAGGGAAACGACGCCGTTTAGCGTCGACAGTGGGCCCTTGAGCTTTTCTGGTAATACCGAGCGTGTCCTTGGCTCGGAAAAATTACGGCTATGCCCCTGGACTTTCTGGAAAATTCCGATTATGTCCCTAGAGCTGCAAAAATTACGAAAATGCCTAGAAAGTGATTTTTAATTAAATAAATGTTTAAAAATAATAATAGAAAATTAAAAAAAATACTAAAAACGTAGAAATGATGTTTGCGCATTAAATTTAATATTTTTGTAAAAATATTAAATATTGGGGATTAATATTTAAATATTAATCTACTAAGTTTCAAAGTTAGAAAATGAGTAAATGAAAAATTCGGACAACCGAATATGCTAAAATTTATCTGATAAGCTGGGTTGTCCGTATTGAAGATGTTTTATATTAAGTTATATTAATATTTTAAGGGACGAGGTTAATATAATTAACCATATTATATTATTAATTGACCCGGTACCCTAAAATAAATCGTCGGGTAGGGTTAATTACATTGTAAATGATATTAATTAAGTAAATTAATATCATAAGAGGATAAATAATTATTATTTGATTATTTTATGG
The DNA here is from genome assembly GCA_947179155.2 of Hedera helix. Taxonomy (NCBI): domain Eukaryota; kingdom Viridiplantae; phylum Streptophyta; class Magnoliopsida; order Apiales; family Araliaceae; genus Hedera; species Hedera helix. Next base: position 48,396,434 of record OX359276.1, on the reverse strand, counting down.
TCATAGGTTGTTCGAGAAAGAGTTTTGAGCTATCAATTTATTAATTCGAATATTCAGGCAAGTTCTTCAGTCCTTTAATGTTAAATATTGTCTTTTATGATATGTTAATACTTGTTCAAATGCATATAAATTATGTGTTATGTGATCTGTGGATAGTATGACAACTATGTGTACTTTGTGTAATGATGTGAGATATATTGCTATAGTAGAAGCACAGCACATGATGTATGACACACACCGAGTGTGACACCCCAGGATTTTATAGAATTTCTAAATTAAGGATTATGGTAATTAAGTAAAGGTTATTAGTTAAAATCTAGTGGTGGATGACAGAAAATGTAAGAATGATTAAGAATAAGTTATTATGTGAATTAATGTGCCATATGTGACCTATATGATAGGTGGTGTATGTATAATTGTATATATGAGTTAATAAAGAAAGATGAAATAATTTGACCTAATTGATATATTAGGGTTTATGAAATAATAAAGCTAATGAGCTTCAAATGTTTTAAAGTTATGAAGAAGTTGGTAATTATGGTAGGACACTAGATTGTTTCGGAATGTGCTAGGATAAATATATGTTATGAATGTAGTTGATGTAATAAAAAAAAGAAGAGTTAAGGTAATGAGGAAAGCGTAAGTGAAATGAGACTTAGTTATGAATATTATCAGTGAGTTTAATAAACAGGTCTGGAGAGGTTAAATTATAGGAATGACATGGTATGTATGTATGTGCAATGAAGAAGGGGTCGTATGACCTAATCGGTCTATTAAGGAATTTAAAGGAATAGTCTAATCAGCGAATATTGGACGTTTGAAGTTATTAAGAAACTGATATTTTGAATGGTTTTAATAGGATAATAGTGATACGATGTGTAAATACAGAAGGTAATATCCCTGATGAGGTGTGGAAAGAGGATGTAATGAGCATATATGATGAATATATGAGTAATGTGTACTAATGTAATGATGTAAAGTTCGTAAAAAGGTTATATGAGCAAATAAGGATAATGATGATGGATGTTGGTAATTCGGTTGAGGTTTTGTTTCTCAAGGAAGAGATTTAACGAAAAGATGGGCAATTTGAATGGATTGGAATGTTGGAAATTTAATTGGATTAAATAAGAAACCGAGAAGGTTCGAAAGGGAAATAATACGCAATTGTGGCAAATATTATAAATTATTGAGTTATTAAAGAAAATTAAGTTTCCATGTGTGACAAGTAATTTGGGACAAACCAATTGGACACTATTTGATGAAGGAATAAAATTCAAGTATGATGAAACGAATTTGGATAAAAAATGATTTGATTTGGATAAGAAATGAGCAAAGAATGAATTAATGGGGGAAAATGTATGAAAGTCTAGTTATGTGGGGGGAAATTGCAAGAAATGAAAATCTAGCTAATTTGACAAATTACCAAAATGCCCCTTAACAAATTAAATAATTACCATTGTGTCCTAAAGGGTAAAAAGACCAAAATACCCTTGACAATTTGGATAATGACTAATATATCCCAAGTGGTGAAATGATAAGAATGCCCCTCACTTATCTTGTGAAATGACCAAAATGCCCTTGGAAGTGTGAATCATGGTTAATAAACCTAACCAAGCCTAGTTAAGTCTCATGTAATGCTTTAAAGCTAGCAAGAGGTCTCATTTTAAGCATTTTTTGCTGAAAATTGGCTATCTTTCGAAGTTGCTAGAAGAGGGAGAAAAAACTAAGGAAAAACCATGGAAGCAAGGATAAAAGCTAGGAATCAAGGAAGCTATGTTGCTCAAATGATCAAGATGCAAGAAGAAAAGAGGAAGAACTTGACATGAGGAAGCTTTTCATGTGATTAAGTTGAGCATACAAGAAGGTATAATCATGTTCTTATTCTAAAGTTTGAAGTTAAAGTGTTTAAATGATAGTTTAGAGTTAGCCATGCATGTATCCTTGTAATATAAGGGTTGATTATGAAATTGATGTGAGCTATGTGTTATTTATGTGGTAAATTATGAAACCCTAGACTTAAGTTGATAGAGTCAAGATGATATACAATTCAAGTTCATGTTCAAGGCTAAAAACAATGATTTAAGGTATGACTAAGTGTCATATGTGGCTAAAGATGATAGAAACCTAAAATAGAGGATTGATCATGAAGAAATTACATAAAACTTATGTTAGATAGCATACAAGAATGCTTTGAAGATGGAAAACCATGTTTTGTAAAGAAAGTTACAATATTAGGCTATACTTTTTATATATATTTCGTAATAATCTGTAAAGTGCTTTAGAACGTGCATGTAGAAGCTATATGATGATAAAAAGTGGTAAGAAGTATATGTGGTTGCCTATGAGGTGTGTTGAGTTTAAGGAATCAAATTGAGGTTAAGTGTTGAAAAGTGAAAAGTTGTTAAAATGGCATCAAAAGGTGATTTTTGGCAATTTTGAGAAATTGAAGGTCAAATGGGGCTAAACATTTAAGTTTTATGATAATACACGTGTTAGAGTCGTTTTGGTAATCGACGGATTTGGATTTGAGCAAAATGGCGATTCGAACGATCGAAATCGATCGTTTCGAATCGAAATAGATTTTAACGGACAAAACTCGCCTCGTGCGAAGTTTTACGGTTTTGAAAGTTTGGACATGTCATATATAGGCTATATGAACTATGTCAAGTGTCGGAATGATGTTTTGAAACAAATGGCCAAAAATCACAACTATTGCAAAAGTCGATTTTCAAACTTCAAAAAAATTTCTAAGTGTTGAACAGTTGCGAACAGCCCTCCTATGGGCTAGGTTATCTCTGATTTAGAAAGGCCAAATGAGAAAATAGAAAATTTTATAAAATACTAGGATATGAGGTCTACATGTGTACCAAGTTTGGTGTTAATTGGCTATGTGGTTAGGAAGTTAAAAATTAGCAGAGCAGGGACAAAAATCAGAATCTGCTGAACCAGGGACTGCGCCGGGGCGCAGTATTTTTATATTTTATTTTGTAGGAAAAATAAGCCTGGGGGAAAACCTGCAAATTCTGCAAAAGTTAGATGTCATTTTGGTAATTCAGCAAAGACCGGTGGCATTTTAGTAATTAACCGGAACTACATCCGCGCAATGCGCGGGTAGATAGCAGCTGCAGCGTTGAGAAACGACGTCGTTTGGCGTCCGGGTTAAGAAAACTTCCGCGCAATGCGCGGTGATGCTGAACAGTTGCAAGACAAGGAATCATACGACGTCGTTTTGTGTTCGGTGCAGAAAGCCTCCGCGCAATGCGCGGAGGAGAAGCGCTGATGTCAGCAACGCGGAAGCGCGTTGACCGATCAACTGGGACGAGTGAAGGGCGTGTTTGGCGCGCGTTAATTCTGGGAAACGAGATTATTTCGGATTTTGAGCATTAATTTGATTCCAAATTGAATTTCTTTTCCACATTAGGTTAGGATTATTATTGTATTTCTATAAATATATTAGGAGACTCATGTTTTCAGTAGTTTTGATAATTATTATCAGATTATTATATACAATTAGGAGCTCTCTCTCTCAGGTTTTTCTTATTATTTTTATTATGTTTGGCTAATTTTATTATTCAGTTCTAGGGAATTTCAAACCCGATTATAATTAATGGTTTAATCAATTTAGTAATATTATTTATTCTTCCTCATATGAAATTATTTATGATAATCTGTTTTAATTGTTTATTTTATATTGGGTTTGATTGATTTAATTTTGGCCTGTTGAGTTAATCAAATTATTATCAATTGCTAGATTTAGGAATTATATTACGTGTAATTGATATTGTTCCTAATCGTTGGTAGTGAATAGTGATAGATGATTGTGGTCAAGCTTTTATTTATTGCTATGGTTATCATGATGTAAGTTAAACAATCCGAGCTTATGAGATTGTTGCTTAGAATAATCTAATTTCCTTGTGATTAATGCTTCTATTATATTAAACTTAGAGAGCTTGTTCTAGGTTGTATAATGGTTAGAATCTAATGAAGAACTTGTTTTGTTAGATTAAAATTATGAGAAATTTCAGATAGCAGAGCTTGTTGTTATCTAGGGTTATTAGTTTCATGAAAGGATAAAAATATATTTTGATTGATTGATCTATTAATTTTAAAGGTGAGATTGAACCGAAGAACTGAAGTTTTTAATTTATTAATTAATTTATTAATTTACTTTTATTTATTTAGTTAATTATAGTTAGTTCAAAACCCCCAAATCTAGTTTACATTGCATAAAAATAAATTAATCATTCTCTGTGGGTTCGACCCTTGCTTGCTATTATACTGAGTTTGTGATTGAAACTAAGGATTAATTTTGGAGTGTTAACGACAGCTACCAAGTATCCATGTCCAAGAGGTTAAAAAGTGTTATAAACTTCCCTTAGTGCATTTTTATAGTCTATATATGTTTTAAACGGTTAAAATATATTTTTAACCGATCAAAAGTTATTTTGATGCTCTAGAAGTCTAAATCTATGATATATAGGTAGATTCATGGTTTAATATGTTTAAAACAAGTATTTGTATGTGTGATATGCAAATAAATGGAAGAAAATTCTATATTGCAAATTACCGGTAAAACCCTAGATGGTTCGATCTTAAATTTCTTGTCAAAACATTTTTAAAAATGTGATTGAACCATGAAATATTGTAAAACAAGAAGTTAGGAAGACAACAACACTAAGTTGGTGTCATTTCGATGTGTAGAGTTTATTTTATTCAAGTTTGAACAATTAAAACCAAGGATTTATGATTTTAGTTTTCACTTTATCCTTGTGAGTAGTTTTTAGTCTAGTTCCGTTCGGAATTTGAATTTGTGATCTAAAGAGAAATTGTAGAGGGGGAAATTCTGATGAGAATGGACTTAAGAATCACTCCAAAATATTTTAAAATGAAAAAATTATGGCTGTCGAAGTGTTAAAGGGTTGAGTAGACAAAATTTTAAAAAGTTTCTGCAACACTAGGGTCGGGGCCCTAGTTTTGCTCTAAAAAGGAGGGTCGGGGCCCTCGTCACTGTTCATGGGCGAGTCGGGCCATTCGGGTCGGGTCGGTTCGTGATAGAGTTAAATTATACGATATTTTTATTCCCTAATACTTAGTTTTTATATTTATTGTGTGCTTAAATGTTTAATTATTTAGCTTATTTTGGTTTTAATAGGTTTTATAGGATTTTAGTTAATTTGTGTTAATTTAGATAATTTTATAGTATTTTTATATTTCTTTTTATTTATGTGTTTTTATTTATTTTTAGTGTTTTAGGTGTTTTATTTATTATTATGTGTTTTTATTATTTTTAGTAATTTTATATTATTTTTAATGTTTTTATTTTATTTTGTAGGAATTAATTAAAGCTGGGATGGTAAAATGGTAAATAAAGCGCGTTCAGGGGCAATTTCGTAATAATCCGGAATGGTGTGCGCGCGCCATGCGCGCTAAAGGGCGAAGATGGGTAAGGTCAACAGATTCTGGAACGACGCCGTTCGGAACTTGGGGCGGCAGATTTCGACCGCGCAATGCGCGGCCAGTTATTTTGCGTCAGGTGTAACGACCCCAAATCCGGGTTCCTTGAACCCTAGACTTGGTACGTCACGATACATCATCTTCATACACGTTCTATAACTAATGCGGAATATATAAACATAAATTGTTTATTCTACAACATTTCCCAAGGTTTCTAACCTTAACTTACATATATACCTTTAGATTCATAAAAAGGTTTACAAAATTACCTACATCATATAACAATTTAGTTATAATGCATAACACTATAACCTTGTCTGTTGCTTCTGTCTCCGTCTCTCCTTGGACATTCGTATTATTCTGAAATTTGTTATCATGATATAGCAAGAGTGAGCAACGACTTTGCTCAGCAAGTTTAAATATAATAACGATATATCATGATTGAAAGAAAGAACAAGCTTTTGAATTTTCAACAATATAATAATTGTGAAAGAGTACGAGTCATAATTTCAATACTTGAATGTCTGAATAAATAAATGTTGAGTGTCAATAATGACCATGAACAATTTAACTGAACCTTATGGTAATGAAGGTGATCAGCCTTTCATACCTGATGAACACATGCAACATGCACTATGTGCGAATCAACAATTTAAAGAGATGGAATAATTATACAGAATTAAACCATAGCATGCTTGAAACGTAACCACTTGAGTTTGAGTTAGGAACTTGAACAATAAAATAATGTATCCTGCTCGAATATAAATTGAGTAGGGTTTAGGAAACTTGCCTGATAATCGATCTACAGCTAACTAGCTTTAAATAACTCTCTTTGAATGACCTAATATTAACAACATTGGTCTATCAATTAGCACCACGTAAAATTGTACAATTACGCGCTCAATTATGCTATTTATCTAGCAAATAAAAGTTACATAATAAATAATTTAATATACTATCGTTAACCTATAAAACAATTAATCAATCTTAGGTTAATAATTTAATTAATTTATATCAATTTTTCCTAAGTGTTAAACACATATTAAACTATTAAACAATTTATTATAATTGTTTAAACAAATGAGTTAAAAGACATTTTCTTTATTTCATTAAATCTAATTTCATTTAATTACTATTTAACATTAATTAAATAGTAACTAATTAACTACCTGTAGACACCCAAATTTTGCACTTCTCTACTAATCCTGGCAGGAGGGCAAAAGCGTCATTTGACCTGACATGCGGAAAGAAAGGTGGACCCCAACACCAAGCCACCCCCAGCGATTTACGATCAAAGCCGCCACCACGGACAACGAGAATCCGATCACTTGAGGCAGGGCGAACAATGGATCCAGAAAAGCCTGAGCCAACCACAAAAGACGACTGATGGCCACTCCGCTTACAATGTTCGGGGGTCTCGCTCCCCGGTGAGCGAGCGGCTGCCCAGCTCGCCGGTGAGCTGGCGGGGGTGGAAAGGGGGCAGCGCCCCCTGGAAGCCAAGCATAATTATCAAAGTCCATATCAAGTCGCGGCCCTCCGAACTGGCCTCCCAGAACAATATGACACGTTTTCCAGGGATTTCCGGACTGCAAAAATACAGCCTTACAAAATAATACCGCGGAAATTGGCGAATTAAGACCGCGTGGCACGAAAATCAAAAAAAGAAAGCCGGACGGCCGCGAATGCAACCGCTGCCACCGACAGAAGTGACAGGCACGAGGCTCGAGAACGGCACACGGCAGCCGAGGCGGCGGCCAGGCGGCCACAGCAGGCAGCCGCAGATGCATCTGCGGCCAGCCGCAGATGCATCTGCGGCTGCCTGCTGAAGCCTATATGCGGCCATTTTCCACCCGAGAAGAAAAAGAGAGAAGAAAAAGAAAGGAAAAGAGAGAGAGAAATACGCGAGGGAGAGAGAGAGGAGCTCGGTTTTGGCTTGTATGGAGTAGAAATCTTTGTTCTTTTGCTAGATAGTTGTATACTCTTGTCGTTAGGCTCACTTTGTGGAATATAAAGCTTCATTTGGTTCATTGCAAGGTGAAAGAGGAGTGTGTTCTTGGGTTTTTTTTTGTGTTATTATTAGTATAATGTTGTGATTGGGTTTATTTGATTTAGTTTATTGTTATATATTGATAATGATCCGTGGATTAGGGGTTGTTAGTGAGGTTTCCATCGGAAAGTAACTCCTCCTAACGCCCCGATGACATCCATACGGTGATTGTTCGTTCGTTATGATGTTAAGTAATGTGTATTGTTGATTTGGGCGATATTTGGGTTGTATAATGTGATAGCCAATGTCTAGATCTTGTTAGACTTGTTTAGTATTGGTTGTGTTGTGATGGGATGATTGTGAGCCTAGGGGGGAGATCCTCGTGATCGAACCCCGATGATGGACGTTTTGGCATATGTAATCGTGGCATAGGGTCCGTAGCGTTGTATTTGTAATATCGGGCCTTAACGCGATATCAATCGTGTTCGGGTTAAGGCCTTGTGATAATAAAAAAATATGTGATTGTGGGTGTTTGGGGCTGTCTGGATGGCTCACATGCCCGTGGATAGCCCCGACACGTTATGGATGCTTGTTTTAATTTACGACACAAAAAATGATTTTCAAAATAAGGCAAATAATGAAGATTTTGTAAAAGTGATCAAATTTAGGATATTAGATTCACGAGGTTTAAAGGTTAAGTGTTTTGGGCGAACTTTAATCCATGATTGATGAATAGGCTTTAGTTGGTTTTAAAAACATCACAAAAAAATGATTTCGTAAAATAAATGAATGTTTAATTAAACTTTGTGCATAGGGTTAAAGAGCTCTAGAAGTTGCCCTCGTTTTGTTTATATTAGCTGTTAGAAGGCAATGTATAGTCTCGATTCCTATTTGATAAAAGTTTAAAAACTATTGTTTTCTAAAAATGACATCTAAATAAAAAACCCTCAACGCTTTCGAAATTAAAATCAATCTTTCTTATAAAAAGCGAAGCCTCGTCATTTGGGTCAAAGAACGTCCAAAACACTTTCCAGATAACACTTTTGCCATATAAAAATAAAAGCGAACTTTTATGCAAAACGCACCACAAACATTCATCTAGGCACGCACGCACACACACGCAAACCACACATTTTAGGAATAAAAAAAAAAGGATAGGAAAACATCGAGATTGCGGTAACCGTGTTTCACGGAAGTCGGGGGGTGCCTAACACCTTCCCCTCGCTTAAGCAAGCCCCCGAACTCTATGAATCTCGGTTTGCGGACCAATTAATCGGAGTCACATATGAGCCAGCAATTACGAAAACTAAATCCGGATGAGTTGGTACATCCATTTCAAATATACCAACTGACGACTCTGGTCAATTGGCTCATTATAAAATCGACATTTCAAAACCTCGTCGACATTAAGCCGACCCTTTTCAAAAACACATTTAATTTAAAGGGCTAAAATTGGAAAGGGAGATTTTTAATAGTAAAAAACGAGATGAACGAAAATCCCGGCGTCGACACTACCTTTAGTTATTATTTAATAATAAATAATAACTTACTAGATTTATTTATTATTTAAAGTTAATCAAATAATAAATAATTATATTATATTATAAATAATCAAATATCTTTTGTGATTAATTAATAATAAATAATAACTAACTAACTAGATTCATTTATTATTTAAAGTTAATTAAATAATAAATAATAAAATTATATAGTTAATACTCAAATATCATTAGTTATTATTTAATAATAAATAATAACTAACTGGATTTATTTATTATTTAAAGTTAATCAAATAATAAATAATTATATAATCAACCTTAGTTGTCTTTAATTATTATTTAATAGTAATTAAATAATAATTAATTAATTTATCATCCTTGTTTATTATTTAATATTAATTAAATAATAAATAATTAATTTAATCATAAATATTTAAAATATAATATTAAACTAACTAGATTAATATTTAAAACATTTAAATATTAATCCAAAATACTTATTATATTAATTTTTCACCAAGTTTCGAAATTTTCCAATATTCAAAGAATTTTCTATGAATTTTCACTTATTTTTACATTAACTATAAATAGCCTTAAAAATACAATAAATACCTATGCTTCTCAAAAATTGTTCAGAATTTTTCAAAAATTCTGGAATAATATAACAATAATGCTGTCCAGAACAAATCTTAGCACCAAAATATTTTTAGTAATTAATTTTAATTTTTAATGCGCTGAAACATCCAAAATTCATAGTAATTAGCTCATTTATCAGAAAAATACAAATCTTAATTCTATTCCACACGAAATTTAATTCTCTACAACTTTGTAGAAGGAAACAATTTCAAATTCTGTACCGAAATAGACAGAAACTGGACAGATCAGGTGTTATTTCCCTAAATCTTCCAAAATTCACAGTAATTAGCACGTTTATCCGAAAATTACGAATTTTAAGTCCATTCCATACGAAATTTAATTCTCTACAACTTTGTAGAAGAAAATATTTTCAAATTCTGCACCAAAACGGACAGAATTGCCCCTGTTCGGGACTGCTCATTTTAAATTTTAAATTTCATGTTTTTGATCCAACTTTTCCCACAATAATTACTCTAAACATCATATAATCCACATATATACATCCAAAAATGATAAACAACAATTATCTTAAGTAATTATTAATTTTGCACATATTTTTAATTAACACCATAAATAACTAAAAATAAACAATTAATTAACTTTTATACCTTTTAAAAGTTTAAAACTTTCTTCTTGATGCTTATTATTCACCTTGTCGGTATCAAAATCTTTCCCTCTTGGCGGTGATGGTGATTTTCCGGTAGTGGTGGTGATGGCTTCGGGTGAAAATGAAAAATGGAGAGAGAGAGTTTTTATTATGTGTATATGCTTTCTAATTGCTTATTCCTTGTTCCTTTTTAATAACCAAAGCTTTAAACCATTTTGGAAAACAAACTCTAATTCCCACCGACTTACTCCTCTCTCGGATGGCGCAAATCACGCATAAAATTTATTTTAATATACTACGTAATTATTTCGTGTAATAAATATTTTACGTAATGTATGTAAAATATTTATTTTAATTCACTAAAATTCATAAAATAATTTATAAGTAATATTTATACCTTTTTAAGGTACTTTACTTGATAAATTTTGTACACGCATAATGACATGCATGTAATTATATGAGGTACTTTATACCTCCAAAATTACTTAAATAATACATACAACTTATAAGAATTAATTTTCATACTTTTTCACTTCGTTACTTGAACAACATGTTACATCAACATGTTTACGTTTCTAAAATATTATTTCCCATAAAAATAAAAACAATTCTATTATACACGCCAGAAAATTTGACATGACTTTTAATAAATTAATTAAATATTAATTATACAATAAATATTTCTTAATTATACACAGTGTAATTAATACCACTACATGTATAAAAATTAAATATACCATAAAATAGTATATATCTTCACGATAATTTAAAAATTCGTTTCATTAAAAACGGATATAGTTTATCGCGCGATTAATTTTAATAATGTATTAGATTACAATTATTACATTTAATTACATAAAATATTTTTATTTAGGGTGGCGTGTACACAACACACCCACCCACCCAAACCATGCGTGCACGTCATATATATATATATAATGTAGTACACTCCAATGGAGCAGGAAGAGCCGGTATATATATCTAATATATATCATACAACACACACACACACATTACAAATATATATATATATATATATATATATATATATATATATATATATATATATATATATATATATATATATGTACACCTCAGCTCCGCACATGCACATGCACATTGTATAGTATAGTGTATATATATATATATATATATGTACACACACACATTATCTTACTTTAAAAATAAATTCACAATAAATTATGAAATTAAAATAAATATAATATATAATTTAATATATATTATTTAGGCCATAAATTAAATTATTTAACACATTTACATTAAATAATTCATTTCTCGTCAATTATGAAAATAAATCCATTTGCCCGAAAATACATTAAAGTAATAATATATTTACTCAATTTCTTATTTAAATAATTTATTAAATTATTTAATTAATATTACACAAATAATTGTATAATTAAATTTCTCACTCTCATAAATCATTTACAATGATTTAATTATAGAATATATTCATTTAATATATTCAATTACTATTTAAAATTACTCAATTAATTTAATCCCTTTATATATATATAAATATATATGAAATTAAATATCGTACATATATACAATTACTATTCTCCCTTAATTAATTCATCTACTTTATATAATTTATAATTATATAAATTACATAATTATTCCTCACAAATAATTTATCAACAATTTGCATAATTGTTACTTAATGAATAAAATTAATTCCACAATAAACCTTTAAATTCAATTCAGATTAATTTAATATTAATCTATCTATTTATCACAATTTAATTAACCATTAAATTATGTTACTAAATATGCACGCATATATATATTCATATAAATATATATTTAATTTACACGCAACCACGTCGCATAATTACATAACTCCACTAATTAATTCTCTTAATTTAATTAGACTTGTTGTTAGTCAAGTTTATTGAATTATCACTTTGCTTGCTAACGTATCAAAAATTTTGATATCACCATATCTAAGTTAGTCCGTTAAATTTAATTTGGAGCTCTATTTATCTATCACTACTAGGTTATCAAACTCCAACCTTTATTAAATATTAAATATTTTATTTCTAATTCATTTAAATATCCGGGATATTACATCAGGTGCGTGGCCAACACGCGCTAACGGTAATAAAGAAAAGGCGGCGTGGCGGCTGGCGGCTGGGCTGTTTCTTCCTCTCTCTCCGCGTGGTTGTGACACGTGGCAACGCGGCAGATTTATTCTTCTCTCCTTTTTCCGTTCCAGCCAGCAAGTTAATAAAAAAATATCCAAAAGCAATTTGGTTTAGGAAAATTAATAATAATTTTTATATTTATTTATTTTGGATTTTACTTCCAATTAGGGTTAGGAAAATAATTATTTTATTTTTTCTTTTATTTTTAATTGTAAATCCTACTAGGTTTAGGAGGATTTTGGAGCCTATAAATAGAGGGCTTGATACACATTGTAATACACAACTTTTCTTAGAATAAAAATTCTCTCTTCTATTATTTAGTATTCTTTAGTATTATGAGTAGTTAATTTATTTTTCTTGGTTTAAGTGATTGAAGCCATCAAGATTTATACACTGTGAGATCTAATTTATTTTAATTGTTCAATTTATATTTTGAGTATTGAATATTTTTCTGTGTTTAATTTTATGATTAATTCGTTTAATTCCTAGGATGCATACTAGTTTATTATTCATTGAAATCTACTGCTAAATTAAATATCAAATCCGTAATTGTTTGGTCACTTTAATTTGCGAAGCAACTAAGTTTAATAATTATTTTGCTTATCAAAATATTATTTTATCTTAGGAAAAATATTCATCTAAATTAAATGCAGACGCTTGGATTGTGTTGTTTAGTTCAACGATCTCTCTATTTCTTTATGCTGCTAATAGGTTAAATCTTTAGCGCTTGTCTGAGATTATTTAGTAGTAAGGATTATTTAGATCGCTTGTTTATACTTAACTAAAATTAAGGAGAGATAGGAAAATTATTCGAATGAGAGTAATTATTCCACGTTGAATATTTAAAATATGAATTGATTTATTCTTGCATCAGTGATCAGTTGTAAATTCTTGATGGTGGATATTAACTTAAACCAAGGCTTTTTCTTCTTATTTATTTCTTGCATATTTATTTTAATTAATTTTATTTAAATTATTTCTTTAATTCAAAAACCCCCCTATTTTTATTTACAAAAATATAAAATTAAATTAATCATTCTCTGTGGGTTCGACTCTTGCTTACACTACTACATTAATATTTTTTAAAAGTAAGATTTTATTTTTGGGTGCTTGCGACATCACACCAGTTCGGGTCATTTAAGTCCAAATGAAATAAAGATGTTTAAAAATTATATAATTAATTTGGAACCCAAGTTTAATAATTATTTATTATGTATATAATAAATAATAAATAAAGCCTTTATTAAAATTAATTATTATTTAAATGATAGTAACTAATAATTAAAATAAATAAATATAATAGCTAATTATTTATTATTAAATAATAAATAAAGGAGGATATAAAGTTAATAAATAATTATTTATTATTTAATTAATATTAAATAATAAATAAGGATGATTAGATAATTAATTATTATTTAAAAGATATTAAATAGTAATTAAATAAAGATGAAGTTATTAAGGTAATTATTTATTATTTTAATAAAAAAGGATAATTAGTTAATTAATTATTATTTAAAGGATATTAAATAATAATTAAAAGGAGATGATGTGAATAAAATGATCATTTGTTATTTAATGAATATTAAATGGGGTTAATTAACTTAAGAGAGTATTATTTAAATAATCATTAAAGGATTTGAGGATAATTAATTAATTAATTATTATTTTAATGATATTAAATAATAATTAAAGAGAAATAAGGTTATGTAAATAATTGTTTATGCAACGATAAATAAACAAGTAAGGTTAATTAGATTAATTATTTATTTAATTAATATTAAATATATAAAAGGAAGAAATTAAAGGAATAAGGAAGTGATTAAACAATTTATATTTAATTGTTTAAATATTAAATATTACAAAATGAGTAAATTATTTATATTTAATAATATTAATAAGTGATTATTAAGTGATTAATAATACTAGTAAGAGATAAAAATATTATTAAATGATTAATAATATTAATAAGATATTAAAATATTATTAAATGGTTAATAATATTAATAAGTGATTAAAATATTATTAAATGGTTAATAATACTAATATGTGATTAAAATATTATTAAATGGTTAATAATATTAATAAGTTAGTAAAGTATTATTAAATGATTAATAATATTTGAACGTAGTTATATATTATCAAAGGTAGATAATATTTTGAAATATTTGGTACATTATTAAATGTCCGAATCATTAAGTTATGTAAAAGAAGAAAGTTTTAATTGAATTAAACCAAAGTAAATAGTCCGTTTATAACTAATTAAGACAACTTATTAAAAGTGGGTCGTACGAAAAATGTGTAATGAATGCATAAGTTGGTTAAGTGTACTCGATATGTCCAACTAGGTTTGGACTAGGGTTTTTGTCTGAAACTTAAAGGTTCATTTGTCGGACATCTTAAGAGTTAATAATTGAAGTTAGAGTCTTATATAAAGACTAATTTATAGTCATTGTAACTAATGATTATGTCAATTTTATATATAAATTGTAGGTTGAATGAAAGACGCAAATAAGCGTAAATGGTAGAAGCGAACCAGACAAGTTTTTCAAAACTTGCTCCTATGTGCATTTCTATGCAACCATATGTTATTAAATTATTGATATGAGAATATATTGATGATATTTGTGTTATGTGAAACACATGAAATATGATTATATGCGAAGTATGTACAGAATAAGAAGTATGACTCGATATATGCTAGATGTGTATTATATGCGATGCATAAGAAGTATGAAGCATTCATAAAATGAAAAGCATGACATACGTATAAAATGCAGAGTATGTTTAATATATGAAGCATGTAAGGTGTTATGTATAGCTGTTAAACTTGTTGAGCCGTCGTGCTCACTCTTGCTTAAAACCAACATTTTCAGATAGTGCAAGTTATTCGAAGGTTTGTTAAATAAAAAAAAACAGGAATGCATATTACATTCACTGAAGGTCTAGCACGACTATTGTAGATATCAGTCTGAATTGGACAGGTAAAATGATTGTGTTGTATAAGAATTGGTTGGTATGTAATGAGTGTTAAATACTCAAATTGATTGTAATAGAATGTCGTATCATAAATGATTATTTATCAATATTTTAAATAAATGATTATTTATCAATTATAATATTGTTGTAATTCATGAACAATAAGAAAAATGTAGTACTACTGTTGAACCGGATTCGAGGTTCGAGGGATTCGGATTCGGGGTCATCACAGAGATACTGAAAAATGAAATGAAAACGTTGAAAGTTTGTGCCTAACTGATTAGAATCGGGAAGCTGTGTTCTAAATCTTGTTCAGAATATATTAATACTATCGCATATTATAGTATTGGGAACTAGATGCACAGCTAGGGGTATAAACGGATACGGATATAGCAGTATCCATATCTGTATCCAAAAAATTAATTCGATATCCGTATTCGTATTCGGTATCCGGTATTCGAAATAATATTCGAATACGGATAATATCCGTTTTTGTTTATTTTATTCAAATAAATAGATTATTCGGATATCCGGATACGTTTATCAATCACCTAATATAAAATTCATTCAAATTATTTATAAAAAAAAAAAATTTGAATAATTACTCATAACCAATCACAATTTAAAGTTTAAACCATATATATTAATGAATGAATGTTAATTTATTTATTTTTAATAAATATAATAATCAATGTTCTAAATTATAATTCAAATAAGTTTTTATTATTTTTGAAATCCTAAATTCAAAATGAATGATCTTTTTTTTAATGTTTAGATGTCCATTAATAAGTAGATGTCCATTTTATGTGTTAATTTGAAGTAATACTGTAGTGTGTATGAATATTTATAATCTATAATTATAACATTTAAATTATATTTATAGCACTTGTTAAATGATATATTTTAGATATATTGTAACACTATATATAACTAGAATAAGGGAAAAAATAATGAGTTTTAAAGTATAGTTCATTAATGAATGAATGTTAATTTATTTATTTTTAATAAATACAATAATCAATCCTTTAAATTATAATTTAAATAAGTTTTCATTATTTTTGAAATCCTAAATTCAAAATGAATGCTCTACTTATTAATGTATAGATTCCCATTAATAAATAGATGTCTATCTTATGTATTAATTTGGAGTAATACTGTAGTGTGTATGAATATTTATAATCTATAATTATAACATTTAAATGATATATTATAACACTTGTTAAATGATGCATTTTAGATATATTGTAACACTATATATAACTAGGATAAAGGGAAAAAATAATAAGTTTTAAAGTATAGTTCATTAATGAATGAATGTTAATTTATTTATTTTTAATAAATACAATAATTAACGCTCTAAATTATAATTCAAATAAGTTTTCATTATTTTTGAAATCCTAAATTCAAAATGAATGCTCTACTTATTAATGTTTATATGTCCATTAACAAGTAGATGTCTATTTTATGTGTTAATTTGGAATAATACTGTAGTGTGTATGAATATTTATAATCTATAATTATAACATTTAAATGATATTTATAACACTTGTTAAATGATACATTTTAGATATATTGTAACACTATATATAACTAGAATAAAGGAAAAAAATAATGAGTTTTAAAGTATAGTTCATTAATGAATGAATGTTAATTTATTTATTTTTAATAAATACAATAATCAATGCTCTAAATTATAATTCAAATAAGTTTTCATTATTTTTAAAATCCAACATTCAAAAATGAATGTTCTACTTATTAATGTTTAAATATCCATTAATAAGTAGATGTTCACTTTATGTGTTAATTTGGAGTAATACTATAGTATATAGGAATATTTATAATCTGTAATTATAACATTTAAATGATATTTATAACACTTGTTAAATGATGCATTTTAGATATATTGTAACACTATATATAATTAGGATAAAGGAATAAAGTAATAAGTTTTAAAGTATAGTTTATTAATGAATGAATGTTAATTTATTTATTTTTAATAAATACAATAATTACTGCTCTAAATTACAATTTAAATAAGTTTTCATTATTTTTGAAATCCTAAATTCAAAATGAATCATCTACTTATTAATGTTTAGATGTCCATTAATAAGTAGATGTTCATTTTATATGTTAATTTGGAGTAATACTGTAGTGTGTATAAATATTTATAATCTACGGACTATAATTATAACATTTGAATTATATTTATAACATTTATAACACTTGTTAAATGATCCAAAAATTATATTGTAACACTTGTTAAATGATATTTATAACACTTGTTAAATGATACATTTTAGATATTTTAACTTTATAATAGTAAAAATTCATTAACTATACTTAAACCAATTTATTAATATCATAATAAAAGTATTATTTTCTACTTTTTAGAAGTGAAATGATATATTTTAAAAATAATTTTTGTAAAATAGTGAAAATTAATTATTATATAAGGAAGACCATTTTAAAAAAATTATTTTACTTATTATATATATATATATATAAGTTATTCGGATACGAATTCGAATTCGGATATCGGATTCTGGATATCCGATATCCGCCGGATATATTTATGGACGGATGTTAAACGAATACGAATACGAATACGCCTATATCCGTATTCGTATCCGTTTATTTGTCGATATCTTTAAACTGAATACGGATATATCCATTTTTTTTCGAATGCGAATAATATCCGTTTTTTTTCGAATACGGATGCGGACGGATACAAATTTTTCGGTTACTATTTACAGCCCTATGCACAACATATTTCACAATGCACTCTATCGTAGAATATTTACTTTGTCATGAATTAGGTTTAGATAATAATTGTTAATTGGTTTGTTGACGTCGATTTTTCTCGATTTTTTCCGTCCTACATGACCCTTTTTTCTTTGTAAAATTGTTATTTATCTCATTAAATGGGTGTTTTTCATGAAAAAGGTCGGCATAAATGTCGATAGCTTTTTTTTATGAGAATTTAGTTTTAATGGACCGATTAACCAGAGTCGCCAATTGTTATAATAAGTGGAAATGGATGTATCAACTCATCCAAATGTTTTTAGTTTTTTGTAAATCGAGATAGCCCATATGTGACTCCGATTAATTGGTCTGCAATCGAGATTCATAGATTTAGAGTTCGGGTGCTTACTTAAGCGAGGGGAAGGTGTTAGGCACCCCCGACTTTCGTGAAAACATGGTTACCACATCTTGACAATTTCCCTCTAAGTATGTGTGTGTGCCTAAATGAATGGTGTCGCTGGTGGATTTACCTAGAATGCCCTATGGTGCTAATTGATGGAAAAGTTGCCTTGAATTGTTAGAAAGTGCGTTTGTTTGGAAAGTCGTTTTGAGTTTCGATGTTTTTTATGCTAAAAAGATTTTGATTTTGAAGAAAATTCATTCGAAGTTGTTTCTCTATGATAAACTTGTATTTTTAGTTAGAAAATCGTCTTATTACCATTTGGATGAAAATCTATGACGTTTGGCAAGCCAAAGTTTGATTATTTCGAAAAGGACTTGTGTTTAATGACACTTTTTTGAAATCGTTTTAAAATCCTTTTTGAGTAAACATCGAATTTCTTATTTGCTTCCAATTTTATCTAAGTGAATCTAAACCCTGATTTGATTCAATTTTAGAAAATCTTCGTCATAGTTATTTTGAAAATAATTCCATGTGTCGAAATTTAAGATTATGCAATTCAAATAAGTTTAAGGTCATCCACGGTCATGTAAGCCATCTAAATAATCTCAAACGCTAAAATAACGTTTTCATTATTATGGGGCCTTAAATTCAACCTTTGGGATTTTTCGGCATCGTTTTAAGGCCAAAAAGTTACATATCACAAGAAAATGAAATAGCCAACGTTACATTAGAAAAATCGTTCATTGTCGGAATTTCGTCAATATTTTGACTTCCTTTATAGGCTCACACAATAGTAACCGCAATAAATAGTAATATAATCTGAAAATAGTAGCATTAAAATACTAATAAAATATATGGAAGGTTGAAGTGCGATTAGATCTGCGCAGTGGCGCGAATAAGGATCTAACCGACATGTATCCTAATTTCACTTTCAGTGCGTCCATTGCAAGAAGTCCTAGGTGGCCAATTTTTGGGATTTACTACACCATTAGATACAGATCTAGGATAAGGATCGGGGTTAACCTCAAGATTCAACTTTCAATTAAAATATTTGATAAAATGAGAGTTAAATATATTAAATATCGCTAAAATAATCAAATGGATGTCATCGCGAGGCAAGGAAGAAATTTCATTTGTGCGAGATCCTCTAAAGCCAATCCTAATCCAATAACTTAATAGATCTAGCGACTATGGACCAGATCTAAGCTAAAAATCAAAACTTTTATATCGTAAAGTATTAAAAATAATAGATTATAGATCTATACTTAAACCAAGAAAAAATCGAATCTTTAATAGCTCAAAACATAAAAAATAATAGATCTTCAACAGATCTATAGATAGATTAAGTAAAAATCGAA
Source organism: Hedera helix (assembly GCA_947179155.2). Lineage (NCBI taxonomy): Eukaryota > Viridiplantae > Streptophyta > Magnoliopsida > Apiales > Araliaceae > Hedera > Hedera helix. The sequence goes on along the minus strand of OX359276.1, from coordinate 48,376,601 downwards.
TCTTTACTATTATAGTATATCAAAAATGCTAGATTTAAAATAGATTTATATGTATAACATAAAAAGATTGAATCTTTAATAGATTTAAACGTGAAAACGCGAGAAACACGAGAGATCTACATTGGATCTATATAAAAATGCAAAAAGATCGAATCTTTCACCTTGAGGATGACTGAGAGAGCTCTATGAAGCTGAGATCTTAAAGAAAATGCATTAATCTGAACAAAGATGCAACAAAACTTAATAGATCCAGAGTATTTTTTCACTTTCTTATTCTAGAATCTCATTTCTCTCTCTAAAAATCGGGCTCTCTCTCACTAAAATTCAATCTCTCTTTTTCTTTTTTTTTTAAAATGAGTTAAAATTGCCTATTTATAGGCTTCGGGACCGACCGCAGGTACGCCTGCGACTGGATAAGGCTGGTCCCCATGTTTAAACCCGGATAGGACCGGCGGTACAACAGGAACAGGTTGGCTCTCCGGTCCAGTTGGCCCAGAAAATCAGTTTGTTAGTGACTCGGTCAAAAATCAGTTGACCACCGGTTCAACAAGTAAAATCAGTTAATTGACCCAGTGAATTGGTCGGTTAAGTATTTTTTTGTACAAAAATATTTTTATTTTTAAAATTAGATATTTTTAGCAATATTATAATATAATTTCACTATATTTTACCTTACAAAAAAATAAATATTTAAAAAATATATTAATTATTAGTATTAAATATTTTTATGTATTTATGACGTCGCCAATTCAACAATGGTTCGACCACTGGTGGAACCAGTGATCCATTCATCCGGTACCTTTTCTGGTTCGCTGAGTGGTCCGGTTTTTAAAACATTGGCTGATCCCACTCTTCTCGATTTTCGTGCCGCGGTGTCAATTTCTCGTGCGGGTTGGAATATTCGTAACTTTCAATCCGGGAGTAGTTGGAAAACGTGTTATACCATTCCGGAAAGCTGGTTCAACGGGCTACGCAATGATGTAGACTTTGGGCAATTCTTCATCCGGGAAGACAAAACAAAATGCAGATAATTATCTTTCCGTAGAAGTTGACTTGCCCATTATCTTTATACTGCATATTTTACGGCTTGGAGGTTACCGTGCCGCTTTTGAATGAAGGTCTGGAAGTTCGTAATCTTGTCTCGGCTATCTGGCGTTGAGGATGTGGAAGGACACTTTTGCCTTCCTGCTATGGTTAGATAACAGAAACAAAATTTTGGTCGTCTTCATGGTTATCTATTATGTTTTGTTGTAATATTTATTTAGTAGTTCATTCCTTTTGGCAGAATAATTCAGCATGTGGATTTGCAAATGTAGTAGTTTACAAGTACCTTATAATCATAAACACTGTGAAATATGCGTGTATATAGGGGAAAACATGGTTGTGGTTGCCACAACCAAACTAGTTGACTATGGCAACGAACCAAAAAGAAGTTTTGATTAATAAGATGTTGAATGACAAAACTGCTATTGATGAAAATGCTGAAATGACGAAATTGTCGTTAGTGAAATTTCCAAGCTACATTGTTTTGGGCTGCTCTGGAGATGGACTTATCTCTCTGATGCACTTGACAGTCTAATTTTTTCTATCTGCACTGCTTCTAAATCATCTCTACTTGCAGTCTTACGTATAAAGATGCAAAGTCTTTGCACAAAATGTTAAGGGAGGGTCCATATCAATACACACACACTCACACTCACTCACACACGGAAAAAGATATGAGTAATGATGTTTTGCAATGATCAATTCAATGACTTTTGTAAAAAATGGTGGGACCCATTATATAAATGTTGGGTTCTACTATTTTTTGTAAAGGTCATTGCATAAATAAGTGACAAAATCATTACTTACGACAAAATTGCTCACACACACACACACAGATATATCAACACACACCCGTTTATTATACATTCATATATGTGTGTAGTTTATTAACTCTTACTCATAACATCAATTTAAACCATTTCTCATGGTTTGTAAGTTGTACTCTTCAGATATGCTTCAGAAATGGAAGTCCTAATAAAAATGAATAAAGTTGAAAATATATAATATTATGATATAGGATTTGATAATATTTTTGAGCAAATTAAATAATATAGTCACCTCTTACACCAAATGGATAAACAGGTTATATATATGGTATATAGAACTGTAGTAATGTTTCTTGAGCACCATTTTCCTTTCTCTATAACTCTGATTTCGAATACAGGCTCTAAACTTGCGTATATTTTGACCTGCATTTGCTTAAAAAAGATTTCTCCATTGTCAAATTTTGGATGCTTTTTTAAGGCTCTCAAAAGCCTATCCTTGGGTCACTTTTCATCAACTTCTTTGTTTCTTCAAACTGAGGTTTATTTTCAGTACCTGTATATCCCTTTTACTTTAAAATCTGGTTTGAGTTTCGTATCCAAACACAGTGTTACTAACGCGAATATATTTACGATCACTTCCACTTGTTTTCTATAGAAATTTGGATACTCTATTTCTTTTATAATTATTGGAGGGTAATTTTTGGTCAAAGTGTCGTATCAAGTTCTTATTTCTCAATGCTTCTTTTATCATCTTTGTATGTCATTCATCTACAGATAGAAGAGGTCCGATTACGACTTAATGTTGATGTTATTATCCCTGCTGATTCCTCTCCTGCACCTGTACCTGCACAAGCACTTGCACCAATTGAATCTTTCACTGATATGGTGAGATAAACTAAATATTTCAATGAAACTACAATCAAGCCTATATAACATTTTTTTATAAATTTAAAAAGTTGTACATGCATCTGATTTAATTTCGTTCTTTTGAATCAGTGCTTGGACTCTCGTGTTATGAAAGATATTGCATTTCATGAATACACCACACCCACGTCTATTCAAGCTCAGACCATGCCAGTTGCACTAAGTGAAAGGGATCTTTTAGGTTGTGCGGAAACGGGTAGCAAAACTGCTGCATTCACAATTCCAGTGATACAGGTCTATACTCCTGATTTTTATGCGGTTTCAAAAGGATGATATTTCCCTAAATCATAAGGTTCATCATGGAGTAAGACAATTTTTACCATGACTTGCAATGTTCTACTTTATCATGTTGTTTTCCCATTCCTATTTTCAGCATTGCCTAGCTCAAACTCCAGTACGACGTGGTGATGGACCTTTTGCATTGGTGTTGACTCCTACTAGAGAGCTTGCACAACAAATAGAGAAAAAGGTAAGTAACTGATTTCCAGTCCGTAAACTGACAAGGTTATGACTGTATTCTTAAAATAGGATATGGTCTCAAAATTTTCCTTAAAACTCATGTCAAAATAATGTAATTTGTTGGTCTCATATTCGACTTGTATTTGGCTCTGCGATACTGCCTCTCATATAATGGAATCTTGTAATGTTTTTCGATTGTTTGTAATTTTTTTATTGAGAAGTATGTTGTTCGGTTCTTTGTATTCAAGACGTTATTAGCTTTATATTTAATATAATACTATATTTTAACTTCATAGCAATATGCCATGTAAAATTTATTTAGAACTCTATTGACAAGGACCAGTTTATATCCTTTTTTGTACTTTTTGATTCATTTAATTGACTACAAAAATATTTATAACTCTTGAAATCTAGACATTGGCGACTTATAAATAAAAATTGAGACCTTAGTGTCAAAAATGATACAGTGATAGAGTAGTGTGAGAAATAATCAGGACCGGACAAAAATTTCTGATAACTTGAAAACTTTCTAGCTGTTTCTCATACCAGCTATCCATATAGGCTTTCTGAGGTTCCTTGAATTGAGGAATCTTTTCTCATCTCACTTGTGTTCCATTAGTTGAGTAAAATTTTCAGTTTGGTATTATCGCTGTCAACTTATCTTAGTCTTAAAATCCAAGGAATGTGGTGTCTAGAAGTTTGTATCCCGTTATAAAGTTTACACTGTAAATTGAAAATTTGATTTTTTTGGATGTGCTAACTATGTTCATATCCAACTAGAAATGTTGGAGTCTTGGAGATAATATCCAATGTCTTTACCATGTGTACTTCACACTTCAGAAGGATTTGTCCATTATTGCCTAACATAGCCATTAATAGTAATGAGCTATTTAGGTTTCTAATATTATCTTCCCTTTAAAATTGTCATTCAAATCATGAGTTGTGTATGCTGTGACCTGGGTATACTCTTTCTATTGAACCATAATTGTTTCTAAGTTTTCAGTGTCCTTTTATATATAATGAACAAATTTCTGAACATATATATGACACGAAGTTTTTATTCAAACCATGTGTTGTGTATGCTGGGTTAGCCTGGGTATACTCTTGCGATCGAACCATAATTGTTTCAAAGTTTTTTGTGTCCTTTTATATATTATGAACATTTTTCCAAACAGATATATGTCACATTTTTACAGTTTAAGGCTTTCAGTAGATCTTTGGAGTCCTTCAAAACTGCAATTGTTGTAGGTGGAACTAACATTGCTGAGCAGGTGACTGAATTTTGCTTAATTGATTAATTCTTTGATATATGCCGATTAGTTCAAATTTGTTGTATTATGAGAAGTAATAATTGGTGTATCCATGTTTTATAGCTTAAGAGATCCTCTTGCAACTTGTTAGTGATTTGTCAAAAGGGAAAAAATAAAAAATACATATCCTTTTGGAATTGGTTGTACTGAAGAACTAGAGATTTTCTGTTTTTGTCGTTGGGTTACAATATGTATATGTGTGAGTGTGTATAGTGCAACTATTAATATATGGTGTCAAATTGAAATTTTATGAATTTCTCAATCAAATTCACTCCTACCTCCTTTACATTTGCATCTTCCACTAAGCTTCTTAAATTGGATAATAATTTAATTTATATTATTTTTTTGAGAATATTTAAAGAATCAAGTATTTATGAACAAATTTAAGATAAAAAATGCCTATTAGGGGTCAACAGGGTGTACATATAATGTTGTTATTTATAAAATTAGATATACATTCTAAAACAACAATTTTTTTATTTTTTTTACTTTTCCAAACATATTCTAGCATTTGTTAAAAATATAGTAGTGGAATGGTAGTACTTATTCTACCTGGTATATAAATGATGTCATCTTAAGAATTTCATGTGATTTTATAATTTTAAAATAAAAATATATTTCTAATTTTGGAACATATTAAAAAGTAAAATATTGTTGGGTCCAATCGCATCAGTCAACAATTCTTGCTACTGTTCCTGGGCATGGCATGCTTGTAATTAGCGTGGCTGGGCATGGCATGCTTGTAATTAGCGTGGGCATGACATGCTTGTAAATATGTTGGGCGTGGCATGCTTGTAAATATGTTGCAGCACATTTTGGCTATAAATATGTACATTCGGTAGAAGGCAATATACACCAACAAGCAGAGAGAGAAGCTAAGCAGTGAAGCACGCAAGAGAGAAAACAAAAGGGAATTCATAGAATTCCAAGTGTGGAGAGAAAAATAGCTCATTTGAGTTATAGAAAGAAAGTGAGGAAGAGAGAAAATAAATAGTGATTTTATTTTCTTAGATACAGAGAGGAGAAAATAATTAGTGATATTATTTTCTCAAGTTTGTATGTTATTCTCATAGTGGATTTCTGAGATCTCTCCTCGTGGTTTTTCCCAATTGGGTTTTCCACGTAAATTTGGTGTCTTGTGTGTTTGGCTTATTTTTGCAGTTATTATTTTCGTTGGAGCTGTATTATTTATTTGGCGTGGTTTATCATTTAATTTATCAGAAACGGTTATAGTGGGAGGTAATTTTTCCCAACAATTGGTATCAAAGCTAGGCTCGTTGCCCAGTTGTTTTTGATAAATTAAATGGAGGAATCAAGTGGCGCCATGATTAAATTGACATCATCTAATTTTTCAATCTGGAAGTCTAGAATGGAAGACATCCTTTATTGTAAGGATTTGTATGAACCGTTGGAGCTTAAAGGAGTTAATCCAGCGGATACACCTGAGGCTGATTGGAAAAAGATGAACAGAAAGACGATCGGTCACATTCGACAGTGGATCGATCAGAGTGTGTTCCACCATGTTTCGCAGGAAACGGATGCCAATTCTCTTTGGACTACACTAGAGTCCATGTACGAGAAGAAGAATGCACAGAATAAAACATTTGTGATTCGGAAGATCGTGAACCTGAAGTACAGAGATGGTAGCAGTGTATCCGAGCATATGAGTGAGTTCCAGGGATTGGTGAACCAGCTGTCTACCATGGAGTTGAATCTTGATGATGAGATTCAAGCGTTGCTGCTTCTCAGTTCGTTGTCCAACAGTTGGGAAACGTTGGTTGTGTCACTAAGCAATTCAGCTCCGGAAGGAAAAATAACTATGCGGATGGTCAAGGACAGCATACACAATGAAAAAACAAGGCGAAAGGAGCAAGGTATGAATTTTGAGACACAAGCACTTGTAGCAGAAAACAGAGGTAAAAGCAATTTCAGGGGAGCTCACAAGGGAAACTCGCATCACAGCAAAAGCAGAAATCATAGGAGCAAATCAAAGACCAGAGATGACGGTACATTCAGATGCTTCCATTGTAACAAGGAAGGCCATTACAAAAGAAATTGCAAGATCTGGTTAGACAAGCAGAAAACTGGTGAACAAGGAAAAATTGAGGACAAGAATACTGCAGCTACGGTTACCGAGGATGTTGTGATTCTTTCATTCGGTGAAGAAGAATGCTTACATGTTGATGATCAGAAAGTTGATTGGGTTATTGATACAGGTGCTTCGTATCATGCAACGCCCAAAAAGGAATTATTCATGACGTACAAAGCTGGAGACTTTGGGCATGTGAGAATGGGTAACACTGATTGTTCCAAGATTATTGAAATTGGTGATGTTTGCATTCAGACAGACGTTGGTTGCACTATTACTCTGAGGGACGTCAGACATGTTCCAGATTTGCATCTCAACTTGATCTCTGGTATGGCCTTGGATAGGGAAGGCTATGATAATCACTTTGGCGACGGAAAGTGGAAGCTTACCAAGGGTGCAATGGTTATTGCAAGAGGTGTTGCTTGTTGTTCATTGTACAAGGCTCATGTGAAGATGTGCTCTAGTGAGTTGAATGCAGTTGAAGGTGAATCTTCATTAAATCTGTGGCACAAAAGGCTCGGGCACTTGAGTGAGAAAGGGTTGCAGATGTTAGCAAAAAGGTCCCTCATTCCTTTTGCTAAAGGTACTAATTTAAGCCCGTGTGATTATTGTTTGTTTGGTAAACAAAATAGAGTTTCTTTTAGTAGCTCCTCTAAAAGAAAATCTAAGGTACTTGAAATAGTACATTCAGATGTTTGTGGTCCCATGGAGATTGAGTCCCTAGGTGGCAATAGATATTTTGCTATTTTTATTAATGATGCTTCGCGGAAAGTGTAGGTGTATTTGCTGAAAACAAAAGACCAGGTGTTCCAGTACTTTCAAAGTTTCCATGCTATGGTTGAAAGGGAGGGGAATACTGGAAAATTATTGAAGTGTCTTCGCAGTGACAACGGAGGGGAATACACTTCAAAGGAGTTTGCGGCATATTGCGATACACATGGCATTCGACATGAGCAGACAGTTCCTAGCACCCCTCAGCATAATGGTGTGGCAGAAAGAATGAACCGCACTATTATGGAGCGTGTTCGATGCATGTTGAGAATGGTTAAACTGCCTAAGCCATTCTGGAGTGAAGTTGTTCGTACTGTTTGCTACCTGATTAATAGATCTCCATCAGCACCGTAGGATTTTCAGATTTCAGAGAAAATATGGAGTGGTAAGGATGTGTCATATTCTTACTTGAGGATATTTGGATGCAAGGCTTTTGCACATATCCCCAAGGAGCATAGATCAAAGCTCGATGACAAATCTACTCCATGTATATTTGTTGGATATGGAGATGAAAAGTTTGGTTACAGGTTAAGGGATTCAGTTCAGGAAAAATTATTCAGAAGCAGAGATGTGGTATTTCATGAGCACCAGAATTATGAGGATTTTTATAGCATCACACAACCCAGAGATGATAGAGTTCCAAGCCTCAGCGGGGTTTCTTCTCCATTACAAAATGTCACAGGTGGAGAAGGAGTTCAGAATGAAGAAGAGACTGATACAGATATGCATCATGATGATGGGTCAGATGTAGAGGGTATTGAGCAGGGGGAGCAACCCCCTCATCTTGATATTGAAGAACCTCAGCTCAAGAGATCCACAAGAGTGCATGTGCCATCAGTCAGGTATCCTTCATCCGAATATCTTTTAATTGCTGAGCATGGGGAGCCAGAGAATTTTCAAGAAGTCGATACTCATAAGGAGAAGAGCAATTGGCTGGGAGCAATGCAAGATGAGATGGATTCTTTGCACAAGAATCACACGTATGAGTTGACTACACTTCCTAAAGGCAAGAAAGCCTTAAAGAATAAATGGGTGTTCAAGCTGAAAAGAGACGGTGAAAAACTAGTGAAGTACAAGGCTCGATTGGTCGTCAAGAGTTTTGCTCAAAAGCAAGGTATTGATTTTGATGAGATTTTTTCTCCAGTTGTAAAGATGACTTCAATTCGAGTAGTTTTGGGGTTAGTAGCTAGTATGGATCTTGAGCTTGAACAGTTAGATGTGAAGACTGCTTTCCTTCATGGTGATTTGAAGGAGGAAATCTACATGGAGCAGCCAGAGGGATTTGAAGTTAAAGGGAAAGGGCACTTGGTTTGCAAGTTAAAGAAAAGCTTGTACGGCCTGAAACAAGCCCCGAGGCAATGGTACAAGAAGTTTGATTCATTCATGGTGGATCAAGGTTATAACAGAACAGTTGCAGATCATTGTGTGTATGTGAAAAAATTCCTATGTGGTAACTTCATTATTCTGTTACTATATGTAGATGATATGTTGATAGTTGGGCAAGATGCTAACATGATTTACAGGCTCAAGGGTGAGTTGTTCAAATCCTTTAATATGAAGGATTTAGGCCCAGCCAAGCAAATTTTGGGCATGAAGATTATTCGTGACAGGAAAGCCAAGAAGTTGTGGTTGTCACAAGAGAAATATGTTGAACGGGTGCTTGCAAGGTTCAATATGGGTGATGCTAAACCAGTTAGCACACCTCTGGCCAGTCATTTTAAGTTGACGAAGCGTATGAGTCTTTTTACTAAAGAAGGAAGAGATGATATGGCAGCAGTTCCCTACTCCTCTGCTGTAGGGAGTTTCATGTACGCAATGGTTTGTACACGGCCAGATATATCTCATGCAGTTGGCGTTGTGAGCAGGTATTTATCAAATCCTGGTAGAGAACACTGGGAAGCAGTTAAGTGGATTCTCAGATATTTAAAAGCTACTTCCAGTTTGTGTTTGGGTTTTGGTGATTCGAATCCAGTCTTGGAGGGTTTTACAGATGCAGACATGGCAGGTTCTGAAGAGAAGAAGTCTACTTCAGGGTATATGTTTACTTTTGCAGGGGGAGCTGTGTCATGGCAGTCCAAGTTGCAGAAGTGTGTTGCTTTGTCTACAACTGAGTCGGAATACATTGCCGTTACAGAAGCAGGCAAGGAGATGTTATGGTTAAAACGGTTTCTCCAAGAGTTGGGAGTTACACAGGATGAGTATGTGGTTTATTGTGATAGTCAGAGTGCAATTGACTTGACCAAGAATGCCACGTATTATAGCCGTACTAAACACATTGATGTTCGTTATCATTGGCTTCGAGAAGTGATGGAAAATGAGTTGATGAAAGTAAAGAGAGTTCATACCGATGAAAACACTTCAGACATGTTGACAAAAGTTGTGACTCGCGACAAGCTTGAAGTTTGCAAGGAGTTGGCAGGAATGGATTCCAAGTGACGGGGTCACGGTAGAAACCCTCTCTAATGGGATTGGAGGGGGAGATTGTTGGGTCCAATCGCATCAGTCAACAATTCTTGCTACTGTTGCTAGGCATGGCATGCTTGTAATTAGCGTGGCTGGGCATGGCATGCTTGTAATTAGCGTGGGCATGGCATGCTTGTAAATATGTTGGGCGTGGCATGCTTGTAAATATGTTGCAGCACATTTTGGCTATAAATGTGTACATTCGGTAGAAGGCAATATACACCAACAAGCAGAGAGAGAAGCTAAGCAGTGAAGCACGCAAGAGAGAAAACAAAAGGGAATTCATAGAATTCCAAGTGTGGAGAGAAAAATAGCTCATTTGAGTTATAGAAAGAAAGTGAGGAAGAGAGAAAATAAATAGTGATTTTATTTTCTTAGATACAGAGAGGAGAAAATAATTAGTGATATTATTTTCTCAAGTTTGTATGTTATTCTCATAGTGGATTTCTGAGATCTCTCCCTGTGGTTTTTCCTAATTGGGTTTTCCACGTAAATTTGGTGTCTTGTTTGTTTGGCTTATTTTTGCAGTTATTATTTTCGTTGGAGCTGTATTATTTATTTGGCGTGATTTATCATTTAATTTATCAGAAACGGTTATAGTGGGACGTAATTTTTCCCAACAAATATATCTCTAATTTTTGAAATGCTCGTTGGAAAAGGTAAATGAAAAACATTAACATGTTATTGTATTCTTTATCAGGTAATGTGGAATCTTCCATAAAAAATCAAACTTCGCTATTCAGTGCAACAATGCCTGTGGAGATTGAAGCTCTAGTACAGGTAATATCTAAACATTAATTGTGATTTTCCATTTTATTTTCCTTCCCTCACAAAGAAAAGATGCATTCCTTTTGATTCTACTAATTCTCTAAAAACTGGAAGTTGCTTCAGTACAACTTTGAAAAATGAAAATTCTACACGCATATAGTATTATGAATTGAAACCTTACACTGAAGTTTTTGTATTTGAATATGTAGATTTCAATATACCTCTAAATTTGTTAGTTCTGAATGTATATTAACTTTATTAATTATCTCATGAGAAACTTCTTCTCAGTTGACTACTAATCGTATTACCTGAATACTGTAGGAATACTTGACGAATCCGGTCCAAGTAAAGGTTGGAAAAGTGAGTAGCCTGACGGCTAATGTATCCCAAATTCTGGAGAAGGTTCCCGAAAATGAGAAGGTATACTTATTTTGGGACCAACTCATGAATAGTTTTCTGTACCCAAGATCATGAATCTGTTTTGAATTGCATCTGTGGCAAGAAATGCAGGAAAGATTTTTCCCATTGCAGCCCCATTTATTAAATTGAGCTTGCATTGCTCCTCCATTTCTGCTCCACACCACTTGAGTCACTTTGTAGCAGCTAATCATTGTACAACCTATATGAAATGTTATTGATACTTAAACTAAAGAAGAATGGAAAGAAGCGTAACTTGTAGTCCTTAAGTTGATTATTAGGAACTTAGTTAATGATAATGACTTGGTACTTGGTACCGGTAATATGTTTGTTGTGATCCAAACCGTGGAACTATCCTCTGATAAATCTATAACAAATCTATCATTTAATGATTATATTTCATTATTACCTTCATAGGTTCCATTGCAAAGCTGTGACATTCTATTATTTATTGGAGAACAAGACTCTAAACACTAATAAGTTTAAATCCTAACAATTCATTAACTTTGATTAGAGACACTTAATAAATAAAAGAAGAAAAGGACTTTTCAGACCCTAAATATTAAAATTACTGCAGTGTGAGCAATAGTTCACTACAATAAGATTGCTATAGGAATGCTTTAGTACATGAACAATGCTGTTGTAACTTTTAAAATTTTTGAAATTGCTCTTGCATCATCTCTAAAGCCCCTAATCTCAATTCGGAAATAGGAATAAGCTTAAGTCTCTAGTCAAACCCATGTTTGGGCATGGTAGTAGTCATCTTAAGTCCAAACTATATCCAAAACATTGCCTTTTGTTTTGGGGCCTTTGGGCGTAGTTTGCCTCTATTTCACTTGTCATGCTTAGACTTCAGATATATAATTTTCAGTTCAAAACATCAGTGTATAAAGCATTAGTTATTTATTTATTGTTTAGTTGAAGACATGAATGAACCTATATAGGTTTAGTTAAGTGTTCGTGTGAAATCCTTTTCATTTCATTTAACGACTTGGGGAAGAGGAGGTGTTACGTAAATGGTAATTATTATATTTTCCTTGTGTTTCCTTGACCATCTAATAGTGGTTGTTCTGAGGAGCATATATGTCATGCATGAATATCTTGTGCTTGAAGTTAATCGTGCAACTTAGGAATTCACACCTTTTAATGACTCTTAAAACTAGCTCTTTTTTGTTAGATGTTTTTGGTCTTTGGTCTTGCAAGTTAGATAATGTTGTGTCGGTGTTTAAATTGTTGCACAGATTGATCGGCTTCTAGCATTGCTTGTTGAAGAGGCAACTCAGGCTGAAAGATCTACTCATCCCTTTCCATTGTGTTTGTGGAGCAAAAGGTATTCTTAATATATGCTACAGTTTATTTTATTTTGTTTGCTTTTCTTTTGGTCCTTGACTCAAAAGGCGAACTGATTGAAAGCTTGATTTGCTAGAATGAAAACTGTTGCACGGTTGTAGCTCCCAAATGTACCGTCCATCTTTTGGCTGCTCATATTGTTGTTAATGTTGGTGCTAGAACCGCACAATGATTGTGAATGTCTTGTGTTTCAGAAAAATTAATAATTGCTGCTGTAATTATTTACATTCAGCTTTGGAAGTTGTCTCCTCTGAGTTTTGGCACTTAGAATATGGGTATAAATGCAAACTAGGTGCGATGAAGTTGCTTAAGCTTTGGTAGCTCAAGGTTTGCATGCAGTTGCACTTCATGATGGTCATACAGAAAGTGAAAGGGAGGATGCCCTTCATGATTTTAGGCATGGTCCTACAGGTATCTTGGTATGTCAGCCTATATGTTTTAATTATTTAAACCACTGAGTTTGGATGGTTTGTGATACACTATCAAGCAACCTGTGTGACTAGAGATGTGAATAAACACAAACTTAAAGGCTAGGGAATGAAGATGCTGATAACTTGCAAACTTCTTTCCCATGAACATGGGGGATTATAACTGCCAGGCACCAGAGAAAGGAAAAGTTACTCTTGTTTAGGCTAATTCTTCGGGTGTTTTTGGGCCTCACAAGTGTTGTCTTTGGTTGAAACCCCTACTGACCTCAAAAATAAAAGTTACCATAAACCTCGATTATGGTTTTATATAGAACTGGATGCATCACCAAAAATAGTGTGATAAGATGAATTGCATCTCTTTCTCCCTACTGCTCTGTACTACCTCTGATTCAAGGAGGCTACTATGCATGACTTTGGGCTTCCTGCATCTGATCTTTCGTAACAATATTGAAGTCAATACAATTTCATTAAAGCTCTAAAAACTCCTTTGTTTATTTGAGATGGTTTTGTCATATCCAACATACACCTAAAGATGCACTGGTGAGAAAGGGAGTCTGGTATCGGGAGGGGGATATAAGAAGAGACTTGCAGGATTGGACTATGACTGAGGACATGGCTTGTGATAGGAACTAGTGGAAGAATGCTATTTGCATATCAGAAGCTAGTGTTTACATCTTTTCATTTTCTCTATCTCTTTCTCTTTCTACTTTTATGCTTACATGTCTATTCATTTTCATCCTATCGCTGTCTGTTTGGTTTATATTTTGGTATTTATTTTGCAGGTTGCAACTCGTGGTTTGGATGTCGCTGGGGTTGCTCATGTTGTTAAGTTAGATCTTCCAAAGGTATATTGCGCTGTAGAGATTTTGTTGACGTACTCTTCTTAGAGTGCCAACAATTTTCTTTAGTTTTCTGTAATTCCCTCCAGTATGCGAGCCTGAGAACAGTATTATCTGTATTAGTCTCCTCGAAGCTATAGGTTATTCCATTATGTAAGCATGTTGGAATGAACAACTCTGTTAGTGATTTATCATTTTCAGTTAGCTGGATTTTCAGAAACCATTTACTCTGAGATAACAGAATTTAAAGCTTCTGTTCTGACTGCCACTGATCTTCACTTTCAGACCATGGAGGATTACATACACCGGATTGGGAGGACAGGTCGTGCAGGATCAACAGACCGAGCTTCTTCATTTACACCGATCATGATGTGGTGTTTTTTACTTTATTTTCTTTTCATAAATACCTTCGGAGTTATTTTCTTTCTTCTTGTTCATGAACACCAATTCTTTGTTTCTTGTTTCACTTAATGGAATAATGGCATGTCGCAGTTCCTCGTGCCTCAAATACAGAAAGCAATATCAGATGTTCAATCTGGCAACACCGTGGCTTTTGCTACTAGGAAGGTATGTGCATTTAGAGAAGTTTGTAATTATTTGACTTCTCATTTGCTATCTTAGTTCAACTTTGGCGTATGAACACATCTTCCTCACCTTTTTGATAAGGACTTGTGGAACTTTTGTATTCATCCTCCTTTGTTTATGGTAATGTGAGCACCATAGTTGCTATTGACTTCTAGGTTGCTAGAAGGAAGGAAAGAGAAGCAACAACTGCACAGAAAGAATCGAGGACTGCACTGTCCGAGCAACCATTGATGGGTCAGATGTCAATAAATGTTGAGGACAAGTACATGTTGCACCCACAATGGCTAAGAATGAGGGTTCAGCAGATGATGCTTGGGATGATTAGTATAATAAAGTGTCAAATGATGTCATGTTTTTATGGTGGTGATTCACTTATGAATGGCCGAAAAACTAAGGTTGGTAGAATATGTCAATTAGTGCAGCTTTCATTTATAGTTATATTTTTAATTTCAAAAAGCCCTGATTATCTGCATGAGAGTTAGAGACTCAATAAGACACCCCGCAACCTGTTGTTTTGTATGCATTAATAGGGTTTTCATTGATGATGAAAACATGATTTTCAGGTGTTTCCCCATGACTTTCTGGAAGGTTGAAGTGCAAGATGGTCTGTAGCATAATTTTGTACGTTTGTCTGGTGATGTTTCCTTACACCGTTGATGTAGTTATTACTTGGAACAGGGATTAGTTATTTAGTGTTCTCAGATGTCAACACTTGTTGTTTACGACGTCTTTGTTAAATAGATAAGATGTAATTTAAAAGAATATTTTGCCACATGAAAGCAGACTATTTCATACCATCCTTTTTGTCAATCCATGCAGTTTTACTTTGGACAGGTCATTTTCGTCTGACAAGTGATGCATGGTGAATCCTGGACACCCAATGTATTAGAGGTCCGTTTAACTGTGTATCAGTGCAGGTGATATATATATATATATATATATATATATATATATATATATATATATATATATATATATATGTTTACTAGGAAACTTCTGGAAACTTCTGATGTTTGGAACCTGATATATCCAAGGCAAAATTGCCTCCCTTTTGATCACGGGGTGTGGTCTTTAGCCAATCCACTATAAATTCAATATATTTAGGATAGTAGGATAACATTTCTTGCTTGAGTTAATGAAATCAAAGGTGATGATTATCCATATTTCGGCTATGCCAGCTTATTTTGGGTGATGAATAAATAAATGGTGACCGAGTGATGGGACGGGATAAGGTATTGAAGTACTTTCGACCTTGAAACGTGTGCATGCACATGTGACGGTTGTGGGTTATTTGCACCGGGCTGAGGAATGAATTAGTATAACACAATCATCCTGACGAACATTGCAGTCACTGCTAGAGCCTCTGTGGTGTGGTATATCAATAATACCTGGATGAGTTGTGGAGATTTCTTCTTATCAAAGTCTCCCAAGGTAATGCTTTGCTTTACAGTTTACACAACTGGTTCTACACATCATAAAATGTAGTTATGTAGACAGCGAGTGCTGAATTATCTTTCGTTTTCTTAAGCATGTCCAGAATTAGCCTCTTTCTTTCTTCATGGATGGAGAGTAACTGAATGACACATTGAGTAAACTTGTTTAGGAATCAAGTAAACAATAGGGAAATAGTTTTTATGGGGGTCAACTCTCGATCATGGAACAAAAAGTGACTTCTAAACCGTTGTAGTCTTCAATATAGGCTCCCGTGGTTCAGTGGATGGAGCGTCTGTTTCCCAAGCAGAAGCCTGTAGGTTCGACCTCTCATTTTAAGACTCCCAATCCATATGCAAAAGTAAAGCTATATTTTTCCCCATAATATAAAAGGAAAGCCAATCAAGTTGACAACATTAAAAAACCTTGAAATAAGAAAATCCAAATCCCTGATGCTGCTGGCTAAGCAATCAAAGATGGATCTGCGGATCTGCACATCCAAGCTTGATGCTCTGGCCTTGTAAGAAACAAAAAAGCATGACACCTACAATGAAATAGTTGCAAACATGTATGTGTATATGCATAAACCATCTAGGATGCCACAACTGGAAACCGCCTGTGTCCAACAAAAGCTTGGCGAAGCCGATGGTAACCATTCCTATAATGCTCAAGCGAGAAACACAGCTGCCGTATTGCCTCTCGCTTCTCTTCTGCACCTTCCATGATTACTCCCTGTTGTCTCTCAACCTCCTCCTCTAGCTCTTTAACTCTTGATCTCAGCCCCTCCGTCAGTTTACGTGCCCTCTCAGTTCCAGCGATCAACTCTACATGTTCAATATGTAATTCGTGCAAATGCTTGCTCATTTGATCGATTTTATCATCCTTGAAACTCACCTCTGCTGTGAGACCAGCAACTTTGATGTTCAGCTCATGTGTCTCCATCATTAGTGTGTTGTATTTCAATGTAAATATTTCCACACTTTTGTTCAATTCTTCCAATCGATCATCTCTTTCTGCAATGCCTACCTTCAATTGCTCTATTTCAGCTCTATACGTAGTTTCTGTTTCTGCTTTTCCAGCCTGGACTCGTCTGAGCTCCTCTTCTACAAATTGGCAACGTAGATCCCACTCTTTCAGATTATCCTCTAAATAAGCTCGTTCCTTCAGCAGTTTAGTCATCTCCGCCTGAAGCTGCGAGTTTTCTTCAGATAAGCTCTTGTTGGCATCGGAAATTGTTTCTCTTAATGCCCTGATTTCTTGATCACGTTCTGACAAATTGGCTTTGTACCTCAAAATTCTGTCCTGCAGCTTTGAGACCTCTCGCTTCTCTTTATCAAGCTTGACCTTCCACGTAGAAGTGTCTTTCTTAGCAGAATCGTGCAAGTGTTGGACAGAGGATGTATTACACTCGAGTTGATGCTTCAGACTGGCAATTTCTTTCTCTGAATCATGAATCTTTTCTTTTGCGGTTCTCAACTCATTCGTGAGCACTTGTATCTTCTGTTCTGGGTCTGAAACATCTTCTAACCTGTCACTCACTTCTTGAAGCACTGTACCTTGTTTTTTCTCAACTTCTAATCCTGTTCCCAGTGTTTGTACAACTTCCTGTGTTTTATCAAGTTCAGCCTGCAAAATCCTCAACTTAGCAATCTCTTCTTCATCAAGCTGGATCTTTTCCTTTGCATCCCTCAATTCTTCCTCATATCCAGCAATTCTAGCAAGCAGAACTTCAGAATTCCCAATTTTGGTTCCTTCGAAAGAGCCATGTGAATTTTCTTCTTGTTGCATCCGGAGCTTCTCTTTTACATCACGAAGCTCAGCCTCCAATTCAATAACCTTTCTACGTAATCCTTGGTCATCACCATTGGCTGATTGGCCAGAGTAATTGTTAATGGAGGAATCATCTGATTCTGACTCGGAATCTAATGTTGATGATTCATCTCCTTTGTCGCCCAAATCTGAGCTACTTCCACCAGTGCCAAGAAAAAATTCAAAACCAGCAGCTCGAGGACCGGATTTACGACGAGCTTGCCCTTGATCTGATGAATGCTGCATGGAGGTTGGTTCGGAACCAACATCAGAGATGCCTGATCCCTGTGACTGGAGATCTGAAGGAATGTTCTTCCGTAGTTCTCCAGTCACATGATCATAACGCTCAGCCAGCGAGCGATACATTCGGTAGAATTCCTCAACGTGAGCAATCAATTCTGGTCTCTTCTGGTAATACATCTCAGCTTTTTTAGCAAATGAATCTCCATCCTGCTCGATCAGTTTCAACATCCGCTTGACACTCTGGTCCATCTCTGTGATCAATTAACTTTTAATCAGTCTCCTTTTAGAGATTTTCACAATACAAACACAACGACATGCAATTAGTTTTAATTCAGGTCTATAATCAGTCAACTCGAGTACTGGATTCTTTGTGCCACTAATGCATATTGAGCTATTCAGGAAGAGCAGTTGATATTGTCTAAAAAGAAAGGAATCAATGTGACATCCCACCTATCAGACACCAAAATGCATAATATATGGCTTAATCATACAAGTTAATAATTTCAAGGTGGAACCTATTAACATTATGAAATGTATATTTAGATCTCATGCAACTTTAACAGTTTAATTAAGGCATTACCAAATAACAGTCCAAAATTGGTTCGGTTGACACCAGATAATTGTTTGGAGCAAATCATCTTGATCAACTTCAAATAGTACCCAGAATTTGGAATTCGCCAAGATAAATGAATTAAATATGTAACATGACATCTTTAGTTATGTTTACATGTAATAGTTATTCCTGTAGAACAGACAATATACAGTGTGCAATCTTAGTTGCTTACCCTCAAGATTTTCTGCAAGCCATCTAGAGTTTTTGGGACTGATGTGGCTATCCCACCACCAGGAATGTGACTTCTTCGATTGTGTTCTCCTCATGTTCCTGTTTGGCTTAACCTGGAGTAAGAGAAATCACATTATGTTATGCCTGACCAACAAAATTAGCTAATTGAGTACAAATTCTGCAGAGTAACAAGTATGGGCAAGAAGAGAATTAACAGATTTAAGATAAAAGAGCATTCTCATAAAATTCAAAAGTCTGGAGGGTGGTTGGATATTAGAGTAAATGTTTCTGATTTTTATAAGAGTTTTTGGATACACAAGCTGGTGGTGTTGATGAAGACAAAACCATAATCCATAAAATTGAGAAGGACCAACAACATAAAATTTACAAGCCTTTTAATTTAGTCAAACTACTTGATGCGAGTTATTACGAGGGGAGTAAGAAGGAATTAAAACTAAAGAAACGCATCTAAGAAAGGAGAAAATAGAACTTATTACATATTAGTTACCAGGAATAATAAATAAAGTACATGTACTAGGACTGTAACGTAGATTTAATCCAACCTTCTATATATCTTTCTAATGCATGTATTCCCAAATTCATGCATGAACGTACCGTCTTGCTGCACGGCATTATTACTGATGCAAACAGATTCAGTTCAATACCTCAGCACAAACAAAGATAACAGTAATTATTTTATGTTTTTAAAGTTACCAACTAAACATATATCACAGTCAGTAATCTCTTGATCATAGTAAAAAGCTTCTATAATTTTGAATTGCTTATAAGCCACGGAAAAGCACTTCCTGAATTGATCATTCAAGTTGATTTCAAGTTATTACTACCTCGGTTTTGCGATATAATTGGCACAAATTTTGAGACATGTCAATAAAGTATGTATAATAAGTTTTCAATTATTTAAAAGAATATGACATATAATTTAGAAATATATTGAGAATATAAAACTATGATTTAAAGTTATTCTTTCTCTAGGCATAAATCCGAGCCAAAAATACATGAAGAATCACAAATAATTGACTTTGCAGGACTGACAGGAAATATACTAACTATGTTCCATTTTAATAGTCTTAGTTTGATTTTTATAGTCAAATTGACTATTTTTAGAACTTCTAGTTAAACATATTTATTTAGATTTTCGAAATCACAAACTTTGGTTCAGTTGTTTATTCACTTTAGTTTATTATGGTCATAATCTGTTCGCCGATATATTAAAAATTAGAACAATTTTTGAATTCTAAAAATGGTGAATTGACAATTAGGACAATTAAAATGAGATAAAATGAGTACATAATAAGCTTTTCCAAAAGCAATAGAATCTTTTGCATGTAAGCATGGGACTTAGCAGGCCTGTAGGTTTTGGGGCTCAGCAAGACCTCTCTCTCTCTTTTCTTTTTGATTAATGCATACAACATTCTCTTCTCTCTCCTCATTTCATTTTTGGAGGGACTGTACACCATTTTTGGCGAGGGACTTCTGAGCCCCCCCCCCCCCCCCCCCCCAAAAAAAAAAAAAAAAAACCCACCCACCCTTCCTTTTGAAGAATCACAAATAAGGTCGATATTGTATAATTTCATCATATTGGTCTTTAGTAGGACATATATATATATATATATATATATATATATATATATATATATATATATATATATGTGCTTGATTTTCTAGGTGCTAAGAAGAGTTAAGAGATCAGTAATGATTTTTGTGGAAGTAAATTTACTTACCAATGATGTCATTTGCTGAGTTGGTGAAGTTGAGAATTGATAGAAAGACCTGATCAAATAATGAACTACAAGCATGAACTAGCATTAGTAACTTAGTGTGAGTACCGCGATTAATAATAATATTGAGTTATTACAAACTATCAAAGATACATTAAGTCTTTGTGCTCCAGCACTACTTGTTGCATATCACTACCATTAGGACCCATGTTGTTTAACAATACAAAATCTTCAACTTGACACACAAGTAGACTTGGAGCAAGACAAAAAATAAAAAAGAAAAAAAAAAGTAAAAAAGAAATGGGGAGGCACTATTGCAAATTACACACAAACCTTCAGGGTGCCAAAGTTACCAACAGTTTAATTAAGAAAGAGATTTTCAAACAAGGTAAAATTGCCAACAATAGGCGACCAATCTTATACAGGAGACCTTTGTCATAGGCTGCAAAAACTCACACCTCACTCTGTATAGTTATATATATATATATATATATATATATATGTATGTGTGTGTGTCTGTGTGTATATATATATGTCTATATAGAACATACAAATAGGAGAATGACCCATAGCTACATTTAACTGTTATCCGGCCAACTTTGGCTATGGATATTTTTTAAAATATATATATGTATATGTATGTATATAGAGGTAGATCCATAGAAATATATCATGAGTATGGTAAATTTTAAGGCAAAAATGAAAGCTTTGGGATCCATAACCTTGTATTTCTTCAACCCAAAATGAGAATCCATTTTCTAAGTCGAAATTTTAAGAAAAAAGACTTTAACAACATTAACGATCAAGTGTAATACACACACACACATGAATAGATAGAGAGGGAGAGATGTTTGGTAAATTGAATTTGAATGTGGACTCTCCTTTTGGGACATCCTAAACAGAAAAGTTAAGACTCTCAATTTGGGATAGCTTGCACATTACATGTGGCAAAATTTCTAATAAATTTGTTAGTGTGAAATGTTCCATAAAATGGTTATCCGCACGCTGAAGTAGGTTGGATTAAAAGCAGTGTTCTATTTCAAATTTTATGATTGATATGTATGTCAAGGGGAAGCTGAAGTTTTATAGAACAATTACCTAACCATCCTTTATGGAGCACTTATCGTATTAAAAATAATAATAATAATAAATAAATGCTTTATGGATCATAATGCTGGACACTTAGCAACTCATACTTACAAAATAAGGAAGTATATGGCTGAAAAGTAAATTTATTAAATATTCATGACTGTAAAAGAGCATCAAAACAGATAAATGGAAAGAAAAATAACTTCAATGATATGAACATATATAATTGAAGAGCATTAGAAACATATGGTGCTAATAAATGAGAAGAGTACACAAAGTTAAAAAACAATGGATCTAACTTTTCAAATTACCATTAAAATTGCAGAAATAAATTTCAATGCATTTAACATTTTCCAATTAAAAAGATATAACAGCAAAACCAAAAGATATGCTCTATAAGCAGTAGAAAGAGTGGAATGAGTTTAGTAGCCTAACTATTTTTCAATTGGGGATTAGCCTTCTCTCCCCTTGGAAGCACTTGGGCGATGCCAGGATCGATTGTAGCAATCTTGAAGGCTCGGCAAAGTGTGGAAATTGGCAAGAAGTAACAAGAGCGATGCTATATGCTTCCTCACTGTCTCTGGTCAGTCTTGGAGAGGAATGGCTGCTGCTTCGACGATAGGGAAGGATTAATTGTGCATACTGATTTTTATTCTTGACCCTACTTGTTTTTTTTTCTCTTGGGGATAGGACTTCCACATGATCTATAGTTTCTTTTGTGAAATTTTTGGGCGAGTTTGGGATAGGAGTTTTTTTGCTTATTTATTAGGGAGTTCAGCTATGTGTACTGGCCGGCCCAAGGAGGTTATTTGTTCTCTTGGGCTTTTCAATAAGCTTCGAGCTTATATGGGTGGTGCGCCATTTGGTAATCAAGTCCTCTAACTCAAAACCAATTGACAATAAAAAGAACTGACCCTAGTCATTATATACAAGACATACTATTTTTGGGTTAAATGCTTCTTTTTTTTTATCACTTCACTAAGCCCCGATTTACAGTCAACTCCCTAAACTCGGCTTCGTTTACAATCAACTCACTAAACTTACATACTTTTTCAAAAAAGTGAAAAAAAATAAACTTCCGTTAAATTTGAATGGCTAAAAGCTTACTTGCTTGTCATATTATCCATATTTTTGTCATGCCAAATTGAAAATTTTATATTAAATTTGAAGTAAACAAATATATCAAAAATAAATTAAACAACAATAAATCCAATTTATTTGGGTTCTCAAGATAAACAAAGGTTTAAAAGTTTTGAGTCTAACTTTTAGAATCACATTTTGCTCATCTCTTGCAAATTTGTAAATGAAATGTAGAAATTGTTTAAATGATAAACTACAATCTAAAGTTTCATCTGATTTATGTTTTGATATGTGAAGTTATAATATCTTCATATGATCAATTGATTATGGGTACCTTTGAAGACTTCAAGTTACATATCGTTGGCAACCAAAAATGATTTTCTTGTGGGTTTGAGTTATTTTATGTTACTTTAAAGCTTTCAAGCTTTGAAGTTGCTGAAAGAAAAAAAGTTAATAATATGTGACCCATACCCATCTTCACATATCCGTAGAGATGCACAAAAAGCCTACGGCCCGCAGGCCGGCCTGGCCTGGCCTGAGCCCGACCTAGTCAAAGCCCGGCCTGGTCAAAGGCCGGACCGGGCCGGTCCGGCCTACAGTCTTTGAACAAGCTGTTGTCTATTTTGACGTAAAAGCCTGGCCTGGCCCGGCCTACAAAAAAGCCCGGCCTGGCCCAACCTACGAAAAAACCCGGCCTACGCAAAGGCCCGGCCTAGCCTACGCAGAGGACCGGCCCGGCCCGGCCCAATCCGCCGAATAGCCTATGTTGTTATTACCGTTGTGGCGCTGTCTGGTTTTTTGAGTTATCAAAACTTGTAAAGTAGTCCAAGAAAAAAAAAAACACGAAGAGCAATAAGAGTATTAACTTTACCACGTAACTCAAAATTAATGAATTATTAATATTTGAATTGGTATCATATATCTTACTTCTACAAAATACCTACATAGTACACAGCTACACCTACTAGGCGCTACAGCAAGTCTTACTCCACCATTCCATCATTATTTATGTTACGTGTATATATATATATATATATATATATATATATATATATATATATATATATCATTTTCGTTACGTGTCCACACATATATATATATATCTCGAAGTTGGAGTATAAACTGACGAAATTGCACATCCATGAATATTGAAGATGTATATTTTTTTAAAGATTGAAGATTTTGAAGATATAACGAAGAGATATTTTTTGAAGATAAGAAGATACATTTTTTGAAGATTTGAATTTTGAAGACATTTTAAAAATATTTTGAAGCAAAATATTTATAATCGACTCATTATTTATTATTGATAAGTTACTCATTTTTAATTTTTTGTCAATACATTTAATTAATATAGTAGTTAGTTTATTTAATATTTATATTTCACATTAAAAATTAGTTGATTACATTTTTAGGCCTGGCCCGGCCCAAGGACTGGACTAGCCTGACCCGGCCCAAGGCCTGGCCCGGCCTGGCCTACAGGCCTCAAAAGGCCAGACTTTGATCGAGAAGCTCGGCCTGGCCCGGCCTACAGGCCTAAAAGTCAAAGCCTAGCCCAGCCTGGTCAACGGCCAAAGCCTACCAGGCCCAGGCCAGGCCGGATCAGTCCGGCCTACTGTGCATGTCTACATATCCGTCACCATTTTCACAGACCCATCACCATTTTCACAGATCATCACCATTTTTGCAGACACATCGCCATATTCACAGATCGTTCACTTTTTTGCATCAATTTTGCTATTGAACACTATTGCTTTCATTCTTTATTTGTCAAATTTATATAAAGAGATAACATAATTTGTTTTAAAATGAAAAGGATGAAGTCAGGTCCAATCCAGACTGTTAACTCAAATCGGTAACTCAGACCAATTTAGTAACTCATTTTTCTCTCTCCTCATCATAGACTAACTCAACTTTCTCTCTCTTCAACTGCTGAACAACTCAGTTTTATCTCTCATGTTCACATGTGCCTTTCGGTTAAAAGTCAAACTAGGTTAACTATTTTTGTAACGTTTTGTAAAAATAATTGTGTTCAGTGAGTCGATTGTAAAAAAAAAAAGTAGCTAAATGATGTGAATATAAATCGGACTAAAGTTTGGTGATAAATTATTTTAACCCTACTATTTTAAGGTATTCGATGTTAGACAATACATTTATATACTCTAACACTCCCCTCATGTGTAACCCGATGTACTGAGGGTTGCATGTGTACATGATGAACATAGAATCCCACACAACACAATCCCAAAGAAGAAATGACACTAAGGTCTTTGAAGGGCTAGTAAACAACATGTAACTTTTTGGCCCAATTAAGAAGTGAAGTACTAGTAATAAATAGGTAACTTTGACCCTTAAGAGATGGACTGTAAGTGGGTAAGAATAAAAGACAAGAAGAGTGTCTAGGTAGCCCGAAAATAGTCCCGCTCGGATACCATGTTTGATTTATAAATGGGACTACTTCTAGCATATAAAGAAATCAAACTCTCTAATTCAAAACTAATTGAAAATAAGAATAGTTGGCCTAAATCATTATATACTAGACATACTATTTCAAGGTATTCGATGTAGAACAAGATATATATACTCTAAAAATGTAAAAGTAATATTTCAAAATATTCTCACTATTCTTTACAGCATCTTCTAATCCTAATGATTTCATCTTTGTGGCAGGGGAATTATAGAATCTGATCAAATTGAAGGTGATCTTAGATCTCAATCCGAGTATCATATAGCAATGACCATGGATGCTGATATGGCATCCCAGTTCCAGCAGGGCATTGCTATTCAGCCAATAAAAGGTATCCAAAATATCAGTGCCAAAACTTTTCCACACGATGTTTACAAGCAAATCTGATATGATGTTCACTCATCAGTCCACTAAGTTGTATCTCATTTGGATATTTATTTAGGGATTAGACTTTCACGTTTCAACTTCCCCGCCTCTTGTAATTCTACTTTTGTTGTAACAAACAGGTTGGGTAAATACCACATACCCCACCGAGTTTGATAATATTTTTAGGATCGTTTATTATTCATGCCTGTTCAAGTTCAGCTCATTTAGTAATTAGCTTAAAGCCTTAAACAAGATAAAAAGTAAACTAACTCAAGCTCGCCTCAAATACTTGCGATCAGTACATACATGTATGGGCCAGCTAGAGCTTTTAAGCTTGTAAGTTGTCAGAAAATATGAGGAGCTTGTGCAACCCAATGTTTTCAGCCCTCACTCAAGTACACCCTTAGACACGGCAAGATAAGATAAATATTCTTAATATTAGTCCTTCATTTAAAACTTTCAATATATGACTTGGTAATGGTAACGTGGCAAAGAATTCAATGTCAAAGTATCGGCTAAAGTTGAACACCAAGTAGCTTGGTACAATTAGGCATCTTTCTTTTAAATGTTGAATTTTTTTTATTTTATAAATATATACCGTGAGATGGAGGTGAAATGGCCTGTTTAGGTTATTTTCTAATGTCTAAGATTTACAAATCCATGTTTGAAATTCCAATAGAGAATTGATATTTTTATAAAGGAAATTGATAGTTCTCCAATGTCCCACTTACATGAACAACAGTAAATAAAACCCATCTTCGTGAGAGTGAGCTATCAACTCTCATTCCAATACAATATATTTAGGGTCCTTAACATTAGTATACAACAATTAAAAAGTAATTACAAAAACAAAACACATACAAAATAATTACAAAAATACTACAACAAGATAAATTTATTAAATCATTCAGTTTCCTACAAATAAGGAATTCCTTAAATCAAGAATAATTAACTGCCATATATGCGGCAGTTACCAAAACAAAATTCACAATACAAAAAAAAATAAAAAACTATCATTCTAATAAGAGAGGTAACCAAACTTTAATATAGAGGTAACCAAACTTTAATATAAAGGTAACCAAACTTTAATACAGAGGTAACCAACCTTTAATATAATGGTAACCAAACTTTAATACAAAGATAATCAAACTTTAATACAGATGTAACCAACCTTTAATACAAAGGCAACCAAAACTAGTTACTACACATTCAGGAATTGGTTACCTTCATACTAATGTTTGGTTACCTCCATAACAATGTTTGGTTACTTAGATTTACCTTTGTATGAAGGTTTACTTACCAACTGGAATATAACAAAAATGGTTACTGTATTGATTTTTTTGTTATAACTATTTGGTTACACACAAAAACTAAAATGGTTACCTTTGTATCAAGATTTGGATACTAACTGGAATATAAAAAAAATGTTTACTGTATTGAATTTTTTTTATCACTATTTGGTTACACACAAAAACTAAAATGGTTACCTTCGTATGAAGGTTTGGTTACCAACTGGAATATAAAAAAAATTAGTTACTGTATTAAAAAAAAAAATTATGACCGAAAGGGAGGAGAGAGGAGAGAGAAAGCTTGAGGAGGGGAAGGGAGGCGGGAGGAGGGAGGGAGGCGGGGGTGGGGAGAGGGGAGAGGTGGTAGGCGGGGGAGGGGGAGGGGGGAGATGGCAGGCGGGGGAGGGAGGGGGAGGCGCAGGCGGGGAGGGAAGGGGGCAGGCGAGGGAGGCGGGGGCACAGCAGGCGGGGGGAGGCGGGGGGAGGCGGGAGGCGGGGGCGCAGCAGGCGGGGGAGGCGCAGCAGGCGAGGGAAGGGGGCACAGCAGGCGGTGGCGCAGCAGGCGGAGGCAGTAGGCGGGAGAGGCAGACGGGGGAAGGAGGAGAGAGAGAGCGGTAGCGGGAGGAGGGAGGGGGAAGAGAGAGAAAGACCATCATCTGCTAAAAAGAGGGGAAGGAGAGATGAAATGCATTGATTTGTGTAATTGACTTTTAAAATTTTGAATTTTAAAATCATCCAACTAAATTTAAGGGATAAGAATGCACTAATTTTATAAATATATTTTTAAAAAAATACTCTTTTGTAAATATTTTTAAGATGTATGTTTTCTGTAATTATTTTTTAAAAAGTACTACAATATGTAATTTATCCATATATTTATTGTGGCATATTGTGGACATTATGGCAAGCATATAGGACAAAACAGATAGACCCAAGGAGTGAGGCCCAAAACCCAAGCCCATTTAAAGAATTGGATCAACATTATCAAATATCCTGTTAAAATAAAGTATAGATAAGCGTTGTTGCCATACTTTCGTCTATTTGTTGGAAGAGGCCAGAAAAGCTAAATAGTAACAACACGTGTAAGTTGCAGGGTGAAAAGAAGGGACACGTACCTTTTGCAAACTGTTGAAGCCGCAAGTCCGTCCAGGTCCAGCTATCATCTTTCTCTCTTGTCCATTCGATTCTTTTTTTTCTTTTCTTTTTTGTAACTAAATTTGTCCACTCGATTCTGTTATGCAGCACACACAAAACAAAACCAAACCAAACCAAAATTTATCCCGTCCAGACCAAATTACTCTCGGAAATTTCTGTCACAAAATACCCAATTTCTACCTAATATCTAGCGAAATAAGTTTAATAAAAAATGAATGTATAATATAACGATGGTCGATGGTTGGATAAGGTCAAGTCAATGAAAACTTGTTGAATGTAAGAGGAATACTAGTAAGGATATATAGGTAGATAGATCTTGAAAAATCGACTTGATTAAGATTCATTTCCAGTAATTTGTATCGAGACGAATAAAGACAGAGTGAACATCTAATCTGAAATCAAAGATCTGACGATAATGATGAAGGTTTTGATTTATATGCAAATGATGCACTCCTCAAAGGAGCTAGAGAGAGAAGTAATTAAAAAAAAAAAGAGTTGAAATTTTTCATAAGAAGAAGATCAGTGTGAGGTAAATAAGAGTTGTATGGATTACATACCTATAGAGTCCTGATTGGTGTTGTATGCTGGCTGAAAAAAAATATATATATATATATAGACAGATACAGAGAGAGAGAGAGAGAAAGATTAATTAGCTGCTGGGATTTGAAGGCCCAATAATCATATGAGGGCTATTCGGACAAGAATGTGAATATGCAAAGATGATTCTGAAATCCGGCAACAGAGATACAACTATTACAGAAAAACTTGGAGAGAGAAAAAAAAATTGAAGAAGAAGAAGAGTACTGGTATAATGATTACAATAATAAAAGGGTGAGTGGGAAAAGACGACTTTTTGTTTTCTTCCGTTCTCATGTATGTCATGTGCTATTTATTTATTTATTTTTATATACCATATCACATCTGAGAATTCCATTTTAATTTAAAATTAGTTAAAATTGTCTTTTTTTAATTATGTAAAGCTATAAATTGAATCTATCTCTTTAGTAACAAGTCAATTTTAAAACTCTGTTTGTTTAGTATTTAATAATTATAAATAATTAAATTAATTAATTATTTAATATATTTATTTTGAGTTGAATCAATTAAATTTTTAGACTAAATAATTAATTTATTTTTTTTACCTAATGAATAAGTTATAGTTGAATGAATTAAAAAAAATAAAAAAAATATTAACTATTATATTAAGTAATATTAAATAAATTTATAATAATTTTAAATTTTTTTAAAAAGATAAAATAGTAAAAATATATTTTTCAGACATATCAATTATTAAATAACTTTTTTTCATTTAATATTTAAAATTTCAATTCATTCAAATTATTTAAATATTCAAAATTATTTCATTTATCAAACACTCCCTAAATTTCTCTATCTTCTTTTCTGTCATATCTTAAGTTTTCTCATGTTCTCCCTTAATCTCCCCTTACCCCTTTTGTAAGAAGTCGGATCCTAAGTTTCTTCTAAATTCTCCCTTAATCCCCCTCTTTCCTTAAACTTTTCCCAGACTCCTTCGCCAAGAAGTCAAATCATAAGTTTTTTTTAACTTCTCCCTTAATCGCCCTCCTGACCCCTTCTTTAAAGAGTCAGATTCTAAGTTTCCCCCAAGTTCTCCCTTCGATCCCTTGCTCGTGACTCTTTTCCCAGGCTCCTTCCGCAAGAAGTCAGATTATAAGTTTTTCTTAAGTTCTTTAATCCCTTTCCAAACTCTTTTCTCCTAAACTCTTATAATTAAAATATTTCTCTAAATTTATTATATTGTGATAATATAGACTTTTCAAAAATCAATATCTTTTCTTAAAATTGTAATAATATAGGTTCTAAAAAAAAATCGGTATCTCTTCTTACAATTGTATTAGTGTTTTTCTTTTTCTTTTTTTTCCACCGTCTCTCTCTCTCTCTTTATCTATTTTTAAAACATATAAAGGGATGAAAATTTGATTGTGGAGGGAGACTAAAATATGAACTTAATATTCTAAATAGTTATTACTTGTAACCAGATTGTCTTTATATTTTTATGATTGTTAAAACTCTAAACCTATAGATACATTTTGTTGTTCAAACTATGCATTTTTTTTATATAAAAAAAAATATTAGATTTAGGTAGGTTGTCAACTATCACAGAAGAAATAAATAATATTTGGAATTTTATAAGGAAAATTTATATAGCTGCATGTACAGCTGCAGCCAGCAGTATGTAAGTTACATTAATTTGAGAGAGAGATCTGAGCAGCGTATGGCAAGATTTTGGTCGATAAAAGAATCATATATAATAGAATCATTATACATGTATAATATTTAATTATAATTATTAAATTATGTGATATATTAAAATTTATGTTATATTTTATTTTATATTTAGACAGTAAAAGTAGACGACTTTTTTTTTTTTTTTTTGTTAAGTTCAGCTGAAATCTTAATATTTCTGTCTTTGACAAGAATGGATCCCCCGATCTCTTAGACTCAAGAACCTTGTTTTACCACTTGAGCCAAAAACACGACTTGTCCTACGTAATATAGTACCACCCACAACGCTAGCTGTATCCTAAAACGCAATCCTGATTTATGAAATGAACTATAGCTACTTTAATGCTTCGCCACCCCAAGATGCATGGTTGTTGATGGTCACGAGATTAAATTATTTTAAATACACATGATTTATATACTACTATTACTAGTATTTAAATACTACTCCTCCTAATCCTAATTAAGGTATATCAATGAATCACATTTTTTCTTTGAATTTCCAAGTCAAAACATTGATCGATCATAAAACCTATCAACCACCAACCCATCAGAAATAATGGTTTTTATCATGCGTATTCTACAAATTTAAATATTTTTTTCCTTCATATTTATATGAATTTATTCTGCAGGAGGACATAAATGTTACTAATAAATTTGTGACTGTATACTTGAATATATTATTATTTTTATATTAATTAATTATCAATACAAATCAAACAAAAAAATTTACTGACTATTATTATTATTATGGAACGGAGGGATAATTAACCTTAATTAGAGTCAATTTAGCATGATCTCCATCAGCCACACAGAGATAAACAATGAATAACAGGTTAGAAACTAGTTGTTGTTTTTTTTTTTTTAACTACCATGCGTTGCACCCAAATTCCAGGCGCTCATATATATATATATATATAAACATATATTATATTTATACACAAGGCCTCTGCAGGCCTCGCATGTTATATATACACACAAGTCAGTCGGTGCAGGCCTGGCACGTTACTAGCTAGGACTAAATTTAGACTAGTAGCCATAAATTTATAATATAAAATAGAATGGTTTAAATTTTAATATTTAATAGTCTCAAATCAATTTAAATTTTAACATCCAACAATCTAAAATTATTTAAAATTTTAACATTAAACGGTTACTAATTTATCTCTCATTTTTCTTCCTAATTCAATATTTTTTTTTCAAAAATCTATTCACTTATATTTTTCGTCCAAATCAAATTCATCATTACACTATAATAATAATAATAATAATAATAATAATTAATATAATAATAGTAATAATCATAATACTAATAAAAAAAAATAGTAATAATAGTAATAATAATAATAATTATAATAATAAAAATAATAATAATAGTAATAATAATAATAATAATAACAACAACAACAACAATAATAATAATAGTAATAATTATAATTGTAAGACCCCGAATTTTATGAAATACAAAATTTAATTTTTTTCAATTTATATTTTTTCTGAAATAGTAAGTGGTTAAATTGACAAAGTTAAAAGTTAAGAATGTTATGTGCAAATTATATTATGTCGGACAATATTCGTTTGGTCGGAGAATATTCGTTCTGTCGGGGAATATTCGTACTACGGCGCCGTACATTGGTGGACCCCACAACGAATAATTGTCGGATATAGAAAATGGCATAAATAATTTTTAAATGGTCAATGATACTATCACTTTTAATTGTTAAAATACCCAGTGGTAAAATAATAGTAAGATACGGTATTACAGGTAACACACGATATTGCACAGTAGCACACGGCATTGCACAATATTTCGTATTATTGAACTGATAAAGTGGTTATCGTACAATATTTGACTTTATTGTCACATGCACAATAATTCATATTATTAAACTTTCTTTTATATACTTTCTGCATTATTGTTATCTCTATTATGATGTTAATTAAACTGTTGTATTTCATTATTAATTAACTTGATATCTAACTCAGAGAGTCAACTACACTGTATTTATAACAATTAGTCATAATAATGAATAAGTGTGAATTATTGTTGAATAATTGAATTGATAAAGTTATTGTTTATTATAATAAATAATATAAAGTTAGGTGATATAAAATGAATGGTATATATATTAAAGATAATGTAATAATTATAAAATTTCAAATGAATGGTGTAGATTAAAGATGATCTCTAAATGAATGGTTTAGATTAAGAAAATCTTAAAAGATGAAATGAATGGTATAAATTAAAGATAATATAGAATTTAAAATGGATGGTGTAGATTAAAGATGATCTTTAAATGAATGGTTTAAATTAAAGAAATCTTAAAAGATAAAATGAATGATATGGATTAAACATTATCTTGAAATGAACGGTTTGGATTAAATTAGAAAATCTTGGTTATGATAAGATTTTTTGCTATAAATAGAGGCTTAACTTAAGCATTTTTCATAAACTTTCTTGCTCATTCTTTCTTTCACTATCTAAATACTTCTTTGTGTAAGTTCTCTCTAAGTGTGCTTAAGTCATCTTGAGTATTTGTGAAGATCTATAAGTGTACGAGTACTGTTCAAGTTAATCAACCTCATTTAAATCAATATTCAGTCACGTGTTAAGGTAAGGGATTCCATCTTTTTCATCTTCCACTATTCAAACTTACTACGGTAAGAGATTATTATTCTTTGATTCTCGAAAATAATATTCTTTTTTTCTTACTTATAATGTGACACCCCCAAATCTGGGTCCACACAGCCCAAACTTGAGTTGTCAAAAGACTACAACAAAATTATTACAAAGTAGTACAACGTTCAACAGTACAGTATATAATAATACACAACTAAATCTTTACTATTATTGTCACACTATTTTACAACACGTGAAGACTACGATAGCTATCCCTTGGACTCTCACTCCATCCCCCGACTAGACTCAGCTACGTTCTCATCTCCTGTTGAAAAATAATGGAACAAAAAGAAAGGGTGAGCTCAAATAGCCTAGTAAAGAATATCATAACTAAGATAATGACGAATAAATTATCGTTAACCTTCAACAATTGAGTTCTTGATAGAATACAATAGACTATAAGGTTTATATAAAAAATTACAGTTAAATTTTTGAACAATGTTCAGATCAATAATAGCAGCGGAATGAGCAATCTATTAGAAGAATAATGCAGACTATAGTGTCCACTCGCTTCTCTTTTTAGGAAAAACATCATCAACTTTTATCATCTGAAACACTACTGACCATGAGAATACAAAGTCACAGTTCCTAGTCATAATCATGCAAATCAACAGTTCATATTTGCACTATGGGCCAAAGATATTCAATATAACACCAACGGTCATGATTATACCAGTATTCAGCCTTTGGTCATAATCATACCAAACAACAGTTCATCTTTGCACTACGGGTCAAAGAGAACTTTCACCACGTGTCATAAAAGACACCGAACAGATGTATCGTCTTTAACCTATTATATTGCCTTTAACCTATCATTTGTTCAACAATTATATCGCATCTGTGTCCCCGACCACAGATATTCACAACAGCTTGATTTTTGATGATTAGTACAAATAATAGTGATACAAATGATGAACAGAAGAAACATGATAACTAATAAGTATCGGAAGTTTACTTTGTGCAGATTTAAATAATGTTCAAATTGTCAACATGATATGGAGTAAAATTCAAGAATGATATTCAAGATCAACAGTTCAGAATAACGGTTACAGTTCAATAGAAATGTTTAGAAAAATAAGAAATGAATACAAAGAGTAATTCACCAAACATGCAGTAATCCGTGTAGTCAGGTTATTCTCAAAGATTAATAAGGAATGAATACGAAAGGTTATTCACCAATAGGCGGTAATCCGCGCCGTAAGGTTATTCCCACAATTTAATAAAAATTGAATACGAAGAGTTATTTACCAAACAGGCGGTAATCCGCGCCGTAAGGTTATTCCCACAATTTAATACATGGAAATAAATGACACATCTTATGAGTAAGAGAGAAAAGATATTATTTTCGAGAATCAAAGAATGATAATCCCTTATCGTAGTAAGTTTGAATAGTGGAAGATGAAAAAGATGGTATCCCTTACCTTAACACGTGACTAGATATTGATTTAAATGAGGTTGATTAACTTGGACAGTACTCGTACACTTATAGATCTTCACAAATACTCAAGATGACTTAAGCACACTTAGAGAGAACTTACACAAAGAAGTATTTAGAGAGTGAAAGAAAGAATGAGCAAGAAAATTTATGAAAAATCCTTAAGTTAAGGCCTCTATTTATAACCAAAAATCTTATCATAACCAAGATTTCCTAATTTAATCCAAACCGTTCATTTCAAGATAATGTTTAATCCTTACCACTCATTTCATCTTTTAAGATTTCTTTAATTTAAACCATTTATTTAAAGATCATCTTTAATCTACACCATTCATTTAAAATTCTATAATTATTATATTATCTTTTAATATATACCATTCATTTTATATCACCTAACTTTATATTATTTATTATAATAAACAAATAACTTTATCAATTCAATTATTCAACAATAATTCATACTTATTCATTATTATGACTAATTGTTATAAATACAGTGTAGTTGGCTCTTTGAGTTAGATATCATGTCCGTTAATAATGAAATACAACTGTTTAAATAACATCATAATAGAGATAACAATAATGCAGAAAGTATGTAAAAGAAAGAATACGTTACTGTGTCATGACAATTATTGATTCAATAATGTGGATTACTGTGCATATGCTACTGTGATAATTATCAATTTAATAATATGAATTATTGTGCATTTGACAATAAATTCAAATATTGTACAATAACCACTTTATCAGTTTAATAATACGAAACATTGTGCAATGCCGTGTGCTACTGTGCAATACCGTGTGTTATTGTGCAGTACCGTATATTACTATTGTGACGCCCCCAAATCTGAGCTCACACAGCCCAAACTTGAGTCGTCAAAATATTACAACAAAATTATTACAACAAAGCACAGCGTACAACAATACAGTGTATAATAATACACAACTAAGTCTTCACTATTATTGCCACACTATTTTACAACACGTGAAGACTACGACAGCTATTCCTCGGACTCTCACTCCATCCCCCGGGTAGACCCTGTTACGTTTTCATCTCCTGTTGAAAAACAATGGAACAAAAAAAAAGGGTGAGCTCAAATAGCCCAGTAAAGAATATTGGGAAGCTGTCGCAAGTAACCAAAAATAAAATCTTACTTTTAAAAATATTAATGTAGTAGTGAAAGTAAGAGTCGAACCCACAGAGAGTGAATTGTTTTAATAAATCTAATGTTTTCAAAAATATCTAATTAAATGGGGGGTTTTGAATTATTTATTAACTAATTGAAATAAAACTAAATAATAAATAATAAAGATGAGAAAAATCAATTAAAAACAAACTTCAGTTCCTTAGTTCAGTATCCCCTTCTTTTAATCAACAAATTAATCAAGTTATTATTATCTTTTCCTTCAATTGAAATTAATAATCCTAGATAACCGACAATCGCCAAGCTACCCGAAATCCTCCTTAAATTATAAATCTAATGCAGCAATCGCTCACAAAAGACCCTAACTATCATACAACCTAGAACTATCAGTCTAGATTTAATATAACAGTTGCATTAAAAATTAGAGAATTAGATTATTCCAAGCAACAATCTCAACATCGCGGACCATTTAACTTGCCATCTTGATAATCATAATAATATTCAAAAGTTTGTCCACAATCAAATATTATTAATTGCTACTTATGATCAGATAAAATATCGTTTGCTTAATATCAAATCTTAATCTAGCATATGATAAATTATTGATTAACTTAACAGGCCAATATCAAATTAATCAAGCAAATATCATAAAACAATTAAAACAGATTATCAAGAATAAATCTCATGCATGAAGGAATAAATAATAAAACTCAATTAGAATATTAATTAAAAATAAGGTTCAACATCCCTTTAGAACTGAAAAACAAAAATTAACCAAACATAATAAAAATAATACCTACTAGTTGAAAAACTCTCTCCAAGAAATTAGGAGAAAGATCTCCCAAAAACTTACTCTCAATAATGAGAGATTGGCCCTTTATTTATAGGCCTCTAACTTGTCCAAACCCTAATAGGATTTATAAATAAAAATAAAAGAAAAAGAAAAATAATTATTATCCTAACCCTAGTTGGAAGTCTAAATAAAATCCTAAAAATAAAATAAAGAATTATTCCTTCCTTTTCCAAATTAAAATCTGACTTTTATTCTACTGATTTGTTGCATTGTAGTGTAGAAAATCCAAAATAAAGAAGGAAAAAGGGATCTGCCAGCCGCCAGCCACGCGTTCTTCTCTCTCCTCTGTCAGCCGTCAGGCTTTCTGGCCGCCTTCTTCTTTTTACCGCTCTGCGCGTGGATATCACGCGCCCTTTGCAAAAACACCGCCCGCGCATTGCGCGAGCACTCTTTCCCGGAACCAAACGCTGCCGTTTCACGCCCCTGTGCTGACTTTAAATTTTAAGCGCGCGACGCGCGGCCGCACTTTGGCAAATTTACAATAATAGCCCTCCGCGTTTCAGCTTTGCTTAATTTACCGTTTTGCCATCCATTATTAATTTCCTACAAAACAAAATATAAACTAATTAAAAATAAATAAATATAATATAAAAATACTAAAAATCCTAAAAACACATAGTAACAAATAAAATACCTAAAATACTAAAAATAAATAAAAACACATAAATAAAAAGAAATATAAAAATACTATAAAATTACCTAAATTAACATAAATTAACTAAAATGCTATAAAACCTATTAAAACCAAAATAAGCTAAATAATTAAACATTTAAGCACACAATAAATATAAAAACTAAGTATTAGGGAATAAAAATATCGTATAATTTAGTCCTATCAAATATCATGACTAAGATAATGACAAATAAATTATCATTAGTCTTCAACAGTTGAGCTCTTGATAGAATACAATAGACTACAAGGTTTATATCAAAAACTGCAGTTAAATTCTTGAACAATGTTCAGATCAATAATACCAGCGAAATGAGCAATCTATTAGAAGAATAATGTAAACTATAATGTCCACTCGCTTCTCTTTTTAGTAAAAACATCATCAACTTTTATCATCTGAAATACCATTAGTCATGATAATAAAAATTCACAGTTCCTGGTCATAATCCTGCAAATCAACAGTTCATCTTTGCACTACGGGCCAAAGATATTCAATATAGCACCAGCGGTCATGATTATACCAGATTCAGCCTTTGATCATAATCATACCAAACAACAGTTCATCTATGCACTACGGGCCAAAGAGAACTTTCACCACGTGCCATAAAAGACACCGAACAGATGTATCGCCTTTAACCTATTATATCGCCTTTAACCTAACATCTGTTCAACAATTATATCGCATCTGTGCCCCCGGCCACAGATATTCACAACAACTTGATTCTTCAATATTAATACAAATAACAGTGATACGAATGATGAACAGAAGAAACATGATAAACAATAAGTATCGGAAGTTTACTTTGTGCAGATTCAAATAATGTCCAAATTGTCAACATGATGTGGAGTGAAATTTAAAAATGATATTCAAGATCCACAGTTCAGAATAACGGTTACAGTTCAATAGAAAGATTCAGAAAATAGGAAGGTTCAGTTGAAATAATGAGGTTCAACTATTATGGAACATATAATATTTTCAGGAATTATAGAAGCAATAGTTCCATAATAAGTTTCGATTTAGGAGTATGAAAGAAAATAATATCCCTTACCGTAGCAGGTTTGATTAACAAAAGGTGAAGGAAATTAACACAAAGGGTTATTCACCAACAGGCGGTAATCCGCGCCATAAGTTATTCCCACAATTTAATAGAATTTGAATACAAAGAGTTATTCACCAAACAGGCGGTAATCCGCGCCGTAAGTTTATTCTTAGAGATTAATAAGGAATGAATACGATATGTTATTCACCAACAGGCGGTAATCCGCACCGTAAGGTTATTCCCACAATTTAATACATGAAAATAAATGGCACAAGAAAGAAACGATATTATTTTCGAGAATTAAAGAATGATAATCCCTTCCAGTAAGAAAGAACATAATATCCATTTATGATGATAAAAAGAATAATACCCCTTACCTTAACACGTGACTGTATATTGATTTAAATGAGGTTAATCAACCTATATATTTATAATAAAATTAGTAATTACCACATATAAATTTCAAGGTGTATGATAATTCATATATTATGAACTATCAAAATTATATATATTTAACATAATTTTTGTAGTATAATATAACTACTTTAAAATAGTTTTTAAAATAATATTCCAAAATAAATCTTTCAAAGAAAGCTTTTAAAAATGAATCTTCTCAAAGAAGAGTCTTCTAAGAGAAGATTTGTGAATACCGTGAAAAATAGAAATTTATGAAATTACTACTCTTTAATAAAAGACTTACTTGAAAAATTCCTGCACTCCTTTTGGCTTTCAAACACTCAAAATAACCTTACTATTCTCAGAGAAAACTTATAAAATTCTTATAGAAAAATTTTATGTTTTAGGTGTGATTTTTCTATTCAGCTGAGCAAGCTATTTATAGGAGAAAATAAGTTACTATGCGCGGTAGGTGGGTGGCGTGCTGTACGCCAGTGCTGAAAAAAATTTCAGCAGCGCAGCCGCCCACGCCTTTTGCATTCTCCCAGCACATTTTTGTGCAAAATTTCTCAGGTGGGTCCTACAGGGGCCCACAATTACTATTCACGTTACTATTCACATTAAAATAATAATTAATTAATTATTTTATTTTATTTATTTATTTATATTTATTCTTCCTGTGGGTCCAACATATAAAATAAAATAATGCTACAACAATAATAAGCACGTTACCGATTATTATTAATTTAATAATATAAATTACAGTGTATTTGCTACTGTGACAATTATTAGGTTCAATAATTTTAACCTACAGTGCACCAACAATTATTGAGTCAATGATGTGAAATATAATGTAATGACAACTATTAAATCAATAATGCAAAATACTGTGTAACAACAATTATTGAATTGATAATATAAAATATTATGCAGTGACAATTGTCGATGAAATGATGCGTAACAGTTACGGTGTCAATTATCAGACCAATAATATGAGACACTATGCAATACCGTGTGCTACTGTAGAGTATCGTGTGCTACAGAAAATACCATAAACTACCGTATGCTACTATTCTTTTATCACCGGTATTTTAACAGTTCCGTTGACTATTTTTATTTAAAAAGGTTATTTCTGTCGTTTTCTATATCCGACAAATATTCCGTTGTGGGGTCCACCAATAATTTGTTATTTCGGCGCCGTCGTACGGCCCGAATATTCCCCGACAAAACGAATATTCCCCGTCAAAACAAATATTGTCCGACAAAATAAAATTTGCACATAACATCCTTAACTTTCAATTTTGTTAATTTAACCACTTACTGTTTCAGGAAAAATATATACGAAGAAAAATTAAATTTTATATTTCATAAAATTTGGGGTCTTACAACTATTCTTTTACCACCGGATATTTTAACAATTAAAATTAATAGTACCATTGACAATTTAAAAATTGTTTATGTCGTTTTTTATATCCGACAATTATTCGTCGTGGGGTCCATCAATGATTGGTTTGTACGGTGTCGTCATACGAATATTCCCAACAAAACGAATATTCCCCGATCAAATGAATATTGTCCGACATAAAATAATTTACACATAACATCCTTAACTTTTAACTTTATCAATTTAACCACTTACTGTTTCAGGAAAAATATATATGAAAAAAAATTAAATTTTGTATTTCATAAATATTCGAGGTCTTACACATAAGATGTGTCATTTATTTCCATGTATTAAATTGTGGGAATAACCTTACGACACGAATTACCGCTTGTTGGTGCATAACCTTTTGTATTCATTCCTTATTAATCTTTGAGAATAATCTGACTACGCGGATTATCGCGTGTTTGGTGAATTACTCTTTGTATTCATTTCCTATTTTTCTAAACATTTCTATTGAACTGTAACCGTTATTCTGAACTGTGGATCTTGAATATCATTTTTGAATTTTACTCCACATCATGTTGACAATTTGGACATTATTTAAATCTGCACAAAGTAAACTTTCGATACTTATTGTTTATTTTGTTTCTTCTGTTCATCATTTGTATCACTGTTATTTGTATTAATCATCAAAAATTAAGTTATTGTAAATATCTGTGGCCGGGGGCACAGATGCGATATAATTGTTGAACAGGTGATAAGTTAAAGGCGATATATCTGTTCGGTGTCTTTTGTGACACGTGGTGAAAGTTCTCTTTGGCCCGTAGTGCAAAGATGAACTGTTGTTTGGTATGATTATGACCAAAGGCTAAATACTGGTATAATCATGACCATTGGTATTATGTTGAATATCTTTGGCCCGTAGTGCAAAGATGAACTATTGATTTGCATAATTATGACCAGGAACTGTGAGTTTGTATTCTCATGGTCAGTGGTGTTTCAGATGATAAAAGTTGATGTTGTTTTTCCTAAAAAGAGAAGCAAGTGGACACTATAGTCTGCATTATTCTTCTAATAGATTGTTCATTCCGCTGATATTATTGATCTGAACGTTGTTCAAGAATTTAACTGCAGTTTTTGATATAAACCTTATAGTCTATTGTATTCTATCAAAAACTCAACTGTTGAAGGCTAACGATAATTTATTCGTCATTATCTTAGTCATGATATTCTTTACTGGGCTATTTGAGCTCACCCTTTTTTTTTTGTTCCATTATTTTTCAACAGGAGATGAGAACGTAGCTAGGTCTAGCCGGGGGATGGAGTGAGAGTCTGAGGGATAACTATCGTAGTCTTCACGTGTTGTAAAAGAGTGTGACAATAATAGTGAAGATTTAGTTGTATATTATTATATACCGTACTGTTAAACGTTGTACTACTTTGTAATAATTTTGTTGTAGTCTTTTGACAACTCAAGTTTGGGCTGTGTGGGCCCAGATTTGGGGGTGTCACAATTGACATAAGAGCTTAGGGATATGGTCTTTAATGGAGATCTAGGGTTTGAACTAGTAGGAGAGAGACGAATAGAATTAATCACCAGTGTGTCCTACCTAAATGATATTTTATCTAATGAGTCGATGAGTCAGTTTGTGTGAATTAACATTTATTTTGTGATAACAGTTTAGTATGGCATCTGAAAATGAGGAAGTTAATTATGGAATGCCCGAAACCAATGTAGCTGAGAATCAAGAGGCCATAAACAATTCTCCTACAAACTCAGAGTTGAATCTTTTGCCTAAGGCAAAATTTATTCGTGTTCTATCCAGGAAGGATGAAGGTAAAAGCTCTACTACAGTCGTTCCAGATCCGTTCTTAGAAGCAATTAAAGGATGTAATGAACTTGCGGAAATTATTGCCTTTAATTTGCTCACTAATTGGGAGAGTTATATCACCTGGTTATGCTCTATAAAAAAGGACCAGAATATATGGACTTTTCATATTAGTCTTTGGGATTTATGGTGTTTCAGCTATGATTTTCAAGATTATTTAAAAATGATGTTTTTATACTTTTGGGCATTACAATTTAGAGGAATTCAGGTTAAGTTAGTCACTATCGTGGAAACTGTAGTCTATCGAAAAATACTATTTTAATAGAAATCATTGGTATGTTACTACTGATGAAGTTGATGAACCCGTGAAACAGTTTACTAGAAAACTATTCAGTGGTATTTTCATGGTTGAAATACGTGAAGATCTGGATGAACTATTCGGGATTCAATTTGACGATAATAGTCAAGAACCGAATGAAGTGATAACCGGTAAGCTATTTATAAATTTCTGTGAAGTTTATGCCATGTTAGATACTTGCTCTACCCATTCTTTTATCTCACATATGTGTGCTCAACGATTAAATTTAACTACTAAAAATTTGGACTTTGGCTTATCAGTTGAAACCCCATTTGGAGAAATAGTCATTACATCTACTGTATATAAATCTTGCCTAGTTCAAATCAACAACCTCACATTACCCATTAACTTTATTTCTTTGGAAATGCATGAATTTGATGTGATTTTAAGAATTGATTGGTTTACTACCCATCATGCTAAAATTGATTGTTTTCATAAGATTATTAGTTTTCATACTCTTAATCAACCTGTCATGCAAATTCAAACAACAAAACCATTGAAATATATAACTGTTATTTCTAGCCATAAAGTCATTCGTTTATTAAAAAACGGATGTCAAACCTTTTTAGCTCATGTCACTGATTTGAACAAAAGCTCATCAAACTTGAATGATATTCCCATTGTTAATGAGTTTCCTGACGTTTATCCTGAGGAACTTCCTGGCTTACCCCCAAACCATGAAATTGAATTCTGTATTGACCTTGAACCCGGTACTAAGCCTATTTCCAAAGCTTCATACTAAATGGCTCCCATTGAACTTCAAGAGTTAAAAGTCCAACTACAGGAATTGTTGGATACCGATTTCATTCGTCCGAGTGCATCACCTTGGGGTGCTCATGTTCTATTTATGAAGAAGAAAGACGGGAGTATGAGATTGTGCATTGACTACCGAGAATTGAATCATGTCACCATCAAAAACAGGTACCCGTTACCTCGGATTGATGACATGTTTGATCAATTGCAAGGTGCTCAACATTTCTCAAAGATTGATCTCCGTTCTGGATATCATCAGTTAAAGGTTAATGCTGAGGACATTCCAAAGACTTCTTTCAGAACTCGTTATGGGTATTATGAGTTCTTAGTCATGTCTTTTGGACTAACTAATGCTCCTGTAGCTTTCATGGACATGATGAACCGGATATTTAAGGAATATTTGGATCATTTTATAGTTGTCTTTATTGATGACATTCTCATATACTCCAAGAGTCGTAAGGATCATGAATAACACCTGAAATTGATACTATAAAAGCTCCGTGAAAATAAATTATATGCCAAGTTAAAGAAATGTGAGTTCTGGCTTGAGGAAGTCACGTTCCTTGGGCACGTAATTTCAAAACAAGGAATATTGGTTGACCCTGCGAAGATTGAAGTAATACTAAATTGGGAACAACCCAAGACAGTAACCGAAGTCCGAAGCTTTCTAGGTTTAGTTGGTTATTATCGGAGATTCGTAGAAGGATTTTCTCGAATCATCACTCCATTAACTCAGCTTATTCGAAAAAAAACACCAAATTCGTATAGAACGAGGAATGTGAGAAAAGTTTCCAAGAACTCAAGAGGAGACTCGTTTCAGCTCCTGTTCTGACTATACCATCGGGATCGGGAGAATTTGTCATCTACAGCGATGCTTCAGGCAAAGGTCTAGGTTGTGTTCTTATGCAACATGGAAAGGTGTTAGCCTATTCATCTCGACAACTCAGAGACTATGAGAAAAATTACCCTACTCATGATCTAGAGTTGGCAGCATTCGTTTTCGCGTTGAAGATCTGAAGACACTACTTGTGCGGAGAAAAAATTGATATCTATACGGATCATAAAAGTCTCAAGTATTTCTTCACCAAGAAGGAACTCAACATGCGACAACGACGTTGGTTTGAGCTGTTGAAGGAATATGACCACACAATCCAGTATCACCCAGGAAAGGCGAACGTTGTAGCTGACGCTTTGAGCGGAAGATCTTATGCGAGTACAAGTGCACTGCTGACAACACAAAAGCGTATTTTGTACGACTTGCAAAAGATGGAGATAGAGCTAAAAACACCAATGACCCACTTGAAGATTGCGCACGTACAAGTAGAACCAGCTTTAATCGATAAAATTAAAGCTGCTCAAGCTACTGATCAGGAGCTAATGAATATGATGAAGAAAGTACAAGAATGTGCTATTCCTGAGGCAATAATCGACGAGAAAGGAATAGTTCAAGTCAATTCTTAACTCTGTGTTCCTAACGATCCTGAATT
The DNA here is from genome assembly GCA_947179155.2 of Hedera helix. Taxonomy (NCBI): domain Eukaryota; kingdom Viridiplantae; phylum Streptophyta; class Magnoliopsida; order Apiales; family Araliaceae; genus Hedera; species Hedera helix. The sequence goes on along the minus strand of OX359276.1, from coordinate 48,332,643 downwards.
GAAGCATAAAATTATGATTGAGGCATACAACACACCGTTTGCAATCCACCCAGGAAGTACCAAGATGTATCGTGATTTCGACATACATTTTGGTGGAACAATATGAAAAGGGAGATTGCAGAGTTTATCTCAATGTGCCTAACTTGTCAACGTGTCAAGGCAGAGTATCAAGTACTTAAGGGTTCATTGCAACCACTTAAGGTTCTTGAATGGCAGTGGGAACACATCAATATGGACTTCGTGACGGGTCTTCCCAAAGTTTCTAAAGGCTTGAATGCAATTTGGGTGATCGTAGATAGATTGACCAAATTCGCTCATTTCTTGCCTATACGAGAAAATTTTTCACTTGAGCGTCTTGCCGGTATGTACATAAATGAGATTATGAGATTGCATGACATGCCAGTTTCCATAGTTACTGATCGAGATCCTAGATTCACTTCACGCTTTTGGATCAGTCTACAAAAAGCTATGGGCACTGAACTACGTTTTAGTTCTGCATACCATCCTCAAACGGACGGACAATCGAAAAGGACGATCCAGACCCTCGAAGATCTTTTAAGACCTTGTATACTGGACTTCAAAGGAAGTTGGGATAAGTACTTGCCATTGGTGGAATTTTCCTACAACAACAGTTACCAAACAAGTATAGGCATGACTCCATTCGAGGCTTTATATGGACGCAAGTGTCGCTCTCCAGTATGTTGGAATGAGGTAGGAGAAGCAAAATTGTTGTGACCCGAGTTGGTACGCTTGACTACCGAAAAGATCTAAATGATCCGACAACGAATACAGACCGCAAAAGAACGACAAAAGAGTTATACTGATCTTCATCGGAGAGACGAAAGTTTCAATGTCGGAGACCATGTATTTTTACGTGTTTCTCCATGGAAAGGAGTTATGAGATTCGGAAAGAGAGGAAAGCTCAACCCTCGATTTATTGGCCCATTTGAAATTCTCGATCGAGTAGGAACCGTAGCCTATAGACTAGCCATACCACCAAGTATGTCTCGCATCCATAACGTTTTTCACATATCTATGTTACGTAAATATGTGAAGGACCCAAACCACGTCATTGAGTTAGAATCGGACGTAATAGCAGATGATTTAACGTACGAGAAGGTACCTGTCAAAATCTTAGATAAGAAAGAGTAGATCCTACGCTCAAAGGTTATACCTCAAGACAATGTTTTATGGAGGAACCAAGATATTGAGGAAATGACCTGGGAGCTAGAATCTGAGATGAAATCTAAGTATACTTATCTCTTTGATATGTCAGGTACGTCAATTCAGGGACAAAATTTCATAAAGAGTGGAGGTTAGACCCCGAATTTTATGAAATACAAAATTTAATTTTTCTTCATTTATATTTTTTCTGAAATAGTAAGTGGTTAAATTGACAAAGTTAAAATTTAAGGATGTTATGTGCAAATTATATTATGTCGGACAATATTCGTTTGATCGAGGAATATTCGTTCTGTCTGGAAATATTCGTACGACGGCGCCGTACATTGGTGGACCCCACAACGAATAATTGTCGGATATAGAAAACGGCATAAATAATTTTTAAATGGTCAATAGTACCATCACTTTTAATTGTTAAAATACCCAGTGGTAAAATAATAGTAATATACGGTATTACAGGTAACACACGGTATTGCACAGTAGCACACAACATTGCACAGTATTTCGTATTATTGAACTGATAAAATGGTTATCGTACAATATTTGACTTTATTGTCACATGCACAATAATTCATATTATTAAACTGATAATTGTCACAGTAGCATATGCACAATAATTCACATTATTGAATCAATAATTGTCATTACACAGTAACGTATTCTTTCTTTTATATACTTTCTGCATTATTGTTATCTCTATTATGATGTTAATTAAACTGTTGTATTTCATTATTAATTAACTTGATATCTAACTCAGAGAGCCAACTACACTGTATTTATAACAATTAGTCATAATAATGAATAAGTGTGAATTATTGTTAAATAATTGAATTGATAAAGTTATTGTTTATTATAATAAATAATATAAAGTTAGGTGATATAAAATGAATGGTATATATTAAAGATAATGTAATAATTATAGAATTTCAAATGAATTGTGTAGATTAAAAATGATCTTTAAATGAATGGTATAGATTAAATGTAATATAGAATTTGAAATGGATGTTGTAGATTAAAGATGATCTTTAAATGAATGATTTAAATTAAAGAAATCTTAAAAAATGAAATGAATGGTATGGATTAAACATTATCTTGAAATGAACGGTTTAGATTAAATTAGAAAATATTGGTTATGATAAGATTTTTGGCTATAAATAAAGGCCTTAACTTAAGGATTTTTCATAAATTTTCTTGCTCATTCTTTCTTTCACTCTCCAAATACTTCTTTGTATAAGTTCTCTCTAAGTGTGCTTAAGTCATCTTGAGTATTTGTGAAGATCTATAAGTGTAAGAGTACTGTTCAAGTTAATCAACCTCTTTTAAATCAATATTCAGTCACGTGTTAAGGTAAGGGATTCCATCTTTTTCATCTTCCACTATTCAAACTTACTACGGTAAGGGATAATCATTATTTGATTCTCGAAAATAATATTGTTTTTCTCTTACTCATAAGATGTGTCATTTATTTTCATGTATTAAATTGTGGGAATAATCTTACGGAGCGGATTACCGCCTGTTTGGTGAATAACTCTTCGTATTCAAATTTTATTAAATTGTGAGAATAACCTTACAGCGCAGTTTACCGCCTGTTGGTGAATAACCTTTCGTATTCATTCCTTATTAATCTCTGAGAATAATCTGACTACGCGGATTATCACATGTTTGGTGAATTACTCTTTGTATTAATTTCTATTTTTCTAAACATTTCTATTGAACTGTAACCGTTATTCTGAATTGTGGATCTTGAATATCATTTTTGAATTTTACTCCACATCATGTTAACAATTTGGACATTATTTAAATCTGCACAAAGTAAACTTTCGATACTTATTGTTTATCTTGTTTCTTCTGTTCATCATTTGTATCACTGTTATTTGTATTAATCATCAAAAATCAAGCTGTTGTGAATATTTGTGGCCGGGGGCACAGATGCGATATAATTGTTGAACAGATGATAGGTTAAAGGCGATATATCTGTTCAGTGTCTTTTATAACACGTGGTGAAAGTTCTCTTTGGCCCGTAGTGCAAATAAGAAGTTTTATAATAAAGAAGTTAATTACTTGTATGAATAATGCGAAAGAAGAAGCAAGTGAATTATTTGAGATAATCCAATGAGGGAATAATTGTTTGTGTACGGTTAACTATTTTATAAACCCAATTTGATGATAGGGGTTAGTGAATGAATTAAATTAATCAAGTCCAATGTACTTATATTAATACGTATTAGGGTATTATTAAAAACAAACCCAAGATTTTTCAATTAATAGTGTTATTTAATTAAGGAGTCCAATGGACTTATAAATAGCAAATCTAATTGGATTATAATTTAAATCCAAATGAGTTGTTAAACTAGGTCAATTAAGTTTACCTAGTAGCCCATGTAATTAATTTAATTACTAGTCCATGTAATTTATTAAATAAGCCCAATGCTTATTTTAATTAAAGATAGCATAGTTATGTAAATGCTAGCCCAATGTGTGATATAAATTGAGCCCAAACAATTTAATTGAATGAGCCCAATAGAATTTAATACTAAGATCCAAAGTGGAGCCCAATAAGTTTGTATAGGTGAATATGTATACATATATTGATGTATATATATATAGATACTTATATAATTATATAGGACTTAAAAATAAAGTCAAATTGGATAAATATTTGGTCAATCCCGAATTTTGGGGCCCACATGGATATAAATGTAGCTTGTTGGTTGATTTTGGAGTGTAAAGTGGTGCAAGTAAGCCCCAACCACCCTAGTCAATCAATGGGTCAATCAAAGAGTCCATCAAGTAGTCATTCCATGCATAGTAAGCAAGATTAAGCTCCTAATTGACTAGCATTGGTTGATTAGTAGATGTTAAGCAAGTCTAGGGAGGTTCTATAAATAGAATGCTCCATTCATTTGCTAGGTTTGTTTGTCAATTTGTAAGAACTCCAAGAGAGAATAGAGAGCATTCTAGAGAAAATAGAGAAAGTTCTTGAGAGTTGATTTTTCACCAAGGAGATTGCTAAAGACTTATCAAGGAGGAGTAACCAACAAAGTTTCTAGCCAAGAGTAGAAGAACATAAGGTTCAAAAGTGTTCCATCTCATCTTTATTTCATTTTTGTAGGCTATATATATTTTATATGGTCAAAATATATTTTTAACCGATCAAAAGTAGTTTTGATGGTCTAGAAGTCTTAAGCTATGATAAATTGGTAGATACATGGTTTGATATGCTTAAATCATGATTTGGTATGTGAGAAATGTATAAAAGTTGTAGAAATGTTCATCACACATTTTACCGGTAAAACCCTAAACGTTACATGTTGTGTTTAAGGTCGTAGTTTGAAATATACAAGTTGGAAAATTAATTTCTATGGCTAGAAAGTTAGATCTATGAGTTTTAAAGAAAAGTCCAACTTGAAGTTTTCAAAAATATTGAATAACGATGAAGTTATAGCTTTTACCGAAAAGGATGTCGTTTTTAGACCCTAGATGGTTCGATCCGTAATTTTCGTATAAAACGCTTTCAAATAGACGATCGAACCATGGAATATTGTAAAACAATAAGTTAGGAACACATCAACACTGATTTGGTGTCATTTGGATGTGTAGATTTCATTTAATCAAGGTTTGATCAAAGGGTATCAAAACTGTCAAAAATCAAAAATTTGGATAACATTCTGCCACACTGCGCCGGGGCGCAGTGTGTAGTGTAACACACTGCGCCGGGGCGCAGTCCACTGTTCAGGAAAAAAAATAATAAAAACCGAACCGGGTCGGGTCCGTACGGATCCGAAAATGGAAATGTCCCAAAAATTATTTTATTATTTTTGGACTTAATAAATATATTTTTAAATTAAATATAAGTGATTTAATAGATAAAAAGAGTTAAATATTATTAAAGGTTTAATAATATAATTAAGTTAATAAAATATTATTATTAATATAATAATATTAGAAAATCATTGAAATATTATTAAATGTATAATAATATTATAAAGTGAGTAAAATATTATTAAAGAGTTAATAATATTAAATAAATAAAATATTATTTAAATGATTAATAATATTAGTTAATAAATAAAATATTATTAAATGATTAATAATATTAGATACTTAATAAAATATTATTAAATAGTTAATAATATTAGATAATGAATAAAATATTATTAAATAGTTAATAATATTAGTATGTTAATAAAATATTATTAAATGATTAATAATATTAATAAAGGATTAAAATATTATTAAATGGTTAATAATATTAGTAAGTTAATAAAATATTATTAAATGATTAATAATATTAATAAAGGATTAAAATATTATTAAATGGTTAATAATATTAGTAAGTTAATAAAATATTATTAAATGATTAATAATATTAATAAAGGATTAAAATATTATTAAATGGTTAATAATATTACAATATGAATAAAATATTATTAAATAGTTAATAATATTAGATTATGAGAAGAATATTATTAAATGATTAATAATATTATAAAGGGAATAAAATATTATTAAATGATTAATAATATTAGATAATGAGTAGAATATTATTAAATGATTAATAATATTAATGAGTTAATAAAATATTATTAAATGGTTAATAATATTAGTAAGTTAGTATAATATTATTAAATGATTAATAATATTAATAAATGATTAAAATATTATTAAATGGTTAATAATATTAGTATGAGGATAAAATATTATTAAATGGTTAATAATATTAATGAGAGAAGAAGATATTATTAAAGGATTAATAATATTAGTAAGATGATAAAATATTATTAAATGGTTAATAATATTTATAAATGATTAAGATATTATTTGATAAATAATATCATTGGGAATAGTGTAAAACATTATTTAGTTATTAATAATGTTAATAAGTGTTGAGATAATGAAGAGATTAAGATGATTATTAGATGGTTAATAATATTGAGGAACTAGATGATTTATTATTGAAATAATAAATGGTTAAAATATTATTATACGATTAATAATATTATTTGTGGTATTTATATATTATCAAAGGTGATAATATTATAAAGCAATGAAGTGATAGTTATGTGATTTAAAATATTATCAAGGGATTGATAATATTATTAAGAGATGTAAGGTTATGATTAAGTGATAGATGATTAAGACATATATGGTAAGGTTATTAATGTTAAATAAACCTATATGTGTTATGCTAATTAGATGATCAATGTTGTTGAATATTATGTCATCCAAAGGAAGTATTTTTAAGTTGAATAGCAGTAGTCAGCGGAACATGCAAGTTTCTCTGAACCCTAACTTGTATTTATTTGGCAAGTTATTTATGTAGAATCTGAAATTTATTTCAAATTGCATGATGAAATAATTATTAAGAATTATTTCATATCTATATTGTTATTGACAATCGCACTTAGGTGCATTTGCATGACCGTTCACGTTATGAACTGTTTAAAGAGAAATATATATGTTATTTGTTTCAGCTAGATATTGCATGTGATATTATGACTGTTCTTGTTATGAACTGTTCTAAGTGAGGGTTCTATGCCAATTGTTTCGGCTAGACCATGTACGATTTAAATTCATAATCTAAATATTATTGAAGTTAGTCCAAGCCATATTGTTGTGGTACGGAATCTGATGGGATAAGCTGAAATGAACAGAGCATTGTAAGCAGATAGCTTACGGTCGGATGGAATATTCTCGATCAAAACGAACTAGATGGTTATATTGTGCACTCTATAAACGTACGATAGGCTGATCACCTAAAGTACCCATCACCGGATATGTCAATCGAAATGATTGTTAATATTCAAAACGAACTGACAGACTTCTGTCTACAGGGTATTGTAAATACTCAAAACGTGTGTTCATGGTCTTGTGACCCTTTCAGCATGATGAAGCAGTATGTTATGTCAATTGAATTATATTATTCAAAATTGCATGTCTTCACAATTATTGTATATTGTTGAAGTTTCCAGAGCTAAATCTTTTTCATTCATGATATATCTTTTATTGTTTAATTAAACTTGCTGAGCAAAGTAGTTGCTCACCCTTGCTATATCATAAACTATTTTTCAGTTAAGCCGAGTTATCTAAGGAGTACCACGGCAAAGGAAAGATGAACGAGTAGACGTAGTTAGTTCGTACTATTTGTGTAAATCTTTTGTATTATAAGGTAATAATGATGTATTAAGGTTAGTGGAACCTGGGATTGAAGGTACGTTTCGTAATGAAATGATGTATGATTTTCGCGAGTTATTGAAGTTATATTTTATGAATGTTTGACAAGTGTTGAATAGTGAGCACCGAACCCGAGGTTTAAGGGACCCGGATTTGGGGGCGTCACAGGTTAGTTGTAGGAAGAATATTATAGATACAGTTATATATGTATATAATTCACCAAGATAGAATTGGTAGGTAACCATGGGTTGCATGTTGTAGAGAATTAACCATACCTTGGTTAATTGTTAGTAGAAATTGCAAGTATTATATATAGATATGTATATATAATAAAAATAAAGGAAAAAAGGTGGAGTGTTGACCAAACATGGGGTCCCACTTGGAGATTGAGTAAAAATGTATGTTGCTTGTATTCAATTTAAATTGATCAATTCAAGCTATGATGTAATTTAAATAAAAGGTTATTGGTGAATTTGTAGAGATATATATGTAGTAGGTATATGAATTGATAGAGAGTTAACCAATGTTGGTTAAATGAATTAACCAATGGGTGGTTCACCAACCCTAGTCAATAAAGATGATCAATTCTTATGAATTTATGTTTTAGAGAACTAACCATTGTTAGGTTACTTATTAACCTTAAGTGGTAATAAAAATAAAATATTAACCAATGTTAGATATGTATGTATACTTGATTGTAGAACATTAACCTTACTTGGGTTATTTGGTGGAAGATGTATGTATGATCAATTGATGAGCTTGGACCATGGTTGATAGTTAGGTCAACATAGGTTACAAGAGTAAGAGCTTTAACTATACATGAGTTAAGTGTTGGAGAATGATTGCTTCAAATTTACTCCACCTAGTTGCTTCACTCAACTTCCATAAATCAATCCAAGCAAAGGTCATTCATTTAATAATTAAACTTGATTTGATCTTTTGCAAGTATTGGTGATATTGTAGACTTACAATAATTGTAAGTATCAATTTTGGTAGTCTATAAATAGAAGAGTAGTAAGAGAAAGCTAGAGTTGGCTCATTTGTTAGTAGATCAAATATTATAGAGAGAGAGGTTCTAGAGAAAAGCTAGAGAGCTTGTGAGTTATTGTGCTAATGGTTCACTCAAGAAGAAGGAAGGGGAGGAGTCCTAGCAAGATATACAAGAAGAAGAAGAAGAACATTCAAATCCAAGAGGTTGAAAAGTGTTCTAACTCTTCCTTAGTGCATTTTTATAATTTATATAAGTTTTAAACGGTCAAAATATATTTTTAACCGATCAAAAGTTATTTTGATGATCTAGAAGTCTAAATCTATGATATATGGGTAGATTCATGGTTTGATAGGTTTAAATCATGTATTGGTATGAGTGGTACGCAAATAAATAGAAGAAAATTTCATATTGTGATTACCGGTAAAATCCTAGGTGGTTCGATCTTTAAATTTCGTGTCAAACGTTTTCAAAAATGTGATTGAACCATGAAATATTGTAAAACAAGAAGTTAGGAAGACAACAACACTAAGTTGGTGTCATTTTGGATGTGTAGAGTTTATTATATTCAAGTTTGAACTATTAAAACCAAGGATTTGTGATTTTAGTTTTCACTTTGTCCTTGTGAGCAGTTTTTGGTCTAGTTACGTTTGGAATTTGGATTTGTGATCTAAAGATAAGTTGTAGAGGGGGAAATTCTGATGAGAATGGACTCAAGAATCACTCCACAATGTTTAAAAATGAAGAAGTTATGGCTGTCGGAGCGTCGGAGAGTCGAACAGTCAAAAGTTGACTTCCGGACAGATATGGCTGACGCAGCCGCGTCACGGACTGACGCAGCTGCGCCAAAACAATCTGTCTAGCAGATTTTGTCGGCTCCGGGTCGGGTCGGTCCGGGTCGAGTTTTCTTTGAAAAATTAAGTTGAAATAAGTGTAAAATGAATGTGTTTGGTTATTAAACCAATATATATGAAATCCATTAATCATTAATTGGTAACTAAATGTTTAAAATAAAAACTAAAGTTAACACAATTAAAAAGTTAACTATTGGTATTATTTGAAGATTATTAAAATATTATTAAATGATCAATAATATTAGTATATGATTAAAAAGTTATTGAATGATGAATAACATTTGTAAATGATTAAAATATCATTACATGGTTAATAATATTAATGAGAGATTAAAATATTATTATATGGTTAATAATATTAATAAGTGATTAAAATATTATTAAATGGTTAATAATATTAATTAGTGATTAAAATGTTATTAAATGGTTAATAATATTAATGAGTGATTAAAATATTATTAAATGGTTAATAATATTAATGAGTGATTAAAATATTATTAAATGATTAATAATATTAATGAGTGATTAAAATATTATTAAATGGTTAATAATATTAATGAGTGATTAAAATATTATTAAATGGTTAATAATATTAATATGTGATTAAAATATTATTAAATGGTTAATAATATTAATAAGTGATTAAAATATTATTAAATGGTTAATAATATTAATAAGGAATTAAAATATTATTAAATAATTAATAATATTAATAAGTTGGTTAAGTTTACCGACATATCCAACTAGGTTTGTTGGGCTAGGATTTTTGTCCGGAACTTAAGGGTTCATTTATCGGACAACTAAAGAGTTAATAATTTGAAGTTAAGGTCTTAAGTTAAGACTAATTAAAAGTCCTGATAGCTAATGATTATGTCAATTTGTTATATAAATTGTAGGTTGAGCAAATGACGCAAATAAGCATAAATGGTATAAGCGACCAGGCAAGTTTTTCAGAACTTGCTCCTATGTGCTTTAACATGTTATAATGTGATGTTAAATTATTAACATGAAAATATATTGATGGTAAATGTGATATGTGAAAAGTATGATGCATGTCTACATGTAAAATATGTGTAAGTATGAAGCATGAAATGCTAGATGTTATATGTGATGCATGAGCAGTATGGCATAAACTGAAATGCATGAAAAACATGACGTAAGTATAAATGGCAGTGAATGTATTATATGTGAAGCATGAAATGTGTTATGTGTAACTGTTAAACTTGTTGAGCCATCGTGCTCACTCTTGCTTAAAACAAATATTTCCAGATAGTGTAAGTTAGTTGAAGTTCTCGATAAAGATCAAGGAACAGGAAATCATATTACTTTCATTAAAAATCTAAATGTCTATTGTAGATATCAGTCCGAATTGGACAGGTAAATGATTGTGTAGTATAATACTTAGTTGGTATATTATATGAGTGTTAAATACTCAATTTGATTGTAATAGAATGTCTTATCATGTATGATATTGAGACATACTAGGAATGTATAAAGATTTCGATTCTGGAATAGAAAGAGATGTTGTAAAATTATAAATAAATGATTATTTAGCAATTATAATATTGTTGTAATTCATGAACAAGAAGGAAAAGGTAGTACTAGTGTTGAACCGGATTCGAGGTTAAAGTAACCCGGATTCGGGGTCGTCACAATAATAATAATAATAATTATTATTATTATTATTATTATTATAAATAATAAAAAAATTATACGTAAACAACATGGGTCACCTTTTTAGCATTGAATCTCTTTTTCTGTTTTTCGGGTATTGCGGTTGTTATATTTTCACATGCAAATTGATTTTGGCGAAAAATCACAGGAACGGTTCATATTCATTCTTATTGATTTGTACGTTATTTTAGGTTGCAAAGAGTTTTTAGGTAATAGAGTATTTTTAGAATTTTAATCTACGCCGTGCCTTCAGGTATGGACAATTACGTGTCATCTCTTTAGTGTTTTTGCGGGATATATCGAGAGCAACTATTGTAGTAGGCTCTAACTCATGGTATGAGAATTTTTTGTCCAATTTCAAGAAAAAATATAGAGGAAAAAATGTTATGGTGATGCGATTTAGTTGGTGTTATGACAATACTTTTTTGTTTGGACTTAGAAAACTTATTTTATACTTTTGAGTATATATGCAAAAGTCTTTCTTTTAGATTTTTACATCTTCTTTTTTTTTTCTCATTGGATCCCACCAAATGGCTTGCAGTACTACCTTTTTTCACATGAAATATTATTCATGGATCATATTGATCAATGATTAGAAATACTGGAGGCAAATAAATGCTGCCAAACTTATCATTCCTTTTTGTCAATAAAGGAAAGGTATGTGGGATACCCGAAAATACTATATTACACAAATTTGAGTCCGCTATCGTCTATCAATTAATTGTTCAAAACTGCCAAGAACTAATTTTAAGTTGTGAATGAGTAGCACACTAAGATTTGCCTAAAAAAGAAATTATGACTGGATTGAATATTAATTTTTTGTATTAATGGTTAGACTCTCGGTTCAATTATGGAACTGAGAGTCCACAACAGTTTTAGATTTTTCAATTTAAAAATATTGGATACAGTACTCAACTGTTATATTAGTTATACCGTGTCTTCAGACATGAGTTATTCCTAGTGAATATGACAATTAAGGCCAAATTATATGCACCTTCTTCCTTCCAGCATGTATATAATACATTAATACTATTACTTTACTCGGTTAGAAACTAGCTGTATTATTTATTTATATAGCAGCTTGAAAGAGCCGGGTCTAATTAATTTCTTCTCTCTGTCCAAATTTATACCATCTGTTTCAAAATTAAAAATATTAATTTTTTAAATACACTCCTAACATTTACTTAAAATACAATAATGGTGGCATAACAGTTCTCAATCAACCAAGAATAAAAATATTAATGACATATTACGAAATTTCATGTGACTTTATTATAATCTAAAAGTAAAAATGTATCTCAAATTAGCTTAAAAGTTGACAGTGTAGTGGGTTGATAACAAGAGCAATTGAGATATTTGAGGGCCAAAAAGCACAATTAATGTACAAAATCAACAACTAATCCCTTTAGACTGCAAAATAAATAGTACAGGTGAATAAGCCTATTAAATGAAATACATTAGCCTAGCTTAATTGGTGGGCTCTTGAAGGAGACAATTGGCTTTGGATATGCTTGTAATTTGAACCAAGCTCAAAATCTAGGATTTTATGATTTCCACTGGGCCTCTAATTACTTGTAGTAATTTTATAGGGGAGATTTTATATAGGTCAATTACAATTACTACTACATTTTTAAAAAATATTATAACTAAAATACATACATAAAATATTTATAAAATTAATGCATCTTTAATATTTAATTTATAAAATTAGTGCATTCTTATCTCTTTAATTTAGTTGGGTGATTTTAAATTTCAAATTTTAAAAAGTTAATTGCGCAAATCAATGCATCTCATCTCTCTCTCTACACCGAGGAACAAAAACACTTTAGCAAATAAAAAAGCAAGCAACTCATTTCTCTCTACCAAGGAAAACTCTTGTACACAAAATCAATTTCTCTCTCTACACTGCTGGAAATCTTCGGACCAAAATCAAGGGATTTTCGATCTTTTTCTTCTTCTTCCTCTTTTTATTTTATCTTTGTTTAATCTGAGTTTATGGTGTGTGGTAGTGGTTTATGGTGGTAAGTGGCGGTGGATGAGGTGTTGGTAGTGGTTAGTGATAGATGATTGGTATATGGTATTAAATCTTCTGGTGCCATATATAATTTTGTGAGGTCAATAGATGAGGATAGAGCCGTATTTTCTGAATATATAGTAACTAATTTTTTCGTTCAGTAAATTTAGGTAACCAAACAATAGAATAGAGGTAACCAAACACTAATATGGAGGTAACCAATTCCTGAATGTGTAGTAACTAGTTTTTTCGTGCAGTAAATTTAGGTAACCAAATACTAGTCTTCTTCTTCCTTTTATTTTGTCTTTGTTTAATCTGAGTTTGTGGTTTGTGGCGGTGATTTATGGTGGTAAGTGGTGGTGGATGACTTGTTAGTAGTGGTTGGTAATAGATGATTGGTAGATGGTATTAAATCTCCTTGTGTCATATATAATTTTGTGAGGTCAATATATAAGGATAAATCCGTATTTTCTGAATGTGTAGTAACCAGTTTTTTCGTTCAGTAAATTTAGGTAACCAAACAATAGTATAGAGGTAATCAAACACTAGTATGAAAGTAACCAATTCCTGAATGTGTAATACTAGTTTTTTCGTGTAGTAAATCTAGGTAACCAAATACTAGTATGGAAGTAACCAATTCCTGAATGTGTAGTAACTAGTTTTTTCGTGCAGTAAATCTAGGTAACCAAACACTAGTATAGAGGTAACCAATTCCTGAATGTGTAGTAACTAGTTTTTTCGTGCACTAAATCTAGATAACCAAACACTAGTATATAGGTAAGAAATTCCTGAATGTTTAGTAACTATTTTTTGTGTGCAGTAAATCTAGGTAACCAAACACTAGTATAGAGGTAACCAAACACTATTATGGAAGTAACAAATTCCTGAATGTGTAGTTACTAGTTTTTTCTTGTTTATCGGCGCTTATTATAACTTAAGTTATGTAACGATAATGGTCTTCTTCTTCTTTTTTTTCCTCAGTGTCCATATTAGGATTTTCGAGATTGGTTTCAGGGTCAGGGGCGGAGGCGGGGTTAATAGGGAGATGGGCATCGGTGACGAGAAGGAAGTTAGGGAAATCATCGGAGATGTCTGTGCCAAGGATCATCTTGTGTGTGGCGAATGAATCGTCGGCGTAGGGCGACAGAGGCGGTGAGAGCCAAAGGATGGTGAGAGATGGTCATTCCAATACGTGGGAGATTATAAGATCGTACAGAAATGTAGTGTTTTTTTTTCATATGCTAAACTCCTCATTCACCTGATAAACCTTCTTCCTCTGCCATTTTTTCTCCTTTTCTCTCCGTCAGCTGTTTATCATAATGGAGGGTTTTTTTTTTTTTTTTGAATTATGGATTTTGTTTTGGTAACTGCCGGATATGGCAGTTTCTCTTTGTTTTCGGGGTTCTGAAGATATATGGTGTAATTAATTTCTCCTTATTGCACTCTTTTTCTAATTATTTTATTTATATACTAATCTTGTAATTTGTTACTAATTATTATATATTATTGTAAAGGACCCTTTTATATATCCAAAGACGGAATTACTACTGGGCCAGGGCCCAGGGGGTTGGAACTCTTCAGCCTCCATTTCCAACCAATCTCGATATAATAATGTTCAATTACAAGTTAATTTCCAAAGACATTAAATTCTATATATACTTCCATGTCATGAGTTAACCAGTATATATATATATATACACACACACGCACACACACATATGATGATGATGATGATTCAATTCTTCAAGAGGTACGTAGGTTCCTGGCAGCAGAAATTAATTTTAATTATTTGCATATATTATCTAGACCGAACGCTGAACTGTCCGTCTCTAGCTATATATATATATATATATATATATATATATATATATATATATATACAAGTACCGACGGAGAAGGAGATGAGGAGAGCCATTTTTAATTTGAACATAATAGGACGTGTATACATAAACTCATTGTTTTTGTCAAATGTTAGCTAAATATGTTCCAAGCATATACTTATATTCCATAGTTTTTTGCGAAAGTATTCTTCTCCCTAAATTTAAAATTACAATTATAACGTTTTTCCCGTAGTATATGAGAAAAATTTGTTCTAAGCTTATATAGTAACCTTGCAAACAAGCAAGCTCAAATCAGAAGATGGAAAGTTCAGCTGGTTGCAGACTAGGATTCATTTGGCTCTGTTTGGCCTTTTCCCTCTTAATCTGTGGTGCCAATGCCGAAAGTAACTTCCTTTTCCTTTTATCCACCTAGTCATAATTAATTTTAGTACAAAAGATGTACTAATTAATTCTGTTTCGATCAGTAACCAACTAATTCATTAGGTAGGTACTATTGTAATTTATATATAATTACTTTAGCAGCAGCAATACATGCAAGATAGATTGATGCAAGTATGCAACGCAAACTGATTATAATTTTGTTTGCCTTCCTTTTCAGATAAAACTGACCCCACAGACAATTTAAATCTAAACCCTCTTCAAGGGTGGAGAAGTGCTTATTATTGCCTCCAAAATGTAAATTACCTCCCCTACGTGCATATAAAGCTGCATGTTTGTTTATCTTGTACATGAAGCGTATGACCAACATTTGATATGAATGTGCTTTTGGCTGTGCATATATATACACATATATAGGTGTCTAGTAGTTGCAAAAAAAACTACACTCTAAATCTAGGAGGATGGCTGAATGTAAGCCATAGCGATGGACAAGATTTCTGCAGGGCTGGAGGTTGCGCAGATCACACCAGGGCAGTCCTTACCTGCATTCATTATGTGAAACCAGACTTTTGGTTCACAAACAAAGCCACAGTTAAGCTGCTCAATGAAACCATCAACATTGGATGCAATATTACAATAGGTAGGTATAATTTAAAACACCCGACCGGCTGGCCAGATGCATGCATTTATTAGTGTTATATCATGACTTGCTAATGTAAAAACTACAGGTTTTAACGGAACCAGTCTGTACCCCACAAGTGGGTATCAAAAGATATCAGCCTCCATGATTTCAACTCTGTCGGCCTTGGTTTTCGTTACCCTCACCCTCTTTTACATGTAAATCTCGCTCTTCATTCCGAGGTTCAAACAAGAAGTTGGGGGAAGGAGCATAAACTCCCGTGCTCCAATCTGGAGTTATGATCCCAGTTAGTACAATACTAAAATAAGAGAATGAGTCTGTCTACTTGCTGTAATTTTTGTGGCACAAAATGTCAGTTTTCCATGTGAAAAATGCATCGTCAGTAAAATAAATCAAGTGATATAATATAATGTCCTCATTCCCTTCGTTTAGTTGCCAAGCATACTTCTTTCTGCCAGCCACTGGCACATGCTTATTATTTCCACTAACCCAGAGTTGTAGAGAAGCTCTTTTCACATACCGTTATATTAACAACATCCATATCTGCTATCGCATGAGGGGACAAATATGCAAATCCTCCAAAGCATACTAGACATAGCAAAACATAGTAGCTAATAAGAAAGACTACTGCTATGATCTTACAAAAAATAACTTATAAAATTATGAAATTAATCGATGATCCACCATACATGAGTTAGCCTAGTAATAATAGCCAACCACATCATTTTATAACTGTACTTTTGTCACCAAAGTACTATTAAATAAATAAATAAAACACATACCTATTTTTAAAAAATTAATGCCAACATTTGCAAGATATATGAAGTATAAGATATATTTTTGTTTTATATTTTATCAGTAAATTTATTTAATGTTTAATAACCTAGTCAGAAAGATATAATTATGATAATGGACTTTTTTGAGGATAAAAATCTTATTATTTTTTATTTATTTATTCAAATGGGACTGTTTTGAGGAACTGAGAGAACACCGCATCAATCCAAATAAAATGTAATAGTTCCCGGTGAGAATCTAAATAGAACTACTCCAAGCTACTCAAAGACCAAAATCACCAAGCCATGCGTATTGCCAAATGAATGAGGGCCCGCACACTCATGCAAGTAATCGGAATAAACTCTACTCAAAATGATACAAACAGTGACAGGAAACTTCATCGGCCCTCGAGGAGGGTTAAAAATTTGTCCCACGCAATAGCTCACAGCTCATGTAACCATAAAACAGCCAAGATAAAAAAAACAAGAACTAGTCTATATACACAATATCCGAACACAAAATCAAACACTACACTATCTTAACCATTAAAAAGTAAAATACGACATAACACGAATTTTAATATCATGCTCTATTTTTTAATGGTCAAGATAAATATAATTTTTTGATATTGTGCACTTACTTTTTCAAACAACAATTACATATCTAGATCAAAATAAATTTGAAACTCTCTCCGGATGCCTAATTACCAACAAGAAGAAGCAAATTGCATTCATATTATTTAACATCCAAGTAACATAAACACAATCAAGTTTACACTAGTCAAATTGAGGACATTACATCCCAAGTCTCAACTATGAGACAAAAACCTCTCTCGGAATAAAACAAATACAAGCAAACTAAGTTCCAGCCTTCCGACGGCCAACACGAGCAACAAAACCAGCTTTGATTTGAGCAACGGACCGGCCCGAGCCACACTGCAAGCAAACAAAATAAATTATTACTAAAGAGAGCAAACAAGAAAATATAAGGGGAAATACTACTTATGCACACAGCCAAACTACAGTCGATATGAACTTCTATCAAAATATTTTCACCTTAGGGATGAATATCATCCAACCATAAGACCACATGAAGGTGATCATGCCACTTATGGTACTTAGATATAGAAGATGTTATCAGAGGGAAAACAGCTACAGAAAGCAGCACACATAACAGTGATAACAAGTGTTCTGCTGTGATAAACCACCATTCTTCTGTGATAAACCACCATCTGATTGCCTGAATGTCATCCAACCAACAGAAAATCCGAAGGGTGATCTTTTTTTAATTTTAACTAGTCCGAAGGGTGATCACACTATCTAATAGGAACACCCCTCACTGAACCATAATTTAGTGAAATTTATATACCTAAATATATGTCCATAACACCCAATAAAACAAATGATGCATGCTCAGAAATGCCGAAGCCTGCCTTCAGGAAAGGTCATATATATAGGATGAATCAGTTTCTGATTTATGTGATGACTCTCTTTTCTTATACATACAAGGATGTTGCAACTGCTATAGCAAATATTTAATTCATTGTACTAGGCCTCAGAAAGCTCAGATTTCTCTGTCAGGTTTTAAAAAATCAGACAATGTAGGCAAATATTTGCATCATCATAGGCCTAGGAAGAATTAATACTTTCCCATCTTCAATTGGAAGTAATAAACAACATTAATAAAAGAGGCTATTCATTAGCAACTTCAAAAAAAATCATCCCACCAGATTGGATGGACAAAGTCATCCAGTGAAAAATTAAAAATTAAAAAACAAATGCTCGATCACAAAGGTAAAAGACAATCCCTCAGAAATGGTCATACAGAGATTAAATGGTACGTTCAACTTCGACAAACGAGGCAAGGGTGGTAATATTTTAAGGCCACAGAAATTTCAGATTTCTGTCAGTTTAAAAAAATCAGAAAATGTCAGTAAATCTTTAGAACATCATGGGCCTGGGAAGAATCAGAGGTGGCCTAGGAAGTATGAGCAGTTTTGATTGTTTTCACCTCAATTGAAAGTAATAAAACAACATTCATCTAAGTTTGACTCCAGAAAAAAAATCATGAAATATCACCAAATGTCAAGGAAATCATACAGGGAGACTGATATAAATGTGAACACACGGGAGAAAGAGATAAAGGGGAAAGTGTAATTGGAAATATACCTTCTCACATCGAAGAAAGAAGAGACGATTCTCCTTCGAAAGAATTGTATCTGGACTTTTGCAGCCATTACAAATAACATATTCATCTGGTGGAAATCACATAACAATATCAATAGAAATTCTGGAATTATAAAGGACATAAAAGAAGTAATATGCAAAAAAGGACAAGCATAGATGCACAAAACAGAGCACAAAACACAGATGAGCTTACATGAGAGATTACTGAACTCGACATAAATTTTCACCATCTTATATTCAACGTTTATTTAATGTAGTTCTTGATAATAGTTTGACCACCAACAAGATCTATTCATTTGGGGAACTCTCAACTTCATATCTAGGCATATCGTTAACCTCTCAAAACCCAGAACCCATACAGAAAAGATAGTACGGGAACCACTCAAAAAAAATCAAGAGAACATTTGAGACGAGTATCCTGGGGATTCCACATATACTGTAAAACACATGGTAAAGGAACTTACTGACATATCGGCGCAGAATCCCTTCAAAATTTTTCGGTGCAAATCTTCCCTTAACAACTAATCTTTGTTGTCCATCAAGCGACCCGCTTGTACCCAATTCAGCCAGCAAGAATGTCATTACATGCTCTGGCTGCCTATGCATTCTGGTGAAAGGTACAAAAGGGGAAGGAAAACAAATTTAACACTAAAGCATATAATGGAGAAATCTTGCAAAAAGTCGGCCAGTATTAAATGAAAATAAGGAAATTAAAAGATCTAGCCATACGTTCTGCAGAGATCCATAAAGTTGACAAAAACAGTCTTCTTTGTCCCTTCACGAAGAACTTGTGGAGGCCTCATAACGGTTCTACGTCTATCTCCTGCAAGTTCAGGATTATGCTCACGAAGAATGTTAAATACTCGGCCCAGAAGCTGCAAAATAAATAAATTAAGGGTCAGACACCAGAACAAAGAATATCCAACACTTGATAACAAACAAAACACTGTTGGAGATTCCTATCTATCAGTATAGCTTATAATCCACCAAAAGATAGCAAGAAATGATGAGATTAAAAAATAACAGGGGAGAAACAAGAATGCTACAACAAAGATGTATCGTTCAGAAATTAGTGAATTTTTGAAACTTGACATTAAAGATTGCATACCCTACTTGACACTAACCTTATTAAACGATATACTAAGTAGCATCCTTGAAATCCAAAATTTCAAAGAAGTACAATAATTCCATCGATCACAGAAGCGTAAATCTCAAAAGGCTTATCAGATCAGCTATTACAACCATAACTAAAATAATAATAAAAACTCGTCTCTAAGTTTGAACGACAGCATATTCTACTAAAAACATTACCACCCAAATATATACTCTAAACATACCTCCTCGTATTCATAATCTCGATCAGTCCCTTCCCAAGGTAAACGCGGTTGCAGTACGACGCCTTCTCCTTCTTCATCTTCTCCAAAGCTCTCTGAAGAGTTGAGTGAAAGTAGAGTCCCACAGTTTTTGAAAAAATGCCATGTTAGTACCAAACATACATACATACATACATACATATACATATACATATATATATATATATATATATATATATAATCAAATTGAACATCGCCTCTGTAAAAATATTTAGCAGAACAACTTACCATCCAAATCATCAACAGCAGTTTCTTTCTCGTCATCCAAGAGATCAATCTGCGCCTGCAATTCCAAAAGGTTCAGTTCAACTGCTTCCAAGAAATATATGCACTAAATTTCTATTTTAACAACTTATCATGGATAGCATAAAAAATAACCTGTTTCTTCTTCTTCTTTTTCAAACCAGAAAACGCAGTGTCAAGTCCATCAGGTACTGAAGGATGAATGTATGCACAAACTCAGGATAATTAAAAATATCTTATAAATGTGAAAACAAACTATACATCAGGAAAGGCACATTAAATAGGTTCACAGAAAGTTCGTTGCAGATTTAGATACCTGCTAAACTTTCAGTTTTCTCCACTAACTGGTCCACAGTCTCATCAGCGGGATCTTGAATCACAACCTTCTTCTTTTTCTTCTTTTTAGTAGGATCAAATGGTGCAATCTACATTGCAATAATGAATTAAGAGCTATGACAGGTTTTGTACAGATAGCCACACCAGTTAAATGGGTCTCTAAAGAATCAATTGTGCTGGAGGATATTTCAACTTTAACAAGAGGTGGAACTTATCAAAATAAAATAAAATAAAACAAAACGTTAACAAAATGTGGAGCCTTTTTTAAGCAAACAAGAGAATGAGAAGTCCATATGTCAGCTTATACAACACAACTACGCATGATTCATTAAAAACCAACTAACTCAGTTCATATCTAACATCTCAAATTGTAGTTTGAAAATCAAAGAGTTAAGAAACCTTTCACCCATATGGACAAACTATCACCCATATGGACCAATTATCACCCATATGAGACGAACTATCACAAAAAAAACAAAAAAGGAAAATAGACTTACATCTGCCGCATCTTCCTTCACCTCTTCCTTCACTTCATTGAGATTTTCTTCGTCAGCCATGATTTTACTCTAATCTGCAAACAAAAAATTATTTTTTAAAAATAGAAAACATCCATACGTATTTGAACTAAGAAATAAAAAATCTAAAGAGATAATAAATAATTTCACGATTCAGTAACCCTAAATCAAAAGGAACGCATATATCTCACAATCGATTACAGAAATTATCAAAATTTCAAAGGCAACGTCATTAGGTAATCGAATAAAAAGCTATACCAGATCAGTCGGAGAATTTTAGCTCCGGATATTGAAACTCAAACTCTGCGTCTGTGGTTGCTGCGTTTTTCAGTTTCTCTCTCCCTCAGCGTGAAGTAGATAGACTACGTTCCTTTCTAACCTAGAGATTATATAGGCGTAAAGTTGGGCCCAAGTAGGGCAAGACTCAACCCGTAGTAAGCTTGGGCCAGTCCACTACCACTTTGAAAGTCAAACTCCATTTTATTGTCTGATTGATCCAGTCGAATTGGACAATGGATATCAAAATGGGATTTTATATAAATGTGAATATAGTTAGATGGGCAATTTCGATTAAAGTAAATATTATCCCTATTATATACTATTATATAGATCGTTTAATATATAATTATACATATTGAAAATTATCATTAATATTAATATTAGATAATTAATATTTATTTAAAATTTCATTACTATTCATATACTAATTAATTACTCATCCCCTTTCTCTTTTTTAATTACTCCATCTTTAAAGGTAAAGTAAGAAATGATTAGATTTTTTTAAATATATGTAAAACGTCTTATATTTTGAAAAAAAAAAACTTTTAAAACGACATATATGATGGAAAAGAGTGAGTGGTATGTAATATTTATTAGTTGCACTTGCTGAAAATGATTTTTTTGTGACCAAGCTAAACCTAAATAAAATACCAAGAAATAAATTTGTGCTGGTTTTATTTTTTCAGGCTGAAGAAACAATATCACTCTATCATTATTAAACTGATTGCAATCTTTTTCTATTCGCGAGGATTCCACCAGAACGCCTTTTACTTTTACTTTTAACGAGCTATAAACTAGATCACAGATCCTTAATTGGACAAAATTATTTTAGGAAGTAATATCATGATGGTCAGAATTGAAATCGAGTTAGCATAAAATTAGAATCAAGCATTTTACTCACGCTTTACTTGAAAATTGTTCGAAACTCGATGAAAAAGACTTTACTTGAATATTATATGATATTCTAAAAACTGAAGTAGGAAAAGGTAAATATTTGAACTTTAGCAAGGAGGCAAGGACCCAAAACATTTGAAGGATGTAGGTAATGTTTCAGTAATTACATATGAAAAGAATAATAACTTCATCAACATAATTTCAATTTAATTATAAATAATTTGGATTTCTTTTAAGAAGAAAAAAAAATGTTATCCAAATAAATGATTGTAAAAATAAATATACACGAGGGTGACACTACTTCTGCATTTTCGAAACCTCAACCAGCACCGTTGACAGTCTCACACCATACTAACAAAGCTGCAGTGCGGCCAGCACAAAACTAGAGTCTATTCCACCCTTGTCAAACAAGACCATTTTATATCCACAACACTTGGTCATCCCCACCTCCAATGCTTCATGTCCCCACCTCCAATGCTTCATGTTATTTCTACCGTAGTCTCCTCCACCCATAGTTCATTCAACATGCACTGCCCCAATTGCACAAAGAAAAGCTCCTTCACCCTCAACATGATCGTAGATATCCTTTTCTTACTTACACTTCTATTTCCATATCCTTATCCAACGCTCTAATGTTCCACAGCTACTTGCGCAACCATAAGTTCAACATGCTCATCAAAATATGTATATATATATATATATATATATATATATATATATAGAGAGAGAGAGAGAGAGAGAGAGTGAGTGAGTGTATGAACTAGCACGTCTGTCAATGATTTACAGATATACGATCAACATGCAAAACCCGCAACACATGATCTAATCTAACGCGACTTGAGTGACGTACCACTAGTCATATAATACTATAGCTTAGCACAGCTCCGAGAATATTAAAAACCATAATACAATTATATAAATCTAATTTACAACATATATGGTCTCATGTAATTCTACTGTTGAGGGGGTGGAGGCCTTCCGGCCAGAACAAGTTGACAAACTTCCTCCCTAATAGCCTATTCTGTTCTTTCTATTAATTCTTCAGTTTGAATTATCTGATTAAGAAAGTACTGTTGATTGTATTCACTAAAGGTAGGATTCTGACTGTAGAAACGATATTGAACTATTCGTTCTCTATGATAATCTAATATTTGATTTAGAAACACATAATAATTAATGGACATAAAACATAAAGACGAAAAGATACTTACAAAACACACGAAGCTTTTATTTATCTTCACAGAAGGATTACAAGAGAAGACTGAAAATATGTAAAACTTAGTATGCCTCAACAATGGGTGAAGGCTCCCTTAAATAAGAAAACGAAGAACAAAAGTGAAACAGGTGGCGTGTCCTAGATGGATGATGGAGTCGTTTATCCTGTCTCCAATTATTCTTCATGAGTGGTGCTACTGTTGGACTTTAATTAAAGCTAAAGTGGACGCATGCCTAGCTTTAATAAAGTTGATACTGTTTTTCTCTGCCGACACTAGTAGTGGCATATTTGGTGGATTGTTTGCTGGAATTGTCGAGTTGCTTTTTTGACTACTTTTGTAAAGTTGTGGTAGAGAGTCTGCCGACACTCCATTTCCTGTTCAAGCATCCTCTAGTATGTATCATTATCTGATACCTTTAGCTTTTGCCTTTTCCTTTTTTGTCCTGTTCTATTTTTTCGGATATCATGCTGGTTAAGGAGTCCCAAAAATCTCCAATGGTGGGGTCCTCTCCAGTAGGTTCTTCTTCTGGTTCTTGACTTTCTCCTGCAAGTACGCTGAAAGTATTATCATCCTGTTCTGAGCTAGCATGACTGCTTGCAGATTTCATAGATTTGTCATCTTGAGCTAAGGATTAGAGAAATTGATCTTTCATGAAATTCATAGCTTTGACAATTAATTATGTATCACTTAAATCAGGATATTTCTGCTTTAATTATGTTTGAACCTTAATAAAAGGGTTTACTGAAGAAGAAGGAAGAGCCTTAGGAATGGCATCAAAACAGGCTTGAGTATGGGCTTTAATTGTTTTGACTAATTCTGGTAAAGTAGGATTCATTCCTTTATCCCACCATTTGGTAAAGAAAACTCTTTTGAGTCGAGGGATTTTATTCTAGTAATCACACTGTAAATCCCATTTCCATATCCAAGGGATATTAAAACGGATTATGAAATGAATTGCAGATTTGCACATAGAAATGCCTTTATTTGCTGGTAAATGGGAATAGGCAATTTGCCAATCCTTGAATACTGTTTGAATAATTTCTAGTAGGGTTTCTACTGTTATTCCAAATTTATCCTACCAAACGAAGAACCAATTTGGTAATTCGTTTATAAGAACATTAGGACATATACGGATAAACCATGAATGATTTCTAATTGGATTCTGATAATAAAATACATAAGTAAAGGAATCAATATAATCCCAATAACTGTATTTTTTTTCTTTGTTTGAATGATCAAATGTTCTGGTAGAATGAGGATGCATGCCCCATGTAGCAATAGGCATGATATTTCTGATTGTGACTTTACTGTAAGTAATAGGACTAGTTGTCCTAGATGGATCATGGAGGTTTAATCTCCATGGATGCTGTTTCGATCATTATGCCTTCATAGACATATCTATACTGGTCAAAATGAGGGGAAAATTGCTGGGTAGCAAGATACCTACGTTTAATTTCCCATGGATCATTCATCCATTTCTCATCATTCTGTTCAATGTAAAGTACTGTTTCCTCACAATTACTGTTAAAGATGTATTTTTCTGGGGTTACCAGTACATCTTTTGTTGTTTGGCTAGGAGAAGCCTCAGGAATACTGTTTTGGGTGTTTAAACTTGTATAATACTGTTGATTTCTGCCTCGGCCACAGTCTCGTCCTCGGCTGTTCATTAACCCTACAAATATTCTCTGGTTAGAAAATCTGGTAAAGAATTTTGTTCTCCTTTGATATATTCAATATCAAAGTCAAATACTGATAAAATACTTTGCCAAGAAGCAAATATTTGCTTGGATGCAAGATTTTGAACATCTTTTTTAAAAATCTGTTTAGCTGCAGAACAATCAACACGAATTAGAAAATGCTGATTTAAAAAATCACCCTGAAATTTTAGAACACATTTAACAATAGCTAAACATTCCTGTTTAATAGTAGGATAGTTTAAAACTGGTCCTTTCCAGGTTCCTGATGCAAATCTTACAAGTTCTTCCTTGTTTCTATTAGGATTAAACTGTTTCAAAATTCCTCCATAACCTTGATTGGAAGCATCTGTTTCTACAATCTTCTTCCATTCAGGGTTTGGTAAGGATAAACAATGTAACTGTTTTACTTTTGATTTTATTAACTTTATAGCTTGTGTATGCTGGTCAGACCATGGTAAAGGATTCTTTCGTAGTCTGGTAAATAGTATAGCAGCATCTTTTGACAATTGCGGATAAAATTCTCTTATATAATTAAGATTTCCTAAAAATCTTTGTAATTGAGTTTTATCTTTTATTTCATCTGGAAATTTAGAATCGAATTCAATACTTCTATCAATCGGAATAATAGTACCATTATTAATAGTATGACCAAGAAACCTTACAGTTGTTTGGAAAAGTTTCATTTTTGGTGCAGAAATAACTAATCCATTTCTGATAACAACATTTTTAAATATGTTTAAATGTTTAAAATGCTGGTCTATAGAGGATGAAAATATAAGAACATCATCGATATAACATATGGTGAATGAAGAATAAAGATTAAATATATCATTCATAATATGTTGGAATTGAGAAGGGCCATTTTTTACTCCAAATGGTAACACGTTCCATTCATAATGTCCAAATGGTACTATAAAAGCTGTTTTATACCTATCTTGTTCAGCAATTTGAATCTGCCAAAATCTTGATTTAAGATCAAATTTAGAAAAGACTATAGCATCATATAGTCTATCTAATAGGTCTTTTTTATTTGGAATAGGATATCTGATCCATTTTAAAACATTATTTAGGGGTTTATAATTGATAATTGATCTAGGCACTCCTCTTTCAATTTCTGCATTTTTATTGACATAAAATGTTGTACAACTCCAAGGGGAGTGACTTGGTCTTATTAATTGTTTTTATAATAACATATCTATTTTTCTTTTGCATAGGTCTAGATAAGCCTTTTTCATTTGGCTTGGTCTAGCCTTGGTAGGTATGTTTTTCTTATTAAATTCAGGAATATACGATAAGAAAATAATATGTTTTTTCCTTTCCCAAAAAGCATTGGGAGTTGTGCCACATATTTCTGTTTGAAAATCCTGAAGTATAAGTTTAATCTTATTTTGTAAAGAGGGTTGATGAATTTTCTGTTCAGTAGTAAGAAATTGAATTTCTTTTTGAATAAAATTTATCTGTTTTTCTTTAAAATAAACAAGATCTTTTAATTGATCTAATTCTTTAGTATAGGGTCTGGTTATAAATTCAAATATAATTTTTCTGTTATTTATGGTTGTATGAATGCCTAAAGCATCAATCTTGGTTATAGGCATAAGCAAGCATAAAAAATGAGTTCCTAATATTATGTTTTGAGACATGTTTTTAACTAGGACAAAAGATGTTGGTAAGAAAATTCCTTGATTACAGATAAAAACTTCTGGTATTTTATAATTGATATTCATAGAGTTTCCACTTGCACTTACTAAAGATTGAGTGGTTTTCTAAAAATATTTGGTAGGAATTAAACCTTCTTGAATACAGTTCATATCTGCACCACTATCAACAAGTGCAATAGCATCTCTGATTATAAAGTCTGGTTTAATAATAAATGTTATTCTGATATACCATTTTTGAAAGGTTACTTGATTAAGTAACATTAGATATTGATCATCTTTTGTATTTGAAGATTCTGGTATTTCTTCAGAATGATTCTCTGTATTAGTTACCTTTTGTCTTATATTATTTAAATCTTGAATAATTATTTGATCTGTTATTTGAAGCTGTTTAACTTCATTTGTTAATATATTTATTTCTGTTTTTAAGTCTTGGATCGAAACAGGTCTTTCTTTTATAAGGTTTGTCTTCATTCGATCTAAAACTTCTTTTAGGCTATAATTATTGGGAATTATAGGTTCTGTTTTTTGAGTATCATTTTGATGACACATTTCTAAAAATCTTATCTTCATCTCCGGGTTTTTAATTTGATCAGCAAGATCAAACATAGTTTTTTGTTCACTGGTTAAAACATTTATACCTGGTTTACCTAAGTCAAGACCATTCATTTGGATAATGGCTTTTAAATAATTAACTTCAGATTTGCAACCTCCTGTACAAATATCTTCACTATTATCATTTTCATTTTCTGAATTACTAGATTCAGTTTCTGTTTGAGAATAAATTTCAGCTAGTTCATCCTCAGAAGAACTGGTGTCTGTTTCAATATCTGTGTCAGAAATACAATTAAGTATGGATTGTTGAATTTTATCTTCAACACTTAATTCATTCATTTTCTGTTTTAATTTTGTTCTACATTTATTAGCATAGTGTCCTGTGGCTCCACATTTATAGCATTTTATTTGGGATTTATCTTTCTTAGGATATTTTCTTCTTCTTTGCTTTCAATGTGGTCTAGGGTTTTCAAAAGTTTTATTATATCTGCTAGATTTCTTTGAATAATATCTCTTCTTATGTTTTTTAGAAGGATAAGAATTTTTCTGTTTTCGAGAAGGATATTGAAGCTTAATATCATAAGCAAATTGATCACAAAATTCTCCTAATTCTTTTCTCTTAGTTAAATTCTGTTTTTTCATTAACTGTTGTAATTTTATATCATTACATAAAGATAATCCTTCTTCAATAACGATGGCAATTAAATGGCCATAAGATTACTGGTTATAGGGGATAGTCATCCTATTATTCTGGTCTCTTAATTTCTTTCTAACCTTTTTAGCAAAAAGATTAGAAAGGCCATCAATAAATTTGACTTTCCAATGTTCACTATTAGCATCACTTCTTTGCATGACTCTCATGAGGAAAACATCTTTATACCATCTAAAATGGGATAAAGATGGACATCTAAGATTCTGTAAGACCTCTTTATCTCTATCAGCATTTGACACAGTTGGTCCTATGAAATGAAGTACAATAGCTTATATCAAAGTATAACAAGCATCCTGTATTTGAGTTTGAGCCTGAGTTTCAGGGTTTGTCTCAATTTTTACGGCTTCTGTGATTTCATTCTTTTGTGCTTGTGTAAGGACATTATCAAACCATCCTTTTAGGACTCCTGTCATACCATTAATTATAAAACGACAGATTTGTTGATCTCTATTATCATTCTGTTTACAAACTGTTGCATACATTAGTATATGATGTATTGTTTTAAATATTTGATATTCAGATTTTCCATCAATATTCCATTCATATATTGTTTTACCATGATAAGATTTTTGTGAATGGAGAAAATCTTCCTCATAAAGAATATCTTGAGGAGTGGGTCTCGGATAATAATAACGACTAGGTCCTGTTAAGGCCATACGATTAGTAGGTCCTTTATCATAAGAGATCTTGTTGAAGTTCTTCATATCATTTAATTCATTTTGAATTTCGAATATTTGGGATATTGAATAATCTTCGGATTCATTACCATCCTTTTGAGCCATCATGTTAATTTGTTTATCCTTTGAAGTTTCTGTTTTTCCCAAAAGAGATTTTATAAACTGATTTTCTTGTATTTCTAAGGCTTTCATTTTTTCAGTAAGACTGGTCATGAATTTGTCTTCTTTTTTAGTAGAATATAATTTAAAATTTTTAATTTCAAGAGGTGGTTTTATATTTACTGGTTGAATTTCCAAAGATTTATTTTTAGGAGTAACTTGGCATTTATTAATTATTTGTGTAGATTGTTCTTCAATTCTTTTCAGAAGTCTAGTATTCTCTTCTATCCTGATTTCCTATAGTTTGTAGGAAAAGATTTGTATAATTATTCTGTTTATTAACTTGTAGAATATCTCTTACATGAAGTAAATGTTCCTGGTGACGAGGGTTATTTTCTTGAACATCAACATACGGGTTAATAACTAAAGGAACTTGATTGTGATCCTTATTAGAGGCAAGTTCTAGGGACATAGGTGGAGTATGAATACTTTTAATTATTTGTCCTTTTGTTGTTATCCAATCTTTTTGGATTCCTGTTAAAACATTTAATTGTTCTTCAGTATGTATAGTTTTGGCTATATTACTATACCATTATGGGAATGATATAATACATTGATTTTTCTCAAGATAATCATAATACTGTATTTTAATTTGTTTAAGTTGTTCAGAATTATGATTATTGAAATACCATTCTCTGAAATCTTCATATTTTTCTTGCATAAAATTCTGATTAAGATTCTTTCTTATTTCACTATTTGGTGTAAAATCCATTAAATATTAAATTTCATATCACTAGATGTTGGGCTATTAGACCTTCTGCTGTTGGTTTCATAAACACCATGAGGTATTTGATTTTCTGATAAATGAATTCCTTTAATATAGTCTTCAAGATTGATTGTTTCTTTAGTAGATTCATTACTAGATTTTCTAGAAGACAATCCCTGATTAATTGATTCTAAGGGTTCTGCAGTTGATCTTCTTAATGAAGATTCTGGGAATTCAATATTTTAAGGTCTATAACTGTTACTAGAAAGGCTTCTAGTTAAGGGTTTTTGGAATTGAAGGTAAATATTTCCTTCTCGGGTTTGTATAACATCTTCTATTGAATGTCTTACTATAGGTCTAGTTGGTATGGCATTAGGAATTTGCCATTATTTAGGAAAAGTAATCTCTTCCCAAGGGATCATACGAGGTCTGACCACTTGGCTGTTGAAGAGATTGGTATCAATAAGGACCGTTTGTCCTTGTTCTGTTTGTTTTTTGGTGTAAGGATTTAAGGTTGATAAAACTTAAGGTGTAATCTGTAAAGTATAGCAAAGGGTGGAGAACCTGGGAGATACTCATAACCATGAGATAAAACTCTCAATTCTAAAACTTTAGACAGATTACTGTCTGCTAGAGCTATACTTAAGTTTGGATATATATTAAAATAGACTGGTCCATGAGACAGACTGGTCTCAATATCACCTATCAAGGATGCCTTCCAGTTTAAACAACGTCCATCTCTAAGAGTACATTGTATACTGTTATTTTGACCAAGTAAAGTCAAAGGTTTAAAAGCAATTTGAACAAGTCCAATATGAACATATTTATATTTACGCATAAAAGGAAATAAATCTTGTATATGCAGTAAATAAATTATTTCATCATTATTCTGTAAAGGAACAGCTCAAAAGTCTTAATAACCTTTTTACTGGTAAAATCAAAATATCCGATTTTATAAATTGTTTCTGGTTTAACATCAGGTATGGTGTAAGACCCCGAATTTTATGAAATACAAAATTTAATTTTTCTTCATATATATATTTTTTTGAAACAGTAAGTGGTTAAATTAACAAAATTGAAAGTTCCGGATGTTATGTGCAAATTTTGTTTTGTCGGACAATATTCGCTTTGTCGGGGAATATTCGTTTGGTCGGGGAATATTCGTGCCGTACGACGGCGCCGAAATAATAAATTATTGGTGGACCCCACAACGGAATATTTGTCGGATATAGAAAACGACAGAAGTAACCTTTTTAAATAAAAATAGTCAACGGAACTGTTAAAATACCGGTGATAAAAGAATAGTAGCATACGGTAGTTTATGGTATTTTCTGTAGCACACGGTACTCTACAGTAACACACGGTATTGCATAGTGTCTCATATTATTGGTCTGATAATTGACACCGTAACTGTTACGCATCATTTCATCGATAATTGTCACTGCATAATATTTTATATTATCAATTCAATAATTGTTGTTACACAGTATTTTGCATTATTGATTTAATAATTGTCATTACACTGTATTTTATATCATTGAGTCAATAATTGTTGTTGCACTGTTTTTAAAATTATTGAACCTAATAATTGTCACAGTAACATATGCACAGTAATTCACATTATTGAATCAATAATTGTCATTACACAGTAACGTATGCTTTATTTTACATTATTGTTATCTCTATTATGATGTTATTTAAACAGTTGTATTTCATTAATTTATTGACTTGATATCTAAGAGCTAACTATACTGTATTTATAACAATTAGTCATAATAATTGAATTGATAAAGTTATTTGTTTATAATATAAAGTTAGGTGATTATTAGGTGATATGAAATGAATGGTGTAGATTAAAGTGTGAATTATTGTTGAATAATTGAATTGATTTGTTTATAATATAAAGTTAGGTGATTATTAGGTGATATGAAATGAATGGTGTAGATTAAAGTGTGAATTATTGTTGAATAATTAAATTGATTTGTTTATAATATAAAGTTAGGTGATTATTAGGTGATATGAAATGAATGGTGTAGATTAAAGATAATATAATATTTGAAATGGATGGTGTAGATTAAAAGGTGATCTTTAAATGAATGGTTTAGATTAAATGAATGATAAGATTTTTGGCTATAAATAGAAGCATTAACTTAAGGATTTTTCATAAACTTCCTTACTTGTTCTTTCTTTCTCTCTCTAAATACTTCTTGTGAAAGTTCTCTCTAAGTGTGCTTAAGTCATCTTGAGTATTTGTGAAGATCTATAAGTATACGTGTACTGTTCAAGTTAATCAACCTCATTTAAATCAATATCCAGTCACGTGTTACGGTAAGGGATACCATCTTTTTCATCTTCCATTATTCAAACATACTATGGTAAGGGATTATCATTATTTGATTCTCGATAATAATATTGTTTCTTCCTTACTCATAAGACGTGCCTTTTATTTCCATGTATTAAATTGTGGGAATAACCTTACGGAGCGGATTGCCGCCTGTTGGTGAATAACCTTTCGTATTCATTCATTATTAATCTCTGAGAATAACCTTACGGAGCGGATTGCCGCCTGTTTGGTGAATAACTCTTTGTACTCAAATTCTATTAAATTGTGGGAATAACCTTACGGAGCGGATTGCCGCCTGTTGGTGAATAACCTTTCGTATTCATTTATTATTAATCTCTGAGAATAACCTTACGGAGCGGATTGCCGCCTGTTTGGTGAATAACTCTTTGTACTCAAATTATATTAAATTGTGGGAATAACCTTACGGAGCGGATTGCCGCCTGTTGGTGAATAACCCTTTGTATTAATTTCCTTCACCTTTTGTTAATCAAACCTGCTACGGTAAGGGATATTATTTTCTTTCATACTCCTAAATCAAAATTTATTATGGAACTATTGCTTCTATAATTCCTGAAAATATTATATGTTCCATAATAGTTGAACTTCATTATTTCAACTGAACCTTCCTATTTACGTGAACCTTTCTATTGAATTGTAACCGTTATTCTGAACTGTGGATCTTGAATTTCACTCCACATCATGTTGACAATTTGGACATTATTTGAATCTGTACAAAGTAAACTTTCGATACTTATTGTTATCCTATTTCTTCTGTTCATCATTTATATCATTCTAATCATCCAAAAATCAAGCTGTTGTGAATATCTGTGGCCGGGGGCACAGATGTGATATATTTGTTGAACAGATGATAGGTTAAAGGCGATATAATAGGTTAAAGGCGATACATCTGTTCGGTGTCTTTTATGGCACGTGGTGAATGTTCTCTTTGGCCCGTAGTGCAAAGATGAACTGTTGTTTGGTATGATTATGACCAAAGGCTGAATCTGGTATAATCATGACCGTTGGTGCTATATTGAATATCTTTGGCCCGTAGTACAAAGATGAACTGTTGATGTGCATGATTATGATCAGGAACTGTGAATTTGTATTATCTTGACTAATGATATTTCAGATGATAAAAGTTGATGATGTTTTTCCTAAAAAGAGAACCGAGTGGACATTATAGTCTGCATTATTCTTCTAATAGATTACTCATTCCGCTGCTATTATTGATCTGAACGTTGTTTAAGAATTTAACTGCAGTTTTTGATATAAACCTTGTAGTCTATTGTATTCTATCAAGAACTCAACTGTTGAAGGCTAATGATAATTTATTCGTCATTATCTTAGTCATGATATTTCTTACTGGGCTATTTGAGCTCACCCTTTCTTTTGTTCCATTGTTTTTCAACAGGAGATGAAAACATAACAGGGTCTAGCCGGGGAATGGAGTGAGGGTCCGAGGAATAGTTATCATAGTCTTCACGTTTTGTAAAATAGTGTGGCAATAATAGTGAAGACTTAGTTGTGTATTATTATACACTGTATTGTTGTACGTTGTGCTTTGTTGTAATAATTTTGTTGTAGTCTTTTGACGACTCAAGTTTGGGCTGTGTGGGCCCAGATTTGGGGGCGTCACAGTTGGCATCAGAGCTTAGGGATATGATCTTTAATGGAGATCTGGGGTTAGAACTAGGAGGGGAGAGACGAATAGAATCAGTCACTAGTGTGTCCTACCTAAAATAGATTTTATTATCTAATGAGTCGATTTGAATGTAGGAACATGAAGTGATGAGTCAGTTTATTTGAACTAACATTTATTTTGTGACCACAGTTTAGTATGGCATCTGAAAATCAAGAGGTTAACTATGGAATGCCTGAAGCAAATGTAGCCGAGAATCAAGAGGCCCCAAACAATCCTCCTGCCAACTCAGGAAATAATGTTCCTGATAACATGATGAACGATGGATTCTTTAGGAATTTCATGCAGTTCATACAGAATCAAGGAAGAGGAAATCCAGTCAATAATAACGGTAGAAACGCTGGCAATTTGAGGATGGTCACTGTTAAGCAATTTAAAGAATTAGGACCACCTGAATTCCACGGGAAGCCTGACCCACTCAAAGCGGAGGCATGGCTAAAGCAGACGACAAAAATACTTGATGTTTTACAATGCGCTGATGATCAGAAGGTGCCATTTGCCACTTTTATGTTACGAGGTGAGGCGGACCATTGGTGGGAAGCGGTAAAACGTATCCAACCTTCAGCACTCGAAATGTCTTGGACAGAATTCGAAGAACTGTTTAACGAGAAGTATTTCCCAGAAAGCATCCGCCATATGAAAGAGGTGGAATTCATTAAGCTGGAGCAGGGAAACATGACAGTCTCCCAATATGAAGCCAAGTTTGCCGAGTTATCTCGCTTTGCCACCCATCTTGTGGATGACGAAGCACGAATGAGTCGGATGTTCCTAAGAGGTTTGAGATTCAAAATTCGTCAACAACTTAGCTCTCATAAATTTAGTTTGTATTCAGATGTTGTAGATAGGGCTCAAAGGGTGGAGCAAACAGATGAAACATTGCAGCCAAGAGTTAATGATCAGCATAGAGAAAGGAGTGACAACAACCACAGGAACGAGAACCATCGAGGAGGTAACCAACACTTCGGTGGTAATTCCATACCAAATAACAGAAGAGGAGAATCTAGTGGGAACAATTTCAAAAGAAAGAGATTCCATAATAATTATGGAAGGGCACCAGCACCAGTACCAACACCAGCACCGACCCCAGTTTCAAGGGGAGAAGATCGACCACCAGTGAGATACTATAGGTGTGGTCAGGAAGGTCACATCAGCCCAAACTGTACACTGCAGTCCAAAAAGTGCTACAGTTGTGGGAAAGAGGGTCATCTTGCGCGGTTCTGTCCTGCCACAAAATCAAGTCCAGCTGCAATGATGATACCAAAAGCTAGCGCGGATAAGGGAAAATCTGTAGTTCAAGGGAGAGCTTTTGTTGTGACATCCCAAATGGCGCGAAACTCGAACGAGGTGATAACCGGTAAGCTATTCATAAATTCTCGTGAAGTCTACGCTTTGTTAGATACTGGCTCTACCCATTCTTTTATCTCACCTGCATGTGCTCAGCGTTTAAACTTAACTCCTGAAAATTTGGACTTTGACTTATCAGTTGAAACCCCATTAGGAGAAATGACCATTACATCTACTGTCTATAAATCTTGCCTAGTTCAAATCAACAACCTCACATTACCTGTTGACCTTATTTCTTTGGAGATGCATGAATTTGATGTGATTTTAGGAATTGATTGGTTGACTACCCATCATGCTAAAATTGATTGTTTTCATAAGATTATTAGTTTTCATATTCCTAATCAACCTGTCATGCAAATTCAAGCAACTAAACCATTGAAATCTATAACTGTTATTTCTAGCCATAAAGCCATTCGTTTATTGAAAAACGGATGTCAAGCCTTTTTAGCTCATGTCACTGATTTGAACAAAAATACGTCAAACTTAAATGATATTCCCATTGTTAATGAGTTTCCTGACGTTTTTCCTGAAGAACTTCCTGGCTTACCCCCAAACCGTGAAATTGATTTTTATATTGATCTTGAACCCGGTACCAAGCCCATTTCCAAAGCTCCCTACCGAATGGCTCCCATTGAACTTCAAGAGTTAAAAGTCCAACTACAGGAATTGTTGGATACCGGTTTCATTCGTCCGAGTGCATCACCTTGGGGTGCTCCTGTTCTATTTGTGAAGAAGAAAGACGGGAGTATGAGATTGTGCATTGACTACCGAGAATTGAACCATGTCACCATCAAGAACAGGTACCCGTTACCTCGGATTGATGACATGTTTGATCAATTGCAAGGCGCTCAACATTTCTCAAAGATTGATCTCCGTTCTGGATATCATCAGTTAAAGGTTAAAGCTGAGGACATTCCAAAGACTGCTTTCAGAACTCGTTATGGGCATTATGAGTTCTTAGTCATGCCTTTTGGACTAACTAATGCTCCTGCAGCTTTCATGGACATGATGAACCGGATATTCAAGGAACATTTGGATCATTTTGTGGTTGTCTTTATTGATGACATCCTCATATACTCCAAGAGTCGCGAGGATCATGAACAACACCTGAGATTGATACTACAAAAGCTCCGTGAAAACAAATTATATGCCAAGTTGAAGAAATGTGAGTTCTGGCTTGAGGAGGTCGCGTTTCTTGGGCATGTGATTTCTAGTCAAGGAATATCAGTCGATCCTGCGAAGATTGAAACGGTACTAAATTGGGAACAACCCAAAACAGTAACCGAAGTCCGAAGTTTTCTGGGTCTAGCTGGTTATTATCGGAGATTCGTAGAAGGATTTTCTCGAATCGCCACTCCATTAACGCAGCTTACTCGGAAAAGCACAAAATTCATATGGAGCGAGGAATGCGAGAAAAGTTTCCAAGAACTCAAGAAGAGACTGGTTTCAGCTCCTGTTCTGACCATACCATCAGGATCAGGAGAATTTGTTATCTACAGCGATGCTTCTGGCAAAGGTCTAGGCTGTGTCCTTATGCAACATGGAAAGGTTATAGCCTACGCCTCTCGACAACTCAAAGATTATGAGAAAAATTATCCTACTCATGATCTAGAGTTGGCAGCAGTCGTTTTCGCGTTGAAGATCTGGAGACACTACTTGTACGGAGAAAAAGTGGATATCTATACGGATCATAAAAGTCTCAAGTATTTCTTCACCCAGAAGGAACTCAACATGCGACAACGACGTTGGCTTGAGCTGTTAAAGGATTATGACCACACAATCCAGTATCACCCGGGAAAGGCGAACGTTGTAGCTGACGCTTTGAGCAGAAAATCTTATGCAAGTACAAGTGCACTGCTGACAACACAAAAGTGTATTTTGTACGACTTGCAAAAGATGGAGATAGAGCTAAAGACACCAGGGACCCGCTCGAAGATTGCTCACGTGCGAGTAGAACCAACTTTAATCGATAAAATTAAAGCTGCTCAAGCTACCGATCCGGAACTGATAAACATGATAAAGAAAGTACAAGAAGGTGCCATTCCCGAAGCAAGAATCGACGAGAAAGGAATACTTCGAGTCAACTCTCGACTCTGTGTTCCTAACGATCCTGAATTAAAGCATAAAATCATGATGGAGGCACACAACACGCCGTTTGCAATCCACCCAGGAGGTACCAAGATGTATCGAGATCTTCGACATACATTTTGGTGGAACAATATGAAAAGAGAGATTGCAGAGTTTATCTCAAGGTGCCTAACTTGTCAACGTGTCAAGGCAGAGCATCAAGTTCCTAAAGGTCCATTACAATCACTTGAAGTTCCCGAATGGAAGTGGGAACACATCAATATGGACTTCGTGACGGGTCTTCCAAAAGTTTCTCAAGGCTTAGATGCAATTTGGGTGATCGTAGATAGATTGACCAAATCTGCTCATTTCTTGCCTATACGAGAAAACTTTTCACTTGAACGTCTTGCCGGTATGTACATAAATGAGATCGTGAGATTGCATGGCATGCCAGTTTCCATAGTTTCTGATCGGGATCCTAGATTCACTTCACGCTTTTGGATCAGTCTACAAAAAGCTATGGGCACTGAACTACGTTTTAGTTCTGCATACCATCCTCAAACGGACGGACAATCGGAAAGGACGATCCAGACCCTCGAAGATCTTTTGAGACTTTATGTATTAGACTTCAAAGGAAGTTGGGATAAGTACTTGCCGTTGGTGGAATTTTCTTACAACAACAGTTACCAAGCAAGCATAGGCATGGCTCCATTCGAGGCATTGTATGGAAGGAAGTGTCGCTCTCCAATATGTTGGAATGAGGTAGGAGAAGCAAAATTGTTGGGACCCGAGTTGGTACGCTTGACGACCGAAAAGATCCAAATGATCCGACAACGAATACAGACCGCACAAGAACGACAAAAGAGTTATGTTGATCTTCATCGGAGAGACGAAAGTTTCAACGTCGGAGATCATGTATTCTTACGTGTTTCTCCATGGAAAGGGGTTACGAGATTCGGAAAGAGAGGAAAGCTTAACCCTCGATTTATTGGCCCATTTGAAATCCTCGATCGAATAGGAACCGTAGCCTACAGACTAGCCCTACCACCAAGTATGTCTCGCATCCATAACGTTTTTCACATATCTATGTTACGTAAATATGTGAAGGACCCAAACCACGTCATTGAGTTAGAACCAGACGTTATAGCAGAAGATTTAACATACGAGGAGGTACCTGTTAAGATCCTGGATAAGAAGGAGCAGATCCTACGCTCAAAGGTTATACCTCAAGTTAAGGTTTTATGGAGGAACCAAGATACTGAGGAAATGACCTGGGAGCTAGAATCTGAGATGAAATCTAAGTATCCTTACCTCTTCGATATGTCAGGTACGTCAATTTCGGGGACGAAATTTCATAAGGAGGGGAGGTTGTAAGACCCCGAATTTTATGAAATACAAAATTTAATTTTTCTTCATATATATATTTTTTTGAAACAGTAAGTGGTTAAATTAACAAAATTGAAAGTTAAGGATGTTATGTGCAAATTTTATTTTGTCGGACAATATTCGCTTTGTCGGGGAATATTCGTTTGGTCGGGGAATATTCGTGCCGTACGACGGCGCCGAAATAATAAATTATTGGTGGACCCCACAACGGAATATTTGTCGGATATAGAAAACGACAGAAGTAACCTTTTTAAATAAAAATAGTCAACGGAACTGTTAAAATACCGGTGATAAAAGAATAGTAGCATACGGTAGTTTATGGTATTTTCTGTAGCACACGGTACTCTACAGTAACACACGGTATTGCATAGTGTCTCATATTATTGGTCTGATAATTGACACCGTAACTGTTACGCATCATTTCATCGATAATTGTCACTGCATAATATTTTATATTATCAATTCAATAATTGTTGTTACACAGTATTTTGCATTATTGATTTAATAATTGTCATTACACTGTATTTTATATCATTGAGTCAATAATTGTTGTTGCACTGTTTTTAAAATTATTGAACCTAATAATTGTCACAGTAACATATGCACAGTAATTCACATTATTGAATCAATAATTGTCATTACACAGTAACGTATGCTTTATTTTACATTATTGTTATCTCTATTATGATGTTATTTAAACAGTTGTATTTCATTAATTTATTGACTTGATATCTAAGAGCTAACTATACTGTATTTATAACAATTAGTCATAATAATTGAATTGATAAAGTTATTTGTTTATAATATAAAGTTAGGTGATTATTAGGTGATATGAAATGAATGGTGTAGATTAAAGTGTGAATTATTGTTGAATAATTGAATTGATTTGTTTATAATATAAAGTTAGGTGATTATTAGGTGATATGAAATGAATGGTGTAGATTAAAGTGTGAATTATTGTTGAATAATTAAATTGATTTGTTTATAATATAAAGTTAGGTGATTATTAGGTGATATGAAATGAATGGTGTAGATTAAAGATAATATAATATTTGAAATGGATGGTGTAGATTAAAAGGTGATCTTTAAATGAATGGTTTAGATTAAATGAATGATAAGATTTTTGGCTATAAATAGAAGCATTAACTTAAGGATTTTTCATAAACTTCCTTACTTGTTCTTTCTTTCTCTCTCTAAATACTTCTTGTGAAAGTTCTCTCTAAGTGTGCTTAAGTCATCTTGAGTATTTGTGAAGATCTATAAGTATACGTGTACTGTTCAAGTTAATCAACCTCATTTAAATCAATATCCAGTCACGTGTTACGGTAAGGGATACCATCTTTTTCATCTTCCATTATTCAAACATACTATGGTAAGGGATTATCATTATTTGATTCTCGATAATAATATTGTTTCTTCCTTACTCATAAGACGTGCCTTTTATTTCCATGTATTAAATTGTGGGAATAACCTTACGGAGCGGATTGCCGCCTGTTGGTGAATAACCTTTCGTATTCATTCATTATTAATCTCTGAGAATAACCTTACGGAGCGGATTGCCGCCTGTTTGGTGAATAACTCTTTGTACTCAAATTCTATTAAATTGTGGGAATAACCTTACGGAGCGGATTGCCGCCTGTTGGTGAATAACCTTTCGTATTCATTTATTATTAATCTCTGAGAATAACCTTACGGAGCGGATTGCCGCCTGTTTGGTGAATAACTCTTTGTACTCAAATTATATTAAATTGTGGGAATAACCTTACGGAGCGGATTGCCGCCTGTTGGTGAATAACCCTTTGTATTAATTTCCTTCACCTTTTGTTAATCAAACCTGCTACGGTAAGGGATATTATTTTCTTTCATACTCCTAAATCAAAATTTATTATGGAACTATTGCTTCTATAATTCCTGAAAATATTATATGTTCCATAATAGTTGAACTTCATTATTTCAACTGAACCTTCCTATTTACGTGAACCTTTCTATTGAATTGTAACCGTTATTCTGAACTGTGGATCTTGAATTTCACTCCACATCATGTTGACAATTTGGACATTATTTGAATCTGTACAAAGTAAACTATCGATACTTATTGTTATCCTATTTCTTCTGTTCATCATTTATATCATTCTAATCATCCAAAAATCAAGCTGTTGTGAATATCTGTGGCCGGGGGCACAGATGTGATATATTTGTTGAACAGATGATAGGTTAAAGGCGATATAATAGGTTAAAGGCGATACATCTGTTCGGTGTCTTTTATGGCACGTGGTGAATGTTCTCTTTGGCCCGTAGTGCAAAGATGAACTGTTGTTTGGTATGATTATGACCAAAGGCTGAATCTGGTATAATCATGACCGTTGGTGCTATATTGAATATCTTTGGCCCGTAGTACAAAGATGAACTGTTGATGTGCATGATTATGATCAGGAACTGTGAATTTGTATTATCTTGACTAATGATATTTCAGATGATAAAAGTTGATGATGTTTTTCCTAAAAAGAGAACCGAGTGGACATTATAGTCTGCATTATTCTTCTAATAGATTACTCATTCCGCTGCTATTATTGATCTGAACGTTGTTTAAGAATTTAACTGCAGTTTTTGATATAAACCTTGTAGTCTATTGTATTCTATCAAGAACTCAACTGTTGAAGGCTAATGATAATTTATTCGTCATTATCTTAGTCATGATATTTCTTACTGGGCTATTTGAGCTCACCCTTTCTTTTGTTCCATTGTTTTTCAACAGGAGATGAAAACATAACAGGGTCTAGCCGGGGAATGGAGTGAGGGTCCGAGGAATAGTTATCATAGTCTTCACGTTTTGTAAAATAGTGTGGCAATAATAGTGAAGACTTAGTTGTGTATTATTATACACTGTATTGTTGTACGTTGTGCTTTGTTGTAATAATTTTGTTGTAGTCTTTTGACGACTCAAGTTTGGGCTGTGTGGGCCCAGATTTGGGGGCGTCACATATGGTCCATTTGTCTAATGACTCTTTTACGTCCTGGTAAGCTATAAGTTCAGTTGCTTCTGAAGTAGAAGCTACAGTATTAGCTACGGATGTAATTGAACCTATTTCTGACATATTTGTATGGTGACCATATATGCTTAAATTATAAAAATATAATTTATATTATGATAAATAATAAATCTCCACTACACAAGCACAAACTTCTGTAATATCCCAAATATTTTCCAAAGTGATCTAACAAGATCTAAGCAAGGTTGTCAATTCAAAATCTAAAGAAGGATTTCTCAAGCAAATCTTGAGTTATCTGAAAGAATATATACGACTCGAAACTACGATCGTATATAACAAAGAGGTTAAATTGTTTAACCTAAACTATGTGTTATGTGATTAGTAAAGCTTGAATTGTGCTTTTAAATGTGATATGTGAATTATCTATGAGTAGGATTTTGTGTTTTGGTTTGAGTAGTTATCCTTAACACTTATTAAAAATCAAAAGTCAATTTAGGGCAAAAACCTAAATTGGAAAAAGAGTTAAAACCTAAACCCTAGAAAATAACCTAGGCCCTTGAGCAAAATTTAAAGGTCAAATTGACATTCTGTTTCAAGATTCAACCTTCTTACGATTTGAAAACACGTAACAGTCAATAAAAGTTTTTCTCGAAAAACGTGTAAAAGCACTATTCACGAGGTGACAGTTTTCATTCGTTTGGCTGTTTCTTTCATCTGTAGGACTTTTTACATTTCACAATATAGTGATAATATGAGGTTTAGATGCCAGAGAACCAATAAAATTTTCTGGAGAAAAAGACGAAAATGTCACGATTTACGAGAAAACGTTTCTCGTCTTTTTGACTGTTCTTTTCGATATTTTGATATATCGTATTTCACGAAATAGCATTTATATGAAGTATAGATGTTATTTAGTCAATAAAAGTTTTACTCGAGAAACGTGTAAAACACTATTCATTTGGAAAATTTTCTTCCGAATTTTGAAAATTCACATTCCTGAATAGCATTTTTATTGACAGTAGATGCGTTTTGACCAATAAAATTTTTACCCAAAATAATTTATGGAGATTACTATTCACGTATACGGGATGAATACGTAGTGAATACGGAAGGAATACGAGAATAATAAAGGTATATTGTAATGTATAAATACGAGGATTATACGAAAGATTATACGAGAATAATACGAGGTATCATACCAGTAGAATACGAATATTATACGATGTATTATACGGAAGAAATACGTATAAATACTAATGTATTATACTATTTAATTAATTAGTTGAAACCAAAC
Source organism: Hedera helix (assembly GCA_947179155.2). Lineage (NCBI taxonomy): Eukaryota > Viridiplantae > Streptophyta > Magnoliopsida > Apiales > Araliaceae > Hedera > Hedera helix. Next base: position 48,289,793 of record OX359276.1, on the reverse strand, counting down.
TAGTTTATGTGTAACTAAGTTAGTGTAACTAAACTAGGGAGAACTAGCACGATTGCACTAACTGAAAAAGAACTAGCACAATTTGTTTGGAACTAAATCCAAGTGAAAATGAATCGACCAATTAGAAAAAGGGTGATGTAAGCGATGATACAAGCGCTAGGTAGAAAAGACTAAAAGGCCCTTGGTCTTTTAAACTAATGACCAAACTACCCCGACCCTTGGTTTTCCTATAAATAGAGAGCTAAGCTCTTCATTTTTCTCAATAATTTTCAAAGCAAAATTCCTATAATCAAGAGATTGCAAAGAAATAGTTAAAGCTTGCAATAATAAAAGGTACGATTCTTAATCGTTATTATGCTTAAAGTTTTATTTTATCGATGAGGCTCAAGAACATAAGTCGTAGCCATGTACGATTTTTCGTTCTCCGTGTTCCTTATGACTTGAGCAAGTCGTTGTTATGTCAAATTTCATTTCATAGTTTAAAGTTCAAGAACATACGTCGTATCCATGTACGGTTTATCCGTTCTCCGTGTTCTTCGTATGTTCTGGAGTATTATTATAAATTGTTATAATTAAGTAAACAAGTCGTTATAATGACCAAATTTTGTCAATTATAAAGTGTTATAATCACATATGTAAGCAGTTATAATGCTCAAATTATTTCAAGTATGAAATCCAAAAGCTCAAGAACATAAGTCGTTACCATGTACGATTTTTCGTTCTTCGTGTTCTTCGTGTGTTCTTGAGCAAAAGTCATAATTTCTACATAAGTAGGTTTATGATTTGGTAATTTAGTGTTATGGGATGATGAAACATGATGGCCTTGCTAAATAATGCTTGTGGCATCAAGTTTTAGTAGTCGAAACGAAGAACGATGAAACATTGTTCTTCGTGTTCTTCGATTCGTTCTTCGTGTTCTTGAGAAAAAGTCATGAAATCTTATATAAGTAGGTTTATGATTTTGTTATTTTTATGTTATGAAGTGATACGGAGTGTTAGAACATGTTATCTTAGCAAATTAATGCTTGAGGTATCATGTTTTACCAATTGGATCAAAGAAAGTTAAGTCTAATATAGTCGCAGAATATTTTTGCAAATTTCCGAAAATTTAGAGTCTGAATTTGCCTTAGCAACCTAAATTAAAGTTGTAGATCATGAAATTCTAAGCAATTTAGACTCAAGAATCACTCAAAAATGTTTCCGTATGACAAAGTTATGGCAGTTACCTGAAAGGACGTCAAAGCTGAAAAATTAAGGAACCATTCGGGTGGAAGCACTTAAAATAAGGATTTTGAGTTTGCCACTTAACAAAATGATTCCACCAATGAAAATAGTTTAGGTAATTTATTCTAAGACTTATTCAAAAGGAAAATTTGATAAACTAACGTTCGGGGTCGCGTAACCCTTTTTGTAGGCGTTTAACGATTTCCCGGGAAAACCCTAACGTGGTTTTAAGGCAAGTCTTCTAACTCTTGCTATGTGCTACTTGTTTAGTATTGTTAAAATGATAAATGAGATGTATAATATCATGTTATTATGCAATAGATGATATGTGAAGTCTTTAACTGATGTTTAAAAGCCTTCTAACTGTTATGCGTTATGTTTATGATGTATGAACATGATTTATACTTTGTTTGTCAATGTGATATAAATTGTTCGAATGCGAGTTATATGTGATATTAAATGGAGAATTATATTCAGTCAAGGCATGTTAAAGTTTATATGAAAGCATAAACTGCGTATGTGCTGCATGTTAGACTTGTTGAGCCGTCGTGCTCATTCTTGCGAATAAAACCTTATTTGCAGATTAAAGATGAACGTTAAGAAGATTATGAACGTAAAGATGAAGCGTAGATTAGGTTTTCATGTTTATTACTTGTATTTGTATAAGTCATATTGACTGTTGTAATACGAACAAACAAACATGTAACCGAATATTGAATGTATGATATAAATTATTATCATCAGAATGTTGTTATGTCTTTATTTTGATATAACCTAGAATTGTTAAGACTTAACATAGTATTGATAATGATCTACTTACCTGGATGAGGATCGATAAATAACTTGTGAGTGTTGTACATCCGAGACAGGACTAAGCGATGTTGACTAGTCAAATCCATCGTTAAGGTTCCTCGGACCCAGGTATAACTCGTTATTACTATTCTGAATACCATATAAGTAGGATTATTGATATGAAGAGATATCACTATAAACAAATATGTTTCGAATGAGGGTTTTAACTAGTTGGGTAATGTTCTGTACGGAAAGAGAATTTTGCACCGGACAAAGATACAACCATTTGTCACGGATAAAGATGCAAACATTTATCACGGGTGAAGATACAAACATTCACCGCGAGATTCTCTGTTCCCAAGAGCCGTCCTAATGATTTAATGCCGTGGATGTTGGAACATGTAAAGTTATAGAATATTTAAATCCTAAGGTTAAAATTAGACCGTTATATATGGTTTTATCCATTTATACGGATGAAAAACAAGTGGATACTTGTATACTAATAAGACTGAGATCAAGTTAAGATCCATGGACAACGTTAAGAGAAAATTTTAATGTATAGTCTAAAATAAGACTAATTCAACCAATATGATTATGGGATCATTGGTTAAGTCGATAGTTGTACGAAATTAATGCACAAGGTCCGCCGCATAGAAAGCGCGGGGATTTTTGGGGGCGTTACAACTTCCGACCCCTAAACTTAACAAATCTATTTTTTAGCACCTCTACACTTCCATTCCCATCTTGCTCTCCAATTCTTGTCTGTTTTGCTATCATGGCCATCACTACCAGTAAGTTCCTTTAATTCAGTAATACACACGTAAAAAAGTGAAATTTTTATCGATCTAAAGTCATCCCTATATGTTGGAGAGAGAGACATGAAAGTCGACTAACATTGATAGGAAAGGATTATGGGGAACTTTGAATCTCCTTTGAGCTCCAAAGAAAGCCTCAACATCCAGACTCATATTGATTCAGATTCCATGTGCATTTCAATAATATGGACATGATCAACTAATTTTTTTATCACAGATACAGATATATTGAATATGCTTCATATGACCAAATTGAAGGGTCCTACTAGGAACTCTTACAATAACATTTGGGCAGTGATCAGGTAATTAACACAAATTGGTTTGTGGAATATACAATAACAATAACCAATAATTGACTGGCTTTCGCAGACTAACCTTTAAATTTCATACAAAGGAAAATAAAAGAAAACAAGAATAAAAAAAAGTGTCAGAGTTGTTATAAATGTATAGGAGTAGAATTTTTCAATGTGTTTTTGTTTACTCATGACAATGTAAGATGTGTAAAGATCTTGGTAAAACTGAACCAAAAGTGTGCATTTAGTTCTTACCCTCCTATACAATTATGCAACAGCAACAATTACAGGACCTACAGGTATTTTAAATTCTTCAGAAGAAGTAAAGTCTGATTTGTCTTGCTCCTCATCAGCCTCCAAATCAACAGTATCAGGGATGTATCCAGACAACTTCATCATTCTAGTGAGAACATTCAAAAGTAAATAGATATCCTTCTTTTGGGGATGTCTTCTATCTTTTACCATGAAAATATGAACCTGGCTCTGAATTTCAATCCAACTGCAACCCGGCTGCTTAATAACGCCTCGCTGCCTCATAAGCTTCCTGACTCTTATCACATCCCTCCATTTTCCAATCTCAGCGTACATGTTTGAGAGAAGAACATATGGACCAGAGTTGTTAGGGTCCATCTCTAAGAGTTTTTCAGCCACAAATTTTCCCAATTCAATGTCACCATAAGCTTTACAAGCGGCTAGCAAAGATCCCCATACAACACCATCAGGTTGCATTGGCATTGATTCTATCAAATTCTTTGCTTCACCAAGGCAACCAGCACGACCAAGCAAATCAACCATACACGTATAATGGTCCTTCATGGGTTCCAAATCATGCTCTTTTCTCATCGAGAGAAAATATTGACGCCCGTCCTCAACTAGCCCTGCGTGGCTACAAGCACAAAGAACTCCAATCATTGTGACATGGTCTGGTTTCTCTCCAGAGACAAACATTTCCCTGAACATTCGAAGAGCTTCAGCTCCATGCCCATTTTGTGCATAGCCCACTATCATGGCATTCCATGATACACGATCTCTTTCTTCCATGTTACCAAACACCCGGATCCCATCTTCCACCGATCCGCATTTCATATACATATCTATCAGAGAGTTCCCAACAAATATATCACACTCTGGTCCAGACTGGAATCGAAACCCATGCTTTAAGACATGGGAGTGAGCCTGCCTGCCCAGTTTGAGATCAGCTAAATTTGCACATGCATTGAGGAGATTCCCAAATGTGTAGTGCGTCGGACAAACAGATTCCCTCTTCAAGAGGCAAAAGAGTTCTAATGCCTCTACATTGTCTCCATTTTGAGTATAACCTGCAATAAGGGCATTCCAAGACACTACATTTCTCTCCATCATTCTTGTAAACATTAATCTTGCAGTTCTCACACTTGATACTTTTGCATACCCACTAACCATGGAAGTTTCAGACACCACATTCTTTATTGGCATCTCATCAAATATCCATCTTGCTTCTTTAATTCTACTACATTTTGCATACATATCAACCAACGCGTTACATATAACAAGATCATCCCTGAATTTGTCAGATTTCATAATTCGCACATGAATTTGCTTACCTTCTTTGATTATGGATAAGCTTGCACATGCACTGATTACACTTGCTAAAGTGACTTCATCCGGTTCCACCCCACAACCCATCATCCTCACAAAAATGTTAAGAGCTTCAAAGGCCGGACCATTTTGTTCATAACATGTAATCAAGCTATTCCAAGATACTAAATTGCGCTCGGTCATCCCATTAAAAACTTTTCTGGAGAAATCCACATTTCGGCATTTAGAGTACATATCAATAAGTGCGGAACCCATATAAACATCTAAGAAATGTGGAGATTTCACTATTGCTGTGTGGATTTGGGAACCCGTGTTTAAATCTCTTAATCCCGCACAAGCACTTAGAGCACTGCCATATGAGTACTCATTAAGTACAAAACCCTCACTATGCATTTTAAAAAAATACTCAATTGATTCCTCAAACATATCATGCTGAGCAAAACCAGATACCATAGAATTCCAAGAGCACTGATCAGGGCTGGGCATCAATCGAAAAACCCTCTTAGCTTCATCAACACAACCTGAATTTAGTAGTGCATTAATAATCGAGTTCCAAGTGAACGTATTCTTATCAGGCATTTTTTCAAACACCTTGTGTGCATCATCCAAACAGCCACACTTTCCGTAAACATCAATGAGCCTGTTTTGGATAAAGATTTCGGCGCAGAATTGGGTTTTGATAATGCGCGCATGGACCCGGCGGGTGTGGCGTGCAGACTTTGATTGAAGACAAGAATCCAATAGCTTCGCAAAGGGTGAGGAATTGAAAAGAGAGAGGTCACCAACAATTTGCCTAGGCATTCCATATTTGGCCATTCCATAATAATCTCAGTAAAAAACGGCGTCGTGGGTGGGTACTTTCTAGTTTAGATTCTTGGACGTTGAAAATTCGAAAAAAGTAATTTTGATTTGCAGAGGAGAGCCATTAATAACTTGTCTTTTGCGATTTTCAATTGATCTTGAACTAGAGAGACGTTTCCATGTTTTTGTTTATTACAAATCTGTAACACTGTATTGATCTTGAATTAGAGAGAGGTTTCCGCGTGTTTTTCTTCACTAGAACACTGTTTGGGAGAAAATTTATAAGAGAGATAAAAAATATCACTATAATAGTTTTCAAATATATTAAAATAGTAATACATTTTTTCCGTTTCAAATTATAAGATAATTGACTTTGAAAAGTCTACGTAGACATATTTTTAAATTCAAAAAGTAAGATAATTTATTTAAAATTGTGTGGGCTTAGATTATTTTTAGACCCATATCTAATTCGGTATATGTTGGGTCTGGTCTTACGTCAGTTCATTATATTATATTTCTTAACAATTTATTAAGGAAGTGTCAGAGTCTATATTAAAATAGAATTGTGTTTCCTTATTTGAGATAGACAAGAAAATATGATTGTGTTTCTTTAGTTGGAAAGAAAATTTAATTTGGAAATGACTAAATCAACAATTAATGGCAATACTAAAGGGTTTTTAAAAAAGAATCTCACTCTTAATTGGTCTCTCACGAGCATATTGGGATCAAGGTACACATAACATTCATACAAAATCTCATTATTTTTCAACAATTTAATTCCCTTTATTATTTACGTTTTTAGCATATACTTATTCTCACACCGGAACTATCCTTCAATTGCCCAAGTCGTCAAGCTCCTCTCAGTATGATTATTAATTGTGCAGGTTGTTCATGCCTTTTGGTAATTTTCGACGTGCATACAAAATTTGGCATTCACATTTATCATTATAATAATTACTATGTAGGAAATTCATGTTAATTTTGAAATTAAAAATGTGAAATTAAAAATACAAACTTGTGCTTTTGTTTTGTGGCATGATTTGGCAAGCATCTTGTTGTTTGATTAAATTTTAAATGCGTAGTTTATGTCAGTCGATTATTATTTTTTAGTAAAGAAACCAAACAATCCATTCCTCTCATCTGATACTACTATGAGATTTTAATGTTTGATTGAAGATGACCTAATATGAGAGTTGATATTATAGTGCTTTATACAATTATGTTTGAAAGGCCTGACTATAAGCTCATTCTTCAGGTTTACTTTAAGATTAAGAGTAGAGAAGAAAGATTATAAAAGTAACAAGCTCCTTATGCCGCCCTCACCACCTCGACACCAGTTTTCTGATCAAAGAAGAAAGTCTATCTTACCCGCTTGAGTTTCAAAAGCTCGTGTCATCCCAACCTCTTCCACTATAAGATAAGGCAATTCATCCCCCATTCCATTAAACTAGCACAGTTCAAACAAGCAGTTTAATAGCATAGGGTCATACATCGCCATGAAACCCCTAGCTTACAAAATGAACCGAAGATACTGTGATTGTTAGGGAGTAGCGACACGAATGCTCCAGAGCCTAAAGCCCGAACCCAACTTGGTAGCCGAACCATGCTCACAAGAATTTAATTCCAAACATTTGTCAAGCCCCAGGTGCCATGTGCCTCATTGAAAGCTTGTTATGGTTTTGTATAATTGTATTTTAAGTATATAAGATCATTAGTGCCCGAACCATGGTGTATGCCAAAGTGTATAACGTGGCCCCCGATCCTAGTAATTCCCGAACCCAACAAGCATGATTAGCATATGCTTGCTCCTTACAATGATAAGTGCCCGACCCTTTTTAATATGAACCATGCATGGAATGAAAAGACCACTTGTAGTGAGTGCCTCACGAACTTGTAATAACCCAATTATGCATGGAATGGTTGAGGCGTAATGTAAGGTGTTCAGTCGGTATTAACCGTACCGAATCGGATCGGTATTGGTTGGACCAGTATACAAAATCAGTAAGTCGGTTCGGTACCGGTTTATATCGAAAATAATAATAATAATAATTATTATTATTATTATTGTTATTTTTATTATTATTAATAATAAATAATTAATAATAATAAATAAATAAAAATAAAAAATTGATACGTTTCGATAAATATTAAACCCCCAAAACTCCGAACTGATATTTTTTGTCCCGTATATCCTAAATACCGTTTGTACCAAAAATTATGAACACTCTTAGTAATGCATAAGATATTCTACAATTTAGCCAATCAGTTTTGGGACGTTAAGACTCTCATTCAAATAGATTATTCATAATTATATTTGGGTTATCATGAATATAACCGATGCGGACACGTGACCTAAATATTGGTTATAAATTATGTGGAACATTTCAAAATTCTAAAATCACAGTCTCTCATAATCCTTAAACATTCTCACAAAATCCTATAATTTATTATTGACTTTACCATAAAAGGCGGATACAGAAAAAACCCCTTCGCATATTTATTTATTTCAGGTTATTCGAAATACTCAGACCCGATAGTAGAGACCGTGAAACCTACTTTCATCATTAATTATGAACAACTCATCAATCATCAAGTCTGTACTTGTAGTGTACTTTTAGCCTATAATTCCTCCCTCAACTCTCAGTTACATTATAAACACCATATTTTGGAAAATTCTAGTCTAATCTATTTTTCTTAGCCGCATATAAGACAAATAAGTATAACCCACTCATTTAGTTTAAAGATGAAATAAGATATGATCATACTCATTTGTCTTATATGCAGATAAAAAAAAATAAGTGTAAAAACACTCTTATATTTTTACAGTATCGCGACTAGGGTTCCAGACATAAAAATTACATCTCAGACATGTTTTGGGTTATAATGTTAGAATCATCAGGACCATGTCTTAACCATACAGATGCAGCGTTAGACGGCCACTGGAAAACTAGAGTATAGTTTCAGTGTTCACATGAAATTGTTCTACGTCATTTCCCGTCGCCCTTTCCCACAAAATTCTTTTTGGTCTAGATGACAACCAAAAACCACCAAAAGAAATTCATAACAAAAAACTTTCCATCATCACACAATCCTCAATTTCTTTCCTCAAGCCAATATAAACACTCGTGAAGTAAATGTTTCAGCATTTTAAGCCAGCACAACATTTGCTTTTGCTGAGCAGATTAGTACATTTGCCCTCTAAAATAACATTTCCCATACTTATGTCATAATGCCGCAGGAAGAAAACACAACTAATAATTTGTGTAAAGTTACTTCTTACGGGCTACTAGTACATGGGAAGTTCCCTGTCAGGTACAAATATTCCAATGATATTGCGCAACTAACAATAACCAAATCAAAAAACAAAATTACTATAAGAGAAAACATCACTTCCAAGAATTATAATTATTCTAACCCAAGGGAACAAGCCATAAAACAAAACTAGGCGACCATGTAACTAGAAGATATCTAGTCTGAAACTTTTGAAGCAGGTTCTCAATACACTGGCTGCTTCAAGCAGAAAACTGAATAAAACTTTCCTAAAAGCATTACTTAGATAAACAATGCAATATCACATTCAGAAGGTGCAGAAATCAGATCTCAAGAGCAATCTCACGACTAAAACTTCACATCCAACAAGAAGCTTTATGCAGTTACTGCATCAATAAATGCTCTTCCAGGCTGACGCCGTGCAAGAGGTCCATGGCACCCAAGAAGCTGCATCAAAATCAGTAGTCATGAGATTCATTGCATGAAATTATATCCATAACATGAAAAGGATATGCAACAGCGTAACCATAATATGCCCCCCTCCCCCCACCCCAAAGACAGCAGCAGGGGTACCACAGACCTAGACCCATAATCACTCTCCTAAATTTAAAATCCAGGCCATCATTTAGTATATAGGCTAAACCTGAAGCCCTTAAGGGAGGGCCCGGGATGACTGATCAGCCAGAATTTAAAAATAATAAACTAAATATGCAAATGAGACAGATAGAAAGCATCAAATTTCATCAATTTGGGAAAACAAACCTTTGCATTGACACCATCTGGAAGAATACGATTTTCTGCCTTCCACTTCACATAGTCAGTACGGCTGAACTTGGTGAATCCCCTAAATGTTGAGTAGATGTAGAACAAATTAGAAATTTAAAGAATCAAAGCAACAACACATAAATCCAAATTAGTGCTTTTACTCTCTCTCCCCTTTCTGGGTTGGGATATTGAATATTGTTCACAAACATATATATAAAGCAAATACAGGAGAAGGTGTAGTGACACGTACCATTTCCTGCTGACAATAATCTTCTGACGGCCAGGAAACTTGAACTTGGCACGGCGCAAGGCCTCCTGAGCATGATGGCTGTTTGAGTCTTTGCACCGGACTGAGAGAAGCACCTGACCAATGCTGACCCTGGCACAGGTTCCCTGAGGCTTACCAAAAGCCCCCCTCATGCCCGTCTGGAGCCTATCAGCCCCAGCACAAGACAACATTTTGTTGATACGCAACACATGGAAAGGGTGAACCCTGACCCTCAAGTGGAAAGCATCCTTGCCAGCAAACTTTGTCATGTACTTGTTACAGGCAATACGTGCAGCTTCCAAAGCCTCACTAGAGACATTCTCCTTCTCCCAACTGACCAAATGAACACAGAAAGGAAATTCATCAACTCCCTTCTTTTTCATTCCAACATCATAGATCCTGATCTTAGGATCTGGCACACCACGACAGTACCGAGACTTCGGGTAAGGCTTATTCTTAATCTGGCGATAACACCTTGCTGGTCCTGAAGAAACAGAAACAATCTGATTAAAAGCACATGACTCCAACTTTCTTCTGCAAAAACCAGAAAAGGTTTATTGCAAAAAGAAATGTGTCTTTAAAATAGAATTAATTCATCACTTAAAACACTACTCAAGTGCTTTCTTAACAAGCCAAACATATCCTATGCAATATGGAACAGGCAAACAATAAAAACACACACACATTGATGACCAATTAAACTTGGCTCAAGGATTTATATCTACAATAGAATTCTCCTATTGCATTAATTTACACCGAGGAAAACAACTTCTTCAGCACATGGTTAAAGAAAATATTTAATACCACAAAACAGAATAAAAATTTATATCAAAGCTCCATTTCACACCCATGGTTTCAAGCAATAACACTCGGGAAACGGTGAATCATTTCTAGAGTGATTGAGCAAACAAAAATTCCCAAGCTCTTCACCTAACAAGATCAAATATTGATAAGAGTAAAAACCACAAATTTTGACAAATAAAAAAAACGTAAAATTGCATAGACAGTCAACAATTCTAAATATATAGATAACTGCTGTTAAGGGAAATATGAAAGTGAACAATATAGAACCATTTGGATTGCACCTAATGAAAAATCCCAAGAGATCTAGTCTTTTCAATATACCTGATAAATCCATAGAATACTGAGTTCTAATCTCATAATTTTTACAAAAATAAAAGAAGCCAATAAAATTTTCTAATCTGTAATAACCAACATATTCAAAACCTAAATACATAATAACCAGATGACCTTTTTTATTCCTAAATTAATACAAAACCTATTTTTTTCATGAAAAATTAGTAAAAAAATTGAACAAAATTCAATTCTCACAATAAGCAGAACATATTGAAATTTCTGTAATAATAAAAAATAAAAAAAGAAGGGAACCAAAAAAACATAAACTAATTTACAAGAGACCCTCATACAAGATAGTACATACGGTAAAACCACAGTCATTTCCATCAGAGCCATTATTCAACAATTACCTAAGAACTCAAAAATAAAAAATAAACCTACATAAAGCGCGCCTCTATATCAATTAAAGGAAAGAGAAAAGAAGAAAACAAAGGCAACATTATTGTAAATTTACAAACTCATGATTCTGATTTGCAATGTAAATTTACAAACTCGTGATTCTGATTTGCAAAACCAAATATAAAGCCTACACAAAGTCATATCATTTTACATAAATCTACAAGTATGATGCAAAAATAATGAAAGGGAGGTAGGGAAGAGAGAGACGTACTCCTCCCCATAACGATCTTCTTTGGTTGATCTGCGGCTTCCAAAGGAAAATAAAACCCTAGGCAATGGTAGAAACTAGAAAATGAGGATTTTATATATCTACTCGAAGCACAGAAGCCAAAGTATAATTTTACTCGCATTGGGCCGAGTCCATTATACGTATGGGCTTACATCATCATTCGAGAAACATGGGCCATCACATAATAGGCTCCTTTGAAGTTTAGCCCAGGTAGAATTATTATCAACGCTTCAATATTTCACCAACCGTCCAACATCTCTATTCTCTCTATTAATAAATACTCCATTAGTAAACGCTTTTTTGGTGTTAACTAGTGTGCAGCTGTGCTATATGCCCTTGCAAGGCAAGGGCATTTCCCCCCTCCTTATTTGATTATTTATTTTTTAATAAAAACTATTATTATAATATATATATATATATATATATATCTATTATATAAAACAGAGCAGATCAATCCAATGGCCTCAAATCAGTAATGGCTTCAACAAAGAGCGGCTGAGATTAACTTTTGTTTCCCCCTTTTCTATCTGTCTGCGTATGCTTTGTTTGAAATTTACTTGTCCTCTATTTCTTTTCTACCATCGCCTTCTCTCTCCTACCGTTCCGTTCCATTTCTTTTCTGTCTCCTGCTTGCCATAGTCTTCTCTCATGGCTTCAACAAAGAACGGTTGGGATTTAAGCTTTGCTTCCCCCTCTATCTCTTCTCTATCTACTTCTGATTTGTTTGGTCGATTTCAAAATTTGAAATTAACCTCTGTTATGTCTTCCTCTCTCTACCGTCGCCCAGGTACCCCTCTCTCTCTCTCTGTCCAGTAACACACCCACACACACAGACATCATCCACGCACACACACACACAGAGATCACGCGCACGCAAACGCACAGTCACACGATTTTGTGAAATTTAGGTTTTCAAATTGGGGGTTTTTGGAGTATTTTTGAGTCTGTGTTAAGGAAGCGTCGACAATCTCTAATGTTCTAAAAGAAGCAGAGTCTTTGAATGTCAACCAGTTTGGGTTTAAAGGAACTTATGGTGGCGTGAATTCTCATCTATTGGTGAATTTGGTCTGTAAGCTTATATGTCCATTACTATTCTGATCTGAAGAGAAGCTCAGAACACATGATTCTTCTATATTGTTCAATCACATGATTCTTCTATATTGTTCTGTCTTAACTTATCGTAGTTGTGACGCCCCCAAATCTGGGCCCACACAGCCCAAACTTGAGTCGTCAAAAGACTACAACAAAATTATTACAACAAAGCACAACGTACAACAATACAGTGTATAATAATACACAACTAAGTCTTCACTATTATTGCCACACTATTTTACAAAAAGTGAAGACTATGATAACTATTCCTCGGACCCTCACTCCATTCCCCGGCTAGACCCTGTTATGTTTTCATCTCCTGTTGAAAAACAATGGAACAAAAGAAAGGGTGAGCTCAAATAGCCCAGTAAGAAATATCATGACTAAGATAATGACGAATAAATTATCATTAGCCTTCAACAGTTGAGTTCTTGATAGAATACAATAGACTACAAGGTTTATATCAAAAACTGCAGTTAAATTCTTAAACAACGTTCAGATCAATAATAGCAGCGGAATGAGTAATCTATTAGAAGAATAATGCAGACTATAATGTCCACTCGGTTCTCTTTTTAGGAAAAACATCATCAACTTTTATCATCTGAAATATCATTAGTCAAGATAATACAAATTCACAGTTCCTGATCATAATCATGCACATCAACAGTTCATCTTTGTACTACGGGCCAAAGATATTCAATATAGCACCAACGGTCATGATTATACCAGATTCAACCTTTGGTCATAATCATACCAAACAACAGTTCATCTTTGCACTACGGGCCAAAGAGAACATTCACCACGTGCCATAAAAGACACCGAACAGATGTATCGCCTTTAACCTATTATATCGCCTTTAACCTATCATCTGTTCAACAAATATATCACATCTGTGCCCCCGGCCACAGATATTCACAACAGCTTGATTTTTGGATGATTAGAATGATATAAATGATGAACAGAAGAAATAGGATAACAATAAGTATCGGAAGTTTACTTTGTACAGATTCAAATAATGTCCAAATTGTCAACATGATGTGGAGTGAAATTCAAGATCCACAGTTCAGAATAACGGTTACAATTCAATAGAAAGGTTCACGTAAATAGGAAGGTTCAGTTGAAATAATGAAGTTCAACTATTATGGAACATATAATATTTTCAGGAATTATAGAAGCAATAGTTCCATAATAAATTTTGATTTAGGAGTATGAAAGAAAATAATATCCCTTACCGTAGCAGGTTTGATTAACAAAAGGTGAAGGAAATTAATACAAAGGGTTATTCACCAACAGGCGGCAATCCGCTCCGTAAGGTTATTCCCACAATTTAATATAATTTGAGTACAAAGAGTTATTCACCAAACAGGCGGCAATCCGCTCCGTAAGGTTATTCTCAGAGATTAATAATAAATGAATACGAAAGGTTACTCACCAACAGGCGGCAATCCGCTCCGTAAGGTTATTCCCACAATTTAATAGAATTTGAGTACAAAGAGTTATTCACCAAACAGGCGGCAATCCGCTCCGTAAGGTTATTCTCAGAGATTAATAATGAATGAATACGAAAGGTTATTCACCAACAGGCGGCAATCCGCTCCGTAAGGTTATTCCCACAATTTAATACATGGAAATAAAAGGCACGTCTTATGAGTAAGGAAGAAACAATATTATTATCGAGAATCAAATAATGATAATCCCTTACCATAGTATGTTTGAATAATGGAAGATGAAAAAGATGGTATCCCTTACCGTAACACGTGACTGGATATTGATTTAAATGAGGTTGATTAACTTGAACAGTACACGTATACTTATAGATCTTCACAAATACTCAAGATGACTTAAGCACACTTAGAGAGAACTTTCACAAGAAGTATTTAGAGAGAGAAAGAAAGAACAAGTAAGGAAGTTTATGAAAAATCCTTAAGTTAATGCTTCTATTTATAGCCAAAAATCTTATCATTCATTTAATCTAAACCATTCATTTAAAGATCACCTTTTAATCTACACCATCCATTTCAAATATTATATTATCTTTAATCTACACCATTCATTTCATATCACCTAATAATCACCTAACTTTATATTATAAACAAATCAATTTAATTATTCAACAATAATTCACACTTTAATCTACACCATTCATTTCATATCACCTAATAATCACCTAACTTTATATTATAAACAAATCAATTCAATTATTCAACAATAATTCACACTTTAATCTACACCATTCATTTCATATCACCTAATAATCACCTAACTTTATATTATAAACAAATAACTTTATCAATTCAATTATTATGACTAATTGTTATAAATACAGTATAGTTAGCTCTTAGATATCAAGTCAATAAATTAATGAAATACAACTGTTTAAATAACATCATAATAGAGATAACAATAATGTAAAATAAAGCATACGTTACTGTGTAATGACAATTATTGATTCAATAATGTGAATTACTGTGCATATGTTACTGTGACAATTATTAGGTTCAATAATTTTAAAAACAGTGCAACAACAATTATTGACTCAATGATATAAAATACAGTGTAATGACAATTATTAAATCAATAATGCAAAATACTGTGTAACAACAATTATTGAATTGATAATATAAAATATTATGCAGTGACAATTATCGATGAAATGATGCGTAACAGTTACGGTGTCAATTATCAGACCAATAATATGAGACACTATGCAATACCGTGTGTTACTGTAGAGTACCGTGTGCTACAGAAAATACCATAAACTACCGTATGCTACTATTCTTTTATCACCGGTATTTTAACAGTTCCGTTGACTATTTTTATTTAAAAAGGTTACTTCTGTCGTTTTCTATATCCGACAAATATTCCGTTGTGGGGTCCACCAATAATTTATTATTTCGGCGCCGTCGTACGGCACGAATATTCCCCGACCAAACGAATATTCCCCGACAAAGCGAATATTGTCCGACAAAATAAAATTTGCACATAACATCCTTAACTTTCAATTTTGTTAATTTAACCACTTACTGTTTCAAAAAAAAATATATATGAAGAAAAATTAAATTTTGTATTTCATAAAATTCGGGGTCTTACAACCTCCCCTCCTTATGAAATTTCGTCCCCGAAATTGACGTACCTGACATATCGAAGAGGTAAGGATACTTAGATTTCATCTCAGATTCTAGCTCCCAGGTCATTTCCTCAGTATCTTGGTTCCTCCATAAAACCTTAACTTGAGGTATAACCTTTGAGCGTAGGATCTGCTCCTTCTTATCCAGGATCTTAACAGGTACCTCCTCGTATGTTAAATCTTCTGCTATAACGTCTGGTTCTAACTCAATGACGTGGTTTGGGTCCTTCACATATTTACGTAACATAGATATGTGAAAAACGTTATGGATGCGAGACATACTTGGTGGTAGGGCTAGTCTGTAGGCTACGGTTCCTATTCGATCGAGGATTTCAAATGGGCCAATAAATCGAGGGTTAAGCTTTCCTCTCTTTCCGAATCTCGTAACCCCTTTCCATGGAGAAACACGTAAGAATACATGATCTCCGACGTTGAAACTTTCGTCTCTTCGATGAAGATCAGCATAACTCTTTTGTCATTCTTGTGCGGTCTGTATTCGTTGTCGGATCATTTGGATCTTTTCGGTCGTCAAGCGTACCAACTCGGGTCCCAACAATTTTGCTTCTCCTACCTCATTCCAACATATTGGAGAGCGACACTTCCTTCCATACAATGCCTCGAATGGAGCCATGCCTATGCTTGCTTGGTAACTGTTGTTGTAAGAAAATTCCACCAACGGCAAGTACTTATCCCAACTTTCTTTGAAGTCTAATACACAAAGTCTCAAAAGATCTTCGAGGGTCTGGATCGTCCTTTCCGATTGTCCGTCCGTTTGAGGATGGTATGCAGAACTAAAACGTTGTTCAGTGCCCATAGCTTTTTGTAGACTGATCCAAAAGCGTGAAGTGAATCTAGGATCCCGATCAGAAACTATGGAAACTGGCATGCCATGCAATCTCACGATCTCATTTATGTACATACCGGCAAGACGTTCAAGTGAAAAGTTTTCTCGTATAGGCAAGAAATGAGCAGATTTGGTCAATCTATCTACGATCACCCAAATTGCATCTAAGCCTTGAGAAACTTTTGGAAGACCCGTCACGAAGTCCATATTGATGTGTTCCCACTTCCATTCGGGAACTTCAAGTGATTGTAATGGACCTTTAGGAACTTGATGCTCTGCCTTGACACGTTGACAAGTTAGGCACCTTGAGATAAACTCTGCAATCTCTCTTTTCATATTGTTCCACCAAAATGTATGTCGAAGATCTCGATACATCTTGGTACCTCCTGGGTGGATTGCAAACGGCGTGTTGTGTGCCTCCATCATGATTTTATGCTTTAATTCAGGATCGTTAGGAACACAGAGTCGAGAGTTGACTCGAAGTATTCCTTTCTCGTCGATTCTTGCTTCGGGAATGGCACCTTCTTGTACTTTCTTTATCATGTTTATCAGTTCCGGATCGGTAGCTTGAGCAGCTTTAATTTTATCGATTAAAGTTGGTTCTACTCGCACGTGAGCAATCTTCGAGCGGGTCCCTGGTGTCTTTAGCTCTATCTCCATCTTTTGCAAGTCGTACAAAATACACTTTTGTGTTGTCAGCAGTGCACTTGTACTTGCATAAGATTTTCTGCTCAAAGCGTCAGCTACAACGTTCGCCTTTCCCGGGTGATACTGGATTGTGTGGTCATAATCCTTTAACAGCTCAAGCCAACGTCGTTGTCGCATGTTGAGTTCCTTCTGGGTGAAGAAATACTTGAGACTTTTATGATCCGTATAGATATCCACTTTTTCTCCGTACAAGTAGTGTCTCCAGATCTTCAACGCAAAAACGACTGCTGCCAACTCTAGATCATGAGTAGGATAATTTTTCTCATAATCTTTGAGTTGTCGAGAGGCGTATGCTATAACCTTTCCATGTTGCATAAGGACACAGCCTAGACCTTTGCCAGAAGCATCGCTGTAGATAACAAATTCTCCTGATCCTGATGGTATGGTCAGAACAGGAGCTGAAACCAGTCTCTTCTTGAGTTCTTGGAAACTTTTCTCGCATTCCTCGCTCCATATGAATTTTGTGCTTTTCCGAGTAAGCTGCGTTAATGGAGTGGCGATTCGAGAAAATCCTTCTACGAATCTCCGATAATAACCAGCTAGACCCAGAAAACTTCGGACTTCGGTTACTGTTTTGGGTTGTTCCCAATTTAGTACCGTTTCAATCTTTGCAGGATCGACTGATATTCCTTGACTAGAAATCACATGCCCAAGAAACGCGACCTCCTCAAGCCAGAACTCACATTTCTTCAACTTGGCATATAATTTGTTTTCACGGAGCTTTTGTAGTATCAATCTCAGGTGTTGTTCATGATCCTCGCGACTCTTGGAGTATATGAGGATGTCATCAATAAAGACAACCACAAAATGATCCAAATGTTCCTTGAATATCCGGTTCATCATGTCCATGAAAGCTGCAGGAGCATTAGTTAGTCCAAAAGGCATGACTAAGAACTCATAATGCCCATAACGAGTTCTGAAAGCAGTCTTTGGAATGTCCTCAGCTTTAACCTTTAACTGATGATATCCAGAACGGAGATCAATCTTTGAGAAATGTTGAGCGCCTTGCAATTGATCAAACATGTCATCAATCCGAGGTAACGGGTACCTGTTCTTGATGGTGACATGGTTCAATTCTCGGTAGTCAATGCACAATCTCATACTCCCGTCTTTCTTCTTCACAAATAGAACAGGAGCACCCCAAGGTGATGCACTCGGACGAATGAAACCGGTATCCAACAATTCCTGTAATTGGACTTTTAACTCTTGAAGTTCAATGGGAGCCATTCGGTAGGGAGCTTTGGAAATGGGCTTGGTACCGGGTTCAAGATCAATATAAAAATCAATTTCACGGTTTGGGGGTAAGCCAGGAAGTTCTTCAGGAAAAACGTCAGGAAACTCATTAACAATGGGAATATCATTTAAGTTTGACGTATTTTTGTTCAAATCAGTGACATGAGCTAAAAAGGCTTGACATCCGTTTTTCAATAAACGAATGGCTTTATGGCTAGAAATAACAGTTATAGATTTCAATGGTTTAGTTGCTTGAATTTGCATGACAGGTTGATTAGGAATATGAAAACTAATAATCTTATGAAAACAATCAATTTTAGCATGATGGGTAGTCAACCAATCAATTCCTAAAATCACATCAAATTCATGCATCTCCAAAGAAATAAGGTCAACAGGTAATGTGAGGTTGTTGATTTGAACTAGGCAAGATTTATAGACAGTAGATGTAATGGTCATTTCTCCTAATGGGGTTTCAACTGATAAGTCAAAGTCCAAATTTTCAGGAGTTAAGTTTAAACGCTGAGCACATGCAGGTGAGATAAAAGAATGGGTAGAGCCAGTATCTAACAAAGCGTAGACTTCACGAGAATTTATGAATAGCTTACCGGTTATCACCTCGTTCGAGTTTCGCGCCATTTGTGATGTCACAACAAAAGCTCTCCCTTGAACTACAGATTTTCCCTTATCCGCGCTAGCTTTTGGTATCATCATTGCAGCTGGACTTGATTTTGTGGCAGGACAGAACCGCGCAAGATGACCCTCTTTCCCACAACTGTAGCACTTTTTGGACTGCAGTGTACAGTTTGGGCTGATGTGACCTTCCTGACCACACCTATAGCATCTCACTGGTGGTCGATCTTCTCCCCTTGAAACTGGGGTCGGTGCTGGTGTTGGTACTGGTGCTGGTGCCCTTCCATAATTATTATGGAATCTCTTTCTTTTGAAATTGTTCCCACTAGATTCTCCTCTTCTGTTATTTGGTATGGAATTACCACCGAAGTGTTGGTTACCTCCTCGATGGTTCTCGTTCCTGTGGTTGTTGTCACTCCTTTCTCTATGCTGATCATTAACTCTTGGCTGCAATGTTTCATCTGTTTGCTCCACCCTTTGAGCCCTATCTACAACATCTGAATACAAACTAAATTTATGAGAGCTAAGTTGTTGACGAATTTTGAATCTCAAACCTCTTAGGAACATCCGACTCATTCGTGCTTCGTCATCCACAAGATGGGTGGCAAAGCGAGATAACTCGGCAAACTTGGCTTCATATTGGGAGACTGTCATGTTTCCCTGCTCCAGCTTAATGAATTCCACCTCTTTCATATGGCGGATGCTTTCTGGGAAATACTTCTCGTTAAACAGTTCTTCGAATTCTGTCCAAGACATTTCGAGTGCTGAAGGTTGGATACGTTTTACCGCTTCCCACCAATGGTCCGCCTCACCTCGTAACATAAAAGTGGCAAATGGCACCTTCTGATCATCAGCGCATTGTAAAACATCAAGTATTTTTGTCGTCTGCTTTAGCCATGCCTCCGCTTTGAGTGGGTCAGGCTTCCCGTGGAATTCAGGTGGTCCTAATTCTTTAAATTGCTTAACAGTGACCATCCTCAAATTGCCAGCGTTTCTACCGTTATTATTGACTGGATTTCCTCTTCCTTGATTCTGTATGAACTGCATGAAATTCCTAAAGAATCCATCGTTCATCATGTTATCAGGAACATTATTTCCTGAGTTGGCAGGAGGATTGTTTGGGGCCTCTTGATTCTCGGCTACATTTGCTTCAGGCATTCCATAGTTAACCTCTTGATTTCCAGATGCCATACTAAACTGTGGTCACAAAATAAATGTTAGTTCAAATAAACTGACTCATCACTTCATGTTCCTACATTCAAATCGACTCATTAGATAATAAAATCTATTTTAGGTAGGACACACTAGTGACTGATTCTATTCGTCTCTCCCCTCCTAGTTCTAACCCCAGATCTCCATTAAAGATCATATCCCTAAGCTCTGATACCAACTGTGACGCCCCCAAATCTGGGCCCACACAGCCCAAACTTGAGTCGTCAAAAGACTACAACAAAATTATTACAACAAAGCACAACGTACAACAATACAGTGTATAATAATACACAACTAAGTCTTCACTATTATTGCCACACTATTTTACAAAACGTGAAGACTATGATAACTATTCCTCGGACCCTCACTCCATTCCCCGGCTAGACCCTGTTATGTTTTCATCTCCTGTTGAAAAACAATGGAACAAAAGAAAGGGTGAGCTCAAATAGCCCAGTAAGAAATATCATGACTAAGATAATGACGAATAAATTATCATTAGCCTTCAACAGTTGAGTTCTTGATAGAATACAATAGACTACAAGGTTTATATCAAAAACTGCAGTTAAATTCTTAAACAACGTTCAGATCAATAATAGCAGCGGAATGAGTAATCTATTAGAAGAATAATGCAGACTATAATGTCCACTCGGTTCTCTTTTTAGGAAAAACATCATCAACTTTTATCATCTGAAATATCATTAGTCAAGATAATACAAATTCACAGTTCCTGATCATAATCATGCACATCAACAGTTCATCTTTGTACTACGGGCCAAAGATATTCAATATAGCACCAACGGTCATGATTATACCAGATTCAGCCTTTGGTCATAATCATACCAAACAACAGTTCATCTTTGCACTACGGGCCAAAGAGAACATTCACCACGTGCCATAAAAGACACCGAACAGATGTATCGCCTTTAACCTATTATATCGCCTTTAACCTATCATCTGTTCAACAAATATATTACATCTGTGCCCCCGGCCACAGATATTCACAACAGCTTGATTTTTGGATGATTAGAATGATATAAATGATGAACAGAAGAAATAGGATAACAATAAGTATCGGAAGTTTACTTTGTACAGATTCAAATAATGTCCAAATTGTCAACATGATGTGGAGTGAAATTCAAGATCCACAGTTCAGAATAACGGTTACAATTCAATAGAAAGGTTCACGTAAATAGGAAGGTTCAGTTGAAATAATGAAGTTCAACTATTATGGAACATATAATATTTTCAGGAATTATAGAAGCAATAGTTCCATAATAAATTTTGATTTAGGAGTATGAAAGAAAATAATATCCCTTACCGTAGCAGGTTTGATTAACAAAAGGTGAAGGAAATTAATACAAAGGGTTATTCACCAACAGGCGGCAATCCGCTCCGTAAGGTTATTCCCACAATTTAATATAATTTGAGTACAAAGAGTTATTCACCAAACAGGCGGCAATCCGCTCCGTAAGGTTATTCTCAGAGATTAATAATAAATGAATCCGAAAGGTTATTCACCAACAGACGGCAATCCGCTCCGTAAGGTTATTCCCACAATTTAATAGAATTTGAGTACAAAGAGTTATTCACCAAACAGGCGGCAATCCGCTCCGTAAGGTTATTCTCAGAGATTAATAATGAATGAATACGAAAGGTTATTCACCAACAGGCGGCAATCCGCTCCGTAAGGTTATTCCCACAA
The DNA here is from genome assembly GCA_947179155.2 of Hedera helix. Classification (NCBI taxonomy): domain Eukaryota; kingdom Viridiplantae; phylum Streptophyta; class Magnoliopsida; order Apiales; family Araliaceae; genus Hedera; species Hedera helix. Next base: position 48,267,674 of record OX359276.1, on the reverse strand, counting down.
TTTAATACATGGAAATAAAAGGCACGTCTTATGAGTAAGGAAGAAACAATATTATTATCGAGAATCAAATAATGATAATCCCTTACCATAGTATGTTTGAATAATGGAAGATGAAAAAGATGGTATCCCTTACCGTAACACGTGACTGGATATTGATTTAAATGAGGTTGATTAACTTGAACAGTACACGTATACTTATAGATCTTCACAAATACTCAAGATGACTTAAGCACACTTAGAGAGAACTTTCACAAGAAGTATTTAGAGAGAGAAAGAAAGAACAAGTAAGGAAGTTTATGAAAAATCCTTAAGTTAATGCTTCTATTTATAGCCAAAAATCTTATCATTCATTTAATCTAAACCATTCATTTAAAGATCACCTTTTAATCTACACCATCCATTTCAAATATTATATTATCTTTAATCTACACCATTCATTTCATATCACCTAATAATCACCTAACTTTATATTATAAACAAATCAATTTAATTATTCAACAATAATTCACACTTTAATCTACACCATTCATTTCATATCACCTAATAATCACCTAACTTTATATTATAAACAAATCAATTCAATTATTCAACAATAATTCACACTTTAATCTACACCATTCATTTCATATCACCTAATAATCACCTAACTTTATATTATAAACAAATAACTTTATCAATTCAATTATTATGACTAATTGTTATAAATACAGTATAGTTAGCTCTTAGATATCAAGTCAATAAATTAATGAAATACAACTGTTTAAATAACATCATAATAGAGATAACAATAATGTAAAATAAAGCATACGTTACTGTGTAATGACAATTATTGATTCAATAATGTGAATTACTGTGCATATGTTACTGTGACAATTATTAGGTTCAATAATTTTAAAAACAGTGCAACAACAATTATTGACTCAATGATATAAAATACAGTGTAATGACAATTATTAAATCAATAATGCAAAATACTGTGTAACAACAATTATTGAATTGATAATATAAAATATTATGCAGTGACAATTATCGATGAAATGATGCGTAACAGTTACGGTGTCAATTATCAGACCAATAATATGAGACACTATGCAATACCGTGTGTTACTGTAGAGTACCGTGTGCTACAGAAAATACCATAAACTACCGTATGCTACTATTCTTTTATCACCGATATTTTAACAGTTCCGTTGACTATTTTTATTTAAAAAGGTTACTTCTGTCGTTTTCTATATCCGACAAATATTCCGTTGTGGGGTCCACCAATAATTTATTATTTCGGCGCCGTCGTACGGCACGAATATTCCCCGACCAAACGAATATTCCCCGACAAAGCGAATATTGTCCGACAAAATAAAATTTGCACATAACATCCTTAACTTTCAATTTTGTTAATTTAACCACTTACTGTTTCAAAAAAAAATATATATGAAGAAAAATTAAATTTTGTATTTCATAAAATTCGGGGTCTTACACCATACCTGATGTTAAACCAGAAACAATTTATAAAATCGGATATTTTGATTTTACCAGTAAAAAGGTTATTAAGACTTTTGAGCTGTTCCTTTACAGAATAATGATGAAATAATTTATTTACTGCATATACAAGATTTATTTCCTTTTATGCGTAAATATAAATATGTTCATATTGGACTTGTTCAAATTGCTTTTAAACCTTTGACTTTACTTGGTCAAAATAACAGTATACAATGTACTCTTAGAGATGGACGTTGTTTAAACTGGAAGGCATCCTTGATAGGTGATATTGAGACCAGTCTGTCTCATGGACCAGTCTATTTTAATATATATCCAAACTTAAGTATAGCTCTAGCAGACAGTAATCTGTCTAAAGTTTTAGAATTGAGAGTTTTATCTCATGGTTATGAGTATCTCCCAGGTTCTCCACCCTTTGCTATACTTTACAGATTACACCTTAAGTTTTATCAACCTTAAATCCTTACACCAAAAAACAAACAGAACAAGGACAAACGGTCCTTATTGATACCAATCTCTTCAACAGCCAAGTGGTCAGACCTCGTATGATCCCTTGGGAAGAGATTACTTTTCCTAAATAATGGCAAATTCCTAATGCCATACCAACTAGACCTATAGTAAGACATTCAATAGAAGATGTTATACAAACCCGAGAAGGAAATATTTACCTTCAATTCCAAAAACCCTTAACTAGAAGCCTTTCTAGTAACAGTTATAGACCTTAAAATATTGAATTCCCAGAATCTTCATTAAGAAGATCAACTGCAGAACCCTTAGAATCAATTAATCAGGGATTGTCTTCTAGAAAATCTAGTAATGAATCTACTAAAGAAACAATCAATCTTGAAGACTATATTAAAGGAATTCATTTATCAGAAAATCAAATACCTCATGGTGTTTATGAAACCAACAGCAGAAGGTCTAATAGCCCAACATCTAGTGATATGAAATTTAATATTTAATGGATTTTACACCAAATAGTGAAATAAGAAAGAATCTTAATCAGAATTTTATGCAAGAAAAATATGAAGATTTCAGAGAATGGTATTTCAATAATCATAATTCTGAACAACTTAAACAAATTAAAATACAGTATTATGATTATCTTGAGAAAAATCAATGTATTATATCATTCCCATAATGGTATAGTAATATAGCCAAAACTATACATACTGAAGAACAATTAAATGTTTTAACAGGAATCCAAAAAGATTGGATAACAACAAAAGGACAAATAATTAAAAGTATTCATACTCCACCTATGTCCCTAGAACTTGCCTCTAATAAGGATCACAATCAAGTTCCTTTAGTTATTAACCCGTATGTTGATGTTCAAGAAAATAACCCTCGTCACCAGGAACATTTACTTCATGTAAGAGATATTCTACAAGTTAATAAACAGAATAATTATACAAATCTTTTCCTACAAACTATAGGAAATCAGGATAGAAGAGAATACTAGACTTCTGAAAAGAATTGAAGAACAATCTACACAAATAATTAATAAATGCCAAGTTACTCCTAAAAATAAATCTTTGGAAATTCAACCAGTAAATATAAAACCACCTCTTGAAATTAAAAATTTTAAATTATATTCTACTAAAAAAGAAGACAAATTCATGACCAGTCTTACTGAAAAAATGAAAGCCTTAGAAATACAAGAAAATCAGTTTATAAAATCTCTTTTGGGAAAAACAGAAACTTCAAAGGATAAACAAATTAACATGATGGCTCAAAAGGATGGTAATGAATCCGAAGATTATTCAATATCCCAAATATTCGAAATTCAAAATGAATTAAATGATATGAAGAACTTCAACAAGATCTCTTATGATAAAGGACCTACTAATCGTATGGCCTTAACAGGGCCTAGTCGTTATTATTATCCGAGACCCACTCCTCAAGATATTCTTTATGAGGAAGATTTTCTCCATTCACAAAAATCTTATCATGGTAAAACAATATATGAATGGAATATTGATGGAAAATCTGAATATCAAATATTTAAAACAATACATCATATACTAATGTATGCAACAGTTTGTAAACAGAATGATAATACAGATCAACAAATCTGTCGTTTTATAATTAATGGTATGACAGGAGTCCTAAAAGGATGGTTTGATAATGTCCTTACACAAGCACAAAAGAATGAAATCACAGAAGCCGTAAAAATTGAGACAAACCCTGAAACTCAGGCTCAAACTCAAATACAGGATGCTTGTTATACTTTGATATAAGCTATTGTACTTCATTTCATAGGACCAACTGTGTCAAATGCTGATAGAGATAAAGAGGTCTTACAGAATCTTAGATGTCCATCTTTATCCCATTTTAGATGGTATAAAGATGTTTTCCTCATGAGAGTCATGCAAAGAAGTGATGCTAATAGTGAACATTGGAAAGTCAAATTTATTGATGGCCTTTCTAATCTTTTTGCTAAAAAGGTTAGAAAGAAATTAAGAGACCAGAATAATAGGATGACTATCCCCTATAACCAGTAATCTTATGGCCATTTAATTGCCATCGTTATTGAAGAAGGATTATCTTTATGTAATGATATAAAATTACAACAGTTAATGAAAAAACAGAATTTAACTAAGAGAAAAGAATTAGGAGAATTTTGTGATCAATTTGCTTATGATATTAAGCTTCAATATCCTTCTCGAAAACAGAAAAATTCTTATCCAATTTGGTTTGAATTGGACGGTTTGGTACCGGTATAAAAAAATTGGTATATTCAGATTTTTCGGTACCAATTTTAGTAATTGATTTTTCATGGTTAGGTAAATACCGAATTGTGGTTGTATTGTTTTTTTAATAATAAATAATTAGTAATAATAAAATAAAAATAAATAATAATAATAATAATAATAATAAAATAATAATTATATTAATTTTTGATTTTTATTTGATTTTTACTTGTGTTAAATCGGCTAACCAGTTTGATATGCTGTTAAAATTAGTTTGGATACCAAAATTTGATTAATTTCGGTATGGGTCCGGTGCATACCAATAAAAATTGGTTGAACAGTCTTAATGAGAGTTGTCAAATTTTGAGTCCAATACATAAAAAATTATTCAGTGTTTTTGGATTGGGGTAATGTCATATATATTGAAATATAGTGGACTCAAATATAAATTTGGGGTATCACATTTCAATGTCCCGGGGAATATTTGTGTTACATAACCATGCAGTTAATTCACCAATGTAATGTGTATTCGATCCCCAGAATTTGGAAACTGGGTAGGGATATTGACGAGATGACTAACAAATCCGGGTATAATAATTTAATTTAGTTGCAGCTGGAAATGGTGGTGATGGATAATCTCTATTCAGTAGTCTCTGTATAATAGTAAAAATAAAAAAAAATAATAGGAGTGTACTTAAGATCATCAATATGCCAAACACAAAGACAAAGTTGAGGAATATAGACAGAGGGGTAGAGACCCGTGCCGTGTCCGTGGCGGTGGCGCATAAGAAAGGACAAATACATGCTATTTACAAATTCTAAAGCTCCCTCCTCTCTCTCTAAACCTTATTAATTCAAATTTCAAAATGAGCACCAAACAAACAAAAAAACAGCAGCAGCAGCAGCATCCCAATGGCCATTTTCCAGAAGATGCTGCTCTTCCTCATCGAACGTTCTTCATCTCCCTGACTCACCGACTATTTCTCTTTCTGGCGTTCCAGTCTCCAATTCATTCATTCAGCTGATCCATCATCATCTTTCAGGGAGGTTATTTTCAGGTTTACATCACTACACGATACGTCTCTCTCTCTCTCTGTTCGATGTATGTGTGTATATGTCCATTTTTCATATGTATCGGAAGATTTGTTTTTCTTTATCTGTTTTTTTATTTTCAATCGGTGAAGATGGTGAAATTGCCTAAACTATCATTTACTCCCTCTGTCCCTCAATATATGTCGTTAGAGTGCACAAGTATTAAGGATATAATTGTGTAGCATTAAATATAATATCAATTGTCTATATTATCTTTGTATTGAAATGAGGAGTGTTATTTATGGGATAAAAAGTAGTGAGAGAACCAAAATTATATTTAATACTTGGGGTAACATTAGAAACTAAACGAGATTAATGTTTACTTAAAATTCTCAAACGACAAATATTAAGAGACAAAAATATTTCTCCAAAAACAACATTTAAAAAGGGACGGAGGGAGTCTTTAATAGTCGCTCACTTCCTGCTTGCCTACCTGCTTTCTGCTTACAAACACTTTTAGGTGTTGCTAACTTCTTACTTCATTGAGGTATCACCAAATCATGTTAAACCTTGCTTCTCCTTAACACTTTGTTCCTTCATATTTATTTCCTTGTCAATTGGTACAAGAATATTGTCTCAATTAACTGGCGTCTCCTTTTTAATTTTTTCTGTAAACACAAAAATATATGTAAATGCCAAATTATAGCTTGTTCACTACTTAGATTATCAACTTATTGCAGCAACTACAAAAGACTTCGTTATACATTAGGAATCACTTACCCTTTGTTTTTTGGGTATCAACAAAACTTTACGAATAAATAAGGATCATCCCCCTAGACAAAAACACACTGCACCTAATGCTAGCGTACTGTCACATGTTTTCTTGAATGTCAATGCTAGTTTTTGTTTCGAGTGTAAATTGTTGATCTATCAGCCTTTTTATGTAAGACAACATTCTAACTTTTTTAGTTTCAAAAGAGTTCAAGGCAATTGTTTCGCATATTCTCTCAAGACTCTTTGACTGCCACATGGATACTGATGGCAACACCAACACTTATGAAGAGGCTTGGTGGCTAAATCTTCTTGAAAATATGAAATAATTCGTGGTATTAATTGCTTTAAACTTCTTGCAATTCTATATTATTTATCATTGTTAGACTTTTTATAATCAATTTAAGAGATTTTTAAACTCAAAATTGACATATATTTTTTTAAGTTTAATTAATACAATGATGAATATTGTAAATTATCTAAAAGTATTACTCATTGTAAATTCTATTGTTTCATAATTTGTAATGAGTTATCTCATTTTGTGTTTGAAAATGTCTCGAATTGACTTTCAAAACTCAACAATGATCACATAATTTGGAATGGAGGGAGTATAAAATAAATGATAATAGTCTTAGTTGTTTTTAGAAGAACATTTGCATACAAAATGATTTAGGTGTTGTTGAGTGTGCCATTAGAAAAGCATATTTTCATCATCATCAGTGGTTTGCAGATTTAGTTTCATTAAAGTAGTGCACATATATAAGTGCTATCCTCTCTCTTTGATGACCAATGCTTGCAATTATCGAACACTTTACTGTCCAAACCATCCAGTAAAAAACAGATAAATTGCAAAGAAATAAGCATTGCTTAAATTTTCTACTTGTTCCCTTAATGGTAGAAAATGAAGGAACCACTTTTACCTTCTAAACTGGATACAATGTGCTACAGCCTACAACTGTGTGCCTTTCTATGTATTTTGTCTTGAAGGATCTGGGCATTTCAAAGATATCCAAAAGTTTATCAGATCACTCAAAATCTGAGAAGCCTCAGGTAATGTACCAAATTTCTGTATATTAGTTCCGATATGGGTATTCATTTACATGATAAACTCTACCAATATTTGCTCAAATTTAATAATCTAGATCTCATACTATGTAGTAACGTCAAACAAAACATCGATTAAGCAGCGTAAGCATATTGGAGCCAAGACGTTCTTCACGTCCACGAAATGTGGTTCCTTCATATCGTGACGATGTAAGTATTGGCGTTTTCAATGCTCAATTCAGTAACTGGTTCTTAAGAAGGAAATTTTACACATACTTTTTTTTATCTATTCCCCTTTAATTTTTTTAAAAAGTTTAAATAGAGTTGGAAAGAAGTGTTTTGATAATGCTTTGTTTTACCTATAGACCTTTTCAAGCAATGACTTATGACGATGCAACTTTATTGATTTTTTCCCTCTCTCTTTTGTAATCCTTTTACGTTTTCCTAGTTATGGTTTGTGTTCCTTATGTGTGCCTTGTTGTTAATCAATATTTGAGAGTTTACATTTCAATTTTGCTATATAAACAGGTTAATATAGAGCTTCCACCTATGCAAAGGAGATCAAAGTCAAATTCATCATGGGCAAGGTTGAATTTGCTATTCCTGAACTTAATATTACATTAATTTCATCCTTGATGCTTAAAAACTGTGCTTTTGTATTCACAGTTATCTTGTAAGACCATTGGATGAAGTTAAAAGTGCTACCTATGAAGAAGAGTTCATGCTATGACGTGCGCGGAGAAGCTCCAAAGCTATCTGCAGTCTGAAAATCCATTTTTTGTCGAATCAATGGTTCGGTCTCATGTTTATAGTTGCTTTTGGCTGGTATTTTGTCTTCAACTCATCTTTTTGCTATAAAATTTAGGGACTACCTTCTTGGTTCTGTAAAGACCATCTTCCGAAGTCCACTGAACATATTAGAGGATCAGAATGACACAGAATATGAGGCTAGCTATTTATATTAGCAAGAGAATTGGACTTAGTGGTGGATGGAGAGCATTTGCACTAGATCACAAATTAGATGACGGAGATGCTTTGGTATTCGAATTAGTTGAGCCAGCAAGATTTAAGGTATGTTCATGTCAATATCTTATTATTTATGCATATAACCTGATCATGATATTGAACTTGCATGTAGGATGACTTGATCTTCAAACTTATGCAGTATTTATATGATTTGATTTATAAAATTTATCCCAGATTTTTTTTTTTTAAAGTTAGTTCATGTTTAAAATTTTGGGAAATAGTGATGAATTGGTAAAATAATATTGTATGTTTTGATCTGGCCTGCATATGTCTACTTTGATCTGAACTTGCCTATTTTAGAATTATCAGCGCATAGTAGTTGTTTTGAAGAACATATTCTGATCTTTGTAAGTGAATTGTTATGCACTTCACAAGAGTATTTTTTTGCGGTGCCACTGCAGATATCTATTATATAAAACAGAGCAGATTAATCTAATGGCCTCAAATCAGTAATGGCTTCAATAAAGAGCGGCTGAGATTAACTTTTGTTTCCTCCTTTTCTATCTGTCTGCGTATGCTTTGTTTGAAACTAGGGATAACCCGTGCCTGAAGGCACGGTACAATTAATATAACAGTTGAGTACTGTATTTAATATTTTTAAATTAAAAAATTTAAAACTGTTGTGGCCAACCATTAATACAAAAAGATTAGTACTCAATCCAGTCATAGTTTATTTTTGAGACAAACATTAGTGTGCTACTCATTCCCAACTTAAAATTAGTTCTTAACATGTTTAAGCAATTAATTGATTGACGATAGCGGAGTCAAATTTGTGTAATATAATATTTTCGAGTATATTACACACCTTTCCTTTAATGACAAAATAGAATGAGAAGTTTGACAGCATTTATTTGCTTCTAGTATATCTAACAACCGATTAATATGATCCATGAACAATATTTTCTGTGGAAAAATGGTACTACTGCAAGCCATTTCGTGAGATCCAATAAGGAAAAAAAAAATATAAAAATTCAAAAGAAATATTTTTGCATATATACCCAAAAGTATAAAATGAACTCTCTAAGTCCAAATAAAAAAATATTGTCATTACACCAATTAAATCGCATCACCATAACATTTTTTTCTCTATATTTTTTCTTGAAATCGTACAAAAGATTTTCATAGCATGAGTCAGAACTTACTACAATAGTTACTTTCAATATATCCCGCAAAAACACCAAAGAGATGATACGTAATTATCCGTGCCTAAAGGCACAGTGTAAATTAAAATTTCAAAAATACTCTATTACCTAAAGACTCTTTGCAACATAAAATAACTTACAAATCAATTAGAATGAATCTGAACCGTCCCCGTGATTTTCTACCCAAATTAATTTGCATGTGTAAATATAACGACCGCAATACCCGACAAGCAGAAAAATGACATCAATGCTAAAAATGTGACTCATTTTATTTATGTGCAATTTTTTATTTATTATTATTATAATAATTATAATTATTATTATTATTATTACCACTACTACTATTATTATAATAATAGTAATAATAATAACAATAATTATTATTATTATTGTTATTACTATTATTATTATTATTATTATTAGTAATAATAATAATAAAATAATAATAATAAATATAATAATAATAATAATAATAAAAGTAATAATAATAATAATAATAATAATAATAATTATTGTTGTTATTATTATTACTACTATTATTACTATTATTATTATTAATATATTAATTATTATTATTATAATTATTATTATTATTATTATTATTATTATTATTATTATTACTATTATTATTATTATTACTATTATTATTACTATTATTATTATTATTATTATTATTATTATTTCTATTATTATTATTATTAATATATTAATTATTATTATTATAATAATAATAATTATTATTATATTAATTATTATTATTATTATTATTATTATTATTACTATTATTATTATTATTATTATTATTATTACTATTATTATTATTATTATTATCATTATTATTATTATTATTATTATTATTATTATTATTATTATTATTACTATTACTATTATTATTATTATTACTATTACTATTATTATTATTATTATTATTATTATTATTATTATTATTATTATTATTATTATTACTATTATTATTATTAATATATTTATTATTATTATTATTATTATTATTATTATTATTACTACTACTATATTATTAATATTATTATCATTATTATTATTATTATTATTATTATAGTTTTGAATTTGATTTTGGTGGGAAATGGGAGTGGGTAGATTTTTGAAAATTAGAATTTGAATTGGGGGGAGGGAAAAATGAGAGATAGATTAATCTCAACCGTTCTTTGTTGAAGCCATGAGATGATTTGAAACCATTAGATATTGAAGATTCATTTTCTCTCTCCGCTCTGTTTTATATAATAGATTTACTTGTCCTCTATTTCTTTTCTGCCATCGTCTTCTCTCTCCTGCCGTTCCGTTCCATTTCTTTTCTGTCTCCTGTTTGCCATAGTCTTCTCTCATGGCTTCAACAAAGAACGGTAGTCTTCTCTCATGGCTTCAACAAAGAACGGTTGGGATTAAGTTTTGCTTCCCCCTCTATCTTTTCTCTATCTACTTCTGATTTGTTTGGTCGATTTCAAAATTTGAAATTAACCTCTGTTATGTCTTCCTCTCTCTACCGTCGCCCAGGTACCCCTCTCTCTCTCTCTGTCCAGTAACACACCCACACACAGAGACATCATCCACGCACACACACACACAGAGATCACGCGCACGCAAACGCACAGTCACACGATTTTGTGAAATTTAGGTTTTCAAATTGGGGGTTTTTGGAGTATTTTTGAGTCTGTGTTAAGGAAGCGTCGACAATCTCTAATGTTCTAAAAGAAGCAGAGTCTTTGAATGTCAACCAGTTTGGGTTTAAAGGAACTTATGGTGGCGTGAATTCTCATCTATTGGTGAATTTGGTCTGTAAGCTTATATGTCCATTACTATTCTGATCTGAAGAGAAGCTCAGAACACATGATTCTTCTATATTGTTCAATCACATGATTCTTCTATATTGTTCTGTCTTAACTTATCGTAGTGTTCTTATGAAAATGAATTCACAGCCATAGGTGGTGCTACTGGGCAGCTTCTTCAACAAAATGATCAGGCATTTGAGCAGATTTCTGTCAATCTAAGAGCTAATAAGGTGAAATATTTTTGTTTTGATAATAGATTTTTGCTCGTAATAAAGTAGGAACTATAATAATAGACCATGAGTGGTTGAAGAAGTTCTATCCAATTCCATATTCCATATTTTTCTTTCTGGAAGATCTCAAGTCATATTTTGTCAGCATTTGTGTCCTCTGCATGACTCAACAATCTATTGATTGAGTTTGGGGAATAATGTATGTGCATTGTTCACCATTCATGTTGGGTGTTTAGTTGTAAAATTAAGAAAAGTTATATATATTTAATCGACAGAAAATGAAATGGGATCAATAGTGTACGCCTTGCAAATGAACGGAACTCTTCACAAGCAACTCGGTGTTTTATTTATCAAGCAGTCGACTCCGAGCTTCAGCTCCTTTTATGCTCATTTGCTTTTTTTTTTCTTTTGATAAGTTGTATGCTATTATTTTTTTACTGATCCAAACTTTTTATTTTGTCATAATTATTTTATGGCAACATAAAGTCATAATAACAGGACACTGCTTTTGTTAGGTCCATTATTTATATATCTTCCAATGAATTTAGTTTATGAATGTAATAACTTGAAGGTATAAAGTCGCATATGTGAATTGAATAATGTTCTGTCAAATTTTGACATTATTAGTTAAAAATTCTTGTTTAAGCTTTTACAGAGAAGGGTAGACCTACGAAATACTAATGATGTCCATTCTTTGGAATTAATTAAAAAATAATAACTTTGTGTACTCGATGAATCTTAAGTGAGTGTATTTTTTTGCTCTCTTTTTAGCATATGAACTAACTATTAATCTATTTATTGCAGCTTGAATGATACACAAGAGGTTGTGGAGTTAAAGAGGATGCCACCTCTTCCAGTGGAAATGAATGAAGAGTTGAGTAAGATTTTTTCCCTTCAAGAATGAATCCCGACCATACAAACAATATATAACGCCTCAAATGGTGTAGGCATTGTTTTTTTCTTTCTTTTCGTTTTAAGTTTTTAAGATTAAGATTTAATGCAGTACATCTTTCCAAATTTAAAGACTAGCTAATCTTTACTAGATGTTGTACACCTTTTCGCTTATGCGGGTAGTTATATATCTGCCTTGAGATTTAAAATGGCTTGATTCTACTATTTTCATGAGGTTACTGCATGTAAGCCCCAAGTGATGCATAAATTTGATGTTATGGTTTGGTTTTGGCTTGTTAAAGTATTTTGACGCATAATCTAATGTAATTTAGACTGTCAAATGAAGAAAATGGATTGAATGGTTAGGTTCATTCGTTTGCAGTACAGTTTATTTTTCTGCTATAGTTTTGTCGAGGCATCTCAATTCTAGCTTAATTCTTGGCGGGGGGTTGAGAAGTGTTCTTAGCGTGGCGGTGTGTGCTTGTGCTCACCTGTATGTGGTTTGTGGCTTCTGTATATATTTGCTGGATGGAGGCTTTATAGGCTGGTGGCTATAGTTTTATTTGTATTTGATGAATTATGTTTTGCCTTGCAAGTTTAATATTTGGTTCTTCTGTTTATTATCATCCTTTGATTTATTTACCATAGTTTTTTGTGTCATTTTAATCGTAGATAGGGTTTAGGTTGAGCTTCTTCACCATGAGACTGCTGAATTGATGTATGCTCTCTTTATCTCAAAATTTGACATTTGTGTGGCAGTCCCTCCATAATAGACTAATATTAGTATTATTATTATTAGTATTTCGTGCTAGGTATTTACTCCATTCAAATACATTCAAATATTTTGTTTCGTGTTTCGTGCTAGGTATTTACTCCATCAGGCCCAATTTAGATGTAACCTTTTCCTTTTCCATCAGGTCCCTTTTCAAAGTTTTCATTTTTTTATAGATTTGAGTTGTGGGTGTTTGGATTAATGTTTTGATTTGTGTTTTTTGGTTGATTGGGAATTTTTGAGATGTGGGTATTGGTTAGTTTGATGAAAATTTCAGTTTTTTGGTTGTTTAATTTATTTTTTCAGTGGGTGAATTGGGGATTTCTGTGGATTTTGAGGGTTATTTTGTGAATCTTTTTGTGTTTGTTGGATGGTCTATACTGGGTGAGGGATTTGCAGTGTGAGGGATTTGCATGTCTGAAGTTAATCTTTTTGTGTTTGTTGGATGGTCTATACTTAGAAAGTTAGCCTCAAAAGTTAAGTCCTTGCACATTACAACGTATTCATGGGTATATTTTATCAGTTAATCTGAGTTGTCATTAATTGTTATTTTTGTTTTTAACACTGATTTATATTGATCTTTTGATTATTTTTATGACTTACTGAGATTTAACATGTTATTTTTGTAGGTAGCTGTGTTTGCTGGTGGCGTCGATACATCTACAACTGAAACAAAAGGAACTGTCCTTATTCATAATGCTGAGCAGGTATTTCAACGAATACCAGTTGAATTTAGGATTATGCAGCTTGAGAATTATGCAAAAACAGAAGAAGCAAAGGTTGAGGAGCTCATCAAATCCGTTGCAGAATCAGGTGCCAAGGTTATATCAAACAAGTATGATATCCCTTTCATTAGCCTTCCTCTGTTAAATTTCTCTTAATTTTGTGTTTGCATTAAACATGGATTGTAGATTGTTCCACCATGGAAATTGCACTCACAAAAGCCTACATTAGTAAATTTGTATTTAAAATTCAAAGGGATATATATTGTTCTTTATTGTATTTTACCTTCATCTTGGGTGGCTGCAGAAGAGTGGGAGGGGGGGAGTAGCCTTTGGCTGGTCCCTTTTAATATGTCAGTTCACACAAATTGCTATAAATGAATTACATATTTTTTTTGCTTGCCATCTAACCTGATGATGAAAACAGAATGGTACAGTTTAAATTTTTGTACAAGTGCTATTGCTATTCAGTTCACACAAATTTCTATTCAGGTGCTAAAGATATGCTGCTTGAAACTTCTCTCTGAATATGAGATTGAAGCTGTTTTGAAACATTGTATTGCTTGAATGATGTTTTACTGGAGTGATGTATATTTATATTACTTTTTTTATTGTTCTTTTTGTTGTATTAGTTATACCGTGTCTTCAGGCACGGGTTATCCCTAGTATATATATATATATATGATAGTCATCTATAGCCAGGTGCGGAGCCAGGATTTTGTCTCAGCAAGGGCGGATTTGATTTTTTTTTTTTTAAATAAAAAATAAAAGTTAAAATAATCTTAATATTAAAAGTTTACAAAATACAGAGCTATTCTCCTAGGCCCCATAACTTGAAAATGTTCCAAGATAGCTTTATTATCAATAGTTTCAAATACATTATAGTTCAATTTGAACAATTTCTCGAAGAAATACAATTTCAACTGTCCAATATTAATTTATTTTCAAAATCACAAACTAAATTTATTTTCTATATTCAAACAAAATCAAGGCAAAACGTATCAAAATTAACACACAAACACAACTCACAAGTCACAAACACAACTCAATTCAAATTTGGTTATCTTGATTTGAGTGTTTTTTTTATAAAAAAAATCTAGACTTCTAGTATGTGCTTACTGCTTACATTAAATATAGCAAAAAAAATTGATCTTTAATTTCCCCCCTTTAATTTTCACTATGACAGCAGCTTTGCCAAAAAATAAATTATGTATAGTACAATATTTGTGCAATAAATTTTTAATTTTATCCTTATTTTGTTATATTAACAGCTAATACCACAAAAAAAAAGTCAAAAAACAACAATATAGCAACAACAAAAAAATTGATCTTCAATTTCCCCCTTTAATTTTCACTATGACAGGAACTTTCCCAAAAAATCTGCAATACAATAATTTTCACTTAAATAAGATCAACTGACAACCAAACTACCAAAGATTGATAAAAATATGCAGATCTAAAACAATACAAAGAGAAATAAAGATTCTTAAACGAAATAAACAATAACATAAAATCTGAAATACGCAATGGTCTAAAAAGCACTAGACGGGAGGCGGGCGACCGGGGGGGGGAGGCTAGCGCCTAGGAGGTCTAGGCGAGATTTTTTATTTTAAGTCAATTTTAATATTTTATCTTATATTTATCCAAACAAATTAATAAAATAAAGTAAAACAACCTATAATAAAGGCATTTGCATACACATTAAAGTAATAATCCTCTAGTAGTTTTACCTTTCTACTATTTTTATCTTACATGCCACTAATTCCATTTTTGGATCTATCTTTTCTAT
Organism: Hedera helix; assembly: GCA_947179155.2. Lineage (NCBI taxonomy): Eukaryota > Viridiplantae > Streptophyta > Magnoliopsida > Apiales > Araliaceae > Hedera > Hedera helix. Next base: position 48,252,263 of record OX359276.1, on the reverse strand, counting down.
ACAATAACACTGTTGCCGCTGTGACAGTTCAGAGCACAATTAGGAGGTTAAGGGAGCAAACAATGAGTTAAAGAGAATTTGAGCTAGCATAATATTTAGTTTGATACTTTCTATCAAGTTTTGTATACAGACATGGTTATTTTCATTAGCATTATGTTTTGGATATATTTTTTTCACCTGCAAATCAATGAATATGATTGGATGATATTAATTTCAAATTTGTTAGACATTTGTGTTGTTCATCTTTACGAATTTTGAATGTATTTCTTCTCTCTAAAAAAAATTAAATAAATGTTATTTTTAAAAATTAGTGTGAATTTATTAAATGAGACATTTGATATTATTAGCTATGAAAATATTTTTATTTATGTAATCTTCAAAATTTAAAATTGAAGACTTAAAGAAAATGACAAATACCATATGCTAAGTATAGCTAACATATCTTTACCGTATTAGTTTTATTCATAAACAAGATTGCTATTAAATAATAAATTTTAAAATTTTAATAATTCAATTTAATATTAAAACTTAAAAATCTAAGAATTATATTGAATTAAACTAAATATTACAAACGTATAATCATTTATATAATTTGAATTTGGTACAAGTTCAAAAATTATAACTATAATAAAATTATTTTGACTTGATCTTATTCATTTCTTGTTGTGATTTGATATGCTACAACTTGTATTATGAATATAATAAATCATTAGAAAAATAAATATATCAATATTTATATAAATATTAAAATAAAACAATTGTAGCCCAAAATTTAAGCCTAGGCCGCGCTTAGCCCCGCCTAAATCAAACAGGGCCTTGACCGCCTAAGGCCCGCATAACTTCTTGGAGCACTTTTTTGACCGTCTTTGCCTTAGGCGAGGCGCTCATGAGGGCCTAACGCCTAGGCGCCCGCCTAGAGTGCCTTTTAGAACACTGGAAATATGACTATTCGATTCACACATCAAATAACAAAACTTTAATTCCTAATAAAAAAAATCATACATAACTTAATCAGTTAATCTGATCAAAAGGAATTGAACTAGAATATCGTTGAGAAATTTAAGAGATTTTATATAAGAGACAGTATTTTATCTAACAAGAGATGGTGATTTTTGGGTGCATATAAACAAATGAAATATCAAAGATAGAAAGAGACAAAGATAGAAAAAAGGAAAAAAGGAAAAGTGTAGCTCTACAATGATTGGGAAAAGGAAAAGCATGTAAAGGAGGAATAAAATAATTCATATGCATCATACGCATCAGAAAAAGGAAGAGCATTAAGCATGTAAATGAGGAATAAAATAATTTATATAATTTATACAGGTTCAAGTTTCAATCTACCAAAATAATCCACCAAAAAACTTCAGCGGAGGCATCTGCCACCGTTGCGCTGTATGTGGTTCCGCCCCTGTCTATAACAACCGTTGTTGGGAGTACTATTATAGCTACCACATGTAGGAGCCAAATTAACTTAAAAATTGTCTGCCGCTAGAAGTTCTATAAAGCAATAAGGTCCCTGTCACTAGAGTATCTAGCGGCAGATAGTGCTAAGCCAATTTGATCCCTGCATGTGGTTGTTATAATAGTACTCTTAGTAACCGGCTGTATGAACAATGTATAGTAACACGTCACTCTATTATTATGCACTTTATAAATAAAATTTTAAAATTATTATATATACCTTTACCACAAACCTCTATTAATATCTTTGTTCTAAAATGTGACAACCCCAAATACGGGTTCCTTTAACATCGGATCCGGTTCAACACTAGTACTACATTTTCTTTATTCCTCATGAATTACAACAATATTATAATTGCTAAATAATCATTTATTTACAATTTTACATCATCTCTTTCTATTCAAGAATCACAATCTTTATACATTCCTAGTCTGTCTTAATATCATACATGATACGACATTCTATTACAATAAATTTGAGTATTTAATACTCATATAACATACCAACTAAGTATTATACTACACAATCATTTACCTGTCCAATTCAGACTGATATCTACAACAGACATTTAGATCTTCAGTGAAAGTAATATGTTTTCCTGTTCCTTGATCTTTATCGAGAACCTCAAATAATTTACACTATCTGAAAATGTTGGTTTAGGCAAGAGTGAGCACGACGGCTCAGCAAGTTCAACAGTTACATATAACACATTACATGCTTCACATATTATACATGCTCTGCATTTTATTCTTACATCATGCATTTCATCTTATAAATGTTTCATACTTCTTATGCATCACATACAATAAACAACTAGCATCTAGCAAATCATGCTTCATATCGGTACATATTTCACATGTAACCGCATCTCATTTTATTCATATATCACAAATATCATCAAAATATCTTCATGTTAATAATATAACATCAAATTATAGCATATTAATGCATATAAGAGCAAGTTCTGAAAAACTTGTTTGGTTCGCTTCTACCATTTACGCTTATTTGCGTCTTTCGTTCAACCTACAATTTATATATAAAATCGACATAATCATTAGTTACAATGACGATTAATTGGTCATAACTTAAGACCTTAATTTCAAATTATTAACTCTTAATATGTCCGACACACGAACCTTTAGTTCCGGACAAAAACCCTAGCCCAAACCTAGTTAGACATGTCAGGTACGCTTAACCACCTTACGCATTCACCACACATTCTTCGCACGACCCATTTTTAATAAATTGTCTAAAATTTAGTCACAATAGACTATCTATATTGGTTTAATTCAATTAAGATTTCTTCTTTTACATAACTTAATGATTTGGACATTTAATAATGTACCAAATACCTTAAAATATCATTTACCTTTGATAATATACAAGTATACAACTACATTCAAATATTATTAACCATTTAATAATATTTTAATCACTTATTAATATTATTATCCATTTAATAATATTTTAATCTATTACAAATATTATTAACCATTTAATAATATTTTAATCACTTATTAATATTATTAACCATCTAATAATATTTTAATCACTTATTAATATTATTAACCATTTAATAATATTTTAATCATTTACAAATATTATTCACCATTTGATAATATTTTAATCTCGTATTAATATTATTAACCATTTAATAATATTTTAATCACTTCTTAATATTATTAATTATTTAATAATATTTTAATTACTTACTAATATTATTCACCATTTAATAATATTTTATTCACTTTTTAATATTATTAACTATTTAATAATATTTTAATCATTTATTAATATTATTAACCATCTAATAATATTTTAATCACTTAATCATATTATTAACCATTTAATAATATTTTATTCACTTCTTAATATTATTAACCATTTAATAATATTTTAATCATTTATTAATATTATTAACCATTTAACAATATTTTAATCACTTATTAATATTATTCATCATTTAATAATATTTTAACCACTTATTAATATTATTAACCATTTAATAATATTTTAATCTCTTATTAATATTATTAACCATGTAATGATATTTTAATTATTTACAAATGTTATTCATCATTCAATAACTTTTTAATCATATACTAATATTATTGATCATTTAATAATATTTTAATAATCTTCAAATAATATCAATAGTTAACTTTTTAATTATGTTAACTTTAGTCTTTATGTTAAATATTTTGTAAGACCCCGAATTTATGAAATACAAAATTTAATTTTTCTTCATATATATTTTTCCTGAAACAGTAAATGGTTAAATTGACAAAATTGAAAGTTAAGGATGTTATGTGCAAATTTTATTTTGTCGGACAATATTCTTTTTGTCGGGGAATATTCGTTTTGTCGGGGAATATTCGGGCCGTACGACGGCGCCGAAATAACAAATTATTTGTGGACCCCACAACGGAATAATTGTCGGATATAGAAAACGACAGAAGTAACCTTTTTAAATAAAAATAGTCAACGGTGTTAACTATTTAAATACTGGTGATAAAAGAATAGTAGCATACGGTAATTTATGGTATTCTACAGTAGCATGCGGTACTCTACAGTAGCACACGGTATTGCACAGTGTCTTATATTATTGGTCTGATAATTGACACCGTAATTGTTACGCATCATTTCATCAATAATTGTCACTGCATAATATTATCAATTCAATTATTGTTGCTACACAGTATTTTGCATTATTGATTCAATAATTGTCATTACACTGTATTTCATATCATCGAGTCAATAATTGTTGGTGCACTGTAGTTTAAAATTATTGAATCTAATAATTGTCACAGTAGCAAATACATTATAATTTATATTATTAAATTAATAAAAATATGTAACGTGTTTCTTACATTATTGTTATCATTGTTGTAGCATTATTTTATATGTTGGATCCACAGGTAGAATAAATAAAATAAAATAAAATAAAATAAATATTATTATTTTTCAAAAGTTACTATTCACTGACGGAAGTTACTGTTCACATCGGAAAAGTTACTCTGGAGTCACTGTTCACTCCCGGAAATCACTATTCATCGGCTGACAAAAGTTACTGTTCATTACTGTTCACTTTTTGAAAATTTTAAAGTTACTGTGCAAAGTTACTGTGCAAGTATTGAAATTTTTTAAAAAAAAACGTTTGCGCAGCCTCTCTCACCTACCAAATGCACAGTGCCCACCTACCACGCATAGTACCCCATTTTCCCCTATAAATAGCTTGTTCAGCTGAATAGAAAAATCACACCTAAAACATAAAATTTTTCTATAAGAATTTTATGAGTTTTCTCTGAGAATAGTAAGGTTATTTTGAGAGTTTGAAAGCCAAAAGGAGTGCAGAAATTTTTCAAGTAAGTCTTTTATTAAAGAGTAGTAATTTCATAAATTCATATATTTCGCGGTATTCACAAAACTTCCTTTAGAAGACTCTTCTATTAGAAGATTCATTTTTAAAAGCTTTCTTTAGAAGATTTATTTTGAAATATTATTTTAAAAACTATTTGAAAGTTGTTATATTATACTACAAAAATTATGTTAAATATATATAATTTTGATAGTTCATAATATACGAGTTATTATACACTTTGAAATTTATATGTGGTAATTACTAATTTATATTATAAATATATAGGTTGATCAACCTCATTTAAATCAATATCCAGTCACGTGTTAAGGTAAGGAATACCATTCATTTCAAACTCTTAAATTTACTGTGGTAAGGAATATCATTCTTTTCACACTCTTAAATTTATTACGGTAAGGGGTATCACTCTTTTCATCATCATAAATGGATATTATTTTCTTTCTTACTTGAAGGGATTATCATTCTTTGATTCTCGAAAATAATATCGTTTCTTTCTTGTGCCATTTATTTCCATGTATTAAATTGTGGGAATAACCTTACGGCGCGGTTTACCGCCTGTTGGTGAATAACCTTATGTATTCATTCCTTATTAATCTTTGAGAATAACCTTACGGTGCGGATTACGCCTGTTTGGTGAATAACTCTTCGTGTTCAAATTCTATTAAATTGTGGGAATAACCATACGGTGCGGATTACGCCTGTTTGGTGAATAACTATTCGTATTCAAATTGATGGGAATAACCTTACGGTGCGGATTATCGCCTGTTGGTGAATAACCCTTTTTATTTGTCTCGTGTGGAAATAATTTGTCTACACGAATTATCACATGACACTTTTATTCCATATTCGTAAGTGATATCATTTTCCTTTATACTCATAAGGGATACCATCTTTTTCATCTTCCATTATTCAAACTTACTATGGTAAGGGATATTAATTCCCTTCACCTTTTGTTAATCAAACCTGCTACGGTAAGGGATATTATTTTCTTCCATACACCTAAATCGAAACTTATTATGGAACTATTGCTTCTATAATTCCTGAAAATATTATATGTTCCATAATAGTTGAATTTCATTAGTTCAACTGAACCTTCCTATTTTCTGAACATTTCTATTGAACTGTAATCGTTATTCTGAACTGTGGATCTTGAATATCATTTTTAAATTTCACTCCACATCATGTTGGCAATTTGGACATTATTTGAATCTGCACAAAGTAAACTTCCGATACTTATTGTTTATCCTGTTTCTTCTGTTCATCAATTGTATCACTATTATTTGTACTAATCATCAAGAATCAAGCTGTTGTGAATATCTGTGGCCGGGGGCACAGATGTGATATAATTGTTGAACAGATGATAGGTTAAAGGCGATACATCTGTTCGGTGTCTTTTATGACACGTGGTGAATGTTCTCTTTGGCCCGTAGTGCAAAGATGAACTGTTGGTTGGTATGATTATGACCAAAGGCTGAATCTGGTATAATCATGACCATTGGTGTTATATTGAATGTCTTTGGCCCGTAGTGCAAAGACGAACTGTTGATCTGCATGATTATGACCAGGAACTGTGAAGTTGTATTATCTTGACTAATGGTATTTCAGATGATAAAAATTGATGATATTTTTACTAAAAAGAGAAGCGAGTGGACATTATAGTCTGCATTATTCTTCTAATAGATTGCTCATTCCGCTGCTATTATTGATCTGAACGTTGTTTAAGAATTTAACTGCAGTTTTTGATATAAACCTTGTAGTCTATTGTATTCTATCAAGAACTCAACTGTTGAAGGCTAATGATAAATTATTCGTCATTATCTTAGTCATGATATTTCTTACTGGGCTATTTGAGCTCACCCTTTCTTTTCGTTCCATTGTTTTTCAACAGGAGATGAGAACGTAACGGGGTCTAGCCGGGGAATGGAGTGAGAGTGCGGGGATAGCTATCATAGTCTTCACGTGTTATAAAATAGTGTGGCAATAATAATGAAGACTTAGTTGTGTTGTATTATCCACTGTATTGTTGTACGTTGTTGTAATAATTTTATTGTAGTCTTTTGACGACTCAAGTTTGGGCTGTGTGGGCCTAGATTTGGGGGCGTCACATATTTAGCTACCAATTAGTTACTAATAAACTTCATATATTGGTTTAGTATTTAAACCCATTCATTTTACACTTATTTCAACTTAAATTTTCATTAAAAACTCGACCCGGCCGACCCGGACCGACCCGACCCGACCCAGACAACTTGCACATTCTGTTTTGAAAGTCGGGGCTCTCAACTTAGGCCAAATTTGGGCACCGGGGCGCTCAACACAAAATTCTAATATGGACTACTCGACCCTCTGATGCTCCGACAGTCATAACTTCTTCATTTTAAAACATTTTGATGTGATTCTTGTATCCATTCTAATCGGAATTTTCCCCTCTAAAATTTCTTTTTAGATCACAAATTCAAATTCCAAACGGAACTATACTAAAAACGGCTCACAAGGACAGAGTGAAAACTAAAATCACAAATCATTGGTTTTAATGGTTCAAACTTGAATAAATAAACTCTACACATCCAAATGACACCAACTTAGTGTTGTTGTCTTTCAAACTTCTTGTTTTACAATATTTTATGGTTCAATCACATTTTTGAAAATATTTTGACAAGAAATTTATGATCGAACCATCTAGGATTTTACCGGTAACACAATATGAAATTTTCTTCCATTTATTTGCATACCACACATACCAATACTTGTATTAAACGTACTAAACCATGAATCTATCTATATATCATAGATTTAGACTTCTACAGCATCAAAATAACTTTTGATTAGTTAAAAATACTTTTTGACCGATTAAAACCTATATAGACTATAAAAATGAACTAAAGAAGGTTTAAAACATTTTTTAACCTCTTAGACATTGATGATCTTCTTCCTCTTGATGTGAACTTGGCTTGTGACTTCCTCTTGTCCATTCTCTAGCAAATTTCCTTGGTAGATCATCAATCTCACAAGAGTAACTCTCTATATCTCTCAAGAAGCTCTCCCTTTTCTCTTTAGAAAATGCTACAAATGAACAACCAACCTCACCAATGAGTGAAACACTTCTATTTATAGCACAATGTTAATCCTTCATTAACCTCATAATCAACTAGTGTTGGAGAAATTAGTAGCTTAAACTAGATTACTATTGCATAGAATGACTACCATGAATGACCATTTGTGTGACATCCATCAAGGTTGCTTGTAAGCAACTTTTGGAGTGTAAATGAAGCCATAAGAAGTCCACACTCAACATTTCCATATGGGACCCACTCAAAATTTGGGATTTACAATTTATTACACCAATTTAGCTTTATTTTTATATCATATATCATTATATAAGCATTCATATATATATACACCAACATATGTATACATATTCACCTATACTTGCACATTGGGCTCCACTTTGGATCTTAGAATTAAATTATATTGGGCTCATTTATTTAATTTGGTTTGACATAATTTAATTATTACATTGGGCTAACATTACATACCCTATGTTACATTTAATTAAAACAAGCATTGGGCTTGATTAATTATAACTTGAATCAAGGTTTAATTAATTACATGGACTACTAGGTTAATTTATTTAACTTAGTTTAATACCTCAATTGGACTTATAATATAATCCAATTAGACTTGTCTTAAATTATTTTATCACATTGGGTTACTCAATTAACTTATCCATAGTTAATTCTCATCACCGTATTTACTTACTTAGCAATTAACTAACGTTTAGTTAATGCTCTCTCTTGTCTACCAACTAGAGTTATTCGATGAACCCTACATTAGTTAATTCTCTACCCTCAATCAATACTTGAGAAATATTCTCCTAACACATTCACCATCAATTGACTTTTTAAATATTTGGGCTCATTATTTTAAATTGTTACATTAACTTCATTGGGCTTTCATATTTAATTACCCACCTTCATGCAAGTATTCTCATGTTGGGCTAATACATATAATCATTTTGGGCTAGTCCACTAGTAGTAATTAAATTATTTGGACTCTATACAACAACTTAATAATTAAGTTAATTACGTAATTAATTAACTTCTTAATATTATCATTCTAGACAAACATTCTAGTTTTTATATAACTCTAACTCATAACCAATATAATTAACCTAATTAATTATATTTCATGACTTTTTCTCTTACTTCATATTTAAACTAATTAATTTATTAGTTTAATTGGGTATTAATTTACTCATCTTTTTATTTGGCTAACAAACACACTTTAGGTATATATATGTATATTAATATAACTACCTTCACTTCTCAATTGAATTTATTTTCTTAATAAATTCTCTATATGCATCATTACAATATTCACACATTTAATTTCTAACAAATAAATTATGTTAAAAAAAAATGTTCACCCATTTTTCACACATCTCACTTCTACAACTCTAGGTTTTAAACCATAACTTTTAATTAATATTTAAAATCTTATTTACAAATCTTGTAAATATCTGGGATATTACATAAAATATAAGATTATTATTAGTTTATTTAAAATTAATTTGAAACATCTCAAATTTAAAACTGATATGATAGTATAACCAAGGTTATTAAACCCGAACCGGACCGTCGGTTCGACCTGTAAAAATTGAAATCGGTCCAGTCCGGTTCAAACAATAAAATCAGTTTTGGTCAAAACCTGGTCGACCCAGTGACCCAATTTATTTATTTATTTATTTAAGCATTTGAATTTGATTAAATGTATCCGTAATTGAGTTTTGAGTTATGATCATGATTTAATATCTTTCTTTACATATAGATTTAGTATTTATTTGAATTATATAATGTAAACATAGTATTTATTTGATGTATTTCATCAAGGCCTCATTTTTGCCTTCCACTGTGAATGACCGAGAAAATTACGAACCTAATTTTTTTTATTTAATTATATTCATTAGAAAATATGATGTGTGAAGTTAGGTTATGTATGTGTATGTGTATGTGTATATGTCATGCGATGAGAGTTATTAAGTTAGTTAATTTACTGTGTGATAATTAACTAAAGAATAAAAAAGAAATGTAAGAAGAGCTTATGTGATCAAGCTTGAATGTTGGCCTTGAATGGCAAATGAGAAGTTTAATAATTAACAATTGAATTACTTATATGATTAGTGAGGAAGAAGAAATAAATGAATTACTAAAGTTAACCCAATGCGGTAATATATGTGTAGGTTATGTGGTTAGTTATATCACGAGCCCAATGTAAGGTTATATGGTAGTTTATTGAATCAAGTTGTAGTACTTGTATGTATGTATGTTAGGGTTTAACAAACAAGTCCAAGATATGTTAAGCGTTAGTGTTTTGTAAAATAACTCAATTAAGTAGTCCAATTGATTTATAAATAGTAAGTCTAATTGAATTATATAATTAAACTAATGTATTTATTTAATGAGCCCAATGTATTAACATTATATGATTTAATTAGTAAACCACATAGAAATATATATGGTAGTCCAAATTAATTTAAACTAGTCCAACGCTTATTTTTATTTCAAGTATCATAGTTAGCCCAAATGATTTAAAGTGTTGGGAGCCCTATGTTAGCAAATTAAATAAATCAACTAGTAGCCCAATTGGTTTAATTGTAGAGCCCAAACAAAAGTAATCTGGAAGTCCACATGGAATTCAACTCAAAGACCAATGTGGTAGCCCAAATGAAGATTTATGTGAGTAATATATATATATATATATATATATATATATATATATATATATATATATATATATATATATATATATATATATATATATATAGTAAAAAAAAATTAAAATTGGAGGATAAATCAAGGCCATTTGGCCACCAAAGAAGGCCCCATTTGGGTGAGGTATGTTCTAGAAAGATTGGATATCCTCTTATACATGCATGCAGCTTCTATTTATCTTTTGCTCGTCTATTTATGGACCAGACTGTCATGTTATGTCATATATATATATATACACACACACACGACATTTCCTTCAACATCAGGTACAATTAATCACTTGTTAATGAACTGATGATAACTTGTCTCACATGTCCATTGGTATAAGAAGTGCCTTTATAGATACATTAGGCACAATTTGTATTTTATAAAGAAGTAGAAAGGAAAGGAAAGTAATCTTCGGACATTTTTGCGAATGGTGCTTACATACATTGACCTTCACCCTAGAGCTATGTTTGTTTGCAAAATACATACTTGGGATTGGACTATTTGTATTAATTTAAAATTATTTTCGACTTTTTTATCCCATCATGAGGGATTAATAGTTCCTTAAATAGTCCTTGAATAATTCATCATGGGATTATATAATCCCTCATAAATAGCCTTAAGAATGATAAAAAAAAATAATCCAAGGACTATTTAAGAGACTAATAATCCATCATCAAAGGATAAAAAAGTCAGAAATAACTTTAAGTTAATACAATTAGTCCAATCCCAAGTATACATTTTGCAAACAAACATAGCCTAAGTTTATAAACAGTTACGTAAAAGGTGTTTCTTTCGTTTTTATTTTTATGATATTTCTGAACACTTTACGCAAGGTCCGTCATGTTTTTCGGCTTGACAATGTCAAATATCATACAAAAATTAATTGATTTCTCACTTCATTCCATGGCGCCTAGCTCTATGTCACGAGACAGATGCAGGGGAGGGAAGAAGTAGTCGTTAGAATAGAAAGAAGAGAACCACTTAGGCAAAATGCACCGTTTTACTTAGTTGTTATTAATAATCTGCTAAATCGTAATTGAAAGGAAGCACGTGTTCTGTTATTTGAGGGTGAGGTTGCTAGACTGAGCTGTATAAATATAAGGCAGTACTCGTGAAGTAGGAAGCATGAATCTAATGAATCAATTTTTCTGTTCTTGATTTTCCTTTCTGCAAGCTATTGTTTTTATTGCAATTTCCATTTCTTAGTTTCCTGATACTCTACTACTAAGTTCACAGCATAACTTTACATGGCATACCCCATTATCAGCATGTAATTTCTATACAACGGTTTCAACGTTCATATAAAAGCCGCCAAATGATCCGCCGTGTAGGGAACCCAGGTCACATCCGCGGACGAGATCATCTCTAACTGCAGCCGACAATGAGCAAAGCTATCAGACACGGGGGTCTCCGCAAGAGTGCTATGATGCCATCGACGACCCCTGGGATAAGTCTCCGGACCGAGTGTAGTGACTGGCCGCAAGCAGGGCAGCCGCTCATAAGCCCAGAACTGACAGACGAGAGAGAAGGGACATAAATACCAGGGACGACAAATGAATGAAACAAAATGAAAACCGGCACAATGAATAGGACTTACCAGCAAAAAGGGATAAAACCCCAGCCAAGCATCAGTCTGCCCCTCTGAGCGAAGGCGAAGACCCTGAAGGAAGTAAGCGAACGTGAAGGAGCCCCAATCATAATCCCCGATCCGGTCAACCTCCCGGGTAGCTCCAACGATACTGAAGTGAATAGTCGAGGAGTTGTTCCTCAGAAAACAGCCCCTCATAATGGTCAAAAATAAGCGCCGAAGCAGGAAGTCACGAGCGGATCGGTCCGCGGGAAACGGCTTAGAAAGGACCCCTCCAATGGCATCCACGGCCAATGCACCGGATCGGATACTGCGGGCCTTAAAGACCTTCTCCTGAGGAGTAAAACCCAACAAAGATCGAACAGCTGCAGGGGTAATGTCCAACTCCAAAGGGACCCGGGGTCCAGAGAACTCCATCCCGGTGATATAACGCCAATCTAGAGGGGTCAGCAGCAGCTCGCAGTCCAGAAGGTGAAGCGACTGTGTCTGGTGAAACCAGCGCTCGGATAAAGCCCTCATATAGCCCCACGGACACCGGCGAGGGGCGATAGTGAAGAAATGTCTGAAACCCCAAGAATCTACCATCCCCCTGTAGTCGGAATGCGCATGGTAGAGAGTGTAGATGCTGAACCAATTGCCCCGAGACTGGGTAAACTCAGGAACCTGTGACAGTCATCAAAAGTCAGGCAGGGTAACCATACAGAGTTGAATGAGCTTAAATGACGGATATACCTCGTTAACCGCCAGGTAGGCTGAGGGGTGATTACTGAGAACAGGACCGAGCAGATCCGGTATCCTGGCACGGGCCCCTGGTAAGGTCCGACGCGTGGGGGGAGGAGCCGCTGCGCCCGAAGGACCCGCCTCTGCCTCAGCTGGGGCATCCTCGTCAACATCAGGCTGAATGGGGCGAATGACAGACTCCGCCAATCTACGGGAATGACGGGTCAGGACGGGAGCTGGAGCTGGGGTGGCCGCTCTGCGACGTCGGACACCCGCGACCCGGGGCACTGCGGAGCCACTAGGAGCATCAGGATCCATGACTGAAACGGCATCACGAAAAGAAGGTACATCCTTAGCTCGTTATCTTTCAAAAGAAAAATCTTATTGCATATTGCTAAAAATCATAGGGCAGCATGACATGTTTGAAATTTGAAAATGAATAAGTGAATCCCTAGGGGTGCGCTAGATTTCCCGAAATTTCGGCAGAGTTTCGTTTGTAAAATGGGCATCCCATGCACGATCAGGCATGTTTAATCGAGTCAGGCAACCAACAAATCCCAAATGCAAGTGAAAATGATACATCATGTTTTTTAAAGTAAATAAAGCATGACTGCAAGACCCATGTGTTGTCTATGCTACGTCCAACACAAATATCTCATATAGGCATGCATTGCTAAATCTAAAATATTTAAACAAGTAAATACATAGCCAAACGAAAACGAAAATCAAAGAAAAAGGAGTTAAAACGTTACCCAAAGTGCGTAGACTGTTTTAATCGGAGCAGATTTTGCCAAAAGATGTCCAAAAGACGAAAAAGCCGGGTGGGGGACGAGGAAAACCGAAAACGAGAGAAAGAGAAGGCGGAAAAGTGAACAAATCGTGGGGGTCGCGATCTGAAATAGGATCCGATCCCAGCCGCAGTTGCATCTGCGGCTGGCCGCAGATGCACCTGCGGCTGATCCCGGTGCCCTTTTGCCTCCCGTTTTGTTATCCCGAGTCAACATGTAACTCATCCCACGTTAAGATACAAGATTCTGGAACCCCCTGACCATTTCAAAACGACCAGTCAGAAACGATACCTGACCATTTCAAAAAACAACCCGTCAGATACGATACATGACCATTTCAAAAACAACCCGTCAGATACGATACCTGACCATTTCAAAACGACCAGTCAGAAACGATACCTGACCATTTCAAAACGACCAGTCAGAAACGATACCTGACCATTTCAAAAAAAAAACGACCAGTCAGAAACGATACCTGACCATTTCAAAAAACAACCCGTCAGATACGATACCTGACCATTTCAAAAACAACCCGTCAGATACGATACCTGACCATTTCAAAACGACCAGTCAGAAACGATACCTGACCATTTCAAAAAAAACGACCAGTCAGACACGATACCTGACCATTTCAAAAACGACCAGTCAGACGCGATATCTGACCTTTTTCAAAACGACCAGTCAGAAACGATACCTGACCAATTCAAAAAGCGACCCGTTGGCAAAAGATCCAACGATGACGAGACGACCCGTTGGCAAAAGATCCGACGATGACGAGACGACCCGTTGGCAAAAGATCCGACGATGACAAGACGACCCGTTGGCAGAAGATCCGACGATGACGATATGACCCGTTGGCAGAAGATCCGACGATGGCGATACGACCCGTTAGCGATAGATCCGACGATAAAAATCTGACCCGTTTGCTACGATATACGACCGGTTGCTATAATATGCGATTTGATACTTGATATACGATGTGCGATATGCGATAAGCAAGATAAATAGTTTCTTTAACGACAAGGCGATGCGAGTCCATTTGAGACGGTAACCGATGATATAAATGTTGCATCATTAAATATGTATATGTTGCATCATTGATGTATATGTCGTGTCATTAAAATAGGTACTGTCATTTTCATGCATTGTGTGCCTACTTCTTTATCAAGTTCATTTCATATTGCATTCCATAAACACGATAAAGAGGGGCAGCTGTAGACACCCAATTTTTGCACTTCCCTACTAACACTGGCAGGAGGGTAAAATCGTCATTTGACCCGACACGCGAAAAGGAAGGTGGACCCCAACACGAAGCCACCCCAACGATTTACGGTCAACGCCGCCACAACGGACAACGAGCATCTGGTCACTTGAGACAAGGCGAATAGTTAGTCCAGAAAAATCCGAGATGATCACGAAAGACGACTAACGGCCACTACGCTTACGATGTTCGGGGGTGGTAGGGGGCAGCGCCCCCTAGAAGCCAAGCACAAAGAACTATTTATGTATCAAGAAACAGCCTTTCAAAATAATACAGCAGAAATTGGCAATTTAAGACCGCGTGGCACAGAAATCGAGAAAAAAAGCCAGACAGCCGCGGATGCATCTGCGGCCAACGACTTTCGGGGTTTCGCACGGCTCGAGGAGACGGCACACGACAGTCGAGGAAACGGCGCAGGCGGCTTGCAGCATAGCCGCAGAT
This sequence comes from Hedera helix, assembly GCA_947179155.2. NCBI lineage: Eukaryota > Viridiplantae > Streptophyta > Magnoliopsida > Apiales > Araliaceae > Hedera > Hedera helix. Next base: position 48,236,865 of record OX359276.1, on the reverse strand, counting down.
GCACCTGCGGCTGCCTGGAAATGCCTATAGAGCGGCCATTTCCACCCGAGAGCACAAAAGAGGAAGAAAAAAGAGGAGGAAGATAGAGTTAGAGAGAGAGAGTGCGCGGGTGGAGAGCAAAAAACCTTTGTTCTTGGTGAGATTTGAGTGAAATCTTTGTATTCTCTTGCTAGATAGTTGAGTGTTCTTGTGGTGTTGTCCGATTTGTGAAATAAGAGGCTTAAATCGGCATTTTGCAAGGTGAAAAGGGTGTGTTCTTGTGTTTTTTTGTTTGTATTGCTAGTATAGTTTTGTGATTGGTTTATTTTGATGTAGTGTGTTGTTGTGATAATGATGATGATGATCCGTGGATTAGGTGTTATTAGTGAGGGTTCCATCGGAACGTAACTCCTCCTAACACCCCGATGACATCCGTACGGTGATATATCATCCGTTATGGTCATGAGTGGTTCAAAAATGTTGAGTTTATGATATTGGAGTTATTTAATAATGTTCAATCTTGTAGATTTGGTTTAGAAATTGTTTGCGCAACGGTTGGGTGTTTGTGAGCCTAGGGAGGAGATCATCGTGGTCAAATCCCGATGATGGACATTGTTGGGTGTATGTAATCGTTAAAAATGGTGCACGATTGTAGATATGTAATTTTGGGCCTTAAAGCGATACCGAATCGGGATCGGGTTAAGGCCCCGTAATAATAAAGATATGTGATTGTGGGTGTTTGGGGTTGTCTAGATGGCTCACATGCCCATGGATAGCCCCGACACGTTTTTTGAGTGCTTGTTGTGATTTACGACACAAAACGATTTTCCAAAAAAATAAAGCAAACGATAAAGATTTTCTAAAAAGAATCAAATTAGGATATTAGATACACGAGGTTTAAAAAGTAAAGAGTTTTGGCGAAATTTGATCCTCGTTTGACGAAAAGGCTATTTTGGTTTTGAAATGTCATGAAAGACGTTTTCGAAAAAATAAATAAACGTTTTCATTAAACTTTGTGCATAGGGTTAAAGAGTTCTAGAAGTTGCCTTCGTTTTATTTATATTTACTGTTAGAAGGCAATGTATAGTCTCGATTCCTATTTGACAAAAGTTTAAAAAACTATTGTTTTCTAAAATGACATCTAATAAAAACCCCATCGTTTTCGAAATTAAAATTAATCTTTCTTATAACAAACGAAGCCTCGTCATTTGGGTCAAAAGACGTCTAAAACACTTTCCCGACAAAACACATTTTGACATATAAAATCAAAGCAACTTTATGCAAAAGGACACCACAAATCTCCATTTAGGCACACATACACACACGCGCGCACACACATATTTTTAGGATTTAAAAGGATAGGAAAACATCGAGATGGCGGTAACCGTGTTTCACGGAAGTCGGGGGGTGCCTAACACCTTCCCCTCGCTTAAGCAAGCCCCCGAACTCTATGAATCTCGGTTTGCGGACCAATTAAATCGGAGTCATATATGAGCCAGCGATTACGAAAACAAAATCCGGATGAGTTGGTACATCCATTTCAAATATACCAACTGGCGACTCTGGTCAATTGGCTCATAAAGAAAATCGACATTTCGAAACCCCGTCGACACTAAGCCGACCCTTTTCAAAAATCACATCTTAATCTAAAGGCTAAAATTGGAAAGGGACTTTTAATAATAAAAAAACGAAGCGACGGAAAATCCCGGCATCGACATGCATAATCCTAAATTCAACTGGTATTCGTTGAAATACCTGCTCAGCATTATGAATAAGGACAGTTCCTTTTATTTCAGTTGTAGATGTATCGACGCCACCAGCAAACACAGCTACCTACAAAAATAACATGTTAAATCTCAGTAAGTCATAAAAATAATCAAAAGATCAATATAAATCAGTGTTAAAAACAAAAATAACAATTAATGACAACTCAGATTAACTGATAAAATATACCCATGAATACGTTGTAATGTGCAAGGACTTAACTTTTGAGGCTAACTTTCTAAGTATAGACCATCCAACAAACACAAAAAGATTAACTTCAGACATGCAAATCCCTCACACTGCAAATCCCTCACCCAGTATAGACCATCCAACAAACACAAAAAGATTCACAAAATAACCCTCAAAATCCACAGAAATCCCCAATTCACCCACTGAAAAAATAAATTAAACAACCAAAAAACTGAAATTTTCATCAAACTAACCAATACCCACATCTCAAAAATTCCCAATCAACCAAAAAACACAAATCAAAACATTAATCCAAACACCCACAACTCAAATCTATAAAAAAATGAAAACTTTGAAAAGGGACCTGATGGAAAAGGAAAAGGTTACATCTAAATTGGGCCTGATGGAGTAAATACCTAGCACGAAACACGAAACAAAATATTTGAATGTATTTGAATGGAGTAAATACCTAGCACGAAATACTAATAATAATAATACTAATATTAGTCTATTATGGAGGGACTGCCACACAAATGTCAAATTTTGAGATAAAGAGAGCATACATCAATTCAGCAGTCTCATGGTGAAGAAGCTCAACCTAAACCCTATCTACGATTAAAATGACACAAAAAACTATGGTAAATAAATCAAAGGATGATAATAAACAGAAGAACCAAATATTAAACTTGCAAGGCAAAACATAATTCATCAAATACAAATAAAACTATAGCCACCAGCCTATAAAGCCTCCATCCAGCAAATATATACAGAAGCCACAAACCACATACAGGTGAGCACAAGCACACACCGCCACGCTAAGAACACTTCTCAACCCCCCGCCAAGAATTAAGCTAGAATTGAGATGCCTCGACAAAACTATAGCAGAAAAATAAACTGTACTGCAAACGAATGAACCTAACCATTCAATCCATTTTCTTCATTTGACAGTCTAAATTACATTAGATTATGCGTCAAAATACTTTAACAAGCCAAAACCAAACCATAACATCAAATTTATGCATCACTTGGGGCTTACATGCAGTAACCTCATGAAAATAGTAGAATCAAGCCATTTTAAATCTCAAGGCAGATATATAACTACCCGCATAAGCGAAAAGGTGTACAACATCTAGTAAAGATTAGCTAGTCTTTAAATTTGGAAAGATGTACTGCATTAAATCTTAATCTTAAAAACTTAAAACGAAAAGAAAGAAAAAAACAATGCCTACACCATTTGAGGCGTTATATATTGTTTGTATGGTCGGGATTCATTCTTGAAGGGAAAAAATCTTACTCAACTCTTCATTCATTTCCACTGGAAGAGGTGGCATCCTCTTTAACTCCACAACCTCTTGTGTATCATTCAAGCTGCAATAAATAGATTAATAGTTAGTTCATATGCTAAAAAGAGAGCAAAAAAATACACTCACTTAAGATTCATCGAGTACACAAAGTTATTATTTTTTAATTAATTCCAAAGAATGGACATCATTAGTATTTCGTAGGTCTACCCTTCTCTGTAAAAGCTTAAACAAGAATTTTTAACTAATAATGTCAAAATTTGACAGAACATTATTCAATTCACATATGCGACTTTATACCTTCAAGTTATTACATTCATAAACTAAATTCATTGGAAGATATATAAATAATGGACCTAACAAAAGCAGTGTCCTGTTATTATGACTTTATGTTGCCATAAAATAATTATGACAAAATAAAAAGTTTGGATCAGTAAAAAAATAATAGCATACAACTTATCAAAAGAAAAAAAAAAGCAAATGAGCATAAAAGGAGCTGAAGCTCGGAGTCGACTGCTTGATAAATAAAACACCGAGTTGCTTGTGAAGAGTTCCGTTCATTTGCAAGGCGTACACTATTGATCCCATTTCATTTTCTGTCGATTAAATATATATAACTTTTCTTAATTTTACAACTAAACACCCAACATGAATGGTGAACAATGCACATACATTATTCCCCAAACTCAATCAATAGATTGTTGAGTCATGCAGAGGACACAAATGCTGACAAAATATGACTTGAGATCTTCCAGAAAGAAAAATATGGAATATGGAATTGGATAGAACTTCTTCAACCACTCATGGTCTATTATTATAGTTCCTACTTTATTACGAGCAAAAATCTATTATCAAAACAAAAATATTTCACCTTATTAGCTCTTAGATTGACAGAAATCTGCTCAAATGCCTGATCATTTTGTTGAAGAAGCTGCCCAGTAGCACCACCTATGGCTGTGAATTCATTTTCATAAGAACACTACGATAAGTTAAGACAGAACAATATAGAAGAATCATGTGATTGAACAATATAGAAGAATCATGTGTTCTGAGCTTCTCTTCAGATCAGAATAGTAATGGACATATAAGCTTACAGACCAAATTCACCAATAGATGAGAATTCACGCCACCATAAGTTCCTTTAAACCCAAACTGGTTGACATTCAAAGACTCTGCTTCTTTTAGAACATTAGAGATTGTCGACGCTTCCTTAACACAGACTCAAAAATACTCCAAAAACCCCCAATTTGAAAACCTAAATTTCACAAAATCGTGTGACTGTGCGTTTGCGTGCGCGTGATCTCTGTGTGTGTGTGTGCGTGGATGATGTCTCTGTGTGTGGGTGTGTTACTGGACAGAGAGAGAGAGAGGGGTACCTGGGCGACGGTAGAGAGAGGAAGACATAACAGAGGTTAATTTCAAATTTTGAAATCGACCAAACAAATCAGAAGTAGATAGAGAAAAGATAGAGGGGGAAGCAAAACTTAATCCCAACCGTTCTTTGTTGAAGCCATGAGAGAAGACTACCGTTCTTTGTTGAAGCCATGAGAGAAGACTATGGCAAACAGGAGACAGAAAAGAAATGGAACGGAACGGCAGGAGAGAGAAGACGATGGCAGAAAAGAAATAGAGGACAAGTAAATCTATTATATAAAACAGAGCGGAGAGAGAAAATGAATCTTCAATATCTAATGGTTTCAAATCATCTCATGGCTTCAACAAAGAACGGTTGAGATTAATCTATCTCTCATTTTTCCCTCCCCCCAATTCAAATTCTAATTTTCAAAAATCTACCCACTCCCATTTCCCACCAAAATCAAATTCAAAACTATAATAATAATAATAATAATAATAATAATAATAATGATAATAATATTAATAATATAGTAGTAGTAATAATAATAATAATAATAATAATAATAATAATAATAATAATAATAATAAATATATTAATAATAATAATAGTAATAATAATAATAATAATAATAATAATAATAATAATAATAATAATAATAATAATAATAGTAATAGTAATAATAATAATAATAGTAATAGTAATAATAATAATAATAATAATAATAATAATAATAATAATAATGATAATAATAATAATAATAATAGTAATAATAATAATAATAATAATAATAGTAATAATAATAATAATAATAATAATAATAATTAATATAATAATAATTATTATTATTATAATAATAATAATTAATATATTAATAATAATAATAATAGAAATAATAATAATAATAATAATAATAATAGTAATAATAATAGTAATAATAATAATAATAGTAATAATAATAATAATAATAATAATAATAATAATAATAATTATAATAATAATAATTAATATATTAATAATAATAATAATAATTATAATAATAATAATTAATATATTAATAATAATAATAGTAATAATAGTAGTAATAATAATAACAACAATAATTATTATTATTATTATTATTATTATTATTATTACTTTTATTATTATTATTATTATTATATTTATTATTATTATTTTATTATTATTATTACTAATAATAATAATAATAATAATAATAATAGTAATAACAATAATAATAATAATTATTGTTATTATTATTACTATTATTATAATAATAGTAGTAGTGGTAATAATAATAATAATAATTATAATTATTATAATAATAATAAATAAAAAATTGCACATAAATAAAATGAGTCACATTTTTAGCATTGATGTCATTTTTCTGCTTGTCGGGTATTGCGGTCGTTATATTTACACATGCAAATTAATTTGGGTAGAAAATCACGGGGACGGTTCAGATTCATTCTAATTGATTTGTAAGTTATTTTATGTTGCAAAGAGTCTTTAGGTAATAGAGTATTTTTGAAATTTTAATTTACACTGTGCCTTTAGGCACGGATAATTACGTATCATCTCTTTGGTGTTTTTGCGGGATATATTGAAAGTAACTATTGTAGTAAGTTCTGACTCATGCTATGAAAATCTTTTGTACGATTTCAAGAAAAAATATAGAGAAAAAAATGTTATGGTGATGCGATTTAATTGGTGTAATGACAATATTTTTTTATTTGGACTTAGAGAGTTCATTTTATACTTTTGGGTATATATGCAAAAATATTTCTTTTGAATTTTTATATTTTTTTTTTCCTTATTGGATCTCACGAAATGGCTTGCAGTAGTACCATTTTTCCACAGAAAATATTGTTCATGGATCATATTAATCGGTTGTTAGATATACTAGAAGCAAATAAATGCTGTCAAACTTCTCATTCTATTTTGTCATTAAAGGAAAGGTGTGTAATATACTCGAAAATATTATATTACACAAATTTGACTCCGCTATCGTCAATCAATTAATTGCTTAAACATGTTAAGAACTAATTTTAAGTTGGGAATGAGTAGCACACTAATGTTTGTCTCAAAAATAAACTATGACTGGATTGAGTACTAATCTTTTTGTATTAATGGTTGGCCACAACAGTTTTAAATTTTTTAATTTAAAAATATTAAATACAGTACTCAACTGTTATATTAATTGTACCGTGCCTTCAGGCACGGGTTATCCCTAGTTTCAAACAAAGCATACGCAGACAGATAGAAAAGGAGGAAACAAAAGTTAATCTCAGCCGCTCTTTATTGAAGCCATTACTGATTTGAGGCCATTAGATTAATCTGCTCTGTTTTATATAATAGATATCTGCAGTGGCACCGCAAAAAAATACTCTTGTGAAGTGCATAACAATTCACTTACAAAGATCAGAATATGTTCTTCAAAACAACTACTATGCGCTGATAATTCTAAAATAGGCAAGTTCAGATCAAAGTAGACATATGCAGGCCAGATCAAAACATACAATATTATTTTACCAATTCATCACTATTTCCCAAAATTTTAAACATGAACTAACTTTAAAAAAAAAAAATCTGGGATAAATTTTATAAATCAAATCATATAAATACTGCATAAGTTTGAAGATCAAGTCATCCTACATGCAAGTTCAATATCATGATCAGGTTATATGCATAAATAATAAGATATTGACATGAACATACCTTAAATCTTGCTGGCTCAACTAATTCGAATACCAAAGCATCTCCGTCATCTAATTTGTGATCTAGTGCAAATGCTCTCCATCCACCACTAAGTCCAATTCTCTTGCTAATATAAATAGCTAGCCTCATATTCTGTGTCATTCTGATCCTCTAATATGTTCAGTGGACTTCGGAAGATGGTCTTTACAGAACCAAGAAGGTAGTCCCTAAATTTTATAGCAAAAAGATGAGTTGAAGACAAAATACCAGCCAAAAGCAACTATAAACATGAGACCGAACCATTGATTCGACAAAAAATGGATTTTCAGACTGCAGATAGCTTTGGAGCTTCTCCGCGCACGTCATAGCATGAACTCTTCTTCATAGGTAGCACTTTTAACTTCATCCAATGGTCTTACAAGATAACTGTGAATACAAAAGCACAGTTTTTAAGCATCAAGGATGAAATTAATGTAATATTAAGTTCAGGAATAGCAAATTCAACCTTGCCCATGATGAATTTGACTTTGATCTCCTTTGCATAGGTGGAAGCTCTATATTAACCTGTTTATATAGCAAAATTGAAATGTAAACTCTCAAATATTGATTAACAACAAGGCACACATAAGGAACACAAACCATAACTAGGAAAACGTAAAAGGATTACAAAAGAGAGAGGGAAAAAATCAATAAAGTTGCATCGTCATAAGTCATTGCTTGAAAAGGTCTATAGGTAAAACAAAGCATTATCAAAACACTTCTTTCCAACTCTATTTAAACTTTTTAAAAAAATTAAAGGGGAATAGATAAAAAAAAGTATGTGTAAAATTTCCTTCTTAAGAACCAGTTACTGAATTGAGCATTGAAAACGCCAATACTTACATCGTCACGATATGAAGGAACCACATTTCGTGGACGTGAAGAACGTCTTGGCTCCAATATGCTTACGCTGCTTAATCGATGTTTTGTTTGACGTTACTACATAGTATGAGATCTAGATTATTAAATTTGAGCAAATATTGGTAGAGTTTATCATGTAAATGAATACCCATATCGGAACTAATATACAGAAATTTGGTACATTACCTGAGGCTTCTCAGATTTTGAGTGATCTGATAAACTTTTGGATATCTTTGAAATGCCCAGATCCTTCAAGACAAAATACATAGAAAGGCACACAGTTGTAGGCTGTAGCACATTGTATCCAGTTTAGAAGGTAAAAGTGGTTCCTTCATTTTCTACCATTAAGGGAACAAGTAGAAAATTTAAGCAATGCTTATTTCTTTGCAATTTATCTGTTTTTTACTGGATGGTTTGGACAGTAAAGTGTTCGATAATTGCAAGCATTGGTCATCAAAGAGAGAGGATAGCACTTATATATGTGCACTACTTTAATGAAACTAAATCTGCAAACCACTGATGATGATGAAAATATGCTTTTCTAATGGCACACTCAACAACACCTAAATCATTTTGTATGCAAATGTTCTTCTAAAAACAACTAAGACTATTATCATTTATTTTATACTCCCTCCATTCCAAATTATGTGATCATTGTTGAGTTTTGAAAGTCAATTCGAGACATTTTCAAACACAAAATGAGATAACTCATTACAAATTATGAAACAATAGAATTTACAATGAGTAATACTTTTAGATAATTTACAATATTCATCATTGTATTAATTAAACTTAAAAAAATATATGTCAATTTTGAGTTTAAAAATCTCTTAAATTGATTATAAAAAGTCTAACAATGATAAATAATATAGAATTGCAAGAAGTTTAAAGCAATTAATACCACGAATTATTTCATATTTTCAAGAAGATTTAGCCACCAAGCCTCTTCATAAGTGTTGGTGTTGCCATCAGTATCCATGTGGCAGTCAAAGAGTCTTGAGAGAATATGCGAAACAATTGCCTTGAACTCTTTTGAAACTAAAAAAGTTAGAATGTTGTCTTACATAAAAAGGCTGATAGATCAACAATTTACACTCGAAACAAAAACTAGCATTGACATTCAAGAAAACATGTGACAGTACGCTAGCATTAGGTGCAGTGTGTTTTTGTCTAGGGGGATGATCCTTATTTATTCGTAAAGTTTTGTTGATACCCAAAAAACAAAGGGTAAGTGATTCCTAATGTATAACGAAGTCTTTTGTAGTTGCTGCAATAAGTTGATAATCTAAGTAGTGAACAAGCTATAATTTGGCATTTACATATATTTTTGTGTTTACAGAAAAAATTAAAAAGGAGACGCCAGTTAATTGAGACAATATTCTTGTACCAATTGACAAGGAAATAAATATGAAGGAACAAAGTGTTAAGGAGAAGCAAGGTTTAACATGATTTGGTGATACCTCAATGAAGTAAGAAGTTAGCAACACCTAAAAGTGTTTGTAAGCAGAAAGCAGGTAGGCAAGCAGGAAGTGAGCGACTATTAAAGACTCCCTCCGTCCCTTTTTAAATGTTGTTTTTGGAGAAATATTTTTGTCTCTTAATATTTGTCGTTTGAGAATTTTAAGTAAACATTAATCTCGTTTAGTTTCTAATGTTACCCCAAGTATTAAATATAATTTTGGTTCTCTCACTACTTTTTATCCCATAAATAACACTCCTCATTTCAATACAAAGATAATATAGACAATTGATATTATATTTAATGCTACACAATTATATCCTTAATACTTGTGCACTCTAACGACATATATTGAGGGACAGAGGGAGTAAATGATAGTTTAGGCAATTTCACCATCTTCACCGATTGAAAATAAAAAAACAGATAAAGAAAAACAAATCTTCCGATACATATGAAAAATGGACATATACACACATACATCGAACAGAGAGAGAGAGAGACGTATCGTGTAGTGATGTAAACCTGAAAATAACCTCCCTGAAAGATGATGATGGATCAGCTGAATGAATGAATTGGAGACTGGAACGCCAGAAAGAGAAATAGTCGGTGAGTCAGGGAGATGAAGAACGTTCGATGAGGAAGAGCAGCATCTTCTGGAAAATGGCCATTGGGATGCTGCTGCTGCTGCTGTTTTTTTGTTTGTTTGGTGCTCATTTTGAAATTTGAATTAATAAGGTTTAGAGAGAGAGGAGGGAGCTTTAGAATTTGTAAATAGCATGTATTTGTCCTTTCTTATGCGCCACCGCCACGGACACGGCACGGGTCTCTACCCCTCTGTCTATATTCCTCAACTTTGTCTTTGTGTTTGGCATATTGATGATCTTAAGTACACTCCTATTATTTTTTTTTATTTTTACTATTATACAGAGACTACTGAATAGAGATTATCCATCACCACCATTTCCAGCTGCAACTAAATTAAATTATTATACCCGGATTTGTTAGTCATCTCGTCAATATCCCTACCCAGTTTCCAAATTCTGGGGATCGAATACACATTACATTGGTGAATTAACTGCATGGTTATGTAACACAAATATTCCCCGGGACATTGAAATGTGATACCCCAAATTTATATTTGAGTCCACTATATTTCAATATATATGACATTACCCCAATCCAAAAACACTGAATAATTTTTTATGTATTGGACTCAAAATTTGACAACTCTCATTAAGACTGTTCAACCAATTTTTATTGGTATGCACCGGACCCATACCGAAATTAATCAAATTTTGGTATCCAAACTAATTTTAACAGCATATCAAACTGGTTAGCCGATTTAACACAAGTAAAAATCAAATAAAAATCAAAAATTAATATAATTATTATTTTATTATTATTATTATTATTATTATTTATTTTTATTTTATTATTACTAATTATTTATTATTAAAAAAACAATACAACCACAATTCGGTATTTACCTAACCATGAAAAATCAATTACTAAAATTGGTACCGAAAAATCTGAATATACCAATTTTTTTATACCGGTACCAAACCGTCCAATTCAAACCAATCCAAAAAACTTTTTATACCGGTACCAAACCGTCCGATTCAAACCTATCCAAAAAACCGAATTTACCAAAATTTTTGAACAGGCCTAGCTCTCATTTGTGACAACAAGTATTATTCTTTTTTCTTTCTTTTCTATTTTTTGTACACAAATATTTTACTCTTTTCAAGGCTTCACATCACATAGACCAAACTGAATTCAATAGCACAATTCTTTAGGATGCTTAGAGAATAATTAGAAAGGGTTAGGCTAGAGAAACGTGGAGCATGTTAACAAATATAGACTAAAAACTACAGCCACAACGATGCTTTTCTTGATGAAGAAGGTCATAACAAAAATACTTCTAATATTTAAAAGGTTACAATAAGTGTGCAGCTGCTGTCAATACCATGCCAGTCAGCTTATTTGCCGCGACAACTAGAAAATATGAATTTCCTCATGGAAATGAAAGCACTTCTTTACTCCCTCAAAGGGTGTGGGAAGGCACTTCACTTCAATCATGAACTCAGTACCTATGCTCCAACTTCTCCTTTTCCTTGTAGTTTTGGGCGTATCTGCATTGCATAAAAATATCATAGTAAAAAAAAGCTAGTTATAAAAAGTGTCGCATCCACACATAAAAGAGATAAAAATAATTTACTTTTACTAGGGCAAAGTCAAAACTAAAAAACAAACCACATGATTCACATGTTATTAAATAGAAACCACGTCCATTTAGCAACCCTAAAATAATGCAACAAAACTAGCACAAGAAAATAATTAATGATGCTGCAAAACATCCGATTACCCCGTCATACTCCTATTTGGGATACATTACACGGCTTGCTACCATGCTACGTGCCCTCCTATTATATTTGCCAATATAGCCATAGTAAAAGAGAGAATCATAAAACTTGTACGAGGCAGCTTTGCTTATGCCTAAACTGAAGTTAACAGGATAGTTTCACTTTATTTCTCTCAACTCTTTGGTGTTATTGGCTCTGCATAGATGTCATCATCACACTCGTTACTCATTCATGTTTAAACTGTACTAAAGTAATGTCTCTTTACCCTCCTCAATTGGGACATGGATAAGATGTCTTAACCTTTTTCAAGAAAATTGTTCACTTTCGAGTAAAAATCTTCATGGTAAACCTAAGATGCAAATGAGTACATATCATCGACATCAACGCCATTCAAGGAAAAAGTAGTCATACAGATTGGAGAACATGGTTATTCTTAGATAGTACAATGATTCATATCCAGCAAAATCTTGTAGATATTTATCTGCTTGTCAAGGATTCCACTATGACATTTACTTATACTTTCTGGATGAGGTAATTACCCTAAGCAAGTTATGAAGCGACTAGTCCCATAGTTTCTGGAAGAGGTAATTATTTTGACCAAGTTACCATAGCAACCTATTAGTGATAACCACCCACCACTTTACGCCCATCTCTGTAGCAGTTTTACTTGCTGTATCTTTTTCTCTCTGCAAGTTCATTCACTTTGTTTCAGTCAATTTTTAAAATTACTGCAAACAAATTGAACTCTTTGCAATCAAACTCATCCAAAATTATAAAAATTCATGAAAACAATATATGTCCCAAAATGATTTCCATATTTCATCCCCCACGATATCTGTACATAATGTCCTTTCAAGGCTGTTTTGGAACTACTATGTTGTTATTTGGTATGCATCATTTGAACATTTTGTTCATTCATTAATCCCCATCACCATTTTTTTATTCATCATATTTGTTCTAGCTCATCAGAAGGTCTTCAATATATTCTTTAGGTAATGATAATTTGTTCTCTTTTTTTCTCCCCACCTAAACTTCTTTTATTTGCTATGTAGTTTATTTTTATTTATTTTGTCTGTCATGCAAGTAATAGAATCCATATAATTCATCACTGATTATGGGACAATTATATCAATTTTGCACACGCATTGCTTGTGCCACTGTGACTACTTAGCTATAATCATGCTGTAAAGACCAACAATTACAAAGATGGAGGCCATTTTCAATATGAACAAAAATTCAAAGGATTCAATTGACTGGATAATGGGTCAAATTACAAATATAATTCATTTTAACCCACATAATGGATCCAATTAGGCATAAATTAAAATTTAAACCCCCCAGGTCCGTTAAAATCATTCAAAATAAACATCATGATAAAACCACAAATGGCCAGCAAAAACACTTCTATAGGATAGACATGAAAAATTAACAATAAATGAACCCTAGCACACAACTTGATCTATGAAAAAGAAATAAAAGAATATTCAGGCAAACATGAACAAAAAACAATAAAGAGAGAGAAGAAATAACAATTACGTGTAGGTTCCGACGACAGGGGCGATGAGTAGAGTGGCGCTGAGCCAGTTCTCGGTGATCTTGTGGTGGATTTTACCGGTAATATTGTTCCAGAGACCAGACATCACCTTTTGCTGGAACGGCGACAGTGCATATACCACTGCCTTCAGCTTCACCGGTTGCTTCCCCATCTCTTTCCACCTTCTTTTCTCTGCTGCTTCGAAGCAACCCACACGACAGCCAGAGATTTCTAGGGTTTTCAGATTGGTGCATAAATGAATATAGAGATATACAAGTTTGATACGTGGAAAGGGTAGCCTCTGAGGAATTCAGAAATCTCCGGAACTTTCCTTTTGGGCCACTGGGCTTAGAGTTGCTGCTAGTCTGCAATGCCAGTTGTAACTTGTAGTGGGCCTCCTATATTAGCCCAAAGTACCTTTACAAAGTCCTACTAGATATATATCTATCTATCTATCTATTTTATTAAAGAAGAATATTAAAAAGGGTTCTTTACATAAGTATACAATTTTTATAAAATAATTACAAGAATAGTGCACTAAATAAATAATTACAAAAAGAGTGCAACAATAATAAAACTATTAAATCATTATCCCTTAAATCAAGGAAAACAATAATCACCATAGTTAATCTTTTCTATTTAATTGTCTCAATAACCAACATCAGATATATATATATATATATATATATATATATAACAAAATAAACATGCCACATCATTTTCAATCATCCTGCCCTGGACTTTGAATCCCAACCCCCCTTAAATTCATCCTCTTTTCAATCACTCAACCACGTCATTTTCTCCGTCTTCCATTTTCTCTCTCTTCATAAAAATCCAATTCAATCATGCATCTTCAAGTTGATGAAGAATCGGGATACCCCAAATTGGAACAACAAAAATCATCCTATTTTCGGTACAATTCCCCAATTTGACTACCAACTACACCATATTCAAAAATAATTTTTATGAATATGACAACTGTTATGAATTATTTTTATGACTATTTGGTTACCCATTAAAATTAAAATGATTACCTTTGTATATATGAAGGTTTGTTTATCAACTGTTCTTAATTCTTTTATAATTTATTGGTAACCCAATAAAACTGAATTGGTTACCTTTGTATGAAGATTTGGCTACCAATTGAACTATGAGAAAAAAAGAATTCTATATTAGATTTTTTATAATTAATTGGTAACCCAATAAAACTGAATTGGTTACCTTTGTATGAAGGTTTGACTACCAACTGCACTATGGAAAAAAAATCTATAATTGATTTTTTTATAATTAGTTGGTAACCCAATAAAACTGAATTGGTTACCTTTGTATGAAGATTTGGCTACCAACTGCACTATAAAAAAAATCTATAATATATTTTTTATAATTAATTGGTAATCCAATAAAATTGAATTGGTTACCACATCCCTTCCAAAATAAGTATATAATTCAGTTTTATTTTTTAATGCTAATTTAAGATATTTTAAAAATATAAAATTTGTGTTTATATATACATGTGTAAATTATATATATATATTATATATATATACGGTACTCCATGTATATAAAAGTTGGCGCATGGATTGAGAAATTTTTGGCAGTTAGCTGGAACATAACATGGCAAATCAAATTTGAATACAAAATATTTAAAATTTGAATTCCTTGAATATGGGCCAACAAAAACTGATAGAGTAATTATTCCCACAAAAATTGGTGCATATCCCTTAAAAAACGGTAGAGCAATTAGTAGTTATGTAAATAAAATATTAAAAAGGTACTCATTCCGTAAATAAGTTTAGAATGTACTTTTATTGTAATATTTTTAAAAAAAGTATTAGAATATGTAAATCACCCTGTTAAAAATAGGGGGACTGATAGTCGGATACATCACTACAATTATAAATTTAAATTTATTCTTATAATAAATTATAGTCATTTAATTGTAGATCTAACAATAAAAATTATCTCTCGTTCGAATTTTAGTTTGAATGCCTACACTACTAAACTTCGAATTTAAAATTGACCAAAACGCCCTCCAAGATTTTTACTTTAGGAGTGCGGACGGTAAGTTTAAAAATATTAAGTATATTATTATAATATATTAAACATATTATTCCCCGTCCACACAACTAAAGTGTGTACAGTCAAATCCTTTTACTGATCGAGTTTCTTTCTTCATATTCAATCATTCAGTAAATTCCATGAATTTGCCCCGCCATGAAAGGGTTACCAAAATGATACCTAACAAACTCCTGCTTGAACTAAAATTGAAAATTTTGGTTTCCTCCATTTAGAGATAAACTATCTAGTTAGAGCTTTAAATAACCCAAAATCCACACCATTTTGGTAATTTTCTTAACATAGTTCTTTTTAAGGAACTGTTAATTCCACAGTGATTTTTGTTATTTTCGCATGTGGACCTTATTTTTTACCTACAGCGACAGTTTTAAAACTGTCGCTATATACCTATGACTACATCTTACATGTTAAAATCGTCGTTATAAATCTAATGCGACACTTTACATGTGAAAAGTGTCGCTATAAGTAAAAAAATCAGATTCACGTGTGAAAATAACAAAAAATACTGTGAAAATATCAGTTTTCTTCTTTTTATACCCTTCTATAGACCCAATAATTAGAATGAAATGTTGGACTAGATATCAAAAATTCTATACATGTAAGTAATGTTGAAATTAAAAAAAAATAAAAAAATAAAAAACTGGTATGAAGTAAGAGCTAAAGAAATTAAGGGTGGGTGACTAATCATGGCTTCCAATTCCTCTTGATTAGCAGGAGAGTTTATGATATTTCACCACCTTGGACATATTTCGTTTACCCTTGAAATATTTAACCAGATTCAA
Source organism: Hedera helix (assembly GCA_947179155.2). NCBI lineage: Eukaryota > Viridiplantae > Streptophyta > Magnoliopsida > Apiales > Araliaceae > Hedera > Hedera helix. The sequence continues at coordinate 48,220,467 of OX359276.1, read as the reverse complement.
CATTAATTAACTAAAGTTATTGAATATATATCATTCAAACGTATAGTAAATATCTACATGTGAACAAGGGGAAGGAGTGTAGGGAACAAGGATAAAGTACTTTGAGTGAGAAAATTAGGTGCGAGTCAAATCTTAGATGTAAAAGTAGTATTTACTTTCTGCACTTTAGTTATACAGATAGAGATTGTTTTAAAAAAATTGCCATTAGATTTAATTTATGGCATTCTGGACATTTTTGCGTCCATATTTTAATTGTGCAAGCATCCACAAACTAAAATACGGACAAGGGATCAATTTTATAGTTAGATTTGCAATTAGACAACCATAATCTGTTGTAAAAATAATCGTAAATTTACAACAGTGGTTATGGATCAGCCCCTTAAAAATAATTGCTCTTTTAAAGGTGTGTTGCTATTTTTTTTCACTTTAAATTTTACTCTCTTATTCCTATTTTTTACTCACCCACTTTCTCTAACTTCTTCACCTTTAACTTTTTTTTAATTCACCACAAAAACAATAGGCCAGATGGTAGCACCACCTTTTTATATAGCAAAGGGTGTGCGATCAAACACCCCTCTCCCTAGTATTGTAATGAATCAATGGTACAAAAAAAGAACTTTTTGTAAAAAAAATCTCACACGCATTGTGTGTTAGGGTTTCGACATAGTGAACATAGCGGAATAAAAAAAAATCTGAAATTCTAAGACAGGATCCATGCGAAAACAGATTAATCAGAGGTTTAGATTATTTTACCGATTATCCGAGATGGACAGGAGACGATGGAATTCTGGAACAGCTTCGAATCTTCAATGCAATCTAGCGACTGCGTCTCTACGGTATCCACACGAACGCTCCGCGAATCGTCCCACGATCTGCAGCAAAAGGAACCGCGGTACTAGCCACCAAGATCTGGATTTTTGAATTATTTTTCTCTCTAGCCTCTTTTTGAAAGCGGCTAGGGTTTTAGTTTTTGTTCCTTACGTAATTAAGACTACTGATATATCATATATATAGTAGTTAATAGGAATTAACCAAAACCTAATTTAATTAGAAAAATAAAATTCGAATTTATATATATTATATCTTAATTAAGTCTAACTTAATTAATATAAATTATCCTATTAATTTAAATTCGTAATTTTAAATACTATCAATCATATTGACATATTTAAATACTTACAATTTAAATTAATTCCTTTTTAAATACGTTCTAAGTGTGTGACCCTATATGTGACGCCCCCAAATCTGGGCCCATACAGCCCAAACTTGAGTCGTCAAAAGACTACAACAAAATTATTATAAGGTAGAACAACGTTCAACAATACAGTGTATAATAATACACAACTAAGTCTTCACTATTATTATCACACTATTTTACAACGCGTGAAGACTACGATAGCTATTTCTCAGACTCTCACTCTATTCCCCGGCTAGACTCAGCTACATTTCCATCTCCTGTTGAAAAATAATGGAACAAAAGAAAGGGTGAGCTCAAATAGCCCAGTAAAGAATATCATGACTAAGATAATGACGAATAAATTATCATTAGTCTTCAACAGTTGAGTTCTTGATAGAATACAATAGACTACAAGGTTTATATCAAAAACTGCAGTTAAATTCTTAAACAATGTTCAGATCAATAATAGCAGCGGAATGAGCAATCTATTAGAAGAATAATACAGACTATAATGTCCACTCGGTTCTCTTTTTAGGAAAAACATCATCAACTTTTATCATCTGAAATACCTTTAGTCAAGATAATATAATTCACAGTTCCTGATCATAATCATGCAGATCAACGGTTCATCTTTGCACTACGGGCCAAAGACATTCAATATAACACCAACGGTCATGATTATACCATATTCAGCCTTTGGTCATAATCATACCAAACAACAGTTTATCTTTGCACTACGGGCCAAAGAGAACATTCACCACGTGCCATAAAAGACACCGAACAGATGTATTGCCTTTAACCTATTATATTGCCTTTAACCTATCATCTGTTCAACAATTATATCGCATCTGTGCCCCCGGCCACAGATATTCACAACAACTTGATTTTGGATGATTAGAATGATATAAATGATGAACAGAAGAAACAAGATAAACAATAAGTATCAGAATTTTACTTTGTACAGATTCAAATAATATCCAAATTGTCAACATGATGTGGAGTGAAATTTAAAAATGATATTCAAGATCCACAGTTCAGAATAACGGTTACAGTTCAATAGAAATTTTCACGTAAATAGGATGGTTCAATTGAAATGATGAAGTGCAACTATTATGGAACATATAATATTTTCAGAAATTATAGAAGCAATAGTTCCATAATAAGTTTCTATTTAGGTGTATAAAAGAAAATAATATCTCTTACCGTAGCATGTTTGATTAACAAAAGGTGAAGGAAATTAATATCTCTTACCATAATAAGTTTGAATAATGGAAGATGAAAAAGATGGTATCCCTTATGAGTATAAAGGAAAATAATATCACTTACGAATATGAAATAAAATGATATTATAAACGAATATGCAATAAAAGTGTCATGTGATAATTCGTGTAGACAAATTATTTCCACAAGAGACAAATAAGAAATGAATACAAAGAGTAATTCACCAAACATGCGGTAATCCGCGTAGTCAGGTTATTCTCAGAGATTAATAATGAATGAATACGAAAGGTTATTCACCAACAGGCGGTAATCCGCGCCGTAAGGTTATTCCCACAAATTAATACATGAAAATAAATGACACGTCTTATGAGTAAGAAAGAAACGATATTATTTTCGAGAATCAAATAATGATAATCCTTTACATTAACACGTGACTGGATATTGATTTAAATGAGGTTGATTAACTTGAACAGTACACGTACACTTATAAATCTTCACAAATACTCAAGATGACTTAAGCACACTTAGAGAAAACTTTCACAAGAAGTATTTAGAGAGAGAAAAAAAAGAACAAGTAAGGAAGTTTATGAAAAAATCCTTAAGTTAAGGCCTCTATTTATAGCCAAAAATCTTATCATAACCAAGATTTCCTAATTTAATCCAAACCGTTCATTTCAAGATAATGTTTAATCCATACCATTCATTTCATCTTTTAAGATAAACCATTCATTTAAATATCATCTTTTAATCTACATCATTCATTTCAAATTCTATATTATCTTTAATCTATACCATTCATTTCATCTTTTAAGATTTCCTTAATCTAAACCATTCATTTAAAGATCATTTTTTAATCTACATCATCCATTTTAAATTTTATATTATCTTTAATCTATACCATTCATTTTATATCACCTAACTTTATATTATAAACAAATAACTTTATCAATTCAACTATTCAACAATAATTCACACTTATTCATTATTATGACTAATTGTTATAAATACAGTGTAGTTGGCTTTCTGAGTTAGATATCAAGTCATTTAATTAATGAAATACAACTGTTTAAATAACACCATAATAGAGATAACAATAATGCAGAAAGTATGCAAAAGAAAGATTACGTTACTGTGTCATGACAATTATTGATTCAATAATGTGAATTACTGTGCATATGCTACTGTGACAATTATCAATTTAATAACATGAATTATTGTGCATGTGACAATAAAGTCAAATATTGTACGATAACCACTTTATCAGTTTAATAATATGAAACACTGTGCAATGTCGTATGCTACTGTGCAATACCGTGTGCTACTGTGCAATACCGTGTGTTACTTGTAATACCGTATATTACTATTCTTTTACCACCGGATATTTTAACAATTAAAAGTAATAGTACCATTGACCATTTTAAAAATTGTTTATGTCATTTTCTATATCCGGCAATTATTCTTTGTGGGGTCCACCAATGATTGGTTCGTACGGCGCCGTCGTACGAATATTTTCCGACATAACGAATATTCCCCGACCAAAAGAATATTATCCGACATAATATAATTTACACATAACATCCTTAACTTTTAACTTTATCAATTTAACCACTTACTGTTTCATGAAAATATATATGAAGAAAAAATAAATTTTATATTTCATAAAATTCGGGGTCTTACACTATAGGTTATTATTATGTTGGCAATAATTTTAAAATCATATTATAAAATTATAAACAGTGAGCAGCATCTAGTAATGCATCACTGTTACCCAAATAATAATAAGATCGGTGTAAGACCCCGAATTTTATGAAATATAAAATTTAATTTTCTTCATATATATTTTTTTCATGAAACAGTAAGTGGTTAAATTGACAAAGTTAAAAGTTAAGGATGTTTCGTGCAAATTATACCTTGTTGGACAATATTCTTTTTGTCGGGGAATATTCGTTTTGTCGGGGAATATTCGTTCTGCCCGTACGACGGCGCAATATAATATTCGTGTCGTACGACGGCGCCGAAATAACTAATTATTGGTGGACCCCACAACGGAATAATTGTCGGATATAGAAAACGACAGAAGTAACATTTTTAAATAAAAATAGTCAACGGTGTTAACTATTTAAATACTGGTGATAAAAGAATAGTAGCATACGGTAATTTATGGTATTCTACAGTAGCATGCGGTACTCTACAGTAGCACACGGTATTGCACAGTGTCTTATATTATTGATCTGAAATTGACACCCTAACTGTTGCACATCATTTCATCAATAATTGTTGTTGTATAATATTTTATGTTATCAATTCAATAATTGTTGCTACACAGTATTTTGCATTATTGATTTAATAATTACACTGCATTTTATATCATTGAGTCAATAATTGCTGGTGCGTTGTATTTTAAAATTATTGAACCAAATAATTGTCACAGTAGCAAATACACAGTAATTTATATTATTTAAATTAATAATAATCTGTAACATGTTTATTACATTATTGTTATCATTGTTGTAGCATTATTTTATATGTTGGATCCACAGGTAGAATAAATAAAATAAAATAAAATAAAATAAATATTATTATTTTTCAAAAGTTACTATTCACTGACGGAAGTTACTGTTCACATCGGAAAAGTTACTCCGGAGTCACTGTTCACTCCCGGAAATCACTATTCATCGGCTGACAAAAGTTACTGTTCATTACTGTTCACTTTTTGAAAATTTTAAAGTTACTGTGCAAAGTTACTGTGCAAGTATTGAAATTTTTTAAAAAAAAACGTTTGCGCAGCCTCTCTCACCTACCAAATGCACAGTGCCCACCTACCACGCATAGTACCCCATTTTCCCCTATAAATAGCTTGTTCAGCTGAATAGAAAAATCACACCTAAAACATAAAATTTTTCTATAAGAATTTTATGAGTTTTCTCTGAGAATAGTAAGGTTATTTTGAGAGTTTGAAAGCCAAAAGGAGTGCAGAAATTTTTCAAGTAAGTCTTTTATTAAAGAGTAGTAATTTCATAAATTCATATATTTCGCGGTATTCACAAAACTTCCTTTAGAAGACTCTTCTATTAGAAGATTCATTTTTAAAAGCTTTCTTTAGAAGATTTATTTTGAAATATTATTTTAAAAACTATTTGAAAGTTGTTATATTATACTACAAAAATTATGTTAAATATATATAATTTTGATAGTTCATAATATACGAGTTATTATACACTTTGAAATTTATATGTGGTAATTACTAATTTATATTATAAATATATAGGTTGATCAACCTCATTTAAATCAATATCCAGTTACGTGTTAAGGTAAGGGGTATCACTCTTTTCATCATCATAAATGGATATTATTTTCTTTCTTACTTGAAGGGATTATCATTCTTTGATTCTCGAAAATAATATCGTTTCTTTCTTGTGCCATTTATTTCCATGTATTAAATTGTGGGAATAACCTTACGGCGCGGTTTACCGCCTGTTGGTGAATAACCTTATGTATTCATTCCTTATTAATCTTTGAGAATAACCTTACGGTGCGGATTACGCCTGTTTGGTGAATAACTATTCATATTCAAATTGATGGGAATAACCTTACGGTGCGGATTACGCCTGTTTGGTGAATAACTATTCGTATTCAAATTGATGGGAATAACCTTACGGTGCGGATTATCGCCTGTTGGTGAATAACCCTTTTTATTTGTCTCGTGTGGAAATAATTTGTCTACACGAATTATCACATGACACTTTTATTCCATATTCGTAAGTGATATCATTTTCCTTTATACTCATAAGGGATACCATCTTTTTCATCTTCCATTATTCAAACTTACTATGGTAAGGGATATTAATTTCCTTCACCTTTTGTTAATCAAACCTGCTACGGTAAGGGATATTATTTTCTTTCATACACCTAAATCGAAACTTATTATGGAACTATTGCTTCTATAATTCCTGAAAATATTATATGTTCCATAATAGTTGAACTTCATTATTTCAACTGAACCTTCCTATTTTCTGAACCTTTCTGTTGAACTATAATCGTTATTCTGAACTGTGGATTTTGAATATCATTTTTAAATTTCACTCCACATCATGTTGGCAATTTGGACATTATTTGAATCTGCACAAAGTAAACTTCCGATACTTATTGTTTATCCTGTTTTTCTGTTCATCATTTGTATCACTGTTATTTGTATTAATCATCAAGAATCAAGCTGTTGTGAATATCTGTGGCCGGGGGCACAGATGTGATATAATTGTTGAACAGATGATAGGTTAAAGGCGATATACTAGGTTAAAGGCGATACATCTGTTCGGTGTCTTTTATGGCACGTGGTGAATGTTCTCTTTGGCCCGTAGTGTAAAGATGAACTGTTGGTTGGTATGATTATGACCAAAGGCTGAATCTGGTATAATCATGACCGTTGGTGTTTTATTGAATATCTTTGGCCCGTAGTGCAAAGATGAACTGTTGATTGGTATGATTATTACCAAAGGCTGAATCTGGTATAATCATGACCGTTGGTGTTATATTAAATGTCTTTGGCCCGTAGTGCAAATATGAACTGTTGATCTGCATGATTATGATCAGGAACTGTGAATTTTTATTATCATGACTAATGGTATTTCAGATGATAAAAGTTGATGATATTTTTACTAAAAAGAGAAGCGAGTGGACATTATAGTCTGCATTATTCTTCTAATAGATTGCTCATTCCGCTGCTATTATTGATCTGAACGTTGTTTAAGAATTTAACTGCAGTTTTTGATATAAACCTTGTAGTCTATTGTATTCTATCAAGAACTCAACTGTTGAAGGCTAATGATAAATTATTCGTCATTATCTTAGTCATGATATTTCTTACTGGGCTATTTGAGCTCACCCTTTCTTTTCGTTCCATTGTTTTTCAACAGGAGATGAGAACGTAACGGGGTCTAGCCGGGGAATGGAGTGAGAGTGCGGGGATAGCTATCATAGTCTTCACGTGTTATAAAATAGTGTGGCAATAATAATGAAGACTTAGTTGTGTTGTATTATCCACTGTATTGTTGTACGTTGTTGTAATAATTTTATTGTAGTCTTTTGACGACTCAAGTTTGGGCTGTGTGGGCCTAGATTTGGGGGCGTCACAGTTGGCATCAGAGCTTAGGGATATGGTCTTTAATGGAGATCTGGGGTTAGAACTAGGAGGGGAGAGACGAATAGAATCAGTCACTAGTGTGTCCTACCTAAATTAGATTTTATTATCTAATGAGTTGATTTGAATATAGGGACATGAAGTGATGAGTCAGTTTATTTGAACTAACATTTATTTTGTGACCACAGTTTAGTATGGCATCTGGAAATCAAGAGGTTAACTACGAAATACCCGAAACGAATGTAGCCGAAAATCAAGAAGCCACAAACAATCCTCCTGCCAACTCAGGAAATAATATTCCTGATAACATGATGAATGATGGATTCTTTAGGAATTTCATGCAGTTCATGCAGAATCAGGCAAGAGGAAATCCAGTTAACAATAACGGTAGAAACGCTGGTAATTTGAGGATGATCACTGTCAAGCAATTTAAAGAATTGGGACCACCTGAATTCCACGGGAAGCCTGACCCACTCAAAGCGGAGGCATGGCTGAAGCAGACGACAAAAATACTTGATGTCCTACAATGCGCTGATGATCAGAAGGTGCCCTTTGCTACCTTTATGTTTCGAGGTGAGGCGGATCACTGGTGGGAAGCGGTAAAACGTATCCACCCTTCAGCACTTGAGATGTCTTGGACAGAATTCCAAGAGCTATTTAATGAAAAGTACTTCCCAGAAAGCATCCGCCATATGAAAGAAGTGGAATTCATTAAGCTGGAGCAGGGAAACATGACAGTTTCTCACTATGAAGCTAAGTTTGTTGAACTGTCTCGTTTTGCGACTCATCTAGTAGATGACGAAGCACGGATGAGTCGGATGTTCTTACGTGGTCTAAGATTCGAAATCCGTCAACAACTTAGCTCTCATAAATTTAATTTGTATTCAGATGTTGTTGATAGGGCTCAAAGGGTGGAGCAAACAGATGAAAAATTACAGCCAAGAGTCAATGATCAGAGAAATGATAACAACCACAGGAACGAGAACCATCGAGGAGGTAACCAACACTTCGGTGGTAATTCCACATCAAATAACAGAAGAGGAGAATCCAGTGGGAACAATTTCAAAAGAAAGAGATTCCATAATAATTATGGAAGGGCACCAGTACCAGCACCAGCACCGACCCCAGTTTCAAGGGGAGAAGATCGACCACCAGTGAGATGCTATAGGTGTGGTCAGGAAGGTCACATCAGCCCAAACTGTACACTGCAGTCCAAAAAGTGCTACAGTTGTGGGAAAGAGGGTCATCTTGCGCGATTTTGTCCTGCCACAAAATCAAGTCCAGCTGCAGTAATGATACCAAAAGCTAGCGCAGATAAGGGAAAATCTGTAGTTCAAGGGAGAGCTTTTGTTGTGACATCCCAAATGGCACGAAACTCGAACGAGGTGATAACCGGTAAGCTATTCATAAATTCTCGTGAAGTCTACGCTTTGTTAGATACTGGTTCTACCCATTCTTTTATCTCACCTGCATGTGCTCAGCGTTTAAACTTAACTCCTGAAAATTTGGACTTTGACTTATCAGTTGAAACCCCATTAGGAGAAATGACCATTACATCTACTGTCTATAAATCTTGCCTAGTTCAAATCAACAACCTCACATTACCTGTTGACCTTATTTCTTTGGAGATGCATGAATTTGATGTGATTTTAGGAATTGATTGGTTGACTACCCATCATGCTAAAATTGATTGTTTTCATAAGATTATTAGTTTTCATATTCCTAATCAACCTGTCATGCAAATTCAAGCAACTAAACCATTGAAATCTATAACTGTTATTTCTAGCCATAAAGTCATTCGTTTATTGAAAAACGGATGTCAAGCCTTTTTAGCTCATGTCACTGATTTGAACAAAAATACGTCAAACTTGAATGATATTCCCATTGTTAATGAGTTTCCTGACGTTTTTCCGGAGGAACTTCCTGGTTTACCCCCAAACCGTGAAATTGAATTTTGTATTGATCTTGAACCTGGTACCAAGCCCATTTCCAAAACTCCATACCGAATGGCTCCCATTGAACTTCAAGAGTTAAAAGTCCAACTACAGGAATTGTTGGATACTGGTTTCATTCGTCCGAGTGCATCACCTTGGGGTGCTCCTGTTCTATTTGTGAAGAAGAAAGACGGGAGTATGAGATTGTGCATTGACTACCGAGAATTGAACCATGTCACAATCAAAAACAGGTATCCGTTACCTCGAATTGATGACATGTTTGATCAATTACAAGGTGCTCAACATTTCTCAAAGATTGATCTCCGTTCTGGATATCATCAGTTAAAGGTTAAAGCTGAGGACATTCCAAAGACTGCTTTCAGAACTCGTTATGGGCATTATGAGTTTTTAGTCATGCCTTTTGGACTAACCAATGCTCCTGCAGCTTTCATGGACATGATGAACCGAATATTCAAGGAATATTTGGATCATTTTGTGGTTGTCTTTATTGATGACATCCTCATATACTCCAAAAGTCGTGAGGATCATGAACAACACCTGAGATTGATACTCCAGAAGCTCCGTGAGAACAAATTATATGCCAAGTTGAAGAAATGTGAGTTCTGGCTTGAGGAGGTCACGTTTCTTGGGCATGTGATTTCTAGTCAAGGAATATCAGTCGATCCTGCGAAGATTGAAACGGTACTAAATTGGGAACAACCCAAGACAGTAACCGAAGTCCGAAGTTTTCTAGGCCTAGCTGGTTATTATCGGAGATTCGTAGAAGGATTTTCTCGAATCGCCACTCCATTAACTCAGCTTACTCGGAAAAGCACAAAATTCATATGGAGCGAGCAATGCGAGAAAAGTTTTCAAGAGCTTAAGAGGAGACTTGTTTCAGCTCCTGTTCTGACCATTCCATCAGGATCGGGAGAATTTGTCATATACAGCGATGCTTCAGGCAAAGGTCTAGGCTGTGTCCTTATGCAACATGGAAAGGTTATAGCCTATGCCTCTCGACAACTCAAAGATTATGAGAAAAATTACCCTACTCATGATCTAGAGTTGGCAGCAGTCGTTTTCGCGTTGAAGATCTGGAGACACTACTTGTACGGAGAGAAAGTGGATATCTATACGGATCATAAAAGTCTCAAGTATTTCTTCACCCAGAAAGAACTCAACATGCGACAACGACGTTGGCTTGAGCTGTTGAAGGATTATGATCACACAATCCAGTATCACCCGGGAAAGGCGAACGTTGTAGCTGACGCTTTGAGCAGAAAATCTTATGCGAGTACAAGTGCACTGCTGACAACACAAAAGCGTATTTTGTACGACTTGCAAAAGATGGAGATGGAGCTAAAGACACCAGGGACCCACTCGAAGATTGCTCACGTGCGAGTAGAACCAGCTTTAATCGATAAAATTAAAGCTGCTCAAGCTACCGATCCGGAACTGATAAACATGATAAAGAAAGTACAAGAAGGTACCATTCCCGAAGCAAGAATCGACGAGAAAGGAATACTTCGAGTCAACTCTCGACTCTGTGTTCCTAACGATCCTGAATTAAAGCATAAAATCATGATGGAGGCACACAACACGCCATTTGCAATCCACCCTGGAGGTACCAAGATGTATCGAGATCTTCGACATACATTTTGGTGGAACAATATGAAAAGGGAGATTGCAGAGTTTATCTCAAGGTGCTTAACTTGTCAACGTGTCAAGGCAGAGCATCAAGTACCTAAGGGTCCTTTACAACCACTTGAGGTTCCCGAATGGAAGTGGGAACACATCAATATGGATTTCGTGACGGGTCTTCCCAAAGTTTCTCAAGGCTTAGATGCAATTTGGGTCATCGTAGATAGATTGACCAAATCCGCTCATTTCTTGCCTATACGAGAAAACTTTTCACTTGAACGTCTTGCCGGTATGTACATAAATTAGATCGTGAGATTGCATGGCATGCCAGTTTCCATAGTTTCTGATCGAGATCCTAGATTCACTTCACGCTTTTGGATCAGTCTACAAAAAGCTATGGGCACTGAACTACGTTTTAGTTCTGCATACCATCCTCAAACGGACGGACAATCGGAAAGGACGATCCAGACCCTCGAAGATCTTTTGAGACTTTGCGTACTAGATTTCAAAGGAAGTTGGGATAAGTACTTGCCATTGGTGGAATTTTCCTACAACAACAGTTACCAAGCAAGTATAGGTATGGCTCCATTCGAGGCTTTATATGGACGCAAATGTCGCTCTCCAGTATGTTGGAATGAGGTAGGAGAAGCAAAACTGTTGGGACCCGAGTTGGTACGCTTGACGACCGAAAAGATCCAAATGATCCGACAACGAATATAGACAGCACAAGAACGACAAAAGAGTTATGCCGATCTTCATCGGAGAGATGAGAGATTCAACGTCGGAGATCATGTATTCTTACGTGTTTCTCCATGGAAAGGGGTTACGAGATTCGGAAAGAGAGGAAAACTCAACCCTCGATTTATTGGCCCATTTGAAATCCTCGATCGGGTGGGAACTGTAGCTTACAGACTAGCCTTACCACCAAGTATGTCTCGCATCCATAACGTTTTTCACATATCTATGTTACGTAAATATGTGAAGGACCCAAACCACGTCATTGAGTTAGAACCAGACGTTATAGCAGAAGATTTAACGTATGAGGAAGTACCTGTTAAGATCCTAGATAAGAAGGAGCAGATCTTACGCTCAAAGGTTATACCTCAAGTTAAGGTTTTATGGAGGAACCAAGATATTGAGGAAATGACCTGGGAGCTAGAATCTGAGATGAAGTCTAGGTATCCATACCTCTTCGAAATGCCAGGTACGTCAATTTCGGGGACGAAATTTCATAAGGAGGGGAGGTTGTAAGACCCCGAATTTTATGAAATATAAAATTTAATTTTCTTCATATATATTTTTTTCATGAAACAGTAAGTGGTTAAATTGACAAAGTTAAAAGTTAAGGATGTTTCGTGCAAATTATACCTTGTTGGACAATATTCTTTTTGTCGGGGAATATTCGTTTTGTCGGGGAATATTCGTTCTGCCCGTACGACGGCGCAATATAATATTCGTGTCGTACGACGGCGCCGAAATAACTAGTTATTGGTGGACCCCACAACGGAATAATTGTCGGATATAGAAAACGACAGAAGTAACCTTTTTAAATAAAAATAGTCAACGGTGTTAACTATTTAAATACTGGTGATAAAAGAATAGTAGCATACGGTAATTTATGGTATTCTACAGTAGCATGCGGTACTCTACAGTAGCACACGGTATTGCACAGTGTCTTATATTATTGATCTGAAATTGACACCCTAACTGTTGCACATCATTTCATCAATAATTGTTGTTGTATAATATTTTATGTTATCAATTCAATAATTGTTGCTACACAGTATTTTGCATTATTGATTTAATAATTACACTGCATTTTATATCATTGAGTCAATAATTGCTGGTGCGTTGTATTTTAAAATTATTGAACCAAATAATTGTCACAGTAGCAAATACACAGTAATTTATATTATTTAAATTAATAATAATCTGTAACATGTTTATTACATTATTGTTATCATTGTTGTAGCATTATTTTATATGTTGGATCCACAGGTAGAATAAATAAAATAAAATAAAATAAAATAAATATTATTATTTTTCAAAAGTTACTATTCACTGACGGAAGTTACTGTTCACATCGGAAAAGTTACTCCGGAGTCACTGTTCACTCCCGGAAATCACTATTCATCGGCTGACAAAAGTTACTGTTCATTACTGTTCACTTTTTGAAAATTTTAAAGTTACTGTGCAAAGTTACTGTGCAAGTATTGAAATTTTTTAAAAAAAAACGTTTGCGCAGCCTCTCTCACCTACCAAATGCACAGTGCCCACCTACCACGCATAGTACCCCATTTTCCCCTATAAATAGCTTGTTCAGCTGAATAGAAAAATCACACCTAAAACATAAAATTTTTCTATAAGAATTTTATGAGTTTTCTCTGAGAATAGTAAGGTTATTTTGAGAGTTTGAAAGCCAAAAGGAGTGCAGAAATTTTTCAAGTAAGTCTTTTATTAAAGAGTAGTAATTTCATAAATTCATATATTTCGCGGTATTCACAAAACTTCCTTTAGAAGACTCTTCTATTAGAAGATTCATTTTTAAAAGCTTTCTTTAGAAGATTTATTTTGAAATATTATTTTAAAAACTATTTGAAAGTTGTTATATTATACTACAAAAATTATGTTAAATATATATAATTTTGATAGTTCATAATATACGAGTTATTATACACTTTGAAATTTATATGTGGTAATTACTAATTTATATTATAAATATATAGGTTGATCAACCTCATTTAAATCAATATCCAGTTACGTGTTAAGGTAAGGGGTATCACTCTTTTCATCATCATAAATCGATATTATTTTCTTTCTTACTTGAAGGGATTATCATTCTTTGATTCTCGAAAATAATATCGTTTCTTTCTTGTGCCATTTATTTCCATGTATTAAATTGTGGGAATAACCTTACGGCGCGGTTTACCGCCTGTTGGTGAATAACCTTATGTATTCATTCCTTATTAATCTTTGAGAATAACCTTACGGTGCGGATTACGCCTGTTTGGTGAATAACTATTCATATTCAAATTGATGGGAATAACCTTACGGTGCGGATTACGCCTGTTTGGTGAATAACTATTCGTATTCAAATTGATGGGAATAACCTTACGGTGCGGATTATCGCCTGTTGGTGAATAACCCTTTTTATTTGTCTCGTGTGGAAATAATTTGTCTACACGAATTATCACATGACACTTTTATTCCATATTCGTAAGTGATATCATTTTCCTTTATACTCATAAGGGATACCATCTTTTTCATCTTCCATTATTCAAACTTACTATGGTAAGGGATATTAATTTCCTTCACCTTTTGTTAATCAAACCTGCTACGGTAAGGGATATTATTTTCTTTCATACACCTAAATCGAAACTTATTATGGAACTATTGCTTCTATAATTCCTGAAAATATTATATGTTCCATAATAGTTGAACTTCATTATTTCAACTGAACCTTCCTATTTTCTGAACCTTTCTGTTGAACTATAATCGTTATTCTGAACTGTGGATTTTGAATATCATTTTTAAATTTCACTCCACATCATGTTGGCAATTTGGACATTATTTGAATCTGCACAAAGTAAACTTCCGATACTTATTGTTTATCCTGTTTTTCTGTTCATCATTTGTATCACTGTTATTTGTATTAATCATCAAGAATCAAGCTGTTGTGAATATCTGTGGCCGGGGGCACAGATGTGATATAATTGTTGAACAGATGATAGGTTAAAGGCGATATACTAGGTTAAAGGCGATACATCTGTTCGGTGTCTTTTATGGCACGTGGTGAATGTTCTCTTTGGCCCGTAGTGTAAAGATGAACTGTTGGTTGGTATGATTATGACCAAAGGCTGAATCTGGTATAATCATGACCGTTGGTGCTTTATTGAATATCTTTGGCCCGTAGTGCAAAGATGAACTGTTGATTGGTATGATTATTACCAAAGGCTGAATCTGGTATAATCATGACCGTTGGTGTTATATTAAATGTCTTTGGCCCGTAGTGCAAATATGAACTGTTGATCTGCATGATTATGATCAGGAACTGTGAATTTTTATTATCATGACTAATGGTATTTCAGATGATAAAAGTTGATGATATTTTTACTAAAAAGAGAAGCGAGTGGACATTATAGTCTGCATTATTCTTCTAATAGATTGCTCATTCCGCTGCTATTATTGATCTGAACGTTGTTTAAGAATTTAACTGCAGTTTTTGATATAAACCTTGTAGTCTATTGTATTCTATCAAGAACTCAACTGTTGAAGGCTAATGATAAATTATTCGTCATTATCTTAGTCATGATATTTCTTACTGGGCTATTTGAGCTCACCCTTTCTTTTCGTTCCATTGTTTTTCAACAGGAGATGAGAACGTAACGGGGTCTAGCCGGGGAATGGAGTGAGAGTGCGGGGATAGCTATCATAGTCTTCACGTGTTATAAAATAGTGTGGCAATAATAATGAAGACTTAGTTGTGTTGTATTATCCACTGTATTGTTGTACGTTGTTGTAATAATTTTATTGTAGTCTTTTGACGACTCAAGTTTGGGCTGTGTGGGCCTAGATTTGGGGGCGTCACAATCGGTGATTCGATACAACATTTTCGTGACCAATTTTTCAATGTAATTTAATCCTTTTAACCTTATATCCTAGATTAAACTCGAGGCATGGAATGTGTCATACTCTTTATAATTTAATCTGAGTTTTCTTGATCAATGAGTAGACTATATGAAACAAATCAATATTTGAGCATAGTCATGCATTTCATAATTCTACTCAATCAAGAGGCCTATGGATATCACCCCTAATATATAGGAGGGTTAAATTCCATCTAGATCACTCATATTCCTCACACGATTCATGATATACCCAATAATCACTTTTATTGTCCACCATATTAAAGGTGACATTTGATGATATCAAAGTATACAAATTCTCGTGTAATAATATAGTGACTTCAGGTCCGAGGATCATTACATCATTGTCACTATAATAATTTCTTATGACACTTTGCATAATGCTCCATGTAGAATTCCCATGGTGAGTCAGTCCAGTACATTGTTCTCTAACATGTACCTATGCATTGACCAATGAAATTTGGCCATCAGTCAATCCACATACTAGTCTCAATGCATCATTATTGTCCCATTAACAATGATACTCGACTAGGGACATTTAAGAGCAATGATACTAATTGTAATTATATAATCTCATTTTCAAGTCACATACTTAAAGCTATATAGTTCGTATCATTATTCTAAGGGCTTTTATTATGTTAACATTTATATAACGCAGTAAATGAAATTATAATAAAATAATCCATTTATTCAATCAAATATAATATCAAAAATGTTAAGCAATTACATCAAATAATTAGCCTCTAGGGCATAAACTCTAACAGTGTGTGCATATTAAATGACTATTTTATTAAAGGAAGGAAGAAAAAAAATCGTTTGCTAAAGCTGTGTCATATATTTTTTTCTTGAGGAGTTAAAAAACATATTTAATATTTTATTTTTATTTATCTCCTACTTTCTCTCTCTATCTTAAATTATTTTACTACTGATTACCTTATGGCATTTTACATGCATAAACAAAGTGTGTGCCAAATCGAACTAGCCATATAAAAGAATAGTTGTTTATATTTGTGGCACCCTCATATCTCGTGTACTCACTATAACATATTTGGTACTCACTATCTAACATCATCCATGCATACCATTTACTATTATTATTATTAATTACTAGTTTATTACATACTTTACGTAGTATTTTTCTTTCCCATATCATAACATTTTACCACTATTCTATTACGTGTTTACAATAAAAAATCATACATATTAATTATAATAATTATAATACATTAGTTATGCTTCTCTTCTGACTTGTATACTTCTTTTTCTTTACTCTTAGATCCATACTCATTCGGTCTATCACTCATGTTTGCAATATTATTAACATATGCAAGGGTGAAAATTAAATTTACTCAGCAAGTATAAAGTAGATCAATGAATAATTATATCATGAACAGATGAAAAACTATTAAAAAAAAATTCAAAATCTAATATATAGGAAGTGTGAAGCAACACATGATTAAACATGAGATATAATGGTTTTAGTAATTTCAATTTTCATTATCATAACTGAGTAGTAGTAGGGATCAATAACTGTCTATAATTGTTCATCAGTTTGTAAAACTGAGAACTCTCCAAAATATTTAATAGTCACAAAAATCGAACTCTTCTCAAGTATTATAAGGGATCAGCATATCATACCCTATATTATGCTTAACATCATATTTACATCGTATTTACAGCGTTAAGTCGGTAACCCGACAATATCATAATGACATCCCTTATATATTACGGTTGTTCATCCACAGTCTTAAACTATCCGGAATCTATTCCAAAATAATTTGGTTTGGACATTAATTATCACAACAAGTCTACATTTTAAAATAACTTATCATCTCTAAGGATTTATCTCATCAATAGAGTTAGCCGAAACAAATGACATCCTTTTTACTTTCATTAGTATCAATAAATTCATAGTTCAACAAAATTTAATGTGAACAGTAAAATATATTTTTGGCTCCCTTAAATTAGGTTTTTTTATAATTCTTTTTCCATATTAAACTCACTTAGACATCTTATTATTTTTTTCCTCTTAACTTGCTGTTCCAGTATACATGCCAGATTTTCTAAAAATTTTCCAATTTTTTTTTTTGAACACTTTTAATATTTATTTAATAGTTATTTCTGTCCAAAATTAAAATATTTCTTAAAAATCGATTTTAACTCCACAAATAATGAAATTTGGACAGAATCTCAGCATTGTTAGATGGAGTTTCCACCTAAAATTTCAACCAAATTATGTTTACAACTTCAGTTTTACCTATTTTAGGGTTTCTAAAATCAAAGTCGTTTCATCTATAACTCATTCACCACAACTCCAATGGGAACATATTTAGACGTGTAACTCTACTCCATATAAGGTATCTACCATAAAATTTTCAAAAAATTTCGAAGTTTCTAGCATTCAAAATAGACCCATGGTCAAGGGTTGAACCCCTAACCATTCTACTTCAAAAATTCGCTAAAAATAATTCATAAAGAGTTAAAGTCTCAAATTTATACAGTAGTTAGAACACTTACAAAGGTAGCTATCTTAAAAAAATTTGATCCAAATTCATTATACATTATTAGTTATGCAATTTATAAAAACACTGCAGATTTTAGGGATTTTCATGTGCTTAGCTTTATGTTTTGTTTTCAATTCTCTTAATCTTTTGAGTTCTCTTTCTTAATCCTTAATCACACAAGTCTAACACAATAATTTTAGACTTAACCATGATCTAACTTCATGAACTCCGTAAAAATTACATATTTACATGAATATCTAAAGATTAACTTAGGGTTTTGGGTTATACATTTCTCAGTTTAGTTTGTCTCCCTTTTCTCTTCTTCTTCTTGAATTTTTGTTAACTCCTCTTTTTCTCTCCTCTTTGTAACTGATCAAACTCTCTCTCTCTCTTTTTACTTCGCTTGAAAATTTGGTTGGCAAAAATGAAACAAGCTTTTGGTATTCAAGTACATATAAAAGATAGTTTTCAAAGTTTACAAGTTCATCCCTCCAAGAAATCCCTCTTTGGTCATCCTTTTCCATTCTTGAAATTCCAAATTGTTGTCCAAATAGTTATAATTAGGTGTAATCTTAATTAATTGGAAGTGATCCTATGTTTAAGGCTTAATTTAATGCTTAAAACTTTACTTTGCAAGCATTGATAAAAAATAAAACACATCACACCTAGTATCGCAAGTGAGCAATCCATAGATCTTGGTCTCCCCCCCCCCCCCCCCCCCCCTCCAATGTGGCCGAATTTTGCTATAATTTTTTAAAGCTTCTAGAAGGAATATAACTTCTTAGAAAAATATTCATATACATACATATATACATATTCTCTCACATGCTTATACCCTTCTAGAATCTTGGTATTCATACGTACATAAAACATTTATACACATGTATAATTTCATAAATCATCTCCCATTATATATCATATTTTTATTTACGTTATTAATCGCGTACTAGTTTACAATTTCAATTAAAATTCCATTTACATTTTTTAATTAAAATTTTAGTTTATATTACTTAATTTATATTTATAATTTACATAAAATTATTTAAAATTTTTGGAATATTACAATATAAATATTTGCTTCTTTTTTTTTCTTTTTCCATATGAAAGAATATACAAGTATGTTATGTTTTAGGACAAAAATAAACTTAATTATAAGATTCTTTGCAAAATAGGAAAGAATATTAATATTTAGCATTGTGAATGACTTTTGCTAAATTGGTTACACTTTTATTTTTTTTATGATAACGTCACACTATGATTAGGAACGAAAAATTATATACATGTTGACAAATCTTATGACGAAATTGAATTGAACTTAGCATAAAATTTGAAGAGATAAGATAAAACAATATTGTCTGAGTTTTTTCTTAATTTTTATCTATCTCAAATATTCACATATATCGACAATTTATAAATTTATCGTCATGTATAACATAACTAATTAAGAACATATCGAATATCACAACCCTTCTGTCAATATATAATGCCCCATCATATGAAGAAAAAGAAGAATAACACTCCATTTGCAACAAAGTTAGTATTCTTTACTACTCCTTCCATCCCATATTAAACGCCCACTTTTTTTAAATGATACACAAATTAAGGTAATAATTTTGTTCCTAATATACCCCTATTAAATTAATATCACGAACTCATTCTTTTTCATTCAATATATAAATATATTTTAGTTTTAAATACTTTAATTACTTTTGTCCTAATATTGGTATGGACGGTTATCCGTTCACTTGGGAGCGTCGACGGGGTTTTCCAGATGGGGTTGAGGAGAGGCTGGACAGAGCGTTGGCCTCTTTGGCTTGGTGTTCTGAGTTTACTGATGTAAAGCTTCGTAATGTGGAGGTTTCAATTTCGGATCATTCGGCGATTCTATTGGATTTTCTACTGTCTCACCAGGTTTATCGAACTCGACAATTTCGTTTTGAGAATCTTTGGCTACGTGAACCCCAATGTAAGGAAATTATTATTTCTAGCTGGCAGTGTAGTGACGGTCGGTCTATCCAAGCCAGGTTGAAAGCGTGTGGGGTGGATCTCATGGAGTGGGGTGCCCAACTAGCTCAAAATTTTCGGGGTCAGTTGGCCACTATTAAATCAACGATGAAAGCAGTACGACCCAAGCGAGATGTGGTCTCTATGGCCAAGTATGAGAATTTGAAGTCTAAGTATAATGTTATTCTTTCACAGCAGGAGGATTTTTGGAGACAAAGATCCAAACATCTATGGCTTCAAGCTGGAGATTCTAATTCAAAGTTCTTTCATAAATCGGCCAAATCTCGGAGGAAGAATAATTTGGTTTTAGCTCTTAAGGATTCTAGTGGGCAGTGGCGTGAATGGGATAATGGTCTTCCTGATATTTTGCAATCTTATTTTCAGACCATTTTTATGTCTAGTGGGTCTCATGGGCAGCAAGTAATTTCATGTATTGATTCTAGACTCGATTTTTTCCAGCGTAATTCTTTGATTGCTCCTTTTACTAAGGACGATGTTCGGGTGGCTGTTTTTTCTATGCATCCGGATAAGTCTCCGGGTCCGGATGAAATGAATCCTGCTTTTTATCAAAAGTTTTGGGGAGTGGTTGGTGATTTGATTTCTGCTGATTGCCTTACTTTCCTTCAGAATTTCGCTTTTCCGGATGGCCTGAATGATACACATATTGTGTTGATCCCAAAAAAGTCAAAGCCAGAGTTTGTCACTGACCTTCGCCCTATTTCCTTATGTAATGTGCTTTATAAAATAGTGGCGAAGATGTTGGCCAATAGATTGAAGAGTGTGTTAGATTCTGTGATTTCAGAACATCAGAGCGTGTTTATTCCTAGGCGCTTGATTACTGATAATATCATAATCGCGTATGAGATTGTTCACTGTCTTAAATGTAGGCGTCAAGGAAAAACGGGATATGCGGCGTTGAAGATTGACATGAGCAAAGCCTATGATAGGCTAGAATGGGATTATCTCTGGTCAGTGTTGGATCGAATGGGGTTCCCTTCTGAGTGGATTCAGTGGATGAAAATGTGTGTCTCAACTGTTCGCTACTCAATTCTTCATAATGGTACTAATTTGGATCCTATAGTTCCGTCACGTGGGTTACGCCAAGGTTGTCCCTTGTCTCCATACCTCTTTATTTTATGTGCTGAAGGTTTTTCTTCTATGTTACGCCGGTATGAGAGGAGAGGTCTGATTCATAGTTGTTTGGTTGCGCGGGGAGCGCCAATTGTGTCTCACCTTTTTTTTGCTGATGATAGTTACTTATTTTTTAAGGCTACGCGTCGAGAATGTCAGTCTATTCAGCGATGTATTGATGCTTATGAGACCTCCTCGGGTCAAAAGATAAACTTCCAGAAGTCATCAATTTTGTTTAGTTCTAACACCTCGACAGCTGTGCAGACCGAATTATGTAATCGACTGGGTGTGGCTCTCATTTCGGATCAGAGTAAATACTTGGGTTTGCCATCTTTTGTTGGTAAGAATAAAAGGAGGGTTCTATCTTTTGTGAAGGAAAAGGTTTGCGCAGAGTTGGAAGGTTTGATGAGCAGATTTTGGTGGAATACTAAGGCTGATAGTTCTGGGGGTATTCATTGGATGAACTGGAATAAGCTTTGTGCTAGGAAGGATTATGGTGGCTTGGGTTTTAAGAAACTTCGGGAGTTTAATGTCGCTATGATTAGTAAGAACGGGTGGCGTCTTATGACTCGCCCTACTTCTTTGGTTGCTAGAATTTATAAAGCCCGCTATTTTCCTAAGACTTCATTTTTAAATGCTCCATCTGCTCAGAACCCTAGTTACATTTGGAGAAGCTTACAAACGACTCAGCCTATTCTTTGTCTAGGAGCTCGGTAGCGGGTGGGAAATGGGCGTAGTATAAATGTTTGGACAGAACCATGGTTACCTGATGATGTTAATTCGTTCCCTCAGTCCCCTCGAATTCCAGGAACGAAATCTGCTTGTGTGAGTGATTTATTGATCCCAAATAGTACGCAATGGGATGTGGACCTTTTATGTGATTTATTTGATGTCAGGGATAGCTCTTTAATTCAGCAGATTTCGCTAAGCTGTCGTGTGTCTCAGGACGTTTTGTATTGGAAATGGGAGAATCGAGGGTGTTACAGTGTTCGAAGTGCTTATAAGGTTCAGGTTAGTGCCCTTTCTTCCCTGAATACTCATCATGATTCAGGTGTTTGGAAGAAAATTTGGTCTCTAAAACTTCCTCCTAAAGTGAAACATCTGGTTTGGAGGTTGTGCTCGGGGTGCCTACCTACCAAGGATCGCCTTCGGATGAAACGAGTTGAGGTGGACTGTTTCTGCCCAGTTCGTAAGACAGGAGTGGAGTCTGTAACTCATGTGTTTGTGTCCTGTCCTTTCGCTAAGAATTGCTGGCGGTTGATGGTCGCCCCCCCCCCCCCCCCCCGATTTCGTTGGGTGTTACCGATGTTTTCCAGTGGATAGTTGTTGTTCTTAGCAGTTCACCTAACGACGTTGCTACTATATTTTGTATGGTTCTTTGGTGCTTATGGCGAAATAGGAACGAGGTTCTGTGGAATGGCAAGGTTCAGCAACCTGCAAGCCTTCTCAACCTTGCAGGATCATTTCTTCACCAATGGACAACAACTCAAGGGCCTCTAATTTATGGTTCTCTACCAGGGGCTGATGAAGGATTGCTTCGTTGGGTTAAACCTAGGCCTGGGTTTTTCAAATGTAATTTTGATGGAGCTATTTTTTCTGGTTCCAATCGGCTTGGCTTTGGGTGGGTGGTTCGGGATGACAGTGGTTCATTGGTTGCTGCTGGTCATGGCAGTTTGGTCGGCCCCTCCAATCCGGAGCTTGCAGAAGTGCTGGGGTGTAAAGAAGCTCTTAGTTGGTTGAAGGCTCGTTCGATGTCAAAGGTGGTGGTTGAGTCAGATGCTTTCAATCTTGTGCAAGCTCTAAATTCTACTGTTTCATATCCAGTGTAAGACCCCGAATTTTATGAAATATAAAATTTAATTTTTCTTCATATATATATTTTTCATGAAACAGTAAGTGGTTAAATTGACGAAATTGAAAGTTAAGGATGTTATGTGCAAATTTTATTTTGTCGGATAATATTCGTTTTGTCGGGGAATATTCGTTTGGTCGGGGAATATTCGTGCCGTACGACGGCGCCGAAATAACAAATTATTTGTGGACCCCACAACGGAATATTTGTCGGATATAGAAAACGACAGAAGTAACCTTTTTAATAAAAATAGTCAACGGTGCTAACTGTTAAAATACCGGTGATAAAAGAATAGTAGCATACGGTAATTTATGGTATTTTACTGTAGCATGCGGTACTCTACAGTAGCACACGGTATTGCACAGTATCTCATATTATTGACACCGTAACTGTTACGCATCATTTCATCAATAATTGTCACTGCATAATATTTTATATTATCAATTCAATTATTGTTGCTACACAGTATTTTGCATTATTGATTCAATAATTGTCATTACACTGTATTTCATATCATCGAGTCAATAATTGTTGGTGCACTGTAGTTTAAAATTATTGAATCTAATAATTGTCACAGTAGCAAATACACTACAATTTATATTATTAAATTAATAAAAATATGTAACGTGTTTCTTACATTATTGTTGTAGCATTATTTATTTTATATGTTGGACCCACAGGAAGAATAAATAAATAAATAAATAAAAATTAAAAAAATAAAAATAAATTAATTTTACTATTTGAAATAGTAACGTGAATAGTAATGTGAATAGTGACGTGAATAGTGACGTGAATAGTACGTGAATAGTAAGAAACATGTGGGACCCACTGTGGGGCCCACATGAAATGTGAGAAATGTGTTTTGCTGGATGGTTGGTGGAGGCTGCTGCGCAGCCTCTGCTGAAATTTTTTATTTCACCTACCGCGCATAGTAACTTCTTTTCTCCTATAAATAGCTTGTTCAGCTGAATAGAAAAATCACACCTAAAACATAAAATTTTTCTATAAGAATTTTATAAGTTTTCTCTGAGAATAGTAAGGTTATCTTGAGTGTTTGAAGGCCAAAAGGAGTGCAGGAATTTTTCAAGTTGATCAACCTCATTTAAATCAATATCCAGTCACGTGTTAAGGTAAGGAATATCACTCTTTTCACACTCTTAAATTTATACTCGTAAGGAATACCATTCATTTCAAACTCTTAAATTTACTGTGGTAAGGAATATCATCTTCTTTCATATTCTATTATTGAAACTTACTACGGTAAGGGGTATCATTCTTTTCATCATCATAAATGGATATTATTTTCTTTCTTACTTGAAGGGATTATCATTCTTTGATTCTCGAAAATAATATCGTTTCTTTCTTGTGCCATTTACTTCCATGTATTAAATTGTGGGAATAACCTTACGGCGCGGTTTACCGCCTGTTGGTGAATAACCTTTTGTATTCATTCCTTATTAATCTTTGAGAATAACCTTACGGTGCGGATTATCGCCTGTTTGGTGAATAACTCTTCGTATTCAAATTGATGAGAATAACCTTACGGCGCGGATTATCGCCTGTTTGATGAATAACTATTCGTATTCAAATTGATGGGAATAACCTTACGGTGCGGATTATCGCCTGTTGGTGAATAACCCTTTTTATTTGTCTCCTGTGAAAATAATTTGTCTACACGAATTATCACATGACACTTTTATTCCATATTCGTAAGTGATATCATTTTCCTTTATACTCATAAGGGATACCATCTTTTTCATCTTCCATTATTCAAACTTACTATGGTAAGGGATATTAATTTCCTTCACCTTTTGTTAATCAAACCTGCTACGGTAAGGGATATTATTTCCTTTCATACACCTAAATCGAAACTTATTATGGAACTATTGCTTCTATAATTCCTGAAAATATTATATGTTCCATAATAGTTGAATTTCATTATTTCAACTGAACCTTCCTATTTTCTAAACATTTCTATTGAACTGTAATCGTTATTCTGAACTGTGGATCTTGAATATCATTTTTAAATTTCACTCCACATCATGTTGGCAATTTGGACATTATTTGAATCTGCACAAAGTAAACTTCTGATACTTATTGTTTATCCTGTTCTTCTGTTCATCATTTGTATCACTGTTATTTGTATTAATCATCAAGAATCAAGTTGTTGTGAATATCTGTGGCCGGGGGCACAGATGTGATATAATTGTTGAACAGATGATAGGTTAAAGGCGATATACTAGGTTAAAGGCGATACATCTGTTCGGTGTCTTTTATGGCACGTGGTTAATGTTCTCTTTGGCCCGTAGTGCAAAGATGAACTGTTGATTGGTATGATTATGACCAAAGGCTGAATCTGGTATAATCATGACCGTTGGTGTTATATTGAATGTCTTTGGCCCGTAGTGCAAAGATGAACTGTTGATTGGTATGATTATTACCAAAGGTTGAATCTGGTATAATCATGACCGTTGGTGTTATATTGAATGTCTTTGGCCCATAGTGCAAAGATGAACTGTTGATCTGCATGATTATGACCAGGAACTGTGAAGTTGTATTATCTTGACTAATGGTATTTCAGATGATAAAAGTTGATGATATTTTTACTAAAAAGAGAAGCGAGTGGACATTATAGTCTGCATTATTCTTCTAATAGATTGCTCATTCCGCTGCTATTATTGATCTGAACGTTGTTTAAGAATTTAACTACAGTTTTTGATATAAACCTTGTAGTCTATTGTATTCTATCAAGAACTCAACTGTTGAAGACTAATGATAATTTATTCGTCATTATCTTAGTCATGATATTTCTTACTGGGCTATTTGAGCTCACCCTTTCTTTTGTTCCATTGTTTTTCAACAGGAGATGAAAACGTAACAGGGTCTAGCCGGGGGATGGAGTGAGAGTCCGAGGAATAGCTATCCTAGTCTTCACGTGTTGTAAAATAGTGTGGCAATAATAGTGAAGACTTAGTTGTGTATTATTATACACTGTATTGTTGTACGTTGTGCTTTGTTGTAATAATTTTGTTGTAGTCTTTTGACGACTCAAGTTTGGGCTGTGTGGGCCTAGATTTGGGGGGCGTCACATCCAGGACCGTTTGGCTTAGTTTTGGATGATTGTAAGGAGCTGTGTTTAGCAATCGATGTTAGTCAAATTCGTTTTGTTAGGAGGTCAGCGAATCAAGTAGCTCATTGTTTAGCCCGTGCTTCTAATTCTGTGTCTGTTGCTCATGTTTGGGAGGGTTCTCCCCCAGATTTCCTTTGTAGGTCACTTCTATTTGATCTTGAATAGAATTTTCCATTTTGCCTCAAAAAAAAAAAAAAAAATTACTTTTGTCCACATAATTAACGTTAGCATTTAGTCAACTTTTTATTTTTTCAAAATACCCAAGTTGTTAATGATTTTCACTTTCCCATAATTAATTAGATGTATTTAAAAATTGTAGAGGGTATACTTGAAAAAAGTGAGCAAAAATTATACTCTCTTCGTATCAAGATAAAAATCTTTATTATTATTTTAAGTAGTTCCAAGTTAAATGTCTACTTACCTTAAATAATTTATTTTTTACAATCACACCGCAGCTTTGGTAATACAGGTTTAAAGCTTAAAAAGTCATGTTTATAAATTAAAAAAATTATGCTCAAAATAAACTGTATTTAAAAAAGCAAAATTCTCAAAAGCGTTTAAACTCTAAAAGCTCTAACCAGACATGCACATAGATTATTCGCGCTATAAACTTTTGACAGTTAAGTAATAATGAAAAAAAAAATCCTTAGCTTTTTATTACAATTCATTTGGAAAAGAATAATTAAGAAAGTGTTAATTTTCACACAAAAATTTGATATTTACCAAGAAGAATTGATGTTTTCCTAAGATCCTCCTCACTCACGTGAATATAGTAAGTGAGTTCCAATTCACATTCATAAGAGAGAGGAGGACCTTCCGCAAATATCCGTTTTTCTTGTGGAAATAAAAATTCTCAAAAATTAGTTCCAACTAAAAGATTTTTTAGAAGAAAAAAACAGTATATAGGTTTAGAAAATGTTAAAAGGCATGTGATTCTGTCTGTTATAAATAATATCACACTCGTCATAAGAAGGTTAATAACAAATAAATCCAATAACATTATATTTTAACAACAGCAAGCAACTACAGTCACAAAAGCTGCAAGAGATGTTCTCTCTCCATTCCTCGTTGCCAAATAAGGATTTGGCATTTAAGCTCAACAGCCAAGTTTTCTAAGCCAACACACGGAACTGAACCAAATGGGCGATGGACGGGAGGGTATGGTACGGTAACATATGCAGATGAGGTTACTAGATCAGTGTCTCTATAAGAAACCATTAAGGAGAAGTATAAAATCTCTACCAACCAGTTTTCGCACGCTTCATCCCACTGGAACCAAATGGAGAGACACTACCCCTCAGACGAGGGCTCTCTTCTCTGAAATTGGAATTTAGCATTGCAAGTTCTCTCAGTTGTTGCCTTTTATACAAATCATGCGTCTCGTCCTGCAATTGAAGATGTAGGATACTTAGTTTATCAAAGAAAAAAGATATCACAAGGTACATGTTGCATCAAAAGAAATAGCACGAGAACAATTTATTTTATCCCTCTCGATTCTGGGAGGATAGCTTTGGTTGGGTCTGAAAGGAAAACTCATTGGCCCTCCCTTAATTCGCCTCTTTCCTAGCAAAGAAGAGAGACAGCTCCATTTTCGAAACTTCATTTCTCCCTTCGTAACAGACGTATACAACGAGGAAAGCAGACTTTTATTGTGTCGCTGCTCCAAGTTGAAACATACTTTAAATTTCCACATTGAAACATAATTTAGATTCATAAAACAATGCAACCATCCACTTTACCTTTTGCCAGAAACTCTGTACTTCCCTTTTGAGAATTCTATGTAATACATTAAATCTTTTCAAGTAACGAAAAAGTGAGAAGTTCCACCAATTTGACCCATTTAAGTCTTTTGGGGGTCTAATATCCCCAGAAACAGACATTTACTATCAATTACCATCCACAAAATCACTCAGGAGAGAATTTTGCAAAGCTGGAACATATGTACAACTTTTAACACCGGAAAATGACCATTCCATTTTGCTTCTCCTGCTCACGGATTAAATCCTAACAAAAGATACTGCCCTAAACAGCAGAATGGTAAAACAGAATTCATGTAGCCGGCCCCTAGTAGTTGGGACAAGTTTTGTTGAGTTCAAGCTGTTACTTATAATGCTTGAAATGTGGACTCAACTCGATTGTATGTATAAGGGAATGTTACGGACGTAATGAATTTTCCATAAGAAGGATAAACTATACTTACCACAGGTTTGAGTAGTTCTTCTATTATTTCCTGTGCTTGCCTTAACCGTACATCAATAATTTTGACAGGTAATTCTGCCTCTATCAAAATGTGCAGCGGTTCATTCAGGTGCTCATAGCCTGGTCTGCCCCTCAGACTCTCCTCCTTCAGAATTAAATCAGGGAAAGCACATTAGATTGTTTAGAAAAAGAAAAAGAAAAAAGGAAATAAGCACCCAGTCTATCACAACATTAAGAAATTATACAAGAAATATTGCTTATTTAAAATCATAATTCAAAATTAAAACTTGACATCATCATTTAAATATTAAAGTTGAGTTACTTGTATATTTCAAAAGATTCGCATGCTTTAGAAAAATATATTTACCTTCTCAGGATCTTTTATTGAACCCTTTCCTCTAATATATACACGACATCCTGTAGAAGCTTCCACCCGCTTTAAGGAGTTGCCTCGAGGACCTAGAAGCCTCCCAACAAAATTGAACTAATAGACAGAAGATTTTAATAATGCTAATCACTTCAAAATTTCAAGAACAACTTTGCAAGGATCACACTTTAGATAAAATCACGAACAATAATATATAAGGCACAAAGCTTACATTTGGATAGCTATCAACAGGAATGTCCAAGCGTAATATCCTCTTCACGATGAAGGAACTTGGACTTCCTGGTGCTGCTTGCCAGTCCATTGTCAACCCCTGTGGTCCACCAACTCTCTGTTACAAAATGAACCCAAATCTAGTATGTGAATATGCTAATGCACACACGTCAGTAAAAGAGAAGAAGAAGTAGCCAATCAAATAGCTATCAGGAAATAAAACAAGTGGACTAAAAAATGGGAAGCCTAAAGCAGAAGAAGAAGAAGAAGCAGCTCAGCAAGTTCCTTGAATTCTGCTCAGTAAGCATATATAGCTTAAAACAGAAGAAGGGAGAAACAAAAGAAATAAACTACAGCTTCAGTATGGAAGTTGCCACAACCAAATAATTTAGAACTTCAAAAAATTTACTGCCATCAGGCAATAGCTTCAGTGACATTGATTGCTCAAGGATTAAAGTAATTCATCTTCAACATTCATAAGTGTTGGGAAACTCCAGACTGTAAATAGGCAAAGGAGTTCATGAGAAGAGGTTTGACTACTACTAATAAAGCCTGATAACAGAGTACAGACATACATATCTTTACTTGTATAATAACATATAGAGAGAGCATGTGATTTTGTTAAATAGCAGGCACATAGTTAAAATCTTCAAATGCTCCTGATGTATTGAATATAACTTCATGTGTGCACTTTGAAACCTCAATTAGAGGTATGTATTGTACATACCTCTATCCAGCTTAGTAAGTACGAACTGAATCTCTTCAAATACAGTCCTAGAGCTTACAAGGATTACCATCCAACAATATAGTCCCCACGCATGAAAAAATTCTTTGTTTCTATTGGGTCAGTGTGTTAAATGAATAACAATGAACAGAAGCATACAACATGTTGTAAGACATAAAAAAACAGTAGTCCCCACGCAAACAAAAGCAATGCGCTCTCTCACATACAAGTTACCTATCCAAAAAGTGATTACAATTAGGCTGCCATACAGAACACGTCCAAAAATTCCAGAGGCCACAATTGAACCTGGGAAGACCTCGGCACTCCAAAGAACAAGAGGTTCAAAATTAAAAAAAATGAATCTAGTGTAAAGACAATTCCTAGTCTTCAACACATTGATTATTTCTCTCTCTCTCTCTCCCCCAGATAGCCTACCATAAAGCAAAGAGAAATGTTGTCCCTCGGGGCAGGTATAATGCAACATTCAATTCGCCTACTGATACCCACATACACGTGAATATATTGCAATGGTTCTAATGAACAAACATGCCTTTGTAGCCCCCCCTTCTCTCTATAACTGTGCTATAGGTGCTCTTCAGGGCCATGCCATTTGCTGTATTCATTATAGAGCACTGGGAGAGTTCCTGATAGCATGGTGAACACAACGGACAACCTGTTAAGTAGTCCTCCTCCAGACAAGATTGAAGAAGCAAATGTTATAAGAGAGGACTAAGAGAATTCCTCTTTGGATTATTTCCACTATTTTTTAATAATATAGGTTAGTTCTATTAAGCATATATCTATTACACACTAAATATGTGTTACCTCTTTACTTTACGAATGCCAAGTTGGAGGTGTACAGTATGATAATGACCCATGTTTACAAACAACAAATCAGACATAGAAGGAAACTACACAGAAGCAGAAGCGGCAGAACAGAATGCATGGACTTTAAATCGTATAATAAGAGATTAAAAACAATGGTAAAGCGTAAACATACACACCTCATGCTGAAGACCGTTCCATCCATTTCCATTCCAGTGTCCCAGACCTTTACCTCCAATATCAAGAATTTCAAAGGAATTCATTGGACTTGGGCCACGCTGCAGTAAGTCATAGTCACTGAAACCTTGGTTGGGGATAATTCTTCCAAGCCTTGATATCTCTGTCAATAGTGCATAGGAATTAATTAAACATTCAATAAAACCATTCCTTTTTCTTAGTCAAGAATATGGCTATGCAAGTATCACCGAAAAATATTTCAACTGCAGAAAGATACATAGATCCAATATGTAATACAAAAGAAAATGAAAAAGAGAAAAGAAATGGCTCGAAAGCAAAAGCCAATATTAACCAAGTTTATTATTTATATCACTAATCACCTATGGTCTGTGGGAGAAAGAACAACATATAACATACCAATATCTAATTCTTAAACTAGAAAGATGCGCACTACAACATATTCGATTCAAAATGTGTTAGGTAGTGATATTTGACTCATAAACTAAAATCATTGTAGTGATTTCAGGAGGTAGGCAAGCTTTCCTGCTACATCTATTGACAAAGCCACCACTGATACAGCTACAAATCCTTCATACATAACATGAAGTACACTACAGTCGCTTAACATGAAAACACGGTGTCATTACCTGTCTTGCTTCTATAATTGAGTCTAAGCAAACAAACAGCACCATAACATTTAATAAAATATTCATCCAATGCCCTTTTCTGCAATTGGCATGGTGTCCTCATGATGCAGATTGAAACTTGAGACCCTCAGCTTATTCCTTCAAGGAATCCACCATTTCACATCCAATGCCTTTGTTTTTGCACCACAAGAAGTCCACAATATTGATAACGATGATCATTTATTAAAAAATACACAAGTGTTCTCTCAAATAACTGGCCGTGGCCGACGTAAAAATATGGTTGAGTTACATAAGGTCCAGTAAAATTCCAATGTATCTTGACATATCAACAAACATTTCTAGGAGCAATATCGAAGCATGGATCAACAATGACATAAACAGATAATTAACAGCAAAACTGAAATTGTAATTCTTATTCACTGCTCAATTAAAAGTTCAGATGCAAAGCATAAAGCAGCATGTAACGACCCACGGGCCAAATTTTGAGTCTGAATCAAATCATAGCAGAATAAGGCATAATACACTGTCTGAATAATATATTCTTAAGTCATCTTAACTCACCACAGGCTCACCTAAAAGGATTGAAGGTATTAATGATAGCAGTTTTGAGTCTTAATATACACATCCAAATGTCTCATATTAACTGATGTGAGACTAAAGTGTTACAAGCTCCCCCACTTAAATACCTGACGCCCCTGTCAGGACGAACACATAATCACACAAGGCTCAAAAACTTTACCTCTCTAGTCATTCTCTAGCCATTGTGGGATAATACCAACAGCCTACTAGACCTGTCTTTGTATCCCCACCCCTGGCAATCCGATCGAATAGTCCGACCCGAGTTTTCGAGAGTCGACTTTGATACCGTATATAACGACCCGAGTCAAATCCCGAGACCGAATCAAATCATAGTAGAATAAGGCTCAATGCGCTATCTCAATTCTCTGTAATATCTTCTTGAGTTAGCCCACCACAGAATTACCCAAAATGTCACAACTGAATGTATTAATGATAGCAATTTTGAGCGCTTATATCCCATATTAATCGAGATTGTCATGTTAATCGATATGAGCTGGGGTGTTACAATCACCTCCTGGATACGTATTATTATGGAGAGAATAAAATCACAGAAAAACCACAGCAAGACAACAACCCCACGTCAATATATATAAATAAATAACAGATCCAAAAATTGACACAGTAAATTAACCTTGATTCAAAAGTCGGTTGCAAATGGGAAGGACTTGCATGAAAGGCCCAAGCTTCTGACGCTCTTGCATTAGCTCTGCCAAGTACAGACTGTATGAAATGAAGCACAGCAAAAAAAGACAGAAATTAACCCATATGGAGATATTATCAAGGGTCGTGAACATGAAAATCAAGAAATGAAATTGAGAAGGATAGCTCTTTTTGATTGAAACAAAGGATTAGGCGGTACCTATCAGCATCTGGGTTGGTCCTTATATGTGGAGAAGCAGTTCGTGCAGGTGAGAAATTCATATTCAAACTCTGGTTGTATAAATTGGACATGGCTGCTTCTTCTATGCAAAAGGATTCTGAATCAAGAAAGAAAAAAAAAAAGAAAAGGGGTTATTCAGATAGCAGCAGCTAAGAACACGACCCTGAAAATAAAATTAAGAAGAGGATGAAGGAAATAAATACTGGTCCTGCCTCCTGGTGAGCTGTAAAAAATATAAAAACGTACAAAATCAGTGGGTTTTTTTGTTACCGAAGTAAGAAAGAGGAGAGAGGGGGTTTAAAACTTGCTTTTAAATAGGCTTGTTGTAAGTGCTGGCTGGCTGGGGTTGATATGCTCTCTCACTATATAGCACTAGCGTATATCTTTCTAAGCCTTTGTTATTGGCTTTGTAAAACCCTTTGGGTTTTTTTTCATTACTATTATTTTGTTTTCTTACTGTTGCGGGCGGGCGGGCGGGCGGGCGGGCGGGCGGGCGGGCGGGCGATAACAAGAGAGGGCTAGGCAGGGGCCTTTTGGTGTAAAATTCATTCCTGTCAAGGCTATCAAGAACATCTGGACTCAAGTCTTTTACATTACGTAATACGTACCCACTAATCACGCGCGGATCCTGTTCGTCTTAATTACACTTCCCTTTTTCTTTCCTTTTTGTTCTTTTGGACATTGGAAACTACAGGTGAAAAATACTCCATATTCTACTACTTCTTTACCCTATTTATTGTAAACAAATCAATTCTTATCCACTTGCACTCTTGTTCAAGTGATTTGATTTTATGAATAAGTTTAGACAAACTCGAGCGGTTCAAAATGTTCATCGACTTTTTTAGAATTATACAATAATTTTTCTCCATTGTAATTTTTGTTCAATGGCATAAAATATAAACCAAATGGCACTAAATTTAGTAAAATAGTGGTCAATTTAAAGTATATCACTTATTGTTCAACAAAATACATGAAAATAATTAATACTTTGCACTGCGTGAGTTTTCATAATTTGTATTTTTGTACTTCTACATTACTTGGTTCGATAGTTCGATCACGTAATAAAAGTTGTCTTTTAGTGGTGCATGGTGTGGATTAGGGGTGTTCAACGGTACCGGTTTTTTCGGTTTTTTACCGAACCGATCGGTACCGGTTCGGGCGGTACCGGTTTTTTTCGGTTTCGGTTTTTTCGGTTTCGGTTTTTCGGTTTTTTTATACTTTTCGGTACCGGTACGGACAATTTTGCATTTCGGTAAATACCGGTATACCGAAAGAACCGAAATAAATAATATAATATTAAATTTTTATTAATTATTATAATAATTCTAATAATTATATATATTATTATATATAAAATAATATATTTAATTATATATATTATTATAATATATAAATAAATTAATATATAATTATTATTTATAAATTATAATTATATATATTACGAATCGGTAAAAACCGAAAACCGAACCGAAAAAACCGAACCGAATTTGTACCGAACCGGTACCGAAACCGGTAATTCGGTACCGGTACCGGTTCTTGGTTTTTCGGTAATTCGAGTTCGGTTTCGGTTTGATTTTTTCGGTTCCGGTTCGGTAAAAAACCGATGGACACCCCTAGTGTGGATTATAGATGAGAATAGTGATCCCTAAGAGAACCCGACTTTCATGATTTTGTCGATTTCAAATTAAGAAACGAAACTAAACGTGTCTGTGCTATCTTACTGTTTCACCTACGGGGTATCACATGGGTCATAATAATAATGTCATTTGAAATAAAAGTCACATATATTACGTAAGCCTAATTTATCATTTACAAGTTATATCACAAACGACATGGATAATGGTTTATTATGTTAAATACTAAGATCATCACTCTAATGCAAGATAAATGTTTAATTAGGATTTTGAGAAAATAGTTACAGTTATTAAATTATTAGATATTTATTAAATAATAAATTGTTGAAATATATATTATAGGCTCCTTCAATAATTGTTAAGCTAAAAATTTGAATGGAGTATAGATTTATTTAATTATAATTATAGGTAAAAACTATTACTTATTAATAATGACTTATAAGTTAAAGTTAAGTCATTGCCGAACACCATACAATAACAAATGACTTATAAGCTAATTTGACTAGCTTAAAAGTCATTGTCGAACACCTTCTAGATTTGATTTTTTTTTTTTTTTCCTTTTTCTTTTGGAACCCATTTGAAACAATAGAGAAGAAGAAATAGTGAGAAAGTGGATGATCGGGGGACGAGAAATGAGGGTACAAAGGGATAGAGGACGGGGGAAGGGTTTACGGAAAGGAGAAAGGGAATGGCAGTAAGATTAGGAGAAAGAGTGATTGAGTTTTAATTTTATTCAAGTGTTATTTTAATTTTGTTTTGTTTAATTATTATTTTATTCTTAATAAAAATTTGATATGATTTATTACTATCGTGTCTTTATTACTTGCATAAAATGATAAAAGAAAAAATGCAAAATGACTCATTATTAACACATAAGCACGAAATGCCATATGTGTCATCTCAATTGAATCGAAATGAAAAAAATTAAAAATTTAATCATCTAACTGAAAAAATTAAAAGGTTGATCACCGAAGTGAAAAAAAACCAATAATTCATAGTAGTAATTTATATTTTAGTCACAGAAAATTTATTAAGATATATTATCTTTCATAAAATTATTATAGTAAAGATTGAAATAAAATTTGTATTAGAAGTTTATTTTTCTATTAGAAATACAAATATATGCAAAAAACAATTTTGTACTTTTAATTATATATATATATACTAGTTGATTGGTGGCGAATTTGATTAGAAATAAAATTTCAATCGTTAATAAAAGCACGCGCAGGAGGAGCGGCTGGGGAAAGCGGCTTAGGATTTTGAATATTTTGCATTAAAGATCAAAGACGGGCTAACGTCGTCTACGGAGTCAAGTCAAGCAGTAGCTCTCAGTTTTTCCTCTATTCTTCCCCCTTATTTTCTCTCTTCAACTTCAATCTCCTTTTTATTTTATTTTATTTTTTGTAATTTTATTTTTTAATAAAAAGATTTATATTAAAGTGGGTGGGTGAGCGAGGGACATGGAACTTAAGTTGTAACCGTCAATATATAACATATTCTTTAATTAATTAAGAAAAGACCTTAGACAATTTTTCATTAAATTTATATATATAATTCTTCTATGAATTAAGAGATGCGTGGGAGGAGTAAATTAGTTCCGACTTTATTTAAAGGATAGTACTATAAATTTTTAATATTTTCTTTTAGGCTAATTAATTAATATTGGAATTAGAGAAAAATTTACTAACTTCTTTTGAGTGAAAAAGTTAATTTGTAAAGAAAGTGAGCAGTATGTACGTACTTTTATATCATTTTCACCCTTTTTTTACCGCAACATTCATTCAAAGGAAATTGATATTTTTACAAGTTAATTTGATATTTTTACAAGATCAAATGGTACTTACTTGTCAAAATATCAAATTAACTTGTCAAAATATCAATTTTCTTCTTAAATATTTACCTTCTCTCATTTTCCTCTTTTCTTTCATTCTTAAAAGTTGCACATTGTGTAATTGTGTCCGGCGAATTGAAAATTATGAAATTTTTTAACATAATTACTACTGTTTAATCGCACTTATTTGTTTTAAAGTGAAGGATAAATTGATTTTTTTAATGAATATTTATTTTAAAATAAGGGTGAAGTTTATTGATAGATTTTATAAAAGTTAAGATGACAAAATTTTGAGACAAATAGTAAATAATGGAGACAGAGAGAGCCAAATAAAATTATATAATTTGAAAGGATAATACATATATATATACATATATAGATATAGCCACTGTAAAAACTAAAAAACATATAATATACATGTTACCCACTAACTCTACTAGTAACAACTAATTAAAACAATGGAAATCATTCCGGAAAGAAAGAAAGAAAGAGGATAGATCATATATGTGATATATACATAGAGAGAGGGTGGATTCATAGTAAGTAATTATAAATTTTTATAAAGCATATATTATTTATATATTTCAAAATACAAGTAAACGGTCAGAATTAAAAATTAAAAATAGACGTCCGTTATTATTGACGTTTAAAAAAAAATTAAACGCGCTGATTTAGGATTTTTAAATCGACGTCTGCTATTATTATTAACGAATTTTTTAAATATTCGTTACTAATAAGAGCAGATGTCTATTTTTAGTTTATAATCCTGATCGTTTATTTTTATTTTGAAAGATATAGAGAATGTATGCTATATAAGAATTTATAATAAATATATGCTATGAATCACTCTTCATATATATATATATATATATATATATATATATATATATATATATATATATATATATATATAAACCAGTCCTAATTAACAGGCCTTTTTACCGTTATATTTACTACATACGTACTACTACAATATACCAGCAGAAGGAGCAGACGACGGTAAGGACAAAATGCAAGCCAATTTTGCAATTTTATAAGGAAAGGTATAAGTGTATAAAAGCTAATAATAAAATAAATAAAAAAATATATTTTATTAATTATTAAAAAATGAGATTTAATACGAAAGTACCGGTTGAGAGAGGTATAACAACTAGTCGACCCTATCTCAACTGCCTGTAAATATATAGCTAGTCCAGCTCAAATTACAATGCCCAGCCTTTCACTTATTATAATTGTCATGACTATTATTAGTCTATCACCAACCAAATGACCATTTATATGAAATATATCTAAGTAGACGTCTAGTGTTACATTTAAAAGTACGTAAAAATAAAATAAAATAATAATAATTTGAATAAAATTTTGAATTTAAATCAAATTATAATAAGATTTAATTTGCTATTTCAATAATATTTTTTATGAATTATTTTAACTAATCACAAATTCACCCAAAAAAATTATAACTGAAGTTATTAATAATAGCAACTTAAATATTTATATACATATCATAGTATCTCATATAGGAGTGAGTATTCGGTTATAACCGAACCGAATTGTTTATTCGATTATAACCTAATATCAAAATTTATATAATTTCACTATCCGAACAAGTATCTAAAATTAGTACTAACTGAATAACCAAAAATCGAATAACTGAATTATATTATTTGGCTATTTGGTATATAACCGAAATATGAATTTATTTTTTTATCAAACAAAAAAATTCATTTTAAATTTCATACTAGATTTTTTAAACAATATTTAACCACAATTTACGGACATAATAATTTATAAACTAGTTTAATAATTTCAAATAATCCCACATTATATACACATATGTAACGACCCGAGTGTGCTAAGTATTAATGATAACAGTTTACGTTCTTATTAATCCCTCTGTTCCTTTCCGTTTATTTTTTTAGAGAGAGATTTTTGTTTATTTTTATTTGTCATTTGTAGATTTCATGAAAGTATTAAATACTTAATTTTTTATATTATCCTTTATAATTAAAGGATAATGTGTTTCTTTTTTATCTTTCTAATAAATTTTAGAATGTTAATATTAAAATTTTATATTCAATTTAGTCAATCATATAAAGTATTAATTACATTAATCATATAAAGTATTAATTATATTTTTTAATTTATATATATAACCTTAGAACATCAATTAAAAAGAAATGACGAAAGTACTATTTTACTTTTATATGTGTTTTGGATGTGGCATTAAATGTGCACATATATATTATAAACTCATTTCAATGCACACATCATTGTTCACAGATGTAAACCTTTGACTAATTAATTCATAATTAATTAGTTAAATATTAATCAACTCCATAACTACTTTGCATGGTGGGTAAGTAACTCGTTCCTTAAGTTTTACTATTAATTATGCAGAGGTGTCATGATGTATACATTTTCTCTCATTTGGAAGATACAGACTTTATATTAACATTAAGGAGCGAATTGATTGTGCCAAAACTGGTATATACAGCAGTACATAAGAAATTACTCCTCATCTCTCATTTTACTGTTTAACTACGAGTGTAATATAACGTACGGTTGAACTAATTTTTGTCGACATGCAAGAATATATATACAAGTAAATTAAATTCTTACTTAATGCCGAATGAGATAAATTTATTAATTTACTAACTAGCTCATAGGAAACGACGACGTACTATATATAACTAAGATTGGTGAAAAATAGATGTTAAGCATAGGATTCCTTGGAGCTGTGGTAGAAAGATTGGACATTAAGTCGGATCGAGACAACAATGTGTGGATCTTAGGGAGCTCCAATTATAAAAAGCATACTGAACTGTCTTATTGTTATATACCTATATACTTATATATGTAATGCAATATATACCAACATATATATATCAAACAAAAACTCATAACATATGTATATGCTATAAATCCTTATATGATATATATTATCTATATCTTTCAAAATAAGAGTAAATTATCAGGATTAAAAATTGAAAATAGACATCCGCTTCTATTAGTAGCGGACATTTAAAAAATCTATTAGTAATAGTAGCAGACGTTTATTTGAAAACCAAACCTCTAAAAGCGTGTTCGCTACTATTATTGACGGACAATTTAATTTTTTTTAAACGTTCACTATTATTAATAGCGAACATCCATTTTTAGTATATATATATACACATGCTATGACAATTTTTGCGCGTGAACCAGATTCAAAGAAAAAAAAGTAGTCAGGCTAAGACTTTAAAACAAGCACTTATTGAGAGAAAACCCAAGTTTTAGCTTTTATTTTTTATTTTTATTCTAGATTTCATAGTAGTTAATTTTTAATTTTTTAGTTTTATTGGTGTGTTTTTATTTAATAGGTTTTAATAACTTGTTTTTGTTTTGTTTCAGGTCATTAATTGCCTCTTAGCGGAATAATAGAAGACGGTTGCGGATAGCGACAACTGACCCCTTTTCAGGGAAGTCCTTTACTATTTAATGCTTTTATTACTTATATTAAAGATAATATCAATTCCAAGTTTGGAGGTCTTCCTAGGTTTTGTTTTGATATTAATGTTAAAGATTTAATTTTGAATTTTATGGGTATATACACTGCAAACCCTCACGAGACATAACTCGTCAACTTAGGGTAATTTTGGAGAATAAAGATTTGTTGCACATGCTAAGTGCAATCGTGTTTTCTATGAAAATGGGATAGTAGTAGGGGTGAGCATGGTGCGGTTTGAAACCCAAACCGCACATAAAACTGCTTAGGTGGGTTTGAAAATTCCAAAATCGCACATGATTGGTGCGGTGCAGTTTCATTTGGTTTGGTGCAGTTTCAATTCCAAAATCAATTGAAACAATTAAATTTTATGCAATTTAAATTAACAATTTAGCATTATACAATAGTAAATACCACTTTGATAACACACAACCTTACTTATAATGTTTTGTCTACACAAAAGTAAGATAAAAGTTACATGAGGGATAATTCCAAATGGATTAATTAAATTTTTTTGCTCACATATGAAAATTCTAAATAAAGATAATTACGTGAGGAATAATTCCGAATGGATTAATTGAAGGGTGACTTCCATAATCATGCTTTTGATATGCTCCATGTTGAAAATGGTCAAATGACGAAGAAGAAAAAATGGCGCGGTGCGATTTTTTCATGTGCAGTTTTGCCTAGAGATCAAACCCAAACTGCAAATTCGATTTTACCTAAAACTGCCAGATATGCCGAAACTGTTGGTACGTTTTTAATTGGTGCGATTTTAGAAGTAAATCGATTTCTTGCTCAGTCCTATTATATTTAGGAGGAGTCACTCGAACGGTGGTTAATTGAACTAAATTTTAGCCAATGATAAAATTTGATTTTTATTCAATAGTTCTTGTAGGATGGATAAATATTAATAGTCTATTTCTTTACTGTTTACTAGTTTTTACTTTTCTTGAGACCTTCGATACGCATATGCACTTAATTCATTGTGTTGAGCTAGTTG
This sequence comes from Hedera helix, assembly GCA_947179155.2. Lineage (NCBI taxonomy): Eukaryota > Viridiplantae > Streptophyta > Magnoliopsida > Apiales > Araliaceae > Hedera > Hedera helix. The sequence continues at coordinate 48,179,506 of OX359276.1, read as the reverse complement.
AAACTTAAAAAAAGTTTGTGAAATTAAATGCTTGTAAAAGATATTACGAAACTCTATATCTTATTCGATAATGTTTCAAAGCAAAATTATAATCAAAATATAATTTAGAGGAAATGATTGAGGTAATCGTTGTCTAGGATTGTTTAATTAATCTTTCCCGAGTTTAATTGGGAAAAAAATGAAAGGAAAAGGAAAAGCATTCATGTGGTGAGTTGAAATGGAGAGTAAAACGCACTCACTCATAAACACTTTAAGGAAGCGAGATGGAACGTAAAACGCAATCGCTTGAAGAAAAAAAATGTGAGATAGAGAATAAAATGCACTCACGAATGAGAGAAAAGAAAAAGTTGCCCAACGATTTTAGTAATATACTATGAAAGGTATGCGGTGAACGTTAATAATAATCCTAGTGTACTTAATATGATTTAAAAAGCCTTTTGATCATTTATGTTATGTTTTGTTTGTGTTAGCAAAGAGATGTGTGACAAGTAAGTATATAGAGTTTGCACTAAAATTCTTTTATTGTTTAATATCTTTTATGGAGCATTTTAATACATGACTTATCTGAGTTTTGATTAGTTTAATGCAACTGGATTCACACACACATAAGGGGTAAAGAGTAAAGTAAGACTAATAAATAAGTTAAAATTTTGGTGTTACATGTTTAGAAATTTTCTTTGAGTTATTATTTAACAGAATCTTTGAGGCCAATGTTCATATTGATTCATTGCTCGAGCGGTTTGAATTATTTGTTTGTTCGTGACTTAGTGTTATAGTTTTTTGTTTTTGTTTTGCTTGAGGGCAATCAAATTTTTAAGTTTTGAGGTATTTGATAAGTAGGTTTTATATCTACTAATTAATTATCTTTTAACTTGAATATTTATTAATCTTCAAGTATTTTAGTTGGTTTTTATGTGTTTTTATCTCGTTTAATAGGTTATGGGTTTTTATTATTTTTATGTGTTTTTTTGGTGTATTGTAAGATATAAGGTTATGGGTATACATTACATCAAGTTAGGGATTTGATACGATCCTGACCAAGTCCGCATTAAGAAACAATAACTTAATTTAAGCTCCAAAGGTTCATCAAGCTATTATAGCTAATTGGGCTAAAGTTGATTTAAGGGCGCTTAAAATGGATTTCAATTCAAGTTCAACTCAAGTCCAATTCAGCAATCAGCGAGGGAAGAATAAATTATATGATTTGGGTCTTCTAAACTCAACATGTTATACAAGCCCAAATCAATACAAGCCAAAACATCAAAGCCATGTTGACAAGGACATTCTTAGCTTGGATAGGAGTCAAGGAAGTAATGTTAAGGCTTGGGGGGATCCAATTCAAGCTCATAATAGGCCAGTGACGCAAGCATGAGCTAAATGATTCAATGAAAGGAAAAAGGAAGGAAAGTCGCTTGGCTTGGCACATTTTCTTGGCTAGAAACTTAGATTTTATCGTAGAGTTCGTTGAGAGTTTTGATTTGATAAGTGACATGTCCCGTAACTCTTCCTGAATCAAAAGTTATGACTTTTTTACCAATAGACGCGAGACCAACAAACACTATGGTGCCGCAACGCCATTTGGTAGTTCATTTTGGGTGCTACAATGCCCGTGCATCATAAAGTCAGTGCCGCAACACCCAAAACATGAAGGAAAATGATGCCGCAGCGCCAGTCGACGATCAACCTAGCTTGGGACGCGTTTTTGCAGTGTTTTTGGCTCATAATTGGATTATTTTTCCTCCTATACTAGGGACATGACTTGTAACCTATTAATACATTATGGGAGGCATACCTAGGTAAAAATTAACATAGTTAGAGTAGAGTAAAATAGATTGAAGCAAGGTTAATTTCAGATCTAAAGAAGGAACAAAGCGAAGGAGAAAAAATTGAAGACAAATACTGAAGATCACGCTTCAAATCATATTTTTATTCTTTTTTCTTCTCTTAAATTTTTGTAACCTTGAATATGATGGATTATTTTATGAATTTGTTTTCTTCTTTAGTTATGAGCTAAATTTTAATTAAAATTACAATTGAACCCAATGTGTAGTTTAAATTGATTTTATTTCTATTTAATCGGCACCACATGAATTGTTTATCATATTTTGTGCGTTTATGTATTAATTAACTGTAGTAATTAATGAGATAATATATATGAAATTGATGGATGGATTATAGATTGAGATCTGGATATGATAGCATGTGTTTATGTATTCTGCATGTGATGGAGACGTGATTCGTATATAAGATAGACTACTCATGTATCTTATGTAACCTTAAGGAGAATCGGATCTTAAAATCTTTGTTTAATTTAAATCTCATAAAAATATAGTGATTTATTTAGTTATAATGCTCCTTTCTGATTCTATTCCTATAGTGGTGGATTTAGAAAGGATTTATTTATATGATCATCGAGAGAGACTTATAAATACTAAAGAATTCTCAGGTTAATAATTCATCATGACCGTATAATTAAATGAAAAGTTACGAAATTTAAATGAAACTGTTAATGCATAATTTTGTCTGCTACAGAAATCACCAAACCATAAGCAACATGTACTAAAAATAACCATTAACAATCCCCAAAACTAGTGACGACTTTGGCTATCTGGAGATGTTTTGGTGTGAGAATAAGTACAGACCAAAAAACGTAAACAATTGAAAGCCTAAATTGTTGGAATAAATTGATATTTGATGAATAAAAGTAGTAGTGTCACCTGTTTTTCCACGCTTATAGCCATATTTGTATTTTTTTCATCAATCCGTTATAAGCATATGTGACCAATTAAGAATTAGAATCCCTTTATTATAATCCAATTATGACTATGATTTGACCGAACAACTCTTATCACCCATAAGATCCGGAGTCATAACTTAATTTAGAATTCTAAACCAATATGGACTTTAACCCTCTTAATTTATCAGACCGCCCTAAAAGGGACACTTGAATGGACCTACCCAGGTGTTGGGCCCATCATAATATGTAAAAATAATCCAACATATACTCCATATCGTAAGTAACCTTGGGTCCACATCGGATTCGGGATCCAATAAATTACATCACAACAGAAACATTGAGAAAAATTATAATATTAAATCTTTTTATTTGATTTAATCATTGTTATTAGATTAATTTAGTAGTTAAATTTAATTTATTTTGTTTTATAGTTTAAATAAAATTAATTTGGTTAAGAGTTAATAACTGGTAAATTATTACTCCATCCGTCTCAAGATAAAAGTCATCAATTGACTTTTGTGGTCAAATTTACCATTTTTAAAATTAACAATTAAACACATATATTTAGATTTTCAAAAAAGCAAACATTGAGATTAGTACTAAATTGTATGTAGTTTATAATGTTTATAGACTTTTTACATACATATAAAAGAATAATAAGATATATTGATTTGAAAAATGGTCAATTTGACCATAAAAATCGATGAAAGACCTTTATTTTGAGACAGAAGGATTATTAATTAATTCTCTGTGAGAACGCTACTCTATTTGCCATTATATTGCTAGTCGATAGCATATTTTGCTAGTTAAAATTAGGTGAAACAGTATTCTGCTCCTGCTCTCCATGTAAAGCTTCTCACGGAGACCAATTTGGGCTACATACTATACATTCGTCAAGGCAAGAGTACCGAGGTTTCAAGACATCTGTCTCCCGGTGAAACAAAGCCCAGGGCAAGTGGATCTTGCAGCATTATGAGGACTGCTAAGATTCATGCTAATTTAGGATGCAAAGATATTAATTTTTTTAGAGAGGAAAGTTTGTTTGAAATGGTTATCAAATGCATTAATGATCGACATGTAACTGAATCTGCAACTTGCGTGTCAAATTCTTTTTATCAAACCTTGTTTTATTCAGATGAATCAAGAAAGAATAAATAAACAAATAGCTTGGCATAAACTGTATAAAACCCTTAAGCACGCACACAGTCAGAATTAGTGATTGACGTATTTGCCAATGAACATTTTGATGGAACCCTCATTGTTAGGGAAGCCCCAAAAAATGAGATCCTGAACACAATAACGCAAGTTGACAAAGTTTCGGAAGTTACAACTACTTGAATTGCCGAATGCTAAATTTTCTTGTACGTACCCTTTTTGAACCATATAAACTTCACTCAACAAGGTCTACACCTCTAAAACTACCTGGATTGGCTGCATCGAACACAGTTTAATTCTTTTTAACCTGCTTTTCAAGTCCTATATTGGTGTTTCTCAATACATTTCTAAATGTTCCTTGAACTTCAATATGAATATCAAGTGCCTTCACTACTAACTTGTAGAGAATTGTTCAAAGCTTCAACATCTTCAGGTTACTGGTACATACGAGAAAGTGGATAAAAGCCAGAGTTTATGTATCATACTTTTTGCTTCTCAGAACTTGCAGGCAAGAAGGGCTCCCACCAACCAGACTCATATTTTGGGTATGGCGCCATCCAGTTTTCTGGCTTCTCAAACTCTAGTTTGACAGGATTTGAGGCCAATGCTTCTTCTAGACTGTCAGCTTCATAACTATCGGATAGAACTCGGTCCAGTCTCAACTTCATGAACCTGCACAATTCCATGTTGAGATTTGTAATGGATCAACAAAGATACTGTTTATATATGTCCATTCATCAATCCTTTACCAAAAAAATAAGAAACAAAGAAAAGGTAGTCATTTCTCTTTGATATAAGTATTGTTATGATATTGTGAAAGAAGAAATAATTCAACTCAAAACTCCCACCTCCCTAGATAATTAGTCTTGCAGGGGCACGCACATTTATTTTTTTGATAATTACACGTACAAAATTTAAGTTAAGGAGTTATTGTTAGAGGTACCGATAATCTCATATTTATCAAAATATCAAGTTTTGTGATGCATTTTACTGCAAAAATTAACACATATACAAGGTATGAGAGATTTAGCGTGGTCATACGTGATCCAGGTGGCATTGGTTGAAACAAGAGCCACAGCTGGTCTCTTAAGTCTCTTAGTGAAGTTGGGAAACTTTTCCAAAAACTTGGGTTCAATTACAAGCCAAAAATCCTGCTCTAAGTTACGCTCTCCATAGAGGCGGATACGCTCAGCCAATTGCTCCTGAAAATGCTCCTCTTCATCCAGCATGAATTTTGCATTTGCAACAACAAAGTAGTATTTCTTGCGGTTTGCTTGTTCCTGCAGTGTAAGTTGAAACAGAGAACTTTTAAAAGAAATATCTTTAAATAAAGAACAAACTGCAAGTTGATATATAGAATTACAATTTTTATTTTCTAAAAAATGATCTTTAAAGATTTATGAGCTAACACATATTCGGTCCTAAAAAATAAATAATCATAATCATAATTGTTTGAACTAGGATAGAATCATGGTTTGTATGTAGAGTTTGGGGTTTAGTTAAATTCCTAATTTATTTTGTACAAACTTAACCACCAAAGGCCAATAGTCTCACTTGTAAGTAATAATTGTTTGATGTGAAGTATATCAAGATTCAAGATTTCAGAATTTCTCCATAGTTGAGTTCAATTCCAGTTAGTATTCAAATAAATACTACTCTAGTACATATAAATCGCCTAGAATTGTAAGGTTCCCAATTGGCATTATTCATTCAGTGACAGTAACAGTAGCAGCCACAGAGACTGAATTTGTAAGAAAATGAAGGGGAATATAACTAATAAGTGAACAGAAGAGAAGCGATTTTACCTTTTGGAAGATGGGGTCGGGCGAGTCGACAGCGGCGACAGCTGTTCTCCAGCTGGCGGTGGTGGTAAGGTTGGAGAGATGTGGTGGCGATGGCAAGGAAATGGTGTTTGGGCGATGGAGGAGAGAGAAAGGTGTGTGGGGATTATAATATGTATAGGCGTTGGGCACATTGACCACCGAGGCAGTGAAGGAACCAGCCGCCAGATTCATCCTTAGCTAGCTAAGCTTTGTGAAGGAAGGAAGTAACTGTACCTACGTATTCCACCAACAATTGGGTGGGAAGGAAGGAAGGAAGAGGAATACAGATAGAGAGATAGCTCAACAAAAACATAAAATCACCAACCTTATCGCATTCGTTCATTCTCTCTCCCCGTCTCACTCTCCAATTACTCTCTTAATTACCGGCTCTTCTTCCTAGTTATTCGAACCGGACCGAACATTGAATAGATCGATCGAAGTACTTATTCAATGGTTCAGTCAGTGTAATCCGGGATTGAACCGGTTAAAAAATAATATATACTATTAAATCATACATTTTACTTAAAAGAACACAACTTTTTACTAAATAAATTATAAAATATTAATTAGAGACTAATGATACTTCCCTTTGTTTCAAAATATAAGATCAAAAAAAATATTTAAAATTCATATGAATCCACATAAATTTATTAATACAATTACAAATATTTTTAAATTATTTTAAAAAATAGTACTAATTATGATAATTGTTTTGATTTGTAATTTGCATTGAGTCATGGAAGAAAGGAGAGGTGCGAAATGATTGAGAACAAAAATAATTTGTTTTTTAATTTTTTAGGTCGATCTAACTTTTTATAAAATTCGTTGATTCAGACGATTTTATAAAAAATATTTGGTTCTAGCGATTTATGACGATGTAATTGCATGCCCGATATTTGAAGAGAATCGGACCGGTTGATGCCCTAATTCACAATTGGATCGACCGGTCGGTTTGATTATGATAATTATGCTCTTCACCAATAGGTATATAAAATAATGGCAACATTATATTCTACACAATTTTAACTGTTTTTTCAAGAGAAAAAAAAACTCTTAATGCTTCACACTTATACGAGAGGAAACTTGTAAAAATATTAAATATTACGTATAAAAATATCAATTCTTAAAAAAATTGTTGTTAAAATATATATACAAAAATACTCGCAACAAAAATCTCTTTTAATTTTATTTTTATAGTAATAATGTATTACTATATAACTATATATAATAAGGTAAATGAAGACTAACAAATTGATCGAGTTATTTTGGTAGGTCATAAGTTAATCCTAATTTGATATAATATAAGTTGTGTTCATAATTATATCAAAATTTCTGTATCTTATTTAAAAAGAGAATTTTGTTGCGAGTATTTTTTTAAAAAGAGATTTTTGTTGCGAGATTTAAAAAGAGATTTTTTGTATATACTAAATATGTATATAACTAAATAAATTATAAAATATTAATTAGAGACAAAAAAATAAAATAATATTAATATGTATATAACTATTTAATTTTATATTCAATTTATTACTATAATTCATAAATATTATTTATATTCAAATTATAAATTAAATAATAAATATTCAAATTATAAATTATATTATCGATATTAATTCATCCTAGCTGATTATCAATTTAGTATTACATATAATTCGATGTACAAAAATTTTCAATCAAAACGAGAGTGCGTGCAATTATAATCTTTTTTTGTTATTGTTATATTGAGTGAAATTTAATAATCTCGATATTAGATTCTAAAATTTCTTATTTTTTTAGAAGCGTATTAGATTCTAAAATTTCTTAATTTTTTTAAAACGGACTTAACCACCGTACAATTATAATTGCTATAATTGCGTGCAATTATAATCACTTTTAAAACAAGTTTCAGAACCAAAATTAATGATATATATATACGCGCGCGTGTGTGACGAATTTAAATATACCTCTTAAATAATATATATTTCTTAAATAATATATTTTTATCAAAATGACGTCATTTTGAAGATTTTTTAAAAAAAAATAATATTAAAAAAGGATATGATATGATACGATCTCACTTTTTTTTTTTTTTTTAATCAAAATACCATTAAAAAGTATTCAAAACGATATCGTTTTGATAAATATATACTACTTAAGGAGATATATTTTTGAACAGTCATATATATATATATATATATATATATATATATATATATTCATTTCTTTTATTTGTTTTATAATTGAAAATATACTTTAATTTTTAAATTATAAACAGGCATAACATTTTTAACATATGTAGTAATAATAAGAACGAAAACAATATTTTTAACTAATATTGAAAATTTATTTACAAAATGCAGTAGTAATGTTTTTATTAATATATAAATCACTATCTCTCTCTCTCATTTCTTGGGATGGGATGGGATGGAAGGAGAGTACTCGGAGTAGTACGTATATACTCAAAAGGGCAAAACCGACACACGGAAACTCCAACGTAAACAAGTAATGGTAAAGCTACCATTTTCTGTGCTCTCTTCCAAAGGGTTTATTTCTTCTCCTTCAATTTATTATTCATCAAGAAAAGTTCGACCTATTAGTCTTCAAATCCCACACCTCAAGGCAAGTTTGTACTAGCACGAGTAATTTAGAACCACCAGAATCAAATCTACTGTTATCTTCACATTCATTTGGAAATTTGGCCCTTGCAGTCACACATGGAGACGGAGAATTATACATTCGGACCCTACAAAATCAACTATAAGGAAGTTTTTTACTCCTCCGATCTTTCTTATGCCATGGTCAACCTCCGCCCTCTTCTTCCTGGTAACTGGAGTATTTCACTACTCTACTTCAGACCCGTTTATTTATTTATGAATTCTTTCGGGTTCATTTTTACTTTTACGAATTATCGATGTAAATGTTTAAGCTTTAATTTCTTATGGGATTGGGTGGTTTGGCAGCATGGCGATTTGGACATTTGCACTGGAATTGGATTTGATTAGTTCAGTTGTTAACCTTGGTAGTTTACCCCCATTCCAGGGAGCCAGTTTTATGCTGCCAAAAAGAGTAGCTTTTTAGGGTTTTGCTTGAAACTAAGTTTCTTATTTTTCAGTGATCTGGTCATTTTAAGCGCTTTATTGGTTAGCATGAATGTTTTAGTACTACATGTACATGTATGTAATTAGTTGATAATTCATGAATAATGTGGTTTATGCTTTCTAGCTGTATTGAAGGAAGGCAAAAGTGAGTTATTTCATTATGTTTTGATATGTTGGAGAAGTCTGTGACAATGAAAGTTCAAATGGATAAAAGTGAATGTTAACTACTCTCCTTTCTTTAATATTGCAAGGCCCTACTAGTAAACTCGCGTGAGAATGTATTTTGGCTACTTTCTATGATTAAGCTTACACCCTTTAATGTAAAATGTAAAAAATCATTAGTTTTTTGGATGGAAGTAAGTCTTATCAGATTGACTCAACTTAAATGTATAGACTGCAAACTGTGAAACAATTTATCCTGCAGACAATTAGGACTTAATCACCAAGTTCAATTTTCTAACCAGGTAGCATTTCTTTACTATTAGTTGCGCTGTCCTTGTATCTCTCACATTATTTGTAACGAGAATTGTATACCAAAAATAGCCCCGTGGCTGTATCTGTTGGTGACCAATCACAATTTTGACCACTTCTTTGGTATGTAGTCTTGGAAACTACCTGCTTCTCATGTATATCAGTATATACATTGTATACGCAAGTATGCTGCATGTATATGGTTAAATGTGCAATCAGATGGACACAGAAAAACACAAAAATATATTATATATCTAGATAATCCAACTTATTTGTTGAACTGATTAGTGGTGTCCAGTAGAATCCTTCACAACCATTAAAATTTTGTTATTATAACTAACATTTTGTTTATAACTAATTAGTTCTGAACTTTTGTCATGCAGGTCATATCCTCTGGTTTCAATCTTTGAATGAAGTATTGGGAATCTTTTGGACTTACGTTTTTGACATTTTGTAACTATTTGACCAAAGTTAATTGCTTGTTTTTCTGGTCCCTGCGTATCCCAGTGAAGAAAATGGTTGCCTTTATTCGGAAAGACAGTCAGTGTTCCATTGCTCATCACACATTGCATTCCATTGCACTAAAGGGCCTTGCAAGAATTCATAGTGTGCGTCAAGGGTTCAAGTAGTTGTTTGTTGGACTTACACATCTGTTTTGCATTTTAAATACACCTACATATGCATATAGTTGTGCTAGAATTGAGAATTTAATTTAATATAATATATTATTACCGACTAGTGCCTGTCATCTTGAGACCGTCTAAACCTAGACCCTGTTTAATACTACCGTAAGACTGTGGAAAGGAAGGTCCTCTCTTACCCGTGTACATATGACACCACCTTTCGTTATGAAGCTCAAATAAACACATATGTTCTTAAAGTGAAAAAATACACATGCATATACGTTCTGTGGTTATATGCCATACTACTGATACTACTGCCCAGGGAAAATCCAGATGATCAAGTTGTTGATAATGTTTGGGTGCCTATTCTGTTTTTTTGTTTTTTTTGGATGTCCTCTACTGTTTCCCTTGACATTGAATACATGTTCTTGTCTGCCCAAGACGTGAGGTGAAGCGCTTTGTTGATCTTACTGATGCTGAGACTAGCGACTTATGGATTGTAGCGCAAAAGGTTGGTAAGCAGCTTGAGTACCATCACAAAGCATCTTCTCTCACATTTGCAATCCAGGTAACACAGCTTCTGGTTTGTGTTTATTCTCTATTTTATACAAGTGCTTTTAACCTATGGCTATTTACCGAGATATGAATCTAAAACCAGTTTGACTGAAAATTAGCTGCTCGTTTGTAACCTTTAATTGCCAATTTAGCTGACTTGAATTAATCACAAATATCATACACAAAAGTTACAAGGTTGATACAACCTGGATTAACCTTCTACCCCCACTTACACTCAAAGAAGTCACAGGTACAGCATTACCTATGATGATTTCTATTTTCTAGCCTATACTTCCCTGAGTAAATAACAGGGGAATGAATCAAATGGATTTTGTATAAGTTGAACTGTGAGCAATTAAACTTTTCCCGGCACTCACCATATTCTAATCACTGGTACTTGATTTTTGCATTTGTTCCGTCTTTTAGGAGAGATGGACGCCTAGTTGTTATTGAATTGGTCCATGAGATTTCTCCTGCAGCTTCTGCATGAATTTTGTTGGCTATGTCAAGTTCATCTTAACTTCTTGATGTTTGCTGATACTTTAGGATGGGCCGCAAGCAGGACAGACAGTTCCTCATGTTCATATCCACATCATCCCGCGAAAAGGTGGCGACTTTGAGAAAAATGATGAAATATATGAAGCTGTAAGATGGATTTTATTGGTTATTTCGTTTAACCTTCATATGATTACAATTGACTTGCCTCTTGCTTGTTGTCAATGGTATAGATAAATGAAAAGGAGAAGGAACTAAAGCAGACACTTGACTTGGATAAGGAAAGGAAAGATAGGACCCTTGAGGAAATGGCTCAAGAGGCAGAAGCGTACAGAAAGCTTTTTTTATAGGCACAATATGTGGTGGTGGTGGTGCAGCATATCATTTATCGATTTTCTTTCAAGTTGCCCTGGATCTTTTTTTAATTGTTTAAACCAAATCAGACTAATTTTTTTCAACAAGATGATAACTTTGATTGAGCATTATGTTAATCAAGGAATATAGTACACTGGATGATCATTTTGGGATGGAACTTTCGCTTTCCTCTTGGAAATAGATAATAGGATAACGGTTTCTCACCGCAGAAGCTGTTGTGTTCATGCTGATACATCCTGCACTTGAACTAGAAAAAACAAACTTCATATTTCTAAGCAATTGAAATACTATCTTGGTGTCAATCTATGGCGTATCTTCTTCTCAATTGTTTAGAAGAGAGGGTAAATTATTGTACTGGTCAAAACTTAGCTTATCATGGCTGATCAGAGATTTCCGTTTGGCAGCTGAAAGTAAGCTATTCATTCTTGCTTTTACTTGTGCTTAATTCAAACGTAGCCTCCAAATAAAAGTGAGTTTTAAAATTGACAAAATACAGGAGGATAAAATTTGTGTCAAAGCTCACGCTTGCGCGTTTAATAAACAAGAGAAAAGAGAGAAATGTATATATATGTATATTCTTCCCTGGAGTGGCAATAGAACTTTCGTGTCTATAAAATTTTACCCGAAAGTGAAAACATAACAAAACAATATATTTCTCAGGTTAAATATTTTTTTCATCAATGTAATCGATCTTAATTTATAAATACATTATTGAACTGATTTTTTTTACAATCGAGTCACTAAATTAATTTTTTTTTATAAAACGTTACAAAATTTGTTAATTTAAAGGGTTAAAGAGGCAAGTGCGAGAGAGCGTCTCTCCACTCAATATATTTATTCATGTGACATCTCAGTCAGCATCAAAGTAAAAGAAAATAAAATAAGTTTTGAGCCCTAACTTCTGCCATTGAAGCTTCGAAATCTACCATTGTTGTACAAATCAAATAACTATACCCCAATTTACAGCAATCTCAAGACTTTCATACATATACGTTTTTCAAACCTAAAGAAATTTCGACGGATTTAACCTCATGCTTTTCTATCTCCTCCTTGGGGAACAGTGACTGTCAATTCCTCTCATCATTGGCCGAGAATTCCTTCGCCACCGACACTTGTGTGGCCTCACATACAATTAGCTTCTTGTTTTTGCAACTGAGTGTTCTGAAAATAAAAAAATTATTTTTGCTATTGGATTTTGAGGTGGATTTTAGGATAAATTGATGATTTAGGGGTAATTTTGCGCGGTGTGGCGGAGATGGGACATAGAGAAAACTGGAAGTGAGCTTTGGGACTATAGTGACCATGTGAAATGAGTGGGACTTTGGGTGGTTAGAGAAAAGAGAAACGATAGATGGGGAAGAGGAGAGGCAGAGGGGTCGAAAGTGAGAAGAGAGAGAGAGAAAGGGCAAGAGGGAATTTCATGGCCACTGAACACTCTCAACTGTATTATGTTGTGTTTTTTATCGACGCGGTGAAGGAGATAGAATATTGAGATAAAGAAATAGATGGAGAATTAAGGAAGAAGAACCAGAACTGAAGAAGAAATAACTTTTAGATCTCTGGTTGATTTCACCGGAGAATAATTAATCTTCGACTGTTTGAAAAAATAGTGCCGTTTTTTATTTGTGTTAAATATTTAGGTTTGTTATATATCTTTTTTGATATCCAGATAAGCAATTACGTGGTGTCATGTCAACAATTCGTTAAAATTTAACACTCCTAAACGGAAAATTCAAAAATTATAAAAAACATCCAGTTCAGTGACTCAATTGTAAAAAAAATTAGTTTAATAATACATATGTAAATTGAAATCGAGTACAATGATGAAAAAAATTGTTTAACCCTATATTTCTCGTTACTACTTGTCTCTCCTTGTAGCATAGACATTTATTTATTTTTGCTTTGCAAACCCATAAATAAAATGGTAAGAAACGTATTTAAGTTTTATCTCAAAAACTCATAAAGGATTTTCAAATTAAATTAGTAGAGGAAAGAAAGGTCGGTCTCCGTCCATATAAAACTTGTAGTATTTTTTTCAATGTTTTTAGATTCAGATTAGGCATCAAATTGAAAAAGATACAGAATGAACTAATGGTTGAATAATTATTGAATTAGTGACATCATAAATATATATAAAATATATTATTAATAATTTTAAAAATAATTTTTTTTTTGTATTAAAAAAATATTAATAAATATTTTAAAAATAATTTAACCAAATTTTACTAGTTCGATCCATAGTTAACCGGGTTTTTACCGGTTGGATGCCAATATGCCATAGTTGTTTCTGGGCCAAATCAATTCGTTTCCCGTATTGTGGTTATTATTGTTTACAGAGTTTTTATAAAAAATTAAAGATAGATTAGATAGGTGGATGGTACTCCATGATAAAAACAGCGGGAAACCCAATACTCCAATACATACAAAAGTACCGGAGCATAGCAACTAGCAACCGGCAACTCCTTCCCATACGACGTTTACCAAAGAATTGCTTCTCAGTGCAGTCCGACCGTTTGACGGCAAAGATCAAAGCAAAATGGAGTCCGCTCTCAAGGTACAATTTATTCATTTTTTAATCGTTTTTGGTTGAAAAAAATACGTAATTAGGTTAAATTGAGATTTATTTGAGAACACCTTGCCTGTCACTGCAAAATTACATCTTTGTAGCTCCACATGGATTCTGTAATTTCTATTACTTGTTTGCTGCTTGTATGTGAAATTTTTATTAAATTTAGGATTTCTTCGAACAGAAATATTTTGGGTATTCTACCTTTAGGCCTTATCAAAAAGAGATTATTCAGCAAATAGTAGATGGAAGAGACTCCTTAGTGGTTATGGCCACTGGAAGCGGCAAGTCATTATGGTAAAACCCTTGATTTCTTTCTGTTTTGTCAACAAAATCCAGTTATTATTATAGTTTTAAAATGTACTTTTTCAGTGTGATTATAAAGCTTCCCTTTGATCCATCCTTCTGTATGGTGTATAAAGCTATCAGGTTCCTCCATTGATCTCGAAAAAGACTGCTATAGTCATAAGCCCTCTTATTTCTTTAATGCAAGATCAGGTACTTTAACCATCATCATCATTATTCTGCCACCTTGATGACATTTGTGTTTTGATTTCTACTAATTTGTTCATGTATAGGTAATGGCATTAAAACAGAGGGGAGTTAAAGCTGAGTATCTATCTAGTGCCCAGACTGACTCTAGTGTGCAAAGCAATGCAGAGTGCGGCAGATTTGACATTCTATACATGACTCCTGAAAAGGCTTGCATTATTCCCAAGAGGTAAGTACTATGGGAAATTTTATCCTATCGGGTCTGTATTCAGTCCCATTAGTGGTACTATATAACTAGTTTATGGCAATGTCTGTATTCAATCTTACCATCTGGTCATTGTACTAATTCTTTTAGTAATCAAAGAACATTAATATACAGCAGGTAGAATATTTTTATACTAGCATATTTCACTGAAGCTCTGCTTATAGATTTGTGTATCTTGATCCATCTTGCAATTTCATTAGAAGTAATAGATTACGTAGTTATGGCATGTTTATTAAAATGTTTTAGTTGTAATCATATTTTAACGTGACTTCCTCTCCCGATCAATATATTCTTTCATCTCAGCTTCTGGTTGAAGCTGCTAAACATTGGGATTTGTCTTTTGGCTGTCGATGAAGCACATTGCATTTCAGAGTGGGGCCATGATTTCAGGTCAGATTTACTGATTCATATCTTTTACTTGATTCTTTACTAGTAGGTTATTAATTATGATCTTTGTGGCCCTTTTGATATGTAACACCTTTTGGCATATTTTACATTGTTTGGCAAGTAGTTGCTATGGATCACTCCCCATATATATATATAGATACACACATATAATTTAGTACTTATTATAAACAACAAAATCTTACATGTTAGAATGGCCATCCTGGTATTTCTAGAGTAAAAAATTAAGCCTAACTTTCTGGTTTTGTGCTTGGAGACTAAAATTTGGGCTTTTTATAAGTTCAAATGGAATCCAAGATTGCGGCTACTTTTACCTGAATAATAATGCATTGTCTTGGTGTTTTGAGAATTTCTGGGACAGTCTTTTTGTCTTGACAGCTCAGTATTTGACCAGGGAAATGTTTTGAGTACTGCACTTAGTCTAGTGTTGATCTTTCACTCTCCGAATGAAGAGAAATTACTTAGAACTTAGTCACTTACATACCTTCTTGGTTTATGATCTTCGTATTTTATTTTAGATTTTTTTTCTTAATTTTCTTTTGTAGCATCACTTCTGTCTGCATTGAAAAATTAGTCTACAAAATTCAAGTCAACGAGTTCATCTCAATCCTCTGGATGTCAGTTACATAAGACTATCCAACTGCCGCTGCCTAAACTGTGTTTAGACCTTTTTAAATCTGTAAGTGAGCCCAAAGAAAAGTAGTGTTCTGTAAGCTTCTTCAAAAGCTGGATAAGCTTTGAATTACTTTGAGGCTAGATTGCTTGCATGAGAAATTGTTTCAAGTGAGACTCTATTGGAACCAATCTTTACCCAACCTTGACTAGCTGACTTTATCGTACTATTTGTTCATTTTCTTCTTGGTTTTCTTCTTACCACTGTTTGTGAATAATTATCTTCTTCACAGGGTGGAATACAAACATCTAGACAAGTTGCGTGACATGCTCTGCAATGTTCCATTTGTTGGCTTAACGGCTACTGCTACAGAAAAGTAGGTATTCTACAAGTTGAGATCCTTGTTTCTTTACCCCCGCCCCCCAAATCTTGCACCGATCCATGTTATTGTATTTGGTGGAAACCATTGTGGTTTTTGGTCTTAAAGAAGGTCATCTGAGAGACTAGATTAATAAATAATGATAAATAGTAGTGTATGTAATGATGGCTAAACTGCTTCTCTAGATAAAACTTAATCACTTGAGTCAAATAAAATACACTTTTCCATGCCATGTGCACATAATTTTGTACTGCATTCAACCACACAATCAAATGCTCATACTCTGAATCATTTTTTAGAAGTCTTGTCTGTTATTTTCAGTGTTACTATCTATTTTCCCTATTGCGGAGTCTGAGTATGACTGGTCAATTTTGGTTTTATGAGTTGATTCAGGTAATTCATAATTATGGCACAAAGTCTTATTCCTGTTGCTATGCTGCCAATTTCTCACCATAATCTGACACACGTAGTTCTCTTATTGTACTGTCGTACCATTTCTTCTTCATTTATTTGTACTGCAGTATCTATACAAACAGTGTTTGGGTGCACGGGTGTATATTAATTTTCTTCATAATGGCATACAAGGGTATACGTATTTTTCTTTCTCAACTCAACTAAAAATGCCTTTTATCCCAAATTAGTTGGGGGAAGGCTGAAATAAATCACGTAAGCATAAAAGTAGAAAGGCAAGAAAGATAAAACAAATTAATAAGAAGAGGGAGGGACAAATAAATGGAAATGAATCCATATTGTTTCTTTCTACATAAATGTAATCCTTATTAGCTGTCTAGTGTTTTACCTTTAAAAGAAAAAATAACTTGCTAGCGTTTCAAGTATTTGATAGGAGATTGTTTTTTGCTAACTCTAATAGAAGCTTCGGGGTTCTAAGAAAAAACGTTCTTGTATTTCAGAGTTCGGATCGATATTATCAGTTCCCTTAAGCTGAAAGACCCTCATGTCGCTGTTGGCTCATTTGATCGCAAAAATCTATTCTATGGGGTCAAAACATTCAACCGTGGGTCTTCATTTGTGGATGAGCTCACGGGCGAGATCTCAAAATTTGTAGCTGATGCTGGTTCAGTTATTATATACTGTACAACCGTCAAAGATGTTGAACAGGTCATTCTGATTTCACTTTTTAAGTTTGCTTTTTTGTTCTTCTGTTTTACATTCTTGTGTGAGTAAAAGGTAACATGCCACATTAATTAAGTTGGGGAGAAACCATAACTAGAGTTCCTCTCTATGGGCCCCTTACCAATACATAAAAGATATAAAAATATCTGAACATTTATTTAATATATACTATCCGAAGGCTACTTAACAAAATTACGTAGTTTTGTTGATTTATCACTAATGTAGTTTATTTTCTTCTTTTTTACTTTAGGGTCTTTCCTCTTCCCTCCCCCCAAATCACACAGATAACCAGTTTGGTATCTCATTTGCACTCTCACCAGCTGATTACTACTCATGTTGTTTTTGTTTAGAAATGATACCTTTTTCACGTTCACCAGCACTGGCCCAGGTTGGGTACTAGCCACCAGGAGGAATCTTTAAATCTACAATTCCAACTGTGGGAACTGTCATAGTATTCCTAATACAACATCAATGTAGGAAACCTTGCTAGTGTAAAGAAATTGGTGTCATCGTGTGTCGGTGCGGGATCTGGAATATCATCTCAGGGACTTCTAGGTTAATCCTCTTTAATGTCCTCACTCTCCCATCCCCACACACGTGCCACACGTGGATGGATTAGTTCTTGGTTTTGCACCTGACCCACATTGCACGTGCCACAGCTATAACAGCTATAACGACCCAACCCCGAGTCTGAATCATGGTTGAGTCCACTGTTCCAAGAGCACCAAGAGTTATCTCGGTCTACCACAAGCCCAGCCAAAAGTCATGACATGTTATCGGTATTCTTAGTAGTAGAACTAAGATCTTCTATACGGTATGGTCCATCGCTCATGCTCCGATGTGTATGTTACATCAGCTCTTACGTCGAGTTATTTCTATCTCCTTTTTCAACCTCAAATACAGCTTCTTTGAAATGCAAGATCAGATTGTAGATCTGCTCTTCTTCACCTTCCGTGACCCTATTTCGAGAGACTTTTCCTCCCATACCTACTTGTATTAAGGATATAACAAAACTTGAGTTCCACTTTTCTATGTGCGTTGTTAATTTTGCTGTTTATGTTGATTTTATATGCTTCATGAATCAACTTCCGTTGATTAAGGATCAACATTAATAGTTTCCTTCTCATCACAACTTCACCTCATTAGGGATTAGGCCATAATGTGGCACAATATTTATACATCATTTTGAAGATGCTCTTGGATGGTATCCCAACTTCTTTGTTGTCACAACATTTGTTTTTTGCTTTAATTTTAAGGCAATAGATTGAGCCTTAGGGCTCTTGTGTTCTATGTGTCATAACAGGATATTAATATTATCCTGTGCTTCTAACCTTGCAACAAGTTTTGAGCTTCTGAGTTATGTTTTCTGTACAATAGTAGCTAACAGCTAAATTAAAGACCAGCATGCATCTAGCATTAAATGGTATTTGTTGGTATTCTAATCGGAGCAGATTGGTGATCCAGTGTTTTGTAAGTTTGGTAATTTTGTGGACTACTTAAGCAAGCAATCAATTATTTGTATACTTTATTAAACCATCTGGCTTGTGTGTGTCTGGATGTGGAATTGTTTACTTAAAATGCCTCCTAACGTGTGAGAAGATGTGCTTAAACTTGGTGTTTAGTAACTTCTTGACATACTGATAGACTAGTACCGGAAATTTCTATAGTTAATATGGATTTTCAAGTAATAAATGCAATACACAAGCCTGTGTAACATATATCTGCTCCTTGAAAATATGTAACAATAGAGACATGTATTGAAATGCATAATGAGAATGCAAATAGAGTACAAATGTAGTAAGAGTAGAAAGTAAACATAGAATTTCTCTTCACCAGATGGGAAAGGAAACATAAGACATGCACTGAGCACGCTGAATGATCATGTTTCTTTTTCCCAGTTATGACGTGGTTAATTATATAGATAATTTTTAATTGGAATTTCTTTTGGATCTGGCTTTCTAGTGGAACTTTTGTACTTCTAGTATTTTGTTTTGTTTTATTTATTATTCTATTTATGAACGTGTCTTAGATTTTCAAGTCACTTCTAGAGGCAGGAATTGAATCTGGAATTTATCATGGTCAAATGGCGAATAAAGCTCGTGAGGAGTCACACAGGTCATCTTCCTTCTTGCATTTAATCTCTCTGGATTCCGGAGTAGTATGGTTTCCATGTATATAAAGCTTATGTTTAGTAATTCTTTTTCTTAGAAAGAAAACTGAAAATTCACCTTGTAGGTTTGTGCTTTCTTTGTCATTTGAAGATCCTCTTTTTCCTCATTTTTTAACTCCTCTCCACCACTTAGTGGAGTGACCAAGTAGTTATGAGTGCAATTCACCTTGCTACTTGTTGTAGATCATTTATAAGAGATGAAATCCAAGTCATGGTTGCGACAATTGCTTTTGGCATGGGTATTGATAAGCCTAATATAAGGTATGTAGTACACTATGGCTGCCCAAAGAGTTTAGAATCGTATTACCAGGAAAGTGGACGTTGTGGTCGAGATGGTATTGCTTCCAACTGCTGGCTTTATTACACAAGAAGCGACTTTGCTAAAGCTGATTTCTACTGTCGAGAAGCACATTCAGTATGTTGACTTTCTCTTTTGTTGATCTTGTAAATGATATTTACTGAAAGATATACTTTTTTTTTATTCCACCGTCTGTTTTATCAAGTATGGATCAGATTGTTGTCACTGAAAATTATGGTGTATTTGAGTAATGACTGGATTGCTATCTACTATTTTGGTCTTCATTCACCAGGAAAGTCAGAGAAAAGCTATAATTGAATCATTCATGGCTGCACAACGATACTGCATTCTGACAACTTGTAGAAGAAAATATTTGCTTGAGTACTTTGGTGAAAGCTGTGCATTTGAGAGATGTGGTCTGTACTAATTCTCTTTTAGTATGTATGAAGTCTGTGAATCCGAGAGATGTGGTCTGTATTTCATATGATATTTCCTTTATGGTATAAAATATATTTATGTGCATTTTATTTTGCAGGATACTGTGATAATTGTACTAGCTCAAGGAAAGAGACTGACATGTCTCGAGAAGCATTTTTATTGATGGGCTGCATCAAGTCATGTGGGGGTCGTTGGGGCCTCAATATGCCTGTAGACGTTCTTCGTGGATCTCGAGTAAGCTTTTGTGTTTAAAACTGAAAAGGAAAAAAAAACTATTTTTGCTAATATACCTAATAAGTGTATTGTTAAATATTTTTTCCACGTGTTTTGGTTTGTACGTCATCACGTTGTTTATGTGAACATCATTGTTTGATATTAATCATTTTGGAACTGAATAGTGGAAATGAATAGTATCACTTATGGGCCTATGGCAGAATTCTTCTTCCAACATAGAAATGGTGTGATAGATCATAGGAAGTGATTTTTTCAACTCAATCAGTTCTTCCTCACTGATGAGCTCTATAAATAGTGGAAAAGAGAACTCTTCAGTCTCTGTAGTGGATTGTTGATAAGCTTAAGAAAAGCTAGAATTTGGTGTGAATAACCAAATCTAGATTTGAGTTCTATTATAAGTGTGAAGATTGGAATCCCAATCTAAATATGATGTATCCTTGATATCCTTAATGATTATATATCAAGTTTGCTTTCAATTATTAACTGGAATGTTGAAACTCAAACCAAAACTGCACAAGCATAGTTTTTATGTAATATTAATACATTAATTTGTTGTACCATGAGGTTGGCATAAGTAGTATGTTTTGAAAGAGTATCTATAACTTTTCTGAAGTTGTGAATAAAAATTTAATTCAAATCAAGTTCTGCATTGAATTTTACAACGTGAACTCCGTTTTTGGAGCTGAAATGTTAAAAGGGTTCTTAACTATATTCAAGCACCGATAAACTAGGATTGCTTAGTGACAAATTCTGTGAACTTGCTTACTTCACCTCAACCCAAGGCAAAAAGTAATACTGCATTCCATGTAGAAATTGAAAGAGTAATATTGCAGTTCATAGAGCTGGATGACCCGGCGTACTATCCATCCAAGGTTTGTGTCTTTCCCCACTTGAACAGAACTTTACTAGTTACACTACCTTCCACAAGACCTGTAAATTTGCTGCAAGATAGAGTGATTACTTGCTACTTAGTCTTGAGTTTATTTTGTTGTTCCACTTCCATTAAAGTTCTAAAGTATTTGTGTTCTAGGCCTGTCATAATTAAGAAAAAAAAAGTTCATCTTTTAGGCCTTTCTATAGTGGAGCTGTCATCCTGTGAGCAAGGCGCAATGTGAGCCTTGCATCTTAATATGGCAAGCTATTGTTGCATTAAATTGAAGAACATTAATGTTCTCTTTCATCCTATACAAGTTACTCATGTTCTTGTTACATAGTCATTAACATTGACTTTTCTTATTTGTGATTGCTCAGTTTTGGTCCTAATACTTCCCTTTCTGTGGGTCACAGTCAAAAAAAGTTATTGATGCTCAGTATGACAAGCTTCCGTTTCATGGCCTTGGCAAGGAGGTATCAGCAAACTGGTGGAAAACACTAGCTTCACAATTAATTTCTTTTGGTATGGTTCTTCTGTGCTAACCTAAATTTTAAATACTATGCATTTTAAGCAATTTAGGTCCAAAGTTTTGAGTTTGGTCTAAATTGTTTCAGTTGAAAAAAAAAAAAGACTGATCTCTTGCATAAGATCCTCTGTAACAACTGGATTTTCTTAAATTATTTTTTAAAAATTAGATAAAGATAATGGATATTGATAATAATTAGATAATGAAAATAATTTAAATATGTTGTAAAAGGATAAATAAAAAATAAGATTTACTATTTAATTAGATAACTAACTGATTACTTGATCAAATCTGTTGGCAATTACAGGATAGAAACTTGAAATTCAAAAATATAACTATTCTTTTTAAATTTAAAAGGACTCTTAGATTATGTTATATATGTATATATACATATAAGAGAGAAAGAATTGAAAAAAATGTAAAAACTATTTTGGTATTGGGACTATTGCGGATCGGAGAAGAAAAGAAGAAAAATCAAAAGGCAAAACTAAACCCTTCTTTTTAATTGTGAGATGATACTTGTATTATATATATGTATGATTAGATTTTTAAAACAATGATTATAATAACAAAATATCATGAAAATGGTGTTATGTACGTATTTTTATAAATCAGAGATTTCAAATTATATATATGCCGTGCATGTTCCCTATATTTATATTCCGTGTGTGATGTGGTGATAGTCAGGTAACTTGTGACTATAGTAGTGTGTAATTAAATATATATATATTTGATTGACACATTCTTTCTTTGTATGCATGAGTATAAATTATATATATATACACCATATACATATGTACTTTGCCTACATAATCTATGTTGGATCTTTGGCAATAAGCTACTGTTAAGCTTGTATGCAGATTTATATACTATATAATTAGTAATATTTAAGTTTTGGATTAGAAAATGAAAAATAATATATTTTGAAGTATAATAATTAATTTCAAATTGAACTAAACTTAAGATTAATGCATATAAGATTTTAGTTAAGAGTATGAGTAAGTTCGGATATTGTATGCTAATGATTTTTATTTGTTCTAAATTTATATTTAGGATTTGTTTGGTTATTAATTTTGTGTTTTGTAAATGGTTTTTCGAATTATTTAGTGTTTTTAAATTATTGTTTACTTTTATGTATGCCTTAGTAATTACTCGGATGGCTAAATGTACTGTTTTAAAATTTGTTATACTTTATTTAAGGCTTTCATTTTAATGAAAACTAACCACTTGTATTTTTAAAATTCGGATCAAGTATCGAAATAGAATTTTGATTTAGAAAATGAGATTATATGATTTTGAATTGTGAAACAAGTAGAACATCCATAATATTGAGAAACCTTTTTGAAATTCTCAGTCCGACTATGTATAGAACAGTTAGTGTTTGTGCTTAGTTCTGGAACTAGTATAGTTTCTTTATTAAGGCGCACACCTTTGGAGAGTGTTCACTTTATAGATATCTTGGTAGGGAGCATGATCATTGACATTATCGAGCTTTTGGGCCGTGTTAGAGGGCGATTGTAATTTTAATCGCTAGGACTGTGGATTAATATATATATATATTGAATACATTGAAATCGTTTTTAAATATGAATTTGTTTTAGTTTTGAAAGCATATTTACTATTGATGTTGATCTCATAAAGATTCCTTTTGATTTTAAAATATTCTTATAAATTACACTTGATTCGCCTAAATTGTAAAGATTTCTACTTGCTGAGCTTTATCGTTTACTCTTTACATCGTTGATAGCTTAGGTGATACACTTTGGATAGTTGGAGTTTAGTTTAAGATGTTTACTTTTATTTGTCATTGAATCTTGTCAAGACTATTTAGTTTCGGGGAGCTGCGTCTCCGTTATATGTTTTCAATATTTAGTTCTTATTGGTTTGAATTAGATTTGATAGATGTTATAATTTGGGTTTAATTTAGTATTGTTGTGCTTAAATTTTCTAAAATACTCGCAAGCGCACGAATCTATTGTAAAATAGCTTTATGCAAAATATGAGGTCGATCCCACGAGGATTATTGAATTATTAATTAAATCTAAATTATATTCAATTATAATATAGTTAACGAAAGATGATTTTTGAATTAATTAAAACTAAAAACTAAATATAATAAAAATCAAGACTAATAATTAAATTAACTTTTAATTAATGGAAGAAAGTTCTGAGGTTCGGAATCCACAATAATAATTATGTATATCTTACTATTTTTTATTAATTCGGAGTAGCAATTTGAAAATCAATTCAATGCTTTTTCAAGATTTTTCATTTAAGTACATAAAAATATTTCTTTTGTAAATTCTTATTTTCCAAGGTTAAATGTATAAGACCAAAGCATTAAATGTATCCACCGTTTTGAAAAACAAATAATCTTAGTTTTTAATTTAAATTTTAAATTGCAACCCGGATTAAATTAAATTAATTTAAACTATTCAAAATACATGATATTATGAATGAAACAATTTAATTTAAATAAACCAAATAAATAAGAATTATTAACATTAAAACCAATTTGAGAATTTATAATAAATTTCAGAACATTACAGAATTAATAATGTTTCATCCTACATCTCAGAAAGTAAATTTAAGCAGTACATAATAATAACAAAAGTAAAGGCGAAGTAATAAACCGATATGATAATTGTGTGCATATGCTTCTGGTGCTACTGTACTGCTTTTCTGATTTGGAGTGCTGCACTTTTCCGTGCCAAGCTGCTTGGATAATGTGTTCCACATGATGGGCTCCTGCTGTTTGGATTGCTTGGTTGGTGATTAATGTTGCACATGTGATGATGCAAGATGCAAGCAGCTGCTTTGGAGTAATATGATGCTGGCTGGATTTCTTTTTCTTCTTCCGTGATGGGCTACCCTTTGAAGCGGCTGCGTATGATTCTTTTTATAACCTGAAGCTGCCAACTTTTTCTCTTCCAAACTCTTTAATATTTCTATCTTTTTAATCTCCCATTCAATTTGACTTCTCTCTTCCTCATCTTTCTAGTCTCCTACTGCATCTTGTATTCTTTTTCTCCCATAATGAATCAAATATATGTATTCTAGTGATATACATTTAAGTGCTTCAATACACTCGTGGCCCCACCTTTGCAGTAGACTGGCTTGCTTTAGGATTCACAACTTTGGTCTTTTAAAATTCTAAAACCTGTTTCACCTAAAATGAACCCAATTAGAATATAATCAATTTAAAATTGGACTATTAAATATATTTTTAGAGGAAATAAATATATAATAATATGCTCATCAAGTATCATTGTTGAGTTTGTTTTATTTGTTTGGGTCTGTATCGGTTTCGGGGTGTTACATCCTCCTTACACCTGTCTTGGTGATCATAAGAGAGAGCAAAGCACTTATAAAAGAAGAACCATGTGCTCTTCATATTGAAAGAAAAATATCATGGGGAGTTTATACATTTTTGCTACTGAGATTTGGTTTCAGAGTTGGCTGTTAAAAAAAGGATTAACAGCATTGCTTTCTATTTGATACTTCGTAATTTTTAAATTATTTCTTTTCCATTACATGAATTTTATTATGAATCATCTTAGTTCCACAAGTTACCTGTATTCCCTTCTGTCTCAACAATTGTTTTGGTAAATGGGCTGCTCTTTAGTCTCTGCTATTTGGTGCAGGTTATTTGGCAGAAAGTATAAAAGATGTATATGTAACTATCAGGTACAATTCTTTCTGAAGTATAAATTTCTAGTATATTTCCCCTACCTTTTATTGTAATTATTTTTCTGATCAGCTTGGTATGATCAGTAAACTATGGAAGTTTCTCTTTTTTAACCAATAAATTATTCTTCTGATGCATATTTCTTTGAGCATAATGAAATATTATTTTATCCTGCATCAGTGTCAGTCCCAAAGGAGTGCAATTTTTGAGCTCTTGTATGCCTGATCATCAACCTCCTTTGCTTTTGCCGGTGATTGATGATTTGGTTAGTGAAGCAGAGCATAAAAACACTATGGGCGAAGTTGGAGAGGTCAGCGGCATGGCTCCTCTGAAATCTGAGGGATTGCCAGAGGTATTGTTTAGTGTGGCAAACAAAATATATATAGGCACAGTATAATTTGTCATAAGAGTAAACATGTTCTCTGAACTTTCTTTGCCAATTTTTTCATTTTTTATTTTGTTTCACTGTGACCTTCCAAGAGGTTTTAAAGAACTACATTTACTTATCAGAAAAGTACACTAATATTTTTCAAGGTTTATGTATACTAATCTTTGTGGTTTTTGTTGAGTAGTAGATACCGTCATGTTCAATGATGGAATTTGCTTTTAGTATAATTTAATTTTCTCATAATGTGTTATAACTTGTCAAGCACGCTTGAACCCACCCACTAACCACTACTAGGCTACAATCAAAAAGCTCAACACCAACCCCATCCACTCTGACCAGTATTCACCACTATCACCCTCAGCTAAACCCTTTTCTCTCTAGTCCCAAAACTCCGCTGATGTCCAACAACCATTATTGACTATAATACACTGCCACCACATCATCTCTTTGCCGTTATCTAAACAGTACCACCATTATTAGAAATGTAATTTTACAATTTCTAGATAGAAAAGTGCCGGAAGCTAAGTATTGGTCGGCAACATCCCACATCCTGAGCTTTATCAAGCTTTTCTGAGCTCATTTTGGATGCTGTTTGTTCTAGCTCCACCTCTGTGTAACTGTGTTATGTAAGTCTAAGCTTATACACACATACATATATACAGGTATATGTAATTGGTTTCTTTGACAAATTTTATTATTCCAAAGATTACATCTTATCTACCACCACTTGCGAATTAATGGTGGCAGGAATGTTATAGTGGATATAATAGCTTTCCTATAAAGCATGAGCACTTATATGAGGTCAATATGTCTGTTGGACACGTATAACACACACTTGGACTATTGTTTAACTCTTGCTAACATGTCCATAATTTTAAATAATATTTAGCATATTTAGAACATGTCCGCTGTTGTTGGACCCTTGCCCAAACAAATTCAAGAAACACGAGATAAGTTGTTATTTTGGTATATTAAGGAAGTATAATTGTCAAAACAGATGTGAGTTGGAATGGGGTTTTGTTTCATGTTTGCTAAGAAAATATAGTTTCAGTAATCTCTAACAATGGTGTCCAGAGGTAGTGATGATCATTTTGTAGGAGTTTCATAGGACTTTTGACACCAGAACCACACTTTCTTGTAATAATATTTTATGATTTTAACTGGAAAAAAATGATATAGTTTAATATAGTTATTCACAATTTTGACTAAAAACTTTGCTGGAATGGGGCTTTTATTGTATATATCTTGTTTATAATGTATGTGTGTGTGTTGAGAATACCCTGTAATAGATAAAGTAATGTCTTAAAATTGAATTAGTCATACCCGTGGCTAATCCACTCGTATCCAGTTGTTTCTGGGTTAAATGTTTCAACAAAATGGTAGGTTGATCTATGTGTCAAAATGAAACTGCTACACATATTCCATGTTTGTCAACATGTTTAGTTCAAGTAACTCATCGCATGAGGGGCTGCATTAAGAATATTATGTTCCTCATCAGACAAGATTTTTTTTTTTTTGATATATAAACTGTGTTATATACTCCATCCATTGCCACTTATTTTGGTTCAGGTGCTTGAGAAAATATGTTTACATATTACAATGAGCCCATTATATTTATGTGGACAAACTAACTAGACTTCTGTGTGTTAATGTCTACCAAAGGATCATCTTTAAAGGTGATTTTAGTTTCTGTACGGTAGTGCTTGTGATATAATTTTTTGGTAACTAAGGTGGGCCCTTCCCTACAAGGCCTTGGAAGTTGCATCTCTCGAGTGGAAATATCAGCTTCACTCTTAATAATACGCTATATAACTCTTCCCATGACTTGTACTGACTTGTCGTGTGCTAATCGTTAACTTTTGGGGCTGCTTATATTTCTTTCACCGTTTTCACAATTTCCGTGTGAAGTAAACTTGTGGAAGGATTTTAATTACCTAAAGCTTAATATATGGAAACATTTTTTTTTTTTTTTGTTCAGAATTCAGACTATTTTGTAACCTGGGGGATTATCCTGCTTCCATGTGTTTTATCTTTCAGTTCCTTTTGTTAGCATTTTGGCGAATTCTACATTAAACTTTTCTTCTGATTTTGTATTCATTTCCCTGGTTAGGCTGAGGTAGAACTCTTTAAAATGCTTTTGGAAGAGAGAATGAAACTTGCCAGAACCGCTGGAATTGCTCCGTGAGTTTTTTTTCTTCTTAATTATTACATATTCTTGTTTCAGTTTACAGAAACTTCTTTGAAAGCAACCGCATTCATAGAACACACACTGTATGTTGAATACATTTTATTATGCAGATACGCCATATGTGGTGATCAAACATTAAAAAAGATTGTATTAATGAGGCCATCTACTAAAGCAAGGCTAGCAAACATTGACGGTGTCAACCAGGTATGTTACAGTGTTTGAGATGGTGATCGTGTACCTCATAATTTTGCTCTGCACTTTTGACAGTGTAACCTTACTTGTCCGTAGTTTATACTATAAGTAAAACAAGATCATTGTTAGTTCTGCAATGCTAATTATATGATTCTTTGCAAACGTACAAGTGATACCTTGTCTTTCCTTTGGGTATGCAACATTCTAAATGTACTACTTCTATGTAAAACCTTTTTGTTTTAGTATTTATCAATTGCTAATGTAGCATTTCAGGTTATGTTTATACTTCTTCCTTTTCTACATTTACTAAAGAAAGAAAATTTTAATTCCTCAATATTCATTTGCTTGTATCTTGGTTCTTGGCACCATAAGTTCTGAGACTTCAGTTTTTAGATACTGACCTCTTTCAATAAATCTAAAAGGTAAAAGGGGATTTCAATTTTCTTTATGCATGGTCACAGTTGAATAATAATTTAGACAAGTCACCTTTACTAACCACCCCAACATGACAAGCATTGGTTGAATTGTCTGACTAGCCACTTCTACATGCTGATTCAGTAGTTATTCTTCTCTCATCTCTTTAGTTGAAAATATTTTTATATTTTTTACTTGTGGTTCTATATATAAAGCTAAAGCTTCTCTGTGATGTTGCAGCACCTTTTGGCAATGTATGGAGATCATATTCTGCAAACTGTTCGACATCTATCTGAAGACCTAGACCTTTCTCTAGATGGGGTTGCAAACCTACAAGCTGTTACTAGCCAAAAGGTTTATACAGTGCCAAATCATTCAAAAGAATTGATGCCAGCTAAGTTTCAGGCTTGGAAAATGTGGCAAGAGGATGGTCTATCAATTCAGAAGATAGCTGTAAGTGCATTCAGTTATTGCTTATTGAATCAGAAAGAAAAGATTTTCAATTAATGACCGTCTAACCTCATACTCGGCCTGAATACTTAATTATTATTTGTTAGAATTTCCCTGGTAGATCAGCTCCAATAAAGGAACAAACTGTCCTTGGTTATATCCTTGATGCTGCTCGAGAGGGATGCACTATTGACTGGACCAGATTTTCTGAGGAGATTGGATTAGACCGAGAGGCGTATATAGATATTCAAGTGGCTATCTCAAAAGTTGGCTCAAAAGAAAAGCTGAAACCAATCAAAGATGAACTACCTGAAGAGGTGAGCTTAAACTGTAGAAATGCAATTAAACTAGAACCTTGTTGCCATCTGTGCCAGACTTGAAAATTCTGTATGGATTCTCAGTTTTTTAAGAGTTAAATATTTTCTAAATGATACTAGGTAAGTTATACCCAGATCAAAACAGTTCTAACAATGCAAGATCTGGGGATATCAGAAGACATGTTTGCACCCAATTACCAACCTGGCTGTGAAGCTGATGAACGCTTGAATCCAATGGCAGAACTACCCGAAAAAATTAATAATCCGCATTATTTAGAGAGGGAATTCTGTGAACCTGAGAAACTCTTGGATAGTAAGGTTGACCATCTTTCTTCAGAGAAAAAAAAGGGAACAGATTCTGAAACCATAGACTCTGATGATCTACATTCCTCAAGGAAACGCCAAAAAATTGATCCTCAAGAAAGTTCAACTGTGCTGGAGGCAACAGAAAATTCCATAACAGATTGGCTTGGGAAATTTGAAAATGGGGTGAGATTGACCTGCTAAGGCTCCAATATCTAATATAAGCATAATGACATATCTGTTTTTTTTTTATTTCTTTTCCTGGTTGGTTTTTTGAGGTGTAGATACCATGTGAAGTAGGAAAGGGAGATGAGACTTTAATGTGGATTTTATGCAGGTTTCTCTGTCAGATATTTTGGAGCACTTCAATGGATCGACAGAAGAGTCTGTAGTTCTTCTGTTGAGCTGTCTTGAAAGTGAGTTTCTGATATTTAAAAAGAAAGACACCTATAAGCTTATGTAGCTTGAGATGCATTGGCAGTCTGAGAACAGCTATATAGATTCAGTATTTATCAGAAATCAATATTGCTTTCACAATTTTAAGAAATGTGTTAATACGCAGCTTGTTGCATTTGGGGTTTGAGAGTAGTCTAGTGCTGATATACATGAAAAAATGCATCAGTTCATGTTGTTTTGTGTTAGTTCAGACAGAGAAGATGAAGGAAATGCACATCTGCAATGAATGGTAAACTTGAACCTAGGTATCTTCTGGAACGATAATTATTTCTATGGCAAACTTCATTTTTCTTTGGAAAGTGATTTAGCAGACAAAAATTCTATACTAGTAAATTGTTTGCAACTAACCTCGAACCTTTCCATTTGTTTGCAACTTTACTCTAAACTTGCAGCAAAAGCTTTAAGACATATTGGTGTAAGAGTTGCTGCCACTTGGCTTTCTCTTTATTTTTTAACGAAACATGTACGCAAAAAGTGAAATTAAGGACCTCCGAGAATTCAGAACATCTCTAGGGATAGAAGAAATTCAGAATTGATGAGAAAATCCAGTCTCCTCCTCCTAGCCAGCCCATGCAGAAAGCACATCCGCAGATCAGCTGCTGCATTGAAACTCCACACCATTGCTCCTAGGTCTTTATCCTCCTCACTATCAAATCATATGCCATTTGAATACGTCATCGCTATTTTTCAAATATAAAACTCCACGGTTTCATATTTCAGGATATCGGATCACTCTGTTTTAGACTTTGCAATCTAAAGTTTAAAGGTTCTCTCAAGAAAATCCTGATTTGTTGTACAAAGGCATTCCAGAATTCTATTTTCTACGCAAAATTATTCCTCTTCCCTCGAGCACAACAATAAGATGAGCGAGCAAAGGAAAAGGTGCTTGGACAGATTTAGCAACGCCCACACACATGCATGCATGCATTCTGACACGCGTCTAGAATTGAAGCTCCTTCCTTATACCCCACCCCCCAAAATCCCCATCCCCATCCCCTCTTTTTCGACGGGCCTTGGTTGAGTTGTTCCCCAACTGCAAGGCCTCTCTACACATTCACCAGTGTCATCACCTTCTTGTGCTGAAAACAATAATAAAAAAAAAAAAAAAACTTGGCTGAATTTGAGGATAAAACTTTTAGGTGTAAAAATAATTTGAATGTATGTACACTATACGGCTGTGCCAAGGATGTGGAGGAAAAAACTTTTTGTAAGAATAAAATATTTGATTTTTCCAGAAAGAACACAATTACATTATGCTAGATATGGCAAAAAGCCAGGAAGAAAATCAAGGCATGTCCTAATTATATATGTAACTTCACTAAAATATAAGTTTGTAAATTTTCCTTTTCCATTTCCTTGTTTAGAATAGAGGGCAAGAGCTAAAGAAATTAAGAATTTTCAATGCAATGTCATAGTAATAAGAAAGAAAAGGAAAGGGATAAAGGAGAGATGAAAGAGGCCCAAACTTCTAGCCTTGAACAAACAGTCAATGAGGTACACTGACAAGTTGTGGCACCAGAACTTCTCCATGATCAACATTTCTATCAACTTCTTTTCTATTTAATTCAAAACAATAAACTAGTCATTCAAAATCTAAAAGAACCAACGGAAAAATTAACGGTTGTGTAAACCTGCACATTGCGATCTAAAACTAAATTGTTTACAACTGCATAAGCATCATTTATGACAGCAGTAGATTATTACACATTTTGTCTTGCCTTGGAGAGTGTTTTCATCAATCCTTTGGTGATTTTCAGAACCAAAACACATTCATCATCGCCAACACCAACACCAGAGGTATTGTGAGCAAGCTGTACAAGCCCAATGGATACACTTGCCTAACCTGAAAAAGTTACACACGCAAAGAATCACCCCCCTGTTCGACAACTACATGTACAATATTATTTATCACGCACACGCACACGCACACATCTCTCTTTCTGTGTGAACGCAAGAGAGAGTTGGGGTAGCGTAGGGAGGGTGCAGCTCATGTTCTTGCAAATATGCTAAGATCCGACATGTAATTTATTTCTATTTTTCTGCAACTTAACCTATGTCTTGGAATTGAAAAGTTCCTACTTGTCTTGATCCGTTTTGAAACTCCTCTCAAAGATGAAGTGCGACAGGCAAGCCATAAACCATAGAAAAAACATATATGTTTTTGAAACAATATATAGTGCTTTGTTGACTAAAGAAATTCGTACAAATTGATGTGTATGCCTGTGGTTGGTTATATAATCTTTGGCCCTATACATCCATGTATGGGGTGAATCATCAACTAAAATACATTTTGACAGTTAGTTTGTATCCATTTCTTTGTAACCATGTTTTGACAAACATGCACAGCATTACTCGTTTTGAAAACCCCTTGTAAAAATTACATGCATGTTTTGGTTAACCCCTTGCGTCAATTACGCTTTAGAGCTAGCCCATAAAGATTTCTATTATCCTTCGTTATTTAGTTGGCTGAGAAGGAAGTTAACGTTTAAATAAAACATGAATATATTCTACATAATTTATTAGATAAAATAAAGCGGATTCTACGTATTTCAAACTAAAACGATTGCAAGGTAGGTTGAGCATTTTGGTACTTTACCATTCCCCAGCAACCAAAATTGTGTCGTCGAAAGGCCAGGATCCAGGGCCGGCCCTACCTTGTAAAAAAAAAAGCCTGCGCTTTAGGCCTCATTTTAAGGAAGGCCCCAAAATTTTGAACATCATAAATAATTCATATAAAAAGGTCTTATAAAAATATAAGCCAAATAATTTTTTAGGGCCCATAATCCAATTTAAATATTAAATATGTAAAAAAAATTATTAATACTCCCTCCGTCCCAAAATAAAAATTCTCCGTTGATTTTTGTAGTCAAATTGACCATTTTAAAAATTAACAATTAAACATATATATTTAGATTTTAAAAAAAGTAAACATTGAGATTAGTACTAAATTTTATATAATTTATAATGTTTATAGGCTTTTTACATATATATTAAATAATAATAAGATATATTTATTTGAAAAATGATCAATTTAACCATAAAAGTTAATGAAAGATATACCAAACATAGAAGGTCTCATTAGAAATATCGCTTTAGGCCTCAAATTATCTTAAGCCACCCCTGCCAGGATCAAATCTATCTCACTAGTGATGGACACACATGCATCAAGCAGCGTGTACAAAATATACTAGATCAACACATGCTTGCAAAGGTTATCTAGCTATATGACTGGTGACCATTCATCAAACTACAATTCAGGGAAAGCTATAACTAGTCACAGTTGATGTCTTAGAAGTATTCAATAGAAATATTGTCACATCACGTTAATATTAACAAAAAAAGAAACTCAAGTTGCAGAAATGTAAACAATTTAGTAGGCTGTGTCCTTAAAGGTCTGCCTGCCTGCCTGCCTTCAATATAACTGTGCAGGGTCAATTTGCTCACCTGATCATAATGGATACACGTGGTAGAAAAAGAAGACGAACAAAAGAATCCTCGAAACCTGAAGGCATTAAAACCAAAGAATAACACATGAAACCAAATATGATTCAATTACTTGGTAAAGGGATTTTTATATATATATATATATATATATATATATAATAGAACATCGATCAGAGGATATAACGTACGTACTCCTAGCTCAAACTAATATCATGAAGCGACATAGCTCAAGTATTGTGGAAGTGACTATCATAAACCTTGTCATACGAAAATGTTACATTGTTATGTTACACACACATACTCCATGCACGCTTCTTTAGCAATCTCATATCTGGATCACTAATTGGTTGAGTGGTAGATTTTTAATAAAATTTCTTTTAGGTATATTGCTAATTAATTTCTATTATAAAACATTTAGTAGTTTACAAGAAACATGACGTATTGATGAGTTAAATCAACCAAATCTAAATCCAATATAAATGTATCACAAACTATATAAATATTCAGTGGCACAATCAAAGGCCAAAGGGAACTTTTGTTCCTTTGGCTGTACCCTCTCTGCTAATCTAATCAGTGCCCACCAGTAAATTCCAAAAATAAGTACACAATATGCAGCCTAGCATACGGAATTTTTGAAATACAGCAGATAAGAGAGGAGAAAGGAGGGAGGAGAAAGAGAGAGAGAGAGGCTAGCAGACTGTACCAACCACCCCAGGAACAATGCAACACCATTGCAGGTATAAAGGTTAGATTTCTTCTGACCAGCAACGTCAAGATACCTGCATATGTATAGAGAGAGTAACTGAAGCTGCTGCATCATTGAAAATGAAAGAAATTTCTGGAAGCAATTTTTACCATCTTAAGTTCACGAAGGGAGTTGTGCCAGCTCTCAGTAAAGAGAAGCATTAGTATGTAAAAATGCGCTCGACCACTTACAAGGGATTGGAACATTGACAACATAGAGAGTCCATCCATGGTGCAATACCTATGAAAGAAGAATGAAATGAACAATATTAAAAAGCAGTTAACAAGAATCCCCAACCACTGTAGCCCAAAATGATTTGATATGGCTGTTGAGGTATTGTAATGAAACCAAAAACTTGAAACAAACATTCAACTGATCTGGTTCAGCACCACTACTCTACAATATCCTGACATCCAGCATGTATCATTATACTTACATACTCCAAACCACCTAAAGCTGGAAAGCTCCAAAGAATCATTGCCAAGTCTGACAAAATAAAAATAACCAAGAGATATCTGTATCAACATCAAGAAAAAGAACAAACAAGTAAATAACCCTGGAGAAAGTAGTGTGGAGGATATTAGTCTAGTAAATTAAAATACCAGTTAAGCCAGCCTAAGAAAATCAGATTATTTTTATCTAACTGAGTCATACAGAAACCCAAAAAAAAATGCAAAGGACAAAATAGATATCATCTACGTACAATATCTACTAGATCTCATCTTTCAAAATAATCAAAGAGGTAATAGAATCACAGAAGTTTTCTGATTGTGATCTCCAAGCCATACAGAGTTCCACAACTCTCCTCACTCTTTCATTGTTTAATACATCGATTCATCTCCCACTTAACAAACTTTGATAGCTTACGAGATTATTTACCAAACACTCTACACTAGTTAACAGCTTTTAAAGAATCAAAAGTAGAAACAAAAGGTAAAATAAAAAAGTGAAAGACAAACAAACTGAGCTATTTGATCAAAGGATGTAGAATTTCACCTCAAACTTTGCACGAGAATAAGGTAATATATATATATATATATGGCTATGGAGTGAAAAAAATATTGGAAAAAGTTATACATAATAATTGTCATGGTAACTATAATTTTTTTAATATTCATGAAACAAGTAATACGAAAAGAAAATCTTGACAAATATAATTAATGACCCATACATGCAGTAGTTGAGTGAGCGAGTGAGTTGAATCAATTAACCCATCTAAAAAATTTATTGATATTTGTTTTTATGTTATATGAAACTAAACCTCACATTCCAACCCCCCTACAACTTCAACAGCTCACTAAGCTTGACCAGAGGAGGAGGAGGAGGTCATTCTATTTTACTTTTTCTTTAATTTTTATTTTTATTATATAGGAGTAGAATTAGATAGATAGATCACATAAATAGTATGAAAATTTATATTTTTATAAGATTTTTTAATAAAAAGTGATTATAAATTTATAATGACAATTTACTTGAAAAGATATCAAAAAACCATGTCGAAATATCACTTATAATAGTATAGTAGTAACAAGAAATTAAAAATATGATTCTCAGTAAAAGAATATAAAAAATCTGGGGTGTAAAGACCAATTTACCCATCTGCACACAGCCGAATGAAACACAAAACCAGTCTCTTCCCGTGCAGTCAGTCTGATGAGTGAGAAACAACGAAACGAAAAGAGAGGCTAGACCCCGACCGACCCGATCATTCTCCCAACCCATCCAAGCCCTAACCTGGTACTTTTGCTTCTTCCAACCTCCTAGTCTAATCGTTCGTTCACATGCTGTTCTGTATGTACCTCTGTTTACGCACTTGTATATTCCATATGTATGGCAAAAAGATTGTATTTTTCCGGTCTAATTAATAGTCTATTGGGTTAATTTGAATTTTTGTTTCACTGATGAATATAGCGATATAGCGATACTTAATGTTTTATTTTATTACTGGAATGGTTTATTGTTATTATTAGTGGTAGTGGTAGTGTTGTAGCTGGAAAATTGTTAAGAATGGATTTTGACCGATTCATTTGTTGATTGTTGAAATGAGATTTGGGTTGGGGTATTCGGGGTTGGAGTGATTTGGGTTTAATGGTGTTTAGGTTTATCTGTTAATACAGATAGAAGTTTAATTTGACAATGGATGGATACTCATGTATCTTTCTTTTGAATGTGTTTATTTTATATAAAGCAACTTGGGGAGTCACAGTGTTGGTTATCCGTAGGTAGAAACATGCAGGTTTAGTGGTGATTATCTGGTGAATTGGTGTTTGGGGAGAAAGAACAATTTATTATCAAGCATAAAATCACTGAAACAGCAAAATTATGTATGTAAAATGAATCCTAGTATTATTGATCCTTCAGTCATTATCCACATAACTTAGAACAAAACTCGCATTAATACCACATTAATTTGGCAGAAGAAAATAAAAAATCTTTTGAGTAATTACCAAAAAACTGGATTGATATACCATCAATTATATGTGTTGTATATGTTTACCTTACCTTTAGAGGTATATCATTTATTCTATGAATATATTTCTTCTCGGTAGAAGATTTAATGAGCATATGACTCTACTTTGGGAATTGATAATCCGTTTTCCTAGTTCTCAAGTAAAATATATGCAGTTTACCTTGGGACTTGGTTACTGTCTCTATAAGTTTTGAGTTTGGGATCTTATTGTTATTATAAGAATTTTTTTTTTATATTTATCTTGTACTGATAATGAACTCATTATTTTGTTGCAGCATTTAAATTTCCCAGCATGTCTTGGTGCACTATTGAGTCTGATCCTGGTATGCTGTTTAACATTTATGTTTTGAGTTATGAATCAAATTTTTT
Source organism: Hedera helix (assembly GCA_947179155.2). NCBI lineage: Eukaryota > Viridiplantae > Streptophyta > Magnoliopsida > Apiales > Araliaceae > Hedera > Hedera helix. The sequence continues at coordinate 48,142,377 of OX359276.1, read as the reverse complement.
GTGACATAGTTCAAAATAGAATGACCATGAATTATTTATTTTCTTAAGATGATCATGTTATTTTATTATTCAATTTACATAACTTCTAGCTTCAAATAATTTTATTGCATTACAGTCCTTGGAATATTATGAGGGAAAGGAAATTGATTATATAGAAAGGGAAGGGAAGAGAAAGGAAAGGCAAAGAAAGAAATGTGACAACCCTTTTTGGTGACTGGATTCTTAGCGGAAGAAAAGAGATCTTAGTTTACTTAGTAACCTTTCACTCGAAGGATAAAAAATATAAAAAATGAATTGCACATTGGTAATTTTAATAAGAACAACTTAATGTTTCAGCTGATTTGCTGTAGTGAATGCATTCCATGTTCTGTTTTTGTAATTTAAGCTTTTCTTCAGGAGGGGTTTAGGCAGTGTCATTTGCATTAGAGAATCAATAGTCTGTCATGGTCTTTTGTGTTAGAGCTTTGTCAGGAACTTTGCATTCTGTAAGTTGTTCACGTCTTTGTCAACTTTGGGATTGGAAAACTTGAGAATTTAACTTGTAGCTAGACTGGGAAGTCTTTTTACATACTTAGCTCTACTCTAACTGATTCCACATTGCAGTGCCACTAGTGACTAGACTATCTTTTTTACTACATGAATCTCACTGTCTAACTTATAGAAGTAAAAATTTCCTTATCCTGATGCTCCCTCAAAATAATCTCTTTATCTGTGTTGACATCCAGGCAGACAAGATAACCCTTTGCCTACTTTGTGAATGAAAAACTTGAGAAGTTAACTTCTAGCTAGAAATGGAGATCTTTTAACATACGTAGCCTAATTGAATCATTGCAGTGATGCTAGTGAGTAAACTATTTTTTTATTACATGGATTTCATCATATAACTTAGTGAAGCAAAAAATTTCCTTGTCAAGATTCTCCCTGAAAATAAATTCTTTGTATTGGCATCTAGTGAGGTAACCAAAAGGAACTTGGGGTAGACAAAATGTTTCTTAGTGTTTCATAGAGGATTATATCATACAAAACTTGTATTATACTTCCATTTAGTTCTTATACTTGCTTTATATTCTACTCATTTATCGACTGTATTTGTAATCTATTTATATACATTTATCCTATGTTAATGGCCTTAAAAGTTGGTACTTGTTGATATTATTGGGTTGTATTCCAGGTGTTTTTACTGAACTCATACAACAGATGCAAGTCAAAGGCGTGCAGGTATTGCTTCTGATTTGTATATTCAATACTTATATTATGTACATATGTATATATGTAGACTCTCACACACATGACATATTTTTATTTTTTCAATACGTTCCTAAATTTTTGTCATGCTGTGTATCAGCTGGATTTCTGTAATATGGCATGGTAAGGACGATGTGCTACTATAAATAACCTTTTTGTAGTTATATTGGGTTTATAATTTTTTTTAATTAATCTTTTTGTAGTTATATTGGGTTTATAATTTCTTTTTAATTTGTTTTATGAGGTGGTACTGTCTTGTTCCACATGTGAAAATCTATGTCCGAACCTTTTCGGTTAGTTTCATGAGTCATTGTTGGGGATTTTCTTTGGTGTGTTTCAGTGACTTTTACAGATAAGATTTATAGGCTCCGCAAATTGGTTTTATCCAGACACAGCTGTCAAGAAAGAGAAAAAGAGTGAGAAGGACGAGAGGCCTTTATTTTATATTTTGTTTTGATCCAATAAGTATTCCCTTAGTAGTGTTGTTTGATTGGGGTACTGACTTCTAGGCATAGAACTTCCTCGTTTTTAGTACTTTGTCATGGGTTTCGGAATACCTTCTGAAACTCGTATTCGAGCAATAAAGTTTTCAAGCTGTTTGATGTGTTGTGTTAACTCTTGATATCAAAGAAATTAATTTCTCCACCCTTGGAAACTGATAAAAGGGTGCACTGATAGTTTTTCTCAGGACTACTATTTAGCAAACTGCAAGCGTTATCCAGCATGTTGATGAAATAGCCAAGTCTTGACCAACCTGGATTTGGCTCCTGGACCTTATAATTTTGATTCAAGTTCATTTTGAATACTTGGTGGTTTGGCTTTTACTGAATGTATAGTGTTTAATGCTCAAGCAGGTTGAGGAATTATATTCATTGGATCTTGATTCGCTGAATAGTCTTAGGTAAATTGTTTCATCCTAGTAACTCGATTTCAGGTTTTGTATGCATAGATTACTTAAACTTTTAATACATGTACACATGGTTGGTACATGTCACACATTCTGCCAACAACTAATTTCCTAGTGCACAGGCCAGTGTATGGTTTAATATTCCTATTTAAATGGCGTGCTGGTGAGAAGGATGACCGTCTTGTAATCAAGGATCCAAATCCAAACCTGTTTTTTGCTAGCCAGGTAAGTTTGTTAGAATTAGTACACTGATGGACAGCGAAGTGAACCCTTGTAATGTTGTTGCTCTGGTGTCCTTGCAGGTTATCAATAATGCGTGCGCAACCCAGGCCATTCTCTCTATTCTCATGAACTGCCCGGATGTTGATATTGGCCCTGAGTTGTCAAAATTGAAGGAATTTACAAAGAACTTTCCACCTGAGCTTAAAGGTTTGGCCATCAATAATAGTGAACCAATTCGTACATCCCACAATAGTTTTGCAAGACCTGAGCCCTTTGTTCCTGAGGAGCAGAAAACTGCAGGAAAAGATGATGATGTGTATCATTTCATAAGCTATATACCTGTGGACGGTGTGTTATATGAGCTTGATGGTTTGAAGGAAGGACCTATCAGCCTTGGACAGTGCTCTGGTGGTCAAGGTGATATGGATTGGTTGAAGACGGTGCAGCCAGTGATTCAGGAACGCATTGAAAGGTATTCCCAAAATGAGATAAGATTCAACCTGCTGGCTGTAATAAAGAACCGGAAAGAGATGTATATTGCTGAACTTAAAGAGCTCCAAAGGAGGAGGGAACGCCTCCTGCAGCAGCTGGCTGCCTTGCAGTCGGATAGACTGGTGGGTAACGGCAATGTAGAAGCACTAAATAAATCTCTTTCAGAAGTAAATACTGGGATTGAGAATGTTACGGAGAAGATTCTGATGGAGGAGGAAAAATTCAAGAAGTGGAGAACAGAAAACATTCGTCGAAAACACAATTACATACCCTTTTTGTTCAACTTCTTAAAAATTCTTGCTGAAAAGAAGCAGCTGAGACCGCTTATTGAAAAAGCCAAACAGAAAACAAGTAACACTACATGAAGAGTGTTTCCCCCTATCAGGTGAAATCCTGATTTTCAATTCTTGTTGATCTCTGGACCATTGTGCTAGAATTATAATTTGCTTCCATTTCGTCCAAGGATTCTGGAATTTTGTAATTTTGTTATGATCATGTTTTATCCCTTTCTGAGACCCACATCAAGAATAGGGGTAGTGATATCTGAGGATAATGTATCGTGCTCGCAACTTTACAGTCTTAGTTTTATTGATGAGAAGGTGCTCTTGGTTCTGTTTGGTTGAGCGCTTCATGACCTTGTTATTTCTGGGAATTTTGTGAGAACAGAAGTTCAAACCGGAAATCATCATTTTAATTATGAGCAAGCATTTTAAATCTTCTTCCGTGTGCCTTGTCCTCCTCTCTCAAGGGAGGGTTGAAGAGAGAGAGAGCGAGTGAATGTTGCATTATACTGATTTCGAACCTGCAGCTCCCAAGAAAGTTGGCAATGATGCTATTGACGTCTTCCTTTTTACTCGGAACAAAGTGATTCGTAATCATCACATCCTAGTTCTAGTTGGCAGGCATGCACCTAACCTCGGATACTTTGATTCATGAATTGTTTCTTCTGACTCGTTGTCAAACAGATAAATGATTGTTTCTTATAACTATTTTAATTTTCCCTGTAGTCCTGTGATTCGGAAGAAGAAGAATACAAGCTCCTGCGTTCGAGTCTTTTGTTAATATCTGAAATTGTTCCGACCTGAAATGTGGCTTCAAGAAATTGTCGTACTAGAGAGACTAGACTACTGGTATCACACCGGTCGGTTTACCAACTGAACCGGCCCACAGCAGCCCGAAATTAAAATTTCAAAAACTAATTGAAGTTTCAACTGGACATTCAATTTAAAATACTACACTAAACAAATTTATCTACCTAATTTTAAAGGCTGGAGGTTTGATTTAGCGACAAATTGCCATCCCATCCCATTTAATGGTATCCTCTTTTAAATTTATTTTTACATGGCAATCTCAATCACACCATACATTAAAAACTTGAACTCAGCTTTTATTAAACTTTAACCATCAATTATTCTACTAACCATATATTTTTAGAACAGTGACATATCACCTCTCCTTGCAAGCTGATGAAAAATAATTGTTAACCTTGGTCCTAACTTGAGGCATAGTTATTATAGTTTCTCTTTGCATTTTAAGTATCATTCATTTGTAGTTTATAATCAATCAAAGCGGGATTAAAAACAAAGTTGGTATGCTAGAAATATGCATCAATATAAGAAACAAGTTCCAAGCAGCTTCAAGAGCTCTGATTATTAACCCCAGCGAGTCTTCTGCGGTCATATTCTGCTCGAGGGCAAAACATCCTACAGTGAAAGAAGCATCACAACAGCAAACAATATTTACAAGGCTCAGCTTACCGGTTCATAAGCAGCAAGTATTATCTAAGCAACTTAGCAGTAACTTTTATCACCATCACCGTCAACATCATCTAGTAACCTCCCTGAATAAATGCATTCAACCGGTTCAGCTCATCACGATGCTCACTCACCACAGCACGAACCACGTCTCCAATGGATACCATGCCTATCATTCCCGTGTGGTCGACGACTGGAATGTGCCTGATGCGGTTATCTGCCAACCAATAATGCACGAGTATTCCAAATATGAGGTTATCTTATTTCCTCTAAGAAAATCATCAATAACCCAATACTTTGAATGATTTATTTAATAGAAGTTGACATCATATGATACCTGTCATTAATTGCATAGCTTTCAGAACTTTGGTGTTGGGTGAAACAGTGATGAGCTCGTTCTGTAACCACAACATAAACCAGGTATCATAAAAAACTTGCAGTTTACATGGATACTACATGAAAAAAATCTGGCAGCGAAACTTCAGAGCTTAATCACTCTATTTATGAAAGCAGGCACAATTTATACCTCTTCAGTCATAATGTCCCCAACCTTAGTTGACTTGGAAGATCTTCCCTGTACTATGATTTTCCTCAGATAATCTGAACATCATTCAAACATCATTAGCACAGCGAAGCCTCAAATGCCCTAGAAATTTATCTCAGTAATAATCAGGTATAAAATATGTATAGCTAAGCATCATAATAAGCAATGATAGACATACATAGCAATCTTCCTCAGAGATGGTAGCACTCCTACATTATAGTGCTAAGTTCATGAGTAAGATCTAACAGTGGCTTGGGTGACAGGCCTTCTGAATGCCACACTTCATATCAGGCTTTTAACTGCTGCTAGTTTTGCAAGAATACGAGGAAACAAAAGAAATCTATAGTTTTCCAATGATACAAGGAAATTATTACTCGGACTCTCGTATGTCAACACTCGGCAAAAGTCCTTAATATCCGTAATGCCAAAGATGTAGTTCAATAGGAAGGGGAAAGCGTGTCTACAACATCTTTCTTCAACATTAAGGTATACCCTGCCTATTTTAGAATGCCTACTTGTATACCTACTCAGAAGAAGACCAAAAACTGGAAATAGTGGATGTTATATGAAAATTCTGTTGAAAGCCACTTATTTACGCATGTAGAAAGAATATTTGACAACACTCGGATTAGAAACTTGAGCCAAATAACAAAGGTTAAGGTAATACAAGATGCCAAACAAATACTCTTCCACTATAACATTGTCCCTTAACAGAGACCAACTAGCTACCGAGGTAGTGCAGAATTGCAACATTTATCTTTCTAATCTTTTGTATAATGAAAAGTAAACAAAAGACTTCTCAATTACCTCTTTCTGTGATAATTCCAGCAATTAACTTTTGCTCCCCAGGTCTCACCACTACCAAGGCTCCAACATTGTGCTGAGTCATCTGCAGTGAACATTTAATTTGGTAATAAATCACATTAAATTGTTTTCAAATTTTCAAATCTGCATATATGTGGTGCCCGTGTTACTTTGTATGTATAAATATGGATTGATATAAACCTACCATGTACAAGTGCTATTTTGTGTTAAAATAAATTATACGAAAATTCAAGCACTTATGCCCAGGGCCCCAAATTAAGAAGTATCTTCGGGTAACTAAACAAGCACGAATATACATACCGACTTCACAGCATCATAAACAGAGTCATCTGTGGTGCACCAGAGCCAGGAACCATCTGCACTTTTTCCTTTGGCTTTCATGATGTCCGAAATTGTGGTGCTTTCAAAACCATGCTCTTCTATACGAGCAGCTGAAACTGACTCATGGCGTGAAAACAGAAGAGACTGCATGACTGGATTCACCAAACGAGCATGCTGCAAAACTGCATTCTTGAGGAAGCTCCCATGGGACAGGATTGCTCGAAATCCTCCTTGCATTGTAGCTATTCTGAAACAGTTTTTAGCCAGAAACAACAATAAAAAGTGCCTTTGGTAATGAGATATATTCTATGTTCAACCATAACCTCGTATCTTGAAGATTTCAGTAGCAGTTGAATTATCCATTTGAGAAAATATGTGAATAGGCACAAATGCAAAATATATGATAGTTTCCCCCTCCCCTCCCCTCCCCCTCAGAATAGAAGAAAATAAGCCCATAAATAAGTAGGTTAATCAAAACTTTATAGTACCAGTTACCACAAAGTGATTGACACCACCTCGCAGGTTCAAAAATCTATAAGAAAACTACCTACAAAGCCCTACCTATCTTAGTCACCACCTCTATCCAGTTAACCACTTCCAATCATCGTCTCCAACTTGCACGTCATCTCCTCTACTGCAATTAACAAGGTCCACACCTACACCAGATCTTTCCAAATCTAGTCCCCTAAAAGGAAATCCATACTGCACATGGATCAAGTAGCATATTGAGCAATCACCCTTTTTTATTCTCTACAGAGCATTATATATATATATATATATATATATATATATATATATATATATATTCTCATTATAGTATTAGAAAAGAAAGCAGCTGATTAGTATGGTAATTCTTGGCAAGATTTCTATTTTTGCACGTATTTCAGTTAGATTTAGCATAAATCTTGATCATTTCCCTAACAAATGTTGTCAGTTTTCCTCAACAAAACAAGAAGTTGATCAATTTGAGTAATTATTGCATCAACCCTGGTCCAGAATGTCTAAAAATAAGAAAAAATCTAGCTGGGGAACCCTTTACAATAAAGAATTAGTATATTAAGATGTGAAATGGGTTCAGAGGTCTGATCCCTTTTTCACGTATCAAGTTTCTTGTTTTATACCTCCTCACAGCATCAAATATAATTCAATCGGACACAAAACACAGAGGCAGGCGTAGAGAAAAAGGGAGGAGATCCAATCCATACTTGCAGAAAACGAAGAGGTTGATTACCTGATCAGAGATCTCTTTTTTCTCGAGAGGAAGTCACACGAGTACTACAACTACTAGCTGAGTACCAACGAAAAGAGAGAGAGAACAGTGACAAGTATAGTTTCCGGATAAAATCATAAAACTAATCCATCGCTACTAACGTCCCTATTCCAAGAATAGGAATAGGAATAGGAATAGGACTAATATGAATTCAGTATAATTATATAAAAAAATAATTTTTAACATATTTTATCTCTTATTTTTTGTGTTTAAATATATAGGATCTATAAATATATTATTTTTTTATATATTAAATTTAGTGTATTTATATAAATAAATAATATTATACTCTAAAGACACGTTAAGAAAATTCTTAATAATAATAGGATGGATAAGTCCAGTTTTATTAATTTAAGTTTGATAGATTCCTACCCTACCTAGCTACAATCAGCAGCAGCATTGATTGTTTCTTTAATTTGGAGCCTAGTGCCCACACCCTTAATTACATTAAAATTTATTTTCTTGTCATATGTCTTTTTTATTAAAAGATTTAAATTCTCATTCTTAAATGAACTCGAAGATTGTTTGTATGTCCTAGTTGGAAAATTATATTTTTACATACAAAATATAACTGTATAACATATGTTAAAAATAATATTTTTAACGTTAAGAATATCATCCACGCTTATAATCTCCTTCTTTCTTGTATATGGTGCTATCAAATTTAAATATGAAAATTTATTCTCTTTTCAGTTATGTTATATTAGTTGGAGTATATATATCCATATATATATATATAGAGAGCATTTCCATGACATACCCTCTTAAACAACATACCCAACATACCCCTTTTAGCGACGGACCCGGCGACGGTTTGGTCCGTCGCCATAGGTTCGTCCGTCTCTAAATGTTTTAGAGACGGATTTTGTTGTCCGTCTCTAAAACATTTAGCGACGGACGAACCTATGGCGACGGACCAAACCGTCGCCAGGTCCGTCGCTAAAGGGGGTATGTTGGGTATGTTGTTTTAGAGGGTATGTCATGGATCCTTTCTATATATATATATATATATGCAGTGACGGATCTGTTTGGTGGCAGCATAGACAGTTGTGAATTTTTAGTATACACGCATACATACAAATATTAGAGCTTAGTCATACTTTTCTTGTTAGGTATTATGTTATCTACAAAAGAATATAACACCTCATGCTTGCATGTAAACTCAACATTTTTCCACTAAAAATTCTTCAGCATTCCTATAAGTCCAATTTAGTATACACGCATACATACAACATATATATATATATATATATATATATATATATATATATATATAATTTGACAATTTATTGTATATAAATTCTTTCTATTAAAGATAGAATTAACTCCATTCATAATTTTAATACTTTTAGTGTCACGAATCATTATTAAAATAATTAATATTTACCCATTAATTATTTTAAATAACTCATTTGAATTATATAATTATATTATTCCTTCTATAAATTATTTTCAAACAATTAAATTATATATTAAATATATTTACTTAATCATAAATAATACACATCACATATATGTATTAATATATCATCATTTCATAAAACATAAATTAAATTAATTCATGAAATAAAATTATATATAATTTTCAGCATTTATATGTATATAAAATATATACATATTACCTCTATATTTATATATTGTAGTTTTCCATAAATAACAATATATAAATATATGTATATTTTTTGATAATGCTATTTATATTTATAATTATATATAAATATAAATAACATTTATTTTTGATAATGCGTAGCAGTCATAAATATAATTATGACTACTACAAATCTTAGAATTATGTGTACATCATTATATGTGTTAACAAATAATACATAATTTATTAATTCATACATTTATAATAATGTATAATTTTTTTTCACTAATTATGAAATTAATTCATAATTAAGTTTAACACTTTTCGTGTAACGAATCAACTTAACTAAAATAATTATTATCTAATTATTGACCATTTTAATTTACTCATTTAATTTGTGCAACTAAGTTGGTACGATTAAATTTAATTATCTCATTCATTCTATAAATTGTTTTTAAATAATTTATTTAATATATATATATATATATATATATATATATATATATATATATATATATATATATTAAATTAATAATTAATATTTTGGTTCCAATATATTTATATTATATATTAAACTTCATTTCCTATTTAATATAATTAAAATTCGTCTCTACTGAATTATAATTCTAGATCCGTCCCTGTATACATGGTACGACAAAAAAAGTTGCAGAGAAACATTTTTCACGTACTATTTGTTCAAGATGAGTATGGTAGTAGTTGAGAAATAAGAGGAGAGCTGATGATGATGGCTTTTAATTTTTAATTTTAAGTTTAAGATGGAGAAGAGTATATGCCTGTCTTGTCATGCATGTCGATGTCAACCAACACATATGGTGGTGGTATTTATTGGAATGTGGTTCCAGCGATTTTAAAAATATGGAATAGAATGGAATCAATTTGGTACCATAATACCAATTGTTTGAGCAGGAATATATTATTATTATTATTATTATTATTATCATTATCATTATTATAGATGAAAGAAAGATCAAAGTTATTTCTTCTTCACATTGCGGTTCAATAATAAATGAGAGCCATAAATATTTATAAAAATATACGTGTAAGGAATCTTCTCTGTTAACGTCAGAAGTACTCATTTTTTATAAGAAAAAGAAGAGAAAAAAGAGTGTGTGTGGATAAGGCATTGGAAATTATATATAGATAGGTCCAGTCCAAGGACCAGGAAAAAAGAGAGGGAACAAATAAATATTAGTTAAGAATGAGTCTATTCATTCTATCTAATTTTATTTATCTTAATTTAAAAATATATATTTATTAAAAAAATTAATCTCTAAATTATTAATTATTTTATTATTATTATTTTTTATTTTATTTAATTTTTAACTCTTTTTAAAATAATAAAATAGAAAAAAGAGAAAAAAAGAGAGAGATGTAATTGTGATTCTAATGTTAAAATTTACAACATAATTAAAAATAAAAATAATAATAATTGAAAATAATAATAACAACAACAATCATAGTACACAAACAAAGGTGGACAAACGTTGATGGGTCCATTGTGTGCCCCCATCAAGCAAGATTGATCAAGATGATGATGTCTCAGTCCAATCGCAGGACCCACACGGCCTTTAGGAACATCACCTGTACAAGGTGCCAAGAGATTCGACTTTGTGAATTTCTTTCGTTTCCAATATTTTTCGTTGACAAATTTGCCCAAAAAAAAAAGAATAAATTTACACACATAATAATTAAATATTATATCAAATATTATATTTATTTATATTTATAATATTAAAATTTATATTAAAAAATAAAATATAACAAGAATTTTAATATCATATTATACTTTTTAATGATATAAATGAATATAATATTTGATGTAATATTTAATTATTGTATATATATATATATATATATATATATATATATACATATATAAAAATGAAAGTGCACAACTGTCTAATTTTTTAACTTACATAATCTATCAAAACTATGTTGTTTTGACATTATTTTTAATTTAGTGATACTGATAGTCTTCCATCTCTGTCAAAATGACGTAATTTTAATAGACTAGATAAATTAAAAAATTACACAGCTTATATATATTAAATAAAAGTGCACAACTGTATAATTTTTTAATTTATACAATCAATCAAAACTATATTATTTTTAATTTAGTGATGATCTCTACCAAAACAATATAATTTTAATAAATTATATAAATTAAAAAAATTATATAACTGTATACTTTCATATTCTCTCTCTCTCTCTCTCTCTCACACACACACACACACATATATATATATATATATGGATTTCCTTAGAATGTGCCATCACATTCTAAGCACTGAAAATAATACATAATAATATTTATTTATGTATTTATATTGAATTTAATGCATAAAAAAATAATATACTAGTAAACCACATGTATTGAATTCCATATACATATATAAATAAATAAAATTTATCATTATTTTTCGCGCTAACATGTGTCTAAGAAGACCCTATATATATATATATGTCTCTGGCATTAGGTAAGAGAGAGAGAGGATAATTACTGTAGTTGGTGGAAGTAAGCTGTGAGTGTTGACATTCGAATAATTTATTATTCCGGTGACATCAAATCGATTGCGTTGAGAAATGACCGCTCATATATATCATAGCTCTCTCTCTCTCTCTCTCTCTCTCTCTGTATAATAGTGGTACTCCATTTAACAAGTCTTCTACAGTCAGGAAATAATACCACATACGCTTTCATTCATTCACTCAAGATTTAATTAAGCTCTTCCTTCCTGTACATACTGACGGACGGACGGACCCTCCTCTCAGATCTAGATCACATCACTCACCTCTAATCCTCATCAATGCAAAACCAGTACTTTTGTAGCGTTTCAAATTTACTTCTGTTTGCTTTTTACCTTTGTACCAAAGGAGGACATGAAACAAAAGCTTTTTTATGATATAAAATATTCAGCCTAAAAATTTCCTAATATCAATCACTACTGAACTGAAGAGATAACATGCCGAGGAGGAGAGCAATTCATGCATCAGAAACAAAACAAAGTGCCCGGACAATAAACCAAAAGAATAATATCAAATTACTAAAATTAGTTTATGTCTGATTTTACCCCCTTCTCCAGCAAGTTAACAGGCAGATATCTGGCCTCTCATATATAATCTTATTCATGTCATAGATTTGTTCTCACAGGTAATGAAAAATTCTAATGAATTTTACAAAAATAAACTACCAAGGATATGCTAGAACTGTTTCGGCAGCGCCCACAAATAAATGTCACTCATCTATCTGAGTATAAAATATATCCTTCACCTTCATCTAGAGGAAAACAATCAACTCAGACACATGCTGAGCTTCTTGCATCATCACATCACAGCTTAAAAATAAAACCGAAGAACGTGATGGGCGCCTTCTATTCTCCTACTGTCAAACCAAAACCAAACTTGTAGTCTTTCTTACTGTGATCTATCTGCAAGACAGATTTGGCACGTGTCAAAATATCAACTCCCCCAAGTACAAAACATTAAACTAGAAAATTATCCTATTCCCTAACTAGAAAGACCATTTAACCAGATGAGTAGAAAACGAAAGAAACTACTGAAAACATAATCTTAAGATTAAGCATGCCTTTGTGGCTGAACAGAATCAGTCAAGCACGGATCTATTTTCTATACTTGTACTGGTGTGCAGTTACTCGAGAGAATTGGTAATAGTATCTTAAGGCTGTTCCCTCATAATTTAAATAATTATCTTTTTCCATGTTCCTTTAAATGCATCCAAACCATTTGTGCAGAATTAGCACCAAGAAACCTGCACCGTCACAGCTAGTTGTCACAACTGCAGGAACCATCTTATTTCCCTTAATTATTGGTAGGGAATTATTTAGCGGAACACTTGCCCAATTGGCACAACTGCAGGAACCTTTATATTATCCTTCATAATTAAAACTACCTACTTTTCCAACCCCAAGGGGTGGGAGAAATGGCAGAGACCTTAAAGAATAACCTCAAGTATTCCTCAAGGTCGCTGGTTCCAATTATCATACTTGGGGCCAACTATACCTTCTTGTTCTATCGCATCTAAAAATAATTGGGCAGGATCAATATGAAACCTGGATATCCAACTGCCAAGTGGTTGAGGTAGAGGTCGCAGAGGAAAAAAATTCAAATTAAAAATATTGCCCAGCACATGTTGATACTAACCTCTGCAGAAAGAATAAAATTTAGACCCATATTTAATCGCTCTTCCAGAAAAGCAGCTGTGCAGCCATTGGAGTCAATTTTCCCTCGAAGACGACACTATCACAAAGACAATAAACAAAATAAGAATGGCGACAGATCAGAATAAATCCAAGGAAGGAAAATTTTCTGATGATTCAACAAGAAAGTAGTCAAAGAAACATAACTAATATGATCATGAAATTAACCTCACAAAAACGAGGAATATACTATGTAAAAGAGACTAGGATTTTTTTTCATTTGTTATGAACAATAAGGGAAAGATTACGGAATTATGTATGTTATTCGAAGCAATTTCATAAGGAAAAAACAAGTAAACAACACATGCTATAACACAAAATTGTCTTTGTTAAAGGAAATAAAATATAAAACAAGTCCTACATTGCGTAATAAATAGCAAGAAATGATATTTTTTAATCTAAAATAATATCAACAAGCTGCTCTATATATCAGGAAAAGAAACCAATTATGTATTCAGGTAATCAACAAAATAGAGGTAGATTGCATACAGCACATCACAAAAGTAAGCCTCATCTTTCACATAACTTCACAGGACACAAACAGACTTAACATGACTCTTCAACTCAAAGAAGGATCGAAAATAATATCAGCAAGCTGCTCTATTTATCAGGAAAAGAAACCGAATTTGGTATTCAGCTACTCAACACAATAGAGGTAGATGGCATGCAGCATATCACAAGAGTAAGCCTCGTCTTTCATACTCTTAAAGGCATGAAAATAGAGAAACTTAACATTAAAGCACTTCAACACAAATAAGGATCAGTAACTACTAACAGTAACATTTCAATGCAGCACTCATTAAATGAGACTGACAAATAATGTTGCACAATCTTTTTAACAGTTGAAACATCCTTCAACAGCAATCACGTGGAAGTGATAACTCATCCTACCCATGGATTAGGTTCAAGGGAAATATGAAAAATGAAAATATCCAATCAAAAGGATTCCATGTCCGGAGCATTGGTCTATATTACAAACAAGATACCAAATGCTTGAACTTAAATAAATAGAATAACCATTGTCGAATTTACAATTGCAGTTTCAGCTTCTGCTTATGATACATTTACTAAAAACGAATACTGAACTTCATGGATACTAGATCATATGACCAAAAAAACACACACATCATGATTTTGTACACATACAGCCATGCAAAAATCACATAGCACTAGAAGTCACCTGACGAAGAATGTAATCATAACCAAAGCTTGCAGTGACATCTCTAGACATGTAGTTGTACATGAAGTCTGATGCTAGAGAAACCTGCAGGGCGGAAAAAGGTACGAGTAACAAATCGAGATTGATCATAAAACAGCACAAATGTCATACCTTATCAGATAATTTCTGAACATAGCTCAAAGCAACCATTCCAGTGCTAGCAACTTGCCCTGTAGCAACCTGCAGACAAGATGATGAATTTGATCAAGTTACACTACTGCATGCATAGTTATCAAAAAAATCGTACGATACGATACAACACGACCGCAATTCAATACAGTGTGGCAAATGTATTGAAAATAGCATTGTATTGGATGTTTCGGTTGGGAATTGATACGTATCGTGTGATACAGTATGATTTACAACAAGCTTTTAAAGTTAGCAACACACTAAAGAATTTTTTTTTTAAAGGTAAAAACAAAAGTTTAAGCATTTTACCAACAGGAGAGATTTTTCAGTGTTCACACATATTGTACATGTTGATGACGCTTGAAAAGCTTTTTAGATAAATATCAGGGATATCAAAGATAATGGAATAAAAGACACATAAACTTGTGAAATAGCAGAAATTCAAGTGTAATACCATCTTATCTGTGTTGTATCGCGCAGCATAACCAATACCAGATTTTCGATGCTGACCAGCCCAGAATACTTCACCACCCAAAGAAAAATGTGGTGTCACGCTCTGCCAGCAGTATGCATATATATTTAGATAAAAAGCAGTATGCAATTTTCAAGGTGGGAAGGGAGAATGAAGTTGCATGTTACTTAATTCAGATACTTTAGTATGAGAGAAGATAAGGACAAAAGGAGAGAATACAGAAAGAGCTCTTACAGAAGAGCCAATTGCAATGGAAAAGGTTTCAAAAAGTATTCCTCATGGAAAAAATGGAACAGTGTGGCAGCTTTTTGGGTTCTAAGGAATAAATTGCAATCTCAAAAAAGAAGGCCAAATTCTTGTAACCAAAAAAAAACAGCTGGCAAGCTGCCCCAATTGTAAAAGCATAAATTGTAACTTTACTATGCAGTGGCCAGTTGGAAGGACTTGTCATCAAAACAGTATACAGACCTATCGTTTTCCCCCTCTCATCCAAAGAATTCACCAATGTTCCAGGAATGGGAATCACTATGGTACTCAGAGCGGGAACAAAAGCAGAAAGCAGTACTTGATATGGAACAGTGTTGTGGGGGTAGGCTTCTTTGGAAGCTTAGTTGGAACACTATTTGAGTATTCGTAAGGGATCACTTATGATATAAGGTGCACATATAATAGGAGATTAGACATATATGTATGTGCATATCTAAAATTTCACATAAAGATGTAAGCTATGTAGCGAAAGTATTAAAATGTTAAGACTTGTGAGATTTGATGGTGACTGCAAAAAAATCCCTTTTTGAAGTAATTTTTGGCACAGATTTTAAGTCATTTCTAAAAATACATATGTACTGTTATATTTTATATTTACTTATATCCTTAATACATCTGTATGTTATGTTATATTTTCTATTATATTTAAGATGTACAAAAAAATATAACGTATTAAACTGTTTTTTAAGTTGAAACATTTTACACTATGTGCTAAAATTTGTCTTATAAAATGGGGTAAAAGTGCTGAGAACAACTAGTCACAATATCTAAGATCTTTATTTACGAGTATATATATATAATGAAAATAAGACTAGTGATTTTACATCATCTAATAAGAACCAGTCAACTCTGTATTCTAAGAGAACATAAGGGATTTTTGAATGTATACTAAACAATTCACTTTGTTAATTAAATTATTTTCACAATGGTAATTGATATTTAATACAATCAGACCTCCTTGATTTTCTTTTATAATACAGAGTAGGGCAAGTTCCTATTAGATGTTGTAAACCCACTAGTTTAGAGTCAACACTTAAAGAATATATCTAAACATGGAACAGGAAAAAGAAAATCTTTGCAGCGTTTTTTGACTTCTACTTATGATTTGCTACCTAACTAGTGAATTATGGTACATTAGACTATTAGAGCACTCTTTTATATGATTAAGCTAATCAATGGTTGTGTTTGCCTTTTAACTTTTAAAACATCCTACTGGGAAAAACAAACAAGTTTAAAAGAGAAAAAAAGAAAAGGGCCTCAATTATTTCAATACTGAAAAAGGAGGTAGCAGGAACAGTTCAACTTTATTCCACATCAAGAGCAAAGAGCAAGTTTACCATGATCTGGCTAACCTGGACTCAAATCTTGGACTTATTTTACAAGTATACAAGGTTAACAATCTATAAGCTTTAAAGACAAATTAATTATAGAGACTATTTGCCAGAATAGGACAGCCAAACTCTACTTTATTTCTCAAATCAAAGAAAATGTCAGTTTCATTCACCTGTATGTAACTGGCTCCAAATAAAGCACCGTTCCCGAGTTGAAGTTGGGTCCTAAAGTCATTTCCCTGCATAAATAAGACCCGAGCAAAGATATTGGACCAATATCTGTTTCAAAATGAAAGCGACAAGAGCCTTTACACT
The DNA here is from genome assembly GCA_947179155.2 of Hedera helix. Lineage (NCBI taxonomy): Eukaryota > Viridiplantae > Streptophyta > Magnoliopsida > Apiales > Araliaceae > Hedera > Hedera helix. The sequence goes on along the minus strand of OX359276.1, from coordinate 48,125,238 downwards.
GTGTTTGAGAGTTTGATAAGAAAAGAAAGGAATTTAAAATTTATAAGGGAAAAGAAAAGTGAGTAAATTTCTTTCTTTGAGTTTGTGAGTTTTGGAAGAAAATTTAACTTAAAATAGTACATTACTATTTTAATGAGATTACCTTTGATAAATCACTATAAGGATATTTTTGGTAATTTACAATGTTATACCACCCCTTGATTAATTTCCTTCCAAATATTTCCAACTTTGGAAAGAAATTTTTGGAGCAAATTTCCCTCCTCTTTTCTTTGTCATAAAAAACTCACAAATAAATGACTTTTAGTTTCTCCACCAAATTTCTTCCTTTCTCTCATTTTTAAAACTCACAAATACAATTTAAAAAAACTACGTAAACAAGTCAACTACTTCACCAATGTCTCTAGGAGTAATATATGAAATATTTATAAAATGAAGGGATGTTAAAATGCAAATAATATTTACCTTGTAATCAAAATTGACCATGCCATGTGACATGTGTGGCTCATTTGTAAGCTGGGAAAGAAAAAAGAAAAGATGTTACTCAATTGGATTACTCTGATTTAAATATGCTGCCAAACCCCAAGACAATCATCTTGGTAAAAAACATATTAGCATGCATTTACCTGAGCATTAGCCTTCATAGTGAGATTGTCAGACAAATCACACTTCACTCTTGCATTTAGCCTGCCATCTGTCAATATCCTCCCAATAAGCATCAACTGTGAAACACCCATCAATGCTTTAAAATTTAGAATTATGTCCACAGGACTCTAGTAATTATATGAAAATTGTAGAGATTGCATACTTTGGGGTCTATATAGTTGGCACCAAACTCGTAGTGAGCAGTGGGAATTTTAATTGTTTCAGCAGATTGAGAAGGGACTTCAGTAGGTCCCATGAACACACTGATGAGTAGAATTAAGAAGACATTGTCATCAAAACCAGCAAGAAAAGAAAAGGATCAAGAGGGGGAAGGTCAAAACATAAGGAATTCAACATAAGGGATTTGGATACCTGTGACTGAGTGAGAACTTTTGGTTCAGTCCTTTGGTAAAATCAAACCGCAATCCCTCAAAAAGTTCTGGCTTTAAGGACACTGCAAATCGTTTAAAAAAGATTAGCAAAAATGCAGGCATGCAGCAGAATCTTCTTAAGAGTATATTGGTAAAACATATTTCCTTCCTCATAAGCATCATGTAATAAATGTACAATATGCAAAAGTATGTCGGTAGCAATGTATACCAGATGCTTTCCTATGGCAATCCAGCAGTAGCAACAAGCAATCAAATACTCCTGTTATCCCAAATTGATTTTCTCATTGAAATTAACCATTCATTTTCCAGAAAATATTCCACTTCCACTTCTCTCTTCACTGAATTTAAATGACCATAACAATATTATATATATTTTAGGTTTAACCACTTTTGATTAGGAAAATTTTGGATTATGATATTTTTTATTCAATTTTCAGAAAAGACTCATTTCGGGAAACAGAAATAAGGAATATGAGACTCATTTTAAAATGAAAGGAGTGTGTATACAGTAAAGAACCCATAACAAAACTTACGACTATTAAACCCATAAACAATCTCTGATACAGCTTGCAAATCCCTTCATTCCATGCATTGCATACTAAACTTTGTACCAGTTTAATGCTAAATTTTTTGGACTGCTCTACTAGGTTTTGCGAGAGAAGTATAATGGAAATTTTGTCTTGAAAGGCAAATATTAAGATAAAAAATATAATTTTTCCTTTTCTTTGGGGAGGTAACAAATAATTTCAAATGCTATAGTCTGTATTTTTTAAGGTGTTCTAGCAATCACAGATCCGCACAAAATTAGTTGCTCGGCGAAACCATCAATACAACAACGTCCATTATAGTTGAGTGACACACATCTATATAACTATATAATGTGAAGTATTAAAGCACTGATTTTCATAACACTTAGCACTGACTTGGGACTTACTTCAAAATTAGGTTTAGCAAGAGATTCAATTTATAACAAATAACCACCATATACTTCAACACCTTTTCTAATTAAGTACATTACAATAGCATCAGCGAACAGTAAGAATAAATAGCACTAAATTGATAAACAAATAACGAAAGAAAGTTTATACTGTAATAGTTAATGAAGGGTACTAACTGAGAGCTTCGCGGTGGATTTCTTCATAGGGAATGGGGCAAGGCAAGTCCATGTAATCGACTATTTCTGGTTCGATCACCGCCGGCTTTGAAGTCGCCGGTGGAGCTGGAGGAACGAGTGTGGCCATTTTAAGTTTTGATTAAGAAGAAGTTAAGCTCTTCTTCTTCTTCCTTCGGTGCGGCTAGCTAGATAAGTAGTTTCTGATTTGTACTACTTACAAATTACTCAATAGGCGAGACGGGAAGAAAAACCCCGTTCCGAAAGTACCGAAAACCCCTAGGGCCTGTTTGGTTAGATGAAAATCCGAAAAGTCAGCCATTTTTATTTTTATTTTTCTTTATTCATTTAATTATTTTTTTCTTTATTCATTTGATTTTGTTTTTGGACTTGGAGCAACAATTTAGTAATTATTTTGTTTTTACTTTTCTGTTCTTTTCCTTTTTAAATAAGTATGTGACAGAAATTGTGTTTGGTAAATATTATTATTTTAATTTTACTTATCCCATATTTTTTTTTAATATATTGTTATAAAATTATTACCGCGTCCCACATTAAAAAAATCCGGTTATAAACTAAATTAAATTATATACAATATCTCACAATTATTATAAATATTTGAATTAAAGATAACCAAATAATTCTATTGAGACAATTGATCGGAGTTTTGATTACAGATTGGGTGGTTATAGGCAAATGTTGTTTTGGTTTTGAATTTGAGTTATATAGATGAATAATGGCGATTCAAACTTCAAATTTTTAAATACAACCCTACTATTTTTCATGTATTTTTCCTTTATAAACTACAGTAAAATATAAATACGGTTACTGTGTGGGAGTTGACCCATCTCTTTTTAAAAACATAGTAACATAAATAAATAAAAGAAATATATATATTCAGAGAACTGATGGAGCCTCACTATTATTCGCATATGATAAAATATATATACAAGCATCTTTAAAACATAATTGTGTGTTTCTTAATATTATCTGAAATAAGCTTCTTTCTTTCTTAACATAGCGTTCAGAATCAACACAAATTGAGAACATCACACATTCCAGCAAATGGGGAAAAACAGAAGAGACCTCCATGTCCTTGTGTTCAGAGTGATGACAAGCATGACCTTGCTAGATTGACTTGGAAGGTTTTTCTTTTTGCAATCACCAAGTAACTTTGTTTACCATATTCTTCAGGCCCTAGTGCAGATGTATTGTGTATCAGGACGGACGCTCAGCAACCTTCACGATCTCATGTACAGCCGAGAAGTCAAGATCGCCCAATCCTGCACTTCGGGCCCTCTTAAATGCCTACATCGAAAATTATAATTTATCTAAAGTCCAGCGTTACTCGGTATAAATATTGAACATATTTCTAATCTATTGAGCTTGTGCAAGAGGAACACCGAACCTGCAGTTACATTGTTAAAATGAATTTGGGAAGAATATCAAAATCCTAAACAAAGGAACTCCTACCCAGAAAAACCAAATTGCATATCCAAAATGCTCAACAATCCAAATTTCAAATATCAAACCACCCAAGTGTTTAGACTCTAATATTCTCTGAAACCATTAAAAGAAGTACTGTTAATTAATTGGTACTATAATAACCTTATGCTAAGGTGACCTCTAAAGTGATTCATAATTTTAATTTAAAATGACAATATCCCCCAAAAATATCAAAGCTGAATAAATTTGCAAAGCTGAACAATTGTGAATCAGAAAAAAAATTAACAATGTATAAACACTTTATTTTTTTCCTATTGAAATTTTGACTCCTGGGCATTGAGAATAAGCAATTTCTTTTCTGGGCTCCAGTTTTCATCTTTAGAAATTTTTAAGGTTTGTTTTTCTGAACTTTGTCAAAGTGGAGTTTTACCTATACAAGATAATAATTTTGGAAATTGTTAGGGAGCCTAGTTTAAAGGATCCCAAGAGTATATTGAATTTTATGTCAACCTATAAATTAAATACTACAGTTCTCACTGTGCAGATCAAAACATTCTTATTATAAGATGTAGGCAAGTTTACCAGTTCAATGTGAAGCACCTACAAATAAAATCACAAGAAGGGAAGAGTAACTATCCATGCATCCGTTGCAGCTGGAAGGAAGACTTTAGCGTGTCTTTTGTTTATTTCCCTAGCAGATGCTCAAAGCTATGCCTATTAACAACATGACTTTTGGATACTGCTATAATGAAAGAGGGGAAAGGTAAAAACAGATTTGGGGAAGAATAACCAGTACTTCAACTTGGTATTATTTTTCCTGTTCTAACAACCATGAGGTGTGTTCCTTTTTTCTTGTTCTTCAGGTAATTGGGGTGTGTTCTTTTTACCATGACCTATTAGCTGGTAGCCAGGTACAATGTCCCTAACTGCGTGCACATCTATATCATAGCATTCACAATTGATGTGTTTAAACAGATGTGAACAAACAGTTTACCTCATTGGCAGCTGCTGCTACAGGCATTGATACAACATTCTCATCTCCTAGGGCAAGGGCCAGCCTCATATCCTTCTGCTGATGTTTGAGGGGGAATGCCGGTGAATAACTGTTCTGGATCATGGTTGGTCCTTTCCCCCTGAACATTGGATTAGCAATTCCACCCAGGTCCTGCCAGAGAGAAAATACCAAACTTCAGGCCAAGACTACCGGAAGTTAAACAAGGTTACTGTATGCAAACTCACCAACACATCAAGAAGGGTTTGAGGATTCAGGCCACTCTTGTCAGCCAGTACAAGCCCTTCCGAAAACGCATTTATCATACTGCAAAGAGCAAACAATATTAAGAGTCGGCCAGCAATTTAGATTAAAAGATTGCAAAACTTTCCTCATTTTACCCAATGTAAGGGACAAAACAAAATATACACCCTTGCCTTAAAACTCTTGAACATCTTCAAAAAATTGGCGACTTTTTTGCATCATATTGTTATAAGAACAATGTCATGCATGTCATTCCAGTTATATATCAGTCAAACTTGACAGTCCCCACAAATCATGTTAAGTTAGCATACATGGCTTTTTGACGAGATTTATACCGAATTCAAGAGAAATCAAATGGGACACCTACCTGTAGGGATACGTGATTTTCTAGTTTCCAAAGCTTTTAGCTATGAAACCATCAACATATTCATACTCTTGATCTACCTAAAGGCCACATCCATTACACTAAAGCGTACTACAAACTTCCACATACTAAAAGTACAGGGAACCAAATTACCAGAGCACAAACAATTAGCTGTCTAAGTAAGCTGATAACTGAAAAAGCCGACAACTCTTGGGTTGGTACTTTTGACGTATAATTGGTTTACACTGTATGATATGATGACTTAAAAAGAATCTCAAACAATAGTTTGGACAAAACTATGGCCATGCAAAGGAAGTGACGTGACTTTCTAGTTAAAACAAACAAAGAAGAGAAAAGAGAAGTAAATTATATCTTACATTGTGATTGACGCTGTAAACTGCTAGTCATCGAGATAGGAGATAGGAGACACAAGACATGTATATCTTAGTTTTATTTTTAATTTTTGGGATAAGTTGTTTCTTAGCTAATATTATGACAGCATGCCTCAGTATGGAGCAAAAGTTTGCAAACCTGGAAAGATTTTCAACCTCAGAATAGGCTATTATGGAAACAAGGAAAAATAGTGAGGGTGAGGGTGTGGGTACTGGACACTACAAAATAGTGAAAAATGTCCTAAGAATAGGAGAGTCTAGTGTTGGACACTTCTTATGATACTTCTAGGGGTCCTGAGTCCATGTAACATAGTTTATATGACTGCTACAAGACAAGCCACGCTCATAAGATTAAAGCATTTTTAAGTGGAGAACTCTTCTACCATGATCTGTGATCAATACAAAACTGTTTAGTCAAGTTTATAGGAAGGCTAGAAGAACCAACATGCTCATTGGATGTGTAAAGTAAATGCGGTTGAAATAGGTGAGATAAGATTAGCAATCAAAAATTAGAAGTGAACACTCATGAGCCTGTAGAAGTAAGAAGAGAAGAAAATAATCTTAGGTTGTTCAAACAGATAGAAAGGAGTGCTGCATCCCGATGAAGAGATGTGCTGATAATAAGAAGAAAGTGACATGATCATACTGCAGAGAGTGAAAGGCAAAGAGAGGACATAAGATGGAGAATAATAGTAAAGAGATGACAACTTGTGCTTTAACAAACTAAACAAAGTAGAACATAACAAGATAGATGTAGCTGACTCTGTGTGATTAAGTAAAATCTTTTTCTCAGCTGAGTGTATACAAACAACAGAAACATATTAATATACAGAAGAATAGCCTCCAGCATAAATTCACCACAGTTTCATTTTTCCTTTAGGTGATACATTTACCACTCAATTTCACTTAGTATACTGTTTTCATGATCTTTAGTCAATAGATCTTGCTTGTCGTGCTTTGGAAACAAGTAAGAAAATACCTAACTGAATATAATTCCTCTCTTTTTCATTTCTTTTTTTCTTCGCAAAACTCCTTCATTACCTGCCCATAATCATGTTGACAACAAGTTTCATTCTCGCTCCATTTCCAACCTGCCCCAAGAAAAATGACTTCTTTCCCAAGACATCAAAAGCAGGAAGTGCTTCCTCGTACAAGGACTGCAATTACAAACAAGTGGACAAGACCAAAATAAGTAATATATATATATATATATATATATATATATATATATGCAGTCCATACAGAGAGCAACATACTTATATTTATTTAAAAGCTATACCAACAGATTTTTATGTTTAGACTATCCTTTAGGACAAAAAAAAAAGAAAAAGAAAATACAGTTTGGAATCGTTGGATTATGCAAGAATAACTCTACGACCTAGTCCTGCCAGTTATGGGTTACTAAGATAATTTAGACTTTTTATTTGTATGCACACACATATATTGTATAATTAAAATCTGCATAATAAAATTGTTATTTTCAAGACAATGCTATTAAGTGTCTTGCAGTTGTGCACTTCACCTTGTTAATTTACTTAGAACTTAGAAGTCATCAATAATTTGACAACTAACTTGTGGCATAAATGACTCATGATTAAGTAAGTTTATCTAAGTATATTAATACATCAACAAATTAGCCAGAAGTGGACAAGAAAAGAAATAGGAGAAAAAGGATGCACAAAAGATCCCAGAAATCATATGTTAACCAAATTACAGGTAAGATGAGCTGAAATGACTGCGCTTTATTTTTGGGACAAGAAGGGGTTTCTTCGTGAACATAATTAATTGGCTAAGCCCTCGCTCAAGGTACCTACCCTCCATAAACCCTCCCCCCAAATAAAAACTTGTTAGACTCAAACCTTACATATTGTCTAAGTAATTCTGTGCAACAACATGATTGATTAAGTTAAACTGAGAACTTACTGAAGCTTCTTACTCATAGCTAAAAGGCAATGGCACCATTCACTCGAGTCTTAAAATTATAAATACATTCATTTATGTCTGGTTGTATTTGATATACACTTACCAATGCCTAGGCTACCAATAACGCCTCACTTGTAACATTCACCTTCTACTAACTCAACATTTGTCTTAATAACTAGCAGCATAATAGAAGCCTAGGAACCACAGATGTGCGCATAGACATTACAGTTAGTGGACTTACCTTCTCCCCAGCAGCAAGGATTACTAATTGACCATCTTCAGCAGGCTTTTTGCTACCTGAAACTGGAGCTTCAAGAAAATGACCACCCTTTGATGTAATTGCCTGCAGATATCAAAAAGAACGGATGTGAAGTTAATTACAAAAGGTTCCATCTTAATCACTCATTGCTCCCTATCTCACCAGAATATGAATGTTGACTTCTTAAATCAACATAAAATTTCACTTTTACATATCCTTCAACTTTGCTCGTTCAAAGTGAATCACACGGGAACAGATAAAGGGTAAACACAATCAAACAGTATCACAAGCATGCCAAATTTAAACCTCACTAATCTTTGATGATGTATCAGCATCAACTGTTGACATGTCAATGTAACCTTTTCCACTGCACATTTGCTCAAGAACACCATCTTTATCAAAAACCGCCTAAGTAATAATCAATACAGCATTAGCATAGATAGTTTGACACCAATATTCCAACAACAAACTTGCTTTTACTAACCGAGAGAGCTGCGGCAGGATCAGATAACATTGCAATGGTATAGTTGCACTTCTTTAGTACTGCTCCAGGAGTTTCTCCGATAGAAGCGCCATGCTCCAGCAGCTCATCACACTACAAATGCAAGAAGCTGATGAAGATAACAGCGTTGTATTCACACCATGATAAGTGTATAAATTAGTAGCTCAGCATTCAAGTTCAAGGTGGATCAGCACTTCAGACGACTTTCTGTCTTAGTTAACCAGAAGTGAAGTACAAGATATGGAGGTGTATAGATAGAACTTAAATTGGTGAGGTGTCACAACTCAAACAAGCAAACATGTTATGCAAAAGACTAGTATGTTGCTATGTTAGTAGTATGACAAAAAGAAAATTTGAAAGTCCAGATATCAAAAGAGTGACCAGTGAGTATGTGCATTCTAGTGTGCGTCTTCTTGTGGGAGATACCAAAAAAGCAGGAGCCATTATTGTCGGTGTATTCAAATATAACAACCACATTCGGAATTGGAGTTAATACTAAAATAAATACTCCTTATAATGCAAGAGCTGAAAATTTCTTTATCAATTAGATAAAATTATCTATCTAGAATTAAGGGGGTCTCAGCATACAAACATGTTAAGTTTGATATTACTTGTTTTTAAAATATTTTCCACTAGGGAACTGCTTTCATGGAGCAGGATAGAATTTCAGTGTTTATGTAGAGTATTAGAAACCAGATCCAATGGCGAGATGAAGACCAACATTGTAATGTACTTAATAAAATTATACTTAAATAGTCTCAGAACTTAGTTCATTCATAAAGTTCAAGTTCCAAACAGGTAATAGATGCATATTCCAAGGAAAGAAGTAAAAAAGAAGACCTTGAATTGATAGGAGGTAATCCTGAGATGATCAAATTATGTTCTTGATCAGGTCCTCATAATACATAAGCAACTACACCTCTTATTATTCCTTTGCAAAATGAAAAAGTATGTCACAAACTTCAGTGGAATTCATCCATCTCAATTAGTCGCGAGCCACTCAAAATCATGTCATCGTCACCATCATCTGGCTTTCATTTATAATTTCCACAATCCAACTTGGGTCAAAAGTATATGTAACAGTGTTAGATTTAACACTAGACAAAATGCAACATATTTATATGGAGCAAGCCCATATATATATGAAACAAAATTTAATTTCACATAATAGCAAGAAAATGTGTTATCTGTTAAATTAAAATGTTTAGGGGTTCATTCACTTTTATGTTTCTTCTTCATATTTTTGTTTCCATGTGCTTTGGCTATTCACTTGTTTTCACTAGTGAAAATAGAAATCTAAGTAACACTGTTTGGTAACCATGTTTAAACATTATTTTTATCATATATTATAAAAATAATCTAGTGTTAAATTTTGTTGTTAAAAAGATATGATATTTGGACTTAGTTAAGTTGGGATGACTAGTTGCCAAATTGAAGAAGCAATTTTCCGAATTTTCACTTTTTTACTGCCAAAACTGGTTTTGCTTCCATTTGTTTTGAAGCAAAAACTATTTGTTAATAATGAACAGCGTTTTCTACAACTGATTCCGAAGAAGTGAAAGCATAAACAGTTTTCATAAGGACCCTTGGTTATTAGTAACATAAAATGACAACAAAAAACCTATCAATCATTGAACAATCAATATACAAAGAAACAGAATGCATATATATATATATATATATATATATATATATATATATATATATATATATATATACACACACACATATATAGACACACACACATATAAAAGGAGAGAGAGAGTAGTATACCCTAGAGAGAGTACGGTTCCAAACAGTGAGCTTAAAGCCATGGCGGAGTAAGTTCATGGCCATGGCCTTACCCATAATACCCATCCCTAAAAACCCTATTTCCTCCATTTCCTTCTTCTTTCTCCCTCCTCTTCGAATTCAATCCTTTTTCTCTCTCTCCATATATCTGCTCGATTACACTAATTTATAACCGACCAAAAAGATACTCCTATCCTATGTCCATCAATAAATAAATTAATATTAGTGCTCTTTTCCGTCACACTTCACTATGCATTTTACAAGTCAATCTGCAGACTTCAATGCAACAAAGCAAAAATGGATGGTGATATTTATTAATTTTTTTATTTTTTTATATTACTTTATTAGACCATTACTCTCATCCTTTCATATTTTACTACTGATAGCCTATATTTATTCGTAAAAAATATGTTTGTTTTTAATTTAATATTATTTAATGAGAAATTATTAATTTTTTAATATTAAATTATTATCTTTATAAAATTATTTAATAATTTAAAATAAGAAAAATTATTAATTTTAATTTTTTTTATGAAATTATATAATCTCATATAAATAGTCTTAAAATGATAAAAAATAATAATTTATAAGACTATTTAAAGAATTATTAATCTTCCATCATAGAATAAAATAATATTAAATTAATATAAATAGTCAAAAATCAAATATATTTTTTAAAAATAAACCCAACTTTTATAAATTACAAAGAATAACAAAAAAATAAAAAAATACTAGTATATCATTCTGCATTTAATTGCCTGGATTTATCGATCAGCACTGGATTGGTCGATCTATGCCACGTCAGCTTTGCTTGAAGAAACCAGTCGTTGGGCTTCCCATGGTTGTGGGAGCTGGGGCCGGAGGAGGGAGGGACTACTGTCCAAGTTGTAGCATCACATAACCCACCCAAAAACAGCCTTTAGCTGAGTTTCTTAATTAAGTAGTCTCCCTATTTTGTTTTCTAGAATAATAACAATGAAAATTTATACTCCCGCATTTCCAAAATACAATATAATATTATTATTAATTTTTAAAAGTTAAAGTCATACAATTTTAAATTCAAAATTGACATTAATTTTTTTATTTAAAAAATATTACTCATTGTAATATTTAATGAAATATCAAAATTTTGAATTTGAAAAAAAATTTAAATTAACTTTTAAAAATCAATACTGATGTTATATTTGTGCTCGCTCCAAAATTGATAAATTATCTTACGGATCAAGTCTATATAAGTTAAATAAAGAAAAGAAAAAAGAACAGTTCCCTACCCTTAGCTCTGCCCATGCATGAAATGCTCGATAAATTAGTTTTCAATCTGGAATCACCCATTCCCAAACAATGTTTTGGACAAACTAAAATTGGATACCCACAAATGGTATTATTATCCACGTAATAAATAGATAGTAAAATTGTGTAAAACATTGATAAATATCCTCAGAAATTCAAATAATGTAATTTATTATTTGAATTAATTAAATTCTAAGAGCTCGGATCGGTACATTTGATCCAAACTCTCTTGTGAAATTAATCATTCAATGAGTACATTATCTTTTATAAATCAAGCAAGCGAACCTATAAGTCCAAAATTCTTGAATGGCACCACATGAGACTAAGATAACTTAAGTGGAAAAATCATATTATGGGTGACCTTATTGCACAATTCAGAGAAAAAATTAAATCATTAAAAAAATTAGAGTTTTGAACGTAACTCCTTTCTTTTTTCACTCGTCTCCACTAGATCTATTGCAAGGAGTACCTAAAAAAACAGAAACCTTTCCTCTCTCAGCCAAGAAAATGTGAACCATTAGTCCACTAGATAGCATTTGGGAATAAAAATTAAAAATGAAAAAGGGATTTAATATATGACAAAAGAGAGGTAAAAAACATCACATATAATTATGTAAGTTATCATACAAAAACGATATCGTTTTGTATAATTGAATACATTTCATCCGGTGTTATATACAAAATAATATTTTATAATAGTGTAAAACATTATTATCACAAGGAGCACGAATATGTACAATCCTTCATTCCATGCATAGTATAGTCTAAACGCCCACACTTCAAATCCAAGCCCGATATACGCATGTAGGCAGCCACTGCACCGTCTGTTTAACCAACAATCACCTAATGGGGATAAAATTACCGTGCACTTTCTTCTCTTGAATAAACAAGTTCAAATGCTACTCTCCTTTCCAAATAGGGAATATTTAAACATTTTTCTATTGAAACTGAACTTTGATGACGATATGGAGAACTGTTATATATTTCATGAGAATTATCAAGGCAAAGATGACATACACAGTTGGTTTTCAGCTTTCAGCTTAAAACATTTTCCACAGAATACCAACGCTAGTTTTTTTTTGTGAACAAGGGCTTGCAAGATAGTTCACATTTAAGCACTCGTCAGGGTTCATAAAAATACAACAATTCCATGATCAAGCTGTCAAAGTATACTATAAGTTACATGATCAAACATAAACTACTTCCAAGTGAAGTCGTGATTTGCGACTGTTAGGTGTTAGAACTGGCATTTGCATTCCGCATTGCACGCTTAAGTTCACTCAAGAAGTCCATCTGTGAACCAGAAGAAGATCCAACACTGGCTGATTGTGACATCAACTGAAGACAATGCATAAAAAGCAATTGTTAGTAACTGCGCGCGCGCGCGCGCGTGAGAGAGAGAGAGAGAGAGAGAGAGAGAGAGAGAGACAGACAGACAGATCATAAAGAAAATTTTATTTTTCACCTGATGAGGAAGTCTGAAGTGCCCCCATGCTGATGCACTACTTGCTGAATACAATACCGGCCTTTCTGGAAAATAAACAAATTATACTAAACTGAATAAACAACACTGCCTATCATGTTGGTAACAGGGTAATATTTCAATTCAAGTACAGTTGTCATTCTAAATTCTTAGAAATGCTCTAGATAAGGCAATATTTATGAACCTTAAATCAAATGAAAATATTATTTTACAAAGGAGATTAAAGAATTATCCTATCTAGTATTATATCCAAGTTCCATCTCTTTTTCCATTTCAGCAAAGAAAACAAAGGTTCTTACTCATGAGAAGGCAGTCAAGTTCTTGAATATAAAATGCATATTCTTTATGGAATTTATGTGTCATGGGTACTACTGAAAAGAAAAACCCCATGACTTAATCAAATAGATGTTGGAGGTTTAAAATGTTCTTTTGCTCACCACCTAAATCTATTGACGGATTATTGTACTCATTCATAGCAGCTGCCCAGCCTGTGTCAGAAATAAAAAGAGGAATGGTAGTCAGAGAAAATAATTAACTAAAAAAAACAAAGGATTTTCCAGAAAAAGAGGAATCAAAAGTCATCTCAGACAGATCAATTTTTCAGTTCCACTGAAACGCATCTAGGACAGAGAACTCATTTTTTCCTTCCTCTCCCTTTCACTTGCAACAAAAACAAAATATAACTGATGTGATGATGTTATTTTTAGTACCCAAAAGAAGGGAATAAAATATAGAAACGCAATTTGAGACTTATTTTTGCCATATCAAAGAGCTCATATAAAAGCTAATGGCGGTACACAAGTTCCATAACACAAGTTTTGAGAAAAGGTAAAAATGTTTGCTGAAATGGATTGACGAGAGACTGCTTTAATAAAGCATAATTTTTTACAGAATCAGAACATAGTGATAGTGACTCAAGTGACAACCAACTCTGTACTCAAACCATTCCCAGTAATTGGGGAATCCGTAAATCTTGTTTCTCAATTCAATACAACAAAGATTAGTTGAACAATTATGACACTCAAAATTTCTCCATGTTTACTCTACAGTTCTAATATATATTCCTTAGTCAAACTTACGTGGCCTGTGTGAAAATCCCCAGGGCGACCATTCAGGGGTATGTGACCCCAAGAGGGCCAAGTCGAGGTATAAGAATTACATTTAAGGGTTTTAATTTACAGGTCCATCAAATGCTAGAGCTTTTTGTACATATGGAATAATGGTATCAATCCAATTATTAGGAATGCGCAGTGTACACAGTACGTTTGGTGCAGTTTTGTCCCAGCCACTACCGCAACCACCACTGCAGTTGCATGCTGGTGTGGTTTAGTTGTGTGGTTCCAAAAGAGAGAACAGGAGAGCTTGCACAGGTTAAAGTTTCAGGTGGAATAGGAAAGAATTTCTAATAGTTATAAATTCCAAAAAAATAATAATTAAAATTTTACCATTAAGGGATTCCTGCCATAAAAGTATAAATGTATTCTCCAATTCTTGTGAGAGACAGATTATTATTTTTTATTTTTATGGGGGGGTTGGGGGGGGGGGGGGGGGGGGAGGAGAGAGTAAGGTCTGATATTGCTAGCCGACAGTTTAGGGTCTGAGAGTGGAGTCATCGAGCAACTGAGAAAGAGACGAGTGGGAGGGGACGGGTTAGAGACAGACAGTTTTGGGGTTACTACTAAATAATTAATTTAATTGTAAGAAAAGTTACTTATATAACCAGCTGAATAACATCATTTACCGAAAATTATATGCTATTTGGTGCTGTTTTTGCACTATAAAACCACAACCATTGCTGTGGTTTTGTGGAACAGCTTTGCCAAAGGTGCTCCATTTGTTAGGAATTCCAGAGAGACGAATACCAAAAACCATTTCAAAGCACAAAGAGTATAAAGAGAAGGAAAAAGAGTAGGAATAAACTATCATGATTTATATTTTCTAGCAAGCGTTGGTAGAACAGCGTCAGTAAACAACTCTTGCACAAAAGTATCAAGCTTGTATTTGTTAACATCTCAGAATGCACCAAGTTGTCATACGTTTTGTACTTGGGTAGTAGGACTCATTTAGAGTATAAATTTTTTGCTTTTCATGCAAAACGCGTAGACCAGATATATTTTTTTGAAGAGAAGGAAAGAATACTGCCTGAGGAGGACAAAAAATCCTCATCATCGCGCATACATTGCAGTCGTAATTTAGATTCTAAAATCCAAGTCATGCTTAAGTCATCATGTTACTCTATTCATATTGCTGGTGGAAAAGAACACAAATACTGCATGAATGCTCAACTGAACATTCAACAAATAATTAACTAATACTGCAGTTGAGACTTACGGTCATTCAAAAGCTGGAAAGCTTCACTGGCACAACATCCGTGCAAAGATATCAACCTTGCATGAGAATTCTCATTCACAAGAATGCTGCTGCTGCCTGCATCCCTGTGATCTACA
Organism: Hedera helix; assembly: GCA_947179155.2. Lineage (NCBI taxonomy): Eukaryota > Viridiplantae > Streptophyta > Magnoliopsida > Apiales > Araliaceae > Hedera > Hedera helix. The sequence continues at coordinate 48,109,941 of OX359276.1, read as the reverse complement.
ATTGGAACACTTCTTGATGCAGCAACCTGATTCTTCTCTCCTTCATTTGCATAAATGCTTGAACGATCTAATCTATCTGCAGAAAAAGAGTGGAGTTTATTCAGCATAAAGATTGTTAAATCAATATAGTGATTCATAGCTGAATGCAGCACCAAGTGTCCTGCTTGCTACACCATACCACATAATAACTGCCACACACAAACACAAATTGATGCATGACAAATTTGCACGAATAAAACCACAGGGATGCAGCTTTAAGTGTTGATGAATAAATTTCCCATAGTCTCTAGACCATACTCTAGATTCTAGATAAAGTATGACCTAAATAATGGGGGAGAGAGAAGAAACAGAGAGGGGATTGGATCATTCTCAAATGGTGGAGGGTCATATTTTGATCTTACTTCCGTCTGCTTTAAACATTAGCAGATAGTTAGAATTCAGAAAGTAGAAAATATACAATTTGTAGCTATTACCACTAAACCAAATTTTTAGGGTGGTTCTTTTGCTATTCTTACAAGTTGTGTTCTGAAAGTAAAATGCCACACACTCGTCATCCAGAGCTTTCATTACAATACTCACCTATTTCCAGTTGGGTGGGACTTCTTTTCACTTTCTATCATTTCTGTTAAGGTTACAAGTTCAAGACGATCAGTTGAAATTTACTTTATAGAGTGTTGTAAATATGTATTGTATTAATTGCCACTAAATGGATATTCAAACAAGAAAATCAAACAAATCACCTAAATATCAGGTCAGCCAGCACTACTTGTAAATTGTACCACTTGTGACAGATACTGGAGATTTATGGAGGAAAGCCCATTCTTAAGCAGCATATGAATGTTAATGGATATGAAGACTGACTCTGAAGTCTAAACCAATACAGATTGGGATTCATTATTCAGCAGTGAAGAGATGTGAGAAGAGCGTCGGGTGGAAAAGGCAGCATCAATCCAAGGGGCCAGGATGGTTTAAATTTTTTCACTCTCCAGGTTTGATGAATGATGCAAAGAGATTCAAAATCGAGAAACTCTTAAAAAGGTTTCCAAATGTTAGAATGTTGAGACAATCACGTCTTCACACGCTCTGACAGATCGTTGCAGAGGGAGAGGGAGAGGGAGATATATATATATATATATATATATATATATATATATATATATAGAGAGAGAGAGAGAGAGAGAGAGAGAGAGAGTTGATGGGCAAGTGGTTGGAGAGAAATGCTGAGGAATTAGGTCAATTTGGATAAGAGCAGTGAATGGTGAAAGCAAAGAATGGAAGAAATCCCTCTGATGGTGTATCACCCATCATCCCCTCAAGTTTGGAGAGGAGGGATAGGGGTCCAGTGCAAGATGCTCCTAGCAATATGAAAATAAACAAGCCACCCAAACTGAAATAAGGCGAGTTAATGTTATCAGTTACACAACTAAGTTAAAACCAAAAGGGGTAAGGAGTGAGTTTCAATCTCAAATATCTATATGGTACAACATTACACAAGTGAAATAAATTATACAAGTTGAATGTAAACCAAATTGCATAGAGCTTTCCATCTCGTATGGTCTCTGCTATATAGAAGCTTAAATTAAAAACCTAACCCAAATAATATATAGATCTATTCACTTTTATCATCTGTGATTTCCCGTTAGGCTTTGAATCTAGAAAGAATACAGAAACAGATTAAGAATCCACTTCGAATTCGAAACTCATGCTAAGATAGTATTAAGATAAGCTCATTTTCATGCCTCCGTATGCTTCAAAGACATTACTTTTGTTATTAGAGTAACAAATAAGGATGGACTATTAGAGGAAATGAAATACAAAGTGTATGCAACTGCCAAAGGACAGCTAAAACCAGAAACAAAATCCAGAATCTAACCCAACGCACATACGTAAAAAGACAAAATGCTAATACCATTTTTCAGCTACAAGTTGAGAGAAATGATTAATGCATCCCCAGTCAAAAATAAAGAAAAGATTACAATTTGGCAACATGGGGTCGAGAATTGAATTAAATCCTTTGGTTTGGGATATCTAGATATGGTTCTGGGTTCTAATAGTTTATGAAACATTCATTTGACTGAACAAACTTGCTTCAAGTTTGACTTCATACATATATTTATGCAGTAGTACTAAGTAAGATATAAGAAAGTGTAATTACCTCCTCCAGATTTGCGCCTTCCTAGAGAGCGGTTCCTGCACGCAAGGAAAGAAGCAATCATGACCGCACTTGAAAATTAATGGAAACAAAAATCAAAAATCCAAATCAAGGTCTAATTAGAGAGAGAGAGAAGTGAGTACCTTTGATTAGGAGGAGCACAACGCTTGATGGTGGCAATGTTGGCTGTGGATGATGAATCACTGCTGCTAGGGTTTTCCAGCATTTTCTATTTCTCTCTCCACCGCCACCGCCACCGCCACCGCCACCGCACCGCCACCACTAATTTATTAGGGGTATAAATTGCTAAAATTAGATCATGGGGAGATTCTCAACTTTCTTTCTGGTTAATACTATATATTCTTGATACAGATAGACATACGTACCCTCCCACCCCCTGGAGATAGAAATTTCAACAAAGTCCCACGTCAGATTCAACCATACATACATAGCGGCTGATATTTGAAGTCTATAAATATAATTTTGAGACACAAATTTAAACATAAATTTTATTTATAGTATTACAAAATAAAATTTGACATATATTTTTGCGTTAAATCCTAATTTTTAATAGTTATTTTTGAATTTGTATTTCAAAATTTGTCCACTTGACTTATTCTTTCTGTAGAGACTTGTCAAGTAAAAGTAACACGCGACTTTCAAGAGCGTGGAAGTACTTGCCAATTATTTAGAGAGCCTCAAATCCAAAAGTATATATATATATATATATATATACTCCGTATATAGTAGTATTTTTTATTAATTCATTTTAAATATATTAAACAATTAAAATGTTATTAATTCCATTCGCAATTGATCGAATACTCTCACATTAACTATTATTAAAAAAAATAATTTTTTAAACTCATTATTTAAAAAATGTGTATCTAATTTTAAGAAAATACTTGCATATGTTGGTGTTTCTTTCATAGATTCATAATCAACTCCTATTTACATTCCAGTTTTGGGATAGTAAAGTTAACTTACTGCTTTGTTAGTTCCTTTTAAATATTAGGATTTTATTTTATCTGTCATTTATAAATTTTAAGAAATAAATAATGATTTAATTTCTCACCCCCTAAATATTGAAACACTAACGTGCATTCTTTTAAATTATTTTTATACTTAATTTAATCGATTACATAAAATACCAGTAATTATATTCCATAATTTATCTGTTGTTTCTTTCATAAGTTTTGTAATTATGTATAAAATATTAGTAATTATATGTATGTTGTTTAAAGCAGCAGCAGCCGCCTCCTAAACCGTGCAGAACATGTGAGCTTCATTCTTCTCCTAAAGACCACTATACTACTCTGCAGTAGTAGTTGAAGAATCCAGATTCTCCCTCCCTTTGCATCCCATACATTACATAACACTTTGATTGTTAAACGAATTGACCAACACAATACAATAGGAGTACAATACTCCAATACAACATGACCCTGTATTAATAACGAGGAGAACGAATCGAAAAGTCGGTTCTGAAAACCAGAGGAAAATTGCCCAAATCCATATGTAAAAGTCTCGGCTCAAAATAACATATATATATATATATATATATTCATCTGCTTTCAATATTTCATAACTCAATAAATACATTGGAATTTGGACATATGAAACATTATCACAAACCAAAGATACTGGCAAAGTACAAGGAAAAACAAAAAGAATCATGTAAGACAAAAATCTTCTGATACTCATGATATGGCCGATTAAGTCTGACCGAATGATTTGCTACTTTTTAACAACCAGAGATGACAACTTCCTCATGCTTGCGTTTCTTTGGCATCCAAATGAATTTACAGCACAAGAACCCAACGACCATTGCACTTCATCTTTTACACATTTCAGCAAGGATGCATAACACTAATATGCCAGAGGTTATGTTTCTCTTCTCCAAAAAATGGTGGGTTCCAAATGAATTGGTTTGAGGTAAGAATAATCACAGCATTTAAAAGAGCTCCTCTGAATTGAACTTGTTCCAGGCCTCCTATTTGACATAACAAAAATAATATAAGGGCAAATGCTATCGAAGAACAAATAATAAAATACATATGAAAAAAAATAAAGAAACCTTTGATAGAGCTAAGAAAGAAATGAAAGAAGACAATTTGAGAATATAAATTCAACAAAAGGTGAAAAAGTAAGAAACTTATGTGATGAACATGGCATACAATGCATGACTATCTCATATATGCATAAACTTGAGGATATGAGGATATAAGAAGCAAACTTGATAATGTACATGCACAAGTACCTTAAGCAGGTCAAACACCTTCTCAGCAATATATTTCTGTTGAAGATTAGCACCCTTTTGCTGCACCTTATCAGGATGAATGCACAAAGTTGCCTTTCTATAAACCTTTTTAACCGAGGCACCGATTATCAAATCAGTCAATGATACAGGCTGCCAACCGCATTCAGGCCAAAGCACCTGATCACCATTCAATAGCATGCAAGTTGGTTTCTCTTTAACAATTTTAAAAGTTTATTCCAAAAAAGGTTGCTTTGAAAAGATATACAAGAGACTAACACACACATATTGCAATGTTGATAACAGGGCACGCAAGTTTCCCTCTTTCCCTGCAGCCCAACGCTTGATCTCAAAATCTAATGTTTCGGCAATTCTCTGAAATAAATGCAAATCATGATCAGACAAATTAATGAAGTAACATTTGATGTCATATTAATATAAGTGAAATCCACACACAACAGTAACTAAGTACTCTCAAGAGTTATTTCTTTTTCTTTTGGGGTAGATAAAGTATCCTGAAGAACAATTGATAAGCAAATAAGTTTTAATTAATTCCTAGGGAACATTGGTCCTGGGCAAGAATTAACAGTTTTGTTATTTATCATATATGGGAATGCAAAATGATAAAGTAACAAATAAATATGTAGCACCAAACATAATTAAACCATACAAGTGCATGGTATTTTTATTCCCATGTTTTATGAACTATGACCAATATTTAAGTAGATACATATGCATTATGCACAATATCTTAATCCAAACCCCCTGCGAAGCCAGACCACAAAAAGAAGGAAACTACATTAATAATATCTCACCTTAGTTATGACATATCATCACCTCTACCCAAGATAAGAATGAAAAAATGCAAGAAAAATAATTTAAAAAAAGAGTAGCCCAAGTTAGAATACTGAACTTTGAAGTGTATATGTGCATGCGCATGTAGATAAGGAAAAAGGGTGGATAACGAAATTGATATATGAAGTTGGGATGTTGAAAAAAAATTCACATTTTTTTTATTTATATGACAAAAAAGTAATTTACATTTTTAATTTGTCTATAATTTAAAATGGAAGCAGCAGACCTGCTGTATTAATTATAAGCAGATGGACGAAGTGATGTATTATGAGATATGCTTTAATTGCTTACATGTCTCTCTTCCTGATCCCTCTGAGTTTGAAGGTCACGGCGGTTCTTTTCAGCCAGTGCTTTAGCCTGAGAATGAAAATTCAAAACTTATAAAACTACAAAGCAAAACAGCATGTGAAGTGAAGAATCTTCAAAAAAATAAAAAATAGAAAAAACTTGCAGAAAAAAACGTACCGTGCGTTCCTGAGTGCGTTGATGGCGTTCCAGTCTAGCTCTTCTTCTTTCTTCAGTTTCCCCCTCAACATCCAGGAATTCTCCAGTTGATGGAGCAGCTTTTGCAAGTAGCAAATGAGAGAGGAAGTGGCAGAAGAATATAAACACGCAAAAGTTAGGAATGAGATTGATGACATACCACCAAAAATTGAGCTAAGATCATCCACAATATTAGTGGTAGAGGATGCTCTCTTCATGTTGGATGAGACTCCGCTTTGTGACGTTTTCCTTGCCCCATCAGGCCCTCCCCTGCTCTGAAATTGCTGATCCAACAAAGGGTCCTGAAAATGGGGATCGAACATTAGGCTAATCACAAGAAAATCTACAATGGTACCTTTTAGGATAAGACAGGAGTCAGAATATATAATGCATATACTGCCTATCTTACTCACAGAAGAACTTGCCCTTGGCCTTGGTGCACTGCTTGGTCGAGAACCCATGCTGAAGAAAGATTCAAGGTCATTATCATTCTTTTCTTGGTTCGTCCTTGCTGCAGCAGTAGCAGCTGCCCTTTCTCGCGCTTCTGCAGCAGCCCTCTCTCTAGCTGCAGCAGTGACCCTATCTACGGCAGCTCGTTCTGCTCTACGCCTTGCATCTGCTTCAGCCCTAGCAACAGCAACTTTTTCCTGTGCTTCCTTTTCTCTCGCTTCTGCATTTGCCCTTTCTCTAGCTTCTGCAGCAGCCCTTTCTGCTCTATCTCTTGCCTCAGCTGCAGCCCTCTCACGGGCTTCAGCTTGTGCTCTCTGAACTGCAGCTCTCTCAGTTTTAAGGCGAGCATCAGTAGCTGCCCTTTCACAAGCTTCCTTAACTGCTCTTTCACGAGCTTCCCTAGTAGCCCTTTCCACAGCTTGTCTAGCCTTTTCCCTTTCAATCTGCCTTGCTGCCTCATTCTTGAGTCTTCTTTGTTCTCTCTCTTCCTCCTCCCGTTCTCTCTGTCGCTGCTCATGATTCAATCTCTCCTCGTTCTCCCTAAATTCCTCCTGTATTTCTTGCTCATCCTTTTCCAGCTGCACACCTTCTTTACTCCTACCCGCTTTTGCATGTTCTCTTTCTCTTACTTCCTTAGCATGCCTAAATTTTGCCTCAGCTTGATCCATAGCCTCCTTCATAGCAGCTGCAGATGCAGCAGCAGCAGAGTTGGTGTTAATGTCTTCATTAGAATGAATGTCAACATTTTCATTGACATTAATACGGTTCCTAGCCATGGCAAAATCTTCAAGTTCATCTATTGATGAAACCGTGGGATTTTTGGCTGCAGGACGGAAGAAAGGTTTAGGACTATGTGAAGATTGAGCAGAATTTGTGGAAGAAGAATAATCATTACTTTTGTTTCTTGCATTTGACATATAAAAACCTCTTTCAGACTTTACGGTGTGTCTAGGTATTGTAGGAGGGGGTCTTGAAGGTGGTGGAGCATTCGTGGGTTGTGTAAAAAGAGGAATCTCTGATACAGTGAGCCACACATCATCAGATGACTGAAAATGTTCTTCTGATCTGGGAGACATATCTGCCTGAGAATTTGTCTCATTAAGATTAGCATTTACATATGAAGGGGAAGAGGCGCTTTGACCAAATGATTTCTGAGAGTCGTTTGAAGCAGTAGGCATGTCAAAAAGGGTTTGATGAGATTCCTGATATTCATCAACAGGTATCTTCCTTTGTGATTGGCTTTCAGAATAATAATTGAAAGATGATCTCCCAAATGCTTCATTACCAGCAGAATCTTGTGCCCTACTAATGCTTGATCCTGCCCTAGAGGGGCTCCCACCATTTCCCATATTATTCTTCTGAGATGAATGTGCAGGCACAGATTTACTTAAACCATCAAGCGAATCAATATCATCAAATACTCCCCCACTTACAGATGATATATCTGGCTTTGTATTTACCGAATTACTCAGCTTACCAATATCTTCCGGAGGATCATTGGAAAACCCTGGTGATGAAACCCCAGGGGTTGAAGTTGATCGACTTGATTCTAGTACCACAAAAGGGTCATCCATCACTTTAGATGTTTGATTTGCATTACCAGTTGGTTTTGGGGTTCGTGTTTGACTTGATTCAAGATTTGGCCTGTGCAAACAGAAAATATGGAGGAAAGTTCATGAACTGGAACCCATTTATTGGCACACAGTTGCAAACAATGTGGGAAAGAGGGATTATATTATATTACAATTACGCTTCCATATAAACTTTATGGCTAAGGCAAGAACTCGTACAAAGAATGTATGTTCAAAATTAATCTGAGAATATTTTCTCAATTCTATTGCAATGCTTCAGCAAGAATGATATACAAGCCATAAAGTAACAATCTGCAAGTAACAACACATTTAAATTGCGTCCTTCACGTGTATATGTAGTCAATTCTAAATGATTCTCAGAAAACAAATTTGCATTATGTACAAATATATTAATTTTGAATTTGTCAACCAAAAAGAACTATGCAAATAAAAAATTCAACCGCAATCATACTATAAAAGTCACACAAGATGAATTAGAACACCTTATCTATAGATAAGGAGGCAATGTAAATATAATTTTACCTGCTAGTGGGACTGCCACTACCAAAACCAGGAATCCAATCATCAAAATCTCTTGAACTCTTGTTAATGTTCTCCTTGGGTTCTGCTTTCTCTACCCTACCTAAATTCCCAAGAAGATCATCGAACTGATCTCCACCACTCTGTTTCCATGATGGCGAACTAATCGAGGCAAAGACATTTTCGTCGTATGCAGGCACCGATTTGGTAGTTAATCCAGGCAAACCATCAAATATATTGTCATCGTAAACTGGGACGGACGAAGCCGAATTGAACTTGTTCTTGGACTCATTCGTAGCCGAACTCTTAAATATAGAATCGTAATCAAAGTCGTACATAGATGAGGTAGAATTATTGTTGGAGCTTGAGTACTTGGGAGGTCCACCAAATACATCACTGAATTGATGGTCGGGGAACGGAGACGATGAGGTAGTTGGTGGTCGGTCGGATCCGACGCCGGAGGATTTCATCGGAGCAGATTTGCCTTGAGGTCTAAACCCTAAATCTCTGGCAAACATACCAAAATCATCCATGGATGGCTTTTAATTGGGCAGATCTCGACAGAATTGCCCCTTACAATGAAGGTGTGGATCTGGGGAATCGGAAGGAAGAGGGAAAAGAAGTCCAAATAAAATTAATTAATTAAGGTTATGTAAATGATAATAATGTAGGTGAGTGTATAGATTACATGCATATGGATATGAATATGTGTGAGAGAGAAGAGAAAGCAAATGGATTAAGCTTTGGTTGCGGACTGCAGATTTCTAGTTCTTGATTTTCAATTTTCTTCGTTCCTTTTGCTGCTGCTGCTTCTTCTTCTTCTCCCTCTCCCTCTACCTGTTCGCTCTCTCTGTCCTTTCCATTCTTTGTACAATTTGAATGTGATTTATTTTCCTTGACTTTAGAAATTGAACTCACAACTTTTGCTAAATCTTGTTTCTGCCCCTCCTATAACAAATTTCTTCCTCCTATGGTGCATCATTTAACTTGGATGATATTTTGTACCTTTTTTATACCCGCCCCCAATATTTTAAAAATCGGCTAGTAAATCGGAGAAGATATCAAGTGGATGGATCATTGATTCAATCAGTAATCAAACTGGTGAGGTGATAAATATAAAAAAAAATTAATAATTAATATATTTTTAAAATATCTATTTTTTTATAAGGTAAAATATAGTAAAATTATATTACAATATTACTAAAAATATCTACTTTTAAAAATAAAAATATTTTTGTGCAAAAAAATACTTAGTCGAACGGTTCACTGCATCAATTAACCGGTTTTATCAGTTGAACTGGTGGTCAATCGAGTCACTACCAAACCAATTTTCTGGGCTAACTGGAGTGGTTCTGGGTTTTGACCTGTCAAACCGCCGGTCCGAGTTTTAAAACATTGCCCTCTCCTATAACAATTTTCTTTCTTTCCCTTGTTAGAGACTATTTAGTTAGATTAGGATCCCTCTATTACATTTATCTTTTAATTTCTCTCATATATTTTTAATGACACAAAATTTATTTTTAGCAACACTTTTATCAACACATGCAATTGTTTGCGACGAATATTATTGTACTGTTGCTAATTATTTGTGATTATTTTATCACTAAATATAATATATGTGTTACTAAACATATACTAATTTTTTTTAAAGGATCGATGTAATGGTGAGGATCCTAATCCATTTTAATCGGTTTATTTTTTTTTTTTGCAAGCAATACCAACACATTAGATTAACAACACATGATCAAAACGAAACAACATAGAGTTAGGGTTCAAGAGTTTATAACAACACATCTAGCTAAGGGGTGGTTCTCCCTTCATAATCAAAAGTCATAACTAAGTTGACAAAAGTATGAGGAAAAGTTGTTCTTATAACAAAGGATTGAATCTTCTTGAACACAAGCATGCATGCATGCTTCGCCAAACAATCAGTTAACCTGTTTGTTTCCCGCGCGAGGAACTGAACGCATCTAGATTTCCCACTCCCTTCTCAATAGGTTCCTGTAAGCATTAAGCAATTAAATTAGATATACATGTCAGATATATAGATGCTCATTCATTTTATGAAATTAATAATTTTAAAACTTCCTGAGCATCTGATTCCACAAGACACTTGTTTAAATCCCATGACGTCCCAAAAAAGGGAAAAACCATCAAAGATAGCCCATAATTCAGCCAACACATGCAGTGCTGACTCCAAATAACTTCCTAGAGCTAGGTACTTGCATGTTATCTAAGATTTGTAAGTATCTTTAATAACTGAAGCAACTCCTTAGGAGCATACCAAACCTGTAGCATTTTACAGGTAGTCGATCTCTTCCCTTTGAAATTATTACAGGTGCTGATGTTGGTGCTGGTGTCTTTCCGTGATCGTTGTGGGATCTCTTTCTCTTGAAATTATTCCTACTTGTTTTTCCCCTTCTGTTATCTGGACCAGAATTACCACTGAAGTGGTTATTATTTCCGAAATGGTGATTGTCACCTCTATGGTTCTCGTTCCGGTAATTATTTTCGTTATTTCTTCCTCTTGATTGGTCATTGGCTCTTGGTTGCAATATTTCATCTTCTTGTTCGACCCTTTGAACCCTATCCACCACATCTGAATATAAACAAAGTTTGTAAGAGATGAAATGTCGACAAATTTTGGGTCTCAAGCCTCGTAAGATCATGCAAGCCATTTAGGCTTCATCGTCCACCAAATGAGGCGCGAATCGAGATAACTCTGTAAACTTGGCTTCGTATTGAGAAACGGTCATGTTTTCTTGTTCTAGTTTAATAAATTTCACCTCTTTCATATGGCGGACACTTTATGAAAAATACTTTTCATAAAATAAATCCTAAAAACTCCGTCTAGGACATCTCAAGTGCTAAATGATGTGTACGTTTTATCGATTCTCACCAATGGTTTGCTTCTTCTCTTAGTATGAAGTTAGCAAATGAAACTTTCTGATCATCAGTGCAGCGCAGAATATCAAATATCTTTGTCATTTGCTTCAGTCATGCCTCTGCCTTAAGTGGGTCCGGCTTTCTGAAAAATTCGGGTGGTCCCAGCTCCTTAAACTGCTTCGCAATGACCATCCTCGAATCACCAGCATTTCCACCGGTGGGAGTTTCCCTCGCTTGATTTTGCATGAATTGTATAAAGTTTCCAAAGAAACCATCATAATTCACATGGCCACCTGTGTTATTTCCTGAAGCTTCAGGAGGATTATTTGTAGCCTCCTGACTTTCTGCGGCATAATTCATCCCTTGATTTTCAGATGCCATTCTGAAATATGGTCACAAAACAAAGGTTAGTTTAAATAAACTGACTTGTCACTTTTTGTCGCTTCATTCAAGCCAACTAGCTAAATTTAACTTAGGGTAGGACACACTAGCGAATGATTCTAATCGTCTTTCATCTCCTAGTTCTAATCCCAAATATTCATGTAAGATCATATCCCTAAGCTCTAATACCAACTGTGACACCCCCAAATTGGGCCCACACCACCTAATTTGAGTCGTCAAAATACTACAACAAAATTATTACAATACACTATTCAATAATACACAACTAAATATTCACAATTATTACTATTCTACAATACAATGAAGACTACTATAACAACTATCTCGGACCGCTACTCCATTCCCCTTTCCTCCCCGCTAGTTCTGGCTATGCTCTTATTTCCTGAACAATTGAACAAAAAGGAAAGGGTGAGCTCAAATAGCCCAGTAAGGAATATCATGACTAAGATAATGAAAAATGAATTATTCTTAGCCTTCAACAGTTGAGTTCTTAATCGAATATAATAGACAACAAGTTTTAAATCAACAACTGCAGTTGAGTTGTTAATAGAGTAATATAAACAGCAAGATTTAAATCAACAACAACAGTTAAGTTCTTAAACAAAGTTAGTGAAATAACCACTACTAAGAGAATCAAATAGATCATGATGTCTACTAGCCTATCTTTTTAAGAAAATCATCATCAACTTTTATTATCTGAAATACCACTGGTCATGATCATGCCAAACAACAGTTTTTCTTTGCCCCCGGCCAAAGAGAACATTTAACACGTGTCCTTGTCATCCGACCAAAGACACTCAACAATTATATCGCTTTTTATCATATATCGCCTTTAACCTATATCATATTTAACTTATCATCTGTGTCCCAGGCCACATATATTCATAATAACTTGATACTTGATGATTGAAATAACAACAGAGATATAAATAATGAACAGAAGAAACAAGATAAACAATAACACGAGGAGTTAATAAATTTGACTTTGTCCGGATTCAAATAATGTCCAAATTGTCAACATGATGTATAGAAAAATGCGTTCAAGTCCAAGGGTAATGTCCAAGATCCACATGGAAGAAATTCAATAGTAAAGTTTACGGTACAAGGAATTAGTCCAAAATATTCATAGTTCAAATAAATATCCACAATTCAACAGTTCAAGGTCCATAAGTTCACAATTCAAATATGAGGATGAAAATTTAATAAGAATGTTATTGTAAAAGGGTATTCGATGAAGTGCAACTATTAAGAGAATATTAATGAATTATTAATTCAAGAATTTTCACCGTTTAATAATATTAGGGTACAAATGAGATACTTTCTTACCGTAGTAAGTTTAAGTGATAGAAGATAAAAAATATAGTATCCCTTACAAATAAGAAAGAAAATGATATTCCTTTATGATAATGAAAAGAATGATACATCTTACCGTAATAAGTTTAAGAGTTAGAAAGAAAATGACATTCCTTACTTTATCTCGTGACTAAATACAACTTTTATAAGGTTGATTAACCTATATATATTTATAATTTAATTAGTAAGCAACATATACCAATTATATATATATAAAATCATCAAAGTGATTATATAGTATAAATATACTTCAAAATAGTTTTTAAAGAAAATATTTTTTTTCAAAGTAAAATATTTCAAATGAAGTTTTTCAAAATAAATCTTCTAATAGAAGAGTCTTCTAAAGGAATAGCTGTAAACTGATGTGTATGTGAGTACTTATATAACTTTTATAAAAAAAACTTACTTGAACAATACTCGTACCCTTCCAGATTTTCAACGCTTAAAATAGTTTTAATGTACTCAGAGAGACATTTATACTAAGAAATATATAGAGAGTGGAAAGAAGATTAAGTGAGAAATGTATGAAACTCCTTATGCTAAGCCACTTATTTATAGCTAGAGCCTAACCAACTTTTTCACACATACGTTACACATTTTAATCTCATCTTTTAATCTAAACTATTTATCAACCAACACACGTTTCACACTTTAATCTGCACCGTTCGTTGACTAACACGCGTTTCACGCCTACACGTGTTACACATTTACACGCGTTACACATTTATGTGTGTTACACACTTACGCGTGTTACACACTAACACGCGTTACACATTTACACATGTTACACACTTACACGCGTTACACATTTTCATATTATTTAATTGATTTAATATCCCAATTATTAAACATACAGTGTTTTTTAAATAATCAATTTGTCTAACTGTTTAATATCCGTGACTACTACTGTAATAATTATTGGCCCAATAATGCAAGATGATGTGCATTATGACAATTATTGATTCAATAATATGGAACATTGTGCAATTAATAATGTAAAATATTGTGTAATGATAATTATTGATTCAAGAATGTTTATGTAATGACAATTATTGGTTCAATAATGTAAAATACTGTGTAATGACAATTATTGATGAAATACAGTGCAATAGACACTTTACCAGTTCAATAATTTAAACATTGTGTAATACCGTGTGCTGTTATGCAATATCATGTGCTACTGTAAAATACTGTGTGCTACAGTAAAATACCGTGTTTTACAGTAAAATATCATATGGTATCATACTTTTATCACTAGATATTTTAACAGTTAAAAGTGATAATACCGTTGACCATTTTTATTTAGAAAGGCTACTGCTGTCGTTTTCTACATCCGGTAATATTTTGTTGTGGGGTTCACCCATAACTAAATATTTTGACGCCACAGAACGAATATTCCTCGACAGAACGAATACTCCTCGACAGAACGATTAAATTTTTTGCACATAACATCCTTAACTTTAATTTTTATTAATTTAACACCTTACTGTTAAGCATAAAATTATGAGAAAAAATTGAAATCTATTTATTAAAATTCGGGGTCTTACATCCTCCACTCCTAATGAAATTTCGTCCCTGAAATTTACGTACCTGACATTTCGAAGAGATCAGGATACTTAGCTCTCATTTCAGATTTCAACTCCCAAATCAGTTCCTCCGTACCTCGGTTTTTCCATAAAATCTTGACTTGAGGTATAATCTTTGAGCGTAAGATCTGCTCTTTCCTATCCAAGATCTTGACAGGTATTTCTTCATACGTTAAATCTTCCACTATCTCATCTGGCTCCAACTCAATAATGTGATTTGGGTCCTTCACATATTTACGTAACATAGATATGTGAAAAACGTTATAAATGCGGTACATGGTTGGTGGTAGAGCTAATATGTAGGCCATAGTTCCTATTCGGTCAAAGATTTCAAATGGGCCAATAAGGCGAGGATTGAGCTTTCCTCTATTTCCAAACCTTGTAATTCCTTTCCATGGGAAAACACGTAAGAATATATGATCTTTAACGTTAAAACTTTTGTCCTTTCGATGAAGATCAGCATAACTCTTTTGTCGTTCTTGTGCAGCTTGTATTCGTCGTATGTTCATTTGGATCTTTTCTGTTGTCATGCATACTAGCTCAGGTCCCAACAATTTTACTTCTCCCACCTCATTTCAACATACTGAATAGCGACACTTTCGTCCATACAAAGCTTCAAATGGAGTCATTCCTATACTTGCTTGATAACTGTTGTTGTAGGAGAATTCAATCAATGGTAAATACTTGTCCCAACTTTCTTTGAAGTCTAACACATAAAGCCTTAATAAATCTTCAAGAGTCTGAATTGTCCTTTCTGATTGTCCATCTATTTGGGGATGATAAGCAGAACTAAATCGTAGTTCGGTGCTCATAGCTTTTTGTAAACTGATCCAAAATAGTGAAGTGAATATAGGGTCCTTATCAAAAACTATGGATACTGGCATGCCATGTGTGACGCCCCCAAATCTGGGCTCATACAGCCCAAACTTGAGTCGTCAAAAGACTACAACAAAATTATTACAAGATAGAATAACGTTCAACAATACAGTGTATAATAATACACAACTAAGTCTTCACAATTATTGTCACACTATATACAACATGTGAAGACTAAAATAGCTATCACTCGGACCGTCACTCCATTCCCCTGCTAGACCCGGCTACTCTCTCATTTTCTGAAAAACAATGGAACAAAAGAAAGGGTGAGCTCAAATAGCCCAGTAAAGAATATCATGACTAAGATAATGACAAGTAAATTATCGTTAGCATTCAACAGTTGAGTTCTTGATAGAATACAATAGACTACAAGGTTTGTATCAAACACTGCAGTTAAATTCTTAAACAATGTTCAGATCAATAATAGCAGCGGAATGAACAATCTATTAGAAGAATAATGCAGACTATAGTGTCCACTCGCTTCTCTTTTTAGTAAAAATATCATCAACTTTTATCATCTGAAATACCATTAGTCAAGATAATACAAATTCACAGTTCCTGATCATAATCATGCAGATCAACAGTTCATCTTTGCACTACGGGCCAAAGACATTCAATATAACACCAACGGTCATGATTATACCAGATTCAGCCTTTGGTCATAATCATACCAAACAATAGTTCATCTTTGTACTACGGCCAAAGAGAACATTCACCGCGTGCCATAAAAGACACCGAACAGATGTATCGCCTTTAACCTATTATACCGCCTTTAACCTATCATCTGTTCAACAATTATATCGCATCTGTGCCCCCGGCCACAGATATTCACAACAACTTGAATTTGGATGATTAGAATTATATAAATGATGAACAGAAGAAACAGGATAAACAATAAGTATCAAAAGTTTACTTTGTACAGATTCAAATAATGTCCAAATTGTCAACATGATGTGGAGTGAAATTTAAAAATGATATTCAAGATCCACAGTTCAGAATAACGGTTACAGTTCAATAGAAAGGTTCACGT
Organism: Hedera helix; assembly: GCA_947179155.2. Lineage (NCBI taxonomy): Eukaryota > Viridiplantae > Streptophyta > Magnoliopsida > Apiales > Araliaceae > Hedera > Hedera helix. The sequence goes on along the minus strand of OX359276.1, from coordinate 48,093,500 downwards.
AAATAGAATGGTTCAATTGAAATGATGAAGTGCAACTATTATGGAACATATAATATTTTCAGGAATTATAGAAGCAATAGTTCCATAATAAGTTTCGATATAGGTGTATGAAAGAAAATAATATCCCTTACTGTAGCAGGTTTGATTAACAAAAGGTGAAGGAAATTAATATCCCTTACCATAGTAAGTTTGAATAATGGAAGATGAAAAAGATGGTATCCCTTATGAGTATAAAGGAAAATAATATCACTTACGGATATGAAAGAAAATGATATTATAAACGAATATGCAATAAAAGTGTCATGTGATAATTCGTGTAAACAAATTATTTCCACAAGAGACAAATAAGAAATAAATACAAAGAGTAATTCACCAAACATGCGGTAATCCGCGTAGTCAGGTTATTTTCAGAGATTAATAAGGAATGAATACGAAAGGTTATTCACCAACAGGCGATAATCCGCACCGTAAGGTTATTCCCACAATTTAATAAAAATTGAATACGAAGAGTCATTCACCAAACAGGCGATAATCCGCACCGTAAGGTTATTCTCAGATATTAATAAGGAATGAATACGAAAGGTTATTCACCAACAGGCGGTAATCCGCGCCGTAAGGTTATTCCCATAAATTAATACATGGAAATAAATGGCACGTCTTATGAGTAAGAAAGAAACGATATTATTTTCGAGAATCAAATAATGATAATCCTTTACCTTAACACGTGACTGGATATTGATTTAAATGAGGTTGATTAACTTGAACAGTACACGTACACTTATAAATCTTCATAAATACTCAAAATGACTTAAGCACACTTAGAGAAAACTTTCACAAGAAGTATTTAGAGAGAGAAAGAAAGAACAAGTAAGGAAGTTTATGAAAAATCCTTAAGTTAAGGTCTCTATTTATAGCTAAAAATCTTATCATAACCAAGATTTCCTATTTTAATCCAAACCGTTCATTTCAAGATAATGTTTAATCCATACAATTAATTTCATCTTTTAAGATAAACCATTCATTTAAATATCATCTTTTAATTTACATCATCCATTTCAAATTCTATATTATCTTTAATCTATACCATTCATTTCATCTTTTAAGATTTCTTTAATCTAAACCATTCATTTAAAGATCATCTTTTAATCTACACCATCCACTTTAAATTCTATATTATCTTTAATCTATATCATTCATTTTATATCACCTAACTTTATATTATAAACAAATAACTTTATCAATTCAATTATTCAACAATAATTCACACTTATTCATTATTATGACTAATTGTTATAAATACAGTGTAGTTGGCTTTCTGAGTTAGATATCAAGTCAATTAATTAATGAAATACAACTGTTTAAATAACACCATAATAGAGATAACAATAATGCAGAAAGTATGCAAAAGAAAGATTACGTTACTGTGTCATGACAATTATTGATTCAATAATGTGAATTATTGTGCATATGCTACTGTGACAATTATCAATTTAATAACATGAATTATTGTGCATGTGACAATAAAGTCAAATATTATACGATAACCACTTTATCAGTTTAATAATACGAAACACTGTGCAATGCCGTGTGCTACTGTGCAATACCGTATGTTACTTGTAATACCGTATATTACTATTCTTTTACCACCGGTTATTTTAACAATTAAAAGTAATAGTACCATTGACCATTTTAAAAATTGTTTATGTCATTTTCTATATTCGACAATTATTCTTTGTGGGATCCACCAATGATTGGTTCGTACGGCGCCGTCGTACGAATATTCCCCGACAGAACGAATATTCCCCGACCAAAAGAATATTGTCCGACATAATATAATTTACACATAACATCCTTAACTTTTTACTTTATCAATTTAACCACTTACTGTTTCATGAAAATATATATGAAGAAAAAATAAATTTTATATTTCATAAAATTCGGGGTCTTACAACCTCCCCTCCTTATGAAATTTCGTCCCCGAAATTGGCGTACCTGGTATATCGAAGAGGTAAGGATACTTAGAGTTCATCTCAGATTCTAGCTCCCAAGTCATTTCCTCAGTATTTTGGTTCCTCCATAAAACCTTAACTTGAGGTATAACCTTTGAGCGTAGGATCTGCTCCTTCTTATCTAGGATCTTAACAGGTACCTCCTCGTACGTTAAATCCTCTGCTATAACGTCTGGTTCTAACTCAATGACGTGGTTTGGGTCCTTCACATATTTACGTAACATAGATATGTGAAAAACGTTATGGATGCGAGACATACTTGGTGGTAGGGCTAGTCTGTAGGCTACGGTTCCTATTCGATCGAGGATTTCAAATGGGCCAATAAATCGAGGGTTGAGCTTTCCTCTCTTTCCGAATCTTGTAACCCCTTTCCATGGAGAAACACGTAAGAATACATGATCTCCGACGTTGAAACTTTCGTCTCTCCGATAAAGATCAGCATAACTCTTTTGTCGTTCTTGTGCGGTCTGTATTCGTTGTCGGATCATTTGGATCTTTTCTGTTGTCAAGCATACCAACTCGGGTCCCAACAATTTTGCTTCTCCTACCTCATTCCAACATATTGGAGAGCGGCACTTCCTTCCATACAAAGCCTCGAATGGAGCCATGCCTATGCTTGCTTGGTAACTGTTGTTGTAAGAAAATTCCACCAATGGCAAGTACTTATCCCAACTTCCTTTGAAGTCTAATACATAAAGTCTCAAAAGATCTTCGAGGGTCTGGATCGTCCTTTCCGATTGTCCGTCCGTTTAAGGATGGTATGCAGAACTAAAACGTAGTTCAGTGCCCATAGCTTTTTGTAGACTGATCCAAAAGCGTGAAGTGAATCTAGGATCTCGATCAGATACTATGGAAACTGGCATGCCATGCAATCTTACGATCTCATTTATGTACATACCGGCAAGACGTTCAAGTGAAAAGTTTTCTCGTATAGGCAAGAAATGAGCGGATTTGGTCAATCTATCTACGATGACCCAAATTGCATCTAAGCCTTGAGAAACTTCGGGAAGACCCGTCACGAAATCCATATTGATGTATTCCCACTTCCATTCGGGAACCTCAAGTGGTTGTAATGGACCCTTAGGTACTTGATGCTCTGCCTTGACACGTTGACAAGTTAGGCACATTGAGATAAATTCTGCAATCTCCCTTTTCATATTGTTCCACCAAAATGTATGTCGAAGATCTCGATACATCTTGGTACTCCTTGGGTGGATTGCAAACGGCGTGTTGTGTGCCTCCATCATGATTTTATACTTCAATTCAGGATCGTTAAGAACACAGAGTCGAGAGTTAACTCGAAGTATTCCTTTCTCGTCGATTCTTGCCTCAGGAATAGCACCTTCTTGTACTTTCTTCATCATATTCATCAACTCCGGATCAGTAGCTTGAGCAGCTTTAATTTTATCGATTAAAGCTGGTTCTACTCGTACGTGCGCAATCTTCAAGTGGGTCATTGGTGTTTTTAGCTCTATCCCCATCTTTTGCAAGTTGTACAAAATACGCTTTTGTTTTATCAGCAGTGCACTTGTACTCGCATAAGATCTTCTGCTCAAAGCGTCAGCTACAACGTTCGCCTTTCCCGGGTGATACTGGATTGTGTGGTCATAATCCTTCAACAGCTCAAGCCAACGTCGTTGTCGCATGTTGAGTTTCTTCTGGGTGAAGAAATACTTGAGACTTTTATGATCCGTATAGATATCCACTTTTTCTCCGTACAAGTAGTGTCTCCAGATCTTCAACGCGAAAACGACTGCTGCCGACTCTAAATCATGAGTAGGATAATTTTTCTCATAATTTTTCTCACCTTTCCATGTTGTATAAGGACACAGCCTATACCTTTGTCTGAAGCATCGCTAAATATGACGAATTCTCCTGATCCCGATGGTATGGTCAGAACAGGAGCTGAAACAACTCTCCTATTGAGTTCTTGGAAACTCTTCTTGCATTCCTCGCTCGATATAAGTTTTGTACTAGAACGAATGATACCGATATCTAATAATTAAACTTTTAACTCTTGGCGTTCTATGGGAGCCATTCGGTATGGGGCTTTGGAAATGGGCTTGGTACCGAGTTCAAGATCAATACAAAATTCATTTTCACGGTTTGGGGTAAGCTAGGAAGTTCTTCAAGAAAAACGTCAGGAAACTCATTAACAATGGGAATATCATTCAAGTTTGACGTATTTTTGTTCAAATCAGTAACATGAGCTAAAAAGGTTTGACATCCGTTTTTCAATAAACGAATGACTTTATGGCTAGAAATAACAGTTATAGATTTCAATGGTTTAGTTACTTGAATTTGCATGACAGGTTGATTAGGAATATGAAAACTAATAATCTTATGAAAACAATCAATTTTAGCATGATGGGTAGTCAACCAATCAATTCCTAAAATCACATCAAATTCATGCATCTCCAAAGAAATAAGGTCAACAGGTAATGTGAGGTTGTTGATTTGAACTAGGCAAGATTTATAGACAGTGGATGTGATAGATATTTCTCCTAATGGGGTTTCAACTGATAAGTCAAAGTCTAAGTTTTTCGAAGTCAAATTTAAACGTTGAGCACATATAGGTGAGATAAAAGAATGGGTAGAGCAAGTATCTAACATGGCATAAACTTCATAAGAATTTATAAATAGCTTACCGGTTATCACTTCATTCGGTTCTTGACTGTTATCGTCAAATCGAATCCCGAGTACTTCATTCGGATCTTCACGTATTTCAACCATGGGAATACCACTAAATAATTCTCTAACGAACTGTTTCTTGGATTCCTCAACTTCATCAGTAGTAACGTACCAATGATTTCTATAAGAATAGTATTTTCGATAGACTACAGTTTCCACGATGGTGACTAACTTAACCTGAATTCTTCTAAATTGTAATGCCCAAAAGTATATAAACATCATTTTTAAATAATCTTGAAAATCATAGCTGGAACACCATAAATCCCAAAGACTGATATGAAAAGTCCATATATTCTGATCTTTTGTTATCGAGCATAACCAAGTGATATGATCCTTCCAATTAGTGAGCAGATTAAAGGCAATAATTTCTGCAAGTTCATTACATCCTTTAATTGCTTCTAAGAAATGATCTAGAACGAATGCAGCAGAGCTTTCATCTTCATCCTTACTGGATAGAACACGCATAAATTTTGCCTTAGGCAAACGATTCAACTCTGAGTTTGTAGGAAGATTATTCGTCGTCTCTTGATTCGCAGGTACATTTGTTTCGGGCACTCCATTGTTAACTTCCTGATTTTTATATGCCATATTCAACTGTAGTCACAAAATAATTGTTAGTTTAAACAAACTGACTCATCTCTTCATGTTCCTACATTCAAATCGATTCGTTAGATAACAAAATCTAATTTAGGTAGGAAACACTAGTGATTAATTCTATTCATCTCTCCCTTCCTAGTTCTAACCCCAGATCTCCATTAAAGACCATATCCCTAAGCTCTGATGCCAACTGTGACGCCCCCAAATCTGGGCTCATACAGCCCAAACTTGAGTCGTCAAAAGACTACAACAAAATTATTACAAGATAGAATAACGTTCAACAATACAGTGTATAATAATACACAACTAAGTCTTCACAATTATTGTCACACTATATACAACATGTGAAGACTAAAATAGCTATCACTCGGACCGTCACTCCATTCCCCTGCTAGACCCGGCTACTCTCTCATTTTCTGAAAAACAATGGAACAAAAGAAAGGGTGAGCTCAAATAGCCCAGTAAAGAATATCATGACTAAGATAATGACAAGTAAATTATCGTTAGCATTCAACAGTTGAGTTCTTGATAGAATACAATAGACTACAAGGTTTGTATCAAACACTGCAGTTAAATTCTTAAACAATGTTCAGATCAATAATAGCAGCGGAATGAACAATCTATTAGAAGAATAATGCAGACTATAGTGTCCACTCGCTTCTCTTTTTAGTAAAAATATCATCAACTTTTATCATCTGAAATACCATTAGTCAAGATAATACAAATTCACAGTTCCTGATCATAATCATGCAGATCAACAGTTCATCTTTGCACTACGGGCCAAAGACATTCAATATAACACCAACGGTCATGATTATACCAGATTCAGCCTTTGGTCATAATCATACCAAACAATAGTTCATCTTTGCACTACGGCCAAAGAGAACATTCACCACGTGCCATAAAAGACACCGAACAGATGTATCGCCTTTAACCTATTATATCGCCTTTAACCTATCATCTGTTCAACAATTATATCGCATCTGTGCCCCCGGCCACAGATATTCACAACAACTTGAATTTGGATGATTAGAATGATATAAATGATGAACAGAAGAAACAGGATAAACAATAAGTATCAGAAGTTTACTTTGTACAGATTCAAATAATGTCCAAATTGTCAACATGATGTGGAGTGAAATTTAAAAATGATATTCAAGATCCACAGTTCAGAATAACAGTTACAGTTCAATAGAAAGGTTCACGTAAATAGAATGGTTCAATTGAAATGATGAAGTGCAACTATTATGGAACATATAATATTTTCAGGAATTATAGAAGCAATAGTTCCATAATAAGTTTCGATATAGGTGTATGAAAGAAAATAATATCCCTTACCGTAGCAGGTTTGATTAACAAAAGGTGAAGGAAATTAATATCCCTTACCATAGTAAGTTTGAATAATGGAAGATGAAAAAGATGGTATCCCTTATGAGTATAAAGGAAAATAATATCACTTACGAATATGAAAGAAAATGATATTATAAACGAATATGCAATAAAAGTGTCATGTGATAATTCGTGTAAACAAATTATTTCCACAAGAGACAAATAAGAAATAAATACAAAGAGTAATTCACCAAACATGCGGTAATCCGCGTAGTCAGGTTATTTTCAGAGATTAATAAGGAATGAATACGAAAAGTTATTCACCAACAGGCGATAATCCGCACCGTAAGGTTATTCCCACAATTTAATAAAAATTGAATACGAAGAGTCATTCACCAAACAGGCGATAATCCGCACCGTAAGGTTATTCTCAGAGATTAATAAGGAATGAATACGAAAGGTTATTCACCAACAGGCGGTAATCCGCGCTGTAAGGTTATTCCCATAAATTAATACATGAAAATAAATGGCACGTCTTATGAGTAAGAAAGAAACGATATTATTTTCGAGAATCAAATAATGATAATCCTTTACCTTAACACGTGACTGGATATTGATTTAAATGAGGTTGATTAACTTGAACAGTACACGTACACTTATAAATCTTCACAAATACTCAAAATGACTTAAGCACACTTAGAGAAAACTTTCACAAGAAGTATTTAGAGAGAGAAAGAAAGAACAAGTAAGGAAGTTTATGAAAAATCCTTAAGTTAAGGTCTCTATTTATAGCCAAAAATCTTATCATAACCAAGATTTCCTATTTTAATCCAAACCGTTCATTTCAAGATAATGTTTAATCCATACCATTCATTTCATCTTTTAAGATAAACCATTCATTTAAATATCATCTTTTAATTTACATCATCCATTTCAAATTCTATATTATCTTTAATCTATACCATTCATTTCATCTTTTAAGATTTCTTTAATCTAAACCATTCATTTAAAGATCATCTTTTAATCTACACCATCCACTTTAAATTCTATATTATCTTTAATCTATACCATTCATTTTATATCACCTAACTTTATATTATAAACAAATAACTTTATCAATTCAATTATTCAACAATAATTCACACTTATTCATTATTATGACTAATTGTTATAAATACAGTGTAGTTGGCTTTCTGAGTTAGATATCAAGTCAATTAATTAATGAAATACAACTGTTTAAATAACACCATAATAGAGATAACAATAATGCAGAAAGTATGCAAAAGAAAGATTACGTTACTGTGTCATGACAATTATTGATTCAATAATGTGAATTATTGTGCATATGCTACTGTGACAATTATCAATTTAATAACATGAATTATTGTGCATGTGACAATAAAGTCAAATATTGTATGATAACCACTTTATCAGTTTAATAATACGAAACACTGTGCAATGTCGTGTGCTACTTTGCAATACCGTATGTTACTTATAATACCGTATATTACTATTCTTTTACCACCGGTTATTTTAACAATTAAAAGTAATAGTACCATTGACCATTTTAAAAATTGTTTATGTCATTTTCTATATTCGACAATTATTCTTTGTGGGGTCCACCAATGATTGGTTCGTACGGCGCCGTTGTACGAATATTCCCAGACAGAACGAATATTCCCCGACCAAAAGAATATTGTCCGACATAATATAATTTACACATAACATCCTTAACTTTTAACTTTATCAATTTAACCACTTACTGTTTCATGAAAATATATATGAAGAAAAAATAAATTTTATATTTCATAAAATTCGGGATCTTACACCATGCATTCTCACAATCTCACTTATATACATATTAACTAGACGCTCAAGTGAATAGTTTTCTCGTATAAGTAAGAAATGAGCAGACTTGGTCAATCTATCTACAATGACCCAAATTGCATCCAAGCCTTGAGAAACTTTGGGAAGACCAGTCACAAAATTCATATTGATGAGTTCCCACTTCCATTTGGGAACCTCAAGCGGTTGTAATGGACCCTTAGGCACTTGATGCTTTGCCTTGACACGTTGACACGTCAAACACCTTGAGACAAACTTAGCGATCTCCTTTTTCATATTGCTCCACCAAAATATATGTCGAAGGTCATGATACATTTTGGTACTTCAACGATGAATTGCAAACGGCGTATTGTGTGCATCCATCATGATTTTATACTTCAATTCAGGGTCGTTAAGAACACAAAGTCGAGAGTTGACTGAAAGTATCCATTTCTCATCGATTATTGCTTTTGAAATAGCACATTCTTGTACTTTTCTCATTATATTAATAAGTTCTAGATCAGTAGCTTGAGCAACTTTGACTTTATCGATTAAAGCTGGTTCTACTCGTACGTGCACGATCCTCATCTGGGTCCCTGGTGACTTTAGTTCTATCTCTATCTTTTGTAAATCGTACAAAATGCACATTTGTGTTGTTAGTATTGCATTCGTACTCGCATATGATCTTCTACTTAATTAATGTATCAGCTACCACGTTCGCCTTTCCTAGGTGGTATTGCAGTTTCATATGGTAAGATTTCGATTTCAAAATCAATTGAAACAATTAAGTTTTATGCAATTTAAATTAATAATTTAGTATCACACAATATTAAATACGACTTTGATAACACATAAAACCTTTCTTATAATGTTTTGTCTAAACAAAAGCAAAATATAAATTACAGAAGGGATAATTTCAAATGGATTAATTAAAAATTTCTGTTCACATATGAAAATTTTAAGCAGAGATAATTACATGAAAGATAATTTCAAATGGATTAATTGAAGGGTGACTTCCATAATAATGCTTCTTTATATTCTCTATGTTGAAAATGGCCAAACGACGAAAAATAAATAAATTGGTGCGGTGCGATTTTTTCATGTGCGGTTTTGCTTAAAAATAAACCAAAATCGTAAATTCGGCTTTTCAATCCACGTAAAACAGCCACATACGCCTGAACCATTGGTGCGATTTTAATTGATGCGGTTTGTGGGGTTTTAATGCAGTTTTAAGGGTAAATCGATTTCTTGCTCAACCCTAATTGAGAGTGCTTAAAGAAAATAAATTGCACAACTTTTAGTTAATGGAAAGATCCACTATATATTTTAATAATATTGACATGACTTTAGGTAATTTAGTCATTTAACGTCACAAAAGTTATTTAGAAAAGAAAAAGAAAAAAGTGTTGCACTTTTTTAGGATCTTCTTAAAAATTTAAACCAAAAAAATAATGTGTTGAAATATTTACTAGTGTATTAATTACAAAATTTATTGTTTCAAACTTTAATATCAAATCACATTAATTTGTAAATACTCCCTCCGTTCTTCTTTACCGGCTATTTTTAGAGAAAATTTTGTTTATTTTATATGCTTTTTATGAATTTAAAAAAAGAGTTAATAACTTAATTTCTCATCTTATTAATATTACTAATCATTAGATGCTAATTAATTTATTTCTCTTTTATTTGTTTCAAGGAATTCTAAAAGGTACGTAGTAATATTAAATTTTTATATTAAATTTAATTAATGAGACAAAATATTAATTATACTTTTAAAGTATATACTTTCTCTAAAAATGTGAATTAAAAAAGAAGAGAGGACAAGGGAAATCAATTCAAAAGATATGTCGTTGTAATTTAGATCAAACTATATATGCTTAATTTCTTCTCTTTTGATTGCTTTGGTAACCAAGATGATAATTCTAATTTCTAACCCCGGCTGGCATGCATCTTAATTACTACTACTGTTAACAAATCAAATGTGGTGGTGTTAAGTATATACGTATAATTTCTACTTTGAGCTCAATAAGGCCGAAATTCTCGATCCCCGGGTCACTAGCAAATGATTTTTGTGGACTAGATCGAGCAATCCTCAAGGCGTTATATTACAATTAGTATTCATTTAGCATTTGAAAAATAATATAATGAAAAATATCAAATAGATTAGTAAAGGCAGACATTAATTAATGGGTTTGGTGTTTTAAAGAGACGAAACTTTTCTCTATTCAATTTATTGTAGTACTTAAAATTATTTTAGTAACAATTTAAGGAGACATGTTAATGTGAAAATTACAAACCCAAGGAAGGGAATTGTAGTCCAATATATATAAAAATAGAATAACAGACCAAGTTTATATCATTATAATATTTCCGCAATCCATAATCAATAGTTACTGTGTAATAATGAAAAAGTAAAAAAGAAAACAAATTAACGTGGATGGTTTCACATCGGCTCAGCGTATATCAATCCGGCCCGGTTCTTCGACTTTGAATGAATCTGTTGCTAGCTATAGCTAGATCAGATAATAATTAATGATACTAATAATACCGAATTCTATCGTACTCGATCTCTGTCCATGGCCTCGTTAATTACATGACTAGCTACCGAATGCTGCTCCAGCTCCAAGAGAAGTTGCATCTTTGCTTTGTTAGAGGGATAATAATTTTCCCAAACCAATGTTTTCTTGAGGCGGTACGTACGTAGTATGTATGTATATATGTATGTATGTGTGTGTGTGTGTGTGTGTATATATATATATATATAATTAGTTTTTAGTGGAATATCCATTAATGTTTATCTTTTTACATTATTGTTGTATATTTTTGTTGTTGTTGTGCCTTTTTGATTTATATATTAGTTGTCGTTCTTGAATTGTTAGAGTACTACAATATATTACAAGAATTAAATACATAATACTTATTTATATATACCTTTTTTATTGTTTGCTTGTGCTTATAATTTTTTATTAATTTATGCATTTTAAAAATAATAAAAAATAGACGCATAGGGTACTATATATGCCAATCTGAAATGATAATGATGATGATCCTGTGGATTATTATAAGAGATTGCTTAACTAGCCCTAGCTAGTTAGTACTTTTGCTCTTCTTCTTTCTTTTCCACTGAATTAATCCTCTAAATACTAAATGTTAACATCTTGTGCTTTCACCCGAACCATAATATTTTAGTACAAAGATATATATAAATTGTTATATCTTTTTCGTATCACAAAAAAGTTTTATTTGAAAATTTTAATGATTTATTTTTCTTTCTCAATTATCCCCAAGTATACTAAGTGTTTAGTTTAATTTAGTATGTATTGTTGGCATAAGAGTGAATTTGAGTTGTTATATTTGGGGATATTATGTTATTTTATATATATTACGTACTATTAATAAAAAGAAAGACTCTTTTTGTAGATTTTTTTTTATTTGCAAATGAGATTATTTTGCGGAAGGAATTGAGTATTAGTTTGTATACCAATTCAACAAACTTAGAGAACTAAAATGAAATTTAGTGGGGAGAATAGCATTACATCAGTAAAAATACGAAGGATGTAAATCTTAATTCCTAACATACGACTAAAATTAAGTTTTTGTGGATGCACGAGTGCGATATATATATATATATATATATATATATATATATATATATATATATATATATATATATATATATATATATATATATATATATATATATATATATATATATATATCTCCCAATGCTAGAATATCATAAACCCCAATGAGATAATATTCCTCCGGCTACATAGATTATCCCAAACTTCTTTAAGCAAGTCTAGCTCAAAGTAGATCAAATGTGATATAATATTTAACCGGTCTAATTAACGTTAAGAGTGCATGTCCAACACTGATCCTATATATCATTCCTCCCATACATGTTTTTTTCTTTAATTTGTAGTTCTTCGTTATTTTAATACCAAGCAGCATATACATTCCTGTCCATATTTGCTACTATTTTTATTTTATATTCTTAATGAAATATTTGAAAGAAAAAAAAAACAAAACCTCTTCGTTTTGGAGTATAATTGCTTCTTCTTTTTTTGTCTGGAGTTGCATCCTACTCATTACTTCATTTTTGCTTCTGATATGTAATGGTTTTGTTCTAATTTAATTTACACATCCATACATTCCTTATGGATGGGTTTCGTATGTACGTACCTTAATTATCAAATTTTCCTTTTTGCAGATCATGAAAAACAAAACAAAACATTATTTTGGTAGCTAGCTAGCTAGGTAAACGTCAATATATATAGTGCAACGCCTGCCTCCTCCTTTCTGAATAGAAACGTATATAATATCAGCTCTCAAGTCAAAGGAGCAGCAGAAGTACAACCATAACAAGCGAAGAAAGCTTGCAAGTGTAAGTATATAAACAATTTTGGTCATCTATTTTAAATGTGATGAATTCAACTCGTACTTGAGAGAGAATAGGACGTCGTGGATGCTGCTAAGAACTTCACATGCAAATTAAAGATAATTAACCGATTCCAGGAATTAAGAGCTTAATTCAGATGCACAACTTTAAGAATTCTTTCTAAATATATATATATCCCAAAAATCATAACAATATGCGGTGGTGCTAATAACTGTTTATGCGATATATATAATTTTCTTTAAACCAGTTCGATCTCGTAACAAATAGATTATATGTATATATGAACTAGCCAACATATATGCTAATGATCAACCCCAACCCACAATATACTAGCTAGCTCAGGGTAAGGATTACAAACTTTATATATATAATTCCTATAAAGGAATTAATTCCCTCCTTATTCTGTACGATTGCAACTACATTAGATCATTGGTCCATATATATATATATATATATATATATATATAGAGAGAGAGAGAGAGAGAGAGAGAGAGAGAGAGAGAGAGAGAGAGAGGAGGGAGGGAGGGGGCGAGAGAGAGAGGATGAATGAATGAAACTATATATCAAATAGATATAATTCACTAAACCCTTCCAACATATAGTGTCTATCAAGTTATTTTTAACTCTGTGAGCTAGCGTCTATATCTATCTATATTTGTATATATATAGTATCGGGAACATATTTGTTATAAAATATATATATAACACGCATTAGACCAAGTATATTCATTAAGAATTTTATAAAGTGAGGAGGTCAATGACAGTGTAGCTTCGTGTGTTCCTTTTTTCCCAAACGACATATTATATTTTAATCCTTTTTTTACTTTCTTTTTGGGGTAGTTAATTACCTAATATTATGATCGATCGCCTTAAACTTTTAAATGCATACAACACCCAATTTCAGATCGTCCTACATATGGTACACTCTATATAATCATAGAGAATTTATTTTGTTATGAAGTTCTTTTTAAAGTTTGGCTAAATAGAAAGAAAAAAGATAAATAAAATAAAAAACACTCTTAGGAAAATTAGCACGATCTGCTGCTGGTGAAGTTAATAGCACTCCTCTTAATCATATGATTGAGCTTCGTTCCTTTTTTCTTTTATTTTTATCCATAAAAGAAATTTCAATTTATTAAAAATCACACAAAACACACATGCACGTAGCAAATTCATAGGGCTACATACATAGTTCATTACATGCATATATTCAAGAGCAAAACATAAGAGAATTAATACAACAAAACCTATCAAGACCTGCAAACCAAATGCAAAAATCCACATAAAGGATCAAATTACAATCTCTAAAAACAACCTTCCCATATAATGGACTCCATCTTTAACAGAATAATTGATCACCATCATTGGCACTTCTTGACACCATCATGATCAGCACTTCTTGATCACTAGCATTACAATAGCTTCATTCTTCAATTCAGTTTGAGCGCAATTTCCAGCTCTGTAATCCCTCTGGATCTATATCGATCAAGATGGCTGCAAAGATAATTCACTATGAAATTAAATTAAGAGATCATTATCTTTTCTTAATATGTATAAGGCAGGCAGGCACGTACATATTAATTTGTCCTAAATTTTAAGTAAAGGTCTTGCAACAGTGGAGAGACAAATAAACATATATCCCCATATATCAGCGCACACAAACATATACGCGGCTAAGAAAATATACATCCCTATCAAACACACACACACACACATATACATATACATATAAATATGTGCGTTTGCAAAAATAGAAAAATATAAATCTATACCCATTTCTACAAGATAGTGTATATACTTCAAATAAGCGATATAAAAAGGGATGTCTAAGACAGTAACACAATGACTAATTAATCATAGAGAATTATAGCCAACAAACCCTAGTTAAAACTAATTAAAGAGTATATATATATATATATCATCCAACTAGCTAGTGAATAACAACTGTTGATACTTCGGAAGGTGTTTAATAATTACTCATACACTTCTTCTTAATTTTTTTAAGCCTCATAATACCAACATAAACAAATTTAAAAATAGATTAAATCAACTATATACTTATATGCAAATAAGGATATTTAAAAGGAATTCTTACGTAAGTTTGGACCTCCGGGTTCTTCCACGGAAGAAATGGTTAAACCCTCAGCATCCATGACTCCCCATCCTCTCTATCAAGTAAAAATTGATATGCATATTCAGTATTATACAAGAAAGTAAAGGCTAGAAAATATATGAAAAATTAAGTGAGTTCCATATTATTATCAAGCCTAAATATATATATTATAGAAATATATAATCCAATGAACGCCCAATTTGTTACAAAATGAAGAATCAAATAATTAAACTATATTAATTTACCCCCATTAATACTACTTCTGATGATGATGGTGGTAATGGTGATGATAAATTTGCAGGTTGTAGTTGCAAGTTTGGTTCTTGTTGTTGAGGTCCGAGAATAAGCTGCTTCTTCCCCTTGGACTTGATCTGGTCATCTGATATATGAGTCATCCCGTCTCTATTACATGTTAATTGAAAAGAATGCATCAGTCAATAATTCAACATATGTTATGCTCCTTATTGTACCTAGCTAAGCTAGCCAGGAGTTGATGAAACAAGAATCATAGTCATGAACTATAAAGTTGAATATCTATCACAAATGTGAGGTACTCTTCATAGATGCAAACATCTTTTTCAGATTAATGAGTATATATAGTGGTGTTTAAAAAATAAATAATAACAAAAAGGCATTAAATATGTTACTATTTTGTGTCTAATTAAAAATTAATGAAGAACTATATACAAAATTGAAAAGGAAAAGAAAGGATAAATCATAAAAGGATCAGTTTTTTTTTTTAAAGTTTTCATCTCATCTCATCTCATCTACTTGGGATTAGCTGAATGAAGGGTTAGGAATTCAGAGAACATCACTGACTCTATAATCTACTTGGGAACTCTCTCATTCAATTCAAGGGGTTTATGCTTTTATTCTAGCAGAATTAAATATTTCTATATATATTCATCCAGAAAAAAAGTGAGAAAAAAAAAGGTTAGACATCCAGTCTAGTGAGTAGTGACTAATCTTAAAGTTTTTGATTGGAAGTATATATAAAATTATAACTAGACATATGGTGTAGTGACCAATGCCCTGCAACCTTTAGAGTGACTACAAGCTTAATTCCATGAATTAATTTCATGTATATATAGCCTATTAGATCATTCATGATACTAGAGACACACACACTAGAGCTTATTTAAATAATCTAGCTCTTTGGGCATTCTCAATCCAGGATCAACATCATTAAAATAGGCATAGCTAAAGTTATGAATATATACACGGATGGGAGCTAGGGAAAGAAATGAAAAGAAAAACATAAGTAAATGTATAAAAATAAATTAAATTTATAAAATTTTAATATCAACAACTATAAATTTGGCCTTAGCACTAGTCCTTTTAGCGATGAAAGTTGACTCATAATAACTCAAATTAATAAAGTGGAACAATTATATCAAAATCTAATTTATCATTGGATTATATAACTCAAATTAGTAAGGAAATTAGTAAGGCATTGGATCAAATTAGCAGGAGGAGTAGTCCAATTGGGATGTCCACGAGTAGTGAGACCATGTACATTATTATTATGACATTTTTTCCGTTTTCTGGCACCCAATTTGTATCCAATGCCTTATTAATTTCCAGACTAATTTGAGCTTTTATGGATATTATCCAATGATAAATTAGATTTTGATACGGTTGCTTTACCTTACTGATTTGAATTATTTTGATTAGTAAGGCCAAATTCTTTTTCTACTTCTACCGCTAGAAGTACTAGCGGCAAAAATATTGCTGCCGCTAGTAGGTAAATTTTTTGGCCCATTTTACACTCTTAGATTTTCAGATGGACGGTGTAAGATCAATTTACTGGAATAGTACCCATAACAACCATTTGTTAATATATATATATATATATAAGCTTACTTTAAAAAATAAATTTAATGACTGTGCATCTAATTTTGAAATACTAGTTCTCTAACAATTAAGGTGTATATTTTTTCCCAAGTCCATTTATCTAAGTAATTAAGAACCACAACTATAGATCGAACGAAATAATAGAAGAATGCAACTGAAAATGTATATTAGTAGTATTATATAAGAGATTAATTGTGTGTGTATATATGTGTGTGTATACCGCCTGAAGTACTTCTTGCGTTCCCCGTCTGGAAATCCCTGATGAGGTGTGTAGATCCAGCTTCTCTCGCAAGGAATGAGCTGTGGAGGTGGAGGTGGACGTGCTGCTGATCTTCTCGGAGGCCGAGGTAAGCCTGGTGGCAGCACCTTTGGGGGCCTACCACGGCCGCGTGCTCGTGGCCGCGGCGGCGGCTGATCAAATGGAGGTGGAGGTGGTGGCAGCGGTGGCGGCGGCGGCATTAGAGAGTAGTGATCATCGAATATAGACGCAGTAGACGATGTACCTGAAGAAGCAACAACATTAACAGCAGCACATTCATCATTCATCAAACCAAAGCTCAAATTAGTGTTATTATGATGATGATGATGAAGATGAGATTGATCAGTATTGTTTTGAGGGGTGATAAGGAGATTTGGCGGCATTGAATCATTTTGGTGCTCGCTTGAAAGATTAATAGGGGAGAAGAAATTAGGGTTATGAAGATCATCAAAGGGTGATGGATGGGCCATCAAGAAATTATCAAACGCATCAAATGTTGGACATTTGAAGTCTTCTTCTTGAATGTATATATACTTTCCATTACCCATGCTATCTAGCTAGCTAGCTAGATTGCTACAATTAAGATCTATATATCTAGATATATATGATCAAACCCTAGCTAGCTACCTAGATTTGTGTGTTTAAGACGAACAAGAAGAGGAATCGAAGAAGAAGGGAAATAAAATTATAAAGGGCAAATTAAAAAATTGTTGAATTGTTAGAGAGCCTTGTCCGAATTTATAAGCATTCGACTTAACAAGACTTTCTCACTTGAAGAGAGAGACAAACAAAAACCCATACGTACGATACGTTACAATTAGAATTTGCATTCAATTTTTTGGCACTCTTCTCTTGTGAAAAGTTGAAACCAGCCTGGAAATTAATTCCTCTTTTTCTTAAAATAAAAAATGAATTCTTAAATATATATTAATTACTGGGGTCTTAAACCAACCCAATTAATAGATTACTGCCAAAACTCAACTATGGATAATCTTCTTTAAAATTGTTGAATTTAATCCATATTTAATAGCATGGCTTGCAATTAAAGCTTAAATTTATAATCATGCATGTGTATTATGTTTTAATACATTTTTTACACAAATATAAAAGTATATAAGAGAGTAAAAGCAAGTTCTCATTTTATCCCTGATGCGCCCCATATGAGTACACTATTGGATCTCTTTTTCCTAAAAATAATGGATCTTACTTAAAAAAAATTAAGGGTAAAATAGACTTTCAGCATTTTTTGTAGGACAATCTTTTTTTATAATTGGTCATCTTTGTGGGACCGATATTTTTTTAATTTTTAAATATTAATTAATTAGTAGGGCCTTATTTAAATAATAGATAACTGCCCAGAACTCAATTATTAACCTACCTTAAAAGTTAGAATCCATATTAAACTGGCTTGCAATTAAAGCTTAAATTTATAATCATTAGTTTTTAAAAAGAAAAAAGTGTGAGAGAGAGAGAGAACATTTGTCTCTATCTCATACTAATAAAGGTGTAATTAATGTTTTTTCCTTAAAATAGAGAACCCTGTAACAATACTATTAAAGTTTAAGATTTATAAAGAAATTTCATGCTATATTGAATTCAAGTCTCACAGCGATAAATTAGAATTTTGTTATACGTAACAATTTATACAATAATTTGTATAATATTTTTTTTAAAATAATAAATTTTATAAGATAATTAAAATAATAAATTTATTATTTTATAAAAGATCATTGTATAAATTATTACGTATAATAAAATTAAATAAATTAATTGTTTGAACTCATTAATTCAACAATGTTATTGATCGATCAAAGAGAATTCTTAGTACAGATATATTTATTTATTGATATGATCTCTATTAATTAATGGACATGAGTTGCCTCTCATATGTACCGTACGTTATGCACCACTTGGTCAAATTTTTGGACGACTAATTAATTAATTAAAGGCTTAATAAATCTTATCTTAGTTAGTGACGGGTCAATGCTGAAATTTCTATAACCATAAAATTAGTTCAAACAAAATGTTTGATGATCTTTACATCACTAGCTCGATCGATCCTGAACCACCTACAACTTGACTATGTGATTAAATTAATTAATTAATAGGGAATGATATTTTTATCTGTAGATTTAATTGATATTTTACATGTACTCTTCTAACATAAAAGTAAAATTTATTTTACTTTCATGCGATAAATATGTGAGCGAGTTTGTGAAAATAATCAAATATATATACATGTAAAAATAATGTTCCATTATATTAAGTGTAAAAATAATGTTCCATTATATTAAGTATTAAATATTCAACATTATGTTGATAACATATTATGAATTTATATATATAGACACACTCGCCACCAATTAAGGCCCTTAACGAAGAATAATGTAATTAGTCATGCACAATGATATTAGGACATGTTCGGTACCTACTTATAAATTGGTCAATTTAATTTATAAGTAATTAAATTAAAAAAATTGTTTAGGAACGATTTTTTTTTTTACTTTTAAGTTTAAAAAAGTGAAAATAAATAAATAAATAAGTTTTTGTTGCTTAAAAAAATGACTTATAAGTCATTTTTTTAAGTCCGTCAACCCAAATGAAATGATAGAAATGCCCTCTTTTATTTTTTTAATATTCTTTTTACTAAATGATATTTTAGTAATATTTATATTTTAGTTAACTTATAAGTCATTATTAGCCTAACACATCTATAATTATTATTTATAATTCCTAATTTATAAGTAAAAGTGATGCCGAACACTTTTACTTATAAATCTACTAAAAATTTAACTTATAAATCTATTAAAAATTTAATTGTAAGTCAAAATAAAAATCATTCTCGAACGACCCTTACACTTTTCCTTAATTAATTCATAATGATTTGGCAGTACGTACGTACTAACCTGAGGCAGAAGGTCATTTCGGCAGGCAATCATATATATGGAGTAATTCATTGTTAGTGCTACATATACTAGTTGTGTTAACTACTAAATTTTTTTACGCAATCAATTTAACTGCGCAGCTAGCTAAGTGTTAATTTTTCTACTCCTATTAATATTATACACATATATAGATCTGTTAGGATGAATATTTAATCAGGCCTGATCCAGGAACTCACACTGGGCCAGGCCTAGTATATCGTCAGCCTGGTAATCTTCCTAGTAGGCTTACAGCACGTGGGTGAAGGACGTTACAGACATACATCATAACTACCTAGCATAATGGACAGAACCGTTACACAGGTGACCGTTATTCAGGTACATAGTATAAATTCCCAGTTGATAATGGGAAGAAGGGTAACGCACATTTTGGTAATACTAGATACTCAGACCTCCATTGTTGATCATTCCTATACCTTCACTAACACTCACACCGGAAGAGTCCACCAACGGCCCAAGCCGTTCGGACTTTTGTGCAGGTATACTCACCGGACGGCCAGCAGGACTGCCCGACAGAATTAGGCGTCAACATTGGCGCTAGAAGGAGGGCTTTGAGTAAAATTTTCATCAACTGTCATTAACATGGAAACATCACAGTCGTATAGTCATCCACGGCGACCACCTCCCCCTCGGTCTCACCAGGAGACGGCGGCAGATAAAGACCGCCGCCTCCAGATAATCCTCGACAAGAAAAAAGGCTCTGGACCTCCAGCAGAAGGAGCTTGATAAACAGTATGAGGAGTTAACCGAGGCGGGTAATGAACTTTTGAGCCAGAGAGGCTCGGCCTCCCGCTCAACCCGCTATACCAGACGGGATGATAGTCATACTGAACTCCGAGGGGAAGGAAACCGAAACCGCGGGAAGGAACTGGCTCGATCCAAGTCGATTTGGACAGCAGATTTGAGAAAACGAGTCAGATCGCCGATGAGGAAAGATCGGGAAGACCGACATAGTCATGCGAGCCACACTGGCGAATCTTCCCTCAACAAGGCTTCGGATAAATATTATGGGTCTAAAAAGGCCCGATTCTCACCATTCTCGAAGGATCTGGAAGAAGCCAAGATCGATCGATCCCGAAAAGTCCCTACTTTGGAGATGTACGACGGGACGGGAGATCCCCATGATCATACTTATTCCTTCGAGCAGGCCATGCACTTTCATGGTCACGATGCAGTGGCGATGTGCCATTTGTTTTTATCCACTCTGAAGAAAACTGCCAGAGAATGGGTCATTTCCCTTCCCTCCGGATCAATCAAATCATGGGAAGAGCTACAAGAACAATTCCACAACCGCTTCGGGAGCAACAAGCGACGAGCCCGAATGATGACATCCCTCCTACAAGTAAAACAGAGGCCGAATGAAACTCTTCGGCAGTATGTCAAAAGATTTAGAGAGGCTGTGTCAGAAATCAACGGGATTGACCCGAAGCAGGTAATCCAGTTTTTAACCATGGGTTTAAATGTTGATAAATTCAGCAGGTTAATTGAGGAGCTTATCTCAAAGTCTCCCGAGACTTTATCGGAGACTTATGAGAAGGTGGACAAGTTTGTAGAGTTGGAAGAGGCTCTCGCCAATCTTCGGGGATCCTCGAAAAACACCGGTGATTTTCACCAGAGAGACCCCGGAGGCGTTAGTGCCGAAAAGAAATCCAACGGCAATGGTAAAAAGGGGAATGAACGAAGAGATTCCAACAAGGATAGGCAACAAAAGAACGATCCCCCGAGGGATCGAAGAGGTGCCGACAAAGATTATACACCCCTGAACACCAGCAAGAGCAATATTGTAAAGGCGATAAAAAATAAACCCTTCTATGAGAAGCCCCCGAAGATTCGGGTTTTTGCAAGACAAAAGGAAGGAGATCGGTACTGCACTTACCATGAAGCCAAAGGGCATGATACTGAGGAGTGCTACCATCTAAAAGACTTCCTCGAGAAACAGGTACGGAGTGGCAACCTGGACTGTTATGTCGCCGATTCCTACCGACCATCGACGTTTGATCGCCTCGAGCCACCTCCACCCATTACTGAAGCAAGAGGTGTGGTGGACGTTATCTCTAGAGGCTCAATCTCCGCTCTGTCCAACCGCAAGAGAAAAGCTTTCGGCAGAGAAGTCCATCAAGTGTCTGGGAAACCACATAACACCAAAACCGACCCCATCACTTTCTCCGATGATGATTACCCATCAGGGATGGTTACTCCCCATCAGGATGCACTGGTCATAACCGCTCAGGTTGGAACTATGGATATGAAAAGGATGCTTATGGATAATGGGAGTTCAGTCGACGTACTCTATAGCCAAGCATACAATCGGCTGGACTTGGGGGGAAGGAAGCTGGAGATCTGCAATGAGTCCCCTTTATATGGGTTCGGGAATAACCCAGTTCGTATAGCGGGAACGATCGAGTTGCCTGTGATCTTCGGGACTGCCCCGAAACAAGCTTCCATCATGGTTCGCTTCTATGTCGTCCAAGTGGAAAACAACTACAATGTCATCTTGGGAAGAACCACTCTATCGGCATTGAAAGCAATTACCTCCATCCCACATTTAAAAATGAAATTTCCAACCAAAAATGGGATCGGGGAATCTGTAGGAGATCAGGATCTTTCCCGAAGATGTTATTTGCAAACCATACAAACATCCTCTACCAGTGATAACAAACAGAAAGCTACAATGAAGATCGAGCTTGAACCTTTCACTGAGGGATGTACTGAACCATTAGCAACATCAGCCGAAGATACGGTTGAGGTGCCACTGTTTCAAAATGACGATCAGAAAACTGTACAGATTGGCACAAACCTTCAAGATGAAACAAAAACTCGGTTGGTCGCGCTTCTTCGGGAATATGCCGACATCTTTGCATGGGTCCCAGCCGATGTGCCTGGCATTGACAAAACTGTAGCCGTACATCAGCTGAGCGTTAACCCGAACTCCAAACCCGTAAAGCAGAAACGGAGGAACATAGCTCCTGAGAGGCAACAGGTAATTGATAATGAAATTGATAAACTCTTGGCTGCTGACTTCATCTTTGAAATCAATTA
This sequence comes from Hedera helix, assembly GCA_947179155.2. Taxonomy (NCBI): domain Eukaryota; kingdom Viridiplantae; phylum Streptophyta; class Magnoliopsida; order Apiales; family Araliaceae; genus Hedera; species Hedera helix. The sequence continues at coordinate 48,070,441 of OX359276.1, read as the reverse complement.
CCCAGAATGGCTTGCCAATGTGGTGTTGGTCAAAAAACATAATGGGAAGTGGAGGATGTGCGTGGATTACACAGATCTCAACAAAGCATGTCCGAAAGACTACTACCCTCTCCCGAGCATAGACCAATTGATCGATTCTACCTCGGGGCATACCATAATGAGCTTCTTAGATGCTTTCTCGGGGTATAATCAAATAGCCATGCTCGAAAGCGATATACCGAAGACGGCTTTCATCACTCATCGAGCCATATATGCCTACAAGGTCATGTCCTTCGGGTTAATTAATGCAGGGGCTACTTATCAGAGGATGATGAACAAGGTGTTCAGTAGCCAGATCGGGAGAAACATGGAAGTCTATGTTGATGACATGATCGTTCGGAGCATGAAGGAAGATAATCACTTGTCCGATCTAAAAGAATGCTTCGAGAATGTTAGAACGAACAACATGAGACTAAACCCAACTAAATGCACATTTGGCCTCGGGTCAGACAAATTTTTGGGGTATATGGTTAGCCGAAGAGGGATTGAGGCAAATCCAGAAAAGATATCGACTATCCTTGAGATGCAACCGCCGAAGAACTTCAAAAAAATTCAACGGTTGACTGGGAGGCTGGCAGCTCTTAGGAGGTTTGTGGCACGTCTAGCCGAGAAATGTCTCCCATTCTTCGGGACTTTGAAGGGAGCCCAGAATCAGAAAACTTTTCAATGGACCGACGATTGCCAGAAGGCTTTTGAACAAATTAAGAAATATATCTCTTCACCTCCGATTCTGAGTAAAGCACTGCCTGAGGAGGATCTACAAATATATTTATCTGCCTCATCCCTGGCAGTTGGGTCAACTTTGATAAGAGAAGATTCATAAGGACAAAAACCAGTCTATTACGTAAGCCATGCTCTTCGGGATGCTGAAACAAGGTACCCAAATTTAGAGAAGTTGGCTTACGCACTGGTTATCTCCAGTCAGAAATTGAGGCATTACTTCCAGGGGCGGACTATTATCGTTCTCACTGACCAGCCGTTACGGAAAGTCCTTTACAGACCAGAATCCTCGGGAAGGTTGGCAGCATGGGCTATCGAGCTAAACCAGTTTAATATTGAATTCCATCCTCGGACGGCTATCAAAGCTCAGGCTCTCATCGATTTTATAATCGAATGTTCATTCCCCGAGGATACCAAAGAGAAAGAATCTGAATCCGAGGAAGTGACAATAACAACCGAGGAGACTGCATGGATTTTATAAGTCGATGAATCCTCTACCGGGACAAGGAGCGGTGCTGGGGTAATCCTCACTTCTCCGGAAGGTTTCAAAGTACAGCAATCAATCCGGTTTGGGTTCATGGCCACTAACAACATAGCCGAATACGAAGCATTAGCGGCAGGATTAAAATTGGCCCGAAGTCTGGAAGTAAAAAGCTTAACAATTTACAGCGATTCCCAACTGGTTGTGAAGCAGGTGCTGGGGGAATATGAAGCCAGGGAAGTTCATCTGCAAGCCTATCTCCATCTGGTTCGGTCATTGTTGACATTTTTCCCGAAATATCAGATATTAGGCGTGGTCAGATCAGAAAACACCATGGCCGATGCTCTTTCCAAATTGGCGACCACCGATCAAGGGGAGTTAGATGGAGCAGTATACTTAGAAAATCTTCAACACCCGAGCACCCTTGTTCAGACAGTAATGGATATTGAACAGGGGGATTCGTGGATGACCCCCATCTTCAAGTTTCTTTTGACTGGTGAATTGCCCGAAGATAAGTCTCTGGCCCGAAGAATAAAGTACAAATCCACCAAATATTGTATCCACAATGACCATCTATACCGAAGATCTTATTCTTCCCCACTGCTCCGATGTCTCGATCCTAAGGAATCTAATTATGCTCTTCGGGAAGTTCATGAAGGTATCTACGGTGACCATGTGGGAGCAAAGGCACTGGCTCATAAAATTTTGCGCCAAGGATATTTTTGGCCGACAATGCTTGAAGATGCCAAAGACTTCGTCAAAAAATGTCATAAGTGTCAGATATTTGCATCTGTACCACACCAACCTCCCGAGGAGTTATCTCCGATACTCTCTCCGATCCCCTTTTCTATATGGGGAATAGACATATTGGGCCCTCTTCCACAGGGTAAAGGACAAGTGAAATTTGTGATCGTCGCCATCGATTATTTCACCAAGTGGGTAGAAGCCAAACCACTTGCCAAAATCACCGAACATACATGTCTACAATTCTTTAAAGAACAAGTAGTCTACCGGTTCAGTATTCCGATGATCTTAGTTTCTAACAACGGACTTCAGTTTGTTGGTAAAACTTTTGAAGGGTTCTTATCAGAACTTAATATCCAGCATCGTCAGACTTCAGTAGCCCATCCACAAGCAAATGGTCAAGTAGAAGTTACAAACAGGACACTTCTTCATGGCATTAAAAGAAGATTGGAAGAGGCGAAGGGTGCCTGGCCCGAGGAGCTTTTGCATGTTCTTTGGGCCTACCGAACAACCCCTCGGACTACTACTGGGGAGACGCCTTTTAAGATGGCCTATGGTTCCAAAGCCCTGATACCTATTGAGATCGGAGTACCTTCTCCGAGAGTCTTAAACTTTGATGAAATCCTCAATAGCGAAGGTCTTCGGTTAAACCTCGACTTATTGGAAGAGGAACGTGATTCAGCAGTCCTCAGATTGGCTGTTTATCAACAACGAACTGCTTGGCACTTCAACAAAAATGTAAAAAGAAGGTTATTCAATGTAAGCGATCTAGTTCTTCGACAAGCCGAGGCATCAACTTCTCGGGAAACTGGTAAACTGATGCCAACATGGGAAGGACCATACTTAGTGATCGAAGTGTTGAAGGCCGGAACTTACAAGCTTCAGGGCATGGATGGAAAAAATATTCCAAATACTTGGCATGCTGTTCGGCTTCGTAGGTATTATCAGTAACATATAATTTTGTACTTAGTCAAATTTTGAGGCTATCATTGAAGCCGATAGAATTTTGTACTTAGTCAAATTTTGAGGCTATCTTTTTAGCCGACCACATGTTATCTTTTCGATATTAATGAGAATATTTTTTATCATCTGGTCTTTGTATTACTGTTTTGATACACACTTTAAATTTAATCTGTTAGCCTCATCGGATCTACATTCGATCAGGCTAGTGGAGGGTGAAGCAGTATAAGTGAACAGTTGTACATACAGATGATAGAATAAAACTCATGAGAAAAGATAAGTCATAATCGTTCAATTCATAAATGTTGAAAGGTTTACAAAAAAAAAAAATATATAGCAAAAACTTTACAAATCAGTCCTCGGGAAATACAATTCCCAGCTGATCGGGATCATGACCCTTCTCCTTGGCAAGCTCCCGAGCGTATTCGAACCCGTCGCTGAATTCATTCACAATAGATGATAAGATATCGGCCTGAAATTGATCCGAAGCCTTATATTCATCTATCACCTTCTGTTTAAGCTCTGGAATCAGGACACTCGGGGAGGCGGAGGCAATCGGTCCTCTTAACCAATCGGCTTCTTTAGCACCCCAGCCTTCGATGATCAGTTCCACATTGTCTTTAAGATTCTTCATCTGATCAGTCTGAAGTTGGATGATATTTTCCGATTGGGTCAAGAGAATCTTCTGACTTTGGAGTTGGGCCTCGAGCTCGTTCTTGTTATTTTCCAGCTGGATCTTCTTGAGCTCTTTGGCCTGCACCAAATCCATAGCATGGACATTCGCCTTCTCCAGATCGATCACCCGGGCTGTCAGGCGATCGATCTCCTTGTCTTTCTCAAGACGAGCCTCCCGGACCGATTCATACTCCTGTTTCATAATCTGGAAGGAGTCATGTATGGCCTTAAGCTGGTCTTTGGTCTTCTGATGGTTCTTCAGAGCCTCAGCATGCCCTTTGCTGCTCTCCTCGGCTCTTCTCTCCAGAACCTTCTGCTCATCAGAAACCCTAAGGAGAATTGCATTTCCCTGAAAAGAAATGGTTGAATGATGAATGAGTCAGAAAATTAACCAATTCGAAGAAGAAAATTTTAAGGCAGATCCTTACCTTGGCATGGCAGGAGAACAGCATCTCCATAAGCGTCTTCAGATCGGCCCCCTCGGTACCATCTTCGGCAAACGGGATCATCGAGGTACCCAAGGCCTGCATATTGATCCCCTCCTCGGGTCTTGAATCCCCGGTCGGCATTGGGGGATCCATCGGTCCGCCTTGGGTGCTGGGAGGCTCTTGACCTTCAGCAGGTCTTTTCCCTTTATTCTGAGGAGGGGGAGCAAGGCATTCCTCTGACTGCCTGGCGACGCTTCGCTCGGCGGGAGGAATGGATGAACTTCCTTGAGGAGCAGCAGTTTGCTGGGTTCTTGCCTCCAGGACTGACGTTAGAACCAGCCTTCTCCTTTTTATTTTTGGTCTGCCGGCCCCCGAGTCTTTGGCAGCAGTCTTCTCTCCTTCGGTGGGCTTGATAATATCACCCACCTGAGAAGATCCCGTGGCCATCTCGGGATTGGCAGCGGCCTTGGTGGAGTCCTTGGGCTTTGCAGCCCTCGTGCTTTGGCTCGCCTTCAGCTTATCGGCGGCACTCATCCTCACCCTCGGGACTTTAGCTGCTTCTATTATGGCTTCATTATCGGGATACTTTCCTTGGTCGGCCACTGCAAGGCAATCAGAACAACAGAATGAGTATATCAAAAAATGTTCAGAATAAAGGAGCAAGCATGACAGAGAACTTACAACCGAAAGAATACAACCAGTCTTGGTCGTTAAGGAGATTCCGATCCCACTTCACAGATGGTCTCTTGGAATATAAGACCTCAAACTCTTCTAGCCTTGCCCGAGAGATTTTCTTTGGATTTAGCTGGTATTTGTTCGGGTCTGACCAAGGTCCGACCATCTCAGTGTCCGGCCCCTTAATGAAAAACCAATCCACGTGCCACCCTTTATTACTCGAGGGGGTCTCCATAAGGGTATCCCTTCCAGGGTTCTTCATCACCGTGAAAAACCCTTTTTCTTTATTATTCAGAGAAACAGAAGGCAATGAAACTGTTTATATGAATGAAAGAATTGGGGGATAGTTGGTTCAAACTGAGCCCCGTCGTATGAAGTAATTCCTGTAAGACCCCGAATTTTATGAAATACAAAATTTAATTTTTCTTCATATATATATATTTTTTTGAAACAGTAAGTGGTTAAATTAACAAAATTGAAAGTTAAGGATGTTATGTGCAAATTTTATTTTGTCGGACAATATTCGCTTTGTCGGGGAATATTCGTTTGGTCGGGGAATATTCGTGCCGTACGACGGCGCCGAAATAATAAATTATTGGTGGACCCCACAACGGAATATTTGTCGGATATAGAAAACGACAGAAGTAACCTTTTTAAATAAAAATAGTCAACGGAACTGTTAAAATACCGGTGATAAAAGAATAGTAGCATACGGTAGTTTATGGTATTTTCTGTAGCACACGGTACTCTACAGTAACACACGGTATTGCATAGTGTCTCATATTATTGGTCTGATAATTGACACCGTAACTGTTACGCATCATTTCATCGATAATTGTCACTGCATAATATTTTATATTATCAATTCAATAATTGTTGTTACACAGTATTTTGCATTATTGATTTAATAATTGTCATTACACTGTATTTTATATCATTGAGTCAATAATTGTTGTTGCACTGTTTTTAAAATTATTGAACCTAATAATTGTCACAGTAACATATGCACAGTAATTCACATTATTGAATCAATAATTGTCATTACACAGTAACGTATGCTTTATTTTACATTATTGTTATCTCTATTATGATGTTATTTAAACAGTTGTATTTCATTAATTTATTGACTTGATATCTAAGAGCTAACTATACTGTATTTATAACAATTAGTCATAATAATTGAATTGATAAAGTTATTTGTTTATAATATAAAGTTAGGTGATTATTAGGTGATATGAAATGAATGGTGTAGATTAAAGTGTGAATTATTGTTGAATAATTGAATTGATTTGTTTATAATATAAAGTTAGGTGATTATTAGGTGATATGAAATGAATGGTGTAGATTAAAGTGTGAATTATTGTTGAATAATTAAATTGATTTGTTTATAATATAAAGTTAGGTGATTATTAGGTGATATGAAATGAATGGTGTAGATTAAAGATAATATAATATTTGAAATGGATGGTGTAGATTAAAAGATGATCTTTAAATGAATGGTTTAGATTAAATGAATGATAAGATTTTTGGCTATAAATAGAAGCCTTAACTTAAGGATTTTTCATAAACTTCCTTATTTGTTCTTTCTTTCTCTCTCTAAATACTTCTTGTGAAAGTTCTCTCTAAGTGTGCTTAAGTCATCTTGAGTATTTGTGAAGATCTATAAGTATACGTGTACTGTTCAAGTTAATCAACCTCATTTAAATCAATATCCAGTCACGTGTTGAGGTAAGGGATACCATCTTTTTCATCTTCCATTATTCAAACATACTATGGTAAGGGATTATCATTATTTGATTCTCGATAATAATATTGTTTCTTCCTTACTCATAAGACGTGCCTTTTATTTCCATGTATTAAATTGTGGGAATAACCTTACGGAGCGGATTGCCGCCTGTTGGTGAATAACCTTTCGTATTCATTCATTATTAATCTCTGAGAATAACCTTACGGAGCGGATTGCCGCCTGTTTGGTGAATAACTCTTTGTACTCAAATTCTATTAAATTGTGGGAATAACCTTACGGAGCGGATTGCCGCCTGTTGGTGAATAACCCTTTGTATTAATTTCCTTCACCTTTTGTTAATCAAACCTGCTACGGTAAGGGATATTATTTTCTTTCATACTCCTAAATCGAAATTTATTATGGAACTATTGCTTCTATAATTCCTGAAAATATTATATGTTCCATAATAGTTGAACTTCATTATTTCAACTGAACCTTTCTATTTACGTGAACCTTTCTATTGAATTGTAACCGTTATTCTGAACTGTGGATCTTGAATATCATTTTTAAATTTCACTCCACATCATGTTGACAATTTGGACATTATTTGAATCTGTACAAAGTAAACTTCCGATACTTATTGTTATCCTATTTCTTCTGTTCATCATTTATATCATTCTAATCATCCAAAAATCAAGCTGTTGTGAATATCTGTGGCCGGGGGCACAGATGTGATATATTTGTTGAACAGATGATAGGTTAAAGGCGATATAATAGGTTAAAGGCGATACATCTGTTCGGTGTCTTTTATGGCACGTGGTGAATGTTCTCTTTGGCCCGTAGTGCAAAGATGAACTGTTGTTTGGTATGATTATGACCAAAGGCTGAATCTGGTATAATCATGACCGCTGGTGCTATATTGAATATCTTTGGCCCGTAGTGCAAAGATGAACTGTTGTTTGGTATGATTATGACCAAAGGCTGAATCTGGTATAATCATGACCGTTGGTGCTATATTGAATATCTTTGGCCCGTAGTGCAAAGATGAACTGTTGATGTGTATGATTATGATCAGGAACTGTGAATTTATATTATCATGACTAATGGTATTTCAGATGATAAAAGTTGATGATGTTTTTACGAAAAAGAGAAGCGAGTGGACATTATAGTCTGCATTATTATTCTAATAGATTGCTCATTCCGCTGCTATTATTGATCTGAACATTGTTTAAGAATTTAACTACAGTTTTTGATATAAACCTTGTAGTCTATTGTATTCTATCAAGAACTCAACTGTTGAAGGCTAATGATAATTTATTCGTCATTATCTTAGTCATGATATTTCTTACTGGGCTATTTGAGCTCACCCTTTCTTTTGTTCCATTGTTTTTCAACAGGAGATGAAAACATAACAGGGTCTAGCCGGGGAATGGAGTGAGGGTCCGAGGAATAGTTATCATAGTCTTCACGTTTTGTAAAATAGTGTGGCAATAATAGTGAAGACTTAGTTGTGTATTATTATACACTGTATTGTTGTACGTTGTGCTTTGTTGTAATAATTTTGTTGTAGTCTTTTGACGACTCAAGTTTGGGCTGTGTGGGCCCAGATTTGGGGGCGTCACAGTTGGCATCAGAGCTTAGGGATATGGTCTTTAATGGAGATCTGGGGTAGAACTAGGAGGGGAGAGACGAATAGAATCAGTCACTAGTGTGTCCTACCTAAAATAGATTTTATTATCTAATGAGTCGATTTGAATGTAGGAACATGAAGTGATGAGTCAGTTTATTTGAACTAACATTTATTTTGTGACCACAGTTTAGTATGGCATCTGGAAATCAAGAGGTTAACTATGGAATGCCTGAAGCAAATGTAGCCGAGAATCAAGAGGCCCCAAACAATCCTCCTGCCAACTCAGGAAATAATGTTCCTGATAACATGATGAACGATGGATTCTTTAGGAATTTCATGCAGTTCATACAGAATCAAGGAAGAGGAAATCCAGTCAATAATAACGGTAGAAACGCTGGCAATTTGAGGATGATCACTGTTAAGCAATTTAAAGAATTAGGACCACCTGAATTCCACGGGAAGCCTGACCCACTCAAAGCGAAGGCATGGCTAAAGCAGACGACAAAAATACTTGATGTCTTACAATGCGCTGATGATCAGAAGGTGCCATTTGCCACTTTTATGTTACGAGGTGAGGCGGACCATTGGTGGGAAGCGGTAAAACGTATCCAACCTTCAGCACTCGAAATGTCTTGGACAGAATTCGAAGAACTGTTTAACGAGAAGTATTTCCCAGAAAGCATCCGCCATATGAAAGAGGTGGAATTCATTAAGCTGGAGCAGGGAAACATGACAGTCTCCCAATATGAAGCCAAGTTTGCCGAGTTATCTCGCTTTGCCACCCATCTTGTGGATGACGAAGCACGAATGAGTCGGATATTCCTAAGAGGTTTGAGATTCAAAATTCGTCAACAACTTAGCTCTCATAAATTTAGTTTGTATTCAGATGTTGTAGATAGGGCTCAAAGGGTGGAGCAAACAGATGAAACATTGCAGCCAAGAGTTAATGATCAGCATAGAGAAAGGAGTGACAACAACCACAGGAACGAGAACCATCGAGGAGGTAACCAACACTTCGGTGGTAATTACATACCAAATAACAGAAGAGGAGAATCTAGTGGGAACAATTTCAAAAGAAAGAGATTCCATAATAATTATGGAAGGGCACCAGCACCAGTACCAACACCAGCACCGACCCCAGTTTCAAGGGGAGAAGATCGACCACCAGTGAGATGCTATAGGTGTGGTCAGGAAGGTCACATCAGCCCAAACTGTACACTGCAGTCCAAAAAGTGCTACAGTTGTGGGAAAGAGGGTCATCTTGCGCGGTTTTGTCCTGCCACAAAATCAAGTCCAGCTGCAATGATGATACCAAAAGCTAGCGCGGATAAAGGAAAATCTGTAGTTCAAGGGAGAGCTTTTGTTGTGACATCCCAAATGGCACGAAACTCGAACGAGGTGATAACCGGTAAGCTATTCATAAATTCTCGTGAAGTCTACGCTTTGTTAGATACTGGCTCTACCCATTCTTTTATCTCACCTGCATGTGCTCAGCGTTTAAACTTAACTCCTGAAAATTTGGACTTTGACTTATCAGTTGAAACCCCATTAGGAGAAATGACCATTACATCTACTGTCTATAAATCTTGCCTAGTTCAAATCAACAACCTCACATTACCTGTTGACCTTATTTCTTTGGAGATGCATGAATTTGATGTGATTTTAGGAATTGATTGGTTGACTACCCATCATGCTAAAATTGATTGTTTTCATAAGATTATTAGTTTTCATATTCCTAATCAACCTGTCATGCAAATTCAAGCAACTAAACCATTGAAATCTATAACTGTTATTTCTAGCCATAAAGCCATTCGTTTATTGAAAAACGGATGTCAAGCCTTTTTAGCTCATGTCACTGATTTGAACAAAAATACGTCAAACTTGAATGATATTCCCATTGTTAATGAGTTTCCTGACGTTTTTCCTGAAGAACTTCCTGGCTTACCCCCAAACCGTGAAATTGATTTTTATATTGATCTTGAACCCGGTACCAAGCCCATTTCCAAAGCTCCCTACCGAATGGCTCCCATTGAACTTCAAGAGTTAAAAGTCCAACTACAGGAATTGTTGGATACCGGTTTCATTCGTCCGAGTGCATCACCTTGGGGTGCTCCTGTTCTATTTGTGAAGAAGAAAGACGGGAGTATGAGATTGTGCATTGACTACCGAGAATTGAACCATGTCACCATCAAGAACAGGTACCCGTTACCTCGGATTGATGACATGTTTGATCAATTGCAAGGCGCTCAACATTTCTCAAAGATTGATCTCCGTTCTGGATATCATCAGTTAAAGGTTAAAGCTGAGGACATTCCAAAGATTGCTTTCAGAACTCGTTATGGGCATTATGAGTTCTTAGTCATGCCTTTTGGACTAACTAATGCTCCTGCAGCTTTCATGGACATGATGAACCGGATATTCAAGGAACATTTGGATCATTTTGTGGTTGTCTTTATTGATGACATCCTCATATACTCCAAGAGTCGCGAGGATCATGAACAACACCTGAGATTGATACTACAAAAGCTCCGTGAAAACAAATTATATGCCAAGTTGAAGAAATGTGAGTTCTGGCTTGAGGAGGTCGCGTTTCTTGGGCATGTGATTTCTAGTCAAGGAATATCAGTCGATCCTGCGAAGATTGAAACGGTACTAAATTGGGAACAACCCAAAACAGTAACCGAAGTCCGAAGTTTTCTGGGTCTAGCTGGTTATTATCGGAGATTCGTAGAAGGATTTTCTCGAATCGCCACTCCATTAACGCAGCTTACTCGGAAAAGCACAAAATTCATATGGAGCGAGGAATGCGAGAAAAGTTTCCAAGAACTCAAGAAGAGACTGGTTTCAGCTCCTGTTCTGACCATACCATCAGGATCAGGAGAATTTGTTATCTACAGCGATGCTTCTGGCAAAGGTCTAGGCTGTGTCCTTATGCAACATGGAAAGGTTATAGCCTACGCCTCTCGACAACTCAAAGATTATGAGAAAAATTATCCTACTCATGATCTAGAGTTGGCAGCAGTCGTTTTCGCGTTGAAGATCTGGAGACACTACTTGTACGGAGAAAAAGTGGATATCTATACGGATCATAAAAGTCTCAAGTATTTCTTCACCCAGAAGGAACTCAACATGCGACAACGACGTTGGCTTGAGCTGTTAAAGGATTATGACCACACAATCCAGTATCACCCGGGAAAGGCGAACGTTGTAGCTGACGCTTTGAGCAGAAAATCTTATGCAAGTACAAGTGCACTGCTGACAACACAAAAGTGTATTTTGTACGACTTGCAAAAGATGGAGATAGAGCTAAAGACACCAGGGACCCACTCGAAGATTGCTCACGTGCGAGTAGAACCAACTTTAATCGATAAAATTAAAGCTGCTCAAGCTACCGATCCGGAACTGATAAACATGATAAAGAAAGTACAAGAAGGTGTCATTCCCGAAGCAAGAATCGACGAGAAAGGAATACTTCGAGTCAACTCTCGACTCTGTGTTCCTAACGATCCTGAATTAAAGCATAAAATCATGATGGAGGCACACAACACGCCGTTTGCAATCCACCCAGGAGGTACCAAGATGTATCGAGATCTTCGACATACATTTTGGTGGAACAATATGAAAAGAGAGATTGCGGAGTTTATCTCAAGGTGCCTAACTTGTCAACGTGTCAAGGCAGAGCATCAAGTTCCTAAAGGTCCATTACAATCACTTGAAGTTCCCGAATGGAAGTGGGAACACATCAATATGGACTTCGTGACGGGTCTTCCAAAAGTTTCTCAAGGCTTAGATGCAATTTGGGTGATCGTAGATAGATTGACCAAATCTGCTCATTTCTTGCCTATACGAGAAAACTTTTCACTTGAACGTCTTGCCGGTATGTACATAAATGAGATCGTGAGATTGCATGGCATGCCAGTTTCCATAGTTTCTGATCGAGATCCTAGATTCACTTCACGCTTTTGGATCAGTCTACAAAAAGCTATGGGCACTGAACTACGTTTTAGTTCTGCATACCATCCTCAAACGGACGGACAATCGGAAAGGACGATCCAGACCCTCGAAGATCTTTTGAGACTTTGTGTATTAGACTTCAAAGGAAGTTGGGATAAGTACTTGCCATTGGTGGAATTTTCTTACAACAACAGTTACCAAGCAAGCATAGGCATGGCTCCATTCGAGGCTTTGTATGGAAGGAAGTGTCGCTCTCCAATATGTTGGAATGAGGTAGGAGAAGGAAAATTGTTGGGACCCGAGTTGGTACGCTTGACGACCGAAAAGATCCAAATGATCCGACAACGAATACGGACCGCACAAGAACGACAAAAGAGTTATGCTGATCTTCATCGGAGAGACGAAAGTTTCAACGTCGGAGATCATGTATTCTTACGTGTTTCTCCATGGAAAGGGGTTACGAGATTCGGAAAGAGAGGAAAGCTCAACCCTCGATTTATTGGCCCATTTGAAATCCTCGATCGAATAGGAACCGTAGCCTACAGACTAGCCCTACCACCAAGTATGTCTCGCATCCATAACGTTTTTCACATATCTATGTTACGTAAATATGTGAAGGACCCAAACCACGTCATTGAGTTAGAACCAGACGTTATAGCAGAGGATTTAACATACGAGGAGGTACCTGTTAAGATCCTGGATAAGAAGGAGCAGATCCTACGCTCAAAGGTTATACCTCAAGTTAAGGTTTTATGGAGGAACCAAGATACTGAGGAAATGACCTGGGAGCTAGAATCTGAGATGAAATCTAAGTATCCTTACCTCTTCGATATGTCAGGTACGTCAATTTCGGGGACGAAATTTCATAAGGAGGGGAGGTTGTAAGACCCCGAATTTTATGAAATACAAAATTTAATTTTTCTTCATATATATATATTTTTTTGAAACAGTAAGTGGTTAAATTAACAAAATTGAAAGTTAAGGATGTTATGTGTAAATTTTATTTTGTCGGACAATATTCGCTTTGTCGGGGAATATTCGTTTGGTCGGGGAATATTCGTGCCGTACGACGGCGCCGAAATAATAAATTATTGGTGGACCCCACAACGGAATATTTGTCGGATATAGAAAATGACAGAAGTAACCTTTTTAAATAAAAATAGTCAACAGAACTGTTAAAATACCGGTGATAAAAGAATAGTAGCATACGGTAGTTTATGGTATTTTCTGTAGCACACGGTACTCTACAGTAACACACGGTATTGCATAGTGTCTCATATTATTGGTCTGATAATTGACACCGTAACTGTTACGCATCATTTCATCGATAATTGTCACTGCATAATATTTTATATTATCAATTCAATAATTGTTGTTACACAGTATTTTGCATTATTGATTTAATAATTGTCATTACACTGTATTTTATATCATTGAGTCAATAATTGTTGTTGCACTGTTTTTAAAATTATTGAACCTAATAATTATCACAGTAACATATGCACAGTAATTCACATTATTGAATCAATAATTGTCATTACACAGTAACGTATGCTTTATTTTACATTATTGTTATCTCTATTATGATGTTATTTAAACAGTTGTATTTCATTAATTTATTGACTTGATATCTAAGAGCTAACTATACTGTATTTATAACAATTAGTCATAATAATTGAATTGATAAAGTTATTTGTTTATAATATAAAGTTAGGTGATTATTAGGTGATATGAAATGAATGGTGTAGATTAAAGTGTGAATTATTGTTGAATAATTGAATTGATTTGTTTATAATATAAAGTTAGGTGATTATTAGGTGATATGAAATGAATGGTGTAGATTAAAGTGTGAATTATTGTTGAATAATTAAATTGATTTGTTTATAATATAAAGTTAGGTGATTATTAGGTGATATGAAATGAATGGTGTAGATTAAAGATAATATAATATTTGAAATGGATGGTGTAGATTAAAAGATGATCTTTAAATGAATGGTTTAGATTAAATGAATGATAAGATTTTTGGCTATAAATAGAAGCCTTAACTTAAGGATTTTTCATAAACTTCCTTACTTGTTCTTTCTTTCTCTCTCTAAATACTTCTTGTGAAAGTTCTCTCTAAGTGTGCTTAAGTCATCTTGAGTATTTGTGAAGATCTATAAGTATACGTGTACTGTTCAAGTTAATCAACCTCATTTAAATCAATATCCAGTCACGTGTTGAGGTAAGGGATACCATCTTTTTCATCTTCCATTATTCAAACATACTATGGTAAGGGATTATCATTATTTGATTCTCGATAATAATATTGTTTCTTCCTTACTCATAAGACGTGCCTTTTATTTCCATGTATTAAATTGTGGGAATAACCTTACGGAGCGGATTGCCGCCTGTTGGTGAATAACCTTTCGTATTCATTCATTATTAATCTCTGAGAATAACCTTACGGAGCGGATTGCCGCCTGTTTGGTGAATAACTCTTTGTACTCAAATTCTATTAAATTGTGGGAATAACCTTACGGAGCGGATTGCCGCCTGTTGGTGAATAACCCTTTGTATTAATTTCCTTCACCTTTTGTTAATCAAACCTGCTACGGTAAGGGATATTATTTTCTTTCATACTCCTAAATCGAAATTTATTATGGAACTATTGCTTCTATAATTCCTGAAAATATTATATGTTCCATAATAGTTGAACTTCATTATTTCAACTGAACCTTTCTATTTACGTGAACCTTTCTATTGAATTGTAACCGTTATTCTGAACTGTGGATCTTGAATATCATTTTTAAATTTCACTCCACATCATGTTGACAATTTGGACATTATTTGAATCTGTACAAAGTAAACTTCCGATACTTATTGTTATCCTATTTCTTCTGTTCATCATTTATATCATTCTAATCATCCAAAAATCAAGCTGTTGTGAATATCTGTGGCCGGGGGCACAGATGTGATATATTTGTTGAACAGATGATAGGTTAAAGGCGATATAATAGGTTAAAGGCGATACATCTGTTCGGTGTCTTTTATGGCACGTGGTGAATGTTCTCTTTGGCCCGTAGTGCAAAGATGAACTGTTGTTTGGTATGATTATGACCAAAGGCTGAATCTGGTATAATCATGACCGTTGGTGCTATATTGAATATCTTTGGCCCGTAGTGCAAAGATGAACTGTTGTTTGGTATGATTATGACCAAAGGCTGAATCTGGTATAATCATGACCGTTGGTGCTATATTGAATATCTTTGGCCCGTAGTGCAAAGATGAACTGTTGATGTGTATGATTATGATCAGGAACTGTGAATTTATATTATCATGACTAATGGTATTTCAGATGATAAAAGTTGATGATGTTTTTACGAAAAAGAGAAGCGAGTGGACATTATAGTCTGCATTATTATTCTAATAGATTGCTCATTCCGCTGCTATTATTGATCTGAACATTGTTTAAGAATTTAACTACAGTTTTTGATATAAACCTTGTAGTCTATTGTATTCTATCAAGAACTCAACTGTTGAAGGCTAATGATAATTTATTCGTCATTATCTTAGTCATGATATTTCTTACTGGGCTATTTGAGCTCACCCTTTCTTTTGTTCCATTGTTTTTCAACAGGAGATGAAAACATAACAGGGTCTAGCCGGGGAATGGAGTGAGGGTCCGAGGAATAGTTATCATAGTCTTCACGTTTTGTAAAATAGTGTGGCAATACTAGTGAAGACTTAGTTGTGTATTATTATACACTGTATTGTTGTACGTTGTGCTTTGTTGTAATAATTTTGTTGTAGTCTTTTGACGACTCTAGTTTGGGCTGTGTGGGCCCAGATTTGGGGGCGTCACAATTCCAGTACGAAGGGGCGAAGAGGGAATCGGACCCCATAGATCAGTGACTGCCTATGGATTGGAATCCATCCCCCCTCGAGTTGGTAGTACATTCTCTCCCCAGCCCCGGGTCTCTTGATTTCATATGTTTCAGGGATATAGAATTCTGTGGGGGCTAAATCGAAGTATTGGTTCCGGATTGAAGAAGGGATGTTGGCTACTCTATACAGGATATTAAAATACTTCTTCCTATTGTATTCCTCTACATCTCTTATCCTAGTGATTATCACGGGTTTCCATGGTTGTCCCTCTGGGATCCCCGTTTCGGCCACAGTAACTTCGTCCTCAACCCGGGAAGACGAAGCTTGAGCCCTTGTATCTTGGGTACTTCTAACCATTAAGGGGTATTAAAGAAAAGGGGTGAAGAACTTACTTGATTTCAGAAAGGAGATCGATTGAAAAACAACGAAGCAGGAATGATGGAATTGAATCTGGGAATGAAATTATTCTCTCTCAAACGTCCTTTCTCTCGTGATAAGTTGCTTCTGATAAAAAAGACGATCTGTTGGAATTGAACCCTTTTATCTTGATTGAAGCGTGGCAACGGTTCAGATGGAAACGATCTGACGGATGGGGCGCACGCGCAGTATTTACTGCAGCGTATTAAATGCTCCTTCCCGCGCACGCTTCGTTAGCTAACTGGACGCGGATTTCGAAATTCAAAAATAAATTGTTATACGAAACGGCCGTGCAAGCTATTGGGCCAGATTTGTTGGGTTGAACAAGCAAAACTTTGGGCTTGATTGGCACACAGATTATAAAGGCCCAGGGTCCTGTCCAGAACATTGAAGCCCAGATTATAAAGGCCCAAGGTCTTATCCAAAAAAGCTTTTTCCATCGGTCTGATGCATCCGGGCTCCCGATGGAGTTCCTCTTCGGTTTGATACCTCCGGGTTCCCGAATGACATTTCCCATAGGTCTGATGCCTCCGGGCTCTCGATGGAGTTCCTCTTCGGTCTGATGTCTTCGGGCTCCCGAATGACATTCCTCTTCGGTCTGATGCCTCCGGGCTCCCGAATGACATTTCCCATCGGTCTGATGCCTCCGGGCTCCCGATGGAGCTTTTCTATTCGGAAGGTTTCATTCTACTCCCCCAGCACATTCATATACTGGAGGAGTGGGGGGCAGTGTTAGGATGAATATTTAACCAGGCCTGATCCAGGAACTCACACTGGGCCAGGCCCAGTATACCGTCAGCCTGGTAATCTTCCTAGTGGGCTTACAGCACGTGGGTGAAGGACGTTACGGACATACATCATAACTACCTAGCATAATGGACAGAACCGTTACACAGGTGACCGTTATTCAGGTACATAGTATAAATTCCCAGTTGATAATGGGGAGAAGGGTAACGCACATTTTGGTAATACTAGATACTCAGACCTCCATTGTTGACCATTCCTATACCTTCACTAACACTCACACCGGAGGAGTCAACCAACGGCTCAAGCCGTTCGGACTGTTGTGCAGATATACTCACCGGACGACCAGCAGGACTGCCCGACAGAATCAGGCGTCAACAAGATCTATAGTATTTCATACTTGGTATTGTATGTATGTATATATAAGCCTACGTACGTAGTCTTTATTTTATTCAAAAAAAGAAAAAGATGAAGTTTTATTGCATTACAACTTCTTGCGTGCATGCGTGTCCATATATTAACATGCGATGGTGATATATATATGCCTAGCTGCTATTAAGCCTTATTTTGTTTTCTTCTTTTAGCTGGAATTAATTTGTGTTGTCGGTCTACTTTTGTTGCATTGCACTTTCTTCTATGTCTCTACCCACACCCACCCCAACACCCCCGCATACCTACATACATACAGCTGCATGTGTACATGTGAATCGGTTTATATAAAATTAATTTCATGATAAGTTGAACAATATATTAATACAATATTGACACGCAGGCCGAAAATATATTCTCTCTCTGCATTTTAACACTATATTAATCCATTATCCAATTTACCATAAAATTAATTTCATACTAACTTAAACTAAAGATGAAGTTTCATTGCTTGTGAAACTCAGCCTAGGTCCAAGGTCGTCTACTCTAGGTGATATCTGGTCCTAGAGTCCCAAAAGAAGCAAAGCTTAGGCTCATTGTTCTGGGCGGCATTACCCATTTAACAAGCTGAGTCACCTGCACTGCACTTGAATTATTCAGTAATTAAGGGCCACCCCTGTAACATAAACTTCGAAGTAAACATTTTATGAAGTATTTCAGAGTTACAATGACTTCTTTTTAACTCTCTCTTTTCTAAGCCCCTTTTTGCTGATTGATTATGCAGGGTCCCGAAAAAACTGTAGTATTATAACTTTGTTTTCTAAATATTAATTTTACAAGGTCGAATTTATATATTAATTTACACACAAGAAACCAACAACTCTTTTTTTATCTGGGAACAATACTTGTGAAAAGGTAGGTTATTTTGCTAAGAAAGATTGTTGCAACTCGCACACAAGACTGCTCCGTTGCTTGCTGTGGTGGCATTATCAGTATCCACCCTCCGGTAGAAAAGGACATATGCGGCGGATGATACATGGTTGTCGCCACCACCTATTCTCATCAAGGAGCTGCAAATCACAGAAAATGAAAATATTACCATCTTTTGTGATGCACGCAGAGATGATCCAATTAAAAAAAGTAATCAATGTTTTGACTTAAGGGTCACTAAAAGTACGCTGAAATTCAGGCACCCAAGATTCAAACAAAAAATAATTTTTTATCATCACTTATTCATATTGCATCTCTTTACAAAGTAAGTAAATTACAGTTTCTATAATTAAGATGTATAGAAAAATACTAAATGTTTATGTGTACACTTAGATTCGAAACATTATCATTACCCGCCTATGACGTGTCTAGCAGGTTACTGCAGTCTATGATAAATGATACAAATTGATAAACCCGCCTATGGTGTCTAACGGGTTACTGCAGTTTATGATAAATGATACAAATTGATAAACCTAATAAAGTCGGAACTTGAAGCGTTTCTATCCGGACAATAAAGTGAAGCACAAAAATAAGTGAGAATACCTGTCCTGCTTTTCATACAGGCTTCTATGCTCTTATCAAATTGATAGACAGAATCCAGTCAGCCAGCTAACATTAAAAGGTTGTAAATTTCTGCAAAGAAGCAAAATACAAATGTAAACTAGACTCAGCTCACCTTACTATGTGCTGTGTAGTGCCCACTTCCCAAGCTTCCAGAGTGATTCGTTAAGGCAAAAAGCTGTTGGCTAGAGTTGCTTTTGTTTGCTACGTAATTCATCAAGTCAAAGTCATGAATAGGGAAGTTGACAAAGGTCTCTAGCTTATGTTTCATTGACCTACTGTATGGGAACCTCTTCAGATGGATAACAAGAACTTCAGTAAGCCTTCAAAGATCTAGTTTCTTGCTTGCTTGCCTTTGTTCCTTGAATCCAGGACAATACCTTCACAAAACACATGAGAATTATAATATAACATGGTAATCTGAAAAATCAGATAGTATAATAAGCATTGAAGACTAAGACATGGCCGCGGGGGGTGCATTTATATTCAGTGCCTGAATAAGTTGATATCTCTCTATCCACATTCCACACACAACCCCCCCGGGCAGCCCAGCCCAGCCCATATGGCCCTTTCGGACTGAACATTTTTTTTTTGTAATACTGCAGTTAGAAAGAAGAAGAATATGAATCCATCAGAAACAAAGACGGTGCACAATAACGTTATTTGCATTTTACATCTTTGCTAAGCCACCTTTGGAATCACTCGCCACCAAGCTGTTAATGTAGATAATTCATATACAAGTTCGCAAACCTTTCAGGTAATTCCATTGCTTCAGCCACTAAATTTACTTTGGTTTGATTGATAATTTCATTTCTGAAACCTACTCAGCATCTAACTGAACCAATTATTAGCCCTAAAAATTCATTAAAAATTGTGCCTTTCTGCACTCTGCAGTATGCCAATGAAAAAAGGAAGAAAAATGATGTAGAAACGAACCACATATCTTCAGGTACTAGTGGCTCTTCGTGCAGAAAAGCTTCCAAGCAAGTGTACTAGGAAAGAGGTTCAGCACGAGCTTTTATACTCACGGAACCATACTTGAGAACTTCTGGTAAGTTTTCCAGGTAATTAGTCTCATAATTATCCAAAAGCTTCTGAGACCAATTAAAGAAAACAAGTATTGACCTTGATGATGAGGAAAATTTAACAGTTTTCTCTTCCGCAGCTGATAGATCAATGCACAATTATTCTCGTCAACCATCTGTAAAGGAAGTTTCCGTAAGGTCATCATTTTAGAACTGCCACTCTCGTTATGATTTGAATCAGCTACACTGGAATCAGTACTAGCTTCAGTGCAATTGACAACAGGAGTTTCTAATGTGGTTGCTGATGTGTTTGTATCGGAGACATCAGGATGTCGGAGAGCATTGTGTGAACTATTGATTGTATATCACATCTTTTAACAACATCGTTGCCTGAGATTGGTGAGACAAGAGGTGTTCCTTCCATAAGGTTTCCACTTTCTCTGGGCACTACCAACTTCTCTAAAATAGAAACAGATCTAATATCATTAATAATAGGTATACACAAAATAAATTAAAATAAAGAACGATCAAAGAGAATCTCAACACAAATACGGATGATACTGAAACCCAGTGGCCAACAGTCAATAAAAAGGTTTTTAACAAACAATTATTGCAATAATTTCCCCTTTTCTGTTACACGTAAAAGGGGGAACTTGTAATGTGAAGCCCACCCAAACAGGAAGTAGTCTCATTGTTTAGCTGCCACCAATAATTAGTTAAGAGGGATGGATAAACGTACACTTAATGTTCTTCCCGTCGATGTATGAGTTGAAGAAATTTATAATTCTTAACAAACTTTGGAATCTTGTAGGCAGCAAGGTGGTCATCATCTTTGTTGGAAGACAATGACATTAGAGGATCTTCCATGAAAAGGTTAATCAAGTCGCTTGCGAATGGCACATTTGAATTATGCCCATTCCAACAAAAAAAATCTCATAATACATAGATAGAAGTAGAAGCAGTAAAGTAATCAATAATGTTCTTCACCTCTGCAAGCAAAAGCGTCTCATTATGCTTTAAAGAACAAGCACTGCTAAGTGCCAGGATTAAGTCCCTGCTTTGGAATAGTTACAGTGCAAGCAGCAGGTAGTGCACTTCGGTCGCAAGTGCAAACTGTCACCACCATAGTGCGAGTGGTGGTGGATTGAAGCGGCAACTATAGATATATGAAGGGATCAAATGTAATAGATATTTTATTACATACAGGACAAACTAAAGTTGACTTGTATTGGCCCTGTCAAATGGCAACCATTTGCACATAAGTTCAAGGGCAATACTTACGTCTAGTTACCAATTCTATGAATGAAACAAGGAAAATTAAAATAAACACACACAGTGGAAAATAATCACTAACATGACTGAAGAGATTTACGGGAATAATAAAAATCTAAATTTCAGAACAAGGATTTAATCAATGGCATGAAAATGCATGCGAAAATGAAGACATATACAGGTGGTATACAATAATAAAATAAATAAGCTCATACTGTACAAATCATGACTTGACTCATTCAAGATTTTCTGTACAAATAAATTTTCTGTTTATTTTTTAGCATGATATATGCACCAACCGGATATAATCATGCCTAATAAAGACAAAACATATACGAGCATATATAAAGAGCTGCTAACATACTCATTCAAGATTGAGAGAATGTTGTTTCAAGCCTGGCAAAAGAGATTAATGTTATGATGGATCTGCAAAGAAAAGAGAATGAAATGAGAATTAAGAAGAATGCCAACACTTGTCCACTTCCTAGGGTGAACGAGATGCTACATTGATCTAAAAAGGAGGCGGCCAATCAACTAGAATGTGAAGATCATTAAGCAAATGTTTGGGTCAGCGTGACAGAGAGATCCAGATTGGCAATCTGGTGAATACATGCAGAGGGTCAGACCTTCACTGACAGGCACCAAGAACGAGATCCCTGATGCCACAATACCATTACAATGAACTCTTCACAATTTAATGTTTACCTTCTAGAAATTTTGTTAAAATAACCACTAGATTTATCTCATCACATTAGTTATCAAAGCATGGACAACCATTGGGTCCTGAGTGTAACATTAAGCAATTGATATTTGCAACGACAATTGTTACACAATGACTATCCCACGTAAAAGTTCCAAAATCATCAGGTATAGGGATCTCCTCAACTGATCTACCCTAAGTTTCATCTATATTACTTGTTGACTATATTTTTCAGCGTTACAGCAGAAGCTGCCAAGTATGACTAACATGTATTGAAATCCTAATGCAATCGTAATAGCCAATTCCAAAAAATAAAATTATATATATATATATATATATATATATATATAATAGTAGTTGGATGTAATACAAGCATGATAGCCACACGGAAAAGACCAAAAGGACATAAACCTCCACGAAGTCCAAATTCAACAATAAAAATATGATTGCATGTACGTAAATAAAGACCCCTTCCATCTGAATAAAGCATGGAACAGATATTGAATATTAAGTTATTACTGAAAAGCAAGAGGTGTGAAAAATGGAATCTTCACACCAAAGATTACATGTCCATACTCTTATCAGCTGCGGTAAATCTTATGATGCTGTTATAAAAGTTTTTGTCCATCGTTTCTAAAATGAAACTACGCAATTCACCTTAAAAGCTCCAAAATTTGCAGAAATTTGACCCAAGGCCTGAGCATTTTGTTCAAGAAGCAGACCAGTTGCACCACCAATGGCTGCAAATGACAAAATAACCAGTCCATAACTATAGTACAAGAGCAAAGTAAAGAGAAGCAAAAACAAAAAACAGGCGGATACCCAGGTCTGATATTCTAATTCTTGTAGTAATGACCATATAACTAATAATGTTCAAGTTTTTCATTTGGCTTGTTAATTTTGCAAATGAAATGTACATAATCTATCACATGAACGTTAGGCTCACAGATACAAAATATTTCAGTGGAAACGGTGGCAGCTTCTCAGCAGCAAGTATACGTCTTGATTGATTAGCATCATAGAAAGCGAAATATCTAACCTTAGGGTTGCAAACAATCCGATCCAATCCGAACTTTGACAAACTCGAACCGAACTCGAACACTATTAGTCGAATTTGAACATGCTTGAGTTCGGATCGTTAGCTATTAGCGAACATGCTCGAGTTCATGAACATAGTCGAATAACATCATGTTTGCGAACATCTAAATATTCATGAACAAAAACTCGTTCGCGAACAACTCATGAACATATTCGAACTTGATCAAGTTCATAAACATTTAAATTAATTATTTGTATTTAGAATTTAAAAACATTAAACATGTAAGAAATACAATTCAAACTCGAGCATTTCACGAACTACTCGCGAACCAATCGAACCGAACTGAACCCAAACTATTCATGAACAAAGTCGAGCCGAACCATATAGTTCACGAACATGTTCAATTGAGCAATCAAACGCGATACTATGTGTGAACTCAACTCGATAAGTTAATCAAGTTGAACCTTATTGAACCGAACATGTTCATGAACGGATCGGTTCGTTTGCAGGCCTATTGACTAACCTACATACATCTAAAAGGCTAGATCCCATTTATGATCTGAGGTACATGAGAATGCTAATCAATAAGATGAGGGCAAATGTCTATCATATGATTAAGGTGGCCAAAGCACCTAAGGAATGGCTAATCACATGAAATATGCCAAAGGGTTTGATGTGGCAATTAAATGCGTGTTTGGCAAACAAGGTCACTTGTGGCATAATTTTTCTTAAATGAATTCTCTCATGGCCTACCTGTGACGCCCCCAAATCTAGGCCCACACAGCCCAAACTTGAGTCGTCAAAAGACTACAACAAAATTATTACAACAAAGCACAACGTACAACAATACCGTGTATAATAATACACAACTAAGTCTTCACTATTATTGCCACACTATTTTACAACACGTGAAGACTATAATATATATCCCTCGGACTCCCACTCCATTCCCCGGCTAGACCCAGCTACGTTCTCATATCCTGTTGAAAAATAATGGAACAAAAGGGTGAGCTCAAATAGCCCAGTAAGAAATATCATGACTAAGATAATGACGAATAAATTATCATTAGCCTTCAACAGGAGAGTTTTTGATAGAATACAACAGAATACAAGGTGTATATCAAAAACTGCAGTTAAATTCTTGAACAATGTTCAGATCAATAATAGCGGCGGAATGAGCAATCTATTAGAAGAATAATGTAGACTATAATATCCACGCGCTTCTCTTTTTCGTAAAAACATCATCAACTTTTATCATCTGAAATACCATTAGTCAAGATAATACAAATTCACAGTTCCTGGTCATAATCATGCAAATCAACAGTTCATCTATGCATTACGGGCCAAAGAGAACATTCAATATAGCACCAGCGGTCATGATTATACCAGATTCAGCCTTTGGTCATAATCATACCAAACAACAGTTCATCTATGCACTACGGGCCAAAGAGAACTTTCAATATAGCACCAGCGGTCATGATTATACCAGATTCAGCCTTTGGTCATAATCATACCAAACAACAGTTCATCTATGCACTACGGGCCAAAGAGAACTTTCAATATAACAACAACGGTCATGATTATACCAGATTCAGCCTTTGGTCATAATCATACCAAACAACAGTTCATCTATGCACTACGGGTCAAAGAGAACTTTCACCACGTGCCATAAAAGACACCGAACAGATGTATCGCCTTTAACCTAATATATCGCCTTTAACCTAATATATCGCCTTTAACCTATCATCTGTTCAACAAATATATCACATCTGTGCCCCCGGCCACAGATATTCACAACAGCTTGATTCTTGATGATTAGTACAAATAATAGTGATACAATTGATGAACAGAAGAAACAAGATAAACAATAAGTATCGGAAGTTTACTTTGTGCAGATTCAAATAATGTCCAAATTGTCAACATGATGTGGAGTGAAATTTAAAAATGTTATTCAAGATTCTCAGTTCAGAATAACGGTTACAGTTCAATAGAAAGATTCAGAAAATAGGAAGGTTCAGTTGAAATAATGAAGTTCAACTATTATGGAACATATAATATTTTCAGGAATTATAGAAGCAATAGTTCCATAATAAGTTTCGATTCAGGAGTATGAAAGAAAATAATATCCCTTACCGTAGCAAGTTCAAGAGTGTAAAAAAAAAAAATGACATTTCTTACCTTAACACGTGACTGGATATTGATTTAAATGAGATTGATCAACCTATATATTTATAATAAAATTAGTAATTACAACATGTAAACTTCAAAGTGTATGATAACTCATATATTATGAACTATCAAAATTATATATATTTAACATAATTTTTGTAGTATAAAATACCAACTTTAAAATAGTTTTAAAAATAATATTCCAAAATAAATCTTCCAAAGAAAGCTTTTAAAAATGAATCTTCTCAAAGAAGAGTCTTCTAAAGGAAGATTTGTGAATACCGTGAAAAATAGGAATTTATAAAATTACTACTCTTTAATAAAAGACTTACTTGAAAAATTCCTGCACTCCTTTTGGCTTTCAAACACTCAAAATAGCCTTACTATTCTCAGAGAAAACTCATAAAATTCTTATAGAAAAATTTTATGTTTTAGGTGTGATTTTTCTATTCAGCTGAACAAGCTATTTATAGGAGAAAAGAGGTTACTATGCGTGGTAGGTGAACTAAAAAAAAATTCAGCAGAGGCTGCGCAAACGTTGTTAAAAAATTTTCAATACTTGCACAGTAACTTTGCACAGTAACTTTAAAATTTTCAAAAAGTGAACAGTAATGAACAGTAACTTTTGTCAGCAGATGAACAGTAACTTTCCCGAGATGAACAGTAACTTCCGTCAGTGAATAGTAACTTTTCCGGGAGTGAATAGTAACTTTTGAAAAATAAAATTTTTTATTTTTCCTGTGGGTCCAACATATAAAATGAAATAATGCTACAACAATAATGTAATAAACACGTTACAGATTATTATTAATTTAATAATATAAATTACAGTATATTTGCAACTGTGACAATTATTAGGTTCAATAATTTTAAAAACAGTGCAGCAACAATTATTGACTCAATAATATAAAATACAGTGTAATGACAATTATTAAATCAATAATGCAAAATACTGTGTAACAACAATTATTGAATTGATAACATAAAATATTATGCAGTGACAATTATTGATGAAATGATGCGTAACAGTTACGGTGTCAATTATCAGAACAATAGTATGAGACACTGTGCAATACCGCGTGCTACTGTAGAGTACCGTGTGCTACAGAAAATACCATAAATTACCGTATGCTACTATTCTTTTATCACCGGTATTTTAACAGTTAACACCGTTGACTATTTTTATTTAAAAAGGTTACTTCTGTCGTTTTCTATATCCGACAAATATTCCGTTGTAGGGTCCACCAATAATTAGTTATTTCGGCACCGTCGTACGGCCCGAATATTCCCCGACAAAACGAATATTGTCCGACAAAATAAAATTTGCACATAACATCCTTAACTTTCAATTTTGTTAATTTAACCACTTACTGTTTCAGGAAAAATATATATGAAGAAAAATTAAATTTTATATTTCATAAAATTCGGGGTCTTACACTACCAAGTTACAATCTCAAGATGTAACAATGTAAGTAGTTGCACATGTGTTACCCACATGGCAAGTATCGAAGTCCACCAACAACAATCATGTATCTTTCTAAATCCTATTTGTGCATAGCTTTACAACATTCTCAAAACATACATAGAAAACAGTCTGAAACAGATTGGAAGTAGAATATGAGCAATTCACAAAAATGATAATCACCCAAAATTAGATATTATGTACCAAAGTTTTAGTTAACATTATCTAAGTAAGAGATTAGTATGTGCACCATCCTTTGCATGGGATGCCATCGTCACTATCCATAGATATCACTGTTTGAGCATATGGTGGGCCATTGGAACAGTTTGTAATATGAGAAGATGATTTAGCTGAAGGATCTGCTACTTTTTCCTCGAGATAAAATGTCAAAATTAATTGGACTGAAGCATGCCAATGACAATCTTGACAGAAATCTAGAGTGGAGTCAACTACCTTGCCTCAGAGCAAGCAGGATTAAATGACTGAAATAAAAGAACCACCAATGGACAACTGAGAGGTTGAAAGCTCTAGTACACCCTTCTCAAATTCAAAGTTATGATCCTAAAACTATTTGTCCATGAAACTTTACCTCATTTGTATTTTTGCCATCACCATTCAACCAGGTCTACCTTGAGATAATTTTCATATCCTAAATGAAGGAATTGTCGCCCCCATAGCCCGCAAGGTTATAATTGAAAAGAGGAAACCACCTTGAAACAAAAAAAATCAAGATGTTTGCAGCACCTGCCACTTGAAAACGACGAAAAGTGGCTAAAGCCTGTTACACCATGTCATTTGCCAAACCTAGTCAGAAAACATAAGCACTTAACTGGACCACGCCCTAATTTTTCAAAAGAGATGCCACACGGATCATATATATATATATATATATATATAGAGAGAGAGAGAGAGAGAAAGAGAAAGAGACAGAATATGGATGCATGATAGGGAGTCCATTTTTCTAATTAGAGAAGTAATTTTACTAGAATAAAGAGATCTAATAAGAGGAGGTTTAAAGTCCTCCCAAGAATACAAAACATAGACAATGTACCTTCTTGAAGGACATTCTGCCAATCTTTATGGACTCTAGAAACATACATCCTTCTAAATGAACTCCAGAAACATACATCCTTCTAAATGAACCATTACCAAGCCCATAACGAATCAAGAAAAGATATTTAATCCCGTAACAAATGAAGTGAAAGATAGCAACCATACCTTTTTGTCTTTATTTTTCCTTGCTGAATTCTTATCCTCTTTCCTTCGCTTGCCATTTTCCTTTTTCTGAAAAGGCAAATACTAGTTAGTACTATAAACCAATAAACTATCTCAAACTGAGGGCCAATGCCATCAATTATTTTACTCTATTCATCAGACACTAATTGAGCCACTTGGCTTGATATGTTTCTGAAGTTCTTTATGTTATTTTCTTACTTTCCAATTTGAGCTAGGCTTTTATTTCAATTGCCCATAGATTCTGTGAACAACTCACCAACCTTAGCACATAACTTAAGTATGAACTAACAAAAAAATAAAAGAAATCATGGAAGCTAACTTGGAGACTAGAATCATAATATGAATCATATTCAAGTTTTGGAACATTAAAAACGACATAGTCCAAACAATTACAATTTGCATAAAATCTTACATAGATAAAAACCAATTTCTTTTATGTTATAAGATATGTTTCCATCTTTGCATTACATTCCTTGTGGCGGTAAAAGAAAAACAGAAAAGATAAGTTGCTAATTAAATGACATATACCTATTAACTAATTAAAGCCAATCTTGGGGTATTCAGAAGTAGGCATATACTCTTAAAGAAGTGTAAGACAGCCATGGGTTGGCCCTCAAACCTAAGAACTTACAGGTCCTAAAATTTTTGGAGACCATTAGAGTTTCATTAAGTATAACTGTAATAACCACGAGTTCTAAGTCTATTGTAATGATGATTATTATCAATGAATTAAATTTTTTGTATCAATTGATTAAGCATTTACATGATTGATTGAATATATATATATATATATATATATATATATGAATGTGTATATTTAATCAATCTAATAATGCACTAAGATAGTATAATTAATTAAAGCAAATCTAATTTGATTATATTTTAAGTCCAAATGAATTATTAAACTAGGTTCAATAAAATAAACCTAGTAATCTATGGACATAGTTAATAGATTAGTCCATGTTATAATTTATCTAGCCCAATGCTTCTTTTAATTAAATATAGTATGTGTTAGTAATTGATAACCTATTGGAATGAATAAATTGAGCCCAAACAAATTAAATGAATGAGCCCAATAGATTAAATTATTCTAGAGTCCAAAGTGGAGCCCAAATCAAAGTCAAAGATTAGTCAATATATATATGGATGATAAAAATAAAGCAAAAATGAGGGAGAAAAAGGGAGTTGGCCGGCAGCTTTAGGGGGCCACTTTGGGGGTAAATTGTTGCAATTGTGTTGCTTCAATGTTACTGAACCACTTACTTGCAAGTTAGCTTGATTGAGGTCAATCACCTAGTCAATTCAAATGTCATTCAATCCAATAGTAAACCTAGATTAGCTTGAGTTGACTAATATTAGTTGTTTAGTGGATGTTGATGATGATTAAGGAAGTCCTATAAATAAGATGTTTCACTAATTCATTGTATTGGTTAGTCATTTGCTAGAAATACCAAGAGAGAAAAAGATAGAGAGCTTTCTAAGAGAGTTCTTGTGAGCTTTAGAAAAAAATCACCAAGAAGGTTACTAAAGATTGATCAAGGGGGAGTCTCTAGATAGATTCATTTAAAGAAGGAGAAGAGCATCCAAATCTAGAAGGTTTAAAAGTGTTCTATACCTTCCCTATTTCATTTATATGGTCTATATATATTTTAAATGGTCAAAATATGTTTTTAACAGTTCAAAACTTATTTTGATGTTCTATAATGTTAGATCTTAGATATATATGAAGATTCATGATTTAATATATGTATTTGTATATTTGGTATGGAAATAAGTAGTAGAAAGGTACATATAAAGCTTTACCGGCAAAACCCTAACTAGTTATATTCTATATATTGTGGTAGTTTGAAATCTAAAAGTTGATTATTTGATTTTGATAGTTAGAAAGTTATATTTATGAGTTATAAAGATTACCCAACTTGAATATCTAAAAAATATAGAAAAATGAGAAAGTTATGATTTTTATCGCAAACTATGTCATTTTGAAACCCTAGAGATCGATCTCGAATATTATGTCAAAAATGTTTTAGAAAACGAGATCGAATCATGAAATGTTGAAAAACAAAAAGTTAGGAAGATAACAAAACTGATTTGGTATATTTTGGACATGTATATCTCATTTTATAAAAGATTAAATAAAAAAAAAAGTTAAAAAAATTAGGGTTTGGGAAATCAGAGCTACCGCCGCAATGGTGAAACACTCTGCGAGTCACTGTGGTGAACCAGTCTGTTTGAAAAGTTTTAGTTAATAACCGAGTCGGGTCAAGCCAAATAAAACGGGTCAGGTCAAATCTTTTAGAAACTAAATGGGTCAGAAAATGTAATTTTATATAACGCCAATAATTATCAAGTTTTAAATTAATAAAACATTATTAGATGATTAATGATATTATTAAATGATTAATAATATTATAAAATGAATAAAATATTATTAAATGATTAATAATATTAAAAAATGAATAAAGTATTATTAAATGATTAAAATATTATAAATTGAATAAAATATTATTAAATGGTTAATAATATTAGTAAGTGAATAAAATATTATTAAATGATTAATAATATTATAAAATGAATAAAATATTATTAAATGATTAATAATATTATAAATTGAATAAAATATTATTAAATGATTAATAATATTAAAAGGTTAAATAAAATATTATTAAATAATTAATAATATTATGAGGTTAATAATAATATATAGAAGTTTAAACTATATTAAATGATTGATATAGGTTTTATGTGATTAAAATATTATCAAATAATGATAATATTTCTTAAGTGTTTAATATACCCTTAATTATTTAATTACGTGATTAGCGTTAGCAAATTAAGATGTACAAAAGTTATTATATGAACCTGGATATGAAAGTAATTGAAAGATCAACTTGATTAATTGTTAGGTCTATTCAAAAGATATTAAGTTGTATTAGTTAGCTGTAATCAACAATGGAGGCAAGTTCGCTAACCTTACTCAAGTTTATATTGAGCAAGTTTTCTATACCTGAATTTGTATTTATTCTTACAAGAGTTTAAGTGGTTTAATTATTGAAAGTTAATCCACATCCACATTGATTATGAATTCCCACATAGTGCATTTGAAGCTTTATAGTTCTTTGATTCATGAACTGTTTAAGAATGTCTAAGTTAATTGTTCGGCTAGACACTGCATGTATAAATTCAATAACTTGAATACTTTTAAAAACTTATCCAAACCATTGATTGATGCAGATTCTTATAGTAAGTCTGAGAACGAACAACCCTAGTTAAGGGGATTATATTTCGGAAAATCGAATTTTGCGTAAAATGTCTGAATGTTATGCATATACAGCGGGGTACAAGTGGCTGATCCCATCAAGTGCCAAAATAATAAAAGGGTTAGATATATATCTAATATACCATATGTTTTAGTTCATGGTCCTTCAAGGCCGCTCAGCATTAAAGACTCAATTATTTCTGTTCATTGAAATTTGATTCTAGTTCTTTCACAATTGTTATATATTGTTGAAAACTCTGAAGTTATTATCGCTCACTCATGATATATCAATTCTTATATTTACTATTCTTAAACTTGCTGAGCAAGCTAGTTACTCACCCTTACTATATCATGAACCATTTTTCAGCTAAGCCCGAATGCTCCAAGAAGGATAAGGACAAGGGAAAGGCCAAAGTTTAGATTAGATTATTACATGTTAATTAATTGTTTAATATGTAATTACAGTTTGTAAATCTTTTGTAATCCCTTAAGATATGTATTGTTTATATTAAGGTTAGAAGACCTTGGGATTGTAGTCCTTTTGGTAAGGTATATTCATGTATTATTCCGCGAAGTTTAAATGAAAACTGTGTATTTAGTTGTATTATGTTTTGGATCGTGAGAACCAAACCCTAGGTTATGGAACCCGAATTTAGGATCGTCACAATAACACTACAATTGTGAGGAAGACATACAAAACTAGGTATAAGCCAAGTTGTAGTCCTAGTGTATGAATGCATATATATATTGTAATTGTTTCAACTTGAGCCAACAACTATGAAGCACCGACACGGGACACGGACATGACACGATACGCAACACGGGATACGACATTTTCCAAAAGAACATGATACGATACATTAGGGATACGTTCAATTTTATATTTTTTTAATAATATAAATGTCTTTTTTACAATAAATAAATTTAATATAATAGAACACGATAAAAACGTGAACAAAATAATAAGAAATACAAACACTTTGCATAATAAATATCTTAAAGTTACATAATAATGTCCAAACGTAAAAGACATAAAATTACTCATAACTTTTATATTGTAATTTAAGTATTGCATTATTTTTTCTTTAAATTTTAACCCCAAGCATGTCCCGACGTGTCTGAGGCAAGTTCTAACATGTTCGAGGCGTGTGCAAGTTTAAAAAAAAAAAGAGCTCATGGACACGTGTTTGAGGCATGTCAGAGCGAATTCGTAACCGACACGAACTCATGGGCCTCCGAGAAGCGTCCATGTTTCCTAGGCCGCCAAAAAACTGAAACTGCTACTCATACTAAGATATTGTTAAATTAGTACCATAAGACATCTGAAATGTTCTTCACTTTTTCTCTATTAATTATGCGTGGAGAAGATACAAAAAGAAATGAAAAAGAGAATATGCACTCAACTTAGTTCCATAACACCTTTTATCCCATATTAACTAAGGAAGGTTGAAAAAAAATCCCATATGAAAGAGTAAAAGTAGAAAAACAAGAAGAAAAGTAAAAGATTAAACAGATAAAAATATGAAGGAATAAATTCAAAGTGCGGGTGAATTTTCTAGCTTGTTCTACCTATGAGCATTATTCCAATACGTATGATTCTTTTAAATATGATACAGAACAACTATAAATGTAAACTTATGCACGTAAACACATTTTCCCTACAGGTTAATTAGAATCGTAACTATTCACCCTTTGTAATTCCAGCTGGCTTTAAATTTGCTAAATGTAGCTTATTCTCATTATGTTAGAAATTCAATAGCGAATAACAATATCAGATGAAAAACAACTAAAGGGAACCAAAATACTTACATTTATCCATCTACAACGCAAGGCCACACCCCGAACTGTCTTATCTTTTAACTGCTTTGCAATTTTAGCATAGCGAACTATGTTGGACTCTGAAGCATATCTGAGAAAAGCACACAGAAATTATGCACTATTGACATATTGCCCAGAAGTGAGGAAAAATAAATAAATACTTAGAAAGGACAGTTAAAAAAAAGGAAATAGAAATTAAATAAAGGTCTCATACAGTCAAGAACAAGGCTTTTCTAGCAGAGGTAAATACTCTAGCAGAACAAAGGTAATGATCAAGCATGCACAACAGTCATATTAGGGTCATCTAGCAGGTACTTACTAGATATTTTACATAAAATAAAATAAAAGTATCACGAATCCATAAGGAACTAAAGTTAAACAGTGAAAAACAAAATCTGTGCAGTTGAGGACAACTGGACAACTGAAGAATCCTTGCCATTTATACAAAACTAAACCACGTGATGCCATTACTTTGCTAAACAATTAATTTAATTTGGACAATGACATGATTTCTTGACCAGTCTACTCAAAATTGAAAGTAAGCGTCTCAAAAGAGCACAACTCATACAGATGATGATAAGATTTCTAACTCTTTTTCCTTTCTATATTCACTATGACGGAAGTTCGGGAAACAGCAAAATCGTGGATCTGAAAAATATCAAGTTATATCAAGACTGAAGGGCCCTATTCCTTAAGAATGTTCAGGGAATACTTCTCATTTCAAAATTTTAGATATACTATAACTTCAAAAGAACAATTAATAAATGAATTGTAAGCTTTGGAAAGTCTATGAATGGTCTACTAAATCCACAAACAAATACCTTAAGAAATTATATCGTTTCATTAACTGGTACTAATCCATTAACCACTTTATTCTCCGCAGAAATGTGCCCGCGTACACACATACATAAATACGGAATTGAACGTCAACTCTGAATGCACAATCCCATGCAGTAATAATCAATAACATACTCCTCCCTACTCCACAATAAAAGCCCCCTTGGCAAATTTTCTGATAGTGAAATTGTGATGTTAAACTTAACGATAATCTATCATCATGTTACAGATGGTCTGCCAATTACTGAGAAGGAGAATCAGAATGCTCTATCAACTAAGGGAAATTCTGCAAACCTTCACACTGAGCAGAGGATTATAAACTATAAGCCTAATGATAAGCAAACAAAGACAAATGATGTAACTCATGAGAGGGGAGCTAGAGCTAGAAGTATTACTAGGGACCACAAGGAAACCATCACAGATGTATACACTTCAGATGAGCTAGAAGAAATAGCCACATTGGATAAGCTAATGAGGTCTAGGAGAACAAGTAAAGAACCCATGAGGATTAGCAACTACATCAAGGGCAAAAAAGGAAAAGACTGTAATAGGAAATGATCTACAAATTATTGTTCAGCTGCAAGGAATGATCCAGTGGTAGATATTAAATTAGTTTGTTACGTCAGTCTGTTATTTGGTTGCTCTTTCGTGGTTGATCTTATATATACTGATATAATCAATGGAATGAATATGAATGAATTGAAATCTTATTCTTCTCTCTTCTCTTTTCTCTCTCCTTGTTATTCTTCTTCTCCAAGTTTACCATTAAAGCTGAATTTCCAACTTCACATCATCAACAACAAAAAGACCTTTGTGGAACAATTTTTTGTGTGTAAAATAGACTATTTTTGTGGAAGGGAGGGAGGATCACCATTTATTAAGCACCGAAAGAAGCAGAGTACTACTGTATTACATTTATTCTTTATTTAACACCAAATCTTAAAATTCTAAACTCAGAAATCAAATAGAATCCTATAACACTACTAAACTGAAAAAAATGTGAACAAAGAGAATACGGTACAAAATTCGCAAATCCCGACAAAGAAACATACTCCCTCTGTCCCCATTTAAATGTTGTTTTAGAGAAGAGTAAGATAGTTTCTAATAGTATCTCGTATTAAATATAACTTTGATTCTCTATCTAATAAATAATTCGACATTTAAAGTTATTTTTAATTAAAAAATATAATATTAATTATTTTTCATAATGTGTGTCCATCCTAAAAAGACAAATAATAAGGGACGATACGAAACAAAATTTCACAATTCAGCAAAGCATCCATACACTAATACATACACGAATATATATATATATATATATATATATATATATATATATATATATATATATATATATATATATATATATATATATATATATATATATATAAGCATAGAACTATACAAATACATGTCATATATTATAGTATTACACTGAGAGGGAGAGGGATGACAGACTTAGCAAGCAAATCGTGCAAGAGGGTTTGCGCGAGTCCACTCAACATAGAGACCTGGGTTATACCGCAGCACAGCCTGGGTCGGACCCACGACGGAGTTATCTAGATACTGTTCGTAGTGATGCCATTTCCATTACTCACACCTTCGTGTTGTTTATTATCCTCAGATGTGTTTGCACTCGCAGCCATTAATGAAAATCCAAAACACCAACAAATCTCTCTTTTTAATACTATTCTCCCTCTGAATTTGTGAGTTTTTGCATGTTGGGTTAATGTACAAATTATTCCACTCATACAACGGAAAGGAGCAAATCAGATGCCGGAAAAGAAGACTCTGATATGTATAGGAAACTGATATTTCCATAGGGTTTTTTTTTATATATATTTCCACATTACCGTTTTGATTGTTGTTAAGGTTTATAACGACAATTTACACGTGAAGATATCAATTCTGTATGTATAATATGATAATGATAATAATGTATGGTTTCTATTTTGTATTTAATGTAAATTTATAAACGGATAGATTTTGGGGTTAAATCATTTTTTCTCTATTTAATTAAACATTAATTTATATATATATATATATATATATATATATATATATATATATATATATATATATATATATATATATATTATTGAATTATTTATTTTTATAATCAATTCATTGAATTAAATTATTATTTTTACAAAATATTACAAAATTTATTAATTTAAACGGAATAAAAAATACGTGAGAAAGAGCATTTCTCCACGTACGTAATAGATTAATTTAGGTGTGAGCTTAGTACGGTTTGAAACTCAAACAACACATAAAATCGCTTAGGTGCGGTTTGACAAATTTTAAATCACACATAAAATCATTTGTGATTGGTGCGTTGCGGTTTCATTTGATGCGATTTCGGTTCTAAAACCAATTAAAATAATTAAATTTTATGCAATTAAAATTAACAATTTAGCATCACACAATATTAAATACTACTTTGATAACACACAATCACACACAACTTTACTTACAATGTTTTGTCTAAACAAAGCAAAATATAACCTAAAAACATGAATAATATTATCTTCTTACATTTGAAAATTCTAAACATAAATAATTACAATTTGGGATAATTTCAAATATTTGTATATTATAATAATGTTTCTTAATACACTCCATTTGGACAGTGCATGATGTGGTGCGGTTTATTACATGCAATTTTGTCCATAAACCAAACACAAACCGCATTTGTCAATTTTCAACTCACCTAAAATCGACAC
This sequence comes from Hedera helix, assembly GCA_947179155.2. NCBI lineage: Eukaryota > Viridiplantae > Streptophyta > Magnoliopsida > Apiales > Araliaceae > Hedera > Hedera helix. Next base: position 48,033,918 of record OX359276.1, on the reverse strand, counting down.
ATACGCCGGAACCGTTGGTACAATTTAATTTGTATAGTTTGTTCGATTTTTGGTGCGATTTTGAGGGTAATTTGGTTCCATGATCACTCCTAGATTAATCCATGTGGTATTTACGTAAGTAAGAGAACACATCTAGTTCAATGAGTCAAAAAATAATTGAGTGATACATATGTAAATTGATATCCAGTTCAATAGAAGAAAAAAAATATTTTAACCCGACCTTAGACCTTCATATTAAAAATAAAATAAAAATATTTAACCTTTTTCATAACAACTCTAGCAAAAACATACCTAAATGGCTTTGGCCAATAACTCTTTATGTGACGCCCCCAAATCTGGGCCCACACAGCCCAAACTTGAGTCGTCAAAATACTACAACAAAATTATTACAACAAAGCACAACGTACAACAATACAGTGTATAATAATACATAACTAAGTCTTCACTATTATTGTCACACTATTTTACAAAACGTGAAGACTATGATAACTATTCCTCGGACCCTCACTCCATTCCCCGGCTAGACCCTGTTATGTTTTCATCTCCTGTTGAAAAACAATGGAACAAAAGAAAGGGTGAGCTCAAATAGCCCAGTAAAGAATATCATGACTAAGATAATGACGAATAAATTATCATTAGTCTTCAACAGTTGAGTTCTTGATAGAATACAATAGACTACAAGGTTTATATCAAAAACTGCAGTTAAATTCTTAAACAACGTTCAGATCAATAATAGCAGCGGAATGAGTAATCTATTAGAAGAATAATGCAGACTATAATGTCCACTCGGTTCTCTTTTTAGGAAAAACATCATCAACTTTTATCAACTGAAATATCATTAGTCAAGATAATACAAATTCACAGTTCCTGATCATAATCATGCAGATCAACAGTTCATCTTTGCACTACGGGCCAAAGACATTCAATATAACACCAACGGTCATGATTATACCAGATTCAGCCTTTGGTCATAATCATACCAAACAACAGTTCATCTTTGCACTACGGGCCAAAGAGAACATTCACCACGTGCCATAAAAGACACCGAACAGATGTATCGCCTTTAACCTATTATATCGCCTTTAACCTATCATCTGTTCAACAAATATATCACATCTGTGCCCCCGGCCACAGATATTCACAACAGCTTGATTTTTGGATGATTAGAATGATATAAATGATGAACAGAAGAAATAGGATAACAATAAGTATCGGAAGTTTACTTTGTACAGATTCAAATAATGTCCAAATTGTCAACATGATGTGGAGTGAAATTTAAAAATGATATTCAAGATCCACAGTTCAGAATAACGGTTACAATTCAATAGAAAGGTTCACGTAAATAGGAAGGTTCAGTTGAAATAATGAAGTTCAACTATTATGGAACATATAATATTTTCAGGAATTATAGAAGCAATAGTTCCATAATAAATTTCGATTTAGGAGTATGAAAGAAAATAATATCCCTTACCGTAGCAGGTTTGATTAACAAAAGGTGAAGGAAATTAATACAAAGGGTTATTCACCAACAGGCGGCAATCCGCTCCGTAAGGTTATTCCCACAATTTAATAGAATTTGAGTACAAAGAGTTATTCACCAAACAGGCGGCAATCCGCTCCGTAAGGTTATTCTCAGAGATTAATAATGAATGAATACGAAAGGTTATTCACCAACAGGCGGCAATCCGCTCCGTAAGGTTATTCCCACAATTTAATAGAATTTGAGTACAAAGAGTTATTCACCAAACAGGCGGCAATCCGCTCCGTAAGGTTATTTGAATACGAAAGGTTATTCACCAACAGGCGGCAATCCGCTCCGTAAGGTTATTCCCACAATTTAATACATGGAAATAAAAGGCACGTCTTATGAGTAAGGAAGAAACAATATTATTATCGAGAATCAAATAATGATAATCCCTTACCATAGTATGTTTGAATAATGGAAGATGAAAAAGATGGTATCCCTTACCTCAACACGTGACTGGATATTGATTTAAATGAGGTTGATTAACTTGAACAGTACACGTATACTTATAGATCTTCACAAATACTCAAGATGACTTAAGCACACTTAGAGAGAACTTTCACAAGAAGTATTTAGAGAGAGAAAGAAAGAACAAGTAAGGAAGTTTATGAAAAATCCTTAAGTTAAGGCTTCTATTTATAGCCAAAAATCTTATCATTCATTTAATCTAAACCATTCATTTAAAGATCATCTTTTAATCTACACCATCCATTTCAAATATTATATTATCTTTAATCTACACCATTCATTTCATATCACCTAATAATCACCTAACTTTATATTATATACAAATCAATTTAATTATTCAACAATAATTCACACTTTAATCTACACCATTCATTTCATATCACCTAATAATCACCTAACTTTATATTATAAACAAATAACTTTATCAATTCAATTATTATGACTAATTGTTATAAATACAGTATAGTTAGCTCTTAGATATCAAGTCAATAAATTAATGAAATACAACTGTTTAAATAACATCATAATAGAGATAACAATAATGTAAAATAAAGCATACGTTACTGTGTAATGACAATTATTGATTCAATAATGTGAATTACTGTGCATATGTTACTGTGACAATTATTAGGTTCAATAATTTTAAAAAACAGTGCAACAACAATTATTGACTCAATGATATAAAATACAGTGTAATGACAATTATTAAATCAATAATGCAAAATACTGTGTAACAACAATTATTGAATTGATAATATAAAATATTATGCAGTGACAATTATCGATGAAATGATGCGTAACAGTTACGGTGTCAATTATCAGACCAATAATATGAGACACTATGCAATACCGTGTGTTACTGTAGAGTACCGTGTGCTACAGAAAATACCATAAACTACCGTATGCTACTATTCTTTTATCACCGGTATTTTAACAGTTCCGTTGACTATTTTTATTTAAAAAGGTTACTTCTGTCGTTTTCTATATCCGACAAATATTCCGTTGTGGGGTCCACCAATAATTTATTATTTCGGCGCCGTCGTACGGCACGAATATTCCCCGACCAAACGAATATTCCCCGACAAAGCGAATTTTGTCCGACAAAATAAAATTTGCACATAACATCATTAACTTTCAATTTTGTTAATTTAACCACTTACTGTTTCAAAAAAAATATATATGAAAAAAAAATTAAATTTTGTATTTCATAAAATTCGGGGTCTTACACTTTAACCCCCTGTTGAAGCCGATTTAAAACATTCTTATGCTGTGATTTTCCCTCTTCACTAGATTGTTGAAGTCGATTCAAAATGTTTTGGATCAAATCCATATATGCTTTCACATTATCTGCCTCTTCCAAGAATGCGGTGAGATTTTGGTCCATTTTAGTCGAATTTTTTAACATCTCTAAATTGTAATATGGACTAGCTTCAAGGTCTATCATGTCTTTTTTTTTTCTTTCTTTTTTGCTAATTTGAGGAAATTTAACATTCTTGCTTTTGACAAGAATGAATCCCAATACCTCATATACCCAAAGCCTTATTTCTTTTGATTTACATAACTAGTGAAAGATTTTGTCAATAGATCATTCATTTTGAATGAGAGAGAAAAAGAGAGAACATAAATGAAAGCTTTGAGATAAGATCTCGAAAATAAGAACAAAAATGAAAACTTGGGGATAAGATCTTGAAAATAAGAACAGAGCTTAACGTAACGTCATTTAGCACATAAAATCTCGTTGTTATCCATGCAAACATTCATGCCCATATCTCGTTAAATTTTAACACTCTTAGATGAAAATTTCAAATTTTGTATAAAAAAAAATAGTTCAGTGAGTCGATTGTAAAAAAAATAAATTCAATAATGCATTTGTAAATTGGTATCTGATTCAATGAAAAAAAAAGTGATTTTACCCGATTTTGGGGAGAGGGAGAGAGAGGAGAGAACGAATTCAATGCTTTCTTTCTGCGTTATAAAAAATGGCTTAAATATGAATTATTATCCAATTAATTTTGTTCTATTGAGGTGAGTTTTTTATTTTATAATTTTTATTTATGTTCAATCGAATATGTCACATTATACATTAATGATTTCAATAATCATTAGACCAATTAATACTTATGTTTAATAATAAAAATATTTCAAATAATTATTAAATAATAAAGAGTAAAAACATCATAAATTTTATGAATATTTACCCTTTTTAATATTTAATAAACGTAAAAAAAATATTTAGAAAAATATTTTTTAAGAACACAAATATTTATTGGCATAATTAGGGGAGTTTAAAAAAATATGTCCAATCGATTTTTTGTGTATATTGAACCGGACAGTTTGATACAAATAATGACTAGTTTGGTATACCGGTACAACCGATTCGGTACCGGTCCAGAGTTTTGATGGTTCGATATATTCCGAACCGTACTGGTTGTACCGGTTATGATATATTTTTTTAGTTATTATTATTAATAATTAATTAATAATAATAATAATTTTCAGTAAAAAACCGGTATCGAATAGATAAACCGGTATTGGTACCGGGTTTTGAATAAATTCGGTACCAGTTCGATCCAGTTTTAACCGAATGAACACCTTTAGGTGTAATAAACTTATTACGTCATTTATTTATAACGTGACATGTTAAATTAAACATAAATAAATTGATCACCAAAATAAACAAGTGTCAATAATTTTGGAAAGCAGTTTATATTTTAACCTTAGACAATATAATATGAACAATTCACTACATTTGTTCACAAAGTGATCAATGATATTGTTCAATTCTTGGCGTTTATTATATTTGCAGCATTAATATTTTGACTTTTTAAAAATTTAAACACACTTTATTAATTTTTATGTGTTATGTTTAAGTTTTAAATATTATATTTAAACAAATTTTTTAAGTGTATTTAAATAATATTATGAATATTATAATTAGTCATTTATATTAATTAATAATCAGTATCATTTTTTTACTTTGATTGGTGGATGGAGACTGAGGCCGCATGGAATATTTAATTTATACAAAATTCAATGTGGGTTAATGTTGTAAATAGTGTTACATACTTGCAAAAAGAAATGTATTTTTTTTTTTGAATTTGAAATTAAAATAACTTATTAAAAAATTACGAGAGCAGTATATTTAGATAGTTAGCTCTTTATAATATTCGTCTAAAATTAAAGAAATCATGCTAATTTTAAGGTTATAAATATTTTAAATTAATTTTAAAATTTAATAATAATATTATACTGTTAGTTTTTTTTATTGTAACTGATGATACATTATCTAAATATAAGTATAAATTCATAAAACTGGCAACATTTTTACAATTATAAAACTTATCTATAACAAGCTTCTTCCTTGTAAATAATAATAATAATAATAATAATAATAATAATAATAATAAGATGGTTAAGCACACTTTAATTACACTAAGTTCCACCATATTCACAATTCGGCCCCCAAACTAATTAGACTTGCACATTTGTTACATCAAGTGCCTAATTTCACACAATATAGCCCCTAAAGCCAATTTTCGGCAAAAATTGGTTGAAAAACTCGTCCTGAATGATAATCTAGTCGGATCCTAATGAGTTTATACGGTTTGACCATTTTTAAGGGCCGAATTGTGAGGAAAGTGAAATTTAGTGTAACGGATGTGTAGGATAAACTTAATTTCAAATGAAAATTTGAAATAAATTTATTTTCAAATGCAAATTTAAAATAAATTTATTTTCAAATGCAAAATAAACAATACATTATAGTTAATATTCAAATATTAAAATCAACCTATTATATTAAAACATAAGAACACATCTTGCATAAAATAGAAAACGTGAATTTATTTAGTAGAATAAAAACTAAAAAATTTTAAAAATAAAAATTATTCCAAATAATGTTTAACAAAAAATAAAATAAAATGCTAAACAACACTGTATATGTATCAAAATAAATTATCACATTTAAATTTTAAACTTTTACAAATTAAAAAATATATATAACAAAGGGTGTATTTATTTAAATTATAATTTAGAAAATAAAGGTAAAAGATTAACATAATTTTAAAATACAGAATAATTCACTTATATAAAAAATTGAAATATATTTATTTTCAAATGCAAAATAAATAATACATATAGTTAATATCTGAATATTAAAAGTAACCTATTATATTAAAACATAAGAACACATCCTGCGTATAATAGAAAATGTTAATTTATTTAGTATAACAAAAAATATTTTTTTTAAAAAAATAAAAATTATAACAAATAATGTTTAACAAAAAATAAAATGCTAATTAATATCGTATATGTATCAAAATAAATTATCATATTTAAATGTTAAACTTTTATAAATTAAAAAATATATATAACAAAGGGTGTATTTATTTATATTATAACTTAGAAAACAACAAAAAAAATTGAATTTATTTAGTATAATAAAAAATTAACATTATTTATTTTATGTTCTTTATCTGAATAATTATTTAAATATAAATAAAATAAATAAATAATCACTACTATTATTTGGTTCTATTAACAAAAAAAATAAGTTTAATAGTTTTATTTTAAAATTAAATTTACGGTTTTGTGATTTTTTTGGGGTTAAATACACTTTAGTTACACGAAGTTTCATTTTTCTTATAATTCGGCCTCCAAACTAAAATCAAATCTTATTTTAAAAGGGTCAAATCGTATTAAAATGTTTATTTTATTAAAAAATTAGATATTTTGACTAATTTTTGATAAAAATTAATTTTTAAAATTAAATTGTATAAAATTAAATATTTAATATAATTAATAATTTAATTAATTTAAAAACTAAATTATGAATAAAATAAAATTTTATGTAACTAAACTAGCCCGTAATTAAAGTCAAACATGGTGTTCTCTGTAGGAAGACGCCTAACACGTTCGGGTTTTAGCAAGGACCCACTACTTATGGAGTACCTTGAAGGGCAATGTAGTCAATCACCTAAGAGATAGGAAAGTTTTGTAACAAATAAATAAATAATAAAATCAGAATGCAAGTGGCGACCTCTTTTTGACCGTCTTCTCTCACCTTCGTCTATCCCTACGATGGAGAACAGACCTCAATCCTCAGGTACGATAAGCTCCTTTTCATTATGACTTTCATTCATATATATATATATATATATATATTTGTGTGTGTGTGTTATATATGTACAGATTATTACTCAATTTTAAACGTTTGTGTTAGTTAGGGTATTCTCTTGTTTTTAATTGTCTGGTTCTTGATATGTTTGATTGAGAAATTTGAGTAACCTTACAAAATTGATCCAAAAATTGGATCTTTTAGTAACATATTTTTCAGTTATCTGTTCAGCTGAATCATCTAAGTTGTTTGATTGCTGAACAAATTGAGTTTTCTTGTGGAATGATTGTAAGACTAGATTTTCTTATTGATACATATTTGAGGTAGGCTGTAGCTAAAAAACTACCATTTCGAGATGAATTTTGTTTCACATAGAAATTTACAAAAAAAAATTTCTGATTGACAATCCACTTGTTGTTAATAAACTCGTGATATATTGTTGTTTCTGGTTGTTTTTTGTATGTTTCAATAGAGGTTTGATTAATTTTTAACTTCCCAAATTACATTTTTTTTGGGGGGGGGGGGGGGGGGGGGGATCAGCTTTACTTGAGGAAAGGAAAGCTTAATTTTACTGTTTTATATATTATAATCAACGATTTAGGTAGTTTAAGGTACATATGGTTTTTGAAGTTTTATAAGATTCCCTTGCAGGATGTGTTCCATATTTTTTCTGTTATATGAAATCTTCTTTAAGAGGGTCTAATATGCATTTGTATACCACTGTTCATTATTTTGTTTGACAACTTGCGTACTATTTTATGTCATTGTTAAGATAATGACTCAATCCTCCTCCCAAATTTCATTATTCAAGTTTTTGCATCATAGGAGATGTATTTTTGTATGTACTTTTTTTTTCTTCCTCTAATTGCTACTCACTTTTCTTGAAATTGTACCAATACAATTATCTTATAACATTTGTACTTGCTTTCAGTTGCAGGTAACAGCCCTCCACCAAAACCTTGGGAGCGAGCAGGGTCTTCTTCTGGTCCTGCACCTTTTAAACCTCCGTCTTCTGGTAGCACTAGTGATGTAGTTGAGGCCTCTGGAACAGCAAGACCTGGTGAAGTTGTTACTACAGCTGATGCAAATACGACTATTAACAGAAATGCTCTTGGGAGACCATTACCTACAAGGCCCTGGGAACAGCAGACATATTCCAACAATACATATGGAGGTATTCCTTCTTGTTATTTTCCAATTTGCATTATCTGCATATTACAATTTACAATTTTTTTTTTAAGTTGCTCCTGTTTCACCAACAGTGTAGATTTCCTGCCCTGCTAGGCTCCATACACTCTGTCAAATATCATGCATTCAGATTTTTATTCGTTATAGCAAAACATCTATATGTTGTCACAGACTCGCATCTAAAATTCTTCATCTAGATGATCATTTTATCAACTATATATCAAACATTATTTTGAATAACATACATAACTATGATTTCATGTACTAAACGTTATACTTCTATATTTAGTTATTCTTTCATGAGTTACTGTAATACCTATAATAAGCATGGTTATAAAGTCATGAAATAGCATGCTACCTATTGTGGGTGATGTTATTTCTTGTAATGTATTTCACATGTGCACTTGCAATGATTTTCTTTTTGCCATATATTAATTATCCTACGCAACTGGTTCATTGATTTTCTTTTTGCATAATTCGGATGGAAGTTCTCTTTCAAGTATATTAGAAGGACGGCTGTGTAATTTGTTAAGGTTTTTGGTTTAGATTTTGCAAATTAAAACTGGTAAAAAAAACAATTAGCGCAATCTGTTTGCCAGGCGGAAGCTTGGATCCTTCCATCATATTTGATCATACTATAATGATGTCTGATTGAGCTTATGGTTTTCTATTCTTAGGTTTTGGTTCTGGTTCCAGTTTAAATTATAATTCTGGTTATGGGTCAGGAACTTATGGTTCTAATGGTGGACTTGGAGGGTCTTATGGCGGGGGGATGTATGGAAACATGTATAGAGGAGGTTCTGGTGGTTTCTATGGAGGAGGCATGTATGGTGGGGGTGGGGGAATGTATAATAGTAGTTTTGGAGGCACAATGGGTGGTTATGGAATGGGCATGGGTATGGGTGGTCCTCCATATGGCGATCAGGATCCAAACAATCCTTTTGGTGCTCCATCATCTCCACCAGGATTTTGGGTTTCTTTCCTGCGCGTGGTAAGTGAAGCTGGTTAATTTTTTTATTGTTTCTTCATATGCATCATGGATGTAAAGGTTTTTCTTCAGAATGATCAATTCATTTTATGTCTGCCAACTTATATTCTTTGTTAGTCAAGAGTTTTATATTTGGATAACAACTGGTATTTTTTAATCTGAAGTAGGGTTATCTTCAATTCTGATTCAACATTCTTGCTGATTTTTGTAAATGGCTCTAGGAGGGTATAAAGATTTAAGTGGTCCTGTATATCATGCGTGGCTGCAATTTTCATTGTTTTGATGGGCTCCTGTTAACCTTTTAACACTTTAACAGAGTGGGGAAATTTATATTTACTTTCTCTGTGAAAGCTTGGGAAAGTCTCCTAATTTAACTAATGAAAAGGGAAAACAAAAAGTTGCCTAGTTTTTTTCCTCTGCACAAAATTTTCTTGTAGATAGTCCATTATACCCATCAGGTTGTGGGTTGTGGTGGTAAAAGAACTGTCACACGCAATTTGCTGGCATCTTGAAGACGATAAATTACGGATACATTCTGTAAGTTTTGGTGCTTGCTTTTAGCAGTTTCAACTTTTGATAGCTGACATGTGTAATTTCTACTTGGGGTGTGTTCTGGAGGCAATGTTGGATGAAATATTTGGCATGTTATCCTAATCCACCATTACAATTTTTTGACTAATTATTTTGTTGGGCAGTAAGTAAGGTGGGGAACTGAGATTTTTATTTGTATATTTTATTAGACTTTCTAAATTTTTATTGCAAGCATTTTTTAAGTTTAAGCCAGGCACTAGTGTTTTTTCCAGCTGCCCATGCGAATTATTCTTTCATCCAATTAATTCTTATATTAACTTCTAGAATTCATGGAACTGGTGTCAAGTGTCTCATTATAGATACGTGCTCCTTTGTCAATGATGACAGATGCAAGGTGTGGTAACTTTTTTTGGCCGTATTGCAATTTTGATAGACCAGAATACTCAGGCATTCCACATGTTCATGTCTGCCCTTTTACAGGTATGTATAGTTCTCATGTATTCCCATTTAATTAATTGGCAGATGATATTGTAGAAGTAGAACCATCTCCTTAATTTGCTATAGTTAATCATGAAATTTGCTCTCATCTGAAATATTATGACTCATATCATATTGATAAGGATCGACTGTATGCAGCTGTTTGACCGATCAGGCGTGCTATATGGAGAGCTGGCTAGATTTGCGCTGAGACTGCTTGGAATCAGAACAAAGCCCCAGAAAGTTCAACCCCCCGGACCCAATGGATTCCCAGGTCCCCATAATCCCCACGGTGTTCTGAATTACATCGAGGGTCCCAAGGCTGCTCCATCTGGTGCTTGGGACGGTGTGTGGGGAAATGATGCAAGTAGTTGATGTGGGTATCCCATATCTGCTCATCCTCTATGAGATTTGCAGCTGTCTGTGTGGAGGTAAGAGTACAGATGGAAAGTGTTGCTGCCACGTCCTATATAGACTAGATCTCCTCCAGGCTCCAGTAAAATTGCACTTTGCAGGAAGTAATAGAAATCTCCCTTCTTCTCTCTTTATATTATTATTATTATTATTATTTTTCCCCATTGATGCAAAACTCAATAAATAAAGCAATAATTTGTTTGATTATTTTTTTTAAAGAGAAAAGCATGTATTGCAGCATTTGCCTTGCTGCCTTCACTGTGACTCTGATCTCTTAGACATCTGTTGTTGGCTTTTCATCGTCAAACTGGGTGCATGTGACCCATTAGACATGACAAGTATTGAGGACAGAAACACAGGGATAAGATAACGTTGTAAACCACAATTCAATTCAACCGCAAGAGTCATTTTCTGCAACATTTCAAAAACAGTCATGACACTAAACTGTCCCTCCCTCCACTCCAACGCTGCAAGCAAGAAGAATACACTCTAAAAAACAGTTTCAGCAATACTGCTAACAATATGAAGCATAGCAGTTGTAAAATGCACTTGATTACAGAATGATTGTGCCTGTGCCTCACCAAACAGAGCAGCAACTGAACAAAAGCTCACATAGCAGAGGCTGAACAAAATAACAGAGCTGCAGCAATGTTGAAGCTAACATGTATATTACCCAGTCCCATTGCACATTTCAAGACTTAAGATAAATATTGACAGAAATGACAACTACAGCAATTGGCAAACAAGTGTTATCCCCAACTCTAAATCACAAGTGCTTATCCCAACACTTGAGTAAACAATGGCATGTACTCCCATAGTCCCATTGAAGCTCTCTTCATAACTCCACACTCCAGAGTATTCAAAGAGTTAAACACATCAATCATTCAGCTTTAGGAACAAAGCTTTCTAGTGTTTATCAGATTTTTATTTTTATTATGAGAGGAAGGTTATTTATAATGTCTCCCAGAGGTGAATGAGTGAGAAATGTTCGCAAGTCACAGACCATAAATGCCAAAATAACCATTCTAGATTTGTAATTCAAGTCACCAAGATACAATATTTTCTGTAGGTAAATCAAATTACAATACACTGCAGTAGTAGACAAAAATTAATTGCCATATTTCTGGGCATCACAAATTGGAGGGTTCAGAACTTCATAATAAATTTGATTCCCCCTTGAACAACAGATATTTCGCTACCCTTGGGCCTCATCTGAAGTGAGACTAATTGAAAATGGAGAGCAAGAAACAGAGCTGATCATAACTACTATGCCCTAAACAAATGAACTCCCTCATTGAAAAAAAAGATACCAATTACTGACCTCTCAATTGAAAAGCTGAATTCTTTAATGTTGTGTTTGGATTGAAGGAATGAATGAAATGATTTTAAGGTTTTTCAAGTATATGTTTGATTGTTGGTGGAAGTGAGTGGTGTAATATGATGGTAAAATTAGCATACATATCCATTCCATTTGAATGAATTTTATTCTACCACCTCTCACATGGAATAAAAATCAAATGAATGGAATGAATTTTCATTCTACTAGAATGGTTTATCTTCCATAATGATAATCTAATACACTGTTTTTCATTCCACTCTTTCTTTCATTCCATTCTCTCAATCCAAACGTAGTATAAGAGTTGAGAAAAGGATCAATGTAAATACCAGGAATAATGCAAGGAACATCAAGTACATTACTTATAAGCAATTGAAGCAGACGTAGAACTTATATAAGAAAGGAGTTGCAACCCCTTCAATGAGATACAACCTTTAATCTAGTAGAAGTATTAAGATTGGAAGTTAAATTTATATGGAGGTCCTCAAATTAGTTAAATGACCATCTTACTCATCATCAGCGGAAGGCCCAGTCAGGAGCAATACACATTATCTCTTCTTCTTTGATCTCAACGTCACTCCTTAAATATTTAAACATTTCTATTGCAGTGTAAGTGATTTGACGGCATCGAGCAATGTACAAGAAGATGGCTGCAGGCATCCCTTAAGGCCTGCTCTCCTCGATCACATAGGTACCGACATCAGTTTACATGAAGCCTCTCCAAATTATGACAATTTAAGCTAATTGACTCCCACCCTTGTATCCTAATTTCATGACATAAAGTTAAGGTTGTGTTTGATTGCCTCTTAATGCATCTTAATAATCAACCTCTTAATGGATCTTAACAACCCATATTTTTATATTAAGAGATTCTCTGAATAGTTAAGATACAAATATGAGTCTAAACTATTTAGATGACCTCTTAATATAAAATTATGAGTTATTAAGATGTATTAAAAGATAAATTATTAAAATCCATTGAGATGTAAGTTCCACTCTTGGAGCAATGTACAACCTTTTGCAATTGCCATAATGGGCTCATCGCCAATGCTTCCGCACAAATGTAAATCCAGGATTTCGAGTCTTGCAGCAAATCCAGCGCCAATTGCTGTTAAACCATTTCCTGGTATGACCCAATTTAGATTAGATATATTCAAATACTCCAATCCACCTCCACTTACAATATCTATAATCCCTTCGGTTTCAAGCCTACAGGAATCAGCTTCTATATACACCAAAGTTTGAGGACAACCATGAAATCCAACACCTCTAATATTTCTGCAGTTAGAGATCCCGACTGCTCGAAGTTGACAACAATTTTGCGAAAGAGCTCTAACGCCAATGTCAGTAATAAGTGGACAATATGATAAATTCACATCTTTTAATGCCAAACATGATTTAGCCAATGTTTCTAACCCAGTGTTACTAATATTGCATCGGTAAAGACTTATAGTTGTCAATGAACGACAGCCAGAGCCCAAGAGGCAACCAGAGAAAGTCCACCATGATATTAGATAAAATTATTGATATTATTTTATTTGCACTTATATTTTTTTAATATATTAAAAAAAGGATATTATATCTCAATTTCAACTTAATGAGAGAGGATGTTCTGTTTAAAAATTTGACCAAATGATTATGGGAGCGACGACTTGTATGGTATCCATAAAATTAGATGCGTATAATAAGTCAGTTTTGACTTGAGTTTGTCATTTCTTGAGCTTTGATTAGGCTATGTTAGGCCGTTGACTTAGATCTGTCAGGTCATGATTTGGTCATTGGGCTATGGTTTGGTTAGATCTGCAGGCCAGGCCTAGGTCGGTCTAGTCATTCCCCCCCCCCCCCCCCCCCTCTTCTCCCCTCTTTTTCTTTTAATGTTAAATATTAAAAATATAAAATATGAATTAATAAAATTTTGTAAAAATGATGCAAGATTTTGACATATATTTTATTTTTTTAACATTTTACTGCACACCAATATAAATTGGATGATTGGAACAAAAATAAATATATTTCTTTTAAATTAAAGAAAAATGTAATTGGAATATAAAGCACATTGATTTTCTAAATGTATGTCTAATATCCACAATTTGTCTTCATATAAAATATATAATTTGAATACAATTTATTGCGGTACATATGACTATAGATGTAGAATAAAATTAACTTACTGTAGATTATACTTTAATATTTTGAATATAAAGTTAATTTATATTATTTTTTTTAGTACTAAGATCAGTTGAACATATATTTTGTAAAGTTTAAATACACATATATCTTTTTCTTTATAGTCATTAAACACTTACATACTTATATCACAATTATTATTTTCAATTAGTTTTCTAATTACATCATGAAATTATTCCTTAAATTGTTACAACATAATACCAGAAAAATAACCAAACTCATAAATCTCCCTAACATTTAGCATATCCAAATTAATGAAGAACTTGAGTATTTACAAGAAACTAACTTATTATTAATATTTAATATTAAAAGTTAGTTTATTGATGTATTAATTAATGTTAATATTTAACATTAAAAGTAACAAAGAATATTAATTAAATTTTAATGTTAAATAGTAGTAATTTAGTATTTACTATAAATTAACTTATTATTAATATTAAATATACTAACTAGTTCTATTCATTGAATGTGTATATATATATTAAATATATTTACAAAAAATAAAGAATAAAAAATTAAAACTTTATAAACTTTATTGACATATTAATTAAAACTAATGTATAATAATTTATAAATTATAATAATAAATAAGTAAAATTTATACTTTATTGATGAATAATTATAACTTTAAAATCCAAGAAATATAAATAATTGGATAAAAAATTAGGTCAGGCCTCGATCCGGACTAGATCAGGCCAAATCAAATTTTTTGTAGGTCAAATCAAATTTCTATATTAAAAGAACGGTCTTTTCAATTTTTTTAGGCCGGACCGAGACTACACCGAACCAAGATCAAACTGCATATCGCGGGCCTTTTGTTCTTCCTTGCACATAACCTTCTTTTTGAAATCCCACTTTGTATCTGTTAAAAAGAAAAAAGAAAAGAAAGGTAAAAATAAGAGAGTTGAATTACATATTTTTCCCTCTTCTGATATATGTTTGGGGAAGGTAGTGCGAAATGACACTAGTACCCCTTTTACCCCCTAATTCGAAGGGCAACTTATGTCCAGATGGATATATAGATAATAAACTGAATTATGCACGGGAAGAAAGGTCAGTTTCCTTCGAAACGGCATTAGGGTTTATTTCAGTTAGAGAGACGACGAAGACGAAGGTTTCTGCAAATTGCTAAACCCGGTACTTGATTCGTTTCTCTCCACGGAGCTTCACAACTCACAACCAAAATTCGCTCCGTATTTCAGTTGCGCTAAGTTTTCTCCATATTTCAGTCCGATCAGGTAACTCGTCACAGAAAAAAAATGTAATTTTCGAATCGAATTCGATTCTATATCTACTCTGTATCTGGTTGTAGGTACAGGGTGAAATTGAAATGGTTCGATTATATGTTCATGGTGAGATCAAGTGCCTGTTTTCTTGCTGAGAAAAACTTCAGGAAAATGATTATTGTTAATAATGATGTGATTGATACTGTTCAATGTCATTTCATTTTGACCTTCATTTTTAACGGGGAATTGGGATTTTGCAGCTATTACTTTGAGGCTGTTTTGCATTTTCATTAATAGATGCCATTACATTTCATATGTTTAAGTTTTTTTTGCAACTCTCAAAAGTGCAAGGTAAAAGAAAGGAAATGAAAACTATTATCTTACCAGAAAGGAAATCAAAAGAAAGGAAAACAAAGACTATTACCTTACCATAAAGGCAAAGAAAACCCTACTGAAAGATAAGATAGTATTCAACCGTATACAGTATACTGCATATATTTCTAACATTATAAGTACATGATAATAAAATCTAGAAAATTTATGGGAAAAAGGAGTCCCAGATTTTTTGAATTTTTTCTTTTGATGCAAATAAAGGATTTCCTTGAACACAATTTTTTTCATTGATTTTTTCTTTCAATATTAAATGTTAAGAATATAATATTTAATGATTTTTAAATGCATGCTAGTTAATTGTGTGTCACAAAAAGAATCAGTGGGTTTGTAAGGCATTAAGCAGTTAAATTTTCTTTGAATATTTCGTTTCAAGTATTTTATGGTTAAGTTATTGAAAAAATTATCCTGCTATGGACAGCACATTATCCGAAGTCTCGCTAGTAAGACACAAATTCTTGCTAGGGCATTGAAGAACTTTATGCTTCTAGTAGCAAAAAGTCACTTAGTGTTTTTTCCATCTGTTAAAATTGTTGTTTCTATTTGGATTTCTAGTACTTTCTAAATTTCAACTCATACATATGATTCACTATCATTATTTGACCATCTTCGAATTTTGCAACTATTAATACATTTGAGCTAGTTACCTTGTTTGACACTTGTAGATTTGTGACTTATTTGCACTACGCAATTATGGAATACAATCAATGATGAAGCCAGATAATATTTTTAGTGGGGTAAAAATTGTTTTAAGGTTACGAATAATTTAGCGGAGGTTCGTGGGCGCTGGACCAAATTTTGTGGATATAACCAATAGTAACATATACCCCCACACCCAATTAACCATTAATAGGCTTTCTTAATAACAAATTTGTTCATAAATACTTGATTCCTTAAATATTAAAAAATGATATAAATTAAATTATTATCTTATTTAAGAAGATTAAAGAACGATGCATATATATAGGAGGTAGGAGTAATATGGGATTGAGAAAGTCACATAACTTAAATTTGACCCCTTATTTTAGAAAACTTGCAAAATTTCAGTAGGGTCAATTTATATTTTGCCTATTTTTTATTTTTGTCATTTATGAAAATTAAAAGAGAAGAAGTTCAGTGGGGTCAATTGACCCCACTCAACAATACATGGCTTCGTCGCAGAATACAATCTTGAATTCTTAGTTGTCCAATTATATGATAGGAAGGGAGCCTATACAGAATTTGTAATTTGGCAAAATAAAAGTTTCACTTGTAAACCTAGATAGGACTGGGCATTCCTTGCGCATATGTTAGGATTCTAATAGCTAAAAAGTTAATAATTTATTGCAGGTAGTCAATTTTTCTGTATGTTTTATGGTCAAAGTTAATTTGGTTCCAAGTAAGCAAACAGACTATTCAAGTGTATTCTGAGTCTATATTGAGCTATGTAATCTTTCTTAATCATGTGGAGATTAGATATGGGAATTCAAGTAAATTGCATGATGGTTTGGGATTGTGTTAGGCAAATCAAATTAGGTTTCATGCGTAAGTTCTTCCCTTTTCCCTATCATTTTTGTCCACTTATGTGTGTAATCTGATTCAGGAAACCATTTGGGACTTTTCTGGGAATTTTAATTAGATAGCCTTTTCACGGGGACAAAATATTACTATCCAAGAAAGAGTTGAAGATTGGTATGGAGCACCCAAAACAAGTAAACAACACCTGGACAATCCTTTGTATGCCTAATTAAGTCTTAACCAAAACTCCCTTGAAGAAAATATTGTTATGAGGCATAAGCTAGATTTACAATCTAGATCGTAGATTAAGTATGAATATTGATTAGATTCAAGGCCGTCCTTACCCCCCACCCCGTGGGGCACACTATCTCACTATTTTGGTTCGTCTTTGAGAAGGTCTGTGGTTGAAAACAAAGATTATTTGAATTATCACATGATTTAGATGTACTAGACTACTAGTTTTGTTATGGTCTTTGATGGAGCTTTAGGCTCACTATGGTGCCATAGTGTACACAGTCTGTCACAACTGTGAGTATCATTCATCCTTCGTTTATGTTTTGCAATACCTTAAAAAAAATCCTATTATGTAAAGACTATGTCAATACTGCATATAAATTGCAGTATATGCTAGATTGCGGCAACTTATTGAATAATTTTAGATTAAGATTGCGATTTCAAGCTTGTTCATGTTTTTTATTTTCTGGAGAATAAATAAGTTTGGATATATAAAGCTACATTTTTCTATTTTTATAAATATTTCTGAAAACAGCCCATTTCAGAGTACACTTGAACGATTCTTCCCTTATTTTCTATTTACAATAGTCGAAAGCATATGGTACAATCATATGGTCAATTTGATCTTTGGTATAAAGTTTCTGTCCTAGAGAGCGTCCTGATGTCGTCGGCACCATTAACCACTTTGGTTGAGTTACTTGCGGGATTGAACCGTTGGCCACTTTCATGCCTTGTTTTTATTTTATTTTATTCTAGAAATCTTTAAAGAAAGGCTATTATAAAAACTTGAAGCAAAGGAGATCAAATAGACACCTCTTCTCATATTATTGCTGATGATGTAGGGGGTCTTATTTGCTTGTACTTGATAGTCGATTCTGCTCCGTGGTTGCATGTTCTTAGAGTAGCTTTCTTTAGTTCTTTACAGTGACAAAAGGGTTTCCCATAAATATATGAATGATTTTCTGTAATCTGATGCGAGTTACGCAATTGAAGTGTTGGTGCGTCATGAATTTGGATAGTTATTGAATCTTCTGTTTCTTGTGATCAGTAGTCTCAGGAATGGTTTATGCTTGTATGATACACTGATTGATGGATCCTGAAAGCAAAAAGTTTGGAAAAGGTAAGACCTTTAAAATAGTTGTTCTTTTGTGTATTGCATATGGATGCTTGCAGACATGTAATCAATACCAAAATTGGCGCATCTTTTTTGGGTTTATGCTTTCTCTTTTTTGGGTTTATGCTTTCTGATTTAACTGAAGTTCTGTTTGGCTGTACTTTTGTAGTGCAATAGAATTAGTTCATTAATCTAGGGACAAGTATTATTTTGTTAACTTGATTTTTCTTCTTTGACGGTTATTTATGCTCATATTTTACTATGGTTTTGCTTTTAGCTACTTGAGAGTTAAGACTTAAGTGTGTGTTTTCATAAATGAAGATCCTTTTAGATGAAATTGCAACACTTAATTTGTTGTTTCTAAAAAGATTTCATGTTCTCATTTATCACAAAAAAGAAAAAGATGCCATGTTCTTGTTGTTTTGCATTTTTAGTGTTTAAATATGCACCAAGTCATTCAAGATTGTTAAATCCTAAGAAAAATAATCAATGAATTTGTTACTAGTGTGAGAAAATTCTTATGAAGTTGCTGCAAGGACAAGCGGAGGACATTAGCAAAAGAAAAGGGTGACTTTGAGATTAAACTAGATAGTGAAAAAGGACATTTTGTAGTTGACTAGTTGAAATTTGGGGCTTTTGAAGTTGAAAATCACAAATTGAATGTAACACAACGCAGTGATATTCGGGAGGAAATAATAAAGGAGAAAGGGTTATTTTTTAGAGGTGTTACTAGTAGAAGTGACGAAAGAGAAAAAAAACATGGTTTGAAGTGTTGAAGAAGATCTGAATAGTCAAGCAATAGTGCGGATAATATCTTGTTAATCATGCTAAGAGTAGATTTTTGGACAGTGGCTGGGGGAAAAAATTAGTAATAGAAGCAATTTGTTATATAGACTAGCTTTCTGGAAGCTCCAGCTGTTAACAACTTTTAACCTTTTTCCTCTTTTCCTTTTTATTTTAAATTTCCATTGTCATGGCATGTTACTTTAAAAGGGCACCTTCTAATTAGTTATTACAAAGACAGAGCCTTTAAGGTATTCTGGTAAAGGTTTGAGGCATATGCCTTGCAGATTGAGGCATGCTTCTCTGTTGTAAGATTTACTATTTGCCAGTTTCTTTCAGTTTTTGTAATTGTGATCAACTTGGCGTTGTGTGGAAAATTAGGGCCAAGAGAACTTACCGGGGCTGTGGATCTTATAAATCACTACAAGTTGCTGCCTCATCACGAGTTCTTCTGCAAGAGGTCACTTCCTTTGTCAATTTCAGACACACACTACATTCACAATGTGGTGGGAGACACAGAAATCAGGAAAGGGGAAGGGATGCAATTGGATCAGCTCATTCAAAGTACATCCTTTTCTAGAGAGGCAAATGCACGCATACAGCCTTTTGACCTAGACGTCCTCAGAGAAGCTTTTCAATTAAGGGAAACTGCGCCAGTTGATCTGCCAACTGTAAGAAATCTATTTCCAAGGCTTTTGTAGATTTCAGGGATTTTTATTAGCTCTTGCAGAATGACCCTTGATGCCTCATCTTCTGTTGTTTTGGCCATTTGTATCTCGTTGTTTTAGTCTGAAAAGGGAACTCCTACTGTAGCTGGAAAAGCCAAAAGTGAATCCAAAGACAAGGAGAAAAAACATAAAAAGCACAAGGATAAAGATAGGGAGAAGGATAAAGAGCATAAGAAGCACAAACATCGTCATAAAGATCGAAGTGAAGACAAGGACAGAGACAAGGACAAGGAGAGAAAAAAGGATAAAAGTGGGCATCATGATTCTGGGGCTGAACACTCAAAGAAGCACCACGAGAAGGTTGATACACTCGCTCTTTCTCTTTTATCTGTAAAAATTAAAATACCATCACTCTCTTGTGCTATGCTTTGCAAAATATGTACACAGCTGTTAAGGATAGGTTAAGTTTAAAATTACTTCAATTGGTATGTATCATGAGTGCTTTATAACCTGCTGTTATAAGTTGTCATAAGTGACTCCTGGATTACCCAAATTGACTTAATGTAAGATAACCAGGTCAACCTGAAGTAATTTCTTTAGAATGTTGAATAAACATTAAATTGATGAGAAGATTGGAATGTTGTTGTATTTGTTTGAATTTCTGGATCTGAAGACAATATCCCCCCCCCCCCCCCCCCCCCCCCTGTCAAATTGAATTATAGTTGAGCATTTAAATTGGTTTACATAACTAATTTTTAAAAAAAAATTCCTTTGATCACAGAAAAGGAAGCATGATGGAGATGAAGATATTAATGAGATTCACAGACACAAGAAAAGTAAGGTAACATGGAAACTACCAATTTCTTCAAATACTTAGATTGTTATATTGTCGTTATCTTTTTCTCAAGTAAGCTGCTTCTCACCTGTTAAAATTTTGTAGCACAAGAGCTCAAAGATTGATGAGATGGGTGCAATAAGGGTAGCAGGCTGAGAAGTGTCACGTTTCTTTATCATTTATTGTCCTCAAATGTTGCTGTTGAAAAAAAATGTTGCTGTTGGGAATTTGGAGGAGCCTTTACTTACTAATATCAAATTATTTGAGGTATAGAATTTTATGCCCTGCCATCATTTTTATCTTTATTCTGTTTTTTTTGGTCATCCCGGGAGGAAAAACATTTTTTTTCACCTACCTGTCCTGTTTTCACTTTGATTTATTAATTTTGTAAGATCAATTTTTTTTGGAAAACACCCATCTCTTTGGCCCAAAGAAATGCAAGAATGGACACTGTATCCCATAACAGATGAAAGATGGACTGATCACCAAAACTTCCCTCCAACAATAGGTCAGAGAGGATAGTATAGCACGTACACTGCCAATGAATATTCCTTAGCTGCATCAAAGATGCACAAAAGAGAAGTCAATTGGTGGAAGGGGGTGGAATCCTTAGCCCTTGGATCAAATTCTAAACCAGCATGGCACGCTTTTTGAGAACCCTTTTTGGGGACTTCCGCCTTTCAATGAACACCATATTTGCTAAGACTAGTAAATATGGCTAAACACCATATTTACTAAAGTATATAACTGTTTTGATATCTAATAGACTATGATGGCAGTCTCTAACAAGTGTTTGGAGTTTGGACTGCCAACAACATGGTTCTTTAATTAGTGGCATGACATGTTCAAATTATTTAGGCTAAACAGCCACTACATGTGTTACCAGTTACAACTCTTTAGGCAACAATTTCTAGTTCTGAATAACCCCAAATTACTCCACATTTATTTTCTGGTTATAGTACTACCTCTGTCTGGAAATGAGAGTATAATTTCTTTTTATCGATTTTTTCCCCGAATATTAACATTTGCTTTTGACATACTTGGACAGTATTTATCTCAGTAAACTTTTCATAATAATAATTTTTTTTGAAGAACAATTTGAAATAAAGAAGATTAATGTGAAAAAAAATGGTCGAAAAAATTATGTCCAAGTGTGACCAATGCAAACTTTAATATTTTATTTAAAGAATATGTCAAAAGAAGAAATTTGGCTCTCATTTCCAGAGGAGGGATATTCTCTTAACATTTGAAGAGATCGCGCAACAGCAAGTTAAGTAATCTCATTATTTTTGTAGTAGTAAATAATGCTTTACCTTTCTCTATATATGCAGAACCATCTCTGGACTAACTAAAGATTTTAAAGAAGGCGAATTCACCTGTGGAAGTAAATTTAGATGCAAGGTAAAATTTGTTGAAAATGAACTTCTTTGTATAAACAAGGGTCCTCGTACATTTGGCAAGGACATTTAAACCTTTGATCCTCTCTTTCAGTTTTTATGGCGCATGGGATAAATCAGCAGTAACTTTTTATTGTAGTCCGTTGTCATTTAGAAATGTTAAGGTTTATAATTAGTTTTGTTTAATTGAGAGCTTTGGGTGGTGGGAAGAATAGGATGAGGAAAATGTGCTTTTTGACTCGTCCTTGTATGTGTATATTAGAGAAACAGTGATGATTCTAACATGTCTTAACATCCAAAATGGGAAGCCTCAATGTAAGATTGCACTTTGTGTTCTATCAAAAAGTAAATAAATAAAACGTTTTCTTATTGAATATGGTCAATATCATTTTTATGTACCAGAAGGAAGTGAAATCAAGTCATTATGGTGTAGCACCATTACAAATAAAATCAGGGGATCAATTTTGAAGTCATTTGTTTCAGTTGTAGCTTATTTCTTCTACATTTGAGTCTTTCACCCATGAGAAAAGTCTTGTTGCTGATGATTGACAAGTTTATACACAATTTAGGTGTAATTCTAAACTTCTAGGATGATTCACGTTCATCTAGTTTGGGGTCCGAACAGCTGAACTCAACTTTGGGTGCATGTCTAAGCTTGACTTGAATCTGTTGCATCGATAGCAAGTATACAATGATGATTGAAGGGAGAAGGTGCGGTATTTCAGTGAGTTGGGGTCCATTATAGACTGACTGACAATCATTGCTATCCTTGTATAGATAAAAAAATTCTTTAGTTAAAGTAAATGGATTTGTAGGTTTGGGTTTTATTGTTCGTGATAGAAACCTTGGGCAATAGTTCAGATTTTTTTAGGTTGGGTTTAATTATATTTTCACAAGTTTGGGTTTAATTATATTTTCACATGTACGCGTGGTGATGGAAATCGTGTAGCTGATGGATGGATTTTATGGGATGTGTCCTTTTGTTCGGACTTGCGCGCTTTGGTACTTGCATACTATTAGCACATTTGACAGGTCATTAGTAATGTCATCCATTAGTGAGACGTTTATTTGCTTTTACTTGTGAGCAGCTTTGATTTGAGTGGAGCCGGATCAAGGGAATGTCGAGAGCTAACGGTCCCATGAAAATAAATAACAAATTTGTGACATTAGTTGATTGGCATTAGTTTTCCAAATAAATAATAGTCAATTGTTACATACTCCCACCTAATTAAAATGAGTTTGTAAGAGAGATTCAACAGCCGAGAGTATCCTGCAACCTCTTCACCATAAGCGAAGTGTTATCTTCAAGCACTGCTATGTACACAGTCCTCATCTATAATTTTTTTA
The DNA here is from genome assembly GCA_947179155.2 of Hedera helix. NCBI lineage: Eukaryota > Viridiplantae > Streptophyta > Magnoliopsida > Apiales > Araliaceae > Hedera > Hedera helix. Next base: position 48,010,197 of record OX359276.1, on the reverse strand, counting down.
TTTTTTACAAAAATTGGATTTAATTTTCTTTATCCTTTCAGACCTTTCTTAACTAAAAAAACGTACAATATCACATCGTCATGTTGACGTGGTATTGCATCACATACATAGAAGAAGAAAAATAATAATAATATACACTTTCTCTCTTTTATTTTAAGTTGATATCAACGTATATAAATTAAATGCATAGAATAAACATGAAACTCATTTATTGCAGTTATATTTTATTACTTCCACTTTTAACGAACACTTGCATGGATTATTTAAGTACCTTAGTAATTATTTTTAAAATCCTGCCTTAGATGCTCATTTATAATTTTTTGATACTAGTAAACTATACAGAGTCTGCGTATGTGTGTGGGTGGGTCGCTGTTGTTAGCATAATTCCAAGTTTAAGTTTAAACTGATCAAATATTTTTCTAGGAGTAATTCCTTTTGAACAACAAATCTTTTTCTTGTTAAGGAAAGTACAACAACTAACTTTATTATGATTTATTTTCTTTATAAATAATCAAAGATACTCACTTCCGGCAAAAGAAATAGGTGCCCATCATTTTGACTATTTTTGTGATGAAAATGAAAAATTAAATAAAATATTTATATAAACTATTGACACAAAAAGAAATTTAATGAATAAATACTTAGAGTTTTGAGTTGGATATTGTGAATAAACTGAAGATAAATGAAGAACATAAAACTAGAAGCCAAACGAAGAACTGTAGTTACAATTAAGCTACAGTTGTAGCTTTGATGACTGTGATTGATAATGGCACTTCTGTAACTAAGGGTAACTAATCAACACATGTTAAATCCGGCTGCCTTGTGCACATGTACTTGGAAATGCTGTCAAGCTGACACTTTTGTCATTGCATTTTATATTGCTGCAAGGTTCCTGTTACTGCAGTCATGTTCTTGGCTGGATATGGTGATATATTTGAATATGTTGCTGCTACAGTATACTCAATATTCCCCCCACAAGTTGGAGGTGCACAAATATTGAGCACTGCCAATTTGGAGAGAATAAACCAATGTGAAAATTTGCCCAAGGCTTTAGTGAAAATATCAGTTAGCTGTAATTTGGAAGAAATATGTTTAGGCTGCATAAAACCACTCTGATTCTTTTCCCTTATAAAGTGACAATCAAGTTCATCGTGTTTGGTTTTAGAGTGATGGATAGGATTGCTAGCAATATTTATGGAAGCTTCATTGTCACATTAAACTGTCGAAGGCTACTTAACCTGTACATGCAAGTCTTTTAAGAGAGCAGTTAACCATAATATTTCACAAGCAGCTGTGGCAAGAGCTCTGTATTCTGCTTTTACAGTACTCCTTGAGACAACTGATTGCTTCTTATTATGCCTGGAAATTAAAGATGATCTCAGAAGTGTACAATAGCCAGTAATAGATATTTTGGTAACTGAACATGTACCTCAATCACTATCACAATAACCAGTGAGAGAAGTATAGGCAAGAAAAAATAATCCTTGACTAACTGAGCCTCTGAGATATCTTAAAACTCTATAAACAGCTTTCATATGAGATTCTCTTGGAGCTTGCATAAACTTGCTTGAAATTAGACTGAGTAAGAAATGTCTGGTCTGGAAACTGTGAGATAATGAAGTTTACCCACCAAACTTCTATAAAAAGTAAGATCAGACAAAAGTATGTCATCAGTATCATTCAATCTTGTGTGCTGGTCTAGAGGAATGGTTAAGGGCTTAGCATACAAGAGGTCAACCTTAGTTAACAAATCCAATGTATACTTCATTTGGCATAAAACCCCCTGAGAAGTTCTGGTAACTTCAATTCCCAAGTAGTACTTAATAGAACCCAAGTTCTTAATGCTAAAAGTTTTATCCAAAAATTGCTTAAGAACTTCAATACCAGATTGATCATTTCCAACAACCAAACTGTCATCCACATATATCAGGACTGTAGTGAAAGAAATGGGAGTAAAAGAGGTGAACAAGGTATAATCTGCAAGTGATTGTTTGAATCCCATGTGTAATAAGGCAGTGGTTAATTTTGCAAACCATTGCCTAGAGGCTTCTTTGAGAACATAGAGAGATTTATTAAGTTTACAAACAAGTAGAATTGTAGTAGACTGCTTATATCCAGGTGGTAAGGACATATAAACCTCTTCATCCAAGTCACCATGTAAGAAGTCATTGTTAACATCAAGTTGATGTATATTCTAGTTCTTAGAGGCAGCTAAAGCTAAAAGAGTCTTTACAGTTGTTATTTTAGCCACGGGAGCAAAGGTGTCATGAAAATCTATCCCTTCAGCTTGTGTAAACCCTTTTGCAACCAATCTAGCCTTATATCTCTCTATACTGCCATCCGCATTGTATTTAACCTTATATACCCATTTATAGCCAATAGGATGCTTATGAGAAGGCATAGGAACCAAAGTCCAAGTATTATTCTGTTCTAACGCAGCCAATTCTTTGTTCATGGCATCCACCTATTTAGGATCAATGATAGCTAGTTTAAAAGTAGATGGTTCAGAAACATGATTGAGGGTAGAAATAAAAGCTTGATGAGAAGGATGAAATGCATGATGAGAAAAATAATTAGACAAATGATACTTGCCAAAAAAACATGCGATGCAATTACCGCTTGTGCTGCAGAAAATGGGGTTTTAGTCTGAACATCATAATCTTTTAGCCAAACAGGAGCAATTTTAGGTCCAGTGGACTGTCTAAGGGGTACTTGTGATGGTATAACAGGTAAATTTGATGATTGAACTGGTGTATTATGTGATGAAGAAGTAATAGCTGGTGTAGTATGAACTGGTGCAGCTGGTGTAGTATGAACTGGTGTAATAGTAACTGGTGTAGTTGTAGCTAGTGACTGTTGATGGTGACTTTGGCAAAACTCTTTGAGTTGGTGTAAAGAATGTTGGAAAAAATCAGTATCCTAGGGTATTATATGTGATGGAGTAGAATTAGTATAATCCGTGGAATGGGCAGTAGGCGTAATAGGCATGTCAATAGAAGTAGGTGTAGTTGATATATGTTTAAATGGAAAGACTTTTTCATGAAAAATAACATCTCTAGACACAAAAGTTTGATGTGTATTAAGATTGTATAGTTTATAACCCTTTTGACCATGTTGATATCCAAGAAATACACATTTCTCAGCTCTAGGAAGAAATTTGTCCGAAGGATGAACTGATGCATAGCATAAATATCCAAAAGCTCTAAAATGTTCATAATATGGATGTTTAGAATAAAGCATTTCAAAAGAAGTTTTGTGTTGAAGAACTTGTGTTGGGAGTCTGTTAATAAGATATGTGGAAGTAAGAATACATTCCCCGCAGAACTTAATAGGGAGTCATGCCTGCAATCCAAGTGCCCTGACCATTAAAGATGTTTGTGCTTTCTCTCAACTATCCCATTTTGTTGAGGGGTACCAACACATGAACTTTGACGGAGTATACCATGATTATCAAGAATAGCACATATTTTGTTGTTAAAAAAATTCTATGCCATTATGACTTCTTACTATTTTGACTGAAGTATGAAAATGTGTATTACAATAAGCAAGAAATTTTGTGAACAAAGAAGCAACATAATCTTTAATAGGCACTAAGAAAGTCCATGTTACTCTACTAAAGACATCAACCAAAGAAAGTACTTATATCCTATATTTGCTGGGATTTTATAAGGTCCCCACAAATCATAATGTAAAAGTTCAAAGATACAAGTAGATTTATTGGTTCTAATAGGACAAATGACTTGTGGAAATGAAGCAAGAGGTGATCATACCTGAAATATAATCTTCAGGAGAACAACTTGATTGGGATTGAAAATTCTTAGAAAACAACATCATCATTTAATCCAGCTGAGTTTTTAATCTCTTCCATAGTAGGCATATTTGGCTGATGAAACTCCATAGCTTGATCATATTCAGGAATCACAGAAGTCATGTTGGTCTTAGGGCCATGATAGTTGGGCTTTCTAAAACTGATATTGCCCTTAGGAATATCAAATTTGGAATGTGTTATCTGAGAAGTAAACTTGTTACCAGACATTTTAGGCAATTCTTTATTATTCTAAGCTGAAGCTATCCCTTGATCAAATGTTTTATTTTTGCTTCTGTTGTCTGGATGCGCTGGGTGACCTGGAGGATATCCTGTTAATAGAAAACATTTGTCAACAATATGGTTTGGTCTACCACAATGAGTGCATTTCACACTTTTGACTGAATTGTGTATAAAAGGTTAAGAAGCAAATGAATTCTGATATGCCATTTGTTTTCCAGGATTTCCGTAAGCATTGTTGCAACCTGTGTTAGAAACTCTATTCACCAGATTTTTACTAGAGCTTCCAACAAGAAAACTATTAGTATTGTGTTCAGAAACATTAACCCTGCCTCTGTCTCTCATCTTGCTTGATGAGAGAAATGACATGATTCACAGCAAGGAGTGCATGCATCATCAATATTTGACATATGGCATTGGAAAAACTGTTGTGTAAACCTAGTAGAAATTGGAGTAACTTCCTCCTTCCTTCCCTTTCTTCCATGACCTGATGAGCACCACATGTGCATTCCACAAGAGGCTCCAAAGCCACATATTCATCCCAAAACCTTTTAACTTGAGGAAATAAATTTCAACAGATTTATCATCCTGTACTAAAGAATGTAAATCCTTTTGCAGCTGACAAAACTCTGTGACCATCAACACTCGAAAACCTATCTTCAAGTTTTTTCTACATTTGACAAGCTAGAGTAATATAACTCATACCATCACCATTTTCAGTTGACTGTATTTAGGATCCATAAAATTACCATATCATTAGCCCTAGCCCAATGTGGATGTAGAGGTGAATTAATGTCTGGCTTGGGATAAGATCCATTGGTAATCACTAGGGATTCGCAACGTCCTAAGAACCCTCGCACCAAACACCAACTTCAATATCCATCTACGCCGCCATAAGTGAGGATCAAGGCGGGTTTCCGTTTGTGGAAGAGAAACCACCTAATGTCATGGCTTCTGAGAGTAACATAGAAGACATTAAAAAGTTTTCACAGAATGGAAATGTGGAAGTGAAGTCATACCCCCAGCTTGTACACTTGTGTCAAGAGAATGATTCAGAAGGCCTCCATAAATTCATAAGAACCTGGTTGCCATGAAAGAGGAGATTCCAATTGCATTAAGGGCTGTTGCGGACACAGCTGGTTTGGTGTTGCACTCACTGGGTTTCTACAGCATAAAAGTGGGAAATTTGGATGGGAAACCAAAGTTAGATGATCTTGACGTGGATGCAAGCACACTGGAAACCCGTTGGAGGCTCATGCGTTTTTACAACTTCTTGCTACTTTCAGTATCAATTCTGATTTTGATCAGGAAGTTTAATCCATGCTGATACCAATGGTTTCACGTCTAAACTGCAGACTTGTGTAGCTCCCTTGGATTGTCCGAGAAATGCCAGGTTGGTCTTTGTATATACATTTCATTTATCATGTGCGCTTTTCTATTTACGTTAGTGTGTTTCTTCTACTCTTATATTAACGATCACATCCACAACCATGCATGTGCACTTTGTGCGACTATGAATTCATGTGGTGTGTTTGCGGATATAAACTACTTTGTATATCTTGAAAGAAACGTGCGCAGATTTGTGCGAATATGAATTCATGTGGTGCGTTTACGGATACAAACCACTTTGTATAACTTGAAAGAAAAAATTGTCGGAGGCAGCGAAATCCTTCGATGACCAAGTTCTAATGCTACATTTGGATTTAGAGAATGAAATAAATAATGAAATAGAGAAAGGAATGTAATGAAAATTAGTATATTTGATGATATTTTGAAGAATAAATCATTTTAATAGAATGAAAATTCATTCCATCTCTTTAATTTTTATTTCATATTAAAGAAGATGGAATAATAGAATGAATGTGTTTTAAATACCTTAAAATTATTTTATTCTATTTCTTCAATCCAAGCACAGCTTAATTTGTCGTCTAATGTATGTGAGCCAAAAAATTAATTTGCATATATTCTTCTAAGTTCACCTAAGATAAGTTTAATATAACATATAATTAGATACACGACCATGTTAATCGTTACTTTAAAATATCAACTATAATATCCAATTTTTGTTAGAGTCGCTACACAAAAAAAAAAAAAAAGTGGCCAAGTATTCATCACATAAATTTAAAAAATTATCATGAAAGATTTTTGTATACTCTCGTCATGAAAATTTTTCGTGATGATTTTGACAATCACAAAAATGCGTAGTGCGAGACTTAAATCAATCATATTAGCTACTATATTAACGGTATCAAATGATCATCCTTGTAGGATTTGAACCCTCTCTCTATTTGCAAACTAAATAAGAAATATTACCACTACACTAAATATCAGATCATGATTATAATTTTAAAATAAAATATAAAAAAAAAACACATGTGAGTTGATTTCCTAAACAAAATTAGTTTCACATAAGATTTGGTGATTGTAATGAAAATCACAAATGCTCTATAATGATGGTAAAATTAGTTATCATTACGAATTATCATATATATTTTATTATTTTGTGATGGCTTGAAAATTCTATCACAAAGTACATTTGTTTTGTAATTACAAAAAAAAAAAAGTTGTCACAAAAATATATATATTTTAATGATTGTCATGATCCTTACAAAATATTGTTTTGGTTATGTTTTTTTATTAGAATATTGGTGATAGATTAAATGCAATCATGAAAGGGTACATTCATAAGTGATATCTTAGTACGTCACAAAAAAAAATTTATTTTGCGTGAAAAAATTGGTAATTAACATGACGATGACAATTATATTACATTGATGACAAAATTAGTCATCACTAAGATCCATCATAGATACTACTATTATTTTATGATTGCTTAAATTTTTTTTATCACAAATTACTATCTTTTGTGATTGTTTTTAAAAACCGTCTCAAAGCTCCATCGCATATTCTTATATTTCTAGTAGTGGGTGATGCTAGGAGTCTTAATTTTTTTCTCTCAAAAAGTGTTTCAAATAATGTATCACCATAATATTAATTAGATAAATTTTATATGATTGATTATGTTATAAATTATTATTAAAATATTCAATTTCATGTTATTTGAGATGGGAAAAAAAAAACTCTAAAACAAACAAATATCATATAAATAGAAAAATATTTAAGTCGTCAACTTTTAGTTATCCTAAGCTTTGGATCCTCATGATGACTCTATATGTTTTTCAAAGAATTGTTACTTTGTCATATGTACTGATTGAAATTTTATTATAAACATCTTTTATGTGTTAGTTTCGTTCAAAAGTATAATTACTTTTTGCCTTACTTCGATGGATTTTGGTAAAATATTGGAAATTCAATTTCTTATGTGTTCATTTGTGTATAAATAAATAAATCCTTTTGGTATGAAAATTGATATTCAAGAAATTATATTTTTTAATACAAATATCTTTCACCACTGCCCTTCAAGGGCCAAATACCACTTCTTACAAATTTCAGTCCCGAAATCATCTGGGCTATGATATGAAATCATCTGAGTCCAAATCTTATATTGGGCTTCTAAATTCCATCTTCAGCATGAGGCGCAGTCCACCCCCAATGAAATGAATCCTGCAAATCTGGGAGGAACAAGCGAAGTAAGAAGAAGCGAAAGCAAAAATGGTAGTAAGGGTACTTGCTTCAAAGCAGCTCAAAAATCTCTTCTCTACTCCGCTCATCTTCACGCCCTTTTTGTGTCGCTCCATTTTTCACCAGCCAAGGTACTCCTTCTCTCTCTTTCTATGAATCTACGTTTACATACATTATGAGAATTGATGCTTATGTAATTGATTGGATTTGATATTCTTTCTTATGGGTTTTTGGTAATGTCCCATGCCTATATTTTCTGCTTTTTTTGTATAACTGAAAGAAAATTGCAGAAGGTTTTAATTTTAGCCATGATTTTGTAGCCTTTTTTGTGGATATTCAAATGCTAATTAATTTTGTGATTAGTCATAGATTAGATTCATGAGGAAGTGTTTTTTAGCTACAAATGATTTTATTTTGTCAAAATTCTTTAGTTTATCTTTTAAGTTGTACTTTATAGGTAAAGATTCTAGTTAGGACTCGGTTATACACCTGGTTGTATCAGTTTGAAGTGAACTTCTTTTAACCCACTTTATTAACAATGAAACCTTGTTAAAAAAAAGTCCAGTTTTTGTTTTTATAAGTATAATTTGGGTGTTGCTTTTCCTGATATTAATAATTACCTTTAAAATTTGATGCTTGATTTGTAGTCAGCTCAGAAGAATACTCATTGAATTTGTAATAGTCTGTCAATCAGCTTTTAAATGCTTTCAACTTTGATTAATGGATACGTCGACCAATATGTGATCTTTCATAACCTAAAGTCCCTACCTCACTTTTTCTTTCAAAGTTTTTGTTTTTATTGAGTAGCTTAATTAAGTTCTTATTAGGGAGCTAGAGATAACAAAACTATCACGAATTAATGCATTAGAAAATAAACACTGCCCTCTGAACAATGATAAAACTCTACTGATGCTGCTAAACATTTATCATAATAAACTATAGTGCGTTGAGTGCTTAATTGCATTAGGATTTATAGTCAACCAGTTCATTTAATCGTGATAGGTTGCACTTGGAACTCTATTATATCATCATATATAGAATTTTAATCTACATTTCACTAATCTCATGGTATAGTAGCTTCTGTGATGTTATATGCAAGGTTTTTGGCTGGGTACCTGCTGCGGCACCACTTTATGAATTAAAAAGATGTCAACTTGGTGGCATTATGTGGATCCATTCGGGTCAGTTTTTGAAAATGGGTAATGAACCTGTGGAGCCGGTAGAGTCCAGTGGAAACAATTCACTTATCAATGGTTCTGGTAATGGTAAAACAAAGAGGAAGAAATTGAAAGGAAAAAGAGCTGTTGTGAGGTGGTTAAAGTTCTTCAGGTGGAAGAAGAAAAAAGACTATGAAAGAATGGCTACAGAAGAAAAAATTCTGTATAAACTGAGGAAGGTAATTTTCCATTCTTGCATTTATGTGTTAAAGTGTTTAAGAGTTGGAATTACACAACAGCAAGGCAATCATGGATGGATACTACCAGTTGCTTAGTGCGCTTTTCATAACTTATTGACGTGTGGGACACTTGTACTTTACTTGATTTGAATTGAAAATCAACTTGTGTATCTTGATGACTGTTCTGTTTGTATCATTCTTCAAAAATACTTTATCATAATAAAATAAAATCATATTAATGAATCACTAGTAAACACTTGACTAAAATTTTCCTATAACTATTGTAATTCTTTAGTGGGTTTCAGGGGTGGGGATGGGAGTGACTGAGTGAGGTATTGGAATTCTTTTGCAACTACAGACATACTTTCCAGTTTCCACTTTAGAATTAGCATTGTATCAAAATGAAGTTAAGCGGTTTTGTAAACTTTTCTTATTTGATTGCTAAATTTGAGAAGCTTATCAACAAGAAGATTCTTTTGTTTCACGGATGATTTGGCAGACAACCATTTTTGACCCTTAGATATGATATGATTCTTTTGTCCTTACAATTTTTTAATATGATATGTAATTTGACCCTTAGATTTTGAACAATACTATTAGCGTCCTAAATGAATGACCGAATGAAAGTCTTCATTTGAGTTTTATTTATACTGGGAATGGGAATGAGGAGCTGACTCTAAGTAGCCTTCTCGTTAGCCCAAAAGCGTTAGGGAAGGCGTACATCTGGGGCAGTGAATGAATGATCCAATGGGAGAGGTCCCACATGAGCAATAAACTCTACTTGTATTGTCACTCTCCCAATTCAAGAAAACAAACGGAAATCGCCGGGTGAGTTGATCCGACCAAGAAAGTCATGGGAGTCTTTTAGCATTGCTTGGATTCAACCTTCGATCGGAATACGGAAGAGATAAAAAAGCCATCATTGGGGCAAACGATGCAACAGCTTCGGTTAGAGTAAGGCCCTAAATGGCATAACCAAATAATTGTTTAGCCAATGATGGATTTCGCGCCACGAAATGAATCAAAGAACTAGGAACTTTTCTAATACCGACACCAGCTCCCACTGAAGCAATTGTAGCAGCTTTGATACCTATTGATTACCTTCTAACATATCTCGATGTGAAAATTTTTGTTACGCTTTTTCATTCATGATTTTCCTTGAATCTTAACTTTCAAAAATAAGTCACTGAGGGTAAATTATGTTTGGAATACACGTTATAAATCTAAATACTGATAAGTGCATCTTTAGACTTCAGGAATTATGTGCAACACTAAATAGATGGTTAAAGTACATTTTTTGGTGGATTGCTTCACTCAGGAAATGAAGTATTAGAACTGGATCGTACTGTACATGGCCCCATTTTTATGTTAATCTGCACAATTGATGTTGTCCAATTGAAGGGCAAGCTTGAGCATTGTCTTTGCTTATCATTATTGGTTGCATATTTGAAGTTCTTATGGTGGATTAATTTATCTCTTTTCTAGGCTCGTAATAAAGAGGAAAGGTTAGTTGAAGCTCTTAAGAAGATTGAACCTAAGGAGTCATCGGAAACAAAACATGACCCAGAGATACTGACACCAGAGGAGCACTTCTTCTTTTTAAAGATGGGCCAAAAGTGCAAGAATTACGTGCCAATTGGAAGACGAGGAATATATCAAGGTGTGATCCTGAACATGCACTTGCATTGGAAAAAGCACCAGACTTTGCAAGTGGTGGTTAAGACATTCTCACCAGAGGAGGTGAAGGAGATTGCTGTCGAGCTAGCAAGATTGAGTGGAGGAATTGTTCTTAACATTCAGGAAGATAACACAATCATAATGTACAGAGGGAAGAACTACTCTCAGCCACCCACAGAAATAATGTCGCCGAGGACCACTCTCCCTCGGAAGAAGGTTAGCTCCACTGATTTTTAGCTCATATGGTTATATCCGCCACAAATTAGCAAAGTTTCCATGACTACAATAAAAGTAACATAAGATGTCCATAGCTTGCACTACAACATTTCCTATTTTTATAATTACTTTTCTTCTTTTGCTAAATTTTGTGCCACATAAAATGATATCTATAATCTTTTCCATTTTTCTACAATTAGAGGATGTGATACCAATTCCTAGCCCTTCACTATGCAGAGTTCTCCTAACATTCGGCATCTTCCTCATCTCTGTTACTTTTTATTCCATCTATTGGAATGTTAATTATAATGTGTTACCTGCCTGCCACACTGCCTTTATACAACATTCAAAATGGGTAGATATAAACTAATAATGTTCAATTTCGTAATACAATAAATACTTTAGGGATTGTGCAAAACACCATATATTTTATAGAGATTGATCCATTGAGAAAATTAAGGTAGAAAATAAATGAAGGAGAAGAATCAGAAAATAAATTAATCCCTTAAAACAAGTACTAATTAGTAGACATATTCTTGGTTAAGTGGCTGAATGAACTAGTCACAGTGAATAGAATTATATATAAAAAAAAAATATGTGTGTGTGTGTGTGTGTACATATATATAGGGGACTGATCCATAGCCAAAGGGGGATGGGGTGTCATTTTTCATCTAACCCAATCTTATCCTTCTGTTGCAATATTCTATGGCTTAGGTAAGAGTATACTGCATAACAATATTCGTAATACCCCTTAGATGCAAAAACAATAAAATAAAATTTGGTGGTACTGCAAAAGTTATGCGATATCCCATAAAAAAAAAATTTGGTTTCGCATAATAGTTATGTGGTATGTTAAGAAAGCAAAATAAAAAATTAGGGGTACCGCAGAACTGTTCTGCAATACCTTATAATTTTTTTTTTGCTCCGCATAATAGTTATACGGTATGTCAAGAAAGCAAAAAATAAAAATAAATAAATAAATATATATATATATATATATATATATATATATATATATATATATATATATATATATATATATATATTAGGGGTACCGCACAACTGTTATGCAGTACCCTCAATTTTTTATTTTTTTTCATAGCTTTTAACAGACTTCATAACTTTCAAATACTCATCAAATGATGGCTAGAATTCAAATACTCTCTATAATTTCACCATTACTTGGCTCTCCCTTCAACAAAACACTAATTTCCCCACAATTTCAGGATTTCAAGGAAGCCCCATAATTTGCTTAACCTTGAATAGTAAGTGGGTCCTACATTCATAATTGTGAGGTAGGGACGACTTTAGAGGAATATCAAATGTTCTTGAGGAATTAACATTCATGTGTATTGTTAAATCGTATCCACCGCATAAAGAATCATTCTCTCAATTCTCTTTCTCAAACACAACACAAAAACCCAAACCATACCCACAGAAAAGTGGAAATTTTTTGAAATTTCACAAACTTGGAAGATTCAGTAAACAAACTTTCCTGTTGTATTTATTTTAATCTGGTCCTTTTGAATTCAATTTTTTTTTTCCGGATGCAGGCTTTAGATAAATCCAAGTACAGGGATTGCCTTCGAGCTGTAAGGAAGTATATTCCGAGACTAGAGCAGGACCTTGAGCTGCTTCGAGCAAAGGCCGAAAGCCAAACTGAAAGTAAAATGGGGGCTACTGAAAAAATTCCATCAGCTGACATTGGAGTTAATAACACCAGTAGCCTTTCAGATGAACAATTGGAGGGTTCTTATAAGCTCCAAAAACTGATGGCAGGAAATGAAAAATGCCACGAGGATGACGACTCTACCATGCATTCAGGTATAGATTCAGATTCTGAAGCCCTGTCAGATATTTTTGAGATGGAGTCTGACACAGAGAATGAGGATAAGGCAGAACAATATCTTTACTTGGACGCATTTGAAAAGTTCCCAGTAAGAAATGACGGGGAAGCAGAAGATTTTGAGGAGCACCTTCGTCAAATATCTTCAGACTCGAAAAAGGAAAAGTCATGGGACAAAAATGCAGAGGTACCAGACCTTGATGAGGTTGATCGTATGGTTCTACGAGCTGCTTCGCTTTTAAAGAAAAAGAGAAGATGAAGTACTTGTATACATTATTGAAGTTATGGCTAATTAAAAGTATAGTGTTTTCATTTCAAATACCAACGAGAAAATATTCTGTGGATGACACGTGTGTTTGGCATGGAGGCGATAAGGGTCTGTATGTATAATGCTAGTGCTCGACAGAGTCCAACATATCTAGACTTTTAATTCCTACCCCTGTTTAGTCGTATCTAGACTTTTAATTCCTAGCCCTGTTTAGTCGTGCAAATGTATGAAACCATTATCAGCCAAGATCTTCATCTTGCGTTGGAAATGATTTTTGATATTGCAGCTGTAATTTACGGGGGAAACCAGCCTGATCTTGATTCCCCCCTGTTCTATAAGTTGTTCTAGTTTTAGAAAACATGGAAGCTGTGATCAATGTAACTGCTGCAATAGATGGCTATTCTGTTCTTAAATACTAGTATGTTGGCCCTTCTGTTTTCAATTACATGAGATTCTTTGAATCTCAAATTCGTTTTTCACAGGTTTGCTGATTAGATTCTGTATTATGCATCAAATGGTTAAGGAGTGCCATAGCCAAACTAAACTGAACTTTAACATTACAGTATTGCAAAATAATTTGACCTTATTGTTGTAGTGGCTTGCCTGAAAGATTCTTCTGCCACCATCTAATTCGAATGTGAACCATTTTTCAAGGTATAAATGGTAAGCAAAACAAGCAAGTTAAGATTCTAGCGGACAACCAAAAATTCTCAAGATTCAATGTAATTCTTTTCCGTCAGGTCAGAAGATTAATATGCATCACCTATAACATTTCTCTATCTGCATAAACATTTCTCATTTCTGAATACAACTATGCTAACTATATACATTGGAACATCAACTTCATCTTTCCTTTCTCCATTTCTCTTTCCTTCCACCATTTGCATAGCTCCCATATCAATATATCGTAATCAAGACTGTGTATCCAGTTTCCCACCACACTGTCCCTATAGTACAGCATATAATTTGATGCGGAAAACCCATTTTATGAACTCTGTTATATGATGCTACATGCTCTGGTATATCTCCATCAGAACATGTCCATTGCAGATCTGCAAGTTCCATATTGTTCACTCCAGCTGCAACCGTGAGAAAATGAAAAAGAACAAGAAATCAACACCGATTGGGTTCCAATAAACAACTGATGCTACAAAGAGACTTTTCAACTAATTTTTTTAGCAGATTATACGGAAAAACTATGCATCCTGAAAGAAGTTGATTCTTATGAACACCGCCACAAACTTAACAGTTTGACCATTCAAAATAAATAATCTACACTTCTAATCCCTAGAATATAAAAATATGAGTAACTGCCCAACCAAAGAAGAGATTAAGATGAAAAAGTAAATTACATACCTAATCTATATGCCAGGGTTATCGGAGGTTTAATGGCATTTGTAGATCTGTTTCGAATTCTCGCACGCTGTTAACAACAACTTCGATTTTTGTTGACAGAAGCTCATTTTGCTCCTCAACATATTTTAATAATGTAATTAGCTGCTCTTGATAGAGATCACATAACTGATCCTGACGCTCCAACTCCATGGTGAGTTCTTGAATTCTCCGGTCTTTACCATCCTACAAAAGAAATCATGAAGAAACTTTAATCCAAATTTAATAAAAATGTATAGAAATAATTCTACAGAAATTGAATAAAATAAATGTAGTATGGCGTATACAAGCAATCTTACTAATCTATACAGGAAAGTATAAGTTTTGGAACTATGATGCTCCCTACCCTAACTGCGGCAGCTAAATTGAGAAGTTAGGAATGGAAAAAATAAAAAGTAATTCAAGAGAGAGAGAGAGAGAGAGAGCTCTGCCAGAAGAAAACACATGTATAACCTTCTGTATCCGAGTCTCGATCTTGATGATACCCCAAACAGGAGCAATTTTTTCCAAAGCTTGAGGACCTAGTAACTGCTTGTAACAAATAATTCCAATAGTTGATGCAGCTATTTTGCCAAATGATAAAACTCCATAACAATTCCAACAATTAACGTGGGTAGTTATGGTCCTTATGGAGACACTTTTAATGCTTTAGCTTCATGAGAGTACATTCAAAAAAGGATGCTTCCAGGGTTGGGCTAATCCAATGTAGACTGAATTTTATGTTTCATCCCAATCTCTAACCAATCTTTGCAATAAGACAGGATATGCCGGTGCCAAAGCTCTTTATGCTGCATTGTATACAGTGGTCTTGCGTTGGCAAAATTTGGCATCCACGGTCATTTGTGTCGGTTAATAATATCATCTACAACTCCAAATAAATTTTTTATGCATGTAGATGAACCAAGTTACTTGAGTTTGAATCAAAGTTAGCTGAGTAAAAAGCTTTATTAAGATGGCTTATAAGATAAATTAGCAAGAGTTGTACTTCAATTTTATTGACATCTCCAACTTGAACTATGGTCAATGAACACTAGATTTCTAAACTAAACTACTCAAGCTCTGATGTGGCTACATACAAAATTGCTTGGCTCGTCCAACTGCTCATTCCAATTTATACAATTAAAATAGCAATCAATGGTTGAACATTACTTTTCAGGCTTGCTTAGTAAATGTTCTAATTTTGAGAACAGTCTGCTCAGCTTGATTAAGCGTATCAAAGAGCTAGCAATCAATACTCTATACAGTTTGCATAAAGATGGAAAATATATTTATGATTTAATTTCACCTTTAATTTCTTACTAATAGAATAGCCCTTTGGAACAAAAATATATCAGTGGAGTTTCTGGACCTAACTTTGGGATGCAAGAACAAAGAGACAAAAATTGAAGAGATAGTCTCCTGTAGCAATCAACCTCCAATGCTGTACCTCAACTTCCTAAATTTCTCATTCCATTTCTGTTTTGCTTCTAATGTGTATACTTGCATTCAAGTTGTTTGTCTGCAATCAAATTTGTATCTATCCGTGGATAAGTTTTCTAATTTTGCACTTTGCAGTTATGTTTTAACATCTGGAAGTAAAATACTCTAACTTTTCACCATACGATATATACATTTATGTTTAATAAGGTAATTTGAAGCATTAACTTTTTTCTTTTACTCATTTTCTAAGTCATCATCATTCTAAGAATGTGAAAACTGCAAATCAGCTTGGATGAGCCAAGTTTCATAGAATAGTGGCCGAACTAAAATAATAACACCTAAGCTTATTGTGACTAAGAGGCAAGAATGAAGCAATATATGGGCTAGCAAATGCCAGATGCCATATGTCCGAATAACCAGCTCATATGAGTTCATTTACAGCCTAAGGTTCTGAAAAGAAGCTTCCTCAAGATTCTTCTTGAGATAGGTGAACCACACTCACTATACATTTGGAGCTCATCAATTTCTCAAGTGAAGCTAATAAACCTATAATTGTATGGTTAGCTCGACTAGCTTACAGCTCTTGTTCCAATGTCAATAACCAAGCGGCATCCAAGTATCAGTCCAAGAAAAAATACGTAGAGAGTTGGTACCAATGACAACCTTCAAAGGTAGGTGCATCAAGACATTTACACTTCTGCAATGATTACGATGCCGGAATAGCAAGGAATAGCACAATGTGTTCGGAAGTAAATAAATGATAAAACCGTGAAGTTAATAATCTACATGAATTATAGTAACCTTTTTTTTTGGCTGCATTCAAGCCTAAGAACTTCTTTCTGAAACATAGTGCTAGTTTTCATCTGCATGAGAGCCAAATGAATCAATAGATTCATGTTGTAATTGTAACATGCAAGACTTAATATTAAGTAATGTAGAAGTATGCATAAAACCGATATCAACTTCTGTAATTCACTGAAATACAACTCACCATTGCATTACGAGAAGGAAGACCAGAAACAACCAGTGGATGCGTATGGTCCTTCTCAAATCTTGTTACAATCCATTTTCCAGACTTGCTTACCTTCACCAACATCATTGCCTTGCAACCTTCTCTTGTGCTAGAACGTGGTTTCCTAACTGGCCCAAAATGATCTCTCATTTTAACATAATACCCCTGTTTATTACATGAAAGTCTCCGCGAAAGAATTCTCTTATCAACCTCTGAGCGACGACACTGATCAATACGCATTACAAACCCTACACGCGTGGCATACTCATCATAGAACTCCTTAGCAGCATCTTCGGAGTCGAACTCCATTCCAATGCACGGTTCCTGAATTGCATTTTCTACGCATGTTACTGGTTCAGTTTCAGCAGAAATGAGCATCGTCCCAGATTCAGCATCTAACTCCACTGTGACAAAACAATATGGCTTATAATCACAGGTGGATCAGGTATCTTAATAAGTTTCCCATTCTTTTGAAAACAAGAACACACACACATAGATATAAACCATCCTCTATTCATACTCTAGCATTTGTGTTAATATCATCAAAAAGTCAGGTTTATAATCTTAAACACTGAAGATTTTCTTTCTTGGAATTTTTACTGGGTCAACAAAACCAAAACTTAGGACGTAATAATGCAGGTCCCCTTTCACACCCCACATCAGTTTGGGGCCAACATTAAGCACTCAGTCATAACATGGATACATGTACACAATGACTAACAATTGCATGTGAAATATTTGATCTTTTAGCTTACCCATTTAAATATTAGTATCACATAATAAGGCTCTTGCTATTGATGAACCACATAATTAGTGGTTGCGACTTATTTCCTAATATGATGTCAACTAAATAACACCCAAACGTGCTCAAGTCAAGTACACACTATCTTTTCTTTACCTTATATTTCTTTCATTCTCAAAATAGTAAAAAAAAAAACAGTAAACCTACATAACAACATCAAACACTTGTTCATTAAATTTCAAGCACAAGAATCAAATTTAACAAATATATATTGATTTTAAATAAAAAGATGTAAACTTTAGCCCTGAAAAGTTGTCTCGTATACTAACAAATATACTAACAAAACAATATACGAATACAACAAAAATTGATGATGAAGAGAATAACAACATAACAGGTACAAAATTCCATTATAAAGAAGGGAATTAGCTTGAGCATTTATAATAGATAACAACTGAACCAATAAACTTTTTTTAAAAAAAATTGAACTAAAATTACGCAAGGAGGAGGAAAAGAAACAGAAATGAAATGTTCTAATCAGATAAAAGAGAGAGAGAACTTTACTGGGTTTGAATCGCCGTTTCTGTACGTATTAATCGCCAGATTTTGGAGAGAAATGAAACCGCTGATCGAAGATCTTGGGCGGTATTGGGTTGGGTTTCTCAAGTTTTCTTTTTTCTTTCCAGAATCTTTTCTTTTCTTTCTTTTACTGGTGAAAACGATTGCAATCGGAGCCAAACTTCAGAAATTGAGTCTAGTGGCTTGCGTTCAATCACAAGATTGAGGTCAAATTTAGAATCCGTCTTCTCGTTCCATTAAGATTTGGTTTAATAACATTTTCTTATAATTATATATTTGCTCCTATTACATATTCTTTTATCACTAAAACTTTAATTTCATGATTAATAATTATGTCATGGTTGGAATAATTCAAAAACTTCAAATGTATTCCAATGTAAAAAGAAATGTATTTTTATAAGCCAAATGAAAAATGTTTCTATTTATTTTGTTTTATTATTTGTTGTTGTTGTTTTGTATTGGATTACATATAAAAAGTTTATGAAACTCTAGTATATTGTGATACGGTGAAAAATAAAGAGAAAGATTCGGATTTTTATATATTTTACTTTTTATGGAATTTTAATTTATTTGATTTATTTTTATTTTTTATTTCGGAAAATTCATAAAGTAGTTTAATACTATAAATATATTATCTTAAGTTTTTTTTGAAGTAATAGTCTTTACACGTTATAAAATAGTGTAACAATAATAATGAAAACTTAATTGTGTATTATTTGATTACTATATTATTGTGCGTTGTATTTTATTGTAATAGTTATTATGTATTTTGACGACTCATGTTTGGACTATGTGAACCTGAATTTAGGGTAGTTTGTTATGTTTTGCCTAGGATGTAGCTCATATCTTGTTGAGTTGATTATGATTGAATGATTTTCATAGTGAATATTTTGATTTTGAAAATGTTTATACTTTTTACTGTGTAAAAAAATAAATATTTGCTTCTTTACCGATCAAACATTTATACTATTGCGAGATCTTTTAAACTAAAATTAAATGAGTATGAGATTGATGACCGTGAAGAGGTAAAGTACTTGGTTAAGTATTATGAGTTTCAAAAGCCTATTGGTACACCACAAATTGAAAAATCACTATATTTGAAAGCTCAAAAGCTTAATGGTTTGGAAGAAAGTCCACATGATGCTGAAGATAGTAACTACAATTGAATAATCACAAGTCCTTATTCTGTCACCTAGTAACAAGACAAGCATGGAAAACTTGTGACATTTAAGGAAAAGATTGATCAAGAGATTGTGCTAGTATTCGAGGATATTGAAATTATTGATTTTGTTATTTTTCAAAAATTATTTATCATGCAAATAAATTAGAAGATATTGATATTTTCTCATTTATTTTCAGGTTTATTTTTTGAAAAGAGAAGTCATGTAAATTTGATTTCGCAAATATTATTGAATATTCGTTCTTGGTGCTTAATATTCGTTTACTTTAAAATTCGTGAACTAAATTTTTTCTAAGGGGAATCGGATGCGGTAGAAAATAACGAGAAAGATTCAGATTTTTGTATATTTTATTTTTTATGGAGTTTTAATTTATTTGATGTATTTTTATTTTTTATTTATTCAGTAGTTTAATTTCTATTTAGCTCGTTTATATTTTGAGCTTTAGTTTTAATAATTTTATTTAGTTTATGATTTAATTATTTACTTTTTTCAATTAGTCATAGAAAGATAGTTTAGTAGTATAAATATGTTATCTTAAAGTTCTTTGAGATATAATATTAGACAATTATATGAATTTCTCTTTGAGAGTTTTAACTTCCTTGTGGATTCAAGGTTTTATCATGTTGACGGTAGTATAATAACTAACCATTTATGTTTGTATTAAAGTGTTACATTCTAATCACATATTCTGCTGCTTCATATTGTCATATTGTTTCTCTACGTATATATAACCAAAAGAATAACCAGTGGAAATTGATATTTATTGCTCTTGTTTGTTCTACAAAAGGTCTATTTGTAAATTTATAAATTTTGAATATATATTTTGTTCTATATTTATCTTGAGTATTTATTTAAGTAGTAGTGACATGAAAATAAAATTTTGCTATTGAATTTAATATTATGTCATTTTATAATTCCATCAAGAGAAATAAAAAACTTTTCACCAAAAATAAACGATAGGAGACCGCCTCTTAATTTATAAATTTGAAAAAAATAATTAAATAATAAGAAAAAAATTCATCTAAAATTATCTAGTTATGATATAAACTCAATCCATTAAATTTTATCTCTTACCCGTTTAATCAACTCATTTGCCACCTCTAAGTTGTATATTTTGCCAGGTGGGATAGCTGTTAGCAATTAGCAATTAATATTTTTGGAAGATTCAATTTTTTTTTGTTAATTGGAAGATTCAATTTCGTGTGTTTAAGGAGTGCAGTAGTTTATGGGAATGGCTACTCCTACCTTGTATTCTAACCTAGAAAGTAATTCCAAAACGAAATTAATATTGCTAATAATAGCTGCTTAGAATGGGAACTGGAAGGAGAACAAAGAGATCTTAAAATAAGCCAGGGCATGGTTACTGGTAGACATTACTCGAGTGATACACTAGATTAAATCATCTTCTATTCCAGAATTCTTAACTTTAAGATGCATCTGTTGAACTTGGAAAATGGAGTTAGCTACATCTGAACCTTGTTGCTTAAATGTCCCTGAATAGTAGTAGCTTGGCTGTAAGTATTGATGTCATTAGTTTAACTTCAAACACACTAATCTTGTCTAAATATTCAAGGCTGCAGACTTTCCATCAGTTCAGAAATGTTGCAAACAATCGCATAAACTCTAGTTATAGACCTTGACAGTTGCCGGCTTTAGTTACAGCAAGTATAACCATACCAAATTTAGCAAGCTCAAGTAGAAGATTTACATAACTAAGAAGGATTCATGACATCAAACTTGCATTACATACAGAACTCGCTCTAAATTTTATAACTATCGCAGGATAGCTTCTGTACTTCATCTTCAACTTTTTTCACATTTTCAACAACTAATTGAACTTTTGAGGACAGGTAATCAGCTTGCTCCTCAACATTACTCAGAAACCTAAGTAATTTATCCCGATATGCTGCACATAATTGGTCCTGACGCTGTAATTCCACAGTAAGCTCTTCTATTTTCTTATCTTTGTCAACCTGCCAGTGAATGACCAAACCAGAATATTTATGACACTTTACTGGTTAAAAGCACATATAATCATACATACCTACATACATGCACGTATATAAATATAGACACGCATAAAAATGTAACGCTTGTTTCAACATCACCATCAACTGTGCTCAACAACAGGCACCATACACTAGACTGACTATCCACCACCCCATATAAAACATCCCAACTAGATGAGCCCAAGGATACTACTGCACATAAATGATAAAACCTTTAAATCACAGGTTATGTACTATACATGTTATAACTTGTCAAAAAATGTTGTATTTGCCCAAATTTGAGTGCTGTCTCAGTAAATTTAGCTTTTAGTTTAATTTATCTAATTATAATATTGACGATATCTTCACCAAATACAAGAGAACATAACATGGAAAATTATTTTAACTGGACTTTTGTGCCTTCATAATTGCCTTAATTTATCAAACCATAGACGATATCTACACCAAATACAGAACACCACACTCAAAATTTGAGCAATTTTTCATTAATCAAAAACAAATAGTTTCCTTAGATGGAAAAAAGAAAGAGAAAGTAATGCAACCTTCTAAAGAATAATAAAGGTTACCATTGCTTGTAAGAAAGTCTTGTGTCCAAGTTTGAATACAATGGAAATAAACATGTAAGTGGGATAAACTTACTGAAGTAATAAATCCATGGGCTGTAACAATTAGAGGATGGTTATGATCCTTCATAAATCTTGTAACAACCCATTTCCCAGACTTCTCCATCTTTACTAAAAGTGTTGCTTTGCAACCTTCTCGGGAACTAAGTCGAGGCTTCCTATCTGGACCACACGTGCTCTTCTGATTAGGAGAGAAACCCTGCTTATTGCATCCAAGTCTACGGGCAAGAGTTTTTCCATCAATCTCTGAACGACGGCGTTGCATAATGCGCACGACAAAGCCGACTCTTCTAGCATACTCAATATAGAATATCCTGGCAGCATCTTCAGATTCAAATTCCATACCCACATATGGTTCTAGAACTGTATCCCCTGAACACTCATTTATATTCCCTTCAGCAGATTTGTCTGCTAAATCATTTCCCAGGTCCAGATTCACTGGGAGACAATAATAAAAGCTTTAACAATTATATTAATTTTCTATTAAACAAACCGCAAATAAAAAACTGATGCTTACTAAAACAGACATGTCCATTGGTAGACTTCAAAGGCCATTATAATCTACAAGGTTTACATCTATAAGTATTAATCAAGCACATGAAAAACATTTGGGCTCAAATATCAGAACTAAGCAAGACTAAATTGTGCATAGTTGCTTTGCGAGTTCGCAAGTGTACATGAATTTTTACATGCAGTTATTTCCCTGCTATTAGATTCAAGAAAGAGATAACAAAGTCAGTTCAGAAAACTTAGTGGTGGAAGCTTTATAGGTTGATTATCATAATACTAATTATGAGATGACAGTGTAGTTCGGCAAATGTACTGATTCTTGCACAAAGGCATGGACATGATTATTATCAGAAATTAATAAAAAATAATAATAAAGTAGTCCTAAATACAGCAACTGTGAAAGAAAAATACAAAGCATGGTGGTACATACAAAGAATAATTATAAAGAGATATATTTTATACAATAAGAAAAAAGAATTAGAACTATGAGTAATGCTAAATGTAAGGTAAAAAAAACCTATATTAGAACTATGAGTAATGCTAATTATTGTCAAGCTTACTAACCATATTATGACTCTTTGTTGAAGTTAATGATCAAGACTGAATTCTAATCAAGAATATCAGAGGAACAAGCAAACAAGTAACGCCTGTTTTTGAAAATGGCAAGATGTTGAGAATTAAGTCGTTGCAAACTAAACAATAAAATAAAGAGAGAGAAACAAAATAAGATTTAATGTGAAAACCCTTAAAAGGAAAAACCACGAATCAAACTCCGAATCTTCACTATATCAAAATAATAAGTTTAAAATAATCCTCTCAAATTTTACACTCTAAAACTTGAGGTTACACAATATAATAATCTCCACGACGCAACTTTTTGCACGGACTAAAAACTACAAAACCTTCATTCCCACGACACAATTTTTTTACACGAAATATAAAAGCTGCAAAAACACTGTCTATCACACAAACACGAAACTCACTTGCACCATCTCTCAACTCTTAGGATGCTACGTGATTTTTTGTTGCGCTGCACTTTATCAACTAAACATAAGACTCTATTTATAGAGTACCCACGACTCTCCTCTACCTATTCGAAAGAAAACATGAAAAGGTAAAACTAAAGCATACATCAATATGTGGAATTCAATGTACAAAGAAAGTTTCAATGGTTCAAAAATGACCCATTTTGCCGATGGGAAATGATGTCAAAGTAAAACTATTTTAAAATTTATTGAATATCAGACCCTTAATCAGACTCTAGGTTGTCTATTTTGCTAAATCAAAACTGTGAGCAAGATACTTGAAAATTTTCTAACGTTACTAAGCTTTTTAGGGGCCCAATCACACAATTAAAAAAACTCAGTAACATTAAATTATATAAACGAAGGTAGGGACTTATTTGCAAGAAATGGCTCAAATCCAGATGTTAGAATAGATGAAATGGCAGCGTGTTTCAGCTAAGACGTTGATAAGCGTTGAAAAATCATAAACCTAAATATAAATAAAGAATATAAGTTGAGTTAGAGGAAAGAGAATGTTTACTCACTAGGAATTAGAGGAAGAAGAAGAATGGCTGAGATGTCCGAAGCATTCGTACACTGCTTTTTCTTCCTTTCTCTCTTTTAGCAAAGCAAAGCAAAGCTTAGCTTCAATAAACTTGCCTAAATGAAGGAAAATATATTGTGTTGAAACACGATAAGCCATAAACGGAAAAGGAAAAATATAAAGAGGGTGGTGGAACTCAACCTTTATCTTTTCTTTTTTATTCCATAAACATCAATTATCAATGTAAATACAAAAAAATTATTATATAATAAATGGATCAAGAATAGATAGTTATTTCATAAAAATAGGAGTAGGCTTTTGTTTATTAAGGATTTGAATTTCTCACTTTTCATAGTCTCGTCTATTTCATTGATCCTTCTAATTAAAATAGATCAAATAACGCTAGATATTTTTTTTCTCTCAATTATATCTAAATTAATAAAACTTTTTTTTATTTTTAAATCACTACCATTCGTGATACGGAATCCTCAATCAATGTCACCACAAATAGAACTTTTGATTAAATAGAACTTTTGATTAAAAATAAATTTCAAACTCAATATATTGTCATATAAGCCTCCCAATAAGTCAAAAAAAAAAATAATAATAATCTAACAATAAAAAAATTAATACATAAAGTAAAAATAAAAACTCACATAATTGAATCTAAATATTCAATATTGACTATCAAACTAAAAGCTGGTTGCAGAAAAAAATAAAAAATAAAAGTGCTGAGTAATATATTTTTTCATTATTCTAAGTAATTGATTCCCTGAAAAAGAAGAAAGTAAAAGAAGCAAAATATACTTGCCCAACAAATAAAATAAAGGAAAAACAACAAAAATATATTTACGTCAAAGCCCCGAGCGAGTCCCAATCCAACACATTCCTCGATTTTGGACTCCTTCACCATCACCAGAGTCTAGTATTTACAACAGAAGAAGCGCGAGGTTTATTTACAGATTTTAAGTGGAATTGGGTCTGAATATCTGAGTAAGTCGTGCGTTTTTCTTCAACTGTGATTATTCCTTTATCCCATATAGTATCTCTAGTTATTTAATGTTCTAAACTAACGATATTTTTACGTTTCATTCACCTTTTTAATACCTCAGTATAGGCAAAGAATTTTAAAACCTAGAAATCGAGCAGCTGACGGATTAGAAATTTTTCCTGTATTTTGCCGTGAAATATTGTGATACGAGTAGAAATTAAATCACTGAACCACTTCCCTGGATTATACTATAGTGTACATAATCTTTCTATTTTGTGAATTTACTTCTAAGTAGTTGTACACCCAATTTCCAATATTTGGTTTATTGGGTAGTTAAAAAAAACTATTTTAGCAAAATAATAATAATAATAATAATAATAATTAAAAAGATTGAAGCTTTATTTACTTCACTGAATTTTTGAATGTAGATGACGGTCTGTGGTTGTTTGCTTTAACAAAGAGTAATTAACACATATATTAGTTCAAAGGTTTAATGTGTATAGCTGTTTCAAAAGATGTGTCTTTAGTCACGTTAACAGAGAATGGTATAGAAGGAAACAACAGCGAATAGGTTGAAAATAAATGAACTTAATGGAAATTACGCAATGCTCGATCTGGAAGTCTCTTATGATACATACATTTCAGTTCTTTTGGTTGAAATATGAGGACTGGATTTGTTGAATTAGGTTGGTTTCAACTTCCACCTTCTAGGGTCCAGCTCATATGAGGAAATCGAAGTCTATGAGATTTTATCCATCTTAGATGCATAGCAAGAGGATTGAATTAAAAGAAGTTTTAAAGTATAAGTTTAGCTACCTGGCTTGGAAGGCTGTTTGTACCATGGATACTTACTTTTGACACGCTGTCCTGTGGCAGTGGATGAACACCCGAGTGTGGGAGATGATGGAGAAACAATAGAGGCTTCTAACGGGAAAGAGGTAATTTCAAATGAAGAAAATTTGGAACTGGAACCATATGTCGGCATGCAGTTTGAGACCGAAGAGGCTGCCAAAGTATTCTATGATGGATATGCAATGCATTTGGGGTTCATCATGCGAGTTGATGCATTTCGACGATCAATGTGCGATGGGTCTGTGGTTTGGCGAAGACTCGTGTGCAACAAAGAAGGATTCCGTACGTGTAGACCCAGGAGGAGTGAAAATAGGAAGCCCAGGGCAATCACAAGAGAAGGATGCAAGGCAATGATTGTTGTAAAAAGGGAGAAGACTGGTAACTGGATTGTTACAAGATTTGTTAAGGAGCACAACCATCCACTAGTAGTTGCACCAGCTAACCATCACCGCACCGTTCTCCTGTTGCAAACACCGGTAAATACTTTTAACTTGAATGACAAATTATTGACAATTAGCTGACAGTTTGTAACTATAAATTTCTGTTTTTAAAGTGTCGACTCCATGCTTAAATTCCTTTAACATCACACAAAATATAAGTAGATATTTCCCTAATTTTTCGGACCATATGTACTATATAGTGTGGAAATTTGTTCTCATAAGTTGGATAGTTCATATCTGAACTATTCTTTAGGTAATTTGACGCTTGATTTTTCCTTGAATTCCATCACAGAATAATTATATTATAAAATCGCTTCAACTACTAGAGAATCAGTGTTTAATACCATGATAATCTCATGCTACTTTGCCACAATGAATGCGAGTTCTGTGTGGCTTGTTTTTAAACTCCCTTCAACCCTCATATCAAATTTTGATTGAATTATTAGAAAATGTAGATGGGGAATAAGGAGGACTCACAGAAAAACTACTTTTTTTTGTGGATCTCATAAATTTTATATTATACAATTTCTGATTGAGAGTCCACTTTCATAATCAATGTATCAAATCTTATTATTTTTAAGTACCTATAGTAAAACTCATAATATATTTGTGTAAGTTTTGTCTTGCCCGTTGATTATGTTAAAGTAAAATTTTCTACGAAAGCTTCCACCTTTTTTGAAGTGGGCACTTTTATCTACTATTTTTAGAAATGAACTCTCATTTTGGGACCTAGTGAGATTACCTGTCTTATTTTCTTAGTAACATTAGCACATACCGATGAAAAGTATAAATAAAAAGAGAAACATATAAAATATGCATTAACAAATGAGCCTAGCCAACACTAGCTTAATACAGTTGATTTCATGCTTGTCTCGTTATGTAAAACAATCTTAAAACCCCTAAACTTGGTTGATGTAACGGATTAACAATCATATATGAACTCAGATCAATACAGATCTAGATGTTCAGACTTCAGTCATGTAGAATGTTTATTGTGATGCTATTGTTTCTACTTAAAAGCAGGAACAATTTTTAATAGTAGCCAATGTTTTATTTTTCCCAATTCCGTCTTTGGTAATTTTTATTTGTTTGTAATATATACTAGTCATTGATAAACTAGCTTTTAGACAAAACGAAAAAAAAACTGTTAATGATATTTCAGATCTTTACATCTGTGTATAGAATGCCTTTTATTTTCTTTCAAAGAACCAATATTTTTCTTATTATTTGTAACCTTTTAGTACTTATTTACTTGTTTCTGCTATATACCAGGACAAGAAAGATGTAAAGATTCGGGAATTAACAGCTGAGTTACAGCGGGAGCGAAAACGATCTGCTGCTATCCAAGAACAGCTTGACATGGTACTGAAAGATATGGAGGAACACTCCAATCATTTATCAAGGAACATTGAAGGTATAGTCCAAAATGTAAAAGAAATTGAAAATTCATACAGCTAATACATCAGTAGTTGTAAATTCATATAGCTTCACCTATTTGTGAATTGTAAATTATTCTGTACGTTGAGTTGACTTTACTTACTAGTAGAATAAGCTATGGTTAACTTCATCAAGTTATTTCATATGTTCGTATGCGATCTTTAGACAAAGTTGAGAGAACATGCTGATTGCAGTAGTGATTGGAATTTCGTCGAGTCCTTGATGCATTTAACGAACAAATACTAATAGTGGAAGGTTATGTGTCTCTACAAAGACTTCTGTGATCTCCAGAAACAAATTTGTTATTGAGATGAACTTATTAAAAGAATGTCTTAGGTAATCGTAATACCTTAGTATGAATTGAAAAATATATATTTTTAAAAAGAGTCGAATGAGACTCATTTCCTGATGTAGGGGAAGAGTGTATGAAAAATGAACATAAATGTTAGTTAGATAACAACTTATCCTTGGTGCTTGTTCACAACCAGCTAGTTAGTTGAGACGGGAATGATTAGTTATGAAAGCAACAAGAGAAAAACAAGGAAATAAATTGAGTAACAAAATCTAACTCATTTCCATTGTGTGGATTTGACACAAACTATACCAAATCTTTGATAGCCAGCTGAACAAAAGTTTCATAATGTATATGAGTTTGCCCTTCTGAGCCTCTGCAACAGAGAGAGGACTAGCAAGAACAAGCAGTGCCACTTCAATGGTTTTGATGCACATCAACCGACCATTTATGCTACTAACAGGCATGAACTAATCAGCACTTGTAACAAGTATCTTCCACAATTTCTTCCCTCAGCAAGAGCACTATTCAAACGTCTACCTGATGAACATATAACAGCTCCCACTTTCATAAACACCCCAGGTAACTGAAGTGGTCCCAAAACCTTTGCCATCTTACACATAACAGTTGACAAAGGCTCTTCCGAAGATTGTATAATTGGGACAAGGTTAAGGTATGAAACTCTAGTTTGATATGGTGTCACTCCAGTCCACAACAAACTTGACTCAAACCCTACCACCCGTACTTGGCTTGTGCTTCAGCTTTAGTGAGGAACCCTCTGGCTCGCTCCGAGAGCTCTTATCTCTTTCTATTACGTGTCGAAGTACAAAGTACCAATCTGATGCTTCCTCTTGTGCAGCTTTGAAGGCTTCCCCTTTGCAGAAACCGACTACCATATACAAAGATGCATGAATGAGAAAGAAATCCGTATACGAAACATAAAAACTATGATAAGTTGGTGAGAAAAATGGATGTCACCCATCTAATATAATCATCTAAATTGCCAAAGAAATTAGCAAGTTACAACTCTTGTCAACGAATTAATTTTGCAAAATCAGGTTAAACCATAAAGGGAGAATTTTGAATCCTGCACAGCAAGCATTTATTAAGTACTTCCCATACATTCCGAAGAGCTTTTTGATTGAATGACTCAGATGTTAGACAATAATGCTTCTATATATAATTAAGCAATGTTAACTACCTCAACAACATGTAGTTAAAGAGGACACTAAGAAGTAACCAAGCATGCCATCAACCCATCAGCTTCCTAACTGTTCAGAAACACATAATAGCACAGGGGCCAATTCCTTTGTTTTAAACACATCACACCAATGAAAAAGAATGATCCATTGACAACTTTTTAGACAATCCCTCGGCATTAATTTATCCTTCGCATCAATCATGCGGGTAAATCTTCGAAAGAAAAAAAAGCACTCCTTTTCAATGGAAACTCATCAAACTTCAAATTATCCAATACTAAGATTTAAAGGCACCAAACCCTTTCCTGGTGCAACAAAAAACTACATAGTCCAAAACCAGTTTTCACTTTAAAAAGTATTCATAAGGGAGATAACTACCTATACACCACTTCTCCTTATTATCAAACGAGTGAAGTTTCAATTGCTTGAGCTGGGTTTGAATTTATGAGGAGCCAGGATACTTGTCACCAAGCTCACTAAACCGAAGCTCATAATGCATCAAATTCCAAAAGAAGTAAGGTGAGGAGTATTTTTTTAAGACTTATCTATGCACAATTAATTTGGGGATTTGTATATAATTAACCAAGTGCTTACCATCAACAATATAACACGTGATTATAAAAGCTTGACACAGGTCTTCATTTTTCAGTGTATAAACACATATAGACATAATTTTGTTGCCACTGACTAGTGCCTATATATCATGCTGATTAAAATAGAACTACAACACAATCCCTCTAAAGTGTAAATAGTACGAGTACGAAAATGCCTGCAAAGTTAAAAGACTAACAAACTGATCAAAGGATATTTCAATATTCAAGCTCGCTCATTAGCTAAACAAAATGAACAAAGGCTAAGGTTATGTGTTTAAAAGATGAGACCGAATGGGCATATTCTCGAGGCAAGCTTGGCTTGTACACATACAGCTTGATCCTTCGGAAACCCTAATCTAAACTCAAAATAACCTTTCAGACTTTCACACATTCTCAATATCATTTCCTTACAATCATTAAACCATCCACGAACTAAGTCAATCTATAACGTGTCCTCCTCACAGGTACGATAACTAGTCCAGATTGTACTTTGCTGAAACTTATTCATCGATTTCCATTGGGTGATATCGATAAAATTGCCAAAAAACATCTGAACCTTCTTATCAATCACTCTTCCTCCTCATATGTACATGTAAGCCCCCTTAATTTCATATACATGGAATGTGCTATAAATGGTTAAATGTCAAAGCAAAGCTAGTTTTCTTCGGGTTACAGTCACGCTTTCACACCTGTGAATTATAAAGTTAATCTTAGCTTGCAGTTGTATAGAGTTATTCTCTCGTGCAGGTTGCATTTTCTTATCCTCTTACCTATTGTATACATTATGTACGTACTGGGATGGCATCCCCTTTTGATGACTATTAATATCAGTCCTATACATCTCAAATTTTCTGATCGTGAGTATGAATTCTAACTTATAATTTATCCCAAGTTTCACATATTCCTTATGCATCAATCGAGGCGCATAAAAAACTAGGCATATATAGAAGCAGCATAACCGAGGGCAGAGAACCGAATAACTCACACTATACGTACTCAATAACATACTATATATGCTACTCGAGCAAACCTGCATAGGAAAGAAAAGAAGCAGCAAAAGCTTCAAACGTTGTATTAAAAAAACCAGAACTGCAGGGAAAAGCATCACATTGGTGTTGGTGAATTGCAGGTAATAACAAGAAACAAAATACATGTTTACAAGGGGCATACCCAACAGATAGTCAGGATTATTCATGAATATATCACAATATATCTCGAAAGGAAAGCATGAGTAT
This sequence comes from Hedera helix, assembly GCA_947179155.2. NCBI lineage: Eukaryota > Viridiplantae > Streptophyta > Magnoliopsida > Apiales > Araliaceae > Hedera > Hedera helix. The sequence goes on along the minus strand of OX359276.1, from coordinate 47,979,113 downwards.
TCATGTGCCGGAATCTCAGATTCATGTATATCACTCATCATATCATAAGTCAATAAGTTTACCCTCGTTCATATCTGAGACAGTGACACTCTTCCATTATCCTAGATTTAATTTGAATTACTGATGATGCTTTAAGTATGTATTTTCACTGTTTATAATTAAATACAAGTAGTGTACCCGTTCTTAAAATTATGCATTGTAGGCAATTCCTTAAAATGAATTTCTTTTATACAAGGGTTAAGTAAGTAACTAAGTGTGTCTGCCCTCAAAATGGAGCCCAAAATCTCACTGTTGTCAGGCCCTCTTTACTACAACCGGTTTTGTTTGCACGGCTTATAATCTGTTTTGTTAGGTCATCTCCAACGCGTCGAAGTTCCATCAATTTTATACTAATTATAGTTTATGACTTATGTTTTCTCTCTAGCAACTAGACTAAATACAGTCTAGGAGATTTTTCGGTGGATCCAATATACTATATTAAAGAATTTGAGTTTGATGGACTATAATTTTTAATATATTTTAGTGGGAGGAGGCGGGGATACCGAAGAAGAAGAAGAAGAAGGTGATGAAGGAGGCGGGATGACTGTGAAGGTGATGAAGGGGGCGAGGATGGCCTGATGGTCTGTCCAATGGACATAAAAAAAAAAAAAAGATTCGAAGTTAGTAGTTAGAACCTTAAAAATAAAAAAATCAAAACGGTAAAAAAAAATAAAAAAAATTAGATCAACGGTAAAATCATGGCCAAACGGATATAAATTGAAAATGGTGATTGAAAAATCTATAAATATGTACAATGATTCAATACATTTACCATCTCTCAATCAACTACTTCAATATTTAGCAATCGTAAGTATTTGGTTAAATAGTTAGTATTTTTATTATATTATATTTTTATTTTTTTATTGATAATATATCTCTAATTTATTTTTTAGATGAAAAATCATGGTCCCCTGATGTATTATTCTTTATTATTATCTCAAGATTTCTCACTGGTAATACGACCTTGCACAGAACCACAATGATGTGATGTATGCCTATTGACGCTTTGTTGTTCTTCTTCAATAGCCGTCATGCCTAAAAATTGTTCATATGCTTTTTCATCTTCTTCTTCATCCATGTGCAACATATCTAATTCGAATTGACGAGACATATTTAAAATAACGTATTTGACTGGAAGATTGAAGTTGAGATGAGTGAATATAAGAGTCTGGATGTGCCTTATATTTATAGATGTTGTTTGTTCTTTAAAATATAGCCGTTGGAATTAGGGGTGCACAACGATTGGTTTAGTCGAGTTAGTAGGTAAAAAAATAATCAAACCATTTAAGTCGATGAAAATATTAAAAATCAAAACTGCCCAAATTTTTACTCCGTGATTGGTTTTCGGTTTAATCGGTTATTAAAACTTAAGCATAAAAAATAGAATTGGTATGTCATCAAATTTTAAAGCAATGTATTGTTGGATAATAGGGAATTGGTATGTCATCAAATTATAAAAAATGTATATAATAAATATATAATTATATAAAATAAATAATTATTAGAAAAATATATAAATTATATTATAATATTAAGGCGTTTGGTCTGTTTTTGAATAAACCAAACCGAAACCGACCAATATTGTGACGCCCCCAAATCTAGGCCCACACAGCCCAAACTTGAGTCGTCAAAAGACTACAACAAAATTATTACAATGAAATACAACGTACAACAATACAGTGGATAATACAACACAACTAAGTCTTCATTATTATTGCCACACTATTTTATAACACGTGAAGACTATGATAGCTATCCCCGCACTCTCACTCCATTCCCCGGCTAGACCCCGTTACGTTCTCATCTCCTGTTGAAAAACAATGGAACGAAAAGAAAGGGTGAGCTCAAATAGCCCAGTAAGAAATATCATGACTAAGATAATGACGAATAATTTATCATTAGCCTTCAACAGTTGAGTTCTTGATAGAATACAATAGACTACAAGGTTTATATCAAAAACTGCAGTTAAATTCTTAAACAACGTTCAGATCAATAATAGCAGCGGAATGAGCAATCTATTAGAAGAATAATGCAGACTATAATGTCCACTCGCTTCTCTTTTTAGTAAAAATATCATCAACTTTTATCATCTGAAATACCATTAGTCAAGATAATACAACTTCACAGTTCCTGGTCATAATCATGCAGATCAACAGTTCGTCTTTGCACTACGGGCCAAAGACATTCAATATAACACCAACGGTCATGATTATACCAGATTCAGCCTTTGGTCATAATCATACCAACCAACAGTTCATCTTTGCACTACGGGCCAAAGAGAACATTCACCACGTGTCATAAAAGACACCGAACAGATGTATCGCCTTTAACCTAGTATATCGCCTTTAACCTATCATCTGTTCAACAATTATATCACATCTGTGCCCCCGGCCACAGATATTCACAACAGCTTGATTCTTGATGATTAATACAAATAACAGTGATACAAATGATGAACAGAAGAACAGGATAAACAATAAGTATCGGAAGTTTACTTTGTGCAGATTCAAATAATGTCCAAATTGCCAACATGATGTGGAGTGAAATTTAAAAATGATATTCAAGATCCACAGTTCAGAATAACGATTACAGTTCAATAGAAATGTTCAGAAAATAGGAAGGTTCAGTTGAACTAATGAAATTCAACTATTATGGAACATATAATATTTTCAGGAATTATAGAAGCAATAGTTCCATAATAAGTTTCGATTTAGGTGTATGGAAGAAAATAATATCCCTTACCGTAGCAGGTTTGATTAACAAAAGGTGAAGGGAATTAATATCCCTTACCATAGTAAGTTTGAATAATGGAAGATGAAAAAGATGGTATCCCTTATGAGTATAAAGGAAAATGATATCACTTACGAATATGGAATAAAAGTGTCATGTGATAATTCGTGTAGACAAATTATTTCCACACGAGACAAATAACAAGGGTTATTCACCAACAGGCGTTAATCCGCACCGTAAGGTTATTCCCATCAATTTGAATACGAATAGTTATTCACCAAACAGGCGTAATCCGCACCGTAAGGTTATTCCCACAATTTAATAGAATTTGAACACGAAGAGTTATTCACCAAACAGGCGTAATCCGCACCGTAAGGTTATTCCCACAATTTAATAGAATTTGAACACGAAGAGTTATTCACCAAACAGGCGTAATCCGCACCGTAAGGTTATTCCCACAATTTAATAGAATTTGAACACGAAGAGTTATTCACCAAACAGGCGATAATCCGCACCGTAAGGTTATTCTCAAAGATTAATAAGGAATGAATACAAAAGGTTATTCACCAACAGGCGGTAAACCGCGCCGTAAGGTTATTCCCACAATTTAATACATGGAAATAAATGGCACAAGAAAGAAACGATATTATTTTCGAGAATCAAAGAATGATAATCCCTTCAAGTAAGAAAGAAAATAATATCCATTTATGATGATGAAAAGAGTAATACCCCTTACCTTAACACGTGACTGGATATTGATTTAAATGAGATTGATCAACCTATATATTTTTAATATAATTAGTAATTACCACATATAAATTTCAAAGTATATGATAACTCGTATATTATGAACTATCAAAATTATATATATTTAACATAATTTTTGTAGTATAATATAACAACTTTAAAATAGTTTTTAAAATAATATTCCAAAATAAATCTTCCAAAGAAAGCTTTTAAAAATGAATCTTCTCAAAGAAGAGTCTTCTAAAGGAAGATTTGTGAATACCGTGAAAAATAGGAATTTATGAAATTACTACTCTTTAATAAAACACTTACTTGAAAAATTCCTGCACTCCTTTTGGCTTTCAAACTCTCAAAATAACCTTACTATTCTCAGAGAAAACTCATAAAATTCTTATAGAAAAATTTTATGTTTTAGGTGTGATTTTTCTATTCAGCTGAGCAAGCTATTTATAGGAGAAAATAAGTTACTATGCGTGGTAGGTGAACAGAAAAAAATTCAGCAGAGGCTGCTGCGCAGCCTCCACCAACTCTTCAGCAAATTCTCACATTTCTCACATTTCATGTGGGCCCCACAATGGGTCCCACATGTTTCTTACTATTCACGTACTATTCACGTCACTATTCACGTTACTATTTCAAATAGTAAAATTAATTATTTTATTTTTTATTTATTTATTTATTTATTTATTTATTCTTCCTGTGAGTCCAACATATAAAATAATGTTACCACAATAATGTAAGAAACACGTTACATATTTTTATTAATTTAATAATATAAATTATAGTGTATTTGCTACTGTGACAATTATTAGATTCAATAATTTTAAACTACAGTGCACCAACAATTATTGGCTCGATGATATGAAATACAGTGTAATGACAATTATTGAATCAATAATGCAAAATACTGTGTAGCAACAATAATTGAATTGATAATATAAAATATTATGCAGTGACAATTATTGATGAAATGATGCGTAACAATTACGGTGTCAATTATCAGACCAATAATATGAGACACTGTGCAATACCGTGTGCTACTGTAGAGTACCGTGTGCTACAGAAAATACCATAAATTACCGTATGCTACTATTCTTTTATCACCGGTATTTTAACAGTTAACACCGTTGACTATTTTTATTTAAAAAGGTTACTTCTGTCGTTTTCTATATCCGACAAATATTCCGTTGTGGGGTCCACAAATAATTTGTTATTTCGGCGCCGTCGTACGGCCCGAATATTCCCCGACAAAACGAATATTCCCCGACAAAAAGAATATTGTCCGACAAAATAAAATTTGCACATAACATCCTTAACTTTCAATTTTGTCAATTTAACCATTTACTGTTTCAGGAAAAATATATATGAAGAAAAATTAAATTTTGTATTTCATAAATTCGGGGTCTTACAACCTCCCCTCCTTATGAAATTTCGTCCCCGAAATTGACGTACCTGGCATTTCGAAGAGGTATGGATACCTAGACTTCATCTCAGATTCTAGCTCCCAGGTCATTTCCTCAATATCTTGGTTCCTCCATAAAACCTTAACTTGAGGTATAACCTTTGAGCGTAAGATCTGCTCCTTCTTATCTAGGATCTTAACAGGTACTTCCTCATACGTTAAATCTTCTGCTATAACGTCTGGTTCTAACTCAATGACGTGGTTTGGGTCCTTCACATATTTACGTAACATAGATATGTGAAAAACGTTATGGATGCGAGACATACTTGGTGGTAAGGCTAGTCTGTAAGCTACAGTTCCCACCCGATCGAGGATTTCAAATGGGCCAATAAATCGAGGGTTAAGCTTTCCTCTTTTTCCGAATCTCGTTACCCCTTTCCATGGAGAAACACGTAAGAATACATGATCTCCGACGTTGAAACTTTCGTCTCTCCGATGAAGATCAGCGTAATTCTTTTGTCGTTCTTGTGCGGTCTGTATTCATTGTCGGATCATTTGGATCTTTTCTGTTGTCAAGCGTATCAACTCAGGTCCCAACAGTTTTGCTTCTCCTACCTCATTCCAACATACTGGAGAGCGACACTTGCGTCCATATAAAGCCTCGAATGGAGCCATACCTATACTTGCTTGGTAACTGTTGTTGTAGGAAAATTCCACCAATGGCAAGTACTTATCCCAACTTCCTTTGAAATCTAGTACGCAAAGTCTCAAAAGATCTTCGAGGGTCTGGATCGTCCTTTCCGATTGTCCGTCCGTTTGAGGATGGTATGCAGAACTAAAACGTAGTTCAGTGCCCATAGCTTTTTGTAGACTGATCCAAAAGCGTGAAGTGAATCTAGGATCTCGATCAGAAACTATGGAAACTGGCATGCCATGCAGTCTCACGATTTCATTTATGTACATACCGGCAAGACGTTCAAGTGAAAAGTTTTCTCGTATAGGCAAGAAATGAGCGGATTTGGTCAATCTATCTATGATGACCCAAATTGCATCTAAGCCTTGAGAAACTTTGGGAAGACCCATCACGAAATCCATATTGATGTGTTCCCACTTCCATTCGGGAACCTCAAGTGGTTGTAATGGACCCTTAGGTACTTGATGCTCTGCCTTGACACGTTGACAAGTTAGGCACCTTGAGATAAACTCTGCAATTTCCCTTTTCATATTGTTCCACCAAAATGTATGTTGAAGATCTCGATACATCTTGGTACCTCCTGGGTGGATTGCAAATGGCGTGTTGTGTGCCTCCATCATGATTTTATGCTTCAAATCAGGATCGTTAGGAACACAGAGTCGAGAGTTAACTCGAAGTATTCCTGTCTCGTCGATTCTTGCTTCGGGGATGACACCTTCTTGAACTTTCTTCATCATGTTCATCAGTTCCGGATCGGTAGCTTGAGCAGCTTTAATTTTATCCATTAAAGCCGGTTTTACTCGCACGTGAGCAATCTTCGAGTGGGTCCCTGATGTTTTTAGCTGTATCTCCATCTTTTGCAAGTCGTACAAAATACACTTTTGTGTTGTCAGCAGTGCACTTGTACTCGCATAAGATCTTCTGCTCAAAGCGTCAGCTACAACGTTCGCCTTTCCCGGGTGATACTGGATTGTGTGGTCGTAATCCTTCAACAGCTCAAGCCAACGTCGTTGTCGCATGTTAGGTTCCTTCTGGGTGAAGAAATACTTGAGACTTTTATGATCCGTATAGATATCCACTTTTTCTCCGTACAAGTAGTGTCTCCAGATCTTCAACGTGAAAACGACTGTTGCCAATTCTAGATCATGAGTGGGATAATTTTTCTCATGATCTTTGAGTTGTCGAGAGGCATAAGCTATAACCTTTCCATGTTGCATAAGGACACAACCTAGACCTTTGCCTGAAGCATCGCTATATATGACGAATTCTCCTGATCCTGATGGAATGGTCAGAACAGGAGCTGAAACAAGTCTCCTCTTGAGTTCTTGAAAACTCTTCTCGTATTCCTCGCTCGAATGATACCGATATCTAATAATCAAACTTTCATCTCTTGGCGTTCTATGGGAGCCATTTGGTATTGAGCTTTGGAAAAGGGTTTAGTATCGGGTTCAAGATCGATACAGAATTCAATTTCTCGGTTTGGGGATAAGCCAGGAAGTTCTTCAGGAAAAACGTCAGGAAACTCATTAACAATGGGAATATCATTCAAGTTTGACGTATTTTTGTTCAAATCAGTGACATGAGCTAAAAAGGCTTGACATCCGTTTTTCAATAAACGAATGGCTTTATGGCTAGAAATAACAGTTATAGATTTCAATGGTTTAGTTGCTTGAATTTGCATGACAGGTTGATTAGGAATATGAAAACTAATAATCTTATGAAAACAATCAATTTTAGCATGATGGGTAGTCAACCAATCAATTCCTAAAATCACATCAAATTCGTGCATCTCCAAAGAAATAAGGTCAACAGGTAATGTGAGGTTGTTGATTTAAACTAGGCAAGATTTATAGATAGTAAATGTAATAGGTATTTCTCCCAATGAGATTTCAACTGATAAGACAAGATTTAAGTTTTCAATAGGCAAATTTAAACGTTGAGTACATATAGGTGAGATAAAAGAGTGGATAGAGTCAATATCTAACATGGCATAGACTTTTCGAGAATTGATGAATAGCTTACCGGTCATCACCTCATTCGATTTCTTGATCATCAAGGCTGTCATCATCAAATCGAGTCCCATATACTTCATCCGGATCTTCACGTATTTCAACCATGGGGATACCACGAAATAGTTCTCTAACGAACTGTTTCTCAGATTCTTCAACTTCATCAGTAGTAGCGTACCAATGATTTCCATTAAAATAGTATTTTCGATAGACTACAGTTTCCACGATAGTGACTAACTTAACCTGAATTCCTCTAAATTGTAACGCCCAAAAGTATAGATACATCATTTTTAAATAATCTTGAAAATCATAGCTCGAACACCATAAATCCCAAAGACTTATATGAAACGTCCATATATTTTGATCCTTTGTTATCGAGCATAACCAGGTGATGATATGTTTCCAACTGTCGAGCAAATTAAAGGCAACAATTTCCGCAAGTTCCGGATATCCTTTAAAGAACGAATTTGGAAGAACGACGGTAGAACTTTCACCTTCTTCTTCTTTAGATCGGATACAAATAATTTTTGCTTTAGGCAAATTATTCAACTCTGAGTTTGTAGAAGAATTGTTTGTGGCCTCTACATTCACTTCAGGTACTCCGTGGTTAACCTCCTGATTTCCAGATGACATACTTATCTGTGGTCACAAAATAGATGTTAGTTCAAATAAACTGACTCATCACTTCATGTCCCTATATTCAAATCAACTCATTAGATAATAAAATCTAATTTAGGTGGGACACGCTAGTGACTAATTATATTCGCCTCTCCCCTCCTAGTTCTACCCCAGATCTCCATTAAAGACCATATCCCTAAGCTCTGATGCCAACTGTGACGCCCCCAAATCTAGGCCCACACAGCCCAAACTTGAGTCGTCAAAAGACTACAACAAAATTATTACAATGAAATACAACGTACAACAATACAGTGGATAATACAACACAACTAAGTCTTCATTATTATTGCCACACTATTTTATAACACGTGAAGACTATGATAGCTATCCCCGCACTCTCACTCCATTCCCCGGCTAGACCCCGTTACGTTCTCATCTCCTGTTGAAAAACAATGGAACGAAAAGAAAGGGTGAGCTCAAATAGCCCAGTAAGAAATATCATGACTAAGATAATGACGAATAATTTATCATTAGCCTTCAACAGTTGAGTTCTTGATAGAATACAATAGACTACAAGGTTTATATCAAAAACTGCAGTTAAATTCTTAAACAACGTTCAGATCAATAATAGCAGCGGAATGAGCAATCTATTAGAAGAATAATGCAGACTATAATGTCCACTCGCTTCTCTTTTTAGTAAAAATATCATCAACTTTTATCATCTGAAATACCATTAGTCAAGATAATACAACTTCACAGTTCCTGGTCATAATCATGCAGATCAACAGTTCGTCTTTGCACTACGGGCCAAAGACATTCAATATAACACCAACGGTCATGATTATACCAGATTCAGCCTTTGGTCATAATCATACCAACCAACAGTTCATCTTTGCACTACGGGCCAAAGAGAACATTCACCACGTGTCATAAAAGACACCGAACAGATGTATCGCCTTTAACCTAGTATATCGCCTTTAACCTATCATCTGTTCAACAATTATATCACATCTGTGCCCCCGGCCACAGATATTCACAACAGCTTGATTCTTGATGATTAATACAAATAACAGTGATACAAATGATGAACAGAAGAACAGGATAAACAATAAGTATCGGAAGTTTACTTTGTGCAGATTCAAATAATGTCCAAATTGCCAACATGATGTGGAGTGAAATTTAAAAATGATATTCAAGATCCACAGTTCAGAATAACGATTACAGTTCAATAGAAATGTTCAGAAAATAGGAAGGTTCAGTTGAACTAATGAAATTCAACTATTATGGAACATATAATATTTTCAGGAATTATAGAAGCAATAGTTCCATAATAAGTTTCGATTTAGGTGTATGGAAGAAAATAATATCCCTTACCGTAGCAGGTTTGATTAACAAAAGGTGAAGGGAATTAATATCCCTTACCATAGTAAGTTTGAATAATGGAAGATGAAAAAGATGGTATCCCTTATGAGTATAAAGGAAAATGATATCACTTACGAATATGGAATAAAAGTGTCATGTGATAATTCGTGTAGACAAATTATTTCCACACGAGACAAATAACAAGGGTTATTCACCAACAGGCGATAATCCGCACCGTAAGGTTATTCCCATCAATTTGAATACGAATAGTTATTCACCAAACAGGCGTAATCCGCACCGTAAGGTTATTCCCACAATTTAATAGAATTTGAACACGAAGAGTTATTCACCAAACAGGCGTAATCCGCACCGTAAGGTTATTCCCACAATTTAATAGAATTTGAACACGAAGAGTTATTCACCAAACAGGCGTAATCCGCACCGTAAGGTTATTCCCACAATTTAATAGAATTTGAACACGAAGAGTTATTCACCAAACAGGCGATAATCCGCACCGTAAGGTTATTCTCAAAGATTAATAAGGAATGAATACAAAAGGTTATTCACCAACAGGCGGTAAACCGCGCCGTAAGGTTATTCCCACAATTTAATACATGGAAATAAATGGCACAAGAAAGAAACGATATTATTTTCGAGAATCAAAGAATGATAATCCCTTCAAGTAAGAAAGAAAATAATATCCATTTATGATGATGAAAAGAGTAATACCCCTTACCTTAACACGTGACTGGATATTGATTTAAATGAGATTGATCAACCTATATATTTTTAATATAATTAGTAATTACCACATATAAATTTCAAAGTATATGATAACTCGTATATTATGAACTATCAAAATTATATATATTTAACATAATTTTTGTAGTATAATATAACAACTTTAAAATAGTTTTTAAAATAATATTCCAAAATAAATCTTCCAAAGAAAGCTTTTAAAAATGAATCTTCTCAAAGAAGAGTCTTCTAAAGGAAGATTTGTGAATACCGTGAAAAATAGGAATTTATGAAATTACTACTCTTTAATAAAACACTTACTTGAAAAATTCCTGCACTCCTTTTGGCTTTCAAACTCTCAAAATAACCTTACTATTCTCAGAGAAAACTCATAAAATTCTTATAGAAAAATTTTATGTTTTAGGTGTGATTTTTCTATTCAGCTGAGCAAGCTATTTATAGGAGAAAATAAGTTACTATGCGTGGTAGGTGAACAGAAAAAAATTCAGCAGAGGCTGCTGCACAGCCTCCACCAACTCTTCAGCAAATTCTCACATTTCTCACATTTCATGTGGGCCCCACAATGGGTCCCACATGTTTCTTACTATTCACGTACTATTCACGTCACTATTCACGTCACTATTCACGTTACTATTTCAAATAGTAAAATTAATTATTTTATTTTTTATTTATTTATTTATTTATTTATTTATTTTTCATGTGAGTCCAACATATAAAATAATGTTACCACAATAATGTAAGAAACACGTTACATATTTTTATTAATTTAATAATATAAATTATAGTGTATTTGCTACTGTGACAATTATTAGATTCAATAATTTTAAACTACAGTGCACCAACAATTATTGGCTCGATGATATGAAATACAGTGTAATGACAATTATTGAATCAATAATGCAAAATACTGTGTAGCAACAATAATTGAATTGATAATATAAAATATTATGCAGTGACAATTATTGATGAAATGATGCGTAACAATTACGGTGTCAATTATCAGACCAATAATATGAGACACTGTGCAATACCGTGTGCTACTGTAGAGTACCGTGTGCTACAGAAAATACCATAAATTACCGTATGCTACTATTCTTTTATCACCGGTATTTTAACAGTTAACACCGTTGACTATTTTTATTTAAAAAGGTTACTTCTGTCGTTTTCTATATCCGACAAATATTCCGTTGTGGGGTCCACAAATAATTTGTTATTTCGGCGCCGTCGTACGGCCCGAATATTCCCCGACAAAACGAATATTCCCCGACAAAAAGAATATTGTCCGACAAAATAAAATTTGCACATAACATCATTAACTTTCAATTTTGTCAATTTAACCATTTACTGTTTCAGGAAAAATATATATGAAGAAAAATTAAATTTTGTATTTCATAAATTCGGGGTCTTACAAATATAGTTTCGATTTTTTAGTTTTACAACTTTCGGCTTTTAAGTTTTGTGATTTTTGGTTTGATTTATTAACGGTTCAGTTTAGTGCGATCGATTTTTCGATTATTTTTAATTTTGTGTGCACCTCTAGTTGGAATACAACCATTGAAATATGGTCATTGGAATTTTTTTGAATTTATTGATTATTTTAATCTTTTTATATTATAGTCGACCGGATAGTCCACAGAATAGTCTATTTGCTGAGAGAATTGAAGATTAAAGAACATCTATTGATATTATATGGACTAAATATAGTTCATGTGCTAGAGATGCTCTTAGTTATCAAGGGTAGAGTCTTGATCTGTGAGGTTGCATGATTTGAAACTGTTAAAAGTCAAAACCATATATTTAAGTAATTTGCTTTAAAGAATCAGTTATTTCAGAAGTCGAGATTTTTTTTTCCGTTCTATTACAGGTGGGAGGAGGTGGAATTATGAGAGGCAAAACTAACATTTAAATTATTGAACTTATCGGATTTTGTGCATTAGGGCACTGAACATTTAATTTCGTTAATTGGACCACTGTACTAACTAAACTTTTTTAATCTGGTCATTCCGTTAAAATCAATTAACAGACGTTAACTGATAATCTGATGTGACATTTTTTATTTTTTTTGGAAATGACATGGCAAAGCAAACTATAACATTTAGCCATTGAACTTATCGGGTTTTGTGCGTTAAGCCACTGAACTTTTAATTTATTTAATTGAACCATTATACTAATTAATTTTTTTAATCAAGTCATTAATTCAAATTAATTGGACAAAAGTTATTGTTATTTTCGACGTGTTTGTGCGACTTTTTTTATTATTTTGAAAGTGAGACGATTTTATTTATTTATTATTATGTGAATATGACATGGCTTTTTTTAAAAAATACGAAAAAAATATTAAAACAAATAAAATTAAAATAAACTTAAAAATTTAAGATAAAAGGATTTCAAAAAAAAATTAAAAAATTAAAATTAAAACCCTCTCTCTCCCTAAAACTCCTCTTTTTAAAAATAAAGAATACCCTTCTTTATTTTATATTTTAAAATATAAAATAAAAATAAAATTAATTTTTAAAAATACAAATAAAATTAAATTTTACTTGAAAAATTATAATAAAAAATTCAAAACAAAATAACAAAATTTTTAAAACAAAGAAAATTAAAACCCCTCTTTTTTAAAACAATAATTTTTTTATTGTAATTTTCTAAGTAAAATTTAATTTAATTTATATTTTTAAAAATTAATTTTAATTTTATTTTATATTTTTAAATATAAAATAAAGAGGGGTTTTCTTTGTTTTTAAAAAAGAGGAGTTTGAGAGAGAGAGGGGGGGGGGGGGGGGGGGTTAGTTTTAATTTTATTTTAAACTTTAAAAAAATATTATTTTATTTTAAATCATTTTATTGTAAATTTGTAAGTTTATTTTAATTTTATTAGTATATTTTAAAAAAAATAATCTTTTTTTGTATTTTTTTTAAAAAGCCATGTCATATTCACACAATAATAAAAAAAGCCATCTCACTTTCAAAATAATAAAAAAGTTGCACAAGCACGTCAAAAATAAATACAACTTCCGTCCAATTAATTTGACGTAATGACCTGATTAAAAAAATTTAATTAGTATAATGGTTCAATTAAAAAAATTAAAAGTTCAATAGCTTAATGCATAAGATCCGACAAGTTCAATGGCCTTAATGTTAGTTTTCTTTGTCACGTCATTTCCAAAAAAAAATAAAAATACCACGTCGAATTATCAGCTAATGTCTGTTAGCTAATTTTAACTGAATGACCTGATTAAATTTTTTTTAATTAATATAGTAGTTCAATTAATAAAATAAAAAGTTCAATGACTTGACGCACAAAATCTGATAAGTTCAATTGTACAAATGTTAGTTTTGCCAATTGTAAGAGATCCCTTGGTTCTCTGTTTTTGTATTAACAGTTTAACATACTGTATGAAGAAGCATCTTTCTTCAAAACCCGACAAAAAATGCAGTTGTTGGTCTAAACAGATAGCCTGTCATTTGTTTAAATAGATTAAACATGCTCGAAAAGGCTAGTAAATTGCATTAAGCTGTAATTTTATGCAGGTCGGTTGTATGGAATTTGAATGCTACAGTTGCTTTTATTATACCTTTAATCAAATTATTCTGTAGACCTCCAGTGCATACCTATACATTTTCTTTTGTAACTTGAAACTAGTTGGTAAATAGTTTAAGAGGCAAACTCCCAAATTAGTTGCTACCTCATCAAGTGTAGTTTCTTTAACTCATTTTTCTGGTTATGTGTAGGCCATGATAATTTAATTATTACAGTTCAATCAATATCCTTCCCCTGTAGGGTTAATCATTTAGCAAAATGCATGCCCACTAATCTTCAGAGGAAAACTGATACAGTCCTTTAGTTTCCAACTCTTCACACAATCTATGATTACTAGAAAAAAATAGCAAGAAATCCTAACGATTGCCATTAGACTCTTGAGGGAAAAAGAAGATAAAAAGAAAAAGAAAAGAGAGTTCATTTTCCAGACCTTCCAAAACAAATATAAACTCCGACAACACCCAGTTGTCGCACTCCAGGCGCCTACATGAGGTCTTAAGTATCAGTAGGAGCTTATCCAACCCAATGGACTTGGTATCAACTTTTTGGCTTTGAAGGCGTTGGAGATGATGGTGGTTTCATATCCAGGTACTGCATCCACGAATGTATAGTTAGTATATCGCTTGAATTTTAATATGCATAAACTTGGAGCAACAAAAGACTGCACGGTACTAGCTATATGTTGTGGCTCAAAGTGAATGCAAATCCTCCTAACATAAAAAACTACTTAACGACAAAGTAACTGGCCAATTCTGTTAAACTGAGAATGGACGGCAGATACTACAGTTCAATAAAATAAACCTTGTGGGGCCAAAAATCATAAATCCATAATTTTGAATTTTGAAATTTTTTGAACTACAATCCAAAAATAAACAAAATATATTACTACAAAGTATAATTTTGCTTTAAATTTAGAAAGAATACAATGAAGTGTGAGCAGAGTGGTCATGAACCTAAATAATTGTGATCACGTTGTTAGTTCTCAAGATTCCGCTCATTACCCAACGGAAATGCATGACACTTCATTGTTGAGTTGGTCTATACATACAAATCTAATGGTTCAACCAATACCACCCAACAGTCTCTAGCAGTGTATGTCTTGTGTGAGGATTGGAGGAAACAAAACAGTTGTGTATTTCAATATTTTCTGATGCATAATGTTTGGTTTCTTCCAAAATCTCATCTGTCGCTTTACTTGGTGATTTAATATTTTAAAGTTCATTCGACGTTGACACTACAACTTATAAGTGAACTTGTAATACAATAAGAAAATGCAACATAGATTGCAGGCATTGGTGGAAACTAAACAGAGAGCCATTAATTTTTGTTTTAGCTTATCTGCTTAGTTTCCTCTAATATCTCGATTCTGACTCTTACTCTTTAGTATTTGGGTCACCCACCCCCTCCCTCCTTTCTCTTGTCCCACCCAAATAACCCACCAAAAGAAAGAAAAAACAATTAAACTTGGAAGGGATTCAATTTGATTTTTGTTTAGATCATCTGTTTACTTTCCACTAATATCTCATTTCTGACTCTTACTCTTCAGTATTTGGGTCTCCCACCCCTCCTCCCTCCTTTCTCTTGTCCCACCCAAATAACCCACCAAAAAGAAAGAAAAAACATTTAAAACATGATATTATGCACATGCATTTGCAAATACTCCAAGTGGTTACCATAAACCAATACAATGACAAATGTAATGGATAATTGCATTTTGTAACACTGTTGTGTGTGTGTGTGTATCTCTGAGAGAGAGAGAGAGAAAAGGACAGAATATTTCCTACCATAGGATAGGGAGACAATGGTATAGTGCTATTTTTTGTTTGTGCAGTAGGTTCAACAGCGTTGCCAATATATCCATTTTCCGACTTCCTGCTTTTACTCAGAGAGGAAGACTGGTCTGCATTTTCACTTTGCCGGTTAACTCCTCCATTCATCTCAAGCTGTTGTGACTTTTTGCTCCTTTTCTTAGGGAAAATGTGTACAGATGGTGGGAGAAGGGTTTCTTGTATTGCCTGCAAGTAAACAAAGTTTAATAGGTAGAAATGTAGATACTAATTTGACATGATTGTTTACAAAGTTAAAACAAAGTTTAATAGGTAAAAATGTAGATAAATATTTGACATGATAGTTTACAAAGTTATCACAACAGTGACTAAAATTCCAGGGATTATAACATTTAAACAACAGAAGAATATGGACAGGTGCTGAGGGTTATCTAAAGTTGAATAAACTCCATCTTAAGACAAGTTTCATAATTTTAATCTCCTCATGTGATGATAAAAATGCCTTCACTGAAAAAGTCAGAATTTTGTTATGACTTCAGGACATGTATATTTATATATATAGGGTAAAGGAAATATGTGTCCTGGACACACACAAGCTTAGGTGTGTCCAGTCTAAAACTACGTGAACGCGTCTCAGGAATCATTATTGTGTAGCACAAAAATATGATGATAAATTACTTACACGGATGCACCAATTATAACAAGATACTAGAAATTTCATACCCATATTCAAAAAATAAGTGATCAAAAAATAAGTAGATTTGGTTTCAAATTGATTTTTGACTTTGATAACTCTAAGATTGAAATTTGGATGGGGTAGGGTGAAAAATAAATCAAAACGACGTAGTTTCAGGGCTTGACGCACACAAGCTTGTGTGTGTCTAGAACACATATACCCTTTTCCATATATATATATATATATATATATATATATATATATATATATATATATATAATGTGTGTGTGCACGTGCGCTTTTGTCTTTGTGGCTTTTTTGATTCAATATAACACTTCAATTTAAGACTTTCTGTGGTAGTATTGAATTGCCTAAGCAAATTTAAAAACAAAAACAGGAAAAGACATCACCTACTGGTCATATCCACCAACCAGAAATTCATATGAATGTTTACTGCAGATTCAGATGCTCTTGCCCCATAAGATATCCGAGGCAAGTAAGTCGGTTAATAGCCATAATTATGAATAATTGAAGTAAAGATTGATTTTTGGCTTATTAAGCATGAGCTAGTCTGAACTACAGTTTTTTAATATGTTAGCCCAAGATGTAGCAAGAAGCAGGGCATTAATAACTATACTGAAGAAGAGAAGAATACCAGCCACCCATTCTTTCCTCTAACTCCACCCCGGATTGCATAAGCCTCTCTGAACCCATTCTTGAACAATAACTCAGCCACTTTCATGGATTTATCATCAACACTACCTTCCACACAAAAGAAATGAATCAGCAACAAAGTAACAGTTATATCTTGTATCTGACAAGGGACAAAGTAAGAACTCCATAGCAGAAATGTAATATCAAAACTTTGGGACGAATAACATCGAAAATCCAGCAGTCCATGTCTGAGCAATTAGAGTTCTCGATGTTTTATTTAATATTTGAACAAACTATATATGGAAACCATATTAAGGAGACTAGTTAGAGAATAAGTAACACTGACAACTAGAATCTTAGCAACATATGGCCCGTAGTTGAACGCAGAGTATTCTTTACCTCAGTCATATAAGACACTTCAAGCAAAAATGTCAATTTAGCACTGCAATTATCATAACTGAGTTTTTAATCAAATGTCATCACTCTTAAAAGTTCTGTTTTAATGATGTGTAACTTGTATCGCTTTCATCTTAACTGATTCACACCTTACTAGAATAGTTGAAGATAATAGAAGCCTCAACTACTGAATGGGAGGAAGATGAGTGCATTTAAAAGTAAGCTGCTCGATCTGTTGATTGAAACTAAATTATAATAAAGAAATAAGGGGCAGCCATGTGATTAATGAATTGGCTCAAGTAAATAAAAATAAAGCTCTAGACAGAATCGCATAACTTGGCCTTCAGATCTATGGAAAATACGAGTTAACATGGTGCATTATGTTCACCAAATTAGGGCATTGTCATATCTTCTCATTCACATAAGATAGTGCAAATATAGGACATTGATGAATTTGATGCCTTCTGGGTAAGAAAACTGACAAGGTCATATATGCTCTCATTCAACCCTATCTCCACCTTAAAATTCTCCAACTTGAACCACAAATTACCTTATTTGAAACCTACTTATTCAAATGCATCCTTTTAATTATATTTTTTTGGGCTATAAGGCTATATTATCGTTATATATAAGTTACTAGTATGGACATATAAATAACAAAAGGAAATTCTAGAAAGAATGCACAAAAGAGCAGTAAACTTGTTTGTGCACATTCTTATACTCAAAAAAGGGTGACAAGAAGTTTTTCTAACCAGAAGAGATCAGTCTATGCAACATTCTTATAAGTATGTTAACTTATTTTATAGGTTCTTAAACAGATACGAATATTCTGAATTTTGCTTCTGTATCTTCCAATGTAAAATACGTCTGCAAGAGTTATTTCCTAAATGCAAGAGAGTTCATAGGTTCTCTCAATAATTATTCGAGGTGATTGAGGAATTGGATAGGAGAAAAGAGGGGTCCTAGTTGTACGAAACACAGTTTATGCTGTCAGAACCTGATACTCTGAAGTTGATGAAAAACTAATCAATTGGATATCGAATCACAAAAATTCTAAAACAATACTTATGAATTATGAAGAACATTTCAAAAACAGCAAACAGGAAATTATTCGGCCATTCACAATTCTATTCAAGATAAAAAAAAAACAGACAGATTAATTCAACAAGGACTGCCATTGTAATGGTCATACCTCATTCATCTCTTATTTGGCTGATACTAATAACATAATAGACCCTAGCATCTAATTAGATTCAGCAGTTTACTTTTGCTGGCTCAGAATGCACAATCATATAAAAGTTCATCTCAAAATCAACTTCTCACTTCCACAAAAGAGAAACAGAATGTAAATAAATAAATTGATCGCCAATTTTACATTTTCCATTCCGAAAAATTTATCCTTTATTGGACAAATCGTCCATCACACAATCTAACCTACACTATCATCTTTTATCTTCTCCTTTTTTTTTTGCAAGTCACAACCATGTCTATCTATTGAATAAACTAATCAAAATCCCACTTTAATAGTTAAAAGAAGTCATCATATCAGTATATCTCACAACTCCATAACTATCTAAGTATATTTAATAAATAAATTCAAAGTATTTGTAAAAAAACAGAAAATAATAATAATAATTAATTAACTTACTTGTCAAGAATACAAATTGTGGTATTTGCCGGCTCCCTAAAGTTCTCCAGCACCTTTTTCACAAAGCCATCTTCATCCCCGTCACAAAACTCAACCTGCAACACACTCTTATTCAAGAATTTCAAATTGGGTGAACTTAAACGCCTCAGACTCTCCTCATCCCTAATGTCTAGCAGCTGTACATTAGGGTCATCACGAAGCTTGCGAAAAGCATCAATGGTGGATATAAATTTGACCTTTTGCAAATATTCTTCAGTCAGTGGGATAACAACGAGCCAAATGAATGTAAATCCAGCAACAAAAAATGGGTACCTATTGAAAAAGTCATCAATAGAAACCAAGATTGCCTCTAAGTTTATCTTGTTAGACACTTGGTCACTGGGTAGAGTAGTTTCTGAAGCAAAGCAAGAAAGAGGAATAGAGTAGCCCAAACAAAGGAATGAGAAACGGGTATTTAGAAAGATGGGGGTTTTAAGAATTGGAAGGTTCTTGGTTAATGGATTTAATGTTGTTGAAATTCTGGATAATTGAAGAAATGGGTTGTGAGTTGTGGTTTTCTTGGCAAAAGAAAAATGGGTTTGATGGTAAGAATTGCAAAGATGGGAACTGGAATTGGAGGTGGAAGTGTAGTCTGGAAGAAAGAAAATGGGTTTGGAGTTTGATTTGTGGGTTTTAGAGTACTTTCGGAAAGGTGGGGAAGATGATGAGAGGCATATGAAAAGAGATTCCATAAAAGAGGGAAGGAAGAGAGTTGTGTTGGATTTGATAAGATGATAATATAAAGAGACGATAAGATGTCTTCAGTTGGTCCTGCAATTGTGCCACAAATTTGTAGATCAAAAAAGTCTATTCAGTAATTCGGTTTTAAGATATTTTGTCCAAAAATAAACTTGGTTTTAAGTTGTAAGAAAGAGTTTGCGAGTGCTGCTAGCTTTTGTGAGTTTTTTTTTTTAAAGAAAAATAAATAAAATGTTGATTATGTAAGTAATCTGTGAATTTATAGAGGGTTGAAATGACTTAAAATTACCTCGATAGCAAATATTTTGAATTGATGTACTTTCTCAGTGTTAACAAGTTAAAATTAATAAACCTGTTAAAGTTGTAATTCTCATCTATTAAACCTTACATCACATATATTCGTACGTACATACAAAATAACTGCACAAATTATTTTAATTGATATGCAATATATGAATTTTATTTTTAATACATAATTTTTTGTGTATAATTTGTGAATATAATATTATTCCATACTTTTCATTAAACATGGAAATTGAGACAATCAAACAGTCTCTATAGTAAAACCAACCCGAACTCACTTGAAAGGAATAAAATTAATTATATTTTGCTTTAATCTATGTTAGCTCGAGCAGTCATTTATTAAACGAATGCAGTTAGGGTGAAGTTAACTTTACCGTAAATTAATCTAGGATCAATAAAGTGTTGACACACAGATAGAAGAATATATCCCGATCTGCGTGTCAATATTTTATTGGTCTTTAGACCAATTTACGATAAAGTTAACTTCACTCTAATCAGATCCCTAAACACGTCGTAGGACATTGAAAATTGCAATGGAGACTAACAAGCAAGGAAGCAGTATCATTTGATCATCTGTACAAGTAGAAAAATCTACACTACAGTACTACTTGCACCTATTTAAATGATACTAGTTACAATACTAGTTAACCGTCCCCATGGCCGTGAAATTTCTTCTTAAAGCTAGAAAGAAAATCTTCCATGCATGATCGATAAGTTTGCATCCCTGAAACCTTCCCAGCTAGTTCCAACTTCCAACCCAACATTCATTCACTTCACTGCTGCACTAACATGCTCCATCCTTACCGGGAGAGCTGCTCGGTTCCATGCTGTCATTGCAAGCCATTTTCCCTCTTCAATGAGGTATTCATCTTCCTTCAATCCCACCTTAATCCGATATGCTTGTGTATACATTTCATAAACCATGCACATCATCTGTATCACCCTTATGAATGGCACCAAGAGAAATTAGTTTCCTGATAATCAGAGCTACAGATTCGTAATCTGGTGAGTGGGAATCAAGGAGGATAGAGAGGCAGGTATTTAGAGCATAGGTGGCTACTTCCGGGTTGGACCGTGGGCCTTCTGATGCAGTCAGGCCGATCTGAAGGAGATGCTTTGGATTACATGACTTTGAGCTAGCAAAGTTCTTCATCAGGTGGAGTTGTTGGGGTCCTGTATCACTGAGTCTTGCATGAAGATCATACGCATCCAAGGTGTATATAAAGAAGAAATTGGGCTCAATGTTGGTAATTTGATCGGCAACCAGCAGAGCATTAGATCGCGCAATGTAAAGATCTAAGAGGAGCTTACGTTCTTCCGAATCCGAAAATGAGCCGGTATCGATTTTTGAGGTGAGATGGTGGCTTTTTCGAAACAAATACTGGCGGTATAAAATTTGCAAAGGCCATGCCAGATCAGAACTGTTTTTTAATTGAACGAAGCGAACTTGAACGCCGGGAAGGAATTCCGTTGACGTCGGGGGTGAGAAATAAGAGATCCGCGGATGCTTGGCGGAGCTTGGCGTGTTCTTCGTTCACCTTGTGGCTCGAGGATAGAACTCCGGCGGCGTTGGAGAGGTCGACGCAGGCGTTAAAGAGGCGGTAACTGAGCTTTCATATCTGGAGCTTGACTGAGTTGGCGAATGGAGAAAGGGAGTTGAGCTGAGTTGGGATAAGTCGAAGGTCGGAAGAGAGAGTGTCCGGCGGGATTTCCCCGAGGCTGGGATTCAACTTCTTTAATTGATGATTCGAGTTGCAAGAGTAGTTGAGATTGGAGATCCGGGAGGTCTGAACGGAGGTCCGGCGACGAGATCTCGGCGATTCTCATTTTTTGCGGGAAATTTGAGATGAATAATAAAATGCAAATTTTGGAGGGAGCTTTGTGGAAATTGATATTTTTATATGATATTTTTATTATTTTTACATTAAAAAATATTATTATAAATCTAAGAACGGTTTTGTTTTCAATACCAAAATTATTCTTTCATGAACACGCTGCACGAGATGAATTGATTTTGGAATATTCTATAGTAAAAAATTAGAAATATTATTTTTGCAAATAAGAAAAAAAGTTAATTTTAAAATATATTCTCCCACGAGTGCAAGACCATTTATTATTAAAGTGAAATACAATCTAACAACAAGAACACACAATTTTTTACTTATAAAAATAATAAAATTAAAATTGAAATTTTAGACATGAACTATTTTTTAGTGCTACCCTGGTTAACAATTCGGACCAAATTTGAAATCAGAATTAAATCACAAAATAATAAAATCAAATACACTAATATTACACGTATAATAAGACCAAAAATTTGAATTAAATCATAATATAATAAAATTCAATAAGCGTCACAAGCGTAATAAAACTCAATACGTTAGTTTAAACTAGGTTTGATGTTCAGTTCGCTGACTTAACAGTATTTCAAATAAAATGCCTCCAATTATTTTGAATAAACACTTTATGAATGTAGGTCAAGTTTCAATGAACAAAAAAATTTCTTTATTTTGAAAAACAACTTGTGGATTTGATTTCTCAAAAATTATTTTTTGAAGAAAATATTTCACTCAAAACTTTGAACAAAAAAGGTAAAAGATATTATTGCTCCAAACACTCCATGCACTGAGATTCCAAACAAATCAACCAGCCTGCTGCAATATCGTAAAACTATAAACACAGGTTAAATTCACCAGAAGTTAACAGGATTTTACGAACACAGGTTAAAGTCACCAGAAGTTGAAGTTAACAGGATTTTACGAACACAGGTTAAAGTCACCAGAAGTTAACAGGAAAATCCATCACCTTATAGGATTCTTGCCATAAGAAGTAAAAGTAGGCCCATCAAGAAATATAACCGACTAATCCTATCTTATTCCATCAAGAAATATAACTGACTAATCCTATCTCGTTCCTGTAGCCTACGTACTTCTTGCTTGAGAATATGTTTTCTGGCTTCTTGCTCCAGACATAGAAGCAACAACGAAAAAAGGGGATGGTTGGGTTGGGGGAGAAGAGAAATCTCTACACAGTCGGAGGAGGGAAAAGAAATCTCTCTTCATGATATCTCTTACTAAGGTTCAGTACAGTCTTGCCTGAAGGGATCTTTACAAACTAGGCAATGACATCTGGCGTAAGCAGCCTCATGCATATAAAGGTTGCCCATATCCCTGCTCAAGTGCTCATGCATGTTCAAAAAATACAGATCCAAAGGGAGAATACTTGGACTAAAATAAATACAGAAACAGTGCATATATTAAAAGTTCACAATGTCAGCTTGTACAACAAATTAATAAACAACAGGCTATGTTTTTTTTTCAGTTTTTGACTTTGTTATTTTTTAGTGCTAAACTAGGATCAGACACAGCAACGTTCAGTAGGCCGCGAGTGTTAACACTAACAGTTAAACAGGATCTTAATCAGAGTTTTACCATGTCTACAACCTAGTGAAGATATGGAGCATGGTACTGGTAGCCATTTCCAAAGTAATTGCCATGAGCAGGAGATAGGTTGTAAGTAGCAGTACCCAGAAGTGAGGGAACATGGTTGTCAGCAGGTCCACCGTAAGCATATGGTCTGTCATACATGTACTGTGGGTACCTATCATTCATTCTAGGATAGAAGTTCTTCTCAGCAGCAACATTACTCACTCGTGGCACATACCCCCCACCACTAGCTCGGGGTCTTTTGGGTTGAGGTTTTGCAACTTCGGTTGCCCTTTTCTTGTCTGCTTTGGCCTTCTCCAGTTGGAGAACCTGCTTCTGGAGAGGATCCAGTGGGTACTGTTCTTCAAGCTTGTGGTCCTCAATGCACTTAATCACAGCCTTAAGCGCAGTCAGTTCCCTCTCATTAACCTCATTCTGAAACATAGAATTTTGTCAGACTATAGAATTTTGTATCAAAATGTTTAAAATTGAATTCTGTTTCTGTCGAACTCTTTGAAAACCTGGCATCAGCCTGAACATACTAATGCCTGTTTTGCAGAGCAGTGTGGTGGGCTAAAAGCATTTTTAATTCAAAATTTTTGTTGGAGAGTGATTGGTAACATAACAAAAGTGCCCTTACTTAGGATCACATATTTTGGGTATGAAAGAAGTTTTAGGAGAAGCTGTTTTTTTATTCTTTTTGAAAGTACTATTAAATTTAAACTTGAAAACCAACAAAAATATCTTACCGAAGTGCTTTTAAAAAAACCAAACACAATTTGGCTTTTGCATGAAAACACCATCTCCAATAGCTCTAGTAGTAAAAGTGCTTCATCTTGTGGCATCTTTACGCCAAACGGGCACTAGTCCCCATTTTAAGCTTATTTAAGCACCATTTTCTGCTTGTCTTTAACACTACTTCTAGCAAAAAGGTTTACTTAATATCAATGTTCTAAAAGGTGCTAGGCGGGCGGCTGGGGGTCCTAGGCGGGATTTTTTATTTTAATCAATTTTAATATTTTATCTTACATTTATCCGAACAAAACAATCATATAAAGCAAAACAATATATAATGAAGATAATAAAGACATTTACTTAAAGTTCAAACGCATCCATATTGCCAATGTCTAAGTTCAAACACAAACATGCAATTGTTTAAAGTTCAAACACAAACAAATAATCAAAAATACAAACTAATAGTCCTCATTTCCATATCTCTCTCTAACTCTTTTTCTCTATATCCCTCCAAAATAATATCCCTATCGGACTCACACTCACCATCAGACGTCGTTTTGTAACTTAATTATTAAATAAATAAATAAAATTGCAGCTCTAATTTTTCTGTCTAGAGCCTAATTTCCTGAAGGGACTTTTTTGGTACCTTTGGCCTAGGCGAGACGCCCTGGGGGGCCTAGTACCTAGGCACTACCTAGGCCACTTTTTAGAACACTACTTAATATATTAAAATGCTCGAGGAAAGGACTCAAACAGGATGTCGAAAACAGAACCCATGTGGAGCTAAAAAATGTTTGGTCTGACACCAAAACTTTAGAAGCAATTATTTGTGTAAAAACTGTCGTGAAAGTATGCAACAGAAACTCCTGAAGAGGGATATCATTGATTCATGTTCACAACATAACTGACAATATTAAATGCCTATATGAGCAAAATTGTGAAACCGGATTCATGTCCACAACTCAAAGTGGTTGGAACTTGGTACAAGCCTTCAGTTAGCGCTCCAAGTTTCTAACCTAAAGAATCCCTTCCATATTGAGGCATCCCAAAAAGACGGTCCAATTTGTAAATTTTAACCATGAGACTACCTTCTATGGATACACACTCCTTACACAATGAATGTGGTAAATATACTCATTTTAATGGATAGCCTATGTAGAAACCTTTTTTCAAAATTTTACTTAAATTGAGGATTCTTAAGTCTTAACTTAGGACGATAGGAGTAATATAAAACACCGACAGAGGATCCCCTGCATAGGTTCTAAAAACACCACATAGTCGCACCACAATTAATGTGAAATAGGCCCTAGCATTAGGAATCGAATCCAAACTCGTAGCTTGACTATTTAGAACTATCTTGCAAAAAGAACAGGGAAAAATATACAGATAAGTAACTAAATGCTGAAAAGGCCAAAAGGGTTGAAAAGAAACCTGGATAGTAGGAGATGAATTTGCAGATTTGACAGGTGAAGTGGTTTTCCTTGCCTCTGTCAAGTAGGAGTTCAGTAAAGAAACTGGAGAATACTTCTCTGTCAGCTCAAATGCAAAAGCGAGATTAATCGCATCAATTTGTCTTCCATTGTTGACCAACACATCAATTACACCTGAGAATCCACTAAGACAAGTAAGCCGTGCTAGTCTTGACAAGAACTGACTACAAACATAAAAAGCTTACAATAGGTTAAGTGGTACTATTGTCCTATAATCCATACAATATAATGCAATATATAGAAAGAAAAAAAATATGCTGGAAAATTTAACAAGTCATCATAAAAGAAATAGAGGGATTATTGTTTTTTAGATTATCATATTCTAGCAAGTTTGGCAATCAATCAGTTTTCAAATTTTCCTTATGATGCCTCCTAATTTTGTTCTTCACTACTAAGAGACTACTAAGAGGCCTGTCTAGAGAAATCAGCCGGCTATCTGGCATTATACCGTAACAGATGTTCACGAGGAAAAATAAATGGAAAATGTCAAAGGGAGGAACTTTTTTTTCTATTCCTTTTGGTTTTGGTGGTGCAGTAAGGGAGAGCATAAATCCATCCACAGAAAAGCAATATACACCATAGCTGTCCCTGCAACATGGAAACTTGGAAAGTGCAGTTTGTAATTGTCATTTAAGGCAAATTAATCCAGAATTCCAGATTATATTAAAAAAAATATTTCCAAGTAAAAAACCTTGAGCAAATTTAGGATAAAAGGCTTGTTGAGTTGAAAAGTAATAACTTATGCAAATGCAACTATTCTTACCAACATGATTTGAAGAAAAATCCCATCTTCCAAAAAATGAAGCACAGATTCTATTGTAATGATTTACACGATTTCACCCCTCTTCCATATAAGAGAAGAAGAAACACACTAATGTAAATAGAAAAGCACACACGAGAAATTAAATGTATATACAAAGACCAACCTGGCATTTTCTCAGACAATCCAAGGGAGCAACACAAGTCTGCAGTTTGGCGACGACGTGAAACCATTGGTATCAGCTTGGATAAAACTTCCTGATCAAAATCAGAATTGATACTGAAAGTAGCAAGAAGTTGTAAAAATGCATGAGCCTCCAACGAGTTTCCATTGCTTGCATCCATATCAAGATCATCTAACTTTGGTTTCCACTCTTCAGCAATGGCCTTGGCTCTTTCTTTTACAACTTCAGAGATTACATTAGAAACAGAGTCTACGTCAAGGGTTCTTAATAGAAGGCTAAGGCATTCCATCAACATGATACAAGTTCGGCGTAAACCTAGAAGAATTGAATCCTTTTTCCCATCCAAATTTCCCACTTCTATGCTGTAGAAACCCTTGAGTGAGTCCAACACCAAACCAGCTGGGTCCGCGGCAGCCCTTAATGCAATTGGAATTTCCTCCTTCATGGCAGCCAGGTTCTTACGGTTATCTGATATAAATTTATGGAGGCCTTCTGAATCATTCTCTTGACACAAGTGTACAAGCTGGGGATATGATTTCACTTCCACATTTCCATTCTGTGAAAACTTTTTCATGTTTTTTATGTTACTCTCGGAAGCCATGACATCAGGTGGTTTCTCTTCCACAAATGGAGCCCCACCTTGATCCTCACTAGTAACAACAATAGGTTCAACACAAGCCTTTTTATGCTTTGTTAGAGCAATAGCAATATCAGAGACTGCAGAATCTCTCTTCTCTTGAAGCCTTTCCAATGAAGCTTGTTCCTTGGCTATAACATCTGCTTCACGCTTAACCAATATCTCATGAGCTTTAACCGTTTTGTTTTCATATTCCTTTTCTTGGTCTTCCAATTCAGTAAAACGCCTCTTTAAGGACTTCTCAAGCCCGTGAAAGTGCTCTTCCAGTTGTTTCCATTTCAGGTTAAGGGTTACTGCTCGGTGACTTTCAAGTTCCGCAAATGCTTTCTGAAGTTGTTGTATCTTAGAAGTGGTTGACTCTATGAGTGTAGCAACCGACTGTGTGTCTTCCATTGCATATGATCCCTAAAGGATCTACAAAAAATAAATGGATGAATAAAGAGATTAAGATAGCTTAGTAAAGGAAATAACCTTTTCTTTACATTCTGACAAGTAATAGAATTACTTTTCATGGTAGCTAGTATTACATGTAATGAGTCAAAAACTAAGCCAAAAAGATGTTGTTTCTTTAGCACACTCCAAATATAGTCCACAACTTAATCCTACATACCCGTAAAGCTGCAGTTTGTACTTGTTTCACACACACAAAATACCATTTTGGCTGTGTTTTAGGTCTAAATTTTAGAATTGATAATCATTAGCGAAGGATATAGCATATACGCAAGAGAAAACTCAACAACTTACCATATGAAAACATGTTAACACTAGAAAGTAATGCTTGGATCAAATAACAAACTGAAAATATACAAAAAGAATAAACCATAACAGGGAAACATAAGCATAAAGAAAACTTAAATAGAGAAATTGAAACTATTGAATGAAATAAGATTAGCCAAAGTTCACAATCTCGATCTGAACAAACGAGTGAATTGATGATAGAAAACATAAAATACCTACCGGATCTGTGTTACAGGTAGACGGTAGTGAGTGGTCGGCGGCGAATTTCGCCGGGAATCAAACCATTTCGGCTAGAGATGGATACTGAAGTTGGTGTTTGGTGCGAGGACGTTGCGAATCCCTAGAGAGAGAAAATTGAAAGAGGAAAGTATAAAGTGGAATGTGAAGTTCTATTTATCAATCCGATAGTCTCCCTTACTTTTGGCTTTTTACAGGGCACTCCCGTTTCTACTAACTCCAACCATAGACGAAGTAATCAAAATTGACAAGCGGTTTAGTATTTATTCATTAAATTTCTTTTTATGTTAATAGTGTATGTAGATTTTGTATTATTTTACATTATTATATAAATATTTTATGTAATTTTTCATTTTTATCACAAAAATAGTCAAAATGATGGGAAACTATTTCTTTTACCGGAAGTGAGTATCTTTGATTTATAAAGAAAGAAATTATAATAAAATTAGGGGGTGTTTAATAAAAACTGAATGAAATAGTTCTGAATACTTAAGTAATCTGGATGAGCTGAATGAAGTAGATTTCTGAATACTGAATGAAAAAAGTTGTTTGATAAATGACATTTTCTGAAACATCTGAATAATATATTTTTACTATTTTACCCATCTGAAAAAATTCAAAATTGTTGTAAATTTATTTAATATTACTTAATATAATATTTAATATTTTTTTTACTTCATTCAGTCGGGATTTAACCATTCAGTCAAAAAAATTATATTTAGTCATTCAGCTCAAAAATCTGACCGATTCAGTCATTCAGTTCTAAACAAACGCACTAAATGACTGACCAATTCAGCCCCATTCAGATGCTATCAAACAGTCCCCTAGTTTTTGTACTTTTCTTAACAAGAAAAAAAATTGTTGTTCAAAAGGAATTATTACTCCTGAAAAATACTTGATCAGTTTAAATTTAACTTCGGAAAATATTTGCTATTTACAAGGCACTCCTTCGTTTTTACTAGTAACTTGGAAAATATTTGCTGTTTACGGGGCACTCCGTTATTACTAGCATCTCAAAGCATAAATGAGCATCTAAGGCAGGATTTTAATAACGCTTAAATCCATGTAAATGTACCTAATAAAATATAAATGTAATATATGAGTTCCATAATTAAATGATAAATCTTCATTTATATGCATTGGTAGTTATTATCGACTTAAAATAAAAGTAATTGATCAATAAATGGGTCACTTAATCGGAAGAGAGTCTCCAGGCGGGGAGTTGCGGGAGGCCTTTGATTGATGAATCGAGTTGCGAGAGTAGTTGAGATTGGGGATCCTGAGGTTTGAATGGCGACATCTCGGCATTCTATTTTTGGTGGGAAATTTGAGAAGAAATGGTTCGGATGCGAATCTAATTTGCGAGGGAGTTTGTTAAGGATTTGCGAGATACCTGGTGCATATTTTATGCGGGTCCCCTCACCCATATTTAGTGCATAGAGTCACAAGTCTACGTAGCTACAAAAAAAAAATTTATTTTTCCTTACCTCAATTATGATTTTTCAGTCCTAATATTATTATTCTTTTTATGACCAAGCTGCACAAGATTAATTGATTTTGGAACATTTAATAGTAAAAAATTATAAATATTATGATGACCCTCACGAAATGAAAATTTGAGGGTACAAACTTATCTGAAATGTCTCTCGTAATAACAAATGTTTTAATTAATTCTCATATCTAATGCTATTATATAATTATACTAAATTTGCAAAAGATTATTGAATAATATTATGAATTTTTTAAAATTTCTTTATAATTTTTTTCATTGATTAACCTCTCAAGATCCTTTGATGGGCATAAAGAAACCCAGACTTATTTTTTTCACCTCTCTTTGATGCAGATGGTTCACGGTGTTCATTCTATAAATATTTTATACACATTTATAAATATGTATAAATGTCTTCAAATGCAATATATCAATCACCATATAGAAATATCTAACCCTTAGCATTTACAGTAACATTAATTAACTCCTTAAAATTCAATTTAACAACAATACTTTTGTCCACAGATTTTACTAATGCAATATAATTATCAGTTCAGTCCGGTGAACATCACAAATGGTACATCTTTCATTCAAAAGGTTACTGCATCTCTCTTCTTCCATAATCATCAGTCTTCAGACAAGAAGAATCGGATTTTCAATTAACCTACAAAATATATTCCTTATTTCTCATTCTGAGGAAAATCATGACAATTGTTTCAAATTCTTTCCCCCTTCAACCAACGGGTATAAAACGCCAACGCCTCTCTTGGTTTATACTCCGGCACGGTATGACCAGATCCCTGCATCAACATTATCAAAAATACAATGCATTCATAACATTCAAGCTTAATAATATCCAGCATAAATGCCTGCTTAATTATATAAAAATTGACAAAAAATGTGGAGAAGGACGATTTGCACATGTACCTTAACTGTGAGAAAAGTAAGATTGTTGTCGTACCCTTGGATGTATCTGCACCCATTAAATTTGTAAAAATGAGTTTTGTTGCTATGCCAAATGTTTTGCCTTGAATAAAAATACAACTGGAATCACAAAATTTTCAATTATTTTGTAACAGTCTTCCTTCTGTTTGTTTTTTATTTCTTTTATTTTCCCCTTCTCTTATGGTTGTTTAATTCCTAAAAGAATCATTAATAAATCATTCCAAAAACAAAAGATAAAATATTCCAAAAACATTGACCATCTTAATTAACAAGTTACAAGAAAATATCATAAACAGATTCATACCCAGCAACTTGTCCATTTGCAGTCCAAGGCCTCCACTCATCCACAATCTTATATCCCATTGATCTTGTCCATGCTTCACTTCCGGTGAAAGGCACACACAAATCATGATCCCCACTGCCAAAAAATTTAATTTGCATTAATAATCATGAATACTAGACTAAACCATCAAATGATGGTGTAAAGAAGTCAAAGGATTATAAATTTTCATCATAATAAAACAACTGCAATTTTTTTTTTTGCTTCATAATTATTTCCTTCTCCACACATCTCTAGCTCTCTGCACAGAATTGCTTCATTAATTTCTTTTGAAATATAGTAGATTCTTCAGTTTCCACAAGAAAATAGGTTCAAACACTGGAAGAAGTGTGTTAAGCAATTCAGTGCCATAGAGGCTACCTTCCTAGCTACAGTGTCCACGGGTGTTAATTATGAAGCTAGTGCTGTCTGGAAAACCATATGACAGAGTTGCACAGCCTTCAAATAGTAAATTTTCCTTGCTTCATTGAAAGTGTCATACTTCCCAGTAGATATGGCACAGTAAGAAACACTGGAATGGAACTTCGGAATATCTCGGCCAGTAGATCCCAAGTAGTTGCAGGGCCACTTTTCCACTCAAACCCGAAGTGGAAGTGTTAGCAATAAAAGAAGCAGGTTATACTCAAAGGAGCGACATGCTAACACGAGGTTTGGGGAAGCAGCCATTTAATACCTAATCTTTGGCTTTATTTGCATGACTGTATGCAATCAGTCTTAACCCAATTTCAGCCATGAAATCTGAACTCTTACTGTTGCTTGAGCAACAGCACTTGGCCTTTTGGGCTAACTGATGTTGGGCGAATTTCTGATTATGTCTTAGTAGTAATTAATAGAACAAAAACCTAGGATTTAGCTACCAGGGGTTTAGCATTTCAACTCTACTACTATTAATCTTAGGAAAACAGTTATCTATGCGATAAACTAAGCCAAAGCAATTCTTAATCAATAATCTATGAAAAACTGAGAATACACAAGTGTTTAAATAGTACACAAATCCGTCCCTAATCCCAAAAATATTTAAAGACAAAAATACTTTAACTAATTAAAATAAAATGTCAATTATCTCCTTAAATTAAAACAATTTCATAATTAAATAAATGTATTAATTTCACAAATAAATTAACACGTGAACATTATTCCCATCATTAACAATGTAATGCACAAGCAAAGGACAGAGGTAAAGTGGTTACTAGGAATAAGGTTGATTGGACACACGAAACGGGAAGGGCTACGAGGAACACTACATACAGTGGAATGAACAAGACATCTAAGGCCGTGCCCTTATTTGGAACGATAGTACCCGTTCATTGAATGTTGGGTAACAAGTGTTTCACGGTAATTTAGCCAAGCAAAAAAGTACTCAATGACATTACAGATGCAAATCTACCTGAATATGAGTGCCCGAATACCGCGGGAAGTAAGGTTCTTGTGATACTTGATCATGCTCCCAGTATCATGGTCGAATATAATTCTGTCCGTGCATAGTTCCCAAGTGCCAGCAACACTTTCCTGATGTATCAAATGGAAATTAAGTCAAATCAATGCTTCAAAAAAACATTCAGAAGTTGAGATGGTGAACCTTACATTTTCAGCACGGATCGCTTTCCGAACTGCTTCATTGTTCAGCCATAAAGTTGCAACTTCATCATTCTGCATGTTGAATTTCAGTCATAAAAATTCTTTTAACTAATTCTCATAAGGTAGACAATCATTAAAGGCAGAGAAAAATGCCATACTATGGCATTGGAGCCAAGGAACAAGGAATTTGACTAGATTCAACAAGAGTGAGTGGACTGGGTTACGGAAACTCGTGAACACAAAAAGCCCATAATTATCTTTCAACTGGAATGCATATTCATTGATGCCCAATGAGTAGTTGTGAAAGGAGGCTAAAAAATTCATTTTTGTTCATGCAATGCTTGAGCTCTTTCTGAAGGTATCTGCATGATTGAAATAAGCTATTTGGTCTTAATAGATTTGGAAAGAAGAGTCTTACTTCTGACTTTTATTAGAAAATCGTATATCACGATGACCAACTACCTCTTTTTATTCTTTAATAGAGATGTAATTTCTTTCTTAGAAATGATAAAAAAATATCATCCATTTTGATAACAAGGGAAATATAAGAAAATTATTCTTTGAGTTATAATGAAAGCCCTGTTTGGAAATGGAATGAACTTTTTGAAAACTTGCTTTATCAAGTATATATATTTCATCTATCTTAAAAAAAAAAAAAATTATGAGAAACAGCTAAAAAGAATGAGATACATATATGGATGAGGGAGTCTTTGCCTAAAAGATTTAGAGGATGAGTGTCCATAAGACCATGAACTCCATCCTTCTATGTCAAAACCTTCTCTAACTCATAAGCAAAATTAACGTGAAATTGCTTTCTTAACAAATTTAAAATTGAACTAGAATGCATTATTTCAAAAAGTTAAAACTGTGGGAGGGTGGAGTAGGGGCTTATATATAAGAAAGATGGAAGCCTCCCAGGTTGTTGATGATAACAGGTTTGAAGAGATGAAACGAGAACACCTATTTAATCGTTTAAAAAGTTGAGGATCAGCTGCCACAATGAGGCACATGGTAGAGACATGCTAAGTTGTGAATTTATAAAAATTTAAAAAATAAAAAATAAAAACTATTGTAAGACCACCAGATTAAAAGCCATTCTCGATAATAATGAGTATTTACCGTGCATGGGACATTCCCACTATTGAGAAGTTGTGGCCAAGTTGGGACAATTCCATCTCTCACCGGAGCTCGTAAAGGCCATGCACGGCCAAACATTCTAGTTCTCACAGGAAGAGGTCTTTCTGTTTCACCTAATTTCCTGAAGCTTTGTGGCAATGTCGTGGTACCAGTTGTGATCTTACTTTCTGTGCCATGATAACATGGCTCTAGAATGTCATATATGTTTAACTTCCCAATGTCCTGTGTTTAGTTAAATTCCACAAGTAAGAAAACAATATATCTGAGAACTCTTTTCTAAAATAATAGAAGGTAGTATCTTACATCATCAACTTTCACAAGCTTGTCTTCGCAATTGGCATTGGCAGGATTATAATAATTTCCATTACACTCGGTAATAACCTCCTGTTGCATGTAGCATGAAGTATCAGATAAATGTTGCAGTGAAACAAGGTGGTGAAAGTTAACTTTGTAAATCTATTTTACTTTTGAATGTGATGTTGATATCAATAAAAAACCAATTTTGTGAAAAAATAGCAAAAGTAATTTTCAGTTAGGCTATATAACTATCGTGTACCCTTAACTATTATAGCAAAAGTAATTGTCGAGGATCAGATTGTAAAACTGTAAAAGTAATGACACATCAATAACTTCAAACAGCAACCACTATAGTGATACGGATGCACGTCTTCGTAGCAGATAGTATGAGAGAGGTGTATAGAGCTTTTATCCAAATTTAATAAAAGTAATCTTTTATGCCAATGATCAGACCCAGAGTATCTACTCACCAGAAAGAGATCATCTGAGATGAGACCCATCCCATGAGCGAATGGAACAAGAGCATTACCATCAAACTCATCATCCGTAACTCCATTTCCCACTATGTAACCCTGTATACAGCATATTAAGGTTGCAGCTAAAAACTTAGTATTGATCAGGACAGTGTTTCAAATACATACCTTGAAATTGAGTACAGGCTTTACACTGGCATCAATACCTATAAAAGATCCATAGCTTCAAATTAGGTTTCTTTCTCCCAGCATTTATGCAGCTTAAATATCAAAAAAAATACCTTTAACAACTTCAAAGGCCAGAGTTGGAACATATACTCCAGCATATGATTCACCAGCTATAAAAAATGGGTTTGCAAGAAACTCTGGGTACAGCTCAAACCACTATCCACAAGCAGCAGATTGTAGAAAATAAACAATCGAGGATATAAAATTAATAAATAAAATATTCAAACTTTTTACACTCTTTATTTTCTTTCTTCATTTATTCAAAAGATACCTTGAGGAGAAATGTATGCGAGTCATAGGCAGTCTTTTGGTCTCCAGTAATGTAATCAGCATTATTTCCTGAGTATGAAAATCCAACACCAGCAGGAGAGTCCAAATATATAATATTGGAAACCTAGCAAGCAATAGTCACCAGCACATGATTTCATTAAGAAAACAAATGGAATGCAAAACTGAAAATTAAGCAAAACAATAAATATTTATCCAACAATATTAAATGTCTTTAATAATGAGAAAAAGACCTACAGATAAGCAAAATATATACAGTTTAATTCCTAAATAAGTTATAACCTTGGACCAGCTGTATGGATTGAGATGAAGCTTCGGAAGGCTTCCCTGTGACTTTCCCATTTCAAAACTAAAGGGACCTGCAGAACATAATCAAAAGATTCTTCTACAAATTAGTCTGAGAAAAATGTCTAAGAAAATGAAGTAGCTAATTGACGAGAGTAACATGTGATTGACTTGGTACACCATATATAGACATTGTATTTCGTATAAAAATTTGCAACTATGAAAGATGTGTGTTTGTTCCATGTATTATGATGTCAAACTTGAAGACAATGTATCATTTTATACTACTATCAATAAAAAGTGGGTTTCTTATGTGGAACAAATTTTATTTTGTATCCTTTTTTGCAAATGATACCATTATATGGGATGCGCCCTCAGATAACAACAGATGATGTAGGGGATCAAAAGTCAGGAAACTACTATCCTAGGCCAAAAAGGAAAAAAGAAAAAGAACAAGAAAAAAAATCAGCCAAATCATGGTTATAAGAAAGAAAAAAAAAAAGCGATAGCAACAAAAATTGAGCGAATTTATGTACTTCATTCCACCATAATAAAATTCACAAGTACTGAAAGGATCGAAACTACATAAATGAAGAGAAACAGAACAATAACAGGAAACTTTTAGTGCTGAAAATCATTCCAAATATCCATTCAAGCCAACTTCACTCTAAAAATAATTAATCTGAACAATCACAGGAAATATGTCTACTAAAACTCAATAAAGTAGTTCTAATAAGTGAACATAATAAGTACAAGGTTTCAATCAATCTTCTTTCTTTAACCCAAAATATTGAATTATAGGAGTCAGAAATAGAGCAGCTTATCGTTATATTCTTCTGAACATTATATGAAATTAAATTACAGAAATAAATCAGTGCCTTGTGCATACCATGCTCATATACGAATCCATCAAAACTGGAGCAACCCGGCCCACCATTGAGCCAGAGAACCACTGGATCCTCTAATGGATTTCTTTCAGAGAGAACAAAGTAGTAAAATAATTTCTTCCCATTACTTCCCGTTATTGGCACGTACCTACAAATGAAAAGCCAGAAAAGTGGAGTGAAAATATTTAGAAAACAATCAATTAAACAGAAAAATAACATAAATATTAAACTGCGAAAAGAGTGATCATACCCAGAATAGTGTTTGGAAGGGAAAGTTCCATCGAACCCAGGAAGCTGTGTGACTAAAGCACTTTCAGGGGCCGATTGTGTTACCACAAAGCTGAATAAAATGTAAATTGACAATGAAATTTCGAATAAAAGAGCAGCGTTTCCCATGTTCAGTGAGCTCAGATGGTCTAATCTGTTCTACAGAGAAAGGGAGGGTTGCTTTGAGTCAACTTTGGAGGTTCCTTGAATACTGGTTTATCCTTGATGGGTCCTCGTCTTTTCAATTGTTTGCTTTTCATTTATTTAATTTCGCTACGGCATTTTTGAAGCAAGAATACAGCAAACAAAACTTTTTCTAGGTTACTTAATGATTTGTAGGGACATAGTTTTCTTCCCTATGTGACACCAAAGGCACATTTTGGGTTTGGGAGATCGATGAAGCCTAAGACGTCCTAATGTTTGGTGACCTCATATTTGTTTGGGGTAGTGTTGTATACATTTTTTTTACTAAAGCTTGCTTGTTAGTTTTGATCAGAGGACAAAAGTTGGTGTAATATGTTTGTTTGATGCCTTTACATTGACTTGCTGTTCTGTACTCCCATTGTTTTAAATATATACAAATTATTATTAATGTTTGAAAATTAATTTGATACATTTTTAAATTAATTCTTAATTAAAGAGTCAATAACAACAATTTTATTAGTATTTTTTTTATCACGAAAAAGATTCTCATTTATTAATTCTTTTATTTTATCCAAAGATTTTTTGTAATTTAAATTTATCTTTATATTTCATTATCCTACCTTCACTATTAAATTAAGAATACTAAGACGATTGATTGATTGATTATATTAGAACAATATTTACACTATTTGAATAAATAAATATATTTATTTTTATAACACTTATCACTTTTAAATATATATATATATATATATATATATATATATATATATTGCTCGGAGATTATTTGTGACGCCCCCAAATCTGGGCCCACACAGCCCAAACTTAAGTCGTCAAAATACTACAACAAAATTATTACAACAAAGCACAACGTACAACAATACAGTGTATAATAATACACAACTAAGTCTTCATTATTATTGCCACACTATTTTACAAAACGTGAAGACTATGATAACTATTCCTCGGACCCTCACTCCATTCCCCGGCTAGACCCTGTTATGTTTTCATCTCCTGTTGAAAAACAATGGAACAAAAGAAAGGGTGAGCTCAAATAGCCCAGTAAAGAATATCATGACTAAGATAATGACGAATAAATTATCATTAGTCTTCAACAGTTGAGTTCTTGATAGAATACAATAGACTACAAGGTTTATATCAAAAACTGCAGTTAAATTCTTAAACAACGTTCAGATCAATAATAGCAGCGGAATGAGTAATCTATTAGAAGAATAATGCAGACTATAATGTCCACTCGGTTCTCTTTTTAGGAAAAACATCATCAACTTTTATCATCTGAAATATCATTAGTCAAGATAATACAAATTCACAGTTCCTGATCATAATCATGCACATCAACAGTTCATCTTTGTACTACGGGCCAAAGATATTCAATATAGCACCAACGGTCATGATTATACCAGATTCAGCCTTTGGTCATAATCATACCAAACAACAGTTCATCTTTGCACTACGGGCCAAAGAGAACATTCACCACGTGCCATAAAAGACACCGAACAGATGTATCGCCTTTAACCTATTATATCGCCTTTAACCTATCATCTGTTCAACAAATATATCACATATGTGCCCCCGGCCACAGATATTCACAACAGCTTGATTTTTAGATGATTAGAATGATATAAATGATGAACAGAAGAAATAGGATAACAATAAGTATCGGAAGTTTACTTTGTACAGATTCAAATAATGTCCAAATTGTCAACATGATGTGGAGTGAAATTTAAAAATGATATTCAAGATCCACAGTTCAGAATAACGGTTACAATTCAATAGAAAGGTTCACGTAAATAGGAAGGTTCAGTTGAAATAATGAAGTTCAACTATTATGGAACATATAATATTTTCAGGAATTATAGAAGCAATAGTTCCATAATAAATTTCGATTTAGGAGTATGAAAGAAAATAATATCCCTTACCGTAGCAGGTTTGATTAACAAAAGGTGAAGGAAATTAATACAAAGGGTTATTCACCAACAGGCGGCAAACCGCTCCGTAAGGTTATTCCCACAATTTAATAGAATTTGAGTACAAAGAGTTATTCACCAAACAGGCGGCAATCCGCTCCGTAAGGTTATTCTCAGAGATTAATAATGAATGAATACGAAAGGTTATTCACCAACAGGCGGCAATCCGCTCCGTAAGGTTATTCCCACAATTTAATAGAATTTGAGTACAAAGAGTTATTCACCAAACAGGCGGCAATTCGCTCCGTAAGGTTATTCTCAGAGATTAATAATGAATGAATACGAAAGGTTATTCACCAACAGGCGGCAATCCGCTCCGTAAGGTTATTCCCACAATTTAATACATGGAGATAAAAGGCACGTCTTATGAGTAAGGAAGAAACAATATTATTATCGAGAATCAAATAATGATAATCCCTTACCATAGTATGTTTGAATAATGGAAGATGAAAAAGATGGTATCCCTTACCTCAACACGTGACTGGATATTGATTTAAATGAGGTTGATTAACTTGAACAGTACACGTATACTTATAGATCTTCACAAATACTCAAGATGACTTAAGCACACTTAGAGAGAACTTTCACAAGAAGTATTTAGAGAGAGAAAGAAAGAACAAGTAAGGAAGTTTATGAAAAATCCTTAAGTTAAGGCTTCTATTTATAGCCAAAAATCTTATCATTCATTTAATCTAAACCATTCATTTAAAGATCATCTTTTAATCTACACCATCCATTTCAAATATTATATTATCTTTAATCTACACCATTCATTTCATATCACCTAATAATCACCTAACTTTATATTATAAACAAATCAATTCAATTATTCAACAATAATTCACACTTTAATCTACACCATTCATTTCATATCACCTAATAATCACCTAACTTTATATTATAAACAAATAACTTTATCAATTCAATTATTATAACTAATTGTTATAAATACAGTATAGTTAGCTCTTAGATATCAAGTCAATAAATTAATGAAATACAACTGTTTAAATAACATCATAATAGAGATAACAATAATGTAAAATAAAGCATACGTTACTGTGTAATGACAATTATTGATTCAATAATGTGAATTACTGTGCATATGTTACTGTGACAATTATTAGGTTCAATAATTTTAAAAACAGTGCAACAACAATTATTGACTCAATGATATAAAATACAGTGTAATGACAATTATTAAATCAATAATGCAAAATACTGTGTAACAACAATTATTGAATTGATAATATAAAATATTATGCAGTGACAATTATCGATGAAATGATGCGTAATAGTTACGGTGTCAATTATCAGACCAAAAATATGAGACACTATGCAATACCGTGTGTTACTGTAGAGTACCGAGTGCTACAGAAAATACCAATAACTACCGTATGCTACTATTCTTTTATCATCGGTATTTTAACAGTTCCGTTGACTATTTTTATTTAAAAAGGTTATTTCTGTCGTTTTCTATATCCGACAAATATTCCGTTGTGGGGTCCACCAATAATTTGTTATTTCGGCGCCGTCGTACGACACGAATATTCCCCGACCAAACGAATATTCCCCGACAAAGCGAATATTGTCCGACAAAATAAAATTTGCACATAACATCCTTAACTTTTAACTTTATCGATTTAACCACTTACTGTTTCAAAAAAATATATATATATGAAGAAAAATTAAATTTTGTATTTCATAAAATTCGGGGTTTTACATTATTAGTCAATAATAATTTGTTAGTTGAGACATAAAAAATACAGTATACTACTAGTATAAATGGTAGTGATAAAATTCAGTTCATTTATATCATCAACTAGGCATGATAGCAAATTATGAATAACCAACTTGGTGCAGGTATGCAGTTATCTTATCATGACGGAGAATAAGCAGTGCCCACAAAAGAAGCAAAACATGAAGTGTTAGTATGAAGTATAGTTTAAGAAGCACCAAATCAGAGTGGCGCAGCGGAAGCTTGGTGGGCCCATAACCCACAGGTCCCAGGATCGAAACCTGGCTCTGATATATACTTTTTTTTTTTTTTTTCTTAACTCTTTTACTAGATTAAGCTTATGCAGATCTGCCATCTAAATTTAGATCTCGACACCAAAATGAAAATGAAAGAAAGAGCACCCAAGTATTACAAGCAAGCAAGTATTATATATGTAAGGGTCCTTAACACTAATATACAACAATTAGAAAGTAATTACAAAAATAAAACACACACAAAATAATTACAAAAATAAGACAATAATTTCAAATAATTTAATTTCACATTAATAAGGAACCTAAAATCAAGGCTGCCATAATTCAAAATTCAAAATTCAAATCAAATGGATGAAAAACAAAAAAAAAAAAATCTCGTCATCTTCATCCCTCCCAGCTTGCCGCCGCGAATCTCCGCCACGAATTTTTTTTCCCGTCATCTTCCTCCTTTGTCGTCGCGAATCTTAAGCTTATGTTTCAAATCCTGCGAAAACTCGTCGTCTTCATCCCTCGCCAGTTTGCCGCCGCGAATCTCCGCCACGAAAAATTATTTTTCCGTCATCTTCCTCCTTTGCCGTCGCGAATATCCGTCGCGAATCTTAAGCTTATGTTTCAGATCCTGCGAAAAAGAAAGGGGTGGAAACCAAGCATGAACTGACAGATTATGTTTCATTTAACTTCAACAAAAGTACAACACTGTCAATGAGAAGAAGAAGAAGAAGATGAACACTCGCCCTACAAACATAAGTAAATGGTAACCAACCTTTAATACGCACGTAACCAACCTTTAATACAACGGTAGCCAAATCTTAATACAAAAGGTAACCAAACTGTAATATAAAGGTAACCAACCTTTAATACAAAGGTAACCAAACTTTAAAAGAGAGGTAACCAAACTTTAATACAGAGGTAACCAACCTTTAATATAACAGTAACCAAACTTTAATAGAAAGGTAACCAAACTTTAATACATAGGTAACCAACCTTTAATATAACAATAACCAAACTTTAATAGAAAGGTAACCAAACTTTAATACAGAGGTAACCAACCTTTAATATACATGTAACCAACCTTTAATACAAATGTAACCAACCTTTAATACAACGGTAGCCAAATCTTAATACAAAAGGTAACCAAACTGTAATATAAAGGTAACCAACATTTAATACAACGGTAACCAAACTGTAATATAAAGGTAACCAACCTTTAATACAGAGGTAACCAAACTTTAATACATAAGTAACCAAACTTTTAATAGAAAGGTAACCAAACTTTTATGAATATTTGGTTACACACAAAAACTAAAATAGTTACCTCTGTATAAAGATTTGGATACCAATTGAAATATAAAAAAAATATTTATTGTATTGAATTTTTTTTTTTATCACAGACACGTACTAAACATCACTTGACTTTTGTACTCCCGGTCAGGCCTCAGGGGGAGGCGGCAGGGGAAGGGGGAGGGGGGAGGGGGGAGGGGGGAGGAGGAGGGAGTGGGGGTCGGCGACGGCCAGGGGAGGGGAGGGGAGGGGAGGCGACGCGGCTGCGGAAGGGGGAGGGGGGAGGGGGTCGGCGGCTGGGGAAGGGGGAGGCGGGAGGGGTCGGCGGCTGGGGAAGGGGGAGGCGGGAGGGGGCACGCGGGGGAGGCGAAGCGGCCAGTGGAGAGGAGGCGGCGTCTGGGGGTGGTGGTCGGAGGGGGTGGGGAGGTTGCTGTGGAGGGGAAGAGGGACGGGGGCAGGAATGGGTCGGCGGCTGAAGGAGGAGGCGGGAGGGGCAGTCGGGGCAAGCGAGGGAGGGGAGATCTGGAGTAAGGGGAGGGAGGCGGGGGAGGGAAGGCTGCCAGGGGAGGGGAGGCAG
The DNA here is from genome assembly GCA_947179155.2 of Hedera helix. NCBI lineage: Eukaryota > Viridiplantae > Streptophyta > Magnoliopsida > Apiales > Araliaceae > Hedera > Hedera helix. The sequence goes on along the minus strand of OX359276.1, from coordinate 47,936,611 downwards.
CCTGAGGAAGGAAGAGGCGGGAGGGGGCAGTCGGGGCAGGCGGGGGAGGGAAGATCTGGAGTAGGGGGAGGGGGAGGCGGCGGCCAGGGGGAGGGGGAGGGGGAGGCGGCGGCCAGGGGGGGAGCCGGCGGCCAGGGGGGAGCCGGCGGCCAGGGGAGGGGTGGTGGTCGGCAGAGAAGGGAGAGAGAGGAGGCGGTGGATGAAATGGAGTTAATAAATTTTTTGTTTTTTTTGTATGATAGTGATGATGACAGCAATGAAGATAATATTTAAATTTTAAAATATCCACCTAAATTAAAGGGATATTAAATATAATATATTAATTTTGTAAATAAATATGAGAAAATGTATTATTTTTGTAATTATTTTATGGATGCATCATTATTGTAATTATTTTTAAAAATGTACTAAAATATGTAATTTTCCCTATATGTAATCCAATCCGGGACCAGTTTTGAAATCAGTTTTAGTGTAACGAAGTGGGCTTAGCTACCAACTTTGTCTGATTTCCCCTTAGTCTAACATATTTCTCCAAGGCCCATATAGAGAAGAATGGAAGGAAGCAGCCTTCTTCTTTTTCACATTTGAAGCCTTTTTTTTTCTCTTCGCTTTTTCTTGAGTTACATTTTCAACATTATGCATTGCCTGGTCCACTTAATTATTATGTATGAGAGCTGCTATTAATTTCATATGCGTTTTTTATATTTTTTATATAATTTTTTCTCATATGAGTATAAAGTGAGCCTTACTTTTATATGAAAGAGAATCACGTGAAAATATCAAAAATACATGCAAAAATAGTTCTCTCATATATATTTCATGTGAGAGAGAACTGCGTAAAAATATCAAAAACACATATAAAAATAGTGCTTCCCATTATATCAAAACTACTCAATCATATGTCTGAACACAAAATCGAAGCCAAAATATATCTTCAATTTTGTCGCAGATAAATCTAAACTTATTATGTATAACGTGTTCTTGACACAAATTTTAAATTAAGGAATTCGTTCCAAAAACCATGAAATTTATTTTGGAACGGAGACTACTGCAGAATGAATAACTAAATCTGAAGTCTAAATTATTAGCTAGTGATAATATACCTACAAACAAGGAGACAATTAAAAAGATAAATGGGTTTGTTTCATAATTATTTGCCTGCTGATGGGGTTGTAAATTAATCATCCGTGCCCTAAGCATGCTAGCTAGGGAGAACGTACTAATTACAACTAATCTTTTTGATTAGTTTTGGCACAATTAATTAATGCATGCTGTTAAGCAATGCTGAGACCTAAATGAATGGATTAAAAACACTTGATTAAAAAAAAAAGGAAAGGAAAGGGCAAATTACATTTCTAGCTTAGGCTAATTAATCTTAATCTTAAGCTATATAAAAAGATTTAAATTGCATGCACAAGTATTGATTTGATGGATTAATAATTAATTTTGTTTAAACTTCTAAACTGTCCATGAAACGTAGGCTGGCGGGGAACATAACATGGCCTCGTTGTCTATTTTGACCAAATAGACTTGCCTAATGCCTTGTAACGTCTTAAACAGTAGCTGTCCATACCATAGGCCCCAAAGAAAAACATTCAATATGGTCAAAGACTAATTATTCAAATCATTTTTGCTTATATACAAATAATTATTATAAACATTATTTCAATAACTTGATCTTATATCATTCATATAAATATTTAAAAATACAAAATGGTATAAATTTTTGGCCTAATTTGATAAACTACTAATAAAAATAGCAGTTAGGATTAAAAAAAAATTAGGCTGCAACAATCCAACCGCTAATCCTACCAGCGGTTGATTAAAAATTTACACTATTATATATTTTTAAATTTTTATATAAATAATTTAAAATTAATTTATTAAAATAATATTTATAATAATTATTTATTATAAATCATTTTCTATATATATATATATATATCAATGGAAGGATCGATGTGTAGACAACATATACAAATATAACCAAGCCGGCCAGTGTTATCCTCACATGCTTTCACATCTATCTATGTATATCATATATTTTTCTACTCAAAAAAAAAATCATATATACGCATAACACCTATATATACACACACCCTTGGATTAATTCTTGAATTTAGTTCTATATTATCGGACCAGCTAGGCTAGGGCCTAAAAAGGCTGGCTAACTGGTGAAAAATGAGCCAAATTCTTTGTACATTATACCTGTCCAAACAAAATTTGCTGCTTTCTTTCTTTTTCTCTCACTTTGTCTCTCCTACTTCAACCCTCACTCGTGCTCCCAAATGTGTTATGTCGTCTTTCATGTCGTATTCATCACTCAACGTCTCATGTCATTCCTATTAATTTATCAGCACCCTCCCACGCTCCTAAATGGACTTAATTCCAACTATCTCACTCTATATATTCAACAACACACTACTTATGGTATCAATGGGGCTTGAAATATTTGATAATTGTATTAGATTAAATATACGATGGAGGATTAGAGACGTTATCATCTTTTATTAGTTGATAAAGTTTTAGTCTAACAGTTAAAATTAAAATAATATGAACATTAAGTTTTAAGTTCGATTTTTATTTAAGTGAATTTTTTTTTTTTATGTGAATTACATAAATTATATTATATTATTCAAAAAGTTAGACTTAAAAAGAAAATCATTATCATAATTAAAACTAATCCTTTTTTTAAGGTAACATAAATTAGATAGTTTGAGTAGAATGTTTAACTTTCTTGATTTCTTTCCTTTTATAAAAATATATAATTTTAATAAATCAAATTTGAAGGCGTGAAAAGAGCTAGCTAGTTTTTAATTGAATGACGATTAATTTGGACAAAATCCCATAAAAATTAAGAAATACTAGTAAATTGTCATTAGCTTTAAATGGTTTCTACATTTGTTTAAAACCTATGATTTGAAATGCAGAGGATCACAGCACTTTGTCCGGAAAGACCCCACAATTAGTGCCAATAATTGATCATTCTCCTAATAATCCTCTCTGTATTCTTGCTGGCAAGTGGCAACACAACTCTACTCTCTCCTACAATCTCTTTCCTCCGTTCTCCTTAAACCCTAACCCCAAGTCCCCCTTTTCTCTTAAAACCCACAACCCCACCAACCAACTTCTTGCCCTATAATCTCTCAAACCCAGAATCAATCCCCTATGCTCTAACACAACCCAAAAAGAAAAACCCCATCATGATTCCTCAATTCTATATTATATTCTTCTCAATTCTTTCATTTTCAACCCATTTCTGTTTTTCAAGTTCTGAATCATCATCAATTTATGATGTGCTTAAATCACACGGTTTGCCCATGGGTTTGCTCCCAAAGGGTGTTACAAACTTCAGCCTTGATGATTCTGGGAGATTCCAAGTCCATTTGGATCAAGCTTGCAATGCCAAGTTTGAAAATGAATTGCACTACGATCGAAATGTTTCGGGCACTTTGACTCTCGGGAAGATCGATGGGTTGACGGGTATTTCGGCCCAAGATTTATTTTTGTGGTTCCCGGTCAAGGAAATTCGGGTTGATGTTCCAAGTTCTGGATTGATTTACTTTGATGTTGGTGTTGTTTCTAAGCAATTTTCTCTCTCTTCCTTTGAAACTCCGAGGGATTGTTTGGCTGTTCAGTTGCCAGATCTTCAGGGTGGGAGGAACATTATTCAGTCAGCTGCTTCTAAGGTTTTTCTTCTTTCATTGCTCAATTCAGGGTTTTAGATTATAAAAACTGAAAATTATGTGTTTGGGTTTGTTGAAATTGCTGATTTTGACCAGACAATTAATGAGAAAAGTTGTTAGGCTGTGTTTGGGAGCAGGAAATTTATGCCCTTTTTAGAATTATATCGAGTCTAATTCCATTTTCATCATCCCAAATGCAGGGTTCCTACCATTGAATTTTAGGATTGTGGTTCCATTCATGATTCTAAGAAGGGTAGTGTTATTCCCACAAGAAAATTTTGATATTTTCACAAGGCTTTCTCACATAAATGTGAGTCTCATTTATTATGCATGTGAGGAAAGACTTGTGGAAATATCATATCATTCATTGTATTCTATTGGATGACAATGTAGAATAGGAGGGGATAAGCAAGGGGTCAAAAGCCTTGTATTTTTACCCTCTGTCAAATCAAAATTTAATTAAGCAGTTTAATTTAGTCAGTGTATCAGATTTTAAAAATTATGTGCCATTAGAGCTTTAAAGTCTTGGATATGAATTGTGATCATTGTATGCTTGATTGAGCTTTGGACTGTGGCCTTATGTTATAATCGTCCAGTTATATATATGTTGTCATTCATGGAATTAACTGGGCTGATCTATTTTTCTGTTTTCATTTGCAGAGTTCATCCGGAAATTTCAGGCACCAACTTGATCATAAAGGTTTGGCAAGGGCTATTTAATGAGTTGTCAGGTGGCAATGAAGCAGCTTTTACACAATAGCTCATTCAAGTCATGGATATTCCATTCCTTGTATGTACATGTTTACAGAGAGTCTGGTTTAGCAGGTCCTACGCGTTATGCTTGCTTGCAGTTTTTGGTATTGTGAGTCTCCAAAATAGTCTTGCCAACTCCTGTTGCTTCAAAATTTATTGGTGAATTTTGCTGAGAGGAAGGTAATCAAGAAAAATATGAAACTTTATCGGTGTCTTATAAGGGTTAAAAGACAGAAGAATACAGATGGGAGCATCAGGATCAAGGTTATTATCAGGTGATGAACCTGCTAGAGTTTGTTTTCTGTGTTGAATTCATTAGGAATATAGACATAAACATTTACTTGAATCAAATCTCTTTTTGTAGTATAAATTTTAGTTGATGAGACGTGCATAATTCTCTGGCGGAAGAAATAATAGGTAATGAATTTATTTTTTTGGATATTTGCTCGATATAGGTCATGCTCTTTCCTGTTCTTTTCTTGAAGTCATTATCAGTTTAATTATTGGCATCAGTTGATATCTTCTCGGCCTTTCAACAAAATCTCTGCTATACTGTATTATTTTCAATTTAATGAGGTATTGAGGTGTAAGAACTCATTAGGAAAATTTGATAATAGAGTTTTGTTTGGTACTTTCTTTGCAGTTATACTATTACATTCTTACTCTAATATAAACCTCAGGTTTCAATTATTAGACAGCTATGAGAACAGAATTTGAATACTCAATATGCAAAACTAACTATAGAAAAAGATTTGTTAGCCAAGTAAGGAAGTTGTGATTTTCACTTTTCAGGCAGACTGGTCTAATGTGGTTTGAAGATATCGGGCTTTATTTATGGAAAAGAATGCATCAAATCTTTGACTGCCATTCTTTTGTTGTATTTATGCAAGAAAAAAGAAACTGAATACTACAAAAATTTCCCTTTGCATAAAAAAAAACGTGGGTTGAAATGGGTAAGAAGTAGGAAGAAAAAGTAAGAGCTGGCTTTTGGGGTAGTATAAAGCTGGCATATTGTGAAAATAAAGAATGTTATTTCCATAATAAGTGGATATATACTTCTTGAAAGTGATTAAAATGTAGCAAGGTTTTAAGATTTTAGGTGTAGATATTGTTCTGATAGTTTATTGGCTAAACAATCAGCATCTTTATTGGAGTGACTAGGCTAATTCATTTATTCTTCTAGTTAAAATAGTGAATAATAATAGTATGTCAAAACTACATCAATATGATTGTGATGTCAAAGTCTGTGAATATAATGTAATGTAAGATGTGGAGTTACTTTTAGTGCTGGTAAGTTGTCACTCATAAAAAAATTATCTAAATCCTTCAGTAAATACTATGATGGTACTCTTTTAGTTTGTTACAAGGACATTTCTTCATCTCATCTGGAATCTGCATCGACAACAAACAAACAATTTGCTGAAATCCTGGGGAAGTAATATGCCTTTTAGGGTCTTACTTTTGAAACTATGATGACAAATTTGTGTCGAATTATAATTACAAAACATATTAATATATAGAATCAGATAGAATTATAAGAGGTTCTACTTATTATACATTTTTCCAAAATAATTATAACTACTATTTATTCACGTAACTATCAATTAAAAAGTTGACATAAACATTTGCAATATATATTATTTTTTTTATCTAATTTTTCTCAAAATTACAAATTAAGCATATTAATTTTAAAACTTCTTTGTAAAATAATGTGCAAAGCCATAAAATGAGTAAGAAAGTAATTAACTCAGTGATAGTAAGTTTACGCATCATATGTCACGCCACTCTGTGTATAATTTTTTGCATATAATTTATATTCTTAATATTATTTTAAATTTTATCTTTAATGACATGCTCAGTGTGCATGGTTTTAAGTGTTGCTTGCACTTGCATGTCGAATGTCAGAAGAATATCTAAGAAATGTGTTGAGTTTTTCTCAAGTTCACGATTTTATTAAATTATGATATTTGATAGTTCTAGTTATTTTGACATCTTGAACTTGAAAATTCTATAAACACTTTTGAAAGGACAAGAGTATTTAAAATTTTATATTAATTATAGAGAGATAATTAATAACAAAATTTGACCATGTTTTAAATATAAGTCTCACATTGAATATTTAACTAAGTTATGCATGGATTTATAAGTATTAATATAGATAGTCAAATTACTTGTACAACAAAAGGAAATGCATAGACACCTGACCCCTTGAACCGGGGGGGGCCGCGGGCGCAATCACATCGCGCTTTAGGCACACTTGCACCTATGCATCATCGCTAGACATTCTCGCCTCAAGCACAGTGTCGGGTCTTAATTTTTTGGATATTAACAATTTTTAAACATTTTTTATTTAGACAACACTTTTTGACTGTTGAAAGAAAACTATCATTTTCCTGCTACAAATGTGTATTTCCTAGTATGTTTCGACTATTTTTTATGTCTTTTTCTTCTCTCTTCTCTCAATTTTTTGTAATTTTTATTTATTATTGTTATCGCAAACAATAACAAAGGTTAGATAATATTTTTGATACATATTATATCTTGGGAGGTGAGTTTGTTGTCAAACTCATTGCAATAACTAGTGGACGAATATCATCTTATTAAGGAAAGAGTGATTTTGTTTGATTTAGGCTTTTGTTCAAATTAATATAGCTAGCAATGTTACAACAATCTTAAGACGAAACATCATAATGAGACAGTATTATCACGTGCCTATAATAAGATGTGTAATGAAAAGTTAAGACATAAGTTTAAGATATGGATATATAAAGGTGCAAATTCAAAACAGAGTTATGGCAATTATCAATGTTAAGTCAAAAAAAATTAGGTAAGGATGTTGTCCGGAAGACTTCTAGGAAATGGGCCCAAAACTTTTAAAATGAGAGATAATATACAAATAGAACCCAATTAGTGTTAGATTAAACATTTAATTACTAATTTAATGGAAAATATTTATAGTTATAGTTGGTTTATGTACTTGAATTTAATTAAGAATTTATTTTCATTCCATCTCAAGATAAAGTGCATGCTTATATGGGAAGAAAAAGAGGATAATATATTTCCCTTTAATTAAACCATGTTCTTCAGAAAAGTGCAATTCATACGAGTACATCAAATATATTTTCACATATATACAAAGCGGATATGTTTAAGGGGCAGCATAGTTAATTGTCCCTGTTGAATTTTATTTTTATTTTTTTATAGGTATAAGAGTAGGGATAGATATGTAAATTAATACACTTAAAGGGGCAGATTAATAGAAGAGTTAAACTTGGAAGGGGCAAAAAAAATTCGTAAACTAATTCTAAATACAAGTACAAAACTTTTCTTAATTTTAAGGTTTGGTGAAATCTTAGAAGTATAAACCATATTTTAGAAGTACGCATCTTTCGCCCAAATAACCCAATTAGACACCAACGTGGAGCGAGAGGAGCACCAAACGGAGCAAACATCGCCCCCAATTCAGTCATCTATTTTTTCCTTGTGGTCTATCTGCATTCATTCAAAAATTTTATAACCCTCTCCCAGTGTCTCATCCATCGCAGGTACTTTTGATTTCGATCTAGTTTTTAGATTTTTGGGTTTTGATTATCTCTCTATATTTTTTGTATAGTTTTTGATTTTGAATGTTCATCGGCGTGTGAACTGTGATGGATTGTTTGATTCAAGTTTGAAATTTTTTTGTTATTAATTTGGTTGACTGTGGTTACTGTTTGTTTGGTCTGATTGGGGTTTTATTTTTGGGTTGTTTAACCTTTAATTGAAAATGGGATCATTTAATTTTTGTCTTATATTGTGATAGCCTACAATGATTTTACCTTATTTTATAATGAGAAATGGAAAACGAAAAATGACTATGAGCCTTTAGCAGCTCCTCATTTCTAGTTATAATCACTTTACTTTCATGCATCTAACAAATGGACCCAGTATAATTTTTGGTGTTTTGAGTATAAATTTTAGATGATTTGTTTATCTTATTTCAAGTAAAGCTTATTTCAAACTTATAAAAAGATACCAAAACTGGTTTATGCTTTGAAATTAATTCATGATTTTGTTTGAATATAGAAAGCAAATTTCGTTTGAGGCTTTGTGCATTTGGTGAATCATTCAAATTGAACTATGACAAATAATTGAAGTAAATTTCTAAATTGTATCTAAATATTTTTTATTTGAAATTTATTTTTTAGTTTAGATTATGAATATTTATTGCAATTTGTAAACATTATTATGATTAGTTAATATTATGATTAGTTCAAGGTTTCTTTATTTAACTTAAACAAAAAAATTAGTTAAAATTCGCATATGCTAAAAAAAATTATGGATCCGCCCCTGCCTATATATAAGAAAGGGAAATGGAGGCCACTTCTGCGAGATTTAACAGTTGTCTCTAGTTTCTCTTATGAAAACTTAAGATTAAACATATGGCCCTTAGTGTGTTGGGTATTTTGAAAATTATATGTGATATTGTCATGTGATTGCACCACAAGTTGTTAATATAGAATACATAATTCAAAACTTAGTCTATTGTGAATTCTGACTATTTGGATGTGTTCAACTATATAAAGGTTCAAGTCCTAAGACGTTTTTATTTATATATGAGATATATATGATATTAAAATGATAATTATGGCGAATTCAAAGAACTTAATTTAAAAGGGCCATGAGATTCTTTTATAATCAAATTCATCTATTTCTCTGTGTCGAGACTTATAGCGACGATTTTTAAGGTCTATAGCGACAGTATGTACCGTCGCTATAAGCCCTATTTTTTTATAAGGTTACGACGACGGGACATACCGTCGCTATAAATCTTAAAAACCGTCGCCATAGGTCTCGTTGTTACAAAAGAGGCTTATGGACTATGACAATTTATTTCACTAAAACATTTTCACAAACATCTAGCAAATCAAATATAAAGTTAACTTGCATTTTTGCATATTTATGGTGTCGACCCAAAGGCCCAAACCAACTGACGAAAGTCACATCCAAATTATGTTCCATTGATCGATCATAAAAACAGATACATAATTCGGGTACAAACCAAACTTACCTCATTCAAGGTCGGCCATTAGCTGCCTCTGGCCACCAAGCTCCGGCCACAGAAGGGACAAAATCGTCGAGGGGTGAACGATTGAGACGGTGCCACAACAATTACCAAATAATAATTATATGTGCTAGCAATATTTTATATCTCTTAAGTAACATAATACCATAGCATTATAGGATTAAATTAGAGCTTTATTCAATCAATTGAGTGTATGATTAGAAATCCAGAAGGATCGTTAAAAAAATATTTTTCTTGTAAAAAAAATGAATTCCATCTGAGCCCTATGAACAACAGTTTCTGATCAATTATAAATCAAAACCCATCAATAGTGTACTATACATATATATGCCCTTATACAGCATATCAAATTTGCTTAAAGTTGCATCCACAATCAATTATATATCAAAACCCATCAACAGTGTACTATATTTCATTACACATATATAAACATAAATGCATATGGAGAAAGAGACGTATATTTAGTGAAAATTGGTGAAATTCGAACCTTTTATAATGACGGAAGATGTGAGACTTGAGTTTGAAAACCTTGATTCTTCTCCGGCAACTAATCGGGCGTTGGCGAGTGAATTGAAACTGGTGAAATCCGAACCTTTTTAGAGTGACGAAAGATGTGAGACTTGAGTTCGAAACCCTTGATTCTTCTCCAGCAACTAATATGTCGTCGACGATTTAAAGGTCGAAAGCCTGTTTGACCTAATCTGTTTTTGATCTTTCTTTAGCAATACAGAGTAATATATTTTGGCTACCCTAAATGCAAAGGACTTGATTAATTGAGAAAAGAGAAAAACAGAGAAGGGGAAGAGTTGAAGTCGTTGCAAAGGACTAGGTTAATTAAGAATACGGAAAAGCAGAGAAGAGGAATAGTTGAAGCCACGAGAAGGGAAGAGTTGAAGCCAAACTCGGTGAAATGACCTATGACCAACGAAATTAACTCATTTGGGATCCCTCTAAACGTTATTATGTTATAGTATAGATACGTTTTTTTCTAACATTTTTCGACTAACTTTTCTATCTTTCTCTTCTCTCCTTCTTTCATTTTTTTATAGTTTTTATTCGTTATTATTATTACAAACAATAACAAACTTCATATAATATTTCTGGTACCTATATTGTTTTGAGAGACGAGTTTGTTGTCAAATTCATTGCAATAAATAGAGGACAAATATTGTCTTAAAGAAGAACGATTTCGTTTGATTTAGGTTTTGATAATTTAGTGATATGTTTTTTTACTGTATAATATTACAAGTTTGAGTTTATTCTTATAATTCATACATTTTTAAAAGTACATATAAATAAAATATATAATACCTAATCAGTAATCACTCCTAATGGCCACAAAATACAAGAGGGAAAAGTTTAATCAATAAAATTTTAATAATATGGAACTTCATGTCACCTTTACATTTTTAAAAATTAAAAGAGCGGTTTCGCTTTAATTAACACACATAAAGAGGAACTCTTAAAAGTGTTTATCTAATCACACACTAGTAGATATCTATCACAAAAAAGTGCTCCTTTTAATAATAATAATAATAGAAAAAAAGTTAAAGGATGTGATGGCATATTATCAATTTATTGGAATTGGACAATAGAAGTAATATATAGTTCTAGGGTGTCGTTGACGTTTATACATTCCAAATTGACAGTTATATATTTAAATAGAAAAAAGTGACTAATTTATTTTGAATAAATGAAATCCCCATTTATTTATTTATTTATTCATTTTTCCTGTGAACCTATTATCAAATAAATAACTACAATTATTGTATTAGATGGAAAAATACTACATAAAAATAAAATTATCAAAAAATAAAAATAAAAATTGAAACTCATAATGGACTCCTAGAAAACAAAAAAAAAGCATAATGTTTTTGTTTAAAAATATAAGACAAGAAAGTGATTATATATAAAGGGATACAACTGATTAAACATTGAAAAGTGATTTTTTTTTATAAAAAAAAAAAAAAAAACTAATGTATAGCTAATACCGTAAAACACATAAAAAGTATTACTAAGTAAAAATTATTATTTCATAAATAAAAATAAATACGTATTACAATTGAGTTGAGAAGTAGCCCGCTAAGGTGAGCTTGCATGAGTTCCAATTGAGTTGAGACATTCAATGGGCCAAACTTCGACGTATAAGGCTTAAGTTGGCCATAATTCAGTGTACTAGAGTTTTGGCAGCTCATAAGATCATCTCAGTTTGCTACCCAAGTCCATCACAAATTTTGTTCGTTAAACTAACATAATGCCGCACATAGGGATAGAGATGATAATTTACACCCGAACAGAACTTGCAGATATTACTTGAATCCGAACTCGATTAAACGGATATTATCTGAGCTCGAAGAGTTTAAGGTCATGTATTTATGTACTGGCAATGTACTATAGTGATAATTACTTTATTCATAGTTATACATGTTCATAAATAATTTAAATACCTATATATATATATGTGTGTGTGTGTGTGTCAATTGTTTTGTACACTTATACATTATATATTTATTTAGAATTCTTTTTTAATCATATAACTATATTGTGTTAATAATTAAATATCTAAAATTAGACAAGCCCAAATCAAAACTCGATATCATTTTTTTGATGATATTGTAAAAGACATTATGTTCTCAAGTTTACTATGTATCACTATTTTATTACGATGCTATTACTACTAAATTAAACATATAAATGATGTAGGAGTAATTAAACATGGAATATATATATATATATATATATATATATATATATATATATATATATATATCTTTAAAATTTTACAAATAAAACTACTTTTGTGAAATGGGGGATGAAGTATCATTTAAAATGATACATACATTAAATTAGATGGATTTTAAGACAATAACTTTCTTTAAAACAGTTATATATGAAACCTAATTTCTTGCATGCATGCAGATACATTAATTCTTTTTTCACGTCTTTATAAAAGGTTAATAAGAGAAGAATTAAGAAGCTATTATATATAGCATTACAAAGCCAATTATCTCGTCATGCTGTGGCTGTATCTAATACCTTCAATATCTTTATACTCCCCTTTTCAGGAAGATATAGTTCTTTTTCTTCTTCTTCCGCTGCATATAACATATACACTTGAAAATAATTTTTTTATATGTTTTTCTTATTATATATGAAATTCTAAAAACTTGAATTTATACTCCCAAGTGTACCGTATATATGCAGCCTTAATATTTCGGGGGGGGGGGGGGGGGGGGGGGGGGGGGGGGGGGGGGAGGGGAGGGATGAACGACTTTCATTTTCAGGTGGAAGGATTATGTGATTATTCTTTTGTTTCAATTGGTCATCGTACTTACTCATTACATATTATCAATTTGATTATTTGTTTTTTTTTTTGTTAACTTAAACTGAAATTAAACTTACTCACACACCCATTCTTGTTAATGTCAAGGCTCGATTCCATATTATTTGCTTTGTTAAATATATATACATATATATATATATAAGGGCCGTATCCATAACAATCAGTTGCTGAGCTACTATTTCCGCAACCAATATAGGGAGCCATTTTTGCTGGCCTGTTTCAAAAAAAAATTTGACCCTGCCACTAAAGCCTTTGACTGCATGAGTTTTTTTTAAATTAATTTTAGATTGCTGAAACAATAGTCATATCAATTTATTACTGTGAATTAACTCTTATATATATATATATATATCTTTAATGAGTTTCATCAAATTATAAATTTTGAAAGCAATAACAATAAAAATTCTGAAAGGATCCAAATTTTGTTAAGTTGTTACTTGCCAACTAGACAAATATTATTGCTTATAAAAGTTCATGAATAAAGAAAAATATCTAGAAAAGAAAAGAGTAATTATATAAGATTCTACTATATATATATATATATATTGGTAATTCTAGCTAAGAGAATTAGTGATCCTCTTCAAAATAATCAATTCGCACATAAAGTCATTGTGATGATGATTTTAATAATCCGTCAAGTTTCAGGATATATATGTCGGTAGAAATGAAAGCCTACAGATTAAGCATGTGAAGCAGTAGTAAGTTATATTGAGCAAAAGAAATAAAAATTAATTAGGTGTTACTTGGACTAATCAATTGTCTTGTCTAGCTAACTATATATATAGCTATACTACTAGCTAGCTAGCTAGCTGGCTAAGACTATAATTTTCTCAAAAAAAGTTTATTCAGTTTCACAGAAATATTAAACTTAATTGGGTTGGTTAGTGACCTAAGGAAATTAAATCATTAAATAATTAAATAATCTCAACCACCCCAAACAAAGATCACATTTATACGTGATATTTAATTTCCTTCCCGGCACTTCACATCCCTGCAACACCAATCTAAATATCAGCTTAACTATTTTATAAATAATTAATTAATTAAACAATCCATTAAGTTTGCTGTTTTTGTGTTTTAAACTGGAAAAACAACGACATAAAACCTTGATCCAGTAAAAAAACAGATCGATAAAATCCCAAAATAATCAAAGAATCAGGTTTATAAACACCAATCATAAGGAAATCAATTTATTTTCTCACAAATATATAAGCATACATAAATCTAATTTACACAGTACTATTTTCTCCTAAACAAGATTAGTTGGTAGTACATAAGTAAAGCTAATTAATTTATTTCTTTACATGTTGCAAAAACGAGATTGCACTTTTCAGCTATGTCGTATCTGCACCTTGTATCTGTATGTATACTCTTGAAACTTACCACCCAAAATTCCATCAAGACCATAGCTTTCTCTCCTCGTATGATTTCTGTACATACATATATGTCCATACATATATATATATATATAACATACTTCCTCCATCCCAGATCCAGCATCATCTTAGAAACCGTGATTTTTACAGGAATTTTCATCAAGGCTTTCAAAAAATTAACATATTAGAAGTACAGCAAGTCTTAAAATTCATGTTACCCATATAGTTTTTCTAACTATGACACTCAATTTGAGATGGAGGAGTATATATATAATATATATATACTTACACAAATTAAGAGAGGAATATAGAGATAGTATATATATATACATATATATATATACATAAATAGGGTGGCTAGCATATATATATATATATATATATATATATATATATATATATATATGGTATACATGGATATATTAAGGAGAGTAAAAATGGAGAATATTTTTCATAACCTGTACTTGGGTGGTAAGGCACTTTATGTAATGTGCAGTTTCTTCCAATAAGCTCCCTATTTCCATGCCTTCACCCCCCGGAATAAGCTTCCGGAGCTGTTTGGCTTCACCAAAACTTCTATCCCTCTTAGGGTTAATTCCAATAATCTTCTTTCTTTTTAATGCATGGTGCCTCCTGATCTTTTGACGGTTTCTAATCTTCCAAAGTATGGTCCGACTCCAAGCTCTCTTCGACCCGACTGCAGCCGCCATTGACACATTGGCAGCTAACATAACCCGGTTAGATCTTTGATGGATCTGATCCAGCCTTGATGGAACTGGAGTGATGGTACTGGATCCATTTTTGTTGTTAAGTTGTGTTAAGGCTCGAAGAAACTGACAAGTGAATCTAGTTTTGATGGAGTTTTTATTAGGGCTTGAGGATATTATTTGTTGAAGAGGATGAGTCATGATATGTAAATCTAGCAAGCTAGGGTTTCTGACACAAAGAAAGAAAAGAGACTTGGTAATTCTGGCACAAAGGGACCTCAAAGCTCATCAGAAGGACAAACGCTAATTAAGAAACTTCGCTTCTGACACAAAATGTATACATCTACTTATACCAAACAATAAAAGGCAAAAAAAGAAGAAAGAATTAAAGAAAAAGAGATGGAGAGAGAATTAAGTGGTGAGGGAATAGTCGAGAACGGACGAAAGAAAGAGAAAAAGATTGGAAATGGGAGGGGAAGAAAGGAGGAGACTTGGGAATCAATCTTTTAATTAATTAATAAATGTTATTATCGTTAACGTGTATTGTGTCATACTATTTTTTTCCCTTTTTTATTTTTGTAAGTTTAATTATATTATTATTTTATTTTTATACTATTTTTTTAATCTTTATATTTAATCTTTTTAATTTTTTAATTTTTTTATTGCATATAATTTATATACCACCGAATGCTAATATATTCCTTATACTTATCATAATTAAGTTTATAATAATATTTATAATAATAATATGTTTGATGCATCTCTCATTTTCAAGTTCTTTGGATTATAGGGTGAAAAGTGATTAGCTATGTGTGGGCCTTGAAAGGGCCAACCACCATATGATCGCACATGGTTCCGTTGCCCACTTGGGTTATGTGTGGTGGTCACATTTTTCTTTTTGTGGATAAATTATTTAAGAATGGTTTGTAAAATTATAGTTTTATATCTTTTAATAATAACACGACACGTAGATAATTTAAGAGAAAAATAAAGAATCTAAATTATAAGAATTTAGGAGAAAATTAAAGAACTTAAATTATATTGACATATTTTATATTTATTATTATGGTAAAACTGTTTTAACTAATCATATTGAAGCATTTTTTTCTCTTTTTTTTTTCTAGTTACTGTAAGAATATATAATATATATGGGGTCGATCCAAAGCATATATTTATTATGGGATAAGATAAGACAAATATCATTCATACTATTCATTATAGGGATTAACGACTAAGATTAAAAATACTTAAAATCTGTTGTTAAGCGAACTACTAAACCGTCCGCTATCATTACTAGCAGATGCTACTATTATTAGCGGACGTTGATTTTTCCTTTTTAATCTCGTTCGTTTGTTAATTGAATGTTGTTTACCCTTTCGTTATATATATATATATTGTGTATGATGTTTTGTAAGAGCTATTATTTCCTTTTAAAATATGTTATTTAACTAATAATGTCTAACTAATTAATAACAAAAAATTAAATAAATTTTAAAATTCAAAAATAATAATTCATCTATTTATATAATTAAATAATAATATTTATTTTTAAAATAATGATTCATTTTTTATGCGTTCATATATTCATCTATTTATGTTAACAGTAAGTTCTTAAACTCAAATAATTATGCTTATACTCCCCCGTTTGTGTGTGTGTGTGTGTGTGTGTATATATATATATAGGGCTGATTATGTTTTCCAATTTGCGCCTTTTTAATTGGTTGATTAAGAATTGACCTCCATGGCGGTGGTGGTGTATGGTG
The DNA here is from genome assembly GCA_947179155.2 of Hedera helix. Classification (NCBI taxonomy): domain Eukaryota; kingdom Viridiplantae; phylum Streptophyta; class Magnoliopsida; order Apiales; family Araliaceae; genus Hedera; species Hedera helix. The sequence continues at coordinate 47,919,918 of OX359276.1, read as the reverse complement.
AAGGCTCCAAACACAAAGGGTGATTTGGTGAAGGGTTGGTGGTGGTAGTACTGGTCAAGATGGCTAATTAAGACAACTTAGACAAGGGGTGATATACATGTATAGTCAAGTGTGGTTGACAAATGTATTTAAATTAGAAAATTGTTATTTTTACAAGTAAAAATTGATATTTTTATAAGGGAATTTCATTCATTATTCATGCGAGAGTATTATAAAAATATCAATTTTTTTTGTAAAAATATCAATTCTATAACTTTATTGTTTCATTCCATACATGTATTATTTTTACGTCATATTTATTTTGTTATAAAATAATTATAGATAAATGGATAAGAATTCAGTGACAATAATACTTGAAATTGGAAAGTAGATGAATCCTAAAAATATACAAGAATATAATTGAACAAGTGCATATATGGTTGATTCCTTCTATATATATCTTTTACATATAAGTAATAATCACCAAAAAGTACAAATATATATGAATATACATTAATTCTTGGCGCAGCGACATTGATATATAGTTGTTGCGGTAAACAATAAATTTGCTTGCTATGGTGGTAATTTTGGTGCAATAATATTGTCCTACTTTGTAGTATAAGAAATTTGGCAATATAAATATAGTATGATAAAGTTTTTTATTCACACTGATGTGATCGCTTCATCTTGTAATTGAGCTCGTAAAATTTACTCTCTCCGTCCATTAAAAATTAGTTTAGTTTAATTTTTTCAATCAAATTAAAGATTTTGTGATCAAAATTATATTATTTTATTATAAATATAAATGAAGAAACTAACATAAAAGACTATATCGAATTTATTATTATCACTAATTTTTATGAGTTTAAAAATCTAAATAAATATACTTAATTTTTAAATTAGTCAATTTAATTAGAAAAGTCTAGGGCAGAGTATTAAACTTGAGAGGGATACTTTTGTCTAACTGGAATACAGATAATTCCCATAATGAAGGAGGGCCAAAAAAAAAAAAAACTGTTTATATGACTAAATCGATACAAATTACCTAAAGAAGTGATCAAGATATCTTGAATATTGTTAATTGCGTCCTCTTAACGCATTAATTAATTAAATACAATAAATTGAACGAAAATATATGGCATCTGAGCACTTTATTCTCATTCAGTTCATGAAGTACTCACTCTTATCAAGTAGTGAAGGAATTAATTAATTTACAATAATAATGTTGGAAATTAATATTTCATGATCGGTCGAGAAATTAAAGTTATAAGAAAAGCATTAGCACTAGAATATGATTAAGACTTGCAACCGATCGAATAATCTGCAGATTAATAAGATGGTCCAATATTAATATGTCTACATTATATATGCATGCTATAAAATAGCATGATCATATTCTTCTATTTGAATAACTATATATATCTAAACAACAAGAAAAGGAATTTTGTTATGCATGCAGGACCACAGTCAAGTAGCATGCAGCAATCACTAGTGGAACTTATTGGATTTGTCTCCTCCCTCTAATGGAGATCGAAATATTGTTAAATAAGTAAATAAATTACGTACAACGAAAACAACACTTTAAAATTTATTTGTTGCAAGACATAAATTATAAAATAAATGGTTTGGTTGTCGAAACCCATCGAACGAGATGATCCATGCTACCTAGAAATAAAATCCTCCCATCCAAACCCCACTTAAACTTGTTTAAGTATCTACTTAATATGATCTTGAATATACTTAATATATATGTATACTTAAACTTGTTGTGTACATACATATTTTTTTGAAACAAAGGGAAACCATTTATATTAAATCGGAAACAAGAACATCAGAAATAAAGGAAGGAGGGACAAGATCTCACTCCTCCGGGCCAGACTGTAAACCAGCAGCTTTGGCTAACAAATGCGCTGCATGATTAGCTGATCGTCTAACGAAACAAATACTGCTATCATTCAAAGCTAACAAAGCATGAGAACAATCTTGAGTAATTAAACTAAAAAGAGAAGAATCAGGAGTAGGGTGGACTAAAATTTGTTGAAGAACCTGGCAATCAGTTTCCAACACTACTCGGGGAAAAGTTCGCGCCTTAAGCCAACTGAGAGCTTCTCGGCAGGAAAGGGCTTCAGCAAGAGCAGGATCCTGGGTACAATTAAGCAAACCATTTTTTGCAGCAACAAAAGAACCAAACTCATCTCTTATAATCCAACCATAACCAACCTTATTTATGCCAGGAAATAATGCCGCATCAAAATTGCATTTAACATAACCAGGTAAAGGCTTACACCATTTGAGAATACAAACCTGGGGAGATTTGTACTGATGTAACGCAGCAGCATTTGTGCGAGCCTGCCACTGGGAATGAACCGTCGCAGCAGCAAGGAGAACAGCATGGGCAGATCCTGGCTTTTGGTTCCAAACCATATCATTCCTAGCCTGCCAAAGAGACCAAAGGACCATAGCAGCTGCCGAAACCAGATCCAAAGACAGAGACTGCAACAAATTATTAAGCCAGGATATAAAAGAAGGCTGCGACGGAAAGATCAAACCACAAAGAGAACCTCTCCAAACTTGCTGAGCAAAAGGGCATTGAACAAAGAGATGGAAAATATCCTCAGGACCACCATTACACATATGGCAAACATTAAGCATATCCACCCTTCGATTACATAATTGAGACATCGTAGGAAGGACATCCAAACAACAGCGCCACACAAAATTACAGACTTTTGGAGGAACATTCAAATGCCAAACTTTTTTCCAACCAGAGAAGCGTTGTTGTTGCACAGAGGTGGACAAGTTTCTGGATAACGCTCTATAACCAGATTTCACAGTGAACATTCCTTTCTTCTCAAACCGCCACTGCCATATATCAGAATTCCTGTATTGGCTAAGAGGAATTTTTAAGATTAGTTCAGCATCCCTAGGCAAGAAGATATCCCAAACCAGATCTTCCTCCCAATCATGGCCATTTGCCTTCAGAAGAGACGTCACAGTAGCAGTCTCTAACCCCTGAATCATGCCCGTCTCAACAAAAGGATTAAGCGAATCCGGAAGCCAAGGAGAGGTCCACAGATTCGTGTCACAACCATTACCAATCCGCCGCACTAGCCCTTCCTTAAGTAAAGCTTGTCCCGCAAGGATACTACGCCAAATGAAGCTGGGATTGGATCCAAGAGAAGCAGAAAGGAAAGAGCAATCCTTAAAATACTTGGCTTTATACAACCGAGCCACCAAAGAGTTAGGGAAGTTGAGCAAACGCCAACCTTGTTTACAGAGAAGCGATAAATTAAATTCATGCAATTGTTTAAAACTTAAACCTCCAGCGCTCTTGTGAACACAAAGTTTAGCCCAATTAAGCCAACAAATACCACCATTACTTCGATCCCCATTGCCCCACCAATAGCCATTCATCAACTTTTCTAAATCATTACATAAACCAAATTCTTGTATATATATATATATGTATACATATATATACATATATGTGTGTGTGTTTACTATTGAAGCCACTTAATTTCACATTTTCCTATGAAATATACTTTGGTTCAAGGATAATATATTATCACCCCCCATTAATTTCAAAAGAAACTATTAATTAAAATTTTAAAGTAATTTTAAGAAAAACAAGAATCTGATAAAGTTAGGGAAAAAAATTAAAAACTGAAGAAAGAAATAACACAGCTAGCAAATAGAAGGAAGGAGGAACTCATGAAATGAGGTTAGCTCTGAACTGTTTCCAATTGGTCATGCATGCCTAAATTAATAAACATATATATAGTTGAGAGCTAATTAATTTTATCACCAAACTTTTAATTAATTTGGATAGCATTATGTTTAGTCACCGTAACTGAAAGATTCAACTCCACTTAACATATATATTGATTAAGGTTTGGGACTTTAAACTCCTCCAATAAAAAGATGTTGGGGACCACTAGCTGGCTAGGTTACCTGTAAAACAGATATTGACTCGCTAACAATATTATATCTTAATAAATTTAAGATATAATATGTCATAGTTCATGAAATATATATATATATAATAATTCCTTTAGCCTTGTGGCCCTAAGGCATGCACTGATTTGAGATGACACTTCCTCAAGGCTTATAGACATATAGAGACCACCGATTAAGATAATGAAGTCTAGTTGGGGAAAAAAAGATCCAAGAAAAAGGTCGTTGTAGTATGGTTTGTCTTTTAGAGATAATTAGACTGGCTGGTATTTAGTCAATTCGATTAGGGATATAACGATACATGTAATCTAGTAGTATTCGATCTCAATTTTAGACTACTTGGCAAAAAAATACAAGAAAAAAACATTAGTTATCGATCAATTATCTAGTAATCAAGTAGTATGGTGTTAGAGATAATTAGATTGATATTTAGGCAATCGATGAGGGATGTAATTAAAGATGCGTGTAGACGTAATCTCAATAATTAGAGGCTTACTTTATATACCACATGCACTAGATAGAGCCGAGGCTAATGAAGTAGGGTGTTTCACAATTTTTCTTTGATTTTTCTATTTCTTTTCTTGTCATGTGTTTCTCGTCGATGTGTTTTTATTTGTATTATTTTATTTTATTTATATTAATGAATTTATTATTTTATTTTATTTATATATGGGATTCTTTTTCGACTTATCATATATATTTCATTTTAATATATAAAAAAAAAGCCTCGTGAGTCGAGCTTATTATATTTAAGTTTGAAAAAGGCGAGTAAGGAAATGCAAAAACACATGCAATTATCAAAATGCACGCTTGGGTGATGATATTCCTTGGGAGATAAGTCGCTCCTCTTAGAAGAACATGGTAGGCCCAAGTTTGTCTATAGGTCGACGACATACATCCATTAAGCTACCTGCTTCTAAAATTATTAATAAGACTCGTTAGCTAATCTCATAATTGGAGTTTATGTTTAGATAAGCATGCCCGGATCCACATTCTTTTTAGCATCATTTCATTTCTTTGGACCACTCAATTATTTTGGCTTGCGACTTAGCCACAGCTCCCTCTAAACACCTTTTTATAATCTTTATAAACACTACAACAAAAATTAGAACCAATTCCGTTGAGAATAACTTAATTCTAATGAAAAATTGTCGAGAATAGTAAAATTCAATAAAAAAGATAAATCTCTTTGACACTAAAAATTTTCGCCAGTGAGTGATTTATTCTCAACTAAATTTTCATTAAAATTAGTTTTAATTCTGGCTGAACTATTTTTTACGAAAATTCCGTTAGAATTAACATCCTTTTAACTCTAATAGCTTAGTTTTGACAAAATTTTAGACAGAATATTTATTCTTATCGAAAATACCTTTTTTCTTTTCTTGTAGTGAAAACAAATACTTATAATTAAAATTTTAGGGTGCCTTACCAATTTTCATATAAACCCCAGGCTACAAATCATACCAAGTATGTTGAAGATATTTTTAATAGTCGCTTCTTACAAAGCCGTAAACCTTTCTGAGGATTGAGCTAATTTACAAACCTTAATAATTAAATAATATTTTTACAAAAATGAGAAGTATAGTATTTATTCATAGTATTTATTCAAAAGTGAATGGCATTAATAAGAATATTGATTGAATTTATATGAAGAAAATTAAATACTGAACATGTCAATTGCTGGTTATCAATAGAACTAGGTTTTGATATGGGAAGAGATATCAAAAAAATAATACAAGTTGGATTAAGTCGACATTAGTGATCATCAAGAGGAAACAGCAGGACATTTTGATCACATTAATGCAAGCTACGTCTCTGGAACTATTCACCTGCACATTTGCTTAGGCAAAATTTATCTAAAAACAACCAGCTCCTATCAAATAACTGGCTAGAATTAAGGGTTTTTTTTTATAATTTTTTTTAATAGGGAATGGTGGGTTGGATACACAAAAGGAATCTATATAGAACTACTACAATTCTACATAAATGGTCCGCTCATCTTTTTTCCCAATTTCAGTCTGTAGATGAGTCAGAAGCAGTGTCATCCATTGTTGAGTTTGAGATGGTCTCTGATAGGCTTCCACTCTCACTATCAGAAGACACATAAGGCCTTTCTTCCGTTGGTTGTTTCAAGAACCAGTACATAATGCTGGCGGTTAGAGTAAGGATCATCTTTTGATTTACCTGATAAACCCATGCCATAGAGTGTATGAGACTAAGAGTTGAAGTATAAATGTATAATAATTATGCAAGGAAGATGCCAAGATAATAAAGTTTCAAGACATGGTGCTTTATCTGGTGGAGTATGGCTATAGATAAGAGAGAAACTCTTACAAAAAATAAATTGCAAAACTATATTTGTCAAATTGTAATTAATTGATACTTTACCATACATAGGTGGGGCCAATGATTATAACAAACTACCATATACTACTCGCTTTTAGTATCAATTCTTTAGTCGCCAAATCACAATTGTATCTGACGTACAGTTTCACGTCATACAACATTTGAAGCTGCGGGCTTTATATGGAGTAAATATAAACATCTAACCCAAGAACTAGGGAGATAAAACAATCTGATCCTTCGATTTTTTTAATGTTAATCAGCCAGGCAGTCTGCAGCAGTTTATGTTGACGGACTGTGCCGGCGCTGATTGGCCAAGATTATAGGCCTGTGTTTTAGACATTGCCAAAAGAAAAAACACAATGCTCGACTCTGCCACTGCTGCAGGCAATACTGTCCAGAATAGAGTTTCAAGTAAGTTCCATTCCCCCACCCCCCCCCCCCCCCCCCCCTTTTTCTTTTCTTTTCCCCCCCCCCCAGAGGCACCCCGCAATCACTACCCTCTGAAGGGTGTGCACAGGGTAAACCCTCTGGCTCAAAAGTGCCTCAATGGGCTTTAGAATTCATGAACTATATACCTACTGAAGGCACCGATCATGTTCCTATTAACAAGAGGTTTCACCTCTCTCATTGTGGAATCATATACCCCAAGTGAAACTCCTTTTAGTGAAGTGAAGAAATTTTTTACTGTGATAATAAATCAAAGATACAAATAGAAGTTAACAATAGAAAACTTTGAAACATTACCTCAATAATGTCGTCAGGAAGCAAAAAAATACAACATCCAAGCTTCCTTGCGATACTAATGATGTAGGTTGCATTCATCTTCTTCTCCTCCTCTACACGAACACAAATTTTAAAAATGGAAGAATCAGATTTATTTTTTGGTTGTCAGATCGAACTCAAAAGGAAGTAAGGCCTGACTAGCATTTATCAAAGCAGAAATAAATAAAGAAGATAATACTAATTCGAGGGAGATGTTGCTTAACCAATAGTCAACATTATCTTATAATTAACAAGAAAATTCCAGAAACTGCTTTTATTCTACACTACAGAAACATCATACTATGAAACAGCTTTAAGTGCTTAATATGATTGCATCGGGGTATCTACTATTATTGCTCAGAAGATTTCGAGTGATAAAAGCCTCCAAACAGAACTAGGGAGAATGCTTAACATGTTACACAGCCTTGAAAAAAATTACCATCAACAACAGTGCCATCTCCAATAACGGACATTAAGGCTGTCAAAGTGTGATTAAAGGTACGACTAAAACGCATCATCTTTATCAGCATAAGTAACCAATTCCAGTTTCAGAAACTAATACATTAAACACAAGAAAAATTAATATCCTGAATTTTACAACTCTTACACCTTCAAGGAAATGAAGGGAGGTTGAATATAATTCAAATACAAGACAACTTAAAAGCACGACCTAGTCCAAAAGATACCAGATGGATAGCAACCACGAATTGATATGATGATCTTTCTTTTAGTTTGAATACCAGTACTGAAAAATCCTGCATCTTCACTCATGGCCTTATGGGGGGGAAAACGGAAGAGAACTAGATAGCTAGTGGTGTATATCATCTAATTGCTTTTATTTCATTGGTGACTTAAAACAATAATTCACTACATTAAATTTCCAGTATTGTTAAGCATGACGAAAAGTATCTATCTGGCAAAAGCACCACTCCGAAGGTAGAATCCAATTCTCTACTTACATGAAAGTTGGTAAATGTTTTACTTTAAAGAATTACAACTGACCATGAAATAATATATAAATAGAAAATTATGGATAAAATAAACTGTCTCAAGATCAGAGGGAGTCATACCAGTTTCTCCTTTTGTAACAAGACTCCAATTAACAACTCGAGGCTGTACAGCACGAAGGAGGTCAAGGAAGAAAATACCATCCGACAAACTCTTATCCTGCAATAGCAAATCACTTACTGAAGTTCAAAAACAAAGTTTCTATCAATCAGAAAACATGAAAGCCTATATCACCAAACTATGTCCAACATGAATAACTGGAATGAAGGTGTTCAATTGAGAAAAGTAACAGTTATCCATATCTACTTGATTGATAAGCACAATTCACAAAGCTTTGCATATATAAACACAAGGGACACACCTAACATGAAAGGTGAATCAGATGTGAACCCAATTGTAACAAATGCACATTAATAATTAAGTTCTTGATTCTACCATGTAACCCACTCTACTAGTGTTTTCCTCCCACCAAGGGATTGCTTCACTCAAATGAGCTAGCCAAATAAGCGCTCTTGAGATCCTATGCAAGCACTTGTAAGACAGGATCATTCGCGGTAGAAGAATGAGGTAGGATCACATGCTTCTACTTAAGATATACTCTCCAACCTAATTGGCCTTTATTTTGCATGAAAATAAAGGTGGTTGCGCAACAGAAACACTAATTGACTATTAAAGGGGATATATAAATCATTAGATATGATACCTTAAAACTCTTCATACAACTCTGGCTTCCTGAATTTCTCACTCGGGTGTTAGCCCAATCTAAAATGTCAGCATCAGTGATTTCCTTCCCATGTGAATGGAATCTCAAGTTCTTTAGCAGTTGAAGCATGTTACATCTCATTAGCTGCCACAAGTAAGCTGGAAAGAGGATACAATATTCTTCCCTTTCAGACATAAAAATTTTTACTTTCCTTATCAACACACTTAGGTGGAAGTTCGATTTATAATTACAGAGTTCATAATTTTGCCAATGACATCGAATGTACAAGAAGAACATAAGATAGAGAACTTACCCAATATTAATTTCTTATTTCCTTGTACAATATCATTTCCGGCAATATTAACCAGTGAAAACTTCAATTGTTTCCCAATCTTGACAACTTGGTTACAGTTTTCCACTTTTTTGAATGGCAACTTGATTGGAGGCTTATTTGCCACCTTCCAATTAACTATCCCTGGTGACACCTTATCAAGGGTCTCTAAAAGTACCCATCTGTAGAGGAACAGAATTCATGTAAGTCGTGTAGAAAATAGATACAAATTCAAGGAGTTCATTTCTGATATTCTTATAAATACGAAGAATCTTTGATTTAGCTTCCAATCAGTTACAAATAGTGGACTACAGAAACATAAAAACAAATTTTAACATGGTATTTCCAAACATTGCAACTCAAATTTTCAAACCAGGAGTGCAATTGCAAAGAACCTTTTTTTTCATTTTTTCAGTTTCTTTCAAAAGATACATAAAAACTACAGAAAGAATTAAGGTATGAATCATAAATTGTTGTTGCAATAAAGTTGTACCACATCTTATAATTGGGATAATACTCACCCATTTCGAACATCTTCAAAGACGTTGTTGATATAGGTTGAATGCCCAAAACTATTTATCCAAAAGCGAAATGCACTCTCTTCTCTAGATATTTGGGTGTCATCTGGTGAAACCTCAAGGAAAGATATCTGTTTTTCTTGGGTTGAGAGCCCATTCCTACATAAAGACCAATAGTTATGCGTCGACTAGCAAAAACAGGTGAGATGTGTAATGTAACAGCAAAATAATTTATCAATAATTAATGTATACAGATGAGGTAAGATATAAGAGTGAAATGTGATGACTCGCAAACACACCAAACTAGCAAATATGCTATGATCAGTGTCAAGCATGCACGAATGAAACCATCAAAGTTCTTCCAAGGGTAAGTTGGTCGTTACTATCAAAATATGAGAATAAGACTCCACATAGACAAATTTACTATTTAGTCATAGACACATAGGAGATATCTTTTCTAATAGTTTTAGTTGTAACATCATAAGAGCATGGAATAATGAGTGCTGTTGAAGTGGTGCTGTGGTGGCCATAATTGTGTTAGACTTTTGTCATATATCCACTAATTCATACTCATCAAAATCCAGACAAACGAGACAGAATTAAAGATGAAGACCTTGAAATCCCCCAATATAATATACATGACAAAGGTGATTAATGAACAAAGTTGTGACAGCATTTTAACATTCTTCTAAAATAATTTGTCTGATCTTTCTGGCAAGGTGAGGGATGCCAAAATGCATAATATTTTTATCTGTTCAAAATTAAAGATACCTATTATCTTTATCACCACATTTAGAAAGTACTTGCAGCGCAGGATGACGCAACTTCATAGAGGTTTATACAGCATACGAATAATTAGACAACTACTTTAGCTTGATTTGATTTCAAAAACAAGTTGCTGATTCTCACCGATGCTGGAATATATGTGCCACAAAAGCAAGGTTAAGATTAGGAGAACCTTCCACAATATCTTTGGCTGTTAAGTATCTCTTGCAACCCATCCTATCAGCATGTTCAAGAAGTAACTTGGCTCTTTGTAAAGGATCTTTAACAGCCAATGTAGACGGATTACTGTGCTCAGGAGCAAGAACATTTAATAAGTAGGCATAGGCCTCTCCATCCTGCAGAGACAGTATATTAAGCTGGCATTATTTGAACCATCATTATAAAAATCTAAATAGTTCTACGTGTATAGAAACATATAATTGCTCTTCGGTATGAAGCGTATATGAAAAATCAAAATGTCTAGTCAAATCATGTTTGAATGCGTAAGGAGTTGAAATTGGTTGTGATTTTACCACCAGATTCGCGGATATATAAGGCACAAAAGCAAAGGAAGAAGAAGAAGCTAACACATTTTCACAACCCCACAGCTCTCCATAATCTCGACAGTTGTGGCATCCGCATTTGGCAACATATTTTAATTATTCAAATAATTTTGATTACGATAACAATGGGATTATCCTAGAAAAATAATTCAATGGAAATGCATTATAATTTTTCACCTTTACATCGGTAGAGAAGTTTGTGACTGTCCTTTTGTATCCTGCTTTTTTCAGCTGAAAATTCATCCACCTAAGCAAAATCTTCTCTGGTGGTAGGCTCATCAGCTCCTCCATATCCTGTTAGTTTCAAATAGAGCATAACATTTATCCTTAATCTTTCTTAGAATAATTACACCTACTGTTCCAGGAAGTAAAGCTATGAAATAGAATATATCTTCACCTTACTATCATCAACCAACTCCACTAGTTGAGGCGTCTTCTTTAAATTAAGGTCCGCCAATAATTGTATCTAAAACATCAAGCATAAAGATCCTCATAATTCAGAAATTTAAATTGATTATGTCGGCAGCATTCTAATCCGGGCCTCAGGCCAATAGATCCAAAGTCCACAGCGCTCAAATTGGTAGCAGTACCTATAATAAATTTGAAAATGAAAGCTAACTGAAAGAAATTTACCTTAATAATTTGAGATATCACCCCAAGCACAAGATGCCTCTGAAAATGAAAAACAAAGAAAACTTTTTAGTTACTGGGAAAATTATGTTAAAAATCTATTAAATCCATGGGATTACCTGAAAAGAACATGAGCTAAAACTAATGTAACTCAACTTAGTTAATGCATGAAAGAATTGGATCAATCCCTGCCATAACTCAGTTTGAGATGAAACTTGGGTTATACTCCCAAATTGCGTCAACTTTGAACTCATAGTTCTATTCTTTACTTTTATTTAGCATCTTATAGGTAACTGGTTAAAGGATAGATGTGGTAAAACTAGTAAGAAGTGGGATGAAACTATTCCAATCCAACAGTAACTATCTTTGTCAATTTCATATTGTTTAAATTGATTTGACCAAACTGAACACCTAACCTGATAAATAGAAGTAATGCTGCTAAATAACCTAGAAACTAAAGTCAACTAACTAAAGAAGACCAAACTTTTGAAATTACTCTGTCAAATGCAATTGAGGATTGAGGATCCCTTAAAATAATTACAGAAAGTTAGCGCAAAGAAGGTCACAGATCAATTCAAACACTGATACAAACTACACCCTACCACAAAAAAATAAAATAAAATAAAAAAATACTAACTATGTTGGTAAAGAAATACTATCATCTAGCAATCTCAAAGCGACTCAAAAACTAATTAGTATAGTCAATAAGCGAACAAAAGTTATGACCTTACAAACTAAAAGGAAGTATATACGACTCGAGTCAATCCATTTCAACTGTAATAGAAAAGACTTGTTTAATCCAGATTAAAAGAATTCCATGAACTCACATAAAAAGTTTGTGCAGTAACAGTCATATTTGCAGGCGCATCATTTAAACAATGTATTCAATCAGAGCCTTGCTCACATTGCGATAGTAACTATTCATATTCTTATGAGTTAGATCTTGATAATCAAGAAATCCACTGAAAAACAGAAAGATGATCCAAGAATTTACAATATATTGAAAGTTACAAATATTAACAAAGCACACATTCATACCCTTCCTTCAATGAAGTCCTGAGTCCCAACGTTGACTACAGTACAACCAATCGCCTTGGCAGAATTGAGGCCTAGTGTATGATTTTCATTCCTTTCCCATGGATTGAGGACTCTCTTAGTGTTGATTGCCCTTTCATCAATTGTCCCTGGGACAGCTACATTGATAAGTTTGCTGCGTGAAAGAAACCAGGTTCAATAATTATTCAACCCTACAATCATCGTCAAATAACCTTACATACATTATATGTATCTATATAAATCAAAAAGAACAGGCATATGAATTATGCCCACCAGATAAGAACTCCATCCTTTGCAAACTCAAACAGATCATTAGTTGAAGGATCTATCGGAAGATACTTCTTTAGGAACTCATCCTCTGCAAGGTAGTGATTGATATGTGCAACATAAGATGATTTCTCAGATTCACTGATGGTGTGAAGAAGTGTAGAAGTTGGAGACTTTAGGAATGCTGATGAGTTCTTCGCACCACTCCCCATTTTTTTGGCAGCATGTGCTTGAAGTTTCAAATAAACCTGCCATCAAATACACAAATCCAAATTCAGATTAAGCACAATTGAAGTCTATCAATTCCAACAAAACTAGAACATACATAGTTGTCAGAATTTTACGATACGCAATACGTATCTTACGATACAATACGAAGACAATTCGATACATATCGCAAGGTGAATCTTAAATGATACAATGCACAATACTTTTTAAAAGCAACCAACTTGAAGAAAAAAATCATGTAAATCCAAAAGACTAAAAACAAAACTTTTAAGTCTTTTAACATTTCAATTGAAGACGTTTTCTAATACAAACATATTCTATATTGCTTCATGAGCCTTTAATCACTTTTTAGAGTATTATATCTAATTGAAAATGTCGCTATATTTTTTTCACGCACTTTCTATAAGCAGATATATAAATCTCCACTTGTTAATTTGAATTATTCTCTTTTGTTTTATAGATTAAAGGTGAATTTGAATTTTCGTTTTCTCTTGTTACTCTATAAAGATTACATAAATAATATTTAATAAATCAACTTAGAGTATTTTGGCTACTGTTTAACTTTAAAATTTATTTTTAGTCTATAATAATATTTACTTAACTACTTTTATATATAGTCAAGCTTGTGTTTTATATGTTTAAATATATATTACTGTATTTTTTATTTTGTTTCCGTATCTTACGATATAATTATCGATACGATACATGAAACACGATACGAGGGTTTTCGATATACGATTCGATTCACGATTTGACAACTATGAACTATGAGAACATATGAATCCAATATACAATAATACTACCTCGGTTCTGAAACTAGAGATACATTTCACTTCTAAAGTCAATTTGCAAAATCCTATATTCATATAGATACAAATTTATTTGATTTTAGTAGGAACAATTATAACTATTGCAAACTAACTAAATTACCATTCAAAACCTAAATATATTCATTTTGAATTTTAGGAGTTCGTAAATTGAGTTAAAAAGTGAAGATGAATCGCTAATTTTGGAAAGAGGGAATATTAATAACATAATGCAGGTTTGGCCACAATATAGAGGGAGAGAAGAATGTATCTAAATTACTGAGTATGATCATTCTGATGCTCTATGTAACTTTGGATTTTGAAAATTTTAAGATTAAAGCAGGCTGAAACTTTCAAACTTAAAATAAACTTAATTTAGATGAAAATATTGTTTTCTCTAGGAATTCATACTTATAATAAACAAATACTAAGATTTGAATATTAAAGCTTTTTACTTTGGTACAGTTTCTAACCTACCAAAGAGATTATATGTAGTAAGATTGTTGTGTGAGCTTTGAAATATCACATAACATGAATTTAAGTCTCTGATTGTTTATCACTTGCGGTTAACCATCTCAATGTGTACACACACACACATACTTCATCCGTTCCACAAAAAGATTTTCATTTGTCAAAAAAAAAAATTAACAAAAAGAGTTTACTTATTAGTGATAGATTGATAGTAGTATAAAATGAGTCATTGTCCTAACTTGCATCAAAATTTCATTATCATACAACACTACATAACAAACAACTTATTTTCAGGGGTATGTCTACATGTAACAAAATTATATCTCTAATATAGTCAAAATATCAAAAAGGGACTTTTTTTTGGGAACTGAAGGAGTGTATATATATGAATTATGTAATTACCCGAAGAAAGAGTTCGAAATCAACGTCGTCGTTTAAGTTCTGGTAAGAATCCTGAAGAAATGAAGCACTGTCTTGTTCCGTCAGATTTTCTCCAATCTGTTTCAGTCTGGACATTTTTGACGGCAAGTCTGCTAGTGTGAGACCGCCATTCTCTCTCCTAATAGTTGAGAACTTGAAAAGGAAAGCATTACTAGTGAGTACAAATAATAGATCGCGATGATAAGAATCAAATCAATTCTGAATAGATCAAATTAACATTAACTTACGTGAGATTTCAAGGTTCGAAGCTCGGCCTGAGTAAATTGATTCTGTAGCCATGGATCCGACACCAGCACTCCAAAGTAAGCTGCCATTTTATAAATTGTTTGATTCTGATACAAAATATTTGAGCTTCTAATCTTCAGTTTCTCTCTTTAAAATCTAAAGAAATGCTAGTATATTTCACTTGTTGGATAGATAGAAGAGAGGAGGAAGAGGCCTAGTACACTCAACACACTGGGGACGGAGCAGAGCTGTCACGGATTTCAAAGTGGTTTCACAATTCAAAATATGACCATACTGTCCGCCTGTTACTGTTAACAACCGCCACTCCTTTTTGAATCCAAAAGAATTGCTACTCTTTATTTATTTCCTTTGTTTTGGGTTATTTTTGCATTGGTGCCATTTGGGAACTATTTATTTATTTATTTTCTGTCAAATTTGGGATTCGGGTGTAAAAGTTAAATTTTATTCTAAAATATGTACCTTTTTTAGAGTATTTACTCATGAATTTCAAAAATAGTTATTCTACCTATTAGGTTCTTGGAGAGTTTGTGTATTATTACAATATCTAGATTTCAATATATTTTCTTAAAATATGCATCAACAAGGATTTGTGAAAATAATAAAATTTTAATGTTTTTTTTTCTGAATTAATCATTTTGTTCTTCAAACAGAATCTCATTTGATAATTTATGAAAATTTAAAATTAATGTAATTCATGAAAATTGTGAAATTAATAAAGTTTGTAATTATTTATACTTTTTAGATAGTTTATATCAACTTTGAATTTTAAATTTTCACAATTCAATTTGCAAAATTAATCTTTTTGTCGAATGAATGTAGAATTAAAGAAGATTTGTCAATTATGGAATCCTTATTGATTATCAAATGCATGCAATGACCATGCATTCAAACTCTTTTATATTTTGGATAGGAAAGGAATTGTCGATGTGAGTTTATCATAGAAGAGATAGATCCCATATTTATATTATGTGATATCAATATAGAGTTGATTTAGCTTTATATCTTTTTTCTTGAATAGCTAATTTTTTTTTAAAAATAAAAAATTTAAATTTATATCGTAACATGTGATATCAAATCAGACAATGCGTATATTATGTTAGTAACTAAGCCAAAAGGTTTACTTAAATCTTATACGAGGCAGAGGAAGAAGAAATATACAGGAGGATGTGGTCCCTAATTTAATGATTCTGGACATTGTAGTTAAGCTAAAGCATGAATTCATTAATGTTTTACGTACATAGACTCAACAGTGACTAACTCGATTAAAGCAGATCCCTTATAACTCTTTCAAACCCAACCCCACTTCTTTACATGATAACTAGAAATTAGCTAACTAACGTTTGGTATGATCATTTGTTGGGGAAATGATGATATTTAGATCCTCTATATTTATTAATGCAAAATGCACATGATAACATTTGTGTGTTGAAATGGTAAACTTACACTAAAAGTGTCAATTCACTTACTATTATAACCTCAATTGAGTCAAAAGAGTATATAAATAGATGATATGATAAACTTTCATATTATAATTAGCCTATGGATACTGTTCAAGTGGATACCTTAAATTTTTTTACAATGATATTAAAGTTTGTAGATGATACATTTATGCATATTTTTAATAATATTAAAATTTAACAATAAAAAAGAATCTTATGTCACGCATCTAATAAAAAATAAAATATTTATAATTTTATGTTTCGTTCTTGTTACAGGTCTTTCTTTTAACAAAATTTTGTAATTAGTACTAAAATAAAAAAGAAAAATCACTTATTGGATGTGATTTCTTATTTTTTTAATTATTTTTAGTTGAGTTTATTTATACATGTAAATAATATAGTAGAAAATAAAATAAGTATGAAATTAAAGACCGTTTAAAAATTCCGGAAGACATTCGTAAGTTGATATTTATTTTGGGAGTTGATAGAGATGGAGGAGAAATTGGCCATCATAGAAGACTGAGGCCCACATATAGAAAGATCGGTTGCTTTTGAGAGAGAGATAGAGCTGGCTTGACGGTAACTTGAATCGGATGGGTGGCAGAAATAAATAAAGATTTGTTTTCCCCCTTGGCTACATTCAAATTGACTCCAACTGCATGTAGTTATTACGAAGCTTGTCATTGGTGTCGTGGTCTTCAGGCCCAGTTTCGATCATTGGGTGGCTTCTGGTCTTTCGGCCCAGTTTGAATCATTGGGGTTTCTTTTGGTCTTCTAACTACGATGGGCCTCTACACAAGTAATACTCTTCATCTTGACCAGATTGGCATGATGTATGACATAGTTAGTGGTGGAGACTCATTTCAGGACAAGTATCTTTGCTAGAGATATTATATATATATATATATATATATATATATATAAATTTATTTAAGGACAGTATACCGTACACCTCTGCTCAACATAAATTTACTTTAAATCGATAAGTCTGATTCTGTCTTTCTTTATTTTATAGTTGAATCCTATTTTTTATTTTTATTTTATAACAATTTATACTCTGAGCCTTTATTAAAAAATGAAAGGTATCTACCTATTTGGAAGAAGTCGTCACTCAGGTGTATATCATTAAAATCATATGGAAAAACAAATACAACATACCGTTGCTTAGTCCAATAGTAAAATCATTAGCCTGCCTGCGAAACATAAAGTCACAAATTCAAGTGTGAGAACAACAACGACTCTTGTACAAGTAAATATGCTGGAAGCTAGGAGGACGATTTCCAGTTTCCCCTTACGTACGTAGGACCTTATTAGGTAATGACCATCTAAGTCTAGATTGAAAGATATTCTAATTTTCCTCAAGGGTGGACAAATAATTCAGTATAATCTGTATTATAGGTATACCGGACAAATTTAAACTGATTAGTTTGGGATAAAAAAAGACCGATCCGATACCAGTTCAGTATATCGGTTTGGAGTTTTGGTGATTCGGTAAATACTGAACTGTACTAGTTATACCGATATATATATATATATATATATATATATATATATATATATATATATATATATATATATATATATTACTAAAAAATATTTAATATTCAGTATATTTTGGTAAAAATCAATACCGAACTGACTAATCAATTTGCTATATCGATTAAACCGATATCAGTATTAATAGGGGTGTAAATGGATATAAATGAAACTGAATACAGTAATATCCATATTCGAAAAATCAATTCACTATTCGTATTCGTATTCGATATTCGACGGATTTTAAAAATGGTATCCGTATTCGGCATTCGAAATAATATCCGAATACGGATAATATCCGTTTTCGTTTATTTTATTCGAATAAACAGATTATTCGAATATTCGGGTATCCGAATTCGTTTATCAATCACCTAATATAAAATTTATTTAAATTATTTAATAGAAGTAAAGAAAAAATTGAATAATTACTCATAATCAATCATAATTTAAAGTTTAAACCATACATATTAATGAATGAATGTTAATTTATTTATTTTTAATAAATACAATAATCAATACTCTAAATTACAATTCAAATAAGTTTTTATTATTTTTGAAATTCAAAATGACTGTTCTATTTATTAATGTTTAGAGGTCCATTAATAAGTAGATGACCATTTTATGTGTTAATTTAGAGTAATATTGTAGTATGTATGAATATTTATAATCTATGATTATAACATTTAAATGGTATTTATAACATTTGTTAAATGATACATTTTAGATATATTGTAACACTATATATAATTAGAATAAGAAAAAAAAATGAGTTTTAAAATATAATTCATTAATGAATGAATGTTAATTTATTTATTTTTAATAAATACAATAATCAATGGTTTACATTACAATTCAAATAAGTTTTCATTATTTTTGAAATCCTAAATTCAAAATGAATGTTCTACTTATTAATGTTTAGATGTTCGTTAATAAGTAGATGTCCATTTTATGTGTTAATTTAGAGTAATGCTGTAGTGTGTATGGATGTTTATAATCTATAATTATAACATTTAAATGATATTTCTAACACTTGTTAAATGATGCATTTAAGATATATTGTAACGCTATATATAACTATAATAAAAGGAAAATAATGAGTTTTAAAGTATAGTTCATTAATAAATGAATGTTAATTTATGTATTTTTAATAAATACAATAATCAATACTCTAAATTTCAATTTAAATAAGTTTTCATTATTTTTGAAATCCTAAATTTTAAAATGAATGTTCTACTTATTAAAGTTTAGATACCCCTTAATAAGTTGATGTCCATTTTATGTATTTGGAGTAATACTTTAATGTGTATGAACATTTATAATCCATAATTATAACATTTAAATGATATTTGTAACACTTGTTAAATGATCCAAAAGTTATATTGTAACACTTGTTAAATGATATTCATAACATTTATAACACTTTTTAAATGATACATTTTAGATATTTTAACTTTATAATAGTAAAAATCCATTAACTATACTTAAATCAATTTATTTTAGTTTACTAATATTATAATAAAAGTGTTATTTCCTACTTTTTAGAAATGAAATGAGATATTTTAAAAATAATTTTCGAATGATAGTGAAAACTAATTATTATATAAGGAAGGTCACTTAAAAAAAAATATTTTGTTTAATAATAATAATAATAATATATTTGAATTCCAGATACGAATCCAAATTCAGATATCGAATTATGGATATCCGTCGGATATATTTACGGTCGGATGTTAAACAAATATAAATACGCCTATATCCGTATTTGTATTCGTTTATTTGCGGATACCTTTAAACCAAATACAGATATATCTGTTTTTTTTTCCGAATGCGAATGAGGACAATTATGAATTTTTAGGTTACCATTTACAGCCCCAAGTATTAATACTGAATTTTATATAATTTCAATACCTGTCCAGTCCTATTCGATACAGTTCGTACCGGTTGAACATCCTCCCTACTCTAACTAACACCTAAAGGTAATGAATGATGCCTCCCTTATATAGTCATTAACATAGGGAAGAAAATGATGATTCTCATTCATCATTACATGTTGTTAATATTAGTATCATATTCATCTATCTACCTTAATTTTCACAAATCACCACCTACAATTTTTGGACCAAAATACATGTTAATTTACTTTTGTATCCAATAAATTGACAAGTGTATAAAAAATTTCCATTTCTTTTAGACTTTTACATATTTATTGAAACTACTTAACCGGTTTCCAGTTAGATTCATATATATGCTCCTTCCTTGCCTTTTCTTTGAAAATTTATTATATGCTCCTAGAGCACTTGTCATGTGGTGCTTCACATGTAATATCCCAGATATTTTCAAGATTTTAAATAATATCTTAATTGATTTTATTAAAGGTTCAGGTTTAAAACCTAGAATTTGAGAAGTAAGATGTGTAGAAAATGGGTAAACATTTTTTTTTAACATAATTTATTTGTTAGAAATTAAATGTGAGAATATTGTATTGATGTATGTAGGCAATTTATTAAGGAAATAAATTCAATTGAGAAGTGAAGGTGAATATATATATATATATATATACCTAGAGTTGAGTTTGCTAGTCAAACAAGATGATGTGTGAAGTAAATTAAATACTCAATAAAACTAATAAATTAATTAGTTTAAGTATGGATTAAAAAGGAAAGTCATGTAATATAATTAATTGAATTAATTATATGAGTCATGAATTAAAGCTAAGATTAGCAAGTAGAGAAGTGGAATATTGCCTAGAATGACAATATTAAGAAGATAATTAATTAAGTAATTAACTTAATTATTTAGTTGTCATATAGAGTCCATTAATGGATTTAATACAAGCCCAATATGGGAATACTTGCATGAAGGTGGGTAATTAAATAATAAGCCCAAATGTTAAGTTATGATATAGTCCAAGGGGTAATTAATATAAGTCCAATTAAATAATATTGGAAAGTATGGTATATCATGGTGTGGAAGTCCAATTAAATTAATTACCAAGCCCAAGTTATATATGATATGTGAGTTGTGTTGGGTAGCTCAAGTAATTAAATAAGAGAGCCCAATACAAAGTAATCCATGTAGCCCAAACACATTAAAGTCAAATGATGGTCAATGTGTTGGGAGAATATTTTTCAAGTATTGATTGAGTGTAGAGAATTAACTAATGTATGGTTAATTGAATAACCCTAGTTGGTAGACAAAAGAGAGAATTAACCAAACATTGGTTAATTGATAGAGGAAAGAAGGTAGTGTTGAGAATTAACTATGAGTGAGTTAATTATGTAACCCAATGTGGTAGGATAATTAAAAGTAAGTCTAATTGGATTATATTATAAGTCCAATTGATGTATTAAACTAAGTTAAATTAATTAACCTAGTAGTCCATATAATTTAATTTGAACATTGATTTATGTAATAATTAACCAAGCCCAATGCTTGTTTTAATTAAATGTAACATAGGGTATTTAATGTTAGCCCAATGTAACAATTAAATTGAGCCCAACCAAATTAAATAAATGAGCTCAATATAATTTAATTCTAAGGTCCAAAGTGGAGCCCAATGTACAAGTATAGGTAAATATGTATACATATATTGGTGTATATATATATGGATACTTATATAATGATATATGACATAAAAATAAAGCCAAATTGGTGTAATAAATTGCAAATCCCGAATTTTGAGGGGGCCCCACATGGAAATGTTGAGTGTGGACTTCCTATGGCTTCAATTACACTCCAAAAGTTGCTTACAAGCAACCTTGATGGATGTCACACCAATGGTCATTCATGGTAGTCATTCCATGCAATAGTAATCTAGTTTAAGCTCATAATTTCACCAACACTAGTTGATTAGGAGGTTAATGAAGGATTAACATTGTGCTATAAATAGAAGTGTTTCATTTATTGGTGAGGTTGGTTAGTCATTTGTAGCATTTTCTAGAGAGAAAAAGGGAGAGCTTCTTGAGAGATATAGAGAGTTACTCTTATGAGATTGATGATCCACCAAGCAAATTTGCTAGAGAATGGACAAGAGAGAGTCACAATCCAAGATCAAGTCAAGAGGAATGAGAGCATCCATGTATAAAAGGTTAAAAAGTGTTCTAAACCTTCTTTAGTTCATTTTTATAGTTTAGATATGATTTGAACGGTTAAAATGTATTTTTAACCGATCAAAACACGTTTTGATGTTCTAGAAGTCTTTAGCTATGTAATATATGTATATTCATAGTTTGATGGGTTTAACATGGGTTTTTATATGTGTTTGTGATGAAAAATTTCATCAAACTCATTGAATAAATTTTTACCGACGAAAACAAATTAATCTAATACGTAGCAGCCCCTTCACGGAATTACTGTTCACAATCCGTAAGTCGGATTTATGATCCGTCAATTTTGGATGATAGATCCATGAAATATGAAGATTCTCCAAGTTGAATGACTAAAATCCGATTTAAAATGAGCAAGATATGGATTTTCTACCAAAACACCCCATTGTTTTAGGGTTGTGCACAACAGTCCGGTTTGGAGTCAATTTCCGTGACCAAAACAAATCCAAATTTGATGTTTGATGACAGAAAAATGTATTTCGGGAAGTTACGAATCCATCGATACCAAATAGGCCTCAATCGGACTTGTGGATTTCATTTTATTCAAGTTCCCGTCGGAGACCCCAAGTCTGAAAAATTCAGAAAGTAATCTGCCTATTTTTTTAAAAAAACCGGTCGGTTCGGTTTTTTTCGATTTTTCATGATTTCTAGGTAGGGCCGGTTCGGGCATTTGTAGGCCGGTTCTTGGGTTGGTTCCAAAAGAGAAAATGCTTATAATTTTATAAAGAAAATTATCAAAATTTAAAATCCGAAGTTTTTTGTAATTTGGTATTTATTAGAATTAATGGTGGATTAAAGCTTACTAAATTGCTAATAAGTATGGAAAAATTATTTTTAATTTCAGAAAAATAATATTTGACCTATTGGCATGCTAGTTAAGTGTTATAAAATAAAATTTGAAATTATTGGAATGATTCACTATATATTAGCTATTTATTAGTGTATAAATAGGCTAATAATCTAATTAAATATTATTTAATAAATATTAAATAATATATGAAGTTATGTAATTAATTAATTATGGTTTAATGAATATTAAATAATAATTAAAGGATGTTAAGATGAATACGTTAGTTATTTATTATTTAATTGCACTTAAATAATAAGTAAAGTTAAATAAATAATTAATTATTATTTAAATTAATATTAAATAATAATTAAAGAATATTAAAGTTATAAAGCTAATTATTTATTATTTAATTAATATTAAATAATAAGTAAGGTTAATTAAGTAATTAATTATTATTTAATTAATATTAAATAATAATTAAAGGATAATAAAGGTTAATAAACTAATTATTTATTATTTAATTAATATTAAATAATAAGTAAGGTTAATTAATTAATTAATTATTATTTAATTAATATTAAATAATGAGTTCGGATAATTAGTTAATTAATTATTATTTAATTCATATTAAATAATAATTAAATGGTAATTAAGTGGAATAAATTATTACTTAATCGAAAGAAGATTATTAAGTAATTAAAATATATTGATAATATTATTGACTAACTATTAAATGATAATAGTTAAGAATTAAATCATTATTCAATAATTAATAATGATATGTAATTAATTTAAAATATTATTAAAGGATTAATAATATTATTTAGCATTTAATTAACTATTAAATAATAATAGTTAAGAGTTAAATCATTATTAAATAAATAATAATGATAAATAAAGATTTAGAATATTATTAAAGAATTAATAATATTGTTTAACAAGTAATTAACTATTGGGTAATAATAGTTAAGGGTTGAATCGTTATTAAATAATTACTAATGATACGTGAGGATTTCAAATATTATTAAATGATTGATAATATTGATGAACAATTAAATTATTATTAAAATGATTGATAATAATGAGAAGTCAATTAAAATATTATTAAAGGGTAATAATATTAGCAAGCAATTAAATTATTATTAAAAGATTAATAATAATGATTAAGGTAAACTATTATTAAAAATAAATTAATAATAGTAATGATTATTTAAAGTGTTATTTAACAATTAAATAACATTATAAGTTATTACTAATTGATAGTAAAATTTAAAATATTATCCAAGGTGGGTAATATTATGATAGGTATCGAGATAAATGATGTGATTAAGTTAAACCAAGGGTATGGTCCATTAGTGATTAATTGGTGGATCGACCTAAATAAATATAGGGTCCAAGTTTTAATGCAGTGACATTAATAAATGTCAGAATTGCATAGTTTCGAACAAAATATTTATGGTGTTGAATATGAAACACTGAGTCAAGTCAAAGAGAGACTAAAATATGAAATTAACCTTATTAAATAAAGGGGATGATAAGAAGAAATAAATATCTTTAAAATAAGATTTAGTATTGAGTCAAACTTTGACTGATATTGTGCACCGTTAATCTCATATACCGTGTAGGTGGTGCAAGGAACGTGAAAGATTAACGTAAGCTGGTTATACATGTGACGCCCCCAAATCTGGGCCCACACAGCCCAAACTTGAGTCGTCAAAAGACTACAACAAAATTATTACAACAAAACACAACGTACAACAATACAGTGTATAATAATACACAACTAAGTCTTCACTATTATTGCCACACTATTTTACAAAACGTGAAGACTATGATAACTATTCCTCGGACCCTCACTCCATTCCCCGGCTAGACCCTGTTATGTTTTCATTTCCTGTTGAAAAACAATGGAACAAAAGAAAGGGTGAGCTCAAATAGCCCAGTAAGAAATATCATGACTAAGATAATGACGAATAAATTATCATTAGCCTTCAACAGTTGAGTTCTTGATAGAATACAATAGACTACAAGGTTTATATCAAAAACTGCAGTTAAATTCTTAAACAACGTTCAGATCAATAATAGCAGCGGAATGAGCAATCTATTAGAAGAATAATGCAGACTATAATGTCCACTCGCTTCTCTTTTTAGGAAAAACATCATCAACTTTTATCATCTGAAATATCATTAGTCAAGATAATACAAATTCACAGTTCCTGATCATAATCATGCAGATCAACAGTTCATCTTTGCACTACGGGCCAAAGACATTCAATATAACACCAACGGTCATGATTATACCAGATTCAGCCTTTGGTCATAATCATACCAAACAACAGTTCATCTTTGCACTACGGGCCAAAGAGAACATTCACCACGTGCCATAAAAGACACCGAACAGATGTATCGCCTTTAACCTATTATATCGCCTTTAACCTATCATCTGTTCAACAAATATAACACATCTGTGCCCCCGGCCACAGATATTCACAACAGCTTGATTTTTGGATGATTAGAATGATATAAATGATGAACAGAAGAAATAGGATAACAATAAGTATCGGAAGTTTACTTTGTACAGATTCAAATAATGTCCAAATTGTCAACATGATGTGGAGTGAAATTTAAAAATGATATTCAAGATCCACAGTTCAGAATAACGGTTACAATTCAATAGAAAGGTTCAAGTAAATCGGAAGGTTCAGTTGAAATAATGAAGTTCAACTATTATGGAACATATAATATTTTCAGGAATTATAGAAGCAATAGTTCCATAATAAATTTCGATTTAGGAGTATGAAAGAAAATAATATCCCTTACCGTAGCAGGTTTGATTAACAAAAGGTGAAGGAAATTAATACAAAGGGTTATTCACCAACAGGCGGCAATCCGCTCCGTAAGGTTATTCCCACAATTTAATAGAATTTGAGTACAAAGAGTTATTCACCAAACAGGCGGCAATCCGCTCCGTAAGGTTATTCTCAGAGATTAATAATGAATGAATACGAAAGGTTATTCACCAACAGGCGGCAATCCGCTCCGTAAGGTTATTCCCACAATTTAATAGAATTTGAGTACAAAGAGTTATTCACCAAACAGGCGGCAATTCGCTCCGTAAGGTTATTCTCAGAGATTAATAATAAATGAATACGAAAGGTTATTCACCAACAGGCGGCAATCCGCTCCGTAAGGTTATTCCCACAATTTAATACATGGAAATAAAAGGCACGTCTTATGAGTAAGGAAGAAACAATATTATTATCGAGAATCAAATAATGATAATCCCTTACCATAGTATGTTTGAATAATGGAAGATGAAAAAGATGGTATCCCTTACCGTAGTAAGTTTTAATAATAGAAGATGAAAGAAGATGACATTCCTTACGAGTAGTAAATTTAAGAGTATGGAAGAAAATGACATCCCTTACCATAGTAAGTTAGAATATGAAAGAAGATGATGTTCAAAATGACATTCCTTACCGCAGTAAATTTAAGAGTTTGAAATGAATGGTATTCCTTACCTCAACACGTGACTGGATATTGATTTAAATGAGGTTGATTAACTTGAACAGTACACGTATACTTATAGATCTTCACAAATACTCAAGATGACTTAAGCACACTTAGAGAGAACTTTCACAAGAAGTATTTAGAGAGAGAAAGAAAGAACAAGTAAGGAAGTTTTTATGAAAAATCCTTAAGTTAAGGCTTCTATTTATAGCCAAAAATCTTATCATTCATTTAATCTAAACCATTCATTTAAAGATCATCTTTTAATCTACACCATCCATTTCAAATATTATATTATCTTTAATCTACACCATTCATTTCATATCACCTAATAATCACCTAACTTTATATTATAAACAAATCAATTTAATTATTCAACAATAATTCACACTTTAATCTACACCATTCATTTCATATCACCTAATAATCACCTAACTTTATATTATAAACAAATAACTTTATCAATTCAATTATTATGACTAATTGTTATAAATACAGTATAGTTAGCTCTTAGATATCAAGTCGATAAATTAATGAAATACAACTGTTTAAATAACATCATAATAGAGATAACAATAATGTAAAATAAAGCATACGTTACTGTGTAATGACAATTATTGATTCAATAATGTGAATTACTGTGCATATGTTACTGTGACAATTATTAGGTTCAATAATTTTAAAAACAGTGCAACAACAATTATTGACTCAATGATATAAAATACAGTGTAATGACAATTATTAAATCAATAATGCAAAATACTGTGTAACAACAATTATTGAATTGATAATATAAAATATTATGCAGTGACAATTATCGATGAAATGATGCGTAACAGTTACGGTGTCAATTATCAGACCAATAATATGAGACACTATGCAATACCGTGTGTTACTGTAGAGTACCGAGTGCTACAGAAAATACCATAAACTACCGTATGCTACCATTCTTTTATCACCGGTATTTTAACAGTTCCGTTGACTATTTTTATTTAAAAAGGTTACTTCTGTCGTTTTCTATATCCGACAAATATTCCGTTGTGGGGTCCACCAATAATTTATTATTTCGGCGCCGTCGTACGGCACGAATATTCCCCGACCAAACGAATATTTCCCGACAAAGCGAATATTGTCCAACAAAATAAAATTTGCACATAACATCCTTAACTTTCAATTTTGTTAATTTAACCACTTACTGTTTCAAAAAAATATATATATATATGAAGAAAAATTAAATTTTGTATTTCATAAAATTCGGGGTCTTACAACCTCCCCTCCTTATGAAATTTCGTCCCCGAAATTGACGTACCTGACATATCGAAGAGGTAAGGATACTTAGATTTCATCTCAGATTCTAGCTCCCAGGTCATTTCCTCAGTATCTTGGTTCCTCCATAAAACCTTAACTTGAGGTATAACCTTTGAGCGTAGGATCTGCTCCTTCTTATCCAGGATCTTAACAGGTACTTCCTCGTATGTTATTAGATATAATGACTATTACTTAGCCTTTATATAAGACTCTAACTTTAAATTATTAATTCTTAAGATGTCCGACAAACGAACCCTTAAGTTCCGGACAAAACCCCTAGCCCAAACCTAGTTGGACATATCGGGTACGCTTAACCATCTTTCACCAATACCTTGCGCTCTTCATACAACCTATATTTTATAAGTTGTCTAATATTTAATCACCAATGGACTCTTACCTTGGTTTAATTCAATTAAACTTTCTTCTTTACGCAACTTAATGATTTGGACATTTAGCAATGTACCAAATATCTCAAAATATTTTCTACCTTTGATAATATATAACTACAATCAAATATTATTAACCCTTTAATAATATTTTAATCACTTATTAATATTATTAACAATTTAATAATATTTTAATCACTTATTAATATTATTAACTATTTAATAATATTTTAACCACTTATTAATATTATTAATCATTTAATAATATTTTAATCACTTATTAATATTATCAACCATTTAATAATATTTTACTCACTTATTAATATTATTAATCATTTAATAATATTTTAATCACTTACTAATATTATTAACCATTTAATAATATTTTAATCACTTATTAATATTATTAACCATTTAATAATATTTTAATCACTTATTAATATTATTAACCATTTAATAACATTTTAACAACTTATTAATATTATTAACCATTTAATAATATTTTAATCACTTATTAATATTATTAATCATTTAATAATATTTTAATCACTTATTAATATTATTAACCATTTAATAATATTTTAACAACTTATTAATATTATTAACCATTTAATAATATTTTAATCACTTATTAATATTATTAACCATTTAATAATATTTTACTCACTTATTAATATTATTAATCATTTAATAACATTTTAACAACTTATTAATATTATTAACCATTTAATAATATTTTAATCACTTATTAATATTATTAATCATTTAATAATATTTTAATCACTTATTAATATTATTAACCATTTAATAATATTTTAACAACTTATTAATATTATTAACCATTTAATAATATTTTAATCACTTATTAATATTATTAACCATTTAATAATATTTTAATCCCTTATTAATATTATTAATCATTTAATAACATTTTAATCACTTACTAATATTATTAACCATTTAATAATATTTTAATCACTTATTAATATTATTAACCATTTAATAATATTTTAACAATCCTCAAATCCTTTAATGATTATTTAAATAATAATCTCTTAGTTAATTAATCTCATTTATTATTTAATATTCATTAAATAACAAATGATTATTTTATTCACTTTATCTCCCTTTAATTATTATTTAATATCATTTAAATAATAATTAACTAATTATCCTTATTTATTAAAATAATAAATAATTACCTTGTTAACTTCATCTTTCTTTAATTACCATTTAATATCCTTTAAATAATAATTAATTATAATAATAGTTTTTATTTACTTTATTTATTATTTATTATAAATAATAAATAATTATTAAAGTTGGGTCCCAAATTAATTATATTAATTTTTAAGCAATTTTATCAATTTTGGACTTAAAAGACCCGAACCGACCCGACCCGAATGGCCCGACCCGACCCGGAACGGAAAACTCACTGGCCGTGAACAGTGACCAAGGGCCCCGGCCCTCCTTTTACAAAGGAAACAAGGGCCCCGGCCCTCCTCTTGCAGAAACTGCAGAATTGCCATTTTCTGATTTTTCAACTTTTGCTCCTTTGATTAAATCTTGCATAACTTCTTCATTTTAAAACATTTTGGGGTGATTCTTGAGTCCATTCTCATTAGAATTTCCCCCTCTACAACTTCTCTTTATATCACAAATCCAAATTCCAAATGGATCTATGCTTCAAATCGCTCACAAGGGAAAAGTGAAAACTAATTTCACAATCCTTGATTTTAAAAATCATATCTTAACCATAACAACTCATATGAATATTATACCAACTAGGTTTTGTTCTTAACTTATATATTTACCATATCAAAGAAAAAAATCTCATACCTAACTTTTAGGTTTCAAAATATAAAGCTCCAAATCACACGTTCGTTTAAGGTTCCGTCGGTAAAAATCGTTCTCATACATTTTGCTAAACTTTTCAACACCAACACCCATAAATATTCATGTTACACCCATGTAACCCTAGATCTACTAATCTAGCATGGATCTAAACCTTTAGAGCTTGAGAATAACTTTTCTACCATAAATATTCAATATAAAACATAATGAACTTCAAAACTAGGGTTTAGAGTTAGTGTTATACCTTCTAGACTTGTGAGCTACTTTTCTCTCCTTCCAAAGATAGATGATGGAGTTAGATGACATCCAAGCACACTCCTCTTGAAGAATTAGACTTGGCTCACTTGACTCGGTAGTAACTCACTAAATAACTCACTAACTCACTACCCTTTTTCCTTAACTCACCGAGTTAACTCACTAACTCTCTATCTCAAGAATTCTTGCCAGATTTTTGTAACCCTCAACCACATAAACCAAGTCTTATATTTATAGTGTGATCAATCTATACATATATCACCTATATCTATAGAATGGACCTCTACCATTTCCCAAATTGCTAGCATTTACCTTGAGTGTTCCATACACTATGTCAACAATTCAAATTAATAAAATTTTGGAGTCCAAGCACTCCACCATCAAATCCACCAGTCATGCCCTTTTATTTGACCCAATTTCCCTTTATTTTTATTCCATAATTTACCAATTAAAGTCTTCTAGAAGCTCTTTCAAATGGGTCAATGTTTGGGCTTTGGAATTTAATCATTTGGGCCATGGATACTCATTTGATCCATTGAAAAGGTTGGACTACTAAATTAATTTACTAGGCTCCCAATTAATTAAAACATTGAGCTAGATTAATAAAATACCCAATCACATATAATTTTCCACAAGTCCGTCACTTAATTTAATTAATTGGCTTGTTTAAATAATTAAGAAACAATTTAATAATCAAATTTAATTTAATTTATGTAATCAAATTGGACTTGCCATATTCAATATTAATTAAATATTTAATTTGGGTTCCTCCCAAAAATCATAGGTTAGTCCGTTAATTTAATAAATCTATTAACCGGACTTCCTTAATTAAACTTAATTCAATAACTTCCTCGGACAAATTATATAATCCAATTCACACTTTAATTTCCTTAAATATTAATCTACTAGATTAATTCCTTTAGGGCTCCCAACAATTAAAACAATTAAACTCTAAGTTGGGCGACCATAATTAATTCATTGAGCTAAGGTTTGACACAATTTAATTAGATCATTGGGCTTGAAAATTAAATCCCATCATTGGACTTCTCTACATTACCATTGGGCTTGCTACACCATTTCATTGTACTAGTCAATTAAATCAATATTGGGCTCTATACCACAACTTAATAATTAAGTTAATTACTTAATTAATTAACTTCTTAATATTGTCATTCTAGACAATCATTCTAAATTTTCCACAACTTTAACTCATAACTAATATAATTAATATAATTAATTATATTTCATGACTTTATATTTAAACTAATTAATTTATTAGTTTAATTGAGTATTAAATTTACTCATCTTCGTATTTGGCTAACAAGCACAACTCTAGGAATATATAACTATGTATATATATCCTTATAACCGTATTCACTTCTCAATTGAATTTATTTCTTTAATAAATTCTCTATATGCATCCTTACAATATTCTCACATTTAATTTCTAACAAATACATTATGTTAAAAAAAAAATGTTTACCCAAATTCTACACATCTCACTTCTCACCTTCTAGGTTTAAACCTTAACCTTTAATAAAATCAATTAAGATATTATTTAAAATCTTGAAATTATCTGGGATATTACATTCACCCCTTCTTATAAGAATTTCGTCCCCGAAATTTCATCATACTCATTTCTACCAGTTTTTCATCACTGAGAATATCTCTTTACTCATCAAATTCTATGACCACCCTTTTCTAGGAAGTTCATACTTTTCACAATTCCAGAACAATGGAATATCTTGCAGAAGAATAAATTGAAAATCAATATCTTACAAAAGAATAAATTGAAAATCAAAATATTCATTAAAACTTTCATACTATTCTGAGGAGTCATAAAGACTGTGAACATACTGCGAGAATGTTTATCAATCACAATGACTGAAAACATACCACAATGGTTTCGTACGCTAGGTGATCAGCCTATCGTACTCTAGCGCTGTGCACAACGACTTCTCTCGGGGTCGAACTCTTTGGATTTACCAACCCATATCAGCATGCCACCACTGTTGGGCGCCCCCTCGCGGGTTCTTTATTCATGGCTCTGACATATCCCCCATTATGGGGTTGTTCACCTCAGACTTACTACAAAATTCCGCTCCAGCATAAGTTGGATTGGAAAATAAAACTCGAGTCATTTCTGACCAAAAAGTGTCCAGTCAAAATAAATGACATAGACTCACATCATTGAACTGTTCGTATATTACGACTCAAAAATCATTTCAGATTAGTTAAAGTAACTAAAATTCATTTATAGGACTTCATGATACCGCACCGTTGCAACAGTGCGTTGAGGATTCCGTCTTTTTCATCTCTGCACCATGGCTTTAATGGCGTGTGATGATTTTATAAATACATTTTGATATTTTCAAATCAATTTGTCTAGCCGAAACAATTAGCATAGACTCTTCTTTAAACGTTTCAAAATACTGAAAATCATTTTGACTTTGTCATATTACATCATACCATAGTGGGCTTAAAAATACATCCAACACTAGGTTATTCTGCATTGATGACTCCATCGTTTATCATCTTTGCACTAAGTGCATTAATGATTTCTAAAAATACATTTGTCTTTTCAAAAGCACAACAGTGCGAATTTAGCACGATTTTAAGAATTTCAAAGTCTAGCATAGCTAGAGGATTTGGAATATCCTAAAACCTCAAAACACCTCAAATTTTTCCTCCACATTCTTTTCCAGCTTAATAACTATATCTAGTATAGCCTTAACCTGACTACTTAACTCTATCCATACTCACTGTTCATCAAACTCACCACGTATTTGGGTTCAGGAACTTACCACAATCATATGGTTTGAGGAACTTGTCCTAGTCAGGCCAAAGTCGCCCATTCGCTGAGGGGTTCCACCACATAACTATGAGTCACGAACTTTCCATGCGTGTCGGTTCTCAGAACACGAACTTAACTTAACATCCTCTACCTATTCATTATACATGAGAAAAGAATCACCTTTCCAACATTCATATAACAAATAGCGCGACACCAGGTTTCAATCGATTATCACTATAGGAAGCTAAGTGGTCGTCAAACCAAACACAATATCCCGCCCATACAAGAAATTGGTCAACTCGGCCACTAATCAATATAGAAAGTTAAGCGGTCGTTAAACCAAGAACAAATACATCAGTTTCCCAACTCTTCAACACTGTAAGGAACACCTGCCATCAGTGCATACGTTTATTCTACGATACACACTGATCGTGCCAAGTTTCGCAGCAGCATCTCCCAAATTGGTTCGCTGACATATCATAGCCCCCGCCCATACAAGGGTTCGTTCAACTCAACCACTATATTAATATAGGAAGCTAAGCGGTTCTAAAACCAAAGCACAAATTCCCTGCCCATACAAGGAATCGTACAACTCAACCACTAATATGAGTCCTCAATTAAAAACCCACAAATCACTACTTTTTCTTAACTGAATACGAATTTTATCCATTCATATTTTAGCACATCTGCCTCATTACGAGTTCATCTCTCTAGATCATTTCATGACCTTATTAGCATTTTCTTTATGCTTCTCAAAATCTTATCATAAGATATTTTCTATCATTTCTTCAAATTAGGTACAACATGACCTTTTTCATTCTTCTCAAATCCATCTTTGGATAATCTTCTATATATGAATTTTCCAAATTCATTTTTATTACTTAAACTCTTCCGGAGTTTATTTATTTATCATTTTACTTATCTTCTACTACGGTTATAGTCTAAGGTACTCTTACCTAAGGTTTATAACCTATCAGCTCTGATACCAACTTGTGACGACCCCAAATCCGGGTTCCTTTAACCTCGGATCCGGTTCAACACGAGTACAACCTTTTCCTTATTGTTTAAGAATTACAACAATATTATAATTGGTAAATAACCATTTATTTACAATTTTTACAACTTATTAATATTATTAACCATTTAATAATATTTTAATCACTTATTAATATTATTAATCATTTAATAATATTTTAATCACTTATTAATATTATTAACCATTTAATAATATTTTAACAACTTATTAATATTATTAACCATTTAATAATATTTTAATCACTTATTAATATTATTAACCATTTAATAATATTTTACTCACTTATTAATATTATTAATCATTTAATAACATTTTAACAACTTATTAATATTATTAACCATTTAATAATATTTTAATCACTTATTAATATTATTAATCATTTAATAATATTTTAATCACTTATTAATATTATTAACCATTTAATAATATTTTAACAACTTATTAATATTATTAACCATTTAATAATATTTTAATCACTTATTAATATTATTAACCATTTAATAATATTTTAATCACTTATTAATATTATTAATCATTTAATAACATTTTAATCACTTACTAATATTAT
Source organism: Hedera helix (assembly GCA_947179155.2). Classification (NCBI taxonomy): domain Eukaryota; kingdom Viridiplantae; phylum Streptophyta; class Magnoliopsida; order Apiales; family Araliaceae; genus Hedera; species Hedera helix. The sequence continues at coordinate 47,885,262 of OX359276.1, read as the reverse complement.
TAACCATTTAATAATATTTTAATCACTTATTAATATTATTAACCATTTAATAATATTTTAACAATCCTCAAATCCTTTAATGATTATTTAAATAATAATCTCTTAGTTAATTAATCTCATTTATTATTTAATATTCATTAAATAACAAATGATTATTTTATTCACTTTATCTCCCTTTAATTATTATTTAATATCATTTAAATAATAATTAACTAATTATCCTTATTTATTAAAATAATAAATAATTACCTTATTAACTTCATCTTTCTTTAATTACCATTTAATATCCTTTAAATAATAATTAATTATAATAATAGTTTTTATTTACTTTATTTATTATTTATTATAAATAATAAATAATTATTAAAGTTGGGTCCCAAATTAATTATATTAATTTTTAAGCAATTTTATCAATTTTGGACTTAAAAGACCCGAACCGACCCGACCCGAATGGCCCGACCCGACCCGGAACGGAAAACTCACTGGCCGTGAACAGTGACCAAGGGCCCCGGCCCTCCTTTTACAAAGGAAACAAGGGCCCCGGCCCTCCTCTTGCAGAAACTGCAGAATTGCCATTTTCTGATTTTTCAACTTTTGCTCCTTTGATTAAATCTTGCATAACTTCTTCATTTTAAAACATTTTGGGGTGATTCTTGAGTCCATTCTCATTAGAATTTCCCCCTCTACAACTTCTCTTTATATCACAAATCCAAATTCCAAATGGATCTATGCTTCAAATCGCTCACAAGGGAAAAGTGAAAACTAATTTCACAATCCTTGATTTTAAAAATCATATCTTAACCATAACAACTCATATGAACATTATACCAACTAGGTTTTGTTCTTAACTTATATATTTACCATATCAAAGAAAAAAATCTCATACCTAACTTTTAGGTTTCAAAATATAAAGCTCCAAATCACACGTTCGTTTAAGGTTCCGTCGGTAAAAATCGTTCTCATACATTTTGCTAAACTTTTCAACACCAACACCCATAAATATTCATGTTACACCCATGTAACCCTAGATCTACTAATCTAGCATGGATCTAAACCTTTAGAGCTTGAGAATAACTTTTCTACCATAAATATTCAATATAAAACATAATGAACTTCAAAACTAGGGTTTAGAGTTAGTGTTATACCTTCTAGACTTGTGAGCTACTTTTCTCTCCTTCCAAAGATAGATGATGGAGTTAGATGACATCCAAGCACACTCCTCTTGAAGAATTAGACTTGGCTCACTTGACTCGGTAGTAACTCACTAAATAACTCACTAACTCACTACCCTTTTTCCTTAACTCACCGAGTTAACTCACTAACTCTCTATCTCAAGAATTCTTGCCAGATTTTTGTAACCCTCAACCACATAAACCAAGTCTTATATTTATAGTGTGATCAATCTATACATATATCACCTATATCTATAGAATGGACCTCTACCATTTCCCAAATTGCTAGCATTTACCTTGAGTGTTCCATACACTATGTCAACAATTCAAATTAATAAAATTTTGGAGTCCAAGCACTCCACCATCAAATCCACCAGTCATGCCCTTTTATTTGACCCAATTTCCCTTTATTTTTATTCCATAATTTACCAATTAAAGTCTTCTAGAAGCTCTTTCAAATGGGTCAATGTTTGGGCTTTGGAATTTAATCATTTGGGCCATGGATACTCATTTGATCCATTGAAAAGGTTGGACTACTAAATTAATTTACTAGGCTCCCAATTAATTAAAACATTGAGCTAGATTAATAAAATACCCAATCACATATAATTTTCCACAAGTCCGTCACTTAATTTAATTAATTGGCTTGTTTAAATAATTAAGAAACAATTTAATAATCAAATTTAATTTAATTTATGTAATCAAATTGGACTTGCCATATTCAATATTAATTAAATATTTAATTTGGGTTCCTCCCAAAAATCATAGGTTAGTCCGTTAATTTAATAAATCTATTAACCGGACTTCCTTAATTAAACTTAATTCAATAACTTCCTCGGACAAATTATATAATCCAATTCACACTTTAATTTCCTTAAATATTAATCTACTAGATTAATTCCTTTAGGGCTCCCAACAATTAAAACAATTAAACTCTAAGTTGGGCGACCATAATTAATTCATTGAGCTAAGGTTTGACACAATTTAATTAGATCATTGGGCTTGAAAATTAAATCCCATCATTGGACTTCTCTACATTACCATTGGGCTTGCTACACCATTTCATTGTACTAGTCAATTAAATCAATATTGGGCTCTATACCACAACTTAATAATTAAGTTAATTACTTAATTAATTAACTTCTTAATATTGTCATTCTAGACAATCATTCTAAATTTTCCACAACTTTAACTCATAACTAATATAATTAATATAATTAATTATATTTCATGACTTTATATTTAAACTAATTAATTTATTAGTTTAATTGAGTATTAAATTTACTCATCTTCGTATTTGGCTAACAAGCACAACTCTAGGAATATATAACTATGTATATATATCCTTATAACCGTATTCACTTCTCAATTGAATTTATTTCTTTAATAAATTCTCTATATGCATCCTTACAATATTCTCACATTTAATTTCTAACAAATACATTATGTTAAAAAAAAAATGTTTACCCAAATTCTACACATCTCACTTCTCACCTTCTAGGTTTAAACCTTAACCTTTAATAAAATCAATTAAGATATTATTTAAAATCTTGAAATTATCTGGGATATTACAGTTAATGAGCTTTTAAATATAATAATAATGACATTATACAACCTCATTTTCACAAAAATAAATTTATTTATGATAAATATTATTCTAAATAATATAAATTGAATTGACATATGACAATACAATTTCACTATCGTGCCTCAATTAATAGCAGTTAGTAAACATTCATTAAAATTAATATTAGTGACGAACAAAAATTTATAAATTATGTAAATGATTTTTTATATATAGAACTAAGGGAGTATTATGAAGTTAATAAAAAATTAAGTAATAATATATTTAAAATATCATATTACTTTATAATTTAAAATATCAATATAACAAAAAGAGTAATAATCTATTATATAAAGGAAGAGGAAGAAAAATAACCGTCTTTTTAAAATTATGTAACGTGTAATTTTTTTTTCATTTTTTTATTTTTCAATCTATTCTAAAAATCTCTATCATATTTTTAATATTACATATTTTATAATTTTTATTTAAATTTTTTACCGTGCCAGAAATATTAGTCATATATAAAAGACCTTAATTAAAAGTATTACCCACTAACATTATAAGTAGGGGCACTAAATGGTTGTGCTAAATGCAACAAAAAAGATCCTATACTCGGTCGGGAATCCTGTGCTGAGCAAAGTCTCCAAAGTCCAATTCGTCGAGAAATTATTGGATGCACTGAGAGTAAAATTACAGTTTGTTATTTCCTCTCACAACATTGTGGGGTCTACAAGGGGCCCATTGCTTGTGGACCCATGGTGTTGTGATAGAAAAGAGTAAATTGTAGCTTTGTTCCCGGTGCATCTAATAATTTTTCTAATTCGTCCCCCAACACAGTGCAGGTTAAAAAATCCAAAATTGCTCGCCCCACAAAGCTTCTAAGTTCCATCCTTCTTGAAAATTCCAAGACTGTCCAATTGTCTATAATACCTTTGTCAGCATTTTACGCCACTCAAACCAATGTGCCTATTGGACTAAGGGGGCGTTTGATAAAAATTGAATGAAATAATTCTGAATCCTTAAATAATCTGAATAAGCTGAATGAAGTAGATTTTTGAATACTGAATGAAAAAAATTATTTGATAAGTGATATGTCTGAAATATCTAAATAACATATTTTTACTATTTTATCCCTCTGAAAAAGTTCAAAGTTATTATAAATTTATTTAATATTACTTAATATAATAGTTAATTTTTTTTTACTTCATTTAGCTGAGACTTATTCATTTAGCCAAAAAAACTAGACTTAGTCATTCAACCCAAAAATTTGACCGATTCAGCTATTTAGTCCAAAATTTAGCCCAAAACAAATGTATTGAATGACTGACCGATTCAGTCATTCATCTCTATTAAGTGTTAATCAAACAACCTCTAAATACTGAAGATAGAGATTCATGTGAATTGAGCTGTTTAGAACAACCTTGGCTCGGTTGGTTTAAGTTCAGTGCAACTGTGTTTATTAAGTCAAATTTTAATAAAAAAATTATGTTCGTTTCATCAAAACTCAACTCAAATTTGTTTAAACTCGAATCGTTTAGATTTTTAATAATTATAATAATTATTTTTATATATTATGTACATATAAATATAAAAATAATTATCTTAATAATTATTTTAAGAGTTCGGTTTAAAAGTATTACTCTTAAATAACATACCTATTTAAAAATTCACCCAAAACAGTGTCGTATTGTGCATAAGAGAGAGAATGTAACATCAGCAACCAATGCACAATACGACGTCATTTTTGGTGAATTTTTAAATAGGTATATTATTTAAGAGAGATATGTTATTTAAGAGTAATGCTTTTGAATCAAACTCATTATTTTAATTTAGTTTAGTTTGACTAAAGTTTGGTTTGATTCGAACTCAATTAAGTTTGACTTGAGCTTGAGCTTGACTCGTTTTATAGACGAGTTGAATTTAAACAACATATCAAAACTCGTTTAAAAGTTTAGCTTAACCTATGCTCGTTTAACTTTTAGTCGAACTTGAGATCGACAAGTCAAAACTCGATTTAACTCATTTACAACTTTAAATGAAAGCCATGCAGTTCATATCAAACAACAAAATTGTACTCCCTCTATTTTAAAAATAATAAATAATATTTTTATATTTTCTTCTAAGAATATATAATGTTATAATTTAATTTTGAAGATATAGTTCATACTAAGCCTCTAGAGAGGAGATATTCGTTTAATGTTATAACTTAATAATTAAAATTAATTTAAAATACACTTACTGTCCATTTATGAGAATTGTAAATACAAGCAATGTTTTAAAAATCAGACCGATCATTCATCCGAAAAAGTTACCAGGTGAATGGATCACTGGTTCAACCAGTAGCCGAACTGTTATTGACCCATTGATATCATTAATATGTAATAAATATATTAATTATTATTATATAATATATATAATATTTATCAACTATATAAAATTAATCAATATATCAAATAGTATTAATTTTGGCTTTTTAAAATTAATTTAAATTTTAAATTAATGAAATTCATTTAATTTTAAAAATAATAAATGACAGTTTTTTAAATAGTTTATAACTTATTTATTTTTTAGTACTATTAAACTATTACAACAGAGTGAGTAGAATTTGAATTTATGGTCACGATAAGAATGAGGTTTATTGTATAAAAGTATTTTTTTTTATATAGTAAACTTGAACAGTTAAAATCGGTGAATCAGTGATCGGTTCAACCACTGGTTTACCGAATTTTATTGATTTTTTTGTCAAAATTGGTTAAATAGGCAAAATTGGAAAGATGAGAAATTTAGGAATAACAAAGAAAAGTTTATAATTTATTCTATTTGAAAATTTCAAATGACAATTAAAGATTACTTTTTTTTTCTACTTCAACGCCTATCATTTTGAAATAGAGGGCGTATTTCAAAAGACTAAATACCCATTTTATCCCTGCATGAGTGTACGGTACAAACGGTTCCGCTTCTCCGTGCTATACATATCCCCGTACCTGCACAATCCCAATTCATTTATCAGTCGCTTTCATCTTAGTCTCTACCTCTCTCTCATTTTTTCTTCTGCAACATTTCTTTCTCCTAGGGTTCTTCTCTCTCAACCAGTTAGAGATGGCGCAGGAGGTTGCGAAGAACGGCGACGTCCAGAACGGAAACTCGAAGGTGGTAACATTCTCGGCGTTGAAGCCTCGGCTGTTCGTGGAGGCACCGAAAGCAGCCGACGCTGTGCAGTTCTATAAGGCAGCGTTTGGAGCCGAAGAGGTCAACCGCGTCATGCAGCCGAAAAGGAAGGCCGATCAGGAGCTTCCTCTTGTTGTCTCTGCTGAACTGAAACTAGGTTCAACCACTTTTCTCGTCTCTGACATCTCAGATGACTCCTCTGCTTTGTAAGCCTTTCTGATGACTCCCTCCCAGTCTATCCCCCTAAGATCATGTAATTTATCTTATTTTGTTTTGTAGGATCTGTGTAGTCGGTGTAGATATAGAATGTAGAATACTGTTTTGACGAATTTCTGTGCTACTTAATACTGTTCATCCTGTTGACTCCGCTGCTATTGTGTAGCTTCTATCTCTATTTAGCCTCTAAATTTCTCTCTTTCAATTTCAATATTTTTTTGTAAACTTGCGCTGCTGTTCTGTTTTGTGAGATCTGCTAGTTAGGAATGGATTATGGCATCATAACGCTTTTTTGACTGTATAAAATTATTATACGAACCTTATATTCATTCTGGATGGATTCCTATGCTTTCTAAGATTCATTTTCTTTGTTCTATTTGGTGATAATAATTTTGGTTCGCGTTAGTTTTCGGATGTTTTTGATACATTGTTAGTTGTCACTTATTGAGTGTTGTTTTTATTATATTTCTCAATTTCTCTGTTTTGTCTTTAGCAGTTTTGCTTCTGTATTATGGTTTGATCTTTTCTTATGACTTGATTTTCTCTATTGTAACGTTTTAGCAAATGTTATTGATAGTGCTACTTGCCAAAACATTAAATCTCTTTTTCTGGTGGCTTGTTAGGATCAAAACAGTGGGAACTGGTTTCGTGTTCTGCCTGGAGACTGAGGATATTGAAGGTGCTGTGGCGAATGCTGTGAAGGCCGGTGCTGTTTCTGAGGGTGAAACTGCAGAAGGTGAGGGCGCGTGCCATGGCGGGCGCGTTGGAAAAGTGAAGGACCCGTACGGTATCGTCTGGCTGATTTGCAGCAGTCCTGCCAAGGGGTGTGTTAATGTGGAGGCCTGAAGCCCGTTGGCCTGTTCTATTTCTGCCTTTCTGTTATGTCAGTTTTTGGTGATGTCCTTGCTCATAACCAGTGAGGAGGGTGATGTAGACGAAGGAATAGGTTGCTAGGGAGGGAGGATTCAGTACTTTGATACACTAAGGCTGTGTTTGTTTACATCTGAACAGCTCTTAATGGACATGCCTCTGATTCGGTTAGAGGTAAAACTTGTTTGGTAATTTTTTTTTTGCCTCTTAATGTCTCTTATTCGCTTAGACACAAAAATGATTCTAAACCATTTAGAGGCAAGTCTGAATGGACAAAGCTATTTTTTGGACAAAAATACCCTCCTTAATATTATCATTTTCCTTTCCTATCCACCAACCAGATCTGCCACCATACCACCACCACCACACCATCACCACGCCACCCCCACGCCACCATACCATCACCACGCCACCATCACCAAACACCACGCCACCATCACGCCAGATCTGCACCAAACATCACACCAGATCTGGGGAGGTGGAGGTGAAGGGGGAGGGCGAGGGGGGCGCTGGGGAGGGGGGCAGTGGGGAAGGCCAGAGCCAGGGGAGGGAGAGGCGGGGGTGGGGGGAGGGGGGCAGTGGGGGAAGGCCGGAGCCGGGTGAGGGGGGCAGTGGGGAGGCCGGCGCCGGGGAGGGGGGCAGTGGGGAAGGCCAGAGCCGGGGGAGGGAGAGGCGGGGGGGGGGGGAGGGGGGGGGAAGGCCGGAGCCGGGGGAGGGGGGCAGTGGGGAAGGCCGGAGCCGGGGGAGGGGGACGCCTGGAAGGGGGCAGTGGGGGAAGGCCGGGGAAGGGGGACGCCGGGGATGGGGGGAGGAGGGGGGGCAGTGGGGAAAGGCCGGAGCCGGGGGAGGGGGAGCTGGGGGTAGGCGGGGTCCGGGGAGGGGGAAGAAGAAGAGCAGGTGTCTGCTTTTGTCTTTTTTTTTTTTTTTTTTTTTTAAGGGCAAAATAGTAAAATACTTTTATTCAGACATTCTAAAAAAAATATTATCAAACAACATTTTTTCATTCAGATATAATTCTATTCAGACACTCTATATTATTCAGATGTCTAAACTGTTCAGATCTTAATAATAAAATTTATCAAACACCACCTAATATTAATTTGGGATTTGAAATTTTTAATGGTGACTGACAGCTGGCAGTTATGGGTATAAGTTTTACATTTTCTATTCCACCTTTTTTGTCGTGAATTTGCTTTTTATCTTCGGCTTGGTTTGCATGGTGGATGAATGTTTTGGTTGGCCTAACTTTGTCGTCGTTAGTAAATAGTATTACTGTGACTAGCAAAAAGGTGGAGGTTAATATGAATCGATTTACGAACACACATTTAAAATATAAAATTTTATTTTATTATTAAAAAATAAAATTTAATATAAAAATTTATATTAGATTTTATTTTTTAATAATAAAATAAAAATTTATATTTAATATTTATGTATATAGACTTACCTTAGTTATCTGGTTAATATTGACACTGAGTGAAAAAAAGGAGGATAGGGGGATGTCCTAGGTGTTTGTTGGTGCTCCTAGTTAGGCGATAATGTTCGTACAGTGAGAGTGTTTGTTTGAATATTTTTATTTATTGTTACTTTTGATGATTTAAGATTATTATTCAATTAAGAGGGGAGGAGGAGTATTTGATTGATTACAGTATTATTTAGAGGATAAATGTGATTAGAGGCTTCGATAACTGAAAAGCCTGTCGGGTAGTGTTACGTGGAGAAAGAGAAAAAAAAGAGGTGGACGCTTGCTTCGACACCGATAATACCACACGCTTGCTTCGACATTGATAATACCACTCGCATTTAGACACGTCCGCCATAGTGTACCATTCTCCCCTTCATGTATCTATACTTATATGAGCTGACAGTTGCTGTAGATGCTCAGTCGTCTTACAAGTAGTCTCTCTTTAAGGAAGTAATTACTTACGAGCAATGTTTTGAAAATCACTTCGAAACCACCGGTTAGATCGATTGAATCTGAAATTAACTTATATTTTGATTCATTCAATTTAATTAATAACCAGTTGATTACCCATTTAATCAGTAGTTTAACCGATTAGTTAACTTAATTAAACTAAATTTTAAAATATTTTTTTTATAAAAATATTTTTAACAATAATATAACATAATTTCACTATATTTTAATTTACAAAAAAATTTATTTTAAAATTTTATTAATTATTATTAATATATATTTTTATATATTTATAACGTCATTAGTTCAATAACAATTCGATCACTGGTTGAATTAATAATCCATTCATCGATATTATTTTTAATTAAATGACCGATCCGATTCTAAAAATATTACTTGCGAGTACGAATGCAATGAAACATGATCTTTAGTCCTCTAGAATCTAGATAGATATAGCGGAATTTGAGGAATGCTAGCCTAATTTTTTCACTACTTGTTCCATCACTTATTATTTGTAGTTTTAAGAAAAATAATTAATATTACATTTTTTAATTAAAAATAATTTTTAATATTAATATTGTCTTTGTATTAAAATAAAAGTATTACTTATTGGATAGTAAGTAATGAGAGAATCAAATATATATTTAATACTTAGAATAATATTAAAAATTAAACAATTAATGATTAATTGAAAATTTTAAACGACAAATACTTAAGGGAAAAAAATAATTATCTAAATCGACATTTAAAAAGGGATAGAGAGAGTAGTAAATTTCTAGATCCCTAGTCCCTAATTGATATGTTAAATTTAGCAGGGGTAGAATTCTCCTGGATTGGAAAAACCCAATCTAACAAATAAAATAGCCCTCGATCCATTTCAACTAGGCCCACTTCCTTTTATTTAATTGGGTAAATTACATATTGTAGTACTTTTTAAAGAATAATAACTAAAAAAATACCTTTTTAAAATAATTTAAAAAATAGTACTTTTTTGAATTATTTTTTTAAATATAGTACTGTTTTAATTTAATTAAAATATATCTGATGATGTGCCGGGAAAAGCGCCGTATGCCGTATTTTGTGTTATTTTGAATTGCCCCATATCTCTTCGTTCGATGAAACCATTATATTGTAAGGTTGAAATCTGAAACCGAAAACCTCTTTTGCTATCTATAGAATTTATGCTGCAATATAATTTTTCCGGTTAGATTTTTCCGAGAATCGTTGGGTATTCGTATCATTTGGCTACAATTTGCTATTTTTCGTTGTTTTCTCGGCGTTGTAACCGTGTTTGGTGGGATCGATAGGGGTTTATTGAAGTCGTCGATTGTTGGTCCGGGTGAGAATTTTTTTTCTTCATTTATAGGATGGGTTCGAAGAGGAAGAAATCTGTGAAGATGGTTGACTATAAGGATGAGGGTAAGGGTAAAAGAATTACTAGAAGTATGGATATTGATTCAAAGATAGATGAAAAGGAATATGGTAGTGAGACTAAGTCTATGAATCAGGGGAATGAAGTAGGTGTCGGTCCCCCTGTTAAGGAAATGGATTTGAGGAGAGATGTGCATACGAGTCGTAAGGATTTTTCTGAATCGGAATTTGATTTTGAAGTTTCAACGAAGAAAGTTCGGAATGATGTTGAAAATGTTGTCAGCAAGAATATTATCCGGAGACAAAAACATCTTAAGGTTTGTGTGTCTAATTGTATTTACGATTTTTAAATCATTCTTTGTATATTTAATGATTTATGTTATGTGAAATGATGGGTGTTATGTTTTGATATATTATTAATGATTATTTGTTTAAAATTATTTTGTTATTTAAATAAAAATATTTGGTAATGTTATAAGTTACAGTTTTACAACATGGTTACTCATATATTAAAGTTTGGTAAATGTGATGAAATGATTTTGTTAACAGTTATATTTTTGTAAATTGATTACTTATATTATGAGTTTTGGTAACTGTGGTGTACTGGTTTGGTTACTGTATTTAATTTGGGCAATTGGTTAGTGTCACTGCTAGATTATGTGCATACTGCGTAGTAGATTTATCAGCTACAGATTGTGCCTAGACACTATTACAGATTGTGATAATATTCAGGCTAAAGAAGGAAAAAAGGGAATCAGATTCTATAAATTGGTTGGTTAATCTTCTAATATGTTTTGGTTGATAGTTAATGTATATTCATATTTGTAATGTGCCATTATTTTTTGTTGTGGTATGTTTCTATCCAAGTCTAGTGTTGGTAACTGTTATACTATTATTTGGTTACTAGTTAATTTTTTAATAATTTGGAGGTCATTAAATTTATTTTTTGCAACCATGATAATTGGGTTTGTTGACTGTTTTTGTTATGTTTTGTTACGTTTGAATGTTTATTTGTTAAATTGCTTTTTTAACTTATATAGTAAGAGTTTGTCAATGCTATATAATGGGTTGGTGAATGCTATAACTAGTGTGGTAATATTGCATACTGTTGTGGGAACTAGTTAATGTATGTTTATATTTTGACGTTGATAGTATTTTTAGTGTGGAATGTTACCCTCCAATTGCAGTTTTTGTAAATGTGATGTTATGATATTGTGTTGTAGTTATTTTTTTTTGTATAATATGGATGTTAATTAGTTTATTTTGGCAACATGATGAGTGGTTATCGTAAACTGTTTTGTTATGTTTGGTTATTTATGAATGTATATCTGTTAGAATTGTGTTTTAAGTGATGTAGTAAGAATTTTTTGATGATATAGTATTGTTTAGTTAATGCTATAATATATTGTTATATTTTGAGTTTGATAGTATTTTAATTGATTTCTGTTTTTTTTTTTTAATTTTCAGGTTTGGGATTTGTATTACGAGGAGATCAATCGTAAGTTCACTGGAAAAGCGGTTTACTGGTGTGACATGGAAGTGCCAGCTGTAATTAGTAATAAGTTGAATGGAGTTCAGTTAGAAAAGTTCAAGATGACCTGTTTTGGGAAGTTTTTAATTCTTGGTGAGCCGCAGATGTTTTCTCAATTAATACATCAGGCACTGGTCAGAGAAGTTTATCAGAGGGATAAAGGAGATATGTGGTTCTTATTTGGTCAGAAAAGGGTTAGATTTGGGTTGCCGGAATTTTGTTTGATTTCTGGGTTGAGCTGGGAAGGGAATGATGATATTTCTGTATTTAAGGGCAAGGAAAATCTTTTAGTTAGAAAGTTTTTGGGGAGGAGGTGGTCACCCGTAACAGTATAGGTAGGGTATATAGGGGGGCTGTTTTTGACGATGATGATGAGGCTGTTAGAATGTCGGCCATCTTCATGGTGTTCAACTTCTTACTATCTGCTTTTTTGGATAACCATGTTGATTCTGTTTTGCTTAATTTTATGTCATATGGTGACATTGGTAGCTACCCGTGGGGTAAAGTTGCATTTGATCAAACGAGGATGTCGTTATCACTTGCTTTGAAGGGGTATTTAAAGAAGGGTATGAATGGGGGTATTGTATATAATTTTTATAAGGAAAATTATTGTAAATACTTTAAGTTGAATGGGTTGCCGTATGTTTTTCAAGTATTTCTATTTGAAACCATTCCTACTTTGAAGTCCCGTGGTTTTTGTATTGACAACCGCATGTCGGAAGTGAGATTGTGTAGGTGGATGGAATTAGGGAAAGCTCCTACGAAAGAGAAGATGACTGATTTATTTGGATATGGACAGGTATGTAGGTTAATTTATAGTTTATGTTGAACTGTCTTTATTTATTTTGCAACTTTGGTTACTGATATAGTTTTTTTGGTAACTGTTGTATAACTGGTTGGTTACCAGTTATATTTTGATCTTGGTAACCATTATACAATTGGTTGGTAACTGTGATATGCTTGTTTGGTTACTAGTTATATTTTGACAGCTTTGTTATTTATATTCAATATTTTGGTAACTGTTAGTTAATGTTTTGTTTACCAGTTACAGTTTTACTACATGGTTAATACTATCCTGATGTTTGGTAACTGCTATATCATGATGTGGTTTTTATTTTTATTGTGACAACTTGGTTAATGTTACAATCTATTATCGTAACTGTTTTGTAACAGTTTTGCTACGTAAAAACAATATTCTGATTAATTTGTTACCAATATGACATAGATTAGCAACTGTTAGATGATGGGTTGGTAACTACTGATATTTTACAACCTTTGTTACTGATATAGTCTTTTTTGGTAACTGTTGTATAACTGTTTGGTAACCAGTTATATTTTGATTTTTGGTAACCATTATACTATTGGTTGGTAACTGTCATATGATTGTTTGGTTACTACTTTTATTTAGACAACTTGATTATTTATATTCTATATTTTGGTAACTGTTAGGTAATGAATTATTTACCAGTTAAAGTTTTACTACATTTTTAATATTATGCTAATGTTTGGTAATTGTTATGTAATATTAAACTGTTAGATGCTGGGTTGGTCACTGCTGATATTTTGCAACCTTGGTTACTAATATAGTCTTTTTTGGTAACTGTTGTATAACTGTTTGGTAACCAACCATGTTTTGATTAATATTACTCAGATTAAATGAATGATATACTGACTTTTTTTAATATGTTTCAGTTGAGGATTGAAACGATCATTCCGACGGATGTTGAGAAGACTCAATTGAATTTGGGTGATTTCCATTATATCAATGGCAATGGTGCTGGCTCAGTTTCTGGTGATACGGAAAAGGTTTCAAATAAGAAGGGTGTATATATTGGTCTTTCACTTTCCGATTTTAGAAAAATAGTTGATGAACGTGTAAGGCCTTTGGAAGAGAAGGTTGTTGAAGTTAATAAATCTGTCGAGAAGTTGGGGAATGATTTGAAGCTTGAAATACAATCGTTTCATAATGATATATGTAGGGATGTGAGGAAGATTATGTCAGACTTTTTACGTGGACATCATACTGGTAGTGAAGGTGGGAATGAAGGTCGTGTTGATGCTGATGATATGTATAATGAGTCCGGTGATGTTGGCAAGGGTTCAGATGTTGGGAAAAGTGAGTACAATGTTGGTGGTAGGCATGGGATTAACATTCACGATCGAGACGATGACAAGGTTTAACATATGTGACATTTTTTGTTGGTGTTTTTTGATTTATGTTGCAGTGATTATTTATTGATTTATGCTTTTACAGGTGGGGAAGAACAAGGAAACACCAATTGTTGATTTATTTAGTGATCCTGTTGGGAAACAACTTGTTGTTTTCACTCCTGTTGAGGTTTGTTTTTTTTAATATTTGTTACGGTTTTATAATATATTGGTTAATTCATTATAGTATTGCACTTATTGCTTAATTATTTTTGTTTTTGTATTTTAAATTCTAATCCTAGTTGTTACCTAATGTTATGTCTCATGATCAAGGTCGACAAAATTGAGTCAGGGAGCACGTCTGTTTTGGATGAAATGGTTTTAACTACACAAGACATTGTTGAAGTTGTTGAAATAGAGAAAAATGTGTTAAAACCATCTGGTAGACCAGTACGTTCTTCAGTGATGGGAGCCGCTTTGAGGTCCCCATATACAACAAAGTTCGGGTCTGCTGGTTCATCGCATTGCAATGTGGTTCCTTCAAACGTACGGAAAAGTTGTTCAGCATTTTCCAATGTTTGCATGGGTATGCCAGCTAAATGGGAAGAGGCATTGTTCGATAAATGGTTTAAAGTTGGACTTAATAATAGGAAAAGGTATGTTTTTTTTAGTTTACTTTATTTTATTTTTATTTTGTTTTTAAAAATATGTTGATTTGTTCTTATATGTTTTTTATGTTGAAGGATTGATAAATTTCCTGGAGAGAATGGCAAAATTGTACCTGCATTTGTCTTTGGGTCTCTTACGATATCATCCAAGATGTGGTTTTATAACCTAAAGACTCCTGGACAGTGGCTAGACCATGATGTGAGTTCCTTCTTTACTACTTAATAGTTATTTTTGTTTTCTGGTTATATTTTTACAACCTTGTTAGTGTTTTAATCTATTATGGTAACTGTTTTGTAACAGTTTTGCTACATAAAAGTTATGTTTTGATTAATTTGTCTATAGTTTAGCAGTTGTTACATGCTTGGTTGGGTACGACTTATATTTTTGGAAGTTTGGTTTCAGATATAGTCTATTTTGGTAACTGGTACATAACTGGTTGGTTACCACTTTTATTTTCATAAATTGGTAACCTCTATACTTGGTTACTGTTACTATCTATTAGGGTAAATGTTTTGTAGCAGTTTTGCTACATAAAATCAATATTTTGAGTAATTTGTTACCAATATGATATAGGTTAGCAACTGTTATATGCTTTGTTGGTAAGTACTGATATTTTGCTACATTGGTTACTGATATAGTCTTTTTGGTAACTGTGTTATAACTGGTTGGTTACCAGTTATATTTTGAACTTGGTAACCATTATACAATTGGTTGATAACTGTGATATGCTTGTTTGGATACTACTTATATGTAGACAGCTTGGTTTTTTATATTCCATATTTTGGTAAATGTTAGCTAAAGGTTTCTTTACCAGTTACAGTTTTACTTCATGGTTAATACTATAATAATGTTTGGTAATTGTTATGTAAGTTTTTTGTTGGCAGTTACAGTCTGGTAAGTTGGTTACTCCTATAATGAAGTTTGGTAACTGTTATGTACTGTTTTGGTAACTGTTATGTACTGTTTTGGTAACTGTTATGTGCTGGGTTGGTAACTACTGATATTTTGCAACCTTGGTTACTGATATAGTCTTTTTGGTAACTGTGTTATAAGTGGTTGGTTATCAGTTATATTTTTAACTTGGTAACCATTATACAATTGGTTGGTAACTGTGATATGCTTGTTTGGATACTACTTATATGTAGACAGCTTGGTTTTTTATATTCCATATTTTGGTAAATGTTAGCTAAAGGTTTCTTTTTTGGTAACTGTTGAATAACTGGTTGGTAACCAGCCATGTTTTGTTTAATATAATTTATGAGAAAAGTTGTTTTTATGGCAATTATTTATAAAGTGTTTGTTTTGGATTTTTTATTTGTACAGCATATCAACATATGCTTCTACTATTTAAGGAAACTGTCTAGGCACTGTGAGAACATTAAAATCAGGGTGACTTCTACAGACTGTTGGTTTCACGTAAAGTTGTCCTATTTATATAGTCAATACTGTGAAAAGAACTCAGATACATCTCTTCTTACTGATGACGGTGATATTGCTGCATACATCCGTGGAACTTTAATGGATGTGAACACACCCTGGGTTGATGTAGACTTTGTTTTGTTCCCCGTCCATATGACTGCTCCAGATCATTGGTTTTTGCTGATATTCGACGTGCATCGTAGGCGTCTCGTAATTTACAATTCTCTACAACCAACTAGGAGTCTCATGCATATAAATTTGACGGATGTTTGTGAGCCTTACATCTTTATTTTACCCATAATTCTTAGCAAATGTGGATTTTGGAAGGCTAGGTCAGATATTAATTTATCCAGTTCACCATATCTTCAAAAGGGTGAACATGACCTAATTGAGTTGGAGTTTGCAGAAGGGTTGCCCGAACAGATTGAAGGGTAAGTTTTTTACAGTGATATATATTTTAATTATTCCACTTTGTAGAATGTTTGGTCTGATTTTTTTTGTTTGTTTTTGGTTTTTTTTTTTACAGCGACTGTGGCATGTTCACAATTTGTTTCGCCGAACATTTTATTCACCAGCGGTTTGAAGAAATTCCAATCCCATTCCCCATTTTGCAGTACAGAAATAAATTATGTGTAAATCTATATATGCATGCAAGGGACAAGCAGCTGGTGGGTTATGATTCTGAGTGAATATTCAGGGAGATTAGTAGTTCATTAGGATTATTTTTTGTAATTAATCTTTACTCGTATAAGTTTTTTATCAAGTTCGATTTTCGGTGGATATTCCATAATTAGTTGTTATTGCGACTGAATGAATGTTCTTTTTTACTATATCACAATTATTGTCACATTAGTTTTTACTTTGGTAGATATGTTTGTGTTTAATATTTTGTTTACAGCTGACTGAGTTAGTAACCAACTCACTTGTTTTGTGTAACCAAATTTTAAAAGTAATAACAAACACATATTATATTGCCAAGTTATGAAGGTACTCGATATAGTTAGTTTTCTGTTTACTAAAAGCATGCGGATGGTTTATTTTGTTACATTTATAACAATTATTTAAAAACAAACAATTACAAATAATTATTTCATTAATATTTAACCCAACGTTGGGTATTTATCGTCAATTAACAATGTTACCATATGTATTGTTACAGGTCACATACAGTAAACATACACAATCTGTTAAAATTTCAATCTTGTTAAATAGGTTAGTTAGTTACCAACTCGTTAGACAAGGGGTACCAAATTAATTGTTTTGGATTACCAAACTATAAAATATCAAAAAAAACTCATATCATTTTGACATTTGATTAATGTATTTGTTTTGGTTAGAGTTTTGGTAACGACCAATATTGTGAAGATTTATTTTAGATACTAATAGTAATTATTGCGAGAAGAAATTATTCTATGAAATTATTTCATTAACAAGTAATCCAACTTTGGTTACTTAACATCAATTAAAAACTTTTCCAACTGTAATCATACATATGTGCTGCACATCAATTAAAAAGTTTTGCAACTGTAATCAACTGTAATCACACAATTTTTGGTCACAAAACCGGTGGGTTGTGGCATTTTTTCCTGTTGTGTCCTTTTTCTTGACATCGGCTGCATTTATTTTGGATTTTGTGTTCAAACCCATTCTTGTACCTCCCTTTCTTTGGTCTTCCTGCTGGTCTTCTTGTATTTGGTGGTTTGACACACATGTGTTTTATTTCTTCTGGAACGTCCCAATTTTCTTTGTCATCCAACGGGAGTATTGACTGTGAATACGTGTCTACCAAAGTTTCCTTTGAGTATTTTGTTGAGCAAAAGTCATAACAACTCAAATTCCGTTTGGATATAACAGCGGCAACATGTGCACATGGCATTTCGTGATACTGAAATTTATTACATGTGCATGTTCTTCGCTCCATGTCCACGATAAACTGTTTAGTGATATCGTAAACGGTGTAAATCACTAGATTTGATGTCTCAACCTGCAACATAATTTAACGGTTTTGTAAATATATAAAATCATTTAGCATATTTTTATAGGTACAAACTATTTAGTAAAAGTTATATTACTGACCTTAAGTTTTTTCGATTCAATGATATTACATTGCAGACTTCTCTCAGCTGTTGTGGAAAGTTGGGTGAAT
The DNA here is from genome assembly GCA_947179155.2 of Hedera helix. Lineage (NCBI taxonomy): Eukaryota > Viridiplantae > Streptophyta > Magnoliopsida > Apiales > Araliaceae > Hedera > Hedera helix. Next base: position 47,867,073 of record OX359276.1, on the reverse strand, counting down.
GTTGATATTGATGCTTGTTTGTTTGCGAAATACCATCTTTGGACCATACAGCGGAGGCATTCAATCATTGCTGTAACTGGAAGTTCCCTGATTCCCTTTATTGCATTGTTGATAGATTCGGCTGTGTTTGACGTCATTGTTGAGTACCTACTGACATGTCCATGTAGCCTTGTGCATTTTTCTAATTTAACCTCTTCTTCCAAATATTTCCTTATTCGAGCATCAATCTCATCAAGTACACGCATGTGGCTGTTGAATTCTTCCATTGTGTACGCTCTACAGGCCCCATTGTATGCTTTCCTCAGTTCTTCTCCTTGCCTTTTGAATCGGTTTTTAATATTTTTCAATATATGATATGTGCATGAGCCATGCATGACATCGGGGAACACAATGTTCAGTCCCTTTACAATTGCTTCATGTCTATCCGAAACAATGCATTGACCTTCTCTAACTCCACATGCCTTTCTCAAATTGTTTAAAAATCATCTCCAAGAGGATTCATTTTCACTGTCAACCACTGCAAAAGCAATCGGGACAATGTTTTTGTTTGCATCCTGGGTGCTTGCTATTAAAAGTGTTCCCCCGTACGTTGCTTGCATGAATGTGCCATCAATTACAATGATGGGGAAGCAATGACGCCATGCTTCAATAGATGCTCCTAAGGCAAAAAATAGATACTTGAAACTACCATTTGTTTCCAACTCCAGGTCTGTTATTGTACCTGTAATGAAATTTATGTATGCAATGATTAATATTTTTAAAAGACATTCACTTATTGTCAATGTACAAGTCGTGGTAACCTTGTTTCATATAACTTATGGTAACCAAAATTTCAGATCAATGAAAGTAAATAACTTTAATTTATGTGTAACCATGATGGGATTTTCCGGTTGTTACCTGGATTTGTTTTCCTTAGCATGTGTAACCATGATGGGATGACTGAATAGTCATGTGGATTTCCTCTTACTTTTTCCAAAGCCTTTTCTTTTGCTCTCCATGCTTTTTGATAAGAGATAGACACATTATACTCTGTAATCATGTCTTCCACAATATCATTTGGCGTGTAATTTTTTTTCACATTTGTTAATTTATGCAATATGCATTCACTAACCAATTTACTGTTTGCTTGTCTGTGATCTCCCAGCAGTATATCTGTTGAACATGTGTGTATGTCATTGAATTCTCTCACCTTGAACATACTGGTTTTCCGAAACTTTGAAGCTCGCAACTTCCATTTGCACATTTCATTTTCTATGCATACAAGCACAAAGTCTTTTCCACTCGTTCTCTCTACCTTGTGTTGTCGATTTTGCCTTATTGAATGTAGTCTTATTGCTTGAGCCAGTATTTGTTTGTCTTTGTAGGTTTGATGTACCCTCACTTCACATTCTTTTGGGTCTGATATGACTTCATCCCATTGTTGTTCCTTGAATGTCCTGTCTTGAAGTATATTTGATTGTTGACAAACAGCTTCGATAGCGAGTTGTTCGGTGTATTGTGTTCCCATTTGCTCTTCTTGTGTTGCCAACGGTACAATTTCTGAATTCCATTGGGTCGCACTGATTGGCGTTACAGAATTAATATTACTCCCTTCTACATTCCGGATATTCTGTAAAATTGTAGTCCCTCCTTTGTTGTATAAATTCTCTGTAATCAGTGGATACTTGCCGTGTTCATCCGATTTTCTGCTTACTTCCATAAAGAATCTTAATGTGGATTCATCCGATATATTCATTGGCGGTATGTTGCTTCTAATCTGAAATTTGAGCGACAATTTTGTTGTGTTGCTGTCTAGTCTCAATGCATTGCATACCAAAATTTCGAATTCTTTGAATGAACAAATTGTTGGGATTAGCAGGCCAGTTACTTCAAAATTGTGGTATTCGTTACCATCAGACCACGTTCCGTTGTAGTATATTACAACTGGAATCATACCCATTGCGTGATATCTGTCAAATTTGAAATACCAAACATTAGTATAGTATTAACCATGTACTAAAACTGTAACTGGTAAAGAAATCATTAGCTAACAGTTACCAAAATATAGAATATTAATAACGACAATGTCTAAATATAAGTAGTAACCAAACAAGCATATGACAGTTACCAACCAATTGTAAATTGGTTACCAAATATCAAAATATAACTGGTTAGCAACCCGTTCTACGACAGTTACGAAAAAAGAATATGTTAGTAACAAAGGTTGCAAAATATTAGCAGTTACCAAGCCAGCATATAACAGTTGCTAAACTATGTCATATTGGTAACAAATTAATCAGAATATTGCTTTTTTGTAGCAAAACTTTTACAAAACAGTTACCATAAAAGATTGAAACATTAACCAAGTTGTCACAATAAAAATAAAAAACACTTCATGATATAACAGTTACCAAAATAAAGTATAACACTGACCAATTTGTCATAATAAAGAAAGTTACCACAGATTACATAACAGTTACCAGACTTCGTTATATGAGTAACCAAGTTACCAAACTGTAAATGCGAACAAACACATTACATAACAGTTACCAACCCAACATCTGACAGTTGCTAACCTATATCATATTGGTAACAAATTAATGAGAATATTGCTTTTATGTAGCAAATCTGTTACAAAACAGTTACCATAATAGATTGTAACATTAACCAAGTTGTCACAATAAAAAAAAAAAACACTCCATGATATAACAGTTACCAAAATAAAGTATAACGCTGACCAATTTGTCATAATAAAGAAAGTTACCAAAAGATTACATAACAGTTATCAGACTTCGTTATATGAGTAACCAAGTTACCAAACTGTAAATGCGAACAAACACATTACATAACAGTTACCAACCCAACATCTGACAGTTGCTAAACTTTGTCATATTGGTAACACATTAATCAGAATATTGCTTTTACGTAGCAAAACTTTTACAAAACAGTTACGATAATAGATTGTAACATTAACCAAGTTGTCACAATAAAAAAAAAAAAACACTCCATGATATAGCAGTTACCAAAATAAAGTATAACACTGACCAATTTGTCATAATAAAGAAAGTTACCAAAACAGTACATAACAGTTACCAGACTTCGTTATATGAGTAACCAAGTTACCAAACTGTAAATGCGAACAAACACATTACATAACAGTTACCAACCCAACATCTGACAGTTGCTAAACTATGTCATATTGGTAACAAATTAATCAGAATATTGCTTTTACGTAGCAAAACTTTTACAAAACAGTTACGATAATAGATTGTAACATTAACCAAGTTGTCACAATTAAAAAAAAAAAACACTCCATGATATAGCAGTTACCAAAATAAAGTTTTTCAGTGATCAATTTGTCAAAATAAATACAGTTACCAAAACAGTACATAACAGTTACCAAACTTCGTGTGACCAATAACAAACTGAACTTTAAATTATGTTTCTCATCTAAACACAGAGTATCACACTTCTGGTGACCAGTTACAAACTGAACTTTAATTTTTGTAAACAAACTCTTATATGCGTAATTTAGTTAATCGAAAAATGCTACGCAGACCAAATTTTCACTAAAAAATAATATTTTTACTACTATTTCAGTTTACAATTCTGAAATTAATACTAATCAAAACAGAAAAAGCAGCTGATCAAAAAACAAACTCATACAATCATTTATAGATTTAATGATAATATATTGGTTTTAATACTCGTTTTTTATACTATTGCTTAATTACCTTCGTAACAATCTTTCTGATTTTGATTTGAACAATCTGTTGTACATGTTTTGATTCCAGATCTGTGTACCTTATATAAATGGCGAATTTTGGCTTCTTCGATTTCTGGATGTCGTCGTTGCCGCAAGTTTGATCGATGTGAGATTTCAATTTTTTCCGTTGCACGAATTTGGGTTTGATAATCACCTTCGGAACAGTTTTTCAAAAAAGGAATTGAAAGATCTGCTGTATATTGTTGCTTTACAGATGTTTGCACATTATATCACTTACGATTTGTGGTTTCAGTTTTTGGGTTCTATGAATATGCTAAACATGGTTGAATATGTGTTATTTTTGGTATCCTGTTTTGTTTGGTAACCTGTGAATGTGGGTTGGCAGTTACGTCCTTGATTTTAGGTAATTTTTTAATTGTTGTTGGATGTTGCACTTTTTCCGTAATTATGTTTTGAGGAAATAGCAGTGGTGTAAATATTGTTGTGGACACACTAATTGTGTAAATATTTTCTAAAAGGTGTATAGTTATGTAAAGAACCCTATTTAATTTTGTAACGTGGGTTGCAATTTGAGCCTTGTTTGGTGTGTTATTTGACACCACAACTACGATATTCTCATGGGCAGTGGCCCAATCCTTCTATGCAAAGGCAGTTTCTCTTGGAGGCATGGAGTTTCATAATTTCAATCAATTTCATTGTAAAATGTGGGCCCAGTCATGTATCTGGGGCGTAAATGATAGATTCAGCTTCTCCCACGTTGAAATCGCCAAATTTGTTTACAAAACAGGGAGAAATGGAAAACTTTATAGCTATCTATTTGTTTGCTTTTTCTTGCCCTCTTTTACACTCCCAAAGATGTTGCAAGGGGTCAGGATTAAAAGGTTTGAAATTTCAATCCCAGTGCATCATGACACTCGGTACAGAAAATAGCTTTTATGGAGCCTTCAGAACTTTGCCAGCAGAATTCAAGACAAAATTGATTCAATGTTAGGTTGGTAGGCGCAGCATGGTAGGGGTAAAAACATCGTCGGTAAACAGTGAAAATGTCATTAATACCAAGTAATGATATGAATAGATTCGTGCCAATTACCAGTAGTAGCAAATTGACTGCAATGTCTTTTGAATCAGGAGGAGGTATTCAACTTTATAAATGCCAAATCCTTTTGTACAATAAATCCAGCGACCATCATTAGGGTCAAGAAAGTTGCACTCCCGTCTTAAGTACGTGCGTATGTCTATGCATATTGTGAAGTAGGAGCTCCAATTCACAAATATTGTGCATTTAACATTGCTCTTATTTTCATTGACAACTCGCCTCAAATATAGAAGTTGTCAGAGGTGACACTGATTAATACGTTTGAAATATTGGATAATAATAAAGTATCGCTTCGGAATAAAATGAGAAAGATTGAGTACATATATTTTAATATTACTTCAATATTGGATCAGAGATCTAATGAGTTTACCTTTTGGGTGAAGATATGATTTCAAATGAACGTATAGGAGTCTACGATATTCGCAATGCTCACTCATTTTTGACCCTGCATAATTTGGTGATACCCACAGCGGTTGAAAACATGAATAATTATGCTTGTCATTTTCCAATTTATTTCCCAAAGGACCCATTATGAGGCTTGATAATGTTGATGGTTTTAAATAAATGTGTTTTATACAATGATTGTTAGAGAGTCGATGTTAAAGAATGATTTTTCTTAAATTACAGACCCTTACTTTAATATATATTTGATTAAAGTTTGGACATTCATAATTTATTCTTGTTTGGATATTATGTGTTTATCGAGTTCATTCTTAAAGGGTTTTAGTTGAAAAAATAAATCATTTCCAACTTGCTCATGGAACTTTAAAAAGCATGCATGCAGGAAAAGATGGAGTATATATTTCAGAAAGTGAAAAGACAGAAATGCCTCCACTCAACCACAGAATAACCAACCTTTAAAAGTGGGTCGGCATCAAAGCAAAGGAAAGCACTTCTAAGACGATGCTTCTTCTATCTTCCGATATAATTAAGCTGCTAACTAATTAAGGTCCCATCTCCCATGCATTATTCTCTGCATTTAGCATAGCATATTTCCTGCTATTTCCACATGGTAACTCTCATAAACTCCAATGACACTATTAATTTTGTGTGGGTGGTCGATTAAAGACATCAATTATAATTATATAGCAAAATTATGCAATTTATTCCACATCAATTCATCATTAATATAGTGTAAGCCTGTATAGATTGACCTAACAAGTATGTTGGATCACCTCCTTACTCAAAAGGTTAACCTATTAGGTTGAAACTCTATTATACTTATTAATCCATCTACACTCTTAAATTTATTCGATATTATGAGATTCATCTAAAATATCTCAATAATTTTCACATTTCATTTGAATACACATAACAAGTATCACAAACTAGAGTAGTTATTATTGAGTCCTTCAAGAGGATACTTGACTTTAGTACTATTCCATCACGTCACTGTCAAACATGAGGGTAAAACCTTGATACTTATGAACCTTTTACTCTAAGTAGCTTTCCAAAGCCATCCTTTACCCCTCCATTCGATTCAAATCATACTTCACTGCGTAGTGGCGTGAGTGACCCCTTTGTACTTCACCCAACGCAACTCTATTTACGCGGTTCGATATTATGGGATTCATATGAAACATCCCAACAGTTTTCACCTTTCACTTGAATACTCATCACAAGTATCACACACTATAGCGCCAAACATGAGAGTACAATCTTATTTCTTATGAATTATTCATCCTGAGCAGCTTTCTAGAACCGTCCTTAACCTGCTCTATTTGACTCAAATCATACTTCACTGCATAATGACAAACGCGTGAGTGATCCCTTATGCTCCACCTAACTCAACTCTATTTGCTCCACCTAACTCAACTCTATTTGCTCCACCACGCAGAGCTAGAGAGACCTGATACTTGGGGTCATCGAACCATAAGCTCTGATACCACTTATAGTAAAATTGAACGATCCATTTTACATCAATTCATCACTAATGTAGTGTACACCTGTATAGACTAGCCCAACAAGCTAGCAAGTTGGATTACTTCTTTACCAAAAATACTAACCTATTAGTTTAAAACTTCATTATATTTATTAACTCATCTACACTATTGAATTTATTCGATATTATGGGATTAATATAAAATGTCCCAATAAAATAACAGAATTGGCAAGATTGTGGCGTTGCCTTCCTCTTTCTTTGTTCTCTCTCTCAAGTTGATAATATGCCATATAATGGAAGGAAAATTGATATATACAAAATCTCGTAATTAAATGCGAGAATATATGTACTACAATAATTTTGGATCAATTCAATAAACTAGTTAAAGATTTGTTAAAGCTTAAAAAGAAGCTTGCTTATTTGGTTACCACCCATTAATTATTGCAATATATACTTTTAATTTATTCTACCCCCCCCTTTTCCTTCATATAGATCTAGGAGGAGCCATATTAAAATGCGCCTTCTAATATATTATTTTTTGGTCATTTTTTAGTTTAATTTTGGCTCATTAATTAATTGAATTCAAATGAGATTAGAGGTGTATTTGATACTCTATTATAAGGAGATTAAGAAAGAATCTTACATGATTCAAATAAAAATTATATATAATATTTTAATTATTTTTAAAGTGGGGTATATGAAGAGATTATTATTTACAAAATTATCTTTTCACTAGTTTCACATTGGAAAGTAACAAAACTCTTTAATGCAACATACCGCGCATAAGTGAAATAATATAACTGAATTTCAATCTTCTGTAACTTATTGTGAAGCATTGAAACACTGAATTAATGATCGACTCTCTAAAGTTCTTTCAACCTTTAGTAACTTATTGTGAAGTTCAATTTTCTTTCAGAATATACAATGAACCATTATATTTTCTCTGAGATTCTTTCAACATTTACAAACTCTCTGAAATTCTTAAAACCTTCTGTAACTTATTTCAATATTTAATAACTCTCTGAAATTCTTTCAACTTTTTTAAACTTATTGTGAAGTTCAATTTTCTTTCAAAATATACACTGACTAAATGAAGTTAAGTTTTCCTTCGGAATATACCGACAAAATTTTTAACATTTACACACTGAATTTTTTTAACATCTACAAAACAGCTTCGTACAGAATTTACCTGTGAATTATTAATAAAATAGACTTGATATATATCTTATAGGTAAATTATCTAAATTTTTTCGCAAATTCATAGTGATAAGGGGACGATAAACACATTAAGGATATGAATTACTTGTGTGCGTTCAATTTTTTCCCTTGTGTTACTTTCAAGCCAAATAATTTTTTAGTGGTGGGCTCTACGTACAATCTAGATGCTGCAATCAAAAAAGTATAATTTCAAATATGAGAACATGTTCGAAACGAACTAAAGGAGAATAAAGATATTGTTTAAGCATATATAAAAGGGCAATAACGAACTGTTGAGCGTACACAAATTTCTCTATAAATAGGGTCTTAAAACTGCATCAATTGTTGTATTCCCTTCATTTCCTACTAATATTTATTCCTCTTAGTGGCCCAATTTGAAATCCCCAGTTGTGCCTCAACCTTTGTACTCTCTTATTATTATTTACACCAGTAGCTGTTATACTCATTCTCGCAAAAATCTTTATGGCATCCGTCCAGGTCTCTCTCTCTCAAACACACACCGACACACGCAGTTTTTTTTTTCTTAATAATATTAGAGGTCTTAAATTTTTCGTTACAAATAATGTGGTATTATCATCATAATCGAGTTAATTTCTTGTGATTGACTATTTCACAAAAAAAAAAATTGAGACTTTTGACATTACCATTTTTTTGATAGTCCGTACTTGAATATGGCTAACTTAAATGTTCTCATTATTTACTAGGATATATAATAATAAAACATTTGCTGATATTAGAGGAGTTTAATTAATAAGTTTTTGATAACATAATTATAAGCAGGTATTATGATTGATGCAGGTTGATAGTCCAGAAGTTGAAGAGGTGAGCAGCCATGTAGAAGATAAAACTAACAAGGGCATTTGTGAACCTGAAAATATCGGAAAGGAAGAACATCATGACTACGTAGAGGAAGAGGAAGACCCCGAGGACTTGGACAACGTTTCGCCTGATCATGAAAAAGGAGAAAAAGTTGATGAGGATGAAGAAGAACTGCTGACAGGGTCGCAGATTGTTGATGAAGGAGAAAAACCCACTGGAGGCATTGTGTTCTCGGATGAAGAAGAAGAAGAAGATGATGATCCTGTGATGGATGATGTCTCAAATATTTCTATGTTGATCTGAAGTAGCTAGCTTGCTGCTTCTTTATCAACTTGTTATCCTTGCTTTGCTTTGTGATTCTATAATATAATATAATATCGTCTCTACTTTTGTGTAAAATGTTCGATCTTATATGATTTGTGGCCAAGACTCCCTCGCTCTTCTCCTCACAAGTTATAGGACATAATTTTGGGTTGTGCTCAACACTAATCAACTAAATTTTTAGCTCAAGTTATTATGAAATCTCCGGCCTTGCGCTTAAACTTTTGGAATAAATTGGGTTAGAGTCTATTCCCCACCCTCCCAAACATGCAATGACTGCCCTCTAAAATTTGGTACAAACTATCGCCCAAAAATGCAAGTTGGGTCCTCGGCTATTTTTTGATGCATTAATTAATTAATTAATTAGGATTTTCCAGTAAATTGGTAGGATTATTGGCACCAAACATAACGTGCGTGTTTAGTATATGGATAAGTTCACATGTATAATATCCGAACACAAAATTAAATATTATATCTATCTTGATAATTAAAGAGTGGAGCATTATACAGATTTCAACGACATACTTTACTTTTTAATAATTAAGATAAATATAATATTTAAATATTATATTTACATGTCGGACACTTATATTATATTTATTCTTAGTATATTGTTGCGTTGTAATTTGACTTCTCCTATTTTTGACCAAATATTGGAACGCCGCGTATATTTCAAGCTGTTGTAATTGCCATAGGCCCAAAAGCACAATTCATATCCATTCCAATGAATTATTGCTAGTATATTTTATTTAACAGAAGCCATTGTTAATTTGAAAGTGACAGCTAGCGGCTAAATTATATTTCAACTTAAAAGACGACGACGACGACGCCACCTAATTAAACTAAACTAAATAAATAAATCCGTAACAGACAAAGATACGCTGTGCACATGTTTGGGCTTGAGAGCCCACTATATCAACTGTAGTGTACGTGTTTGGGAGTGAGAGAACCCATTAATGGAAATGGGTAATGAGTTAATTTTCTCGCAGCTGCAGCGGTAGCAGGTTCAACAAAGAAGAATTAAGAAGGCATTTGATATTTTTATAAGTTAATTTAATATTTTTATGAAATTAAATAAAATTTATTTATGAAAATATTAAATTAATTTATAAAAATATTAATTCTCAATAAAAAAGGTGGTACCTGATTTCTTGCTTGTAAATTAAATTTGTTTATGTAAAGCTTCTACTTTTTATGACTAGCTAGCAAGTAATCCTCAATCTTGTTAGTAGTCGTAGGTAGTTGCTTGTAATTAAATACACTCAAATCTTTTTTTTTTCTTTCTTTTTCTACCCTACCCTATAATTAATAATACTCTTCTCTCTTTCAACTCTAAATCACAGTGGTTTGAGATAAAATAATATAAATATTTTGACAAAAATAATAATAATAAAAAAAGAAGTTAAAATAATGATTGGCTACACATTTATAAAAATGTTTTGAAGGAAGAATAAACAAAATCTAACAAAATTGTGTGCTATGTATGAACATTTTAATGTTTCGGTCAAAAATACTTGTGGCAGAATCACTACGTATTAAAAACACTTTTGAAGCTCTCTACTAAACACTAAAATATTTTTATTACGTACATACAAATACACACTCTTATCTACATGCTGCAGAGGCAAGAAGGACGAGAACACTTTCGGATAAGGAGCCGTCTATATATATATATATAAATGCAAGTTTCAAGTTTACCATTTGTGCTTATTGTAAATAATATCAAGTAAGTAAATTTTGGTTCTTTCAACTGGTCAAGTTTGTCTACAAGAGTTGGCAACAAAACTGTAACTCTCTTCCGCTCCATAATAATTAAATTTAAATTTGATCCACAATACTTATACAGATTAAATTTTATGTTTTTGGGATCAGGTCAGAGAAGATCTTGCTTATTATTGATGACCAGTCATGGGTGGTCAGACCGGCCACAAATCATAGTTTAGCACAGTATGCCTGAAATAAGTGTTGACCCTTCATTGTCCTCACCAATTTAATCACTAAAATAGTACTAGTACTGTTACTTTTTGGGCTGACAAGTATGGGAAGAATAGAGAGATATAATAATACTTACAACTACTGCCATAAATAACCATGGCTAAGCTTATATATTAGCACAGAGCATCGAGAAGACAGACAGCACAGCAAGCAGCGTGTGGGGTTAAAAAGCCATTTTCAACTTTCTAACTATATCCAGCTTACTTTGTTTTTTCCCTTCTTAATTTCTTTAAAAACAAGAAACAGAAAAGGAAGAAGAAAGTAGAGGTTTTTATGAGAATATATGATAGCACTAGAATATACAAGGACCGACTGACTGACTGACCCCAGCGGCAAACAAAGCAAAGCAATATACCCTCCCCTGATTAAAGTCATAAAGAAATCCCTCAAATAAAGAAAACAATATTCCCTCTCCCTCTCCCTCTCCTTTAGATTCGTTCTTTAATCCCACTCTTTCATAATATAATTCCTTTTGCGCTGGTTCCGCTTGTAAGTTAAAATTTAAATTAAATTATAAATTATTTTAGTTGTAACTTATAAAAAAAAGTATTGGATAACAATTTGACTAATAAATTAAAATAAGTATAAATGTATTTGATTGATAATGACTTATAAGTTTAAATAAATTAACAAAAAATAAATAAATTAGATTAATTCAACATTTTATTATAAGAATCATCATTCCAATATTAATAGAATATTAAAAATAACCATAACTTCAATAACCATGAGTTTTTCCTTTTTCTTTCTTTGACATAATATACATGAGTTATTATTTTAAACATTTTAATATGGTAGTATTCTCTTTTTGTAATTACTATTATTCTTTATACATTTTGAGACTTGCAAAACTCAAAAAATAATAATTAAAAAATAAGCAAAACTTAAAAAAATTATTCAAATGTAAAATTAATTATTACTTTTAAAATTTTAATATCAATTAAAAAATTAAAAAAAAAAATAAGTGCAAATTTAACAGACTTTTGTAAATAATTGGAAGGAGAGAGTAGAGGAGGGAGAGAGATATAAAGAGGGAGATTAGATGTAATTTAGAAAAAAAATGAATGATAAAATAGTCATTATATTAGTCAAACTTACTTATTTAAAATAATTTATGTGTCATTTTTTTTAAACTAAAAAATTATTACTTCTTAAAAATAATTTATAAGTTAAAAATTAAATCATATACAAACAAGACTCGGAAGTTAATTTGACGGGCTTACAAGTCATGGCTGAACATACCTTAAGCCCCACCAAGAACAGGGGTATCTGGAAACAAAGAAAGCAAGCCCTTTTAACACCCCCATCTCTCTCTCTCTGATTCCTTATAAAAGCCACCCACGACCAAACACTTCGCAAGAAAGAAAACCCATTTTAAAAACTTAATATCACATAGCCTGAGAGGTCAATCTTCAAGATTCATATACTAACACTAGTACCATCTATCTTTCTTGAAACAATATACTCACATATGGATGTAGTAAGTAGTGCATTGCTTCCACTGCACCTGCTGCTTTACAACTTCAATTCTTTCATTTTCTATTATTAGCCTAGTATTATTTTATAGCTGAATCTTTTTTGTTTTTGTTTTTTTGTTTTTATAAAAAATATGCAGGAATGGAGGAGAAGTCAAGTGCCAGCTTTTGGTAGCTGGGATTGCAACGATGATCTCCCTTTCACTCAGTGCTTTGAATCAGCAAGACAAGCTGGATTGCATCGCTATAGCTACTCTCAAGATCGTGATTTGTACGTTGCTGGTGATTTGTACCCAAATGATGTTGTTACTCCGGCCATGGTTGTTGTTCCCCGTCGAAGGGTATCATTTATATCTATCAATTTCCTCAGCTATAAGTTGTGATTTCTTTTTATGACTACCAAAAAGAAGATACACACACACACACACACACATATATATTTGTTTGTTTTCTTTATGAACCAACATGTCTAGTCCGCACAATAATACCTAAAGGGTAGTGTACTTGGAATATGTATTTTCGTTGTTTGTTTAATGTGTATATAGTTGCCTTTCTTGAATATGTGTTAATATTGTGTTTAATGTAATGATGATAAATGATGGAATTAGAGAGATAATGGTGCAGCAGGGAAAAGCACGTTACCCGGCGCATGTGAAAGAAGGAAAAAAGGAGGAGGGATGGGTGGTTTGTGATTATGATGTGAAAAAGACTGGGAGTCCTGTTCCTGTTCCAAAAAACCCACCCAAGCCTGTTGATGAGGATTTGTACAAGATTTCTCCAGACCTCCTCTATGCCGAAACCAAAAGGGTTAGCCACATATTCTCTCTTAATTCTTATCAATGGGCTACTTATTTTTCAATAATTATATGCTTCTGATTAGATTACTAAGATTTGTGTTGATTTCATATATATATATATATCAGTGAATTCCAAGGTCTATCAGTTAGTTTTCATTCATTTAGTCTTAACTTTTTAAAAATTGAAATGAGCAATTAGTAGGCTAGCTAGGTAAATAATCTTTACATGAGTTGCATGGTAAGTTAGTGAAGTCAACTTTTTTTTTACTAGTTTTTTTTTTTACCTAGTTATTTTATTTTATTTTTGTTTGCAGAAGAGAGGACTTGGCTTGTTTTCATGCTGCCTCATGCCATTGTGAATCTACGGGAGCTCAGAAGAAGAAAACTACTAATTACTTAAGTGCATATATGGAAAATGAAGACATAATTAATAAAGATCACACACATGTACACATATGAGTGCGATGTGGTGGTAAATAGTAATATTAATGCATGTACTTTTTGTGTTCTAGTAGTGACTACTCCTAGAGCACACAAAGCTACACACAAGTTGCGACTGTTGGCGCAAAGAAGATAATGATAGTGATCATGAGTCATCTTTGTTAATGGATTTTCTTTTCTTTCTTTCCATTTGTATGTCAATGTCAATCTTTTGGGGTTTCTTGTTCTAGTTTATTAAGTATTTTTGAGTATTTCCGATCTCTTCTAATTTTCAAAGCTCGACCATAGATAGAGAGGGAACAGTTGTTATTCGGACTTGGGCTTACCTAATAGTGTAGTTTTAGTAGTAAAGGCTTCTGAAAAAGGTGGAAAAGGCTTCGTATCATGCATGATTCCGTTCTCTATTCTCTTTCTTTTTTCATTCAGCTAAGCTAACAAACCATCTCCCCACATGCAAAGTAGGCCTTTTTTTTTTGTGGACCGAGGGATTACATCAACAAAATATTCAATTTGCTTTAAATTTTGACATTTATTATATGGAAGCAAAAACAATTGTACTCCATTTTTTCCAAAAATAATAATAACAATTTTATTTTTTATAAAAAGCTAGGGGACTCTTTTTCTTTTCTTTTTTTGATACTGGTAGGTGATGCAGCGAAATATAATTAAATTGTAACGTTTTAATATAAATGTGATATGTTAGTTATTGTATCGACATGAAAGGGATAAACTCTTAAATCTACATGTAAAACAATGAACATAAAGAGAATGAAAAAGAAAATCTCAATTAAGTAATTAAACGCATATTTATAGCCCTAAACTTTTCTCTCTAACATCAATTAGGATAAGAAAAATTAAAATAACAAAAAATTAAAAAAATATTATTACAGTTTGATCGACGATAAAACTACTTTAAATAAATTGTTTGGGATTTAAACGATATATGTCATTCTCGTTGTTAGTTTTGATTTGATATATTATGAGTTTTGTAACTCTTTTTGAATTTAAAATTATATTACTTTAAAAATATATTAATCCAAAAATCTATTTCAACTCAACTTCTAACTCGTCAATGGTATCAATTGAAAAATCTTTAATTTCTGAGTGGAAATACAACACATACTTTTTTGAATGCTTCCACATTGAAGGAATATCGTGACAAATATAATAAATGATATAATCAACTTCAACAAAATTTCTAATTCAACACTAAATAAAATCTTTAATTTCCGAGTGGACGTAGAATATACATTTTGAAAGCTTCCGCATCAAAGGGATATCATGACAAATATTTTTAGCCAAAAAAAGAATATCATGACAAATATAATAAATAATATAGAGTATGTTTGGTTATTGATATTCAAAACGTTTTCATGTGTCGCATTTGATGTTAGAGTGTTGCATTTGGACTCCTAATGTAATATTTGTGAGTTAAATAAATTGTGTTTAAAATAAACTGTTTATAACCGAACAAGATTCTTAATTATGTTTGGTGCATTTGAAATTTTCAAACACACCAAATGTTCCAAACGACAGTAGACAAACAAACACATAATCAACTTCAATAATCCTTCAAATTCAACACCAAGTAAAACTCATTTTATCACCTCGTATATTCAATATTGTCAAAATAATTTAACTGCATTTGTACAAAATTTATTACAATATATATTTTTTTTGTTTGCAGCATAAATTTTAAAATGTCTCAAAACATATTTAAATACTTTTATTTTTAAAATATAAGTAATACAAATAATATAATATTCTAATATACTAAAATAAAACAAATATAATATTTAAATATACTTTTAGTACCCCTAAATTGTATTCGAAAATAACCTATTGGATTCGTATGTACCCTAAACTATATATACCTTTGTAAGTAACTCCACTTATGGCTGTGGTTTTCATCCCAAATGTAACATTTTTTAAGAGTAATTTGTTTTACAGTAGACTTTTGTATTATTTACTTCGGTGCCAGTGTTTCATATTTTATTAGCTACTTTTTTCTTTCAAAATTTAAAATACATTTTGAGTTTTTCATATTAATTTGTGAAATTTTAAAGTTCAACGTGTAAGGAATAGTTAGCGGTTCGTAGAGTTAATTGTAGGGTTAGATTCATAGAATTAGATTGATTTGTTGATTCATAGAGTGAAGTTAGTTTGTTAATTGGTAAAATTAACTTGGTTCGTAAAGTTCGGATGGTTCGTAGAGTTAGGTGATTTAATTTGGTTAAGAAGGGATATATTAGTTATTTTCCAAATAAGTTGTTATATATTTTGTTATAGGACCTGTTCGGGATTATAATTGTAGATGTGTTCGGCTAATAATGACTTATCAGTTAAAATAAAATGTAAAAATTACTAAAATAACCTTCATTAAAAAAACCATGTTAAAATAAATAAGGGCAAAATGAACATTTTAATAGGTTTGACTAAAACTTAAAAAATGACTTATAAGTCAAAAAAAAAAAACTTTTTTTTTTTGACTAATAAGTTAACTTATAAATCGGCATATAAGTCATTCTCGAACACTAAATATTAAAAATCAACTTATAAGTTGGTCCCAAACACCCCCATAAAAAGGATGATTTGTACTGGACTTTAGATGTAATGAAATGAAATGTGTTCTCTCTCTCTCTGGAATTCCCTCCCTCTCTAGATCTAATCTCTCTCTGTCAACTGCTTTCTCTCTTTTGATCTGAATTCTCTATCCTCCTCTCCAAATTTCTGTTAATCCTAGTCAATTCCTGACACAAGACTGGTACAAACTTATTTAATATAAATAAGTAAGTAATATAAATGCTATATGGTAGCTAAAAAAATATTATTAATTACAATATTTGGTAGTATTTAGAAAATGTATATCTAATAGTATGATGTTTCAAATATTGATGTTTTAAGTTATTTAAAATTAATACCAATTGCCAAGCCACCGGAAGAGATGAGAAGGAGTTTGATGGCACTTGGCAGTATATACTGTATTAGGGAGAGAGAGAGAGAGAGAGAGAGAGAGAGAGAGAGAGCGAGTCCAATTAAAATACAAATCCGTATTGAAATCTGATTTTTATTTTTTGTGTGTGTGATAATAGGAGTAGTATTAATTGTTTTGGTAGTTAGGATCCTCCTATAAGCACGATCCAAATCAAGTACTACCAATTACGTACTCTCCTCCTCCTACTATGACGGCCTAACCATTAGTAATTGTATGTAATATACAGGGCAAATAAGATGAAAATTACAGGGGATGAGGTGCCAAATTCATGCCAGTCGGGCACTAGTAAATCTGGCAGCAATGCATCCTCATCATCATCTAAGATTACGACGAAAAATATGTGCTTGTGTGCTCCAACCACGCATCTTGGCTCATTCAAGTGCCGCCTCCACCGCTCCATCCCATCATCTACGGACGACCAGTCTGGCCGGAACAAACAATCCCCACAATGTTGGGAGGAAGGCTGGGCTTTCCAGGTTTGGGAGGCCTGCTGCTGCTGCTGCTGCTGCTACTACTAATGAGGATGACAATCCAAGTGAATCTCAATAAGTGTTTTTCACTGTAATTTTCCGTAAATATTTAGCTAAATTTTACCGGGCTGCTATTGTCAACAAAAGATAATTAAGCACCAACTGCTGGTCTACTCAGTAGATGTGCACTTTTTTTTTATGGTTGGCCTTTCTAGCGCACTTAATATACAAGACTTATTTTCCCCAAGTGCTATTTACAAAATGTCCAAAGTTCAAATATGCTATTGGAAAAAGGCCCAAAGTTTTTGTCAAAGCCATTCAAGACCCTCCTGAAAATCTCTTATGCTATTATAATGGCACTCGGTTCATTTTTTCAAGAATAGTTTCCAAATCATAACTCCTTTCGTTTCAAAATATAATATTATTATAAACTTTTGAAATCAAGCTCAAAAATACTATAAATTATAAATTAATATCATAATTTTGTAATATCATAATTTTATTTAATATTATAAATTATCTAAAAAATACTACTAATTACAAGATTTATTGTTCTTTAACTTTTAATAAATTACCTTAATTTTGAATTTAAAAATATCTTAAATTAATTTTCAAAAGTTAGTAATGATCTCTTATAGGATCTGCAATTTGTCCCGTCCGGACAGTATTATAGATGCAGTTTGAGCTTGGTTAGAAAATCTGTCAGATCTTGTTGGGTTAAAGGAAGTATTGCCCAGAAGCAGATGAAATTTTGTAATGTGCAGGGTTCATCTACTTTGAAAACATTTGGTTGGTTTTATTGGAAGTGGCTTCCATATGGCCTTACTGAAGTTTATGCTATTGCACTTGACGCAATTTTATACAATTAAATAAATACAAAGATTGTGTTCTTTTTTGGCATTAGTATTGTTTCTTCAACATTGATATTCCATAAGAAGGACATCAGAGGTCAAGTGGACATCGATAAAAAGGACGAATGCTTCAAGATATTGAAACATGCTTGTTGAAAACTAACAGAGGAAATAATTGAGGACAAAGAATGATTAAAGACCCATAACAAGCTTCAATCAATTGTCCATTCGACGTTATATCAACAATGATCTTCTTCAACATCTGAAAAGGACACACTACTCCCCAATGCACCGCTCGATGTGATCCAAAACTAAATCCTCAACGTTTATTTCCCAGTCGTATGGTGTTACCCTTTCGCCTCCTCCACCGCCGCTGCCGTATCCTGCACCATCCAATCACCACAGTGGAACTGGAAAATAAAGAGAGAGTAATGGCCCCTCTCTCAACCATTGGAATAGTTGTTTGTGCTTGTGGTTATGCTTCCATTTCTTCCTTAATTGTTAACTTGTTATATATAGTGTGCATACTTGACGAACCGTGACGGACTTAATCATAATAGCCAGATTAACATCAATGACAACAATTATGTTACATTAAAATACGGTGATTAACAACGAATCTAATCCTTCATACATCTTTAGAGGTGTGGGGGTGATGATTAAATGAGATGTGCTTTAGTTCTAGATAAAAGTGAAGGTTTACAACTATCCGTCACAAATGAATTGGATAATACTTTAACATTTCCTAACCACATTTAATCGTAAAACACAAACCTTCTTGAGGATGCAGTGAGCTCATCAATGGGCTTATAGAGCTTTATATTGACTTAACCTATTTTTATTTTCCCAATCAAAAAAAGAAAAGAAAAGGGAAAATAAAAAGGAGACGGACCAATTTTTCACTGTTGGATTAATATTCCACTGGTCAAGCAGCAGCTTGTATTTTAGAATGGAGGAGGTACTTTATCAAGAACAAAACTTAGCAAAGGTAGTTAATTAACTTGTACAACTATTATTGGCTTTAGTCAAACCCCACATAATCTTTTTATTGTAATGCTAGCTCTAAGAACATACCCATTTGATTTTCGAAAAGACTGTCTAAGCTTGTCCCAGCTAGCTAGCTAGGCAAATCTCACCATGCTTAATAAAAGTTAAAAGAGTCAACTGAGTGATTAGTACTTGTCAGTATGATCTCGTGTGTTTGTGCGTGTCAGTGTTAATGGCAGAAAGGCTGGTTGAGTTTCAAAATGAAGAATTTGTGGGGTGGGGTGGGGTGGGTGGGGCGGGGTTCTCAAAGTGCTGCCAAAGAATCCAGCTAATAGTGATTGCACAGGGCAAACGTCCCAACCAAAACCTATTCGTATAATTGTACTATGTGACGTCAGAATCAATTACTGAAATTAGAACCTGTGAAAGTTGAGTCCTTCTCCGACGACCGGGAATAGCTACCGGTTGCCCCATTCCTTCTCAATTTTTGACATGGGAGGATTCGGGTGTGGGGTCGGCAATCAAAACAGGGTTTTGATTAAGAGATACTACTACTATTTTTATTGTCCTAATTAACCTCGTCAATTCTGCCAATTTGTACAAATGGTGGATGAAATGATGTTTCCCATGTGACACCCATTTGTGGCTTAATTGTAAGCATAGATTTTGGGACCACTTGCAACTTGAAGTTCAAATTCAAACTTCCAATGGCCAAAAATACCAGACAACATTTTTACTGAGCTAGCAATGCTTCAAGTTTCTCTTTTTCAGTGTTCATTCATTCATAAAAAAATGGTATGGTAATTTTCATTGAAAATTCTACTCTTTTCCCGGTAAAGAGGGAGAGCATCATTCATTCAGTAAATTAGAGCATCATGTTTATTACTTTCTTTATGAATTAATGAAGTACAAACCAAAATACAAATTGGGAAGCTCTTCCCAAGAATATGCAAATAACTCAAAACCAAAAATCCATGGGCATAGCAGCATTCCGAGACCAAAAAAGGATCTATTTCAGCTAATTTTGACACAGTTTAACTAACTAGTTGTACTAACAAATTAGTGTAAAACAAAGAAGAGAGACTGGCCTTGGTTTTTTACTCTGCTACATAATCTCACATTTGAATTGACATTTACCCAGCTCAAATATTCTTATTACCTATGGCAGATACATTTGTAGTGGTAAGCGCTGTTCATGGGGTCATTCCCCTCTACCGGAATTTGCTCAGCTCTACACTTGAATTTACACCCTCTGCATTCATTATAAGTGCAAGTTGGGGCTACTGAACCTATCATCAGCCTTCTTGCGTTGTCATGTGTCCATCCTTTGATACTTTCCTATATGCTCCAAAAATATAATGACCAAACAAAGTTAAGTTTTTTTTTTAATTATTAATATACTCACAGATATAGTAAGACTGAGGTTGGCCTAGCTACAATTCCACAACAAATCTTTTTTATTTCTCACCTGCAATTCTTGTGTTTCTGATGCAGAAATATGATAGACACTCCGAGGATAAGGTTTTACTATTTGAATTCTGGATCCTGAAACACCAAAATGATAAGAAAATACTATACCATAAGATCAAAATGCATAATTAAGAGATGGGAATTGGGAGTGAAGCATAGTTGCTTGCACATTCAAACCAAGAACTTCACAAATATAATTTTATGCCCGTGAAAATCCATTTGTTCCGATAAAGAACAATGATAAGCTGAACCACTTGAAAAAGATGATAACTTTTCATGAAACCTAGGACACTAACATGATATACATATTGTAAAAACTAACATAACACTATGCAAAAGAAAAAATATGGAATATTTTAATGAGAATTCATATGGTATGGCATTTAATTTTGAAACAATTAACCTAGTAAAAATGAATGTGGAAGGAAAAGGAGGAAAGACCAATTGTACAAGAATGATGACCTTGTATCACTTGTGCTGCCCAAATGAAGCTGAAGAATAGCAAGAGTAAGTTGGTTTTTTTAATGTTGGCCATTTCTGGCCTTTGGTATTGTGATAAGTTTGAAGGATAATTCAAGTGTTGAAAGGATATAAACTAAAAATACAAGAGAGGGAGGGGGAGAAAGTGAAGGGGGTTTTGTGGTCAAGTAATGGCCATAAGAGATAGACTACTGTCAATATATGCACCAGTCCTCAGACAAAGCCTACCAAAGAGGTCCCCAACTGACAAATCTCATAGTTGAGCCAACTCATGGGATCATTCCATTTCTTCTCTAAAATTACGTAACTGCCCCCTTGTATTTTTGTGTAATTTCATAGATCAACTTTGGTTTCCGTAGAATTTTCCATTGGTGTTTTTTGGCTAGAAAAACTCGTTTGTATGCTCCCAAATTGGCAGAGATTCTCACCCCAACAACAAACAGCATCAAGAATGAATGATAGAATCCTAGAAGAATGTGGAAATCATGTAAAAGACTAAAAGTTTCACCCACTAAGATATGGTCATTCAACCTTCAGTTCATTGTCTATTTGCTGTTTGAAATATCAGAGATTTTCAACCACCTAATAAGCAAAAAAAGAAAGAAAGAAAAAAACGAAATCCAGAGAGAATAATTGTCTTTTTGTGATTTATTTAATCCTACTTGTGTTGGGTTAAATAGAGAGGAGATCTTACTCATATGGGAAGAGTGTCTCTGATTTCTCATTTCTTAGGATAAATATGCATGTTTTGTGTATATATATGGATTTTCCTAACCAGTCTTACGTCTTTGTTTGCTTTAAAACATTAAACCATATAATTACACACAATGCCTGCGTCACCGAATGCCAGTATATATAGTCACCCATTAATTACAAGATTTTATTTACATTTGGTTTGATATTTTAACAGGATTAATTTAGTTAAAATTTTTGACACTCTAATTCACGTAAAAATCCTTCAAAAACCCCAAAATTTGAAAGGGGTCTATCTTTTTAGGATAAAAATTATTTAAACGACCATGATATGTTTTTAATGGAAAACATAGTAGGAATATATATAACTCTAAAATATACAATTTGTTAGGATGAGTATTTCGCTAAGTCTGATCCGGTAATTCATATTGGGTTAGGCCCAATAGACCATGAGCTTGACAGTCTCTTATGAGGACTCCTTAGTCCGTTAGGCTTGGGTTGAGTTCCTAAGGCCATTCGGATGATGACTAATTACTACATCTAATCCTAATTAAAGTAGGAGTCATGCATCTTAAATGGCTTAGGATAATTACCTTCCTATTCAACTACTACTTCTCCGATGGACATTCCTATTATGACTGATAACTGTTATAAATATCGGTCAATAATAGAGGTAAGTGTTACACTATTCTACTTTACTAAATACTTAAACCTCCATTGTTGACCTATCTTGAAGTCTTCACTAACACTCACACCGGAGGAGTCTACCGACAACAATCAACATGACAGTCGGACATAATTAGGCATCAACACAATTATATTGAAAATTTATACTCCATCCGTTCCAAATTATATAATCATTATTGATTTTTGAAAATTAATTTGAGATATTTTTAAATTCAAAATTGAAATGTTTCACTAAAAATTATGTAACAATAAAATTTACAGCAAATAATACTTTTTAGACAGTTATAATATTTATCATTTTATTGATTAAGATTAAAAAGAAACTATATTAATTTTAAGTTTAAAAATCTTTTAAGTTGATTTTAAAAAATCAGTAATGATCAAATAATATGAAATGAAAGAACTATTATATAAATGTATTCCAATCCCATGTAAAGCATAGTAAAATACTTCAAGCAAATCATAAGGGACTTATCTATGCTGGATGGAAGGATTAAATAATTTGATCAGTTTATATGCCTTGAGTCAAACTCGGATAAAATAATATAATGTCAAAAATATGGATTGTTTTGATTTAAAAACTAATCATAGAATTGAAAATTGAACTTGGATATGAAGAATTCCGCACCAAAACAGATATACCTTGATGCCCCTAATAGAAAAGCCTACTAAAGTTCGGACCATCTACAAATCTAAGTGGAAAAAGATTTAAAAGACAAAAGAGGACCATTTGCATTTTCGTGGACCATTGTTTGCTTGTTACCTACCATGAAATGGAGTGTACCGACTAAAAGACCGAACCAACCAAAACCATGCCAGCATTTCTATCAAAAGAACTAGATTCCAGCCACCAGAGTTACATTCCATCTTTGTACCATTTGTTGCTTATGAAGATTTTTTCCCCTCTTACCAAATCACATGATGAGGGATAAATATTTAGGATAATTAATGGTATTATCATTGTTATATTGAATTTATCATTTGGAGAAATCCACAGAAATGATGTTTTGTCTTTCGGGTAAGTATATATGGTGATTCACTGGTTTTCCAATTCTACACAATACGTTCTCACGGTGGATAATAGGGTTGAGCCATCGTGAAACGCCTCTAGTGTAGATGTTAGTGTATGATATAAAAAGACAAAATATTAACTAGGATTGAAAATGTGAGTGCGAGTGTCTAACCTCTCTGAGATCGTAAGAAAATTCCTTTTATAGGGGTATTTGGGTAGTGAGACATATCACTTCAGTACATCCCATTCATTAGCGATAGCTAAGGGACCAGTCCATGTGAATAAGGTGGTTCGACCTATCAATCAATTAGGAGCTTTCTATAGCGTGTGGAACCCAAGATTGAGATCGAGACTATCACACTGATCCCCAATTCCTCAAGTGTGTGCGTGGGCAACCCCCTACCTAGGTCTCGGGTTTTGAAGGCTTGGGCCTTCCTCAACCTTTGGGCCTCAGGTCTTAACGGCTTGGTCCTTGAGACTTTTGAGACTCAAACTCATACCCCAACACAGTTAATGAATATTTTCTTAACTTATAGTTTGAGATGTTGCCTATTTACTATTGCAATAATAAAGCAATGATTTATAGTACCTATTTCTATGTATCATAGTTCATTTGACATTTTCTTACACACTATCTTTTAGTTTTAAATAACTTGGCAAGTGTAAGATGGATAACGGTGCAAGAAAAATCGAAGTGTAGGTTTAAAAAATAGTACTCCCCCTTCAAGAGATGAGATATGCATATTTAAGTTTAACTTCACTTGGACTATAATGGGCTACTTGACTAATAATTGGATTTGTCTATCGTAAGTTTTTGGGTCCAAACACTTGCAATAGACACAAGTGCAAAATAAAAAGTTCACCTAAGCCCACTGGTAAGGAGGCCCGTCAGTGTTTTATAGATGACTCGAAATAAATTTTTGCTTAAGCTGAATGACGGGTAGAGAAGCAAACAATTTTGGAAAGCCGTTGGAGTGTGGAAACTCCCGCGAGATTACCCAACCCCTGAAGAATACCAAACCCCCAAACGTAACATAATTTCCCCTCCATTTCTCTCTCCTTCTTCTTCATCTTCTTCTCCTTGTTTGAGATGGCACAAATAATCAAAAAATCCCATTCCTATTCCTTCACCCTCAAACTTCCTTACATTCACCCTCTTTTCATTAATCCTCCATTTCTCTCCCAAAGAAAAGCATCCTTCCTTTGTTATACCACCTCCCCCATAAAAACCAAATTCCTACCCACATTAATCACACAACACTTGTACTCACTCATCCATTTTCATTTCTCTTAATTTCTTCTCTTTGCTATTCATTTATTACTCGTCTTTTTACCCAAAAAATGGCCTCTGATCAACAAGAACAAGTTGTGCCTAAAATGCCAGTGACCCTTTCAATATACTCCAACAGGGTAATCTTGAAAACCATTTTGAGTCGGAGCGATAACGGGCTGGGCTTGGTTGGTGACAGAATTGTCATCGGAGGCTGGGTTAAGTCCTCCAAGGAACTCAGAAAAGAGCCCCTTCCGACTTCAGATCATGTGGCTCTACCAGATGCTCCACAAGATGTGACATGTGTGGAAGTCATTCAATCCCGCATACCATTTTTTAGACAAATTTTCAAAGTTTTTGGGGGACATACCTACGGTGTTCGCGATAAGACCCCTAAGCCCCCAACACCTTCAGTTTCAATTCTGCAACTCAGTGATGGTTCTTGTGTGCCAAGTCTTCAGGTAAATTCTCAATATCTTTTTTTTTATCAAACCCATTAAATGTTTGGACATTTTCTTTGGGATTAATATTCAAATTGGTTGATTGGTTAATATTGTGCTCCAGATTTTAGTGGAGTCATCTATAGTCTCTCCAAGCCAGATCCTGCCTACCGGAACATGTATACTGGCTGAAGGCATATTGCAGCAGCCATCAGTGCAAGGAAAAAACATTATTGAGCTCAAAGCAGATAAAATTCTACATCTAGGGATGGTAGATCAAGATACATATCCGTTATCAAAGAAGCGTATACCTTTGGATTCATTGAGGGATTGCGCGCAATTTAGACCTAGAAGTACTACGGTAATTTCATTAATCTCCTGCAGTTCCACATCTCTTTTCTTTGGTGTACATAAGCATTTTGTGTGATAATCCAATTGCCTTAGTTTATCAAAACTCAACAGGACTAACCAAATTTTGTGACATGTACCCTTTCATTGAAATGTTGAATGTTATGTAGGTGGCATCGGTTATGAGAATCCGTAATGCACTGACTCATGCAACTCACACCTTCTTCCAGAACCAAGGATTCCTCTGTGTGCAGGTTCCTGTTATTACTACCACAGATTGTGAAGGATCAAGTGAGAAATTTCAAGTGACAACCCTTTTGGGACAGAAACCTATGGAGGAGAAACCCATTACCATGGATGATACGGAAGGCGTTAGCCTTGAATCTGTCAGGGCTTCTATTGCAGAGAAAAGTAAACAAGTCGAAGAACTTAAAAGGACTGATAGCAACAAGGAAGCATTGGCTGCTGCACTTCAGGATCTCCGTAAAACAAATGAACTGGCATTACAGTTGGAAGCAAGAGACAAATCAAAGTCTGATCATACTTATGTTAAGGCCGATACATTTAAGTTCTCTGAAGATTTCTTTTCTAGACAAACTTATTTAACTGTTTCTGGCCGCCTTCATTTGGGGAGCTATGCATGTGCACTTGGTAATGTTTACTCCTTTGGACCTAGATTCCGCGCAGAAAGATCAGAGTCCAAAAAGTTCTTAGCAGAGATGTCTTTGGTCGAGCTAGAAATGGCCTTCTCTCAATTAGAGGTACTTTTATTTCTAGATGTTTTTCATCCAAGATTTTTTTATTTTTTTTTGTTCATTGTTTAATATGTCATGAAATGGCCATTGATATTGTATTTTTGTTTTGCAATTACTATCTGTGGAATTGCCAGGATGCCATGAATTGTGCAGATGACCTTTTGAAGTTCCTTTGTACATGGGTTTTGGAACATTGTTTTGAAGATTTGGCCTTTGTTTCAAAACGAATAGACAATACTATTGTGGATCGCCTTCAATTACTGACCTCAGGTTCATTTGAAAAGATCTCCTATGCAGAAGCTGTGGATGTTCTGAAGCAGGTGATATTTGAAAGGAAATGAATAACACTTCCATCATTTTACTATGTGTTCCCTGGACTCGTTCCAAATTTTTAGTGGACATCCTCATGTATATAGCTTTTACTGTTTCCAATCAGGTCGCAGCTAAGAAATTTGATGTAAATATTGAGAAGGGTACTCCTTTAAGTGAACAGCATGAATGGTATGAACAAGCTACAGTTATAGTCTGCAATATAGATACATTTATATTAGAAGGTCAGATTATAATCGAATCTCTTGTTGATGGCAGCTATTTGGCTGACGAAATCTACAAAAGGCCAGTGATTATATACAATTACCCAAAGGAACTTAAACCATTTTATGTGCGCCTGAATGATGATGGGAAAACAGTTGCAGCATTCGATGTGGTTGTACCAAAGGTAAGCTTAAACCACTTTATTCTAGACTTCAGTTTCCATGGTTATCGAACTAAAGGGCATATATTTGCAGGTGGGGGCTCTGATTAGAGGTAGCCAAAATGAGGAACGCTCAAATATGTTAAATTCAAGGTAATCAATATTAGAAGTAATTTTACCTTTTTGTGGTTCATCTTTTTTGCAACTTAAATGGTGTGTCTAGGTGCAGTCTAGTGGCATGAAGTTGTTACATATTTCTAACAGAAAGAGCTAGCACAAGGCTTTCATATTTTAACCGATTTTGTGTTAAAAATTGCAGGATCGAGGAATTGAGCCTGCCGAAGCACCAATATCAGTGGTACTTAGATATTAGCAGGCATGGAACTGCCAAACACTCTGGCTTTAGTCTCGTATTCGACCTCCTGGTTCTCTATGCCACAGGCCTCAATGATGTCAGAGATGCTGTCCCTTTTCCCCGAAGTTGTGGCAAAGCCTATAACTGATCAAGTTTCTGGCAAAAATAAACACTTGATGATAACATTTGTGGTTGACAGCGTATATTTGCTTCAAATGCATACTTGTAGATACACAAGAAAGTAAATTGTCTAAATTAAAGGGAAATAATAGAGAAATTTCTGCATTATTTTGAGATTCAAATTACATGGCTTGACAGATTAATTAAGGCTTAGAAATTACAGATACATAATAGGCTGTTGAAGCATTCACCAAGGAATTCTGCGATTCAAGAGGAAAGTAAAAAGGATATAGTTCATACCGGACATAACAACTGCTATATAGAACTCGACAGCCCTTTTTGTTGTTACAAAAATTTTCAAAGTTGGCAATGGCAATGGCCAGGCACTGAGCGCAGTCGAGCTGCGACAAGTCCCTTGTACACTGCACCAAGGCATAAAGTGTCACAAATTGTGATAGTTTAGAATCTCCTTTTCCAAGCCCTTTATTACTAGGAATGTTAGCCTCTGAACTTATCTTATCAATCAAAGAACCTAATTTTTTCTTAAAATCTTCAGGATCTTTTACATTCTCAACGTTGGCGTATAAAGTTCCAATGCTCGTGTCAACTTCGCCACGAAAATCCTTTGTGTCATACCTTAGGAAGCAATACTCGTACCAAATCCTGGCATCGGCTTGGTTTGGACAACGTTTACGGATTTCTTTTGATGCATCTTGAATGCAATCCGAGCAGTCTTTGCTGCTCACATCTCCCCTGCACTGTGCTAGGCCATAGACTTGGTTTTCAGCTTTGCCGAAGGATGTAGCACTAAAGCCATTTTTGGCACTAGTTTGAACAAGTTCAGCCAACAAGCTATTTATATTTGCTGATACTCTTGAGCTACTTATATTTGTGTCTTTATTGCAAAACTCGCCAGTGGGATCAGCAGATTCTGAAGCACTGCAAATACAAAGAAACAATAAGAGAGTAAGATGGTATAACAAATCCATATGTTTTCCCTGCATTCTTCAACTAAGCTTTCTTATATAAGTTTATTCTTGATACTCCCTTAGTTCCACAAAAAGAGTCGCATTTGTCAAAGAGAAATACACGGAGAGCCCTCTTTTATTGATAGTTTTATAAAATAATACGATATCCTCAAGTTACCATATCATCGCTGCTAGCAACTTATTATATTTAGGGGTAATCACGAAAAAAATGTATCTTTAATGTTTGTAAATGAGATTTTTTTTATGAGACGCAAAGAGAGGGGATTTGAAGTGGGAGTAGCATTGCGGATTTTATTGACTTGTTTGGCACCTTGACCCACCAGCCACAATGTTGGAATTCAGTGGAATAAAAATGGGGATTGCTTCTGGAAGAGCATGATTTTCTTGGTCCAGCACCAAAATATTAGCATTCGTATAGTTGCCTGGACCCGCAGCCCAATTTGCTACGACTTTGAATGAGTAGGAGGGATTCATAGGTAGATTAGATAGCACGTGAACTTCCATTAAAGAGGAAGGACCATTTTGAGAAAGGGTATCACAAAGCCTTGAGCAATACTCTCCATTTTGAAAAATAATATATCTTTCATCAAAAAAAGTTGTAAACTTTGTTAAGAATAAACACATTGATAAATTAATCATGTAGGTATTTGTACGTCATTGTATCTAATCACAATTAAAATCACAATATTTTATCGCAAGTTATTACATGTACAACTCAATTGTTTTAAGAGTTTGGCTGACTGATTAAAGCCGTGTCTGTTCCTTTCATGAGTCTTTATTTTACTTTGCTCAAGTCTTGTTATACGGGACAATTAAATAAAGTTGTGGTTGACAGTGCTCACAAATTCAACCATCCCTCTTGTACAAATATATGTATATACACTCACTATGGAGCATTTTCCACCAAGGTCAGCCCCTCTCTCCGTCCATTAGGAGATCTGATGACCTGGATCAAAAGGAGTTTCTTTTATATATATATATATATATATCTCAAGTGTTGAATCTCTAAATGGACTGAGAGAGATGAATCGACTCTAAAAACTGCTCATAATCCAAATTGAAATACTCCCTTTGCAAATAGTAACTTGTTGACTAAAGGTGTTGTACAAAATGTGTCCCAGTATGATTCGAACTGGCTACTTTACACTTTCTTGTTGATTTCTTTTTAGGAAATTAGATATAAAATTTTAAATTTCTATCATCTATTTTATAAAAAGAAGGAGATGCTATCACCTGTCTTGAAATTATGTCACAAATCCTTTTTCCCTTTTACCTCTATAAATTTGACGGCTTTATGATTTTATTCCTTTTAATTTTATTGTCCAAAATTTTTAAAAAATATTATAATATTCTTAAAATAATTACACATACAACGTATCAGGATGACTAGTTAAAATATAATAAGAGAAGTTTTTTTTTTGTGTGCGCATGGCATCACATGTACTAAGAAGATGTGATCATTTGTCCAAGAACATAAAAAGAAATGCAAAAAATGAGTATAATTACACAATATTCAAATATAATATTTAAATATTATATTTATTTTAATTATTAAAAAATAAAATATAATATTAAAATTTATGTTATATCTTACCTTTTAACGGGGACAGCACTACATACATAAATAACCAAATATAATATTAAACACTGTATTTATTTTAATCATTAAAAAGTATAATTTGATATAAATTTTTGTGTCAGATCTTATTTTTTAATAATTAAAATTAATATTATATTTGGTGTTATATTTTATTATTGTGTTTATAAATTTATTTTTTTAATAATTAAAATAAATATAATATTTAAATATTCTATACGTAAATTTATCCGGTGCAAAAGTACACCTGTCCGCTAATTACGCTGTTAGTCTCTGCTGACTTCACGGCACTAAGAGAAACCCAACCCCAAGATTATTTCATATTTTTGGTGATAAGTAAATAGTATGTTTTTGCTCGTATGCTTTTCCTTTTTAACATATCTGTTAGGCCCGCCCTTTGATATTTTCTTTCAATTTAAGGGATGCCCAAATTTTTATATTTTATGGGTTTTTGAAATTCAGAGCTATATGGGTGATTTTCTTTTTAGTTCTCAGTTATGCGATTTGTTTCAGCTGATGAATACTTTAACCACTGATGGCTCTGTGAGAAGTTTGAAACCTCAAGTTGTTTGTGGATTTTTAGTGGATTTGGTAACTTGATGGAAAATAGCTATTTAAGTCTGTTTGTTCTTGCTCTCCTCTATGAATTAATGTTTCCAAATTCAATCCTTTGGAATTGGATTTATCTTTCCCAATATAATTCCTCTGCTCCGACATTAGATGTCAAATGAATGTCAAACTTTGAATTAAAAACTTTGTAAATAAATCAATAAAATAAAAACTTTAGTGCATCTTATCACTTCAACAGTGTGATTAACAGTAAATTGGGAATCCGTGTCTGTCAATTTCAGGAAAAATTATTATATGCACTTGGGGCAGGATGAATAGTTTGCTCCCCCCTCTCACATGAGGGTGGGGACCACGCGTGTTGGGATCCGTGCCACAACGCGTGGTCCTCACCCTCATGCGAGAGGGGGAGCAAACTGTTCATCCATGCCCCAGGGGCATGGAATAATTTCTCCAATTTCAGACATTCATAAAGGATCAAATAAATTTTAATTGGAAAGGGGCTGCTCCTTATCGAAACAATTACCTCTTTTTGTTGCCATAAGGTTGAAAGAGTTCATACCTGTATCACAAGTGATTCATTGAATCCCAAAATAATGAATAAGAAGACTCTGTTGGTTATAGGCAAGGAAATGTTTCTTTGTCAATTTTTACTCCATTTTGTTACAATTACCAACCGCAATATGCGTAATGTTTTATAGTTTGGTTTCAAGTGTGTATATAGATTTCCAATATGCATCATTTAGAAGAAAAGGAAAAAGTGGCCCTTTACCGGTCTATCTCTACTGCATATGAATATCCGATCTATGCGTCCTATGATTGTTTTCACATAGACCAGTCTCTTAATTAACACATCGACCTTACATATGCACGGAGGGGCATACACATTTTATTAAGTCACTGTTTATTAGATATGGGGTTGAAGTCTTCAACATATTGAACTCCAAAAGACACAACCACACGCTGCCTAGAATGACAAACATTCATAGTTATAACCTGTTTGAGCGACTACTTTCTTTTCTGAACGTCATGATCCCAAATAATATGAACTCAAATTACCAATGGATTCTAAAACATTATTTAATTTGATTTTTGTATGATCAGACGACCAACATTTTGACTGAAAGCATTAGCACACATGTAACTGTGCTAATAGATAAGAATCTGGCTATAACTTAATACTGGATCATTCAAGTCAATAATCAATGTAGAAAAAGTGAGGTTACAACTAGTAGCTTCAGTGATAGAAAATTCCAAATGTTTGTGAAAACTTTGAAGGTTTGGGCAAAAATGTCTTTTATTGGTTTTGATGGAGCGATCAAAATGGTTGGCTGTTTCGTAGGAGCTAAGAACACCTAGTTCACATACGCTCAAAAAAATCTCAAAAGCTTATTTCTGTTTTAACTTTTCTTGCATATAATCTTTTTTTATTCACTTTTTTATTTTTATTTTTTTACATCTGCCAAATTAAATGAATGTTCTACAAGTTATTCTAACCATGCCCTGAGGATCGGTATTCAGCATAAACTTTCAATCCTACTGAATTTCATGCATATAATTCAGAATCGATCATTAATGTCGTTATTACTTACTAGATCTCTTCCAAGGTTCTAGTTTGTTACATGTTCATAGATATACGTGTATGTATATACATATGTTTTACAGCTTGATTTATTTCTTATTTGCAGTACTTACATTGATTTTCTACCATCTCCATCCCAAATTGAGTGTTGTTTTTAGCTTTTTGGAACGTAGTTTATTTTTCACTTTAAAAAAACCTTTGTATTTATAATATAAATTCCCAACAAAGCCGTTTCAACCAAAAATTAGAAGAAGGCTAAAGTATGTGAAGTCTTCTATATTGGCCTTGCAAATTCAACACTGTAGGGGACTGGGGCTATAAGAGGAACAGGTCGGTCAATTTAGTGTTTTCTCAAATTGTCTCATACTGACCCTGATACTCAATTTGGCTCAGACCTCAGAGCGAGTAGTTTTTGGTGTTCTCTATTTGTTGTTTCCACATTCACACATTGGATTTACCGTTCATATCTTTTTGTTTTGCTATTAATTAATTAGTTCTTGTTGGAATCACCATGCAGCTCATTGTGATACTACTGTGGCGAGAATGCTTGTAGGGAATAAGTGTGATTTGGAAAATATTAGGGATGTAAGTGTGGAGGAGGGGAAAAACCTAGCGGAAGAGGAAGGACTATTCTTCATCGAGACATCTGCTTTAGATTCTACTAAGGTTAACAGTGCTTTTGAGATTGTTATTCGTGCAATCTACAACAATATTAGCAGGAAAGTCCTAAACTCGGACTCTTACAAGGCCGAATTGTCTGTGAACCAGGTTACCCTTGTCAACAACGGGTCAGGCTCTAAGCAGAATTGGAGTGCTTGCTGTTCCAGATAAAATGATTTCATGTACCTGATACTCATTTTGTAGGTTTTCATACTCTTTCTTTCTGTAGTTAACTTCCCTTTTGAGGAGTCTTTTTTGTAGAATTATTTCTAGTTGATTTGATTTTTGATTTTGTTGGTTTTCCTCATGAAAGCATGGAGGATTAATTTGAGAAATAAATGTAAGAGATGTTTTTGTTATTTAAAGTTCCAAGGGATTTATTTTGTAGGTGCCATCGTTGCTAATACTAATACGTTGTTATGCCAAAATCCTTGCTCGAAAGAAAGAGGAATGAATGAGCTGCCCTTGCTTTTCTGGCAAGACAGATCTATCTATACAGCCAATGTGATCATTCTGTTTTTCGCCTAGGAATGAATTATCCTTATTATGCAAGGTGAGATAATATACTTGGAGAGGGTTTGGAAAAAGGGTGGCTAAAAATTGAGATATTTCATTATAAATTAGTATGAAATTAAGAGTAATCGTTACATTGATTAATATTAAAAAAAATGTTATGTCAATTTTGAATTAATTTTTTTTAATTGAATTCAAAACGTCAAAATAATCTTATATTTTTTAACAAAAGAAATATTTTATTTTAAATTTAACTAAAAATAAATTTGTAAGAAATTTATATTTTAATACGGCATATTATGTCAGATAAATTTTAATATACGTAAAAAAAACTAATACATTATGCTTGTCTTTTTTCATCATATGTTTTTCATGAATTTGTATTAACCAATTTCTATCTCATGAGTCATGAGCAAGACCACTCAAGAAAAACATTTTTCTCTAACCTGCTTGCTTTAGCTTTATTAATGTTGTTAATTTTAAAGAAGGAAGCTCAGTGTTCTGTTATACAACACGCGTGTATATATATATATATATACTAATATTTAATAATAGCAAAAAGTAGTTAGTATTCAGATATTATGACATTGATATAGATAGGACGCTATTTAAAGCAAAAACCGCAGCATAAAAATATATATATATATACGTACAGTAAATGATAATGAAATACATTAATAATTAAATCAAAAACCGTAGGAAGTCATACTTGATAAAAAAAAAAAAAAAAATTGGTTTATCTAAACGATGCTATGCGTGTGTGATTAAAAAAATTATAATTAATATTTAAAAGGTATATAATAGAGCAAAATATAAATTAATTTATATTTATATTATAGCACTAGTCCATTTCCGATACCGGTTTTCTCTTTCCTACTTTCATACTCTGTGTTTATAAACTCAACTTTAACCGTTACTTTATTTTCTCCCTCTCTAAATTTTCCCTCTTTATCTCTCTCGCACAAACACACACTGCTGAGGGCCTCCATCAATGGCGCCTCTCAGATTCTCTCTCCTCCTTCTAACGGCGCTTACTTTGCTAATCTCACCCTCACATTCCCTCTCCTCCTGTACCTCACACAAGTTCGCAAACAACCAACTCTACCAGCGCTGTACCGATTTGCTCCAGCTAAACTCCTCCCTCCACTACACCTATGATTCCGCCAATTCTTCTCTCTCCGTCGCCTTCGTCGCTTCTCCGGCCGCGCCCGACGGCTGGGTCGCCTGGGCTATTAACCCCTCCGCCACCGGAATGATCGGTTCGCAATCTATAATCGGCTTCAAAGACTCTGACGGGTCCATGATTGTCAAAACGTACGCTATAAAATCTTACGGCCCGATTATCGAGTCGAAATTGGCTTTTGAGGTGACTCAGACCCGTGCGGAGTATTCCCAAGGATTAATGAAGATATTTGCCACGCTGGTGTTTCCGGCGAACTGGAATTATACGACGGTGAATCATGTGTGGCAGGTTGGGGCGTCGGTGACCGGTGGTGTGCCGGATAAGCATGCGTTTCTGCCGGCGAATTTGATTTCTAAAGGAACCCTAGATTTGTTGAGTGGACAGACAACTGGTGGTACCGGCGGCGACTCCAGGTTCACAATGAAAAATGTATGCTTTCTGCTCTGCCTTTAGTATCTGTCAATCCATTAATTTGACATCCATTTTGTTTCTATTAATTTGTTTATTTGTGATTATACTATTAGTATATGTTATTCCATTAATTTGACATTACATTGATCTGAAAATAAGTTTTTGGGGACTTAAACAGCCAAAAAGTTGAAATTTTTGATGTGTTATCCTAGTATAATTGTATATAACAACAATGTCTGAACTTCTGATTTTCTTATTCAGGGGTTTATAATTTGAAAGTCCATTAGAAAGGCATAGTCTTTGTTGTGTAATGCTCCAAACGAATATTGAAAATTTGATACCGTTTATTACCGACTATAATTTATTATCAATTTTCAGCTAAAAGTACAATTTTGAATTGACGTGGACAATTTGGTCATCATCAAATTCAAACAAGTGTCTTCTTTTTAAAAAAAACTAGTGATGATAGTAGGGTTATCTAGAGACTAGAAAGAAGGAAATACTTAAAAAAAAATTTATTTTGCTTCAGATTCATGGAATTCTAAATGCTTTGAGTTGGGGGACTTTATTTCCAATGGGAATCATCATTGCACGGTATATGAGATTTTTCCCGTCGTTTGATCCAGCATGGTTTTATCTTCATGTATTCTGCCAGACGTCAGCCTACGCTATTGGGGTTGCTGGCTGGGGAACTGGTCTTAAGCTTGGTAGTCAATCTAAGGGGGTTGAGTATACTGGTCACCGGAATATTGGGATTGCACTCTTTTCTCTCGCAACAGTGCAGGTATGTTTGTCTTGCATTGCTAATTTTAATCCCTTGTTCTTGTCTAAGCAATATTGTGTTCAATATTGCAAATTCTTTTGTTTTTTGTTATACGTAATAGTTTTGCTTGGCACATTGCCATTTGGTCTTCTGAAGTTCTCAATTGAACTTCATAAGAACTGAAATCATTTTCAGCAATCAAGTGGTGTATGCTATGTACCACACCTCATCTTACTAATAATGAAAAATAGATAGTTTGTCTTGTGTCTTTATAATTAGAAATTGCATGGATCGCAGTTTATATGTGTCGGTGAATGGACTATGGAGATTTGCTTCTAATGGGCTCTCGTTTTGGCTTTTGTTATAGATCTTTGCATTGTTCTTGAGGCCGAAGAAGGATCACAAACACAGATTTTACTGGAATATATACCACCATGGAGTTGGTTATACCATCGCTATCCTTGGCATCCTCAATGTCTTCAAAGGTCTAGATATCTTGGACCCTGACAAGAAGTGGAAATCAACTTACATAGGTATCATTGGTGCCTTGGGCGGGATTGCTCTATTTTTGGAGGTAATCACTTGGATTTTAGTTTTGAGGAGAAAGTCTGGGAACTCTACTAAACCCGTATAGGATGGTTACCTCAACGGAGAAGGCAGGCAACAATTTGATTGGAAGTGGAGTCTTCCTTGCAAATTCTTATTCTGGTTCACGTGCCCCTCTCAGATGTTGATTATTCATTCATCTTCTGTAAAATGAATGTTTTGCAATGTGTAATTATAAAATGTTGTGAGTGGCACCATTAATTAATTTATCATTATTGATACCCAAGTTTGTTGTTCATCATATGTTCTGTAAAAGACGAATGGTCTGGGAGCTATAGGAAACTCTGTTGTTAAGTATCTGAGGTGCACATGCCTCCTCATAAGCATTGATGCAACAAAAGACCTCACTAGCTAGGACTATTTAAGCTTGGCTAGATTATGGTGGGTCTAAATATCTGGAGTATCTTTTAATCATGAAATGCTGTGATAGGAAGGAAGTCTATTAATTTTAGATTAATAATTGTGCCAGGAACATATTTGATCCAATTTATATGTACTTCCCAGATTTCCATTAGCAAGTCATAGTGTCATTTTCTCCAAAGAACCTTTGAAATATGATCCCACGAACTACTTTGTTTTTGTTTCCTTCCTTTTTCTGGTCATTTAGTTAATAAGTAGCTTTATTTATAAATTTATAGCTAGGATTCCCACATGCATGCTAGGATAGCTACATTTATCTTTATTCTCTTCTTTTTCCCCAGAAGGTGTATGTATGATGTCTTTATAATTGTATTAAAAGCATCTCACTAAGAAACGACACCACGCAATATTATTCTTTTTAGTGAAATTTGATGGAAACCCAAGGTAGGTCACTAATTATGCTGTCCTGTCATGTTATTATAACTTCTTTTTTGAATATGATCATAATCACCTTGGATACCATATATGACCTTTACACTTAGCTAGCTAGCTAGCTAAGGAGAAATTATGATTTGTCTAATCTATAAACAAATAAACCTAAGGTTAATGTCCAGAACGCATGCATAATCTCCGGTTGGTTAAGACACATTTCAGTCCTTATACAACTACATATATCATAAATTCTGAACATGAACACAATTTTTTTTTATCATATGAATGATGTTGGGATGACCAAAGACATAAATGGGCTGGCTGGCTGGTTAATAGACCAGTTCAATCAAGTTGGAACTCTTTTAATCACTGGACCACCTAATTTGGTTGAGGTTCTACACCAGGCAGCAATAGGAGTTACTATATTAAATGAAAGTCTCATTTTCTGAAGTTAACTAATTCGAATATTTGTTATTTTTGATAAAATTCGTATGGGCCCTCATATTGGAACAGGGGCACTAAATACAACAGACTAAAGTTACAAGTTGTTAACTTACCCACTTGACTCCATCAAATTAATTTCTTAACTTGCCAATGAGTGTGGCTTCACCGCCGCCGGCTGTCACCTTTTAGTTTATGAACAATATATCAAGCCTGTAATATATAAGCCATTATAGTAATAAACTAGACTAGAGCTCATGCAACTTGTGTTCCACCTGCAATCCTGCGTGAGATATATATGGATTCATTATTTATACTAGCCTATATATGTTAAATTACAATTTTAAAGGCTTAATTTTTAGAGTTGAGGACCAAATAGAAACATATTTAAACTTAAGGATGAAAGAAGAAATTTGTGAAAAGTTGGTTAACTTTTATTAAAAAATCATTTGTTGGAGGGTTTGCCTACATTTGGGGAGCTTTAACCACAATTTGGGACAGAGTCTCATCCTTGAGGTAAAACCATTGATGGCGTCACCCGCATACCATGGCGGCGTTAATAAATAAATATATGGATGAGGTATCAAGCAGCCCATCAGAAAGTGCTGGCTTATTATCATCCAACTAACAAAAATCATATATCTGTTCTTACTTGACACCTTTTAATAATAAGGGGAAAGAAAGTTGTGACATACTGCATAGTTAATTTGATTATAGATATATTCGCTCATTAATAATTTTTTTATTATTTTCATGGATGATAATTTAAACATTTTACTATTTTATTGTCAAATATTATGTCGTTCGTTCTGGCGCATGACTTTATAACCAAACTTGAGTATGACATGTCACATGAATACCACCAAGAACAAATTTTCATGGTGGTCAATTTATCTGTTAATTCTATATATGCTGTTTATGGAGTAGTAATTTTATGCTATGCAATGCGCCACTCTGTTGGAATAGAGGCCAAGAGGGGGTGGGTGGGTGGGTGGGTGGGTGGGTGGGTGTAGATATGCACAACAGGTTGAGCTGGACCAGTCTAGCCTAAGTTTGACAAGTTTTGGTCGTTGATCAGGTCAAATCAAGCATTGACTTTTTGGCCGGCAAGTTAAGCCATGTAAGATTTCTCAACGAAAATCAAGCATGTTGAGGTTTGCGGGCCAAACCTAGACAGAAGGAGGGAGGAAAAGAAAGAGAGTATGACGAAGCCGCGAAGTCGCCTGTCACGGATAGGAATTAGATTATCTCTGTCAGTGACTATTAAGTATTGTAATATAATATCAGGTGGAAAAAATTGATTAGGATCTAGGATTTTTTTTTATACTAACGTATATAAAATTACAAATTAAGGGGATCAAATATTAAAAAGTCAATCAAAATCATCATTCTTCACAATTTTCAGTACTGCCGTATAGAAATTAAAAATTACCCACAATTATAATGACAATATAATTATATAATATGGAGTTATCTGTAAATCACCATCACCCCAATTTGAACCAAGTGATCACTCATAAACCAATAATCATATTATAATATAATATGGTAGAAGAGAGAGAAAAAAAATAGTTCAGTATTTAATGTATTCTAGTTTAATATTTATGTCATTTTACTAAAAATCGAGGTTGACTTTTGTCAAGACCAAACATGACCAAGCTTTTAGACAGGTTGGACTTTTGCATTCAAATCATAACTTGTTTAAAATTTGCAGGTCAGGCCAGATCAACTAGATTAAGGCCAAACTACATATGCTAGACTTTTTGTACATGTCTAGATGAGTGCAAGGGCTTGCACATGTAAAGAAAGAAAGATGAATGGCTGAGGTTGGCTTTAGACAAAAAGAGAGCTTTTAAAAACATCCTTGCAAGCTCTCTCTCTCTTCCAAAAATAAAATAGGTGAAAGAAGCCGATGCAACTGTCGGTTTAATTTATTTAGCAAAAAAAAATGTTGGTTTATTTTTTGCTAAATACTAATTACTCATTCATTTATGGAATAATAATATGAAATAACTAAGATAAATTTATTTCTTGTTATAAAAAACAGTCCCGGTAGCCAAAAATCCTCCTCTAGTTCCATTCCACCCTATCAAATCAATTTTTCCATTGTAGACCACTTTCTTCTTCAAGTGTAGCGTAGGAGTTTGGATATTATTGTAGCAAGAAGATATTAAAAATATAAAGATTATTATTATTCATTTTTAAAATGCTAATAAAAAAGTTTTAAATTTAAAATTGAGCTTTGAAAAAGGCTGATTGAGAATCAATAGTTTATGCATGCTAACAAATGAAGTAAATTAAAAGTCATCTATTTTCAAATACTGAAAGCTAGCTAGCTAGCTTATGGGATATATAGATTATTATTATTATTATTATTATTATTATTATTATTATTATTATTATATAATACAAAAATTAAAACTCGTCTGTTTTTCAAATACTGCAATTAATCCCCTGAATTAATTGTTATTTTTATATGATAAATTTTTAATTATGCAAAATTTTCTCTCACATAAATTCCATAATTATTTAATAGGTCAGCAATAAAATCTAACATCAAAAGGCTGAAATTCCGTTCAAAAATAAAAATACATATAACCCAACTTTGGTCCCGCTAATCCTCCAATCATTATTACTCTGCTTTCCAGCGCTAGTACCATTGACGGTACCATTACCACCGCCACCGCCACCACCTGTGGTACCGTTACTCTGCGCCTGCACCAACTCCAGCTTTCCCTTAGCATTCAGATTCGCAGGATCAAAGGCGTGCTTCACCGGCATATCATCGACGACCGAACTACCGACCTGCCACACCTGATTCACCGTTGTGGTATTCTCCGGCAATGCCAGCGTGGCAAAAATCTTCATCAGGCCGTCGGAATATTCGGCAGACCTATCGGACACTTGGAAGGAGAGTTTGGACGGAACAATTGAAGTGTAGGAGATGAGTTTATAGGTTTTAACGGTCATAGAGCCGTCGGATTTCTTGAAAGCGATGAGAGATTGAGCGCCGATCATGCCGGTTCCGTTAGGATTAATGGCCCAGGCGATCCAGCCGTCGGATTTGGCGGGAGGGGCGAGAAAGGCGATGGAGAGAGAGGATTTGGAGGAGTCATAATTCCAGTGTAGGTAGGAGCTTAAGGTTGGGAGATCGGTGCAGTTTTTGTAGAGTTTGTTGTTTTTCAAGGTCTGTGACTGTGAGGTGCAGTTTAGTGAGTGAACCGATGAGAGAGAAAACGCTGCTAGAAAGAGAAGCGAATATGGGAGAAGGAGAATAAATGTCATTATTGTTTGTAGAGAGGGAAAGATCGATCGAGAACATTAAAATTAACACAACGTGTTGGTGATTTATAGAGAGGGCGGGTCGGGTCAAGTTGGGTTGGTGACAAAATTGTGATGAACATATAGCTTGGGTGTGAGAATATATATCAGAGTTATTATTTCAAATCTCATGTTCCCTTCCTTATCTCTTTTTTTTTTTTTCTTCTTAATTTTGTATATTGGTATCGTTTGTAATTTAATTATTTCTAATTCACTTTTAACTGAATGAATGAATGAATACATGCGTAGTATTTTTATCAGTACATAATATGAAACAGTCAATGAGACGGACGAGGGTGTGTGTGTCATTCTGGCCTCCAAAACGTTGGTTTAGCGATAAATTCGTTATGGGTTCGAGTGTTTTCCAAAACTACTTTTCTGCGCCTTATCTTATTTTTAAGGTTTTGAAATAATTGAATGATGAGGTGGCATCTTGTGTGATTTGGGAGAAGGGGTCAGCGTTAGCAGCGTTATGTGGAATTAATTTCTTTTGCTTATGGGGGGGGGGGGGGGGGGGGGGGGGGGGGCAAGGCAGGCAGGCTTATAGCGCATAACATGTGAAACAAAATGTTGGGAATTATTCGCATGAAACAGGTAGATAGATGCTTTCAAAAGTTAACACTACTTTTTTCATATTCTTATTTTTCGTCTTTCTGTTATACTCAGCTCCAGTTAGTTAGTTAAGTCACTAAACTATAATTAATTTATGACTTTTTATGTGCATTAAAAATAAGGATATAAAAGTAAATTCCAACTTTACAATTATCTTTGACGATCAATATTCCAAAAGTTAGCACTTCCCTTTGTTTTTGGTTCAAAATTTGTACTAAGAAAGAAAGAAAGAACAAATACTCCATATATCACTTTTGCGATGCTCGCATACGTACTATTAATTAGAGATGGAATTTCGAGTAAATTTCATATTAATTGATTGTGTTTGTTTATGTATATGCCATGTCTGGTTAGGAATTGATTTGTAAATAAAACTTTTATAAAGTCAAAGCAACATCGAATGTGCGTGTAGCATTAACCGCACTTTTCTTCATGACCACAAAAATGCAAAGAATAAGTATAAGTAGATAATATTTAAAAATTATATTTATTTTAACCGTTAAAAAATTAGATATGACATTAAAATTTATGTTATACTCTATGTTTTAGTAATAATTAAAATAAATATAATATTTAATTTTATGTTTGAATATTTTATATGTAAACTTGTCCTAATACAAATACTACAAGTTCACCTCACTCACCTTACAAAACCAAATATGTGGCCAGGCCAGTGGGTATGCTTTAGATTTAGTTAGTTCCAACAAACACATGCATGTCCACTTGAGGTGTTACAAGTCTCATTTATATTGCTAGGGGACAAGGGGTATACTCAATATATTTATATATTATGTAATGGGCTTTGCTTTATTTATAGCTCAATAAAAAGGGTTAATATTCGCAGTTTGCATTGAAGCGCTGCATGACGCAGAATATAATATGTGGGTGGACATGTGTTTTTTTGTGTGTTAAATATGCTTTATTTGTTTACCTAACCTGACGCTTGAGCCACTCTTATTACAGCCCACAGCTTGCCAGCCAATTTTATTCCTATAAGCCCAAAATAAGTCATCACTTTAAATAAGGGCCTGCTGCCTTCAAGAGCTTATTTGTAGTAGGGTTCTTTACATAAATATATAACAATTAAAAAGTAATTACAACATTAGTATATCCACAAAATAATTACAAAAAGAGGACAATAAATAATAATTATTGTTATTATTCTGTGAACGGTGGAGGGGTCCAACAGTTGGTTACGCTTAGCGCGGCGCATGTTAGACTTGAAAACTGATAATCGATGGTCATACTCCTCCTGAATAGCGTACAATTTTCCGTTCTTTGTTTTGAAGAGAGAGAAATGGTGGTTTGCGTTAAACAGGAGATGATCAGACTTTCATTGTCCGACACGACTTGGCGAATCTTTTCAAATTTGACACACTCTTCCTCGTCGAATGATGCCGGAATCAATGGAGTCCAAACCGGCCCGGGAGCAACTCCGTTCACACGGATACCTTAGCCGACCAACTGAAGTGCAAGTCCAGCGGATGCCTTGGTGAATGTGTAGTCCAGCAACTTTGTATTTCCTTTGTATGCATTCACTGATGTTGTGTTGATTATGGAACTCCCTTCCTTCATGTGCTTCAAGGCATGTCTAAAAATCGATTCGCAACCAATAATTGAGCGGAGGAGAGAAAGAGAAATACATGTACATAATAGTTGCATTGGTTAAATACAAAGATAACAAAACTTTAATACAAAAGGTAATCAACCTTAAATACAAAGTTAATCAAACATTTATACAAAAGTAACCAACCTTTATTACAACGGTAACCAACCTTTAATATAAAGGTAATCAACCTTTAATACAAAGGTAACCAAACCTTAATACAGAAGTAACCAACCTTTAAAACAAAGGTAACCAAAACTATTTACTACACATTCGGGAATTGGTTACCTCCATACTAGTGTTTGGTTACCTAGATTTAGTTGTGCAGTCTTTCATTGATCATCGTGTTAAATTCATTACCTTTGTAATATTTATACAAAAGTAACCAACCTTTATTACAACGGTAATCAACCTTTAATATAAATGTAACAAACCCTTAATACAAAGGTAACTAAATCTTAATACAGAGGTAGCCAACCTTTAAAACAAATGTAACAAAAACTATTTACTACACATTCGGGAATTGGTTACCTCCATACTAGTGTTTGGTTACCTAGATTTAGTTGTGCAGTCTTTCATTGATCATCGTGTTGAATTGGTTACCTTCGTAC
This sequence comes from Hedera helix, assembly GCA_947179155.2. NCBI lineage: Eukaryota > Viridiplantae > Streptophyta > Magnoliopsida > Apiales > Araliaceae > Hedera > Hedera helix. The sequence goes on along the minus strand of OX359276.1, from coordinate 47,823,442 downwards.
TATTGTCTGGTTACTTAAATTCAGGAATTGGTTACCTCCATATTAGTGTTTGGTTATCTTGAGAAATTGAGAAATCCAACCATGAACATGAAAACTCCATTGACTTGACACCATCATTGACACCACCATGACGACGCCGATCATTGACAGCACTATGACAACGCCGATCATTGACAGTGGTATAACAAGAATTGACGGTATTTTTTTGCATCTTCTTCTTTTCCCTTGAAGAAGAAGGTGATTTATATATATATATATATATATATATATATATATATATATATATATATATATATATATATATATATATATATATATCACCAAACTGTTGTTGAATTTCTCCACCACCATAGCCTTTTCCACGTCCACGATAACCGTGTCCTCTTCCACATCCTCGAAACTTTCCACCATAACCACGCCCACCATCCCCGACACCACGATACATATAGATACATTCATGACACACGTGATACTGCAGGAAGAAATAAACAATTGGGTAGATAGTGTTATTTATTTGACTTTTCAATAACTTTTTATTTCAATTTTTAAAATAATTTGAATTTTGAATTTTGGAATCAACTACCCATTAAATCATCTAACTAAATTAAAGGAATAACAATGCATTAATTTGAAAATTAAATATTAAAGATGCATTAATTTTGTAAATATTTTATGTATACACTTTTATTGTAATATATTTTAAAAATGTACTAATAAATGTAATTGTCCCTTTGTAGTATACAACATACTAGTCACGAAGCCTGACAAGTTACATCTTTCAGGAAGGAAATAAGCATGAAACTCTATCCTATTAGTGGATTATGACCTCACTTAAGAGACTAAATTAATTTTAAAGGTGTGTTTAAAATTTAAAAGTCACGAGAAAAATATAAATAAATGTTGAGAAAAAAATAAATTCAAACACGAGTACAATTATTTGTACTTTTGAAACATCTTTTTTATTGTTGCTTTTTCTAAGTTTCAAACAAGTTGAGGATAAGTTGGAAGATGAACGTCAAGAGGAAATAATAACAAAAATTACATAAAAATATTAAGGCAAATGACGTTAAAAATCAACGAATTTACACTTATTTTTTATGTTAAACATGTCTGAAACTCTTTTTTATTCATATACCTGGGAGTGGATGAGTATATGATTTACTAATTCTCAAATATAGGCAGTTTTAGCTTTAATTACTGCTCATATATGATGTATATATTATATTGTCAGTTCATCGGAAGTACGTTATGATCGAATTCGAGCTCTAGCTTATTGATGATTTGTCACTTATGTTTATATATCCCCCGGCCCCCAATAAGGATCAGTAGGTTTTGCTAAGCCATTAAAATAAATATACGCATGTGAATGCTTTAGCTGACATGTATTTTGCCCTGTCCTTGCATTCCCTTGCTTGAATTCAATACCTTGATTGACAAAGACGACTGCTTTGAATTTTATTTTATGTCCTTGATGCGTAGCTTTTTTCTTCGTAACCAATCTTGATACTCAAATGATTATTTATTTTTATGTGTGTGCTTAGAAACCATGGCTGTTCCATTACTGACCAAGAAGATGGCGAAGAAGCGCGTGAAGAAGTTTAAGATCCCCATAGTGACTGGAAATTTTCTGTAAAGGTTTGTTTGCAAGTTTCATTTTAAAAAATGCTTTCTTTGGGAACAGTGTGTCTCCCTCGGTTTCAAAATATAAATCCAATTTTGACATTTGGAAGTTAGTTGAAATTTTTTTTGTTGGAATTGGCTCATACTTCTGCGGGTTAAATTAATGGCTATTATGACAAAACTAACCAAATTGATGAACTTGCGTATATTGTGTGAGCTTCAAATCCTCTGTAATAAAATTTATCTGTATCTATGTTACGAGACCTATAACAACGGTTTTTAAAGTCTATGGCGACAATTTGTCCCGTCGCCATAGAATAGGACTATGATCTACGGCGACGGGATAAACCGTCGCCATAGATCCTAAAAAATATCATTATAAGTCTCGTAATAGTGATACATGAAAATTTTGTTATAGAGAATTTGGTCTCATATCGTGTATTCTTATTATTCCTGTTTTTTATTTAATATTATGTGTGATTATTATATTATTTGATCTTAAATTCTAACACTTTCAAATTCAGAATTAAAATGAAATCATTTAGTCTTGGTCAATATATATATAATTATTGTAGACGATATTGTTTTTAAAATTTAAATGAATTGCATCAATTTTGACTTTTAAAATGTCTCTTTTAAAAAGTCAAATTTACTCTTGTATCTTGAAACGGAGGGATGATTAGTTTATTGGTAAAACAGTAGGCCAACTTAAAATGTAGGCTACAATGGAAACCTTTCCTGTAATACCTGGTCTTGTTCTTTTTTTTTTTTGGAGTCCCACATCACCCACTCACTAAAACATTCTCCTTCCCTTAACCTATAAATATAACACTAACCCTTGTTTTATTTCACAAACAATAAGGACCTCACATTGTGAGAAAGAACCTTGTTGTGTGAGGAACTTTTAAGTAAGAACCTCCCTAGTTAAATATTTTATTTTTCCTTCTTTGGATTTTGGGTATTGATATAAGCCCAAATTTCTGTTGGTTTTCTTTGGAGACGGTGAATTTCTTCTTAATTTCGGGTATTTCTATTTTTCTTTCTTTGTGTAATTATTTAATTTTTTTATATTAATTTTAATTTTTGTATACTATTTAGTTTGTTAGTTTATATATTTTAGTATATCTCTGTTAGTAATTAGCATTTTGGAATATTAAATTATTATTTTTGTAACTTTAGAGTTTTGACATAATAATAATAATAATAATAATAATAATAACAATAATAATAATATTTGTTTGTAACATAATTAAAAATGAAAATAATATTTTTGTAAATATACTTATATGTATTTCAGGAGGAACAAGAATACTATTATTTATTTATATATACGTTACCATGATTAAAATATTTATGTATGTATATCTTTAGGTATAATTTTGTTTAGAACGGAACAATTTCAGATTCACATTTCTCGTTCTTTGATAGGTGTTGTCAGTTACAGATCAGTTTGTAAATGTTTAGTTAGATTTGTTTTGTAGCCAGTACAGTAGGGTATGTTAAATTAATTCTTGCAGCGAACTATATTATTTTCCATTGAATTCATGTTATTCCTGGTGCAGGAAAACTGGCGTAAGCCCAAGGGCATTGATTCCCGTGCGAGGAAGTTTAAAGGAGTGACTCTCACGCCTAACATAGGTTATGGATCAGACAATGCTAGAGGGTTGAAAATTTTGATGAAGCACAACAGGTGAATTATGGGTTCGTCACTTCCTATTTTCTGCATACTCCACCCTATAATGTCTACTTAAAGATACACTTGAAGCAAGATATATGTTTGCTCACTTGTATATTTTAATTTCAGGACGTACTGTGAGGAGATGGCGCACAATGTATCAACTCAGAAATGAAAGGAGATTGTTGAGCGTGCAGCACAGTTGGATGTCGTCGTCACAAACAAATTGGCCAGGTTGCGCAGTCAGGAGGATGAGTGATCCTGGTGCTATTTATCCTCATCATTTTTCTTCTTAGTAGAGAACATTTATTATGAAATTTTATTTTGGAGTGAGTGTTAAATTTGAAAGGCTTAGTTCTGTTATTCATGCAATGGATGGATATTAGTTACAATCTATGCTTGGGGTTTGTAGTCCTCACTGCTATATAGCGCGAGTCTGCTGAGTTCTAATTTACTATTGAGTTGTACCCTTGTTCATTGCGTCAGACATTTGGTGGAAATTTGAGAGTTTGTTTAGTTTGGAGATGAGTTCCGGGTGTATTGGCTGCTGCTATCCATTATCCATATCATAGTCAGGTAGGCATGCACAACAGGCCGGCCTGGCCTGGCCCGGCCCGGGCCTGCCAGGCCTTGACCGTTGACCAAGCCGGGCCGGGTCTTTGACTTTTGGCCTGCAGGCCAGGCCGGGCCGGGCTTGACGCTAAAAAAGGGGGCCTGTTGAGGCCTGCAGGCCAGGCCTTGGGCCAAGCCAGGGCAGTCCAGTCCGATTCGATTCATTCCAACAATTTTTTTAGTAATTTTAAATATTATTCAAACACCAATTAAAATTTTAAACTTAATTGATGTATTAATTAAAAGTAATGTATTACAAGTTACAGCTTTCAAATTACAATAATGAAAATTATCTTTTTTATTATTATTTTGCAAATGACTTTCTAGTTGTTACGCTAAGTATCTATTAACATAAAGATGCAATGAAAGATCTGTAAGAAGCGTAGGTTGCTAGCTAGGTAAGGAAAATCCTTATATATTACACTAGTCAATGTGTTTTCATGGATTTCTTTATTTGTATATAAACAAACATGCATGAATGAACGTATTAAAATACGTCAATTTTATTTTATTTATTGAATGAGTTGTTACAAAGATGAAGTTTTCGTCTACAGTGGGAGAATTGAAGTAGCGAATAAAGAAAATCTGCAGACTGGACTAAGTTTTTGGTGAACCAGACCAGGCCAGACCCAAGGTCAGGCCAGGCCGGGCCAGGCCTCAGGCCAGGCCCCAGGCCGGGCTTTTTGGCAGGCCAGGTCAGGCCGGATTTGAGCCAAAAAACTGTGGCCTGTTCGTGGCCTTCAGGCCAGTCTTTGACCAGGCCGGGCTTTGACCAGGCCGGGCCCAGGCCGGATCAAGGCCGGGCCCAGGCCGGATCAAGGCCGGGCCGCAGGCCGCAGGCCTTTTGTGCATCACTATAGTCAGGGCAGCAAGCTGAAAGGTGTGTCTCACACCTGAACACTTTTAAGACTTGGTTAAAATATATTTATATATTACAATAATGATTGATAATTAGTACATTTTAAAATATAATATTCAATTATAAAATTACTATAGATTTTTTAAAAGTTAATTTGATACATTTTAAAATTTAAAGTTGACATGATTGATTTAAATTCTTAAAATAATAAACCTTATAATTAGTACTTCTTCCGTCCCAAGATAAAACTTCTGGTTGATTTTTTGTGCATATTAAAAAAGACGATAAAATGACAAAATTATCCATATTTAAATTCTTATTTAATTGTATAGTTTTCTGTACATCACTACTATACTCCATAAATATGCAAAGAGAATATAAATATGATAATTAATACTAAGGATATTTTAGGTAAACTATTATAAAAAATAAATAAATTATTTAAGATAAGTAGACATTTAACTTGAGACGACCTAAAATAGTAATAAAGATTTTTATCTTAGGACGGAAAGAATAATATTTTTTAAATAATTTATGTTATTCATAATTGTATTGAGATAAATTAAATGAATTTACTTTAATTTTGAGTTTGTTTAAAAATTAATATAGATCATATAAAGGAGTATTTAATTTTGTAAATACTGTTTATAATTCTGTGTAAGCAACTAAAATAGTATTGGTTGGAGTGTATTTGTTTCCAACTAACTGGAGAACTATTTTAAACCATTATGGTGGGAAACATGCAAGCAGTACTTGCTTTATTTGAGAACTGTCGGTTTTACGTACTTGTTTTGAACAAAAAACCACCCACCTTTTACCCGATAAAGAATCAGGTTAAATTACTTTTTTTCATTATTGTACTCGATTTTAATTTATAAATATATTATTAAATTAATTATTTTTACAATCATATTATTATACTAATTTTTAGAAAAATTGAACTTTTCGTCAAAGACCGTTAACCATTTAATAGAAAAAATAACGTAACAGTATTAATTTATAAATGCATCATTAAACTGGAGGTCGATTTACAGTTGAATCACTGAAAAAGAAAATAATAATAATAATAATAATAATACCTTATCCGTTAAACAAAAAAAATAAAGATCTTTTTTTTAAAATACCCCAAATTATTTTTTTAAAAACAAAACTAATTTTTTTTTGTGTGTATTATTATTATTATTATTATTATTATTATTATTATTATTATTATTATTATTATTATTATTATTATTATTATTATTAGTATTAGTATTAGTATTAGTATTAGTATTAGTATTATTATTAGTATTAGTATTATTATTAAATCAAATTTTATTTTTAAAATACTTCGAATTAATTTTTAAAAAGCTAAATTAATCTTCTTCTTTTTTTTTTTGTATAACGGAAAGGGTATTATTATTATTATTAATATTAGTTTAGTATTATTTTCTCTTTCAGTGATTCAATTGTAAATCGATTTCCAGTTTAATGATGCATTTATAAATTAATATTGTCGCGTTATTTTTTTGTTAAATGGTTAATAGTCTTTGACGGAAATTTTAAGTTTTGTAAAAAAAATTCAGTATAATGATGCGATTATAAAAAAAAAAAAATTAGCTCAATAATATATTTATAAAATGGGATCAAGTACAATAATAAAAAAAGTGACTTAACCCAAAAAGAATCAAGTGGAGGAAGTACTAAACAAACTTATAGAATTGAAGGAAGAAAGCAACAACATACATGAAATTGCTTCATATGACATCAAAGTGGAGAAAACCAAGAAGTTTGGGCATATTTTAATTAACCCTTTGCATCCCTTGGAATTTAAGCAAAAGACGTGAGTCCATATTAACTCCAATAGGGTGGCAAGGCGGTGGAGGTTTGTTCAATTTTTGTATTTCCTGAATTCCAACTTTAGAGTCGGTAATCAAGAGAATTTTCTTGAATGCATCAAGCTATGTAGGTGATGTGTTCTTACCATCATTTGGGAAGAAATTTAAAGAATACTTGGTCCATATTGGTGTCCCTAAATTTAGGAGGTACTTGAGAGAATATTCTAAATGTACAAGGAGAAAAAAAGGATTTGAATACTTGTATGGACATGGTTGGGACAAAGAGGTGGTGCTGGTGGAAACTCTGTTGGGTAATTAATGAGGCAGTTAAATGTATGCCCACCGCGTTTCCAGTTATCAATCGATGTTATGGTTTTTCGTATGTTCCTAGGAACCCCCCAGTGTGGTTTATTCATTCATTTAAGTCGAAAGAAATACTAATGATTTCTTCTTTCTTATCTTATGCTAAAATAATAATAGTACCTCGGTCCAACAATTAATCCCATTTATTTAATTAGGAATAGACTTTTTCTTTTGGATGAAAATAAACTACTCCATTTATTTACTCGAGTATAGGCTTATGAACGTGGACGGAGGACTTCTCCATTTCTCATTTCTGTGTGCTGTTTGTTGTTCGAGGTCACATTTGTCTATTTATTTTATTCTTGTTCTAAACCTAATTCTATTTAAAGGATCCACCTTTTAAAAGCAAAAGAATACTATTTCTTCAATCTAAAAATATATTACGGATACTCGATTCACCACTTTTTAAAATTAAAAATAAAACATAAAGCTTTAATAGCAATTGTATGAGCTGAAATCAAATGTGATAATTTAGTGATAAAAGGCAAGTCATCCCTCAGCAATAATTAAGCAACATTGAACGTAAATTTTTCTTAAATTTTTCACTCATTTCCCTCCTGATCCCTTCCTCAAACTCTCCTATGTTATAATTAGAAACGTATCTCTAGATTCTCAAAAATAAAAATACATGAGCTCATTTAACCAAGATCATTTACAAATCATGGTTGCATTGAACTGCCCTTTCCAAGCTCCCACTAGATCCTAAGATAAAATGTAGCCCTGGAATTAAAATGTAATAGAATAGGGTTTTTTTTTTTATTTAAAAAAACATGAGCTCTTTTAACAAAGATCATCTACAAATCATGCTTGCTTGCATTGGACTTAATTGGGATTGATTTAAAGAAACCGAATTTTGGAAGTAAATATTTTGAACAATATTGCAAGATTATTAACAAAACCAAATTATAATACTTAACATCTCAACACTCTCCCCATATAAAAGCACACAAAATATGTAAGCAGAGCCCGTCGTTATATATATATATATTTTATTTCTCACAAATATATATATGTCTTCAGTCTTCAGACTTCAGAACGAGCCTACAGAAAATTAAAATAAAATAAAAAAGGAACTGTCATGCATCAGGCAAATAGATATGGTTGAATAAGAATAGTAGTCCTTAATTAAGAAAATGGTTAAAAAATTAAAAAATCGTTAGTTCTTCGAGTGGGGGGATTTGGTCCCTCAATCCACACCCCGTTATTTAGGGTTTCTTTCTGATCGTTCGTTCCCACTTTGTCATGCATCTCTGCTTTGAATACTCCCTGGACAAATGACTCCAGATCAATTTCTGGATTTCCTTCTATATCCTCATCTTCCTGCCCTAAAGGAATGAACGGTGGCCTCTGTACTTGCAGAATCAAATCCCAGTCCATCCCTGTGAAGAAATCATGACCCTTGATTTTCTCCAGTGCTATCCTCCGCTTCGGATCCTTATCCAGCAATTTTCCAATTAAGTCCCTCAACGGCGTCGGCTCCCCCGTAAGCTCCGGCGACTTCGACAAAATCCGGTAAAATGTCTCCTTCCTATTTATTCCCCTAAATGGCGTGGCACCGTATAACATCTCATACAACATCACACCTAAGCACCACCAATCCACCGCAAAATCGTGGCCATTGCCATGTATGATCTCAGGTGCCACGTACTCCTCTGTTCCCACGAATGAGTTCGACTTTGTAACCGAGTTGCATTCGGAATTCAACGACTCCCTGCCGACTTCATCCGAATTCATCGAATCATCCGGCGATATTCCAGAGTTGCAGCCTTTATAAAACGCCAGAAATGACCTTTTCTTCTTAGGCACCGATTTTGGTACAGATTTGACGATAGGACGAGGCTCCGGAGTTTTGCCTGAGAGTTTAGTGGAGAGATCGAAATCGACTAGCATTAAGTGTCCGTTTTCTTGAATCATCACATTCTCTGGCTTTAGATCTCGGTAAACTATTCCTAATCCGTGCAGATACTCCAATGCAAGTACCAATTCTGCCGCATAAAACCTAAATACAGAGAATAATATATATCATCAAATCAATTCAGTTTCAACTCTAATTTAGAACTTTTATGATTCATAGCTCTAACTATTAGATAATATGTTGTAGATGATTATACCTGATGATATCATCGGAGAACATTTTCTCTGATTGTTTCTTTCTGAGAGAATTCAAATCACGACCTGGACAATAATCAATAGCATATCCGACGATTTGATCCGTAGACAAAACTCCACGGAGTTTGGGCAAGAGTGGATGTTGAAAACAACTCAACACCTTTTGTTCGAAGCAAATTCGCCTGTACTCGCTGCCATCGCTATTATCACTGCCCTTCCTATTCTCAATGGAAGCTTTCGAGATCGCCTTCAAAGCAAGGAATTCTTCAGTTGAAGATTCGGTTTGGACCAAAAAAACCACGCCTTTGGCACCGCGGCCGAGCGCTGAGATCACCTTCAACTGTCGGAGGTCTAAAGACGGAATCTCTTCTGGCGGTTGTTGTCGTTGGTGATCGAGACAGTCGGTCATGGCGGAGATGACCGTTTACCTGCTAAGACGGATGCAGCGGGTACCGATTGATGATTTTGATTTGAATATAAGAGTAGTAATTGAGTGAGTTTGCTGAAATTTTTCCGGAGAGGGGTGGGTTTTCTTGGTGAGAAAGAATTGATGAATGAAGTAGAGATGGCATATGCTTTGGGAGTACATGACTCGTGTTGGACAAACAAATTGGGACGAAAAGTTTGGTCTTCTAGAACGCACCCATAATATTTGAACTTATTTTATTTTATTTTATTTTTATCAAATCATGCAATTAATTAAAATTATAAACAATAAAAAAACTAAAATTAATTTTTTTTCAAATAATAGTATTTGACTTTTGAAAGGTAGACATACTTTTTTTTAGATCCCGTTATTATGAAGTGAATTTTATAATAAATTTATTTTTAAATTAATAAAATATTAATACGTAAATAGAGAGAATATTTTTTAACTTATATCTCAGCATCTTATTAATCTAAAAATAAATTTATTATAAAATTTATTTAATAATAATCAGATGTCTCTTTTCCCTGATAAAATACTTTGCATACGTCTGATGTCACCAAATTTTTTTATAAATATATGGATTTGGACTTTTTTAGTTTTTTATTGATATTTGCAGATACCATCCATTTCGGAATTCTAAATCTCATACCAAATCCTTATACTTTAATTGTTTTTTTGGGCTTCGGTGGGAAGCACAAATCACAATTACTCCAGTTATTTCTCTAATGTTTTTTCATCTTTCTTTCTAAGGAGTGATATTTTTTTTTCTAATCTGTTATTTTAAATTATAAAAAATATTGGTATTAATTTTTCATATTACTTTTATATTAAATACTATTTTTTTTGTCTTTCATGTTTTGAATAAATTTTAAAAGAATAATATTTAGAGTTTATAGAAATTTTGATCAATTAAACACAATATTAATTATATTTTTTAATATTTATATTTTCACTTAAAAGGTCAATTAAAAAGGAATGGAGTGAATACAATGCATAATTTTTAAATTTTCTAATTATAATTATATCGCTGCCGTTTATATTTTTAAATTTCTTAAAATTATATGAAATTTAGTAAAAAGAAGGGGTCTCGTATAAAAAATTTGAGTGTTACTACATAGATAACAAATTTATATCAATGTTAAATATAATTTTATATGGACACATGGGATATAGAATTAAAAAATATTCATATATTATTATTTCATCTTCTCACTTAAAATTACATGTTCATTGTAATTAAATTTTATTATAAAAATTATTGATATATATCATTTTTCATCAAGTTTATTACAAAATCACTTGAGCTTAAAATTACCAAATTGGTTGTATAGTGGGCAAATTAGACAACGGACCAAGGCTGCCGATAACTACAATTGGGGGTTATGGAAAATTAAATCCGGTAAATGCGCCTGTATTTTGGGCGAATATAAGTGGATTTGCATTTAAATTAAAAACTAAGGCCATATTTATTTACAACGATCATAATCTCAAAATTATAATTTTAAAGTATAGATTATAATTTTAAAATTATATTTATTTATAAAGATTACACTTGAAATAAGATTATTAATCTCATATTTATCTTAATTATTTTTAAATTTAGACTTAAAATTATTAGTCGATGGACTATAATACGGGAACTGTTTAATATTATGTTCAATCATGAATTATAAATCATTTTATAATTTTAGACTAAGAGTCACAAGTTTAAATTTAAAAATAAACTAAATATTTTAATAGTTTTATCTTAAGTGTAACTTTTATAAATATATATAATCTTGTGATTATAATTTATGTCTTGAAATTATAATCTTTAGAAATAAACATAACCTAAGTGAATTACAAGTAAACAGATATAAATAAATATGAATTAGTCCATATATCAAATTTACCATAAATATAAATTAATGTATATGTGGATTCCTCCACTCACTTTCTCTATATTCATATTCATATTTGTTTTTAATTTTTCTTTCTTAAATTGAAAAATATGAACGGAGATTATTTATACTTTTTATTTTATATGACTATCAACTCGATCAAACTTATTTACTATAAATAAATAAATATAAGTCATCTATTGAAATGAATTGACACCCATTTTGACAGTCACGGGCGAAATAAATGTTGGCGGCAATAAGTAGTTGTTAGAGTTGGCAAAAAAAAAAATCCACGTCACGTGTTGGTTGTTTACTGTTTGCACGTGTTGCTCAAATAGAACCCCTATTTTTTGTCGGGGTCCTCGTGAGCGTTTTAATTTTTAGCCCAACTTATAACACCGTATTGTATTGGGTAGGGTCTGTAGTTGGTTGACGATAAAAAGTTATCGACTGTTTTTGAAGTAAATTTATAATTTATTTTAATTTTTTATAATATTATGAGATTTATATGAGATTCATTATTTATGAATTTTATGATGTTATAAGAGGTTATTACAAACTTTAAATTTATTTTAAGAGTAACTAATAATTTTTAGTTGACAACACCTAAATTTTTTTTTCCTTTTTGGTCTTTGCGGCAATGAGATGAGATGAAGATCATAGAAAAAGGCAACTAATGATCTTATTTTCTTCAAGTAAATCCTTAGAGTAATGATCCTAGTTTCTTATATGCGTACGTAGATATTAATCTTGAGATAATTTACTTAAATTTTCTCTTAATTAAATGACACTTAACATATTTTTTGAATCAAATCCAACATTGTTTGTTAAAAAAGGATTAGTGTAGAAAATGGTTAAGAATAACACTATTATGAATGTCTATGTAAGCTTGTCATATAGGGGACATATCTCACATCAATAGTAAGAGATACCAACGTGAAGTTGATATAGGCTTGAACCTCTCCTCTTGGACTGCTAGTTTTTTAGAAGAAAATAAAAAAAAAAAAGCTACCTAGAGGCCAAATTAAAATACTGATAGGTGCAAAGGCATTGGGTCAGTGTTGCTAGAGTGAAGCCGCCGTGGACGTCGATAAAAAAGTGTGGTAGAATGTTATGAATGCCTATATGAGCTTGTCATATTGGGTCGATAAAAAAGTATAATGGAATGTTATGAATGCCTATATGAGTTTGTCATATTGGGTCAGTAAAAAAGTGTGGTAGGATGTTATGAATGCATATATGAGCTTGTCATATTGGGTCATTGTCACTAGAGTGAAGCCGCCGTGGACATCGATAAAAAAGCGTAATGAAATGTTATAAATGTCTATATGAACTTGTCGGGCAGACATTTTATCTTGTCGCGACATCTTAATTCTGAGAAACAGATAACAATAATATTATTGTTATTAAAGAATTATTACAAATAAATAAATACAAAATGATGTGTATGATTTTAATTAGTTAAAAACACTAGATTTATCTGTGTACGATGAATTATCTACCGATTACCATTGAACACATTATTTTATAAATTAATTTTTTATAATTGTAACAATACTCAACGGGGTGATACTACTTATAATACCCATAAATTCGTGAAATTATACCAGGCTCAAGAGATTTGCCTTTAGAAGTCCGTCCCAATGCAGCCCATTTTAGCCAGACTATGGACTCAATGGAGTACTGGTAATAATACAAGTGTAACCTGTAATCTGTGTGCTCTTATTTATTTTTTATTTTCTTTTTTACTAATACTTGTGATTAAAGAAAGGATACCCCAAGCTGCTGTTGAACTTAATATTAGGGTTGCCCTTTACTAATGGGCTGTTGCAGTCGGCTGACCCTGGGTCATTTAGCCCAAGCCTAATTAATCTGAACATACCTAAGTAATTGGTGATATGAATTATAGTAACATTGGGGGGCCTGCTTGTTGCAAAATATTTCTTCACAAAACTTGCAAACTTTAGGAATATTTTTCTCTTATTATGTTTATTTTTAAATATAATAAATATTTAATTAAATAATACTCCCTTTGTTTTACAAAAAAAAGTTTAAATTTTAAAAATAAAAATTATACTTCAAAAGAAGTCTAAAATATACACTTTAAATTCAAACTATTGAATAAAGACTGTTTAACTACAAAAGTATTTAGGTAATTTGCTGCTTTTTAAAAAAAATGAAAGAATTAAATTATATTTACGTGGAGGTTCATTACGAGTAAAATAAAATTTTCTTTATTCTCCGTCTTTTATTTTAACTTTTTTATTAACTAACTGACTATTTTATATAGTTGTTTGTCGGAATAGATGGAGTACAATGAATTAAATAAAGATTTAAAATCATCTCAAAATCCATCAATCAGTACTAAAATATAATATCATAAGAAGCAATTTTAATTTGAGTCGACTCTTAATTAATTAAAAATCAATTTCGTTAATAACGTGTTAGTGTTCTTGAGTTAGATAAAAATAAATTAAATTGAGTTTGGTCTATATTTATTTACGTACAAATGTAATCTAAGTTAAGTTCGTTCACCTTCCAATTTGTGTAAGAGATTCTCTGTTACTTGGCTTCAAATTCTCTGTAATAAATTTTTTATGTATATCTGTTACGAGACCTATAGCGACAATTTTTAGGTTCTTTGGCGACAATTTGTCTCATCTCCATAAAATAAGACTACAGCAACAGGACAAACCGTCGTCATAGATCTTAAAAAATATAACTATAAGCTATATAATAGAGATACATAAAAAATTTGTTATAGACGATTTGGTCCGCCGTTACTTTTCTCTGTTTTATGTATCTTGCAAGAGAGACATAGAATAAAAAAAAGTAATAAAAAATTTGAGCCCTCCAATTTATATTTTAAAGTTTAGAAATCATTCTTTCTCAGACTCTTTATCTTTCAAAAATAAAGAAGAGTTATTTCTTTTTAAAATTTAGGACATTTTAAATCAAAATTAATCTAAACAATTAAGAATTGCATCACTAATGATTACTAACTTATCCGTACATTACACTATCGTGCTTTGTAATATATGATAGGAAAATTTTAAATTTATGTAAAAAAATTATCCGCTAATCTTACTCGTAAAAAAAAAATAAAAAAATATAATTTTATTTTATTTATATTTTATAAATAAAATGACACTATATTTTTTTTGTTTTTTTATAAAGATAAGTCCTGTGGATAGTTTTTTTTATTTTTGATAATAGAAGTAGATAAATTGCAGCATAACCAACACCCACAAGTTTAGCTATTGGCGCCAGTCTCTCCCAAACCTCAAAAAACCCAGCCCTTCTCACATCTCATTTTCCGCCGGTCAATCCCACTGCATCTCCTTTTCCAGTTGCCATTCCCATTCCAATGATAAGAAGGGAAATCAAGAAAGTGAGTACGTTTTCTGTAAGATTATTAGTGGTGAAGCACCTGCTTTCAAGGTAATTCCCTCCCTCCGTCCCTATTTTCCTCGATTCTAGGGACTTTTGGTGTTGGTGTATTAAAATTTACACAAAAAGTGTAATTTTTTTTTTTTGATTTCATATTATGAAATCTTAAATTTAAAAAATTAATGGTATAAGTTTGGAAAGCAATAAGTTTTGTGCGTAGTAAGTTAGTACTACTTTTTTAGATACCACTGTACCAACTAGAATGAATTAAATTCTTATCAATTTCACTTTAAAAGCCCAAAATGGAACTCTTTTTGTGAATTGTGAGGGAGTTTAACCGTTTGTAATCTTTTGGTTGTCTTTGTTATGATCATTTTTCGTTTTTCTTCTATATGGCTTTACAATTAGGTGCAGGCTTCCCTAGTTAGAGCGTTAGAAAAGCTTGTGCTTCATTGAGAATTCATTTATTATTTGGTCAATAATTTATGAACACACTACAAAAATATGTTAGGCTTTCCTTTTAGTAATTTTCTTGAGCGTTAGTTTGAGAAGGATTGAGCTTTCACCATCTTGCTCCTTTTCTTTTCCCTGTCAATGTTGCCAGAAAAAGCTTTATGAAGGATAATATGCAAAATTAATCTCAATAAAGTGGAATTGAAGATATTTAGACTCGATCACTGTTCTTTGCTGTTGTGTGATAGAAAGATGCTCTATATTTTGTTCATACTTCTCTGATTCCTTTCTGAATTTGATTTGGATACAGGTTTATGAAGATGATATATGCCTCTGTATTTTGGATTTAAATCCACTAAGTCCTGGGTAAGGTATTATCATCTAAAATGCCGTTTAAATTTTCTGCGTTGTTTGATGTTTTATTGTTTTGACTTGTGAATGATGGTGCTTGTATAGCATTTGATATTTTAAAGAACTAAAAGTCCTCAATTGTGATTCTTCGTTTAAAAAACTTGTATATCACTTTCAAAAAGTGGTATCGTTCGTTGCACTCATTTTGTTCCGAAGAATACATTCCAAGGCTTGATCAATTATTTTTAATGGCTCCTGGCTGAATCATGTTTAACCAGAAATTTTGGATATGGGAGATCAGGGACCTGCCGGCCCTCCTTATAGATTGTTGGGTTTCCATTTGATGAAAATGCCAAGAGGTCACGGGATCAAGGGCTGGTAGAGGGATAGTAGGGAGCCTCGACTTACTAAATTTATCAAACATGTCCATGTTTTAATAAAGATCATTGGGGCAAGATAACCTTTTAGTTACTGGATTGCTAACTTCTTTATATATATAATTTTTCCTTTTATAATGCACTAACTATCATAAATTATTATCAGGCACTCACTAATTATCCCAAAAGGTCATTTTTCTTGCTTGGAAGCAACTTCTCCATCCGTAAGTTTTTATTATCAAGCATGAATAGGTCTCATTATGTCATAACATGTAATGAATACTTATACATGGATCTTCTCTCCTCTTGACTGACATATGACATAAAGGTGAATTTATTAGAGTTATGTGAAGCACATATATGATTACTTTATTGCTTAATTATTTTGGTGTTTAGCATAGGAAGTAAATCTATGGAGGGTGAAATTAAGGAACAAGACTTTATTCTATTTGGGATCCTCATTTACTTTTAGTCTCTCTCTGGGTGGATGATTGAAATGATTGGATAACCTTTAACCTTATACATTTTTGGAGTTGGAATGGAAAATCAAGGAGAAACATGGAACTGACTTCGGAGACACAAATTTAGGCTGTGTCATGTGTGTGTGTGTTTCTCTTGTTTGATAGGGAAACTTATCATAAGTTATCCTCGCCGAAATATTCTCTTGGTAGTTACAGCTCTGTTGCACATATATTCAATATTGTGCATTGCTTTTGACTCTTCTCTGTAGCCATCACATAGTGTTTCAAGGGACGTCATATTTTTTATGATAACTAACAGAGATGACATTATAGTGTTAAGAAAACTTGACATTACATTTTTCTTTTGCATCACCAGAATTGAGTAATTTACATTTTTACTTATTTGTTCCCACTGTTTGCTATAGTAACTCAACTTAGCGAAGACTTGCCCCATCTATATGGGGTCCAATACATGGATCATGCTTGATCCCCGGTCTTTCTTGGGCCAAAATTTTATGCTACCCTGATTTTATTCGTCCGGTTATCCCTTCCCTTTCTCCCATTAATTTGAATAATATTCTTTTTAATAAAAGCAAGCTATCATGTCTTCTTGTCCATGTCTCCTCTTTTACAAATTAATAGGGAAGATTTTCCATGAAGTTTAAAATGTAAATGATTGTGAGAAATTCAAGAGTGTGCTGCATAAAATCATTTGTTTCTTTAAACCATATTTCTGAGTACTAGCTAAAGTTCTTGATATATCTATCTAATTTGGAAATCTTATCATGCAGGTGGTAGGTGCCATGTGCTCAAAAGTACCATATATTAGCAATGCAGTCATGAAGGCGACTGGTTGTGGTATGCACCTGGTTCTTAAAAAAATTCCCTGTCAAACTAATGTCTGGTCTCTGGCATCTGCTCTTCCTCCATCTTATGCTCTTTCTTTCTATCTTTTCTGTGGGTTGTGGCAAGATAATTGTGTGCTATCTACGAGCCTTCAGATTTACACAAGATACTTTGCTTAGGATACTTTTGCATGATTGGGAAATGTTGTTGGTTGGGGTTCAGTGAATTGTGTTTTGCGTGATTGGGAAATGGTTTTGGGAAATGGTGTTGGTTGGGGTTCAGTGAATTGTGTTTTGGTGTCTGCTATTAGGAATGTTGAGATGGCGCACTAAATCAGGTTTGAATAAGCTGTTATTAGTGACGTTTGCTGGTACTCAATCTCATTAAATACATTTGATTTAAAAGTCCAATATCTTTTGAAGGTTTATGCCAGATGCAGTTTAGGTAGAGGGCCAATAAAATAATCGTTCATGTCTTCCTATAATGTTACTATTCATATTCGATCTATCGTTATTAATGATTTTCTGAATTTACTTGTCAAAACAATTAATATGATTTTCTGAATGTTAAAGGATGAAAAAAAACCCTTAAAAAAAGTCACCTTCAACAATAATTACTTGCGCCCTTTGATATAAAACTTGCGCCCTGTTGGAATCACCTTCCATAACTACATTGGAAATAAATTGATCTCTCAATGGGTTCAATGGAGCAGATAAATTTTTGTTGTGCAATTACAATAGTCCTCTGTTTCTATTTTAAGTTCAAATTTGTATTTGCATGCTAAATCTTGGTATTGTGGTTCCAATGCTGTTATAAAAAGATTGCTAGTTTGGTCTCCACATGTAAGGTGGATCATATTATCCTCCTCTATTCTTATGGTTGATATTCTAATTGGTTTCAGGAAACTGATATTGACTATAGCATAATTCATTGAGATTGTTGATCTATTCTCTATGTATGTTGATGAATTGGATTTTTTCTATACTAAATTACCCTTTTAAAATGTCTTATTTGGGGAAAGTTTAAATTTGCATATTCATTTAACCTATTGCTTAACAATGGCGCTGCTGCTGGCCAAGTTATATATCATGTAAGTTGAAATGAATTAATCTTTTCATTCATGATTCAATTATTCAAAGTAGCGGTAGTTGCCTATATTTCAGAAGGTCATTTTTTGACTCGGTATTTTGGGCGATATGCACCATTAGCTAGTTAAGAGCTTAAAAAAATGTAAAAAAATTCTAAATAATAAGAACGACATGATGAATCAATCAAGTTCACTAAAAACACTATCTAATACACATAACATTGTCCAAATAATAAAACAGACATCTCACATATATGTTTTTATCAATTTTATGCTTGAATAAAGTTGATATTGATGTTGTCTTAGCTCAAATGGATAGGATGCATGATCGGTATAATTTAAGTACAATTTAACTTAACTAAGAATATTTTAAATGCAAATTTTTTTCAAGTTATACTTAACTGGGTACTATATGGGTATAATTTAATTATAATTTAAGTACAATTTAGCTTAACAAACTATATATTAAGTACATTTTTTAATATTTTTAAAATTTATAATTAACTAGGTGTTATTTTGGTGCATTTTAGGTACAAATTAACATAATTAAGTATATTTGAAGTACAATATTATTTAATTTTTTTAAGGTATACTTTATTATGTACTATATAGGTATATTAGGTATAATTTATAGAGAAATGTTCGCTTTCTTTTGTCATCACCCTTCTATAGCTTTTAACATTTTGGTGGCTCTTCTCCCCTATGCGCCGTGATCTTTCCTTTATTTTGTCCGAAACTGCTACGGTATGTCGAGTTGCCGGAATTTTGCCGAAAATTATCCATTATGTGAATAATTCCTAATTTTGTGATCCGTGTCAAGGTTGCGGTTCGACAATGACTAATACCCAACCGATACGCCGATATTTCGGTGTAATGACCGATACTTTGAACCATGTTTTCATTTAAGTACTCCTACTTCTTCTAATGACAGATAGCTATTTTCTTCTTAAAATTGAGTGCTTGTATGGTCTTCATTTGGGAAGCTAATATTATTTATGATGTTTTGTGACATGATAATTTTAGACTCACATTCATATAATTCCTTGCAATGCACGCGACTGCTTATGGGTTTCTGTGGTATGCATGGTTTACATATATGTTTCTTTATCATGTGGATCAAGAAGACTATATAATTGGAGATACTAAATTTTACAGAGTTTTCGAAGGCGGCCCCTGAAGTTAGATAAGGAAGCTTCGAATCTTGTAGATTGCATTCGAGAGCAATTGTCATTCTTGGACAACTTTGATGATAGCACAAGGGGCAAGGATCCAGTTTTCTGATTGGGAACTTGAGGGAACACTGTCCTTCGTAATTGCTTTTCAAGTACAACTGTGTGCGCATATATATAGCAATGGTTCAATTTTTACAGCCATGATAGTGTAAAAACTTGTTGTAAATGAGTTGTATTTATTTGAAAGTTCTATACTCTTTAGTTTTGTTAAGATTTCAACATCAATGTCTGGTAAACTTGCTTAGACACTGGTTTTTCATGAATCACAAGAAAAATGATGGATAAAGTACTGCTTCTGTCCCAATTTAGACTTGCCCCTTTCTTTTCTTTTTTTCTTTTTTTTATTATGTTCTGCACTGTCACATTATTTTTTTACTTCAAGTCTTGTACTGAGAGTAGTGAAGAAATAAGTAAGTAAATAGGAATAGAATGCGAGAATAATGTATAAATGGAAGTTAGTTTTTATTTTTATTATGTTAGTTTGCGAGCTAAAATCACTAAACTTTATTAATAGAGATATTTAATTATGGTTGCAACCTTAGATAAAGAGAAACAGAATCGAGACCAAAATTCCATTGATTTGAAATCTAGAAAGACTCGTATGATGATGATGCTTCAGGCTTCTCAATAATATAACGTGCCACATGAAAAAGTTTTGTATAGCCTTTGTATGTTTATCTATAACCATTATTATGATGGAATATCATATTGAAAAACAAACAAAATTATCATAACTCAGCAATAAGAATGTGTTGATGACTATCTTGAAAAGATAAATGTGTGTACTGTACACTTGTATACACGAGGACTATTTTCACAAATTATTTGCTAATTCCACAAAGTTCCCCCTCAAATCTTATTATGCATTTGAAATAGACCTCATTGCAAATAGCATTTCCCACTATATAACAAAATTAGCGTTTAAAATACTATGATCACAAGCGATATCTAATTTTGAATAGATATATATTTCTTATATAATACCATTGGAACAAGAACCTTGGTGACAGGATAAGTGGTTTGGTGGCAATGAGGAGTTGATCAAAAAGATTGGGGTGGCTTTTTGAATGGACCACATCAACAATACATCACCATTACCGTTCAATATGGGCACATTCTTTCCTTTGCCCTCCCCAACCCAATCCTCAGCCATTCATTCCATTATCTCAACGAATTATTCAAAAAGGGTCAAATATCTAAATAACCAAAAATCCAAGTAATAAATTTTCAAATAATATCTAATCTAGGCATGTAAGCCTTGTGGACTGTACACCAAATGTTGCTGCGGGCAGGATACATGAGATTGATTACTCAGACTACAAGTAGAATTTAAACCAGATTATAAAATTGTTGCTTGCAGACAAATTAAAGAATCCCCACTCCCCACTTGACATTTGCTGTTTCAAGTCAAGTTCAAGCCATCTAGCAAGTGAGCCATGTACAGAATTAGTGGACAAACTAATCTAAGGAAATCTTCTAAATTATAAATTATTTGCTTGTAAACTACTAGTCATTACTACTACTGTAAGTATTATTCAAGTAATCTACCAAGTTAGCCATGTGGAGGAATTATTGGATAATATAATAGAGAGAATCAATCTTGTTTCCATCTTCAAACATAATTTATTCACAGTGAGTATAACTCAACAACCTGAAATTTAAACTCAGAAATTGTAATGTACAAAATTTAAGTTGAGAATGACCGCAAGATACCAGGTGAGAAATTGCAATCCAAGTGGTAGGCAAACAGCGTAGAATTTACAGACTATGTACTTGGAAACTTTTATATCATGCAGTATGCGTGAGATTGACCGCTCTATTAAGTCTCTCAAGAATGCTGCTAGCCTTCCTCTTGGCCCTAGAGGTGCCATTTTGAGCAACCTGAGATATTGTACCATACGTATTTTCTTCCTCTCTCATCTCCTTCCACTTGGTACGGTCATTGTAACAGATAGTGTGGAGGATCGCAATGCAATTTTCCTTGTTGCGAGCACAAGAACTGTCTCTTATTATACTAAGCAAACACTGAACAGCTCCAAGCTCTCCCAATTCTTCGACAGCTTTTTGATTACTTGAAAGCACGGCAAGGATAGCTAATACCTCATCAACATGCATTCTGTTCGTGAGTTTTTCCAGGATCACTCTCACGGCACCAACCCTCACAGCTCTCAACTTATTTTCATGTAGGATACAAAGATTGAAAATGGCCGATGCGACATCCTTCATAGCTAATGGGTGTCCATCTTCTAAGAGGTCAATGAGTGGTTTTAAAGCGCCGGATTTTCCAATGAGAGCTTTATTAGAGTCAAGAGCTGATAATGTAAAGAGAGCTGCAGCTGCATTGCTTCTTGTTTCAATTGTTCCTGATCTCAATGCATCCAAAAGCAGAGGAATAACCATTGGTGTTTCTCCAACAAGCTTCTTGTTGTTCTCATGGATTGAAAGATTCAAAACTGTAGTAATCACGTCTTCTTGGAGATCAGGGTGAACTTCACTTCTAGACTTGTTTTGAGAAAGTGGATTGAGCAATTGAGGTATGGCATCAAGGGATTCACCAAACAGTGCACGGAATGAAGGCATCCTCTTGGTCAATAATCGCAATTCCCTTGCAGCTTCTTTTTGATTGGACAATGTTAAAGACATCTTCTCAAGTAAAGAGAGGAATAGATCCCTATCAGATTCTGTTAATCCAACATCATCGGAGTACTGAAGAGAGTCTGGCAACTGAACTCCATGGTTCTTGCACCATTGTGATATCATATCTCGAACCAAGAGATTAGGCGTAAGTATAGTATGAGAAAGGACTTGTTGGGTTCTAGGGCATGTCCTGTTCCCAGATTTTAACCATCTCTGGATAAAAGGTCTATCATATGTCTGCAAAATTTGCACACACATAAAATTTAAATTAAACACATAATCATGGTAATTAAAAACCCCACCATAAATCTGAAAACAGAGGAAATCACAAGGCAGGGCATTTCACGAAATGGCAAAAATTTACCCAACACAAATTGGAGGAAGTCACTAGGAACATCTTAATACATAAACATCCCCCCCCCCCCCCCCCCCCCGCGTTCCGGATTATAAGATTAATATTGACTTTTAAAAAGTCAATTTTAAATATTTTTAAACTCAAAATTGAAATGAATTAATTTAGTTTATGTTAATATAATTACAAATATCATAAACTACTTCAAAACTGTTACTTTTTGAAAACTTAAATGAATTGTGTCAATTTTAAATTTGAAAATATTTTAAATTGATTTTTAAAAAGTCAATAATCATCTTATAATTTGGAACGGAGAGACTATTTAAAAATTAGAATACCAAAAGAATTCCACCAATTAATGTGATTTCTATGCTAAACTCTGGTTAAGTGATCATTTAAAGATTTGGGAAAAGATAATTTGCCTAACTCGACACACACAAACACAAACACACACACACACACATATATACAAGAAAGCCATATGCATTCATAACATTGATATGAGTACGAAAATTCCAGAAAGAAGAAATGAATTTTAAAAAATTAATTAGAAAGAAAATCATACAAGAATTCAACAACCGAGTACTAGTAAAAACATCCGGAAAACTTGTACTTTACCAACAGGAACAGTAAATCGTTCATACCCCAAAAAAAAACAAAGAAAAAAGACATACTTTATCAGATAAGCGCACACATAATATCCAAACATCAACCACCATAGGGAAAAAAAGAACAAATACAGAGACTAAAACTGAGGAAATTAAAACCCTAAGTCGAGAAAGAAGTGTAGAGACCTGACCAGTAGCCACAATAGCAGGATCTCGCATGAGTTTTTTGGAAAGAGGGCAACGAAATTCTTGTGGAAAATCCAATAACCCATCATCATCATCATCTTCTTCTTGTTGACGCATTAATTTGAAAGAGAATGATCTTTGCCCCTTGAGCTTCAAGTCCTTCAATGCACAAAGGGTCTGATTGGCTCGATCAATTGTAATCAATTCAACATCTTCTTCACCCACAATCGCCTTCACTAGTCTCTTCAACTCGGTTGCCTCTGCTTTCACCATCGCCGAATCACTCTCAAAAACCCCCGTCTTCGCCATTCATTCAACAATTAATTCAAAGAAAAAGTAGCGTGACTGTATATTTTGGTTCATAATTGTTATTCTTACAAAATTCTCTCTAACATAATTCAGTGGGGAAGGAGGAGGTGAGTGTTTATGTCGTAGGTGGGCTCGCATGGGAAGGGGTGGTCCCGGGTGTACACAATCACGGAATCCTTTGCCCAAACAGCTGGCAGCTCCTGCGCGGCAGGAAGGGACTGTTATTTTTTATTTTATTTGGTTATCCCCTTATCCTTATCCGCACTAAAAACATTTTAGATTAAAGGTAAATTTTACATAATCACTTGAAATTTGACCAAATTTTTATTTGATCATTTATTATGTAAAAAGTTATATATAAATATTTGTATTTTTAAGATAAAATAAAAAAATAATTTCCGCCGTAATTTTAAATGGCTACATATTTACCTTTTAAAGCTATCAAACTCAAAGCTTCATTTGTCTACATCAATGGCGGAAGTAGGTCAATAGCCAAAACCTTCTCAGTTAAACCAAAGATAAAACTCATTTTGAATAAAACCACACCAACTCCACTCCAGAATCCAAATATTGGAAATCATTCAAATCCCCCAAAGAAACCCCAACTCAAACCCTAATCTCATCTATCACTTCTCTTTCCTTCTCGCCAATCCTAATCATTCAAATCTCCTATTTATGTAGAGTCCCCCGCACAGATTAAGCCACTTCACCCAAATGGCGCGATCAAAAACTCGACAATGAAGCCCGTTAAGCCTCTTCCCAAACAGGGTCTTGTTAAGAAGTCGGCTCTAAATAGTGGAATTGGAGAACTAATTCGTGATGAAGAGAAAATTGATTCGGAGATAGGGGAGATTGAGAAGTAAATTAATCGATAGTCATCACGATTACAAGTGCTTAAACTGGAAAAGGCTAAGCAGAATGTGAAATAGGGTGAAAGGCGTGGAAGGGTAATTTCGGCTAAGTTCATGAAGCAGAAACAGAATGTCACAAGTTCGGAGGAATTGAAAAAGAGTGAAGAAAATTTGTTGTTGAGTGCTAAAGCAACTGTCCAGAGAAGGGTTGTTAGTATAGTGGATTTCTTGATAAAGAGGCATCCAAATCCAGTTGGGTTTTCCCCAAAAACCTTATAGAAGGAGCAAACTAAGAAATCGGGGTGCAAGAGGGAGAAGCCAAAGCTGTTCATATCCTTTGGCCCTAATGCACAAGCATCAAACAAAACGTGCGACCCATTTTCCTGTGCTGTAGTCATCCATTGAAAACCTCCAGTCATTCTAGACTGAAGAGGGAAAACAAATAATCTCCTATGTTTCTTCTTTTTATTCTTCCTCACCAGCATCTTTTTCTTCTTCCACCAGAAGAAGCAGAATAGTTCCTCAATCTTGGTTTCTTGAACACTGCTTTTCGGCTTTCAGAATATATTATGTGGGTTTTATGATGCACTTTAAGTTTGTTATTGTGATATATGTTGGTGCTGCTATTAGTCTGTAATTGGGTATTTTTAAGCTTAAAAGTAATGTGGGTTTCTTTTCTTTTCCCATTTCTGTTTAAGATGCTTAATTAAGAATCATTTGATTGCTATTTTTGAATTCACATTTTAATTAGTTAAATTTTTCCTTTCAATTGCATGATTTTAACATTAAAAATAACCAATTTTTTTTTGTTTATCCATTCATATGTTATGAAAAAATCATGACTATAACACTATTGAGGATTATAATTGTTTAATGAATCTGAGCTATAATTTTTTGTTCAGGGTCTTGTTCTTTGTTTGAACCTCTGAGTAGAGAGGTATTCAAGGTGCCGGCCGATTTTCTTCCGTGGTTGAAGTTAGGATCTAATTACTGAAATAGTTTTGTTATTTGGTGGAGAATTAAAATGGAGAAGGGTAATTGATTTTATTGTCAGTGTATTCTCAAGAATTTGATGAATTCTGTTAAAACATGTTACTTGGATCGATGGCATTGTTTGATAAATCACAATAGCAAGCTCACAGCTATCATTGATGGCATTGTTTAATAAATCTAGCATTTTAAGCCTTGAGAGACTGCCTAATTCATTGGGAATTGTCCCATCAATTTATTTATGACTCAGACTAATCTCTTCAAGACTATGCAAGTTAGGGGTGAACAAGAAATTAAATTGCCTTTGAAAACATACTAAAAATCGCACAAATCGTATCAATTAAAATTGCACTAACGGTTTCGGCGTATGTGGCAATTTTAGGTGGTTGAAAAATCGCAAATACAGTTTGGATTTAGTTTCTGAGCAAAACCGCATTTAAGAAACCGCACCATGCACTGTCAAATGAAGCATATCAAGAAATACAAATATTTAGAATTATCTCAAATTGTAATTATCTCTATTTAGAATTTTCATATGTAAGGATAAATCATTATTCATGTTTTTAGGTTATATTTTGCTTTTGTTTAGACAAAACATTATAAGTAAAATTGTGTATTATCAAAGTAGTATTTAATATTATGTGATGCTAAATTATTAATTTAAATTACATAAAATTTAATTATTTTAATTGGTTTTGGAATCGAAACCGCACCAAACGATTCAAAACTGCACCGCACCAATCACAAGTAGTTTCATGTGCAGTTTTGAATTTGTCAAACCGCTAAAGCGGTTTCACAAAGAAGATGGAATATTTTCAAAAGATAGATTATTGTCTTAGAGAGCAAGAAAGGTGAGAGAAGGAAAATAATCTACTTTAAACCCCAAATTGAGC
The DNA here is from genome assembly GCA_947179155.2 of Hedera helix. Taxonomy (NCBI): domain Eukaryota; kingdom Viridiplantae; phylum Streptophyta; class Magnoliopsida; order Apiales; family Araliaceae; genus Hedera; species Hedera helix. Next base: position 47,797,054 of record OX359276.1, on the reverse strand, counting down.
CCAGCATTATTCATCATACATTATTGCTTGACAAAGACATAGCTCCTAATTAACATAAACAAGAGAAAAAGAAAAGATGAGGCATTTTAACAAATACCTTGTGGATAACTTTTAAATTAAATAACAAAAAGAAAAAATTTGAAAATAAAGTAAAAATAGAGAATAAATAAGTTGATCATCATATCTTAGTTGTGAATATGAGATATTAATATCCTTGATCAAGAGCTACTAAGCCATGAAGAGTTACTAAGATTGTGAATAAGGTTGCTTTAGATATGAAAATGGCAAAGAAATGCAAGAAATTGGGACTATTAAAGCCAAAGTACATAGTGAGAGTATTTTCATCTTTTTTTCAACCATATTTGTCTGTTACAGTCTCAGTTCACGCTCTATTGGCGAGTTCCCTACACACGCAGTTAACTTGGATAGAAAATGTCATTTTTTTACTTCACTTCAAAAAGTGAGGTGTTTAAATGTAGATTTTTAGACTAGAGGTGATTAAATAAAAAATGAGTTAAACCCAAGTGATCATCTGAAATTTACCCTAAATTAAATATAAAAATATTTTGATGTTTAATAATTCTTTGAAAGCGTGACTAAATATTTGAATTTAAAAGCATCTTTTTAGTTGAAGTAGTAAGTTTGTGTTTTTGGCTCTATCTCTCTAGCACTTTTTATAACAGCATAAAATATAAAATTATAGTTAAATTATTTTTAAGAAAATAAAATTCTCATATTACACACTTAACTTAAATTTATCAATAATACCTTCAAAAACATTTTTAAAATTACATAATTAAATACTAATTTTTTTTAAATAATACTTTTATTAAAAAAATTATATTTAAAAATATTTTATCTCATCGTACTAATTACTGCATCGTACAACTCCTCTAAACGGACACTTACCATCCATTTATACAAGGCTTTTTACATTTTACTTCTTCTGTCCTAAAAAGAAAAATCTATTGTTTATTATTGATCCCATGAGATTTCTTACAAAATTTCCATGGCCGTATACTTCCTCCGGGGATAATAAGAGTATAATTTTATTTTTTGGTGTTAATTTATTAAATTTAAAATTAATATTATCATGGAAAAGAATTTCACTTAATTTTGGTCTTAATTAATTTATGTTATTTAAATTATAATATATATTTATTTTAATTTTGAAAATAATAATTTTGTATTTAATAATATTTTGTTAGTAGTATACAATATTAATTAAAACCAAATAAAGACTAGAAAAAAATTAGTGACTCTTTCCGTAGAATGGACATAGTTTGTTGGTGTCTCTCACTTCCATTATCCTTAAATAAATATTTTATTTAATTCTTGCAAATTTCTTTTTCTTCAACAAAAGGAAAAAAATGAAAAAACAAAGGCCATTTGAGGCTAAAAAAATTTATTAATTAAAACATAATTCAACCTTAAATAGACATAATTATTCTGTCACGGTAAAAGTTTGAATTCTCACTATTTTATTTATATAATTTCTTAATTGTTTACATATAAACGTAGTCTATTTTATTTATTTAACTTTGAACAAAAATTATGCTAAACTTAATTTAAATAAATAATTAATTATGCGAATTTTAGAAGAAATCGTACAGATGCAGTTACTAAACGTGGCTAATAAATATAAATAGTTCTTCGCACGATCAATCATTATTGTAGTAATAGTTAGGTCAGACTTGAAATGATGATGAATCAACACCATTTTCTTTGCCAAATTGGAAGAACATTAATTCTTAATCTTAATTTAGTAAATAGTAGTATGGAGAATCGTATTAATTATTATCGAGAGCATATTATATTATAACTAGATACACACCCGCACGTTGCTGCGAGATTATTCATTTTGTTGATTATAAATTTATATATATATTTAATAAATTAAACTATAATAAGGATATGGAATATTTATAAATTAAAATTTTATTAAATAAATATATAACAAAAATAACTCATATAATTTTGCTCAAATGTATACAATTACGTAATTATTTAGTTTTGTCAAAAAATACTTGATAGTCAGTAATACATTAAATTTTCCGACTCCATCTAAGCAATACATTTTAAACGACAACCGTGAAAATTTTAGATATATGAAATAAAATTAATCTTACTGTATAACAGAAAATTATAAGAATTAAATAATTATTTGTGATGTGATTTGTAATGAAAGTGTTAGTCTCTATTTATATGATGAATAAAAAACGTGTTTACATCAATCACCTATTAATTTGGGATAATATCAATTTAAAAAAAAAATAGCTATAATTATCTTTTAAAAAAAATTGAAAACTCAAATATGAGAAAGAATTTTCTACATGAGAATGGAATAATAATTTTGTGTGAAAATTATCTGTAAATAAAGTTCAAAAGCCCAAGTATTAGATAATAATATGGGATTCAAATTTTATAATTGACATATTTATTGGATAAATACCAAATTGGGATTGCTGCAAATTTTATTTTTAAAGACCAAATAATCAGGTTTCTATGTAGTTGTTGGTTTATATTATTTAGGATGCCAAAATCAAGTTGAATACTAAATCATAAAATTAGATTTCATAATATCCAATAATCAATATTAAAATCAAAAAGTTTCATCCAAATAATCCAAATTAACAACTCAAACATGATTATGCTAAAAAGTCATCAGAAATTAATAAATTTTAAAATCAAAAAGTCATCAGTAAAATGATTGAACGATTTAAATTAATTTGAACCAGTAAAGTTGTCATCTTTCTCGATTTTGATTTATTTTTGCAACTTGTTAGTTGACATTTCAACATTAGTTGACTGAGATCCTTGTACATCATCGTCGCTGATTGAATGTATAGGCATTTTGTTTATAGGTGTGACATAATTGACAGCACCAGGTAATGACTCCCCTGTATAGACTATAATACCAAAAATACAACAAACATATAAGAAAATGTTGAAAATATAGGTAGTATTTTTTATACCAATTATACATATAAAATTGAGAATACGTAAAAATATATGTGATAATAAGTACATGTAATGATAATACCTGAGTTCCATCACATAAGAAAATTATATGTAAATGATGAGATAATATGAGAAAAATATTGTAACAATTATTGTTAGTATTTGTTGAATATGAATAAAATACCGTATTATTAGTATTTGTTTAATTAAAAAATATCAATTTATGATTTTGATGTTGTAATATTGAGAAATTAAATTAGTTGATAAATATCATATCAATTAAGATTTGTAGTGATTTTATGGATTATAAAATCAACATATTAAAGTGAGATTGATTAAAATATCACTTTAGATTTGGATCATAAGAATGGAATTTAAAATATTAGAAAAAAATCAATAGTTAAAGTATGAGATAATATTATAAATATAATTTTGTAGTAATTTTAGGATATAAAAATCAATGTTTGGAAATTAAAAAATATATATTTAATTTAGGAGTGATTCATCAGTTTAATTTGTAAAAAATAATAACAATAATTTTAGATTTGTAAAAAATAATAAGAATCTTGATTTTTGTAGTGGTTGTGTAATGTCCTAGAATTTCCACGTCTTTATTAATTAAATTATTAATTTAATTTCCAACGAGTTAGTTTTATGAGATTATTTAAATCTTTTTATGTGATTAATTAATTATGTGATTAAATAATTATGTAATTAATTACTAAAATTAATTAAAGGGGGTCACTAATATGTTATTAAATTAGTGAACAAACCCTAAGGTTTTAATATCAAAATAATTGATAAGTTTCCTATTAATTAAATATTCAATTAAATTGAATATAATGAGTGAATTAAATATAATAAATTAATTAATATGATTATTAATTAATGTAAATAATGTGAAATATTAATAATAATATTTATTAGTCCATTTAGTAATTTAATACTTATGGGTTAGAATATTTAATTATTTATTCAATCTAATTATTTATTTAATCATGGATTGAATAATTGATGTGTAAATTATTAAATTAGCCCAACATGGGTCAATTAGTAGCCCAAGTGTAGAATAATAAAATTTGACAATTTAGTAGCCCAAACAATTTAATAGGAGCCCAATTGGTATTTTAAATTAAAGCCCAATGATTGGCCCACTTGAAAAATACTTAATTAAACTATTTAATTATTAAATTAAGCAAAATGACAAAGAATTTGGGACATATATTGATCCATCAGCCGACATGTTGGAAAGGAGAGAGAAAAGTGATGTTTTGAATTTCTTTTATTTTTCCTTTATTTAATATTAGGTTGCTTGTTTTGGTTTTTGGGAAAGTCTTTTCCCACAAAATTCTCACCAACTAAGTATGGACTAATTTTCTTGTGTAAGTATCCAATATAGGTGCATGATGGTCTAGATTAATATATACAATTTGTGTATCTAATATTTTGTAGGAGTATACTTGCATTTGTAAGACTTCTACATTTCATTATTTTTCTAAGTCCAAAAAAGAGAGAGCTAGAGAGCATTTGAGAGTGAGAAATTAGTGAGAGTAAAATACTAAGAGAGGAGAAGGAGTTCTTGGTGCATGTCATCTTCTTTCACCACTTATTTTGGAAGAAAAAGAAGAATAGCCATTAAATCAAGGTAATGGTTATTTTAAATGAAGTTTTGTTTTTAAATTAAATAAATCATCATGTTAGTATAAACATGTTAATATAGTTATTAATGTGTAGTTGTAATATTTATGTCATGCTTGAGTTTAATATGTTTGGTTTGTATTTTGGTATATTTTATATGCTAAAATATGTATTTAATAGTGTGTAAACAAGTTTTGAAATTTATGTCCAAAAATATTTTTATAAAACTTAGGTTTGATGTTCTAATATTATAGAACATTAAATCATGAGAAAAACAAAGTTTGAATCATTTAAAATGGAGTTATACACAAAAAGTTATGAGTTGTGGTAGTTTATGTGATGTAAAAATTTTTATAAAAAAATAATGATATTAAATCATGAAAAATTAATTTTTCATGTTATAAATTAATATAAGGTGATTGGTAATTTTTTTGGATTTTTATTGAGGATTTAAAGCTTACTTGATGGTATAGTTTTTATTAAAGTGTGTATTTCTGGTCACTGTTCACTCTCTGCTGGGAGAAAAAAAATAAAAACTCTGGCCGCGCAATGCGCGCCACTGTTCACTGCCTGACCGCGAGCCAAACGACGTCGTTTGGCATAAGAAGTAAATTACTTCGCGCATTCGCGCGGAAGCCAGCAGACGGACTTCAAAACGGCACCGTTTTAGGCCGTAAAAATCGGAAACGCGCGCCATGCGCGGTAAGAAATTTTCTGCGAAATTACCAAATTGCCCCTCCGCGTTTTTCTTGGCAGAATTACCATTCTGCCCTCGGTTCAGTTTTCAATTTAATTACGGAAATGCCATTCGGGTTAAATTTAAATAATTTAAATATTTAAAAACTAATTTAAAATTATAACAAAAATAATTATAATACAAAAATAATATTGGGGAGGATATTTTTCATTAAGTTTAATGTTTAAATATTTTAAATATTAATCTAGTTAGCTAAACCATGGTTAAGATTAATAAATTTATTATTTATTTATTATTTTAAATGTTAATAATAAATAAAGATGATAAATTAGCATTTATTATTTAATGCCTATTAAATAATACTTAAAGAGAGATAAAATTTATAAATTTATTATTTATTATTTAAATATTATTAAATAATAAATAAGGATAATTAGGTAATTAATTATTATTTAATTAGCATTAAATAACGATTAATGGAAATTAAGTTATTAGAGTAATAATTTATTATTTAATTTAAATAATAAATAAGAATGATTTGATTATTATTTAACCTTAAATAATAATTAAAATTAATTAAATAATTAATTATTATTTAATTGACATTAAATAATAATTAAAGAGGATTAAGATTAGTAAACTATTATTTAATTTTCTTAATTAAATAATAAGTAAGGTTAATTACTTGGTTAATTATTGGTTGATTAACATTAAATTAAAGAAGGTTAAAACTAAGTTAATAATTATTTATTATTTAATTATAATTAAATAATAAGTAAGTACAATTAGTTATTAATTATTTTATATAATAACTAGAGTTAATTAATTAATTTCTATTTAATCAATATTAAATAGTAATTAAAAAGAGATTGAGTTAATAAAATAAATTAAATTTAATTAAACAATTATAATAAGTTGTTTAAAGGTTTAATAAGTGTCCAACACCTAAGAAAAATATTTTCTAACTTATTAAATTATTAACCTAATATGATTAAGGGTTTATAAGGTTAATAATATTGTTTTGACTAATGTAAATTATGTGTTAGTACTTATGTGTGGTAAATAAGTTCATTATCAAGCGTATAGTTATGCAAATACGCCGTGCTAATTATTAGACCGACTTTATTAATGTTAGGTCTTTCAAAGCAAGTAGTTAAAGCTAGACATTTATTGTAGCTGTGCAGACAGGCAAGTTTTCTACCCTTAAACTTGTATTTATTGTTGCAGATATTTTTCAACCGTATTTACATTTCAATTATTGTTGAGCAAGTATTCTACACCCGTAGTTACTTGACAGACCTTTGAGTGAATTAATTATCAAAAATTACTTCACATCATTATTGATTATTGTATTCGCACATAGTGCTTTTGCAAACTGTCTAAGAACGTCTAAGCTAATTGTTTCGGCTAGACAAATGCATGTTAAATTCATTTAATTGAATATTATAAAAGCTTATCCAAACCATTGGTTGGTGCGGATTCTTACAGTAAGACTGAGATAGAACAACCCTAGTTAAAGGGGATTTTTATTTGTCGGAGACCCGACAGCGCGCAAGAAAACTAAATGTGATGCATATACATAGGACATGAGAGGATTGATCCCCTCAAGTGTCCCGTTATTTTAACAAGGAGTCAGACATTGTATGTCTGTTCTACCTTAGTAGCAGTTCATGGTCATTAAAGACCACTCAGCAGTAAAGAGTCAATTCCTTCTTTTATTGAACATTGATTCTTGTTATCTTTCACAATTGCTATTGTTGAAACCTTGAAGTTATTTCCCTTCATCATGATATATCGTATGATTGTTGTTTATAAACTTGCTGAGCCATTTAGTTGCTCATTCTTGCTATATCATGACTATATTTCAGCCAATCCCGAAAGCTCTAAATCGAACAAAGGCAAGGGGAAAGCGAATGCTTAGTTGTAGTAATTACATGCTAGTTTAAATTGCGGTTATGTAATTACTGTTGTAAATCTTTTGTATTTCCCTTAAGATATGTAATGTTACAATTTAAGGTTAATAGACCTTGGGAAGTGTAGCCTTTATATAAGGAACCTTTTGTATTATTCCGCGTAGTTTGAATACAATATATGTATTTCATTGTTGTTAAGTATTGTACAGTGAGAACCAAACCCGAGGCTAAAGAACCCGGATTTGGGGTCGTCACAGGTTGGTATCAGAGCTGTAGGTTAGAAACGCTAGGATTTGCGAAACCTAGGTTATAACCTTAGTATTAAACTCTCATCGAGTGCGTTAGGAGTTGAATCGGGGAGATTCATCATGTTGTGTATTTTTGGAGGTGGATTGAGAAAATCCATCGAGCCGAGATGTACATGATAAAATATCATTTCATTTCATCAATGAATATATTTTATTGCTGTACTAACATGTGTTATTTATGTTATTGTAGGATGACGGAGATAGGCCAGTCGAGCACTGCTGTAGAGGAGGTGATTTATACGGATATCCCTATGGATACCGCACAGCCACGGGTGGCTGCACCGATCGAGGAGCCAGAGTCAGATCCCGAGGAGGGAGATAGAGAGGACGCTGTCTGGGGCGGAGTTATGGGGCAGTACAGTGAGGAGGAGGCTGATTCTGATGATGATGAGGATGAGGAGCCAGCTGAGTATGTTGATGGCATGGGCACTGTCGCCAGTGACATCATCGATACTCTCACTACGGCTAACGAGGAGCTAGAGGAGAGGGTTCAGCACCTGGAGGAGCAGAACCAGATCCACCAGCAGACAGAGCAGCAGTATAGAGATACAGCTTATATGTTCTCTGGCGAGAACATAGAGCTGAAGGCGAGGATGGCCGAGATGGAGGCCAAGTTAGTAGCCGCTGAGCTGAAGATTCAGCAGACACAGGCAGAGAGGGAGGCCATGAGGGGCCAGATGCAGCAGGCCGTTGAGGCAAGGTTAGATATGGAGTTTCAGCGTGATGCAGCTCACGGGCAGATGATGGAGCTGGAGGAGGAGGTTAGGGAGAAAAAGGTGAGGATAGATAGACTCAGTTACGTCTATCGCTCATCAGTTGGTAGGATCCAGAGTAGGGTGCACTATTACCCTGCTGAGGAGGGCCAGACCTTGCACACCATCAGTAGGGGTGTGGTCAGGACTATTGGAGATGAGGAGTACGACGATGCGGTTCGTCGAGGGATGCGCCGTTAGTTGTATTTTCTTTATTTATGATGTATGTACATAGATGCAGTAGAAACCCAACTTTTGTTTTGATAGAGGGTTAGTATGTTGTAAATCCCAACTCTATGAAGTTGTGGGATATGTTAGATCCCGTCTTTTGTTTTAACTATCGGGGTTAGCAGCGTTTATAGCAGTATGCTTATGATGTAAAAGTGCTACGCACTGTGTTTTGGCATATGAATATAAATGCATTTCCGTTTATGTTTATATGTGTCGAGATGATTATTTGTGCTTTAGTTTAAATTACTTAAGCTACAAAACGAAAGTAAAAAGATTGAAACAACTTTAATTAATTAAATTTTCTTTATACAGAAAATGCCGCCACAGAGAAGAAATCAACGACTACCCCCACCACCACCCGAAGAGTCAGTGAACGCCGGAGGGGTACCGCCAAACCCTGTCCAAGAGTTCGTAGAAATGCTAATGGGAGCATTTCGCGGACGCAACACAGAGGCTACTGGAGCAACAAACCCTGCCGCTCCACTAGCAACCTTTAAAGACTTCAAACTGATAGGACCACCCGAATTCAAAGGGACCACAGATCCTATAGAAGCACAAACCTGGATAGAGGAGATGGAAAAAGTCTTCGAGGTTGCACGAGTTAGGGAGGAGCAAATGACCTCATTTGCTACCTTCATGATGAAAGGAGAGGCCAGCCACTGGTGGAAGGCCAATAAGAGTAGAGCAGGGGAGGGAACGATCGCGTGGGCGCGATTCAAAGAGGTATTCTTGGAAAACTACTTTCCAGAGAGTACAAAGGCTAGGATGGAAATTAAATTCCTAGAGCTTAAGCAGGGGAACTTGTCCGTATCAGAATACGCCGCCAAGTTCAATGAATTGGCAAGATTTGCTTCACACCAGGTGGACACCGAGGCAAGACGCGCCAGACGATTCGAACAGGGGCTGAAACCATGGGTTTACAGTCGGGTAGCTGTTCTCCAGATCACAAATTTTGCAACACTGCTGGAGAAAGCTATCATAGCTGAGGGTGGAAATGAAGCTTTGAATAAGCACAATCAAGAACGGAACAAGAAGAGAAGCGATGGGGGAAACAGAGAAGGTAGCAGTGGGGGCAGCAACTCGAACAAACGCAAATGGAATAACAACAGCAGTTCGGGGACACCCCAGGGCAGTGAATCGAAGAAAGCTAATAAATGCAGTCAGTGCGGAAAGAACCACACCGGGGAGTGCATGAAAGGAAGAAATGTCTGCTATAACTGTGGGCAAGAGGGGCACATCGCTCCTAATTGTCCCACACCAAAAAGGAAAGGAGGTTGTTTCGCCTGCGGGGCCATGGACCATCAATTTAAAGATTGTCCGAAGAAGAAGAACACCGGAGGGAGTTCGGGCTATAGGGGAAGCAACAGCAACAACAACAACAACGCCAAACTGACCATTGGAGGGCCGGTGCCACAGAACAAACCAACGGCACGGACTTTCAACATGACGGTGCAGGACGCCGTCGAATCAAAAGACGTGGTGTCAGGTATTATTCCGATCAATGATATAAATGCTTATGTATTATTTGATTCGGGCGCTACCTGTTCATTTGTGTCTGATGAATTCGCTAAGCGGTTAGAATTGCCTAGACAAAAACTAGAGAACCCAATGAACATAGAAGTTGCAAATAAAGAAGTGATTCCTGTAGAGTATGTACATAGAAACTGTTGTGCTGAAATCAGGGGTCAGAAGTTGAGTGTAGATTTAATTCCAATACGCTTGGGGGAGTTTGACGTTATACTTGGAATGGATTGGTTGTTTAACCATGGAGCTTTAATTGATTGTCAAAAGAAGTGCATACACCTTAAGACACCAAATAAGTCTAAGGTCGTATTTTATGGCAGCAAATCGTCAAGACAGTCATCTTGTCTGACGATGATGCAAGCCAAGAAATTATTAAAGAAAGGTTGTGTAGGGTATTTGGCTCATGTGGTTGATACACAAGTGGTGAGTCCCGAGATGGAGCAAATACCAGTAGTTAGGGAGTTTATGGATGTTTTTCCAGATGTATTGCCAGGCTTACCGCCGGACAGAGAAATAGAATTTGCGATTGATTTAGTACCGGGGACAGCGCCGATATCAAAGGCACCATATAGAATGGCTCCGGTAGAAATGAAAGAGTTGATGGTGCAATTACAGGAGTTGTTGGATAATAAGTACATCCAGCCAAGTGTTTCTCCATGGGGAGCACCGGTGCTGTTTGTAAAGAAGAAGGATGGATCGATGAGATTATGTATGGATTACAGAGAGCTGAATAAGGTGACAATTAAGAACAAGTACCCGTTGCCACGAATTGACGATCTTTTCGATCAATTGAAAGGGGCGAAGTACTTTTCAAAGATTGACTTGAGGACTGGTTATCATCAGTTGAAAGTCAGGAAGGAGGATGTACCCAAGACGGCATTCAGAACTCGATATGGGCATTATGAGTTTCTGGTGATGTCGTTTGGACTGACGAATGCGCCAGCCGCATTTATGGACATGATGAACAGAATATTCAAGCAGTACTTGGATAAATTTGTTGTTGTGTTCATTGACGATATTCTGGTGTATTCTAAAACGGATGAGGAGCATGCTGAACACCTAAGATTGGTGTTGGAGATTTTACGGAAGGAGCAGTTGTATGCTAAATTTTCGAAGTGTGAATTCTGGTTGGAGAGAGTTCAATTTTTAGGTCATGTCATTGACAAGGAAGGAGTTTCAGTAGATCCAGCAAAGGTGGAAGCAGTGATGAATTGGGAGCAACCAAGGACGCCGACGGAGGTAAGAAGTTTCTTGGGGTTAGCGGGTTACTATCGGAGATTTATTCAAGATTTTTCAAAGATAGCAACACCGCTGACCAATCTAACGAGGAAGACGGTGAAATACGTATGGACGGAGAAGTGTGAGGAGAGTTTTCAGGAGCTAAAGAAGAGACTTAGTGAAGCACCTGTATTGACTTTACCGGACGATACGGGAGGTTTTACGGTCTACAGTGATGCATCGCACAAGGGACTTGGCTGTGTGCTTATGCAAAACGGCAAGGTCGTTGCGTATGCGTCCAGACAGTTGAAGGATTACGAGAAGGGATACCCTACCCACGACTTGGAGCTGGCTGCGGTAGTGTTTGCCCTTAAAATCTGGAGACATTATTTATATGGAGAGAAATGTGAGATATTCACGGACCACAAGAGTCTGAAGTATATCTTCACACAGAAGGAGTTAAATATGAGGCAACGAAGATGGTTAGAATTGATCAAGGACTATGATTGTGAAATTCTATATCATCCCGGCAAGGCCAACGTAGTAGCAGATGCTCTAAGCAGAAAGAGCAGGGAGAAATTGTTCATCTTGACAGATCAGGAACAATTGGTTCAAGAGATGGCTCGAATGGAGTTGGAGGTAAGAAATCCAAATGAGTCAATGGAAGTGGAAGCAAGCCCAACCTTACTAGATAGGGTGAAAGAGGCTCAAGACAAAGATGAAGAATGTGTCAGAATCAGGATGAGAATGACCGAAGGGGAAGAGGTCAAATTCAAGGAGGATAGCATGGGATTGCTAAGGTTTGAAAATCGTGTTTGGGTGCCGCTAGTGCCTGAACTACGAGAAGAGATTTTGCAAGAGGCCCACAGTACGAGATACTCGATACATCCGGGGAGTACGAAGATGTATCAAGATCTGCGTCAGCATTTTTGGTGGCCGAATTTAAAAAGGGAGGTCGCAGAATGTGTCAGCCGATGCCTAACTTGTCAAAGGGTAAAGGCCGAACATCAGAGACCAAGTGGATTACTACAGCCGTTAGAGATTCCTGAGTGGAAATGGGAGCATATCACAATGGATTTTGTGGTAGGACTTCCAGCAACACAGAAGGGATTTGACGCAATATGGGTGATTGTGGATCGACTAACAAAGTCAGCGCACTTTTTGCCGATCAAGATTAGGTTCAGTTTGGATCAGTTGGCCAAATTGTACATCAAAGAGATAGTTTCAAGACATGGGGTGCCGGTATCGATTGTGTCAGACAGAGATCCGCGCTTCACGTCAAAATTTTGGAGGAGTCTTCAAGAGAGATTGGGGACACAGTTGAGAATGAGTACAGCGTATCATCCGCAGACCGATGGGCAAAGTGAGAGAACAATTCAGACGTTGGAAGATATGCTCAGGGCCTGTGTGATGGATTTCAAGGGCAGTTGGGAAATCCATCTACCACTAGTTGAGTTTGCATACAACAACAGTTATCATGCGAGCATAGGTATGCCGCCTTACGAAGCTTTATATGGCAGAAAATGTAGAACACCTCTATGTTGGGATGAGGTAGGAGAACGCCGACTGTTGGGGCCAGAATTGGTTCAACAGACGGTAGAAATTATCAAGGTAATAAGAGCTCGGCTAGTAGCAGCTCAAGACCGTCAAAAGAAATACGCCGATTTACATCGACAGAAACGAGACTTCGAAGTGGGGAGTTTTGTGTTCATTAAGGTATCTCCCTGGAAAGGGAAGATCAGATTTGGAAAGAAGGGGAAACTGAGTCCAAGGTTCATAGGACCGTTCGAAATATTGAGGAGAGTGGGTGAAGTAGCATACGAGGTAGCTTTACCTCCTGAATTGGAACATATTCACAAGGTGTTTCACGTGTCAGTATTGCGGCCATACAAACCAGACTACAAGCACGTTATCTCCTATGAACCAATTCAAGTTGGTAAGGACTTATCATATGAAGAAGTTCCTGTTCAGATACTCGATAGGAAGGAACAGAAACTGAGAAATAAGATAATTCATTCTGTCAAAGTATTTTGGAGGAATCACGCCATTGAAGAAGCTACGTGGGAATTAGAGGAGGAAATGAGGGCAAATTACCCGTTTTTATTTGAGTAACCTTATTTTTACAATTCCGAGGACGGAATTTTTATAAGGAGGGGAGAATGTAATGTCCTAGAATTTCCACGTCTTTATTAATTAAATTATTAATTTAATTTCCAACGAGTTAGTTTTATGAGATTATTTAAATCTTTTTATGTGATTAATTAATTATGTGATTAAATAATTATGTAATTAATTACTAAAATTAATTAAAGGGGGTCACTAATATGTTATTAAATTAGTGAACAAACCCTAAGGTTTTAATATCAAAATAATTGATAAGTTTCCTATTAATTAAATATTCAATTAAATTGAATATAATGAGTGAATTAAATATAATAAATTAATTAATATGATTATTAATTAATGTAAATAATGTGAAATATTAATAATAATATTTATTAGTCCATTTAGTAATTTAATACTTATGGGTTAGAATATTTAATTATTTATTCAATCTAATTATTTATTTAATCATGGATTGAATAATTGATGTGTAAATTATTAAATTAGCCCAACATGGGTCAATTAGTAGCCCAAGTGTAGAATAATAAAATTTGACAATTTAGTAGCCCAAACAATTTAATAGGAGCCCAATTGGTATTTTAAATTAAAGCCCAATGATTGGCCCACTTGAAAAATACTTAATTAAACTATTTAATTATTAAATTAAGCAAAATGACAAAGAATTTGGGACATATATTGATCCATCAGCCGACATGTTGGAAAGGAGAGAGAAAAGTGATGTTTTGAATTTCTTTTATTTTTCCTTTATTTAATATTAGGTTGCTTGTTTTGGTTTTTGGGAAAGTCTTTTCCCACAAAATTCTCACCAACTAAGTATGGACTAATTTTCTTGTGTAAGTATCCAATATAGGTGCATGATGGTCTAGATTAATATATACAATTTGTGTATCTAATATTTTGTAGGAGTATACTTGCATTTGTAAGACTTCTACATTTCATTATTTTTCTAAGTCCAAAAAAAGAGAGAGCTAGAGAGCATTTGAGAGTGAGAAATTAGTGAGAGTAAAATACTAAGAGAGGAGAAGGAGTTCTTGGTGCATGTCATCTTCTTTCACCACTTATTTTGGAAGAAAAAGAAGAATAGCCATTAAATCAAGGTAATGGTTATTTTAAATGAAGTTTTGTTTTTAAATTAAATAAATCATCATGTTAGTATAAACATGTTAATATAGTTATTAATGTGTAGTTGTAATATTTATGCCATGCTTGAGTTTAATATGTTTGGTTTGTATTTTGGTATATTTTATATGCTAAAATATGTATTTAATAGTGTGTAAACAAGTTTTGAAATTTATGTCCAAAAATATTTTTATAAAACTTAGGTTTGATGTTCTAATATTATAGAACATTAAATCATGAGAAAAACAAAGTTTGAATCATTTAAAATGGAGTTATACACAAAAAGTTATGAGTTGTGGTAGTTTATGTGATGTAAAAATTTTTATAAAAAAATAATGATATTAAATCATGAAAAATTAATTTTTCATGTTATAAATTAATATAAGGTGATTGGTAATTTTTTTGGATTTTTATTGAGGATTTAAAGCTTACTTGATGGTATAGTTTTTATTAAAGTGTGTATTTCTGGTCACTGTTCACTCTCTGCTGGGAGAAAAAAAATAAAAACTCTGGCCGCGCAATGCGCGCCACTGTTCACTGCCTGACCGCGAGCCAAACGACGTCGTTTGGCATAAGAAGTAAATTACTTCGCGCATTCGCGCGGAAGCCAGCAGACGGACTTAAAAACGGCACCGTTTTAGGCCGTAAAAATCGGAAACGCGCGCCATGCGCGGTAAGAAATTTTCTGCGAAATTACCAAATTGCCCCTCCGCGTTTTTCTTGGCAGAATTACCATTCTGCCCTCGGTTCAGTTTTCAATTTAATTACGGAAATGCCATTCGGGTTAAATTTAAATAATTTAAATATTTAAAAACTAATTTAAAATTATAACAAAAATAATTATAATACAAAAATAATATTGGGGAGGATATTTTTCATTAAGTTTAATGTTTAAATATTTTAAATATTAATCTAGTTAGCTAAACCATGGTTAAGATTAATAAATTTATTATTTATTTATTATTTTAAATGTTAATAATAAATAAAGATGATAAATTAGCATTTATTATTTAATGCCTATTAAATAATACTTAAAGAGAGATAAAATTTATAAATTTATTATTTATTATTTAAATATTATTAAATAATAAATAAGGATAATTAGGTAATTAATTATTATTTAATTAGCATTAAATAACGATTAATGGAAATTAAGTTATTAGAGTAATAATTTATTATTTAATTTAAATAATAAATAAGAATGATTTGATTATTATTTAACCTTAAATAATAATTAAAATTAATTAAATAATTAATTATTATTTAATTGACATTAAATAATAATTAAAGAGGATTAAGATTAGTAAACTATTATTTAATTTTCTTAATTAAATAATAAGTAAGGTTAATTACTTGGTTAATTATTGGTTGATTAACATTAAATTAAAGAAGGTTAAAACTAAGTTAATAATTATTTATTATTTAATTATAATTAAATAATAAGTAAGTACAATTAGTTATTAATTATTTTATATAATAACTAGAGTTAATTAATTAATTTCTATTTAATCAATATTAAATAGTAATTAAAAAGAGATTGAGTTAATAAAATAAATTAAATTTAATTAAACAATTATAATAAGTTGTTTAAAGGTTTAATAAGTGTCCAACACCTAAGAAAAATATTTTCTAACTTATTAAATTATTAACCTAATATGATTAAGGGTTTATAAGGTTAATAATATTGTTTTGACTAATGTAAATTATGTGTTAGTACTTATGTGTGGTAAATAAGTTCATTATCAAGCGTATAGTTATGCAAATACGCCGTGCTAATTATTAGACCGACTTTATTAATGTTAGGTCTTTCAAAGCAAGTAGTTAAAGCTAGACATTTATTGTAGCTGTGCAGACAGGCAAGTTTTCTACCCTTAAACTTGTATTTATTGTTGCAGATATTTTTCAACCGTATTTACATTTCAATTATTGTTGAGCAAGTATTCTACACCCGTAGTTACTTGACAGACCTTTGAGTGAATTAATTATCAAAAATTACTTCACATCATTATTGATTATTGTATTCGCACATAGTGCTTTTGCAAACTGTCTAAGAACGTCTAAGCTAATTGTTTCGGCTAGACAAATGCATGTTAAATTCATTTAATTGAATATTATAAAAGCTTATCCAAACCATTGGTTGGTGCGGATTCTTACAGTAAGACTGAGATAGAACAACCCTAGTTAAAGGGGATTTTTATTTGTCGGAGACCCGACAGCGCGCAAGAAAACTAAATGTGATGCATATACATAGGACATGAGAGGATTGATCCCCTCAAGTGTCCCGTTATTTTAACAAGGAGTCAGACATTGTATGTCTGTTCTACCTTAGTAGCAGTTCATGGTCATTAAAGACCACTCAGCAGTAAAGAGTCAATTCCTTCTTTTATTGAACATTGATTCTTGTTATCTTTCACAATTGCTATTGTTGAAACCTTGAAGTTATTTCCCTTCATCATGATATATCGTATGATTGTTGTTTATAAACTTGCTGAGCCATTTAGTTGCTCATTCTTGCTATATCATGACTATATTTCAGCCAATCCCGAAAGCTCTAAATCGAACAAAGGCAAGGGGAAAGCGAATGCTTAGTTGTAGTAATTACATGCTAGTTTAAATTGCGGTTATGTAATTACTGTTGTAAATCTTTTGTATTTCCCTTAAGATATGTAATGTTACAATTTAAGGTTAATAGACCTTGGGAAGTGTAGCCTTTATATAAGGAACCTTTTGTATTATTCCGCGTAGTTTGAATACAATATATGTATTTCATTGTTGTTAAGTATTGTACAGTGAGAACCAAACCCGAGGCTAAAGAACCCGGATTTGGGGTCGTCACAGGTTGTTTAATTAAAAAAAATATCAATTTATGATTTTGATGTTGTAATATTGATAAATTAAATTAGTTGATAAAATCATATTAGTTTAGATTTATTGTGATTTTGGGGATTATTAAATTAACATATTAACATGGGATTGATTAAAATATCAGTTTAGATTTGGATAATGAGAATAAAATTAAAAATATTAGAAAAAATTCAATAGTTTAACTATGAGATAATATTAAAAAAATATTGTAATAGTTATTGTTACTATTTGTTTAATATGAGAAAAATAATGTATTATTAGTATTTATTTAGTTAAAAAATATCAATTTATTATTTTGATGTTGTAATATTGAGAAATTAAATTAGTTGATAAATATCATATCAATTTAGATTTATAGTAATTTTGGAAATTATAAAATCAACATATTGACATAAGATTGATTAAAATATCAGTTTAGATTTGGATAATAAGAATGGAATTAAAAATATTAAAAAAAATCAATAGTTGAAGTATGAGATAACATTATAAATATAATTTTGTAGTGATTTTAGGATATAAAAATCAGTGTTTGAAAATTAAAAAAGATACGTTTAATTTGGGAGTGATTAATTAGTTTAGATTTGTAAAAAATAATAACAATTATTTTAGATTTGTAAAAATAATAACAATCCCGATTTTGGCAGTACTTATTTAATTAAAAAATAACAATTTATGATTTTGATGTTGTAATATTGAGAAATTAAATTAATTGATAATATCATATTATGTTAGATTTGTAGTGATTTTGGGGATTATCAAATTAACATATTAATGTAGGATTGATTAAAATATCAGTTTAGATTTGGATAATGAGAATGGAATTAAAAATATTAGAAAAAAAATCAATAATTCAACTATGAGATAATATTAAAAAAATACTATAGTAGTTGTTAGTATTTGTTTAATATGAGAAAGATACTGTATTATTAGTATTTGCTTAATTAAAAAATATCATATCAGTTTAGATTTGAAGTGATTTTAGGAATTATAAAAATTGGATGCGTTTTCATTAGTTTTTATGTAAGGAATTTTTTTTAATTTGGTATAAGAGATGTGGCGGATTGTGTGAATGACACTTGTCAATTGATGGTGTCTATGTACTGCATTTTAATATATATAATAGATATATATGTTGTGGAGTACACTGTGCATTATTAATATTATTATTTTATAATTTTTTAGTAATTCAATAGTATAGTTAGTTGTTGAAATTATGTAATTAAATATGTAATAAATAATAGTATATAACAATTTGTAGATTTTAAAATAATCAAGATAAAAAATCATAGTAATTGTTTAAACATATACTAATAGTAAAATTTTATTTTATATTGAGAATAAATTTGTTATATTTTATAAAAAAAAGTCGTGATTAAATGTGATCATTATTAGATATATTCTTGAAATTCAAAAAATGAACAGATATGGATGTCTTATCAATGCAAAAAATTTCACACACATGATTGAAATTAAATAAATACTCCATCCGTCCCTTTTTATTTGTCAGTTGCAGATTTTAATAAAATATTAAGTGCTTAATTTTTTTTCTTCATATTATAATTTGTGATTAAAGACTAATTTGTTTCTTTCTTATATTTCTAATAAATTTTAGAAGGCTAATATTAATTTTTTTTACTCAATTTAGTCAATTAGATAAAGTATTAATTGTATTTTTTAATCTATGTGCATAACATTAAAACATCACTAAAAAAGGGACGGAGGGAGTAATTCAACTACCAATTACAAAGTCAATTCAGTTATAATTATTAAACACAATATTTATTGTTATTTAATCAACTCAGTTGAATAATATAAATTTATATCGAGTTAATAAAATTAACCTTTTAATTAATTAAAAATTGAACTTAAGTCCACCTTTTAAGTATATGTATTGATTGAAGAATGAATTATGTAATTTTTAACAATTTGTTACTTATTAGACAGAATACTACTGTTTGCACTCAAGTGTTTGCTCACGTAAAATTATCAACTGAAAATATATTTATATTATAAAATTGATTGAATTTTGATTTTATTTTATTTTTAGATGAACAATTTGCGAAGGGGAAAAATGAATTACACATGGCGATCATCAGAGTTATGAAAATATATAATAATTTAAATTAAATGTAACATAACATATTTTGAAAATAGAGAAAATGTATTGTCGACGCCGGGATTTGTCGTTTCGTTTTTTTTAATATGCCCTTTCCAATTTTAGCCTTTGGATTTGAGATGTGATTTTGAAAAGGGTCGGCTTGAATGTCGACGGGGTTTGAAAGATCGATATTATGATGAGCCAATTGACTAGAGCCGTCAGTTGGTATATTTGAAATGGATGTATCAACTCATTCGAATTTTGTTTTCGTAAACGCTGGCTCATATGTGACTCCGAATTAATTGGTCTGCAAACCGAGATTCATAGAGTTCGGGGGCTTGCTTAAGCGAAGGGAAGGTGTTAGGCACCCACCGACTTCCGTGAAACACGGTTACCGCTATCTTGATGTTTTCTTATCATTTAAATCCTAAAATGTGTGTGTGCACGTGTGTGTGCGTGTGTGTGTATGCGTATGTGCCTATGAAAATTTTCGGAATGCTTTGTTTTGAAAGTGCTTCAGAAATCTCGTTGACCCTATGCACGAAAGATTTGATTTAATCGAAGAGTTCATTTTTATTGTTTTTTGCTTCGATAATAAAATCGATGATATTTTGTAAAATATATTTTTCAAATCCTTCGTCAAATAGGAATAGAGCTCATCCGACAATTTCGATTTTATTTTTAGCCTACGAGTGATCTAATATCCTACTTTGATTGATTTTATGAAAATCTTCATCTTTTCATTCCAAAACTCTTTTTCCGTGTCGAAGAGGAAAATCAAGCATTAAAATGGCGTTGAGGCTATTCACGGGCATGTGAGCCATCCAAATAACCTCAAACGCCCACAATCGCACATTTCACTATCACGGGGCCTTAAACCCGACTTTCGACTCGATGTCGTTTTAAGGTCCAAAATTTACATATTTACATACAAGCACATTGCAATTGCTACATACGTAAAAGCTAAAAACAAACTAAAAGGATATCATTGGGAGGTTAGGAGGAGATTTCATCCGCAATAAATCCTCCCTAACCGTCCCTAAACCACAGATCTACAACATATATTGACTACATTGGATCTAGCTTCAAAATGCACAAAATTAAACTATTTAAATAGCAATGCACAAAATATTTTCGGATCTACAGTAGATCCACCCAACAAATACAATAAGAACGAAATGAAAATAGATCTAACTAGATAAAACCTCAAATGCTATAAACATGAATTTTTTCACATTTCAAATGACGAAATACATGCTTTGACACTTGAAAATCACTTAGAATACCATATATAGTGTAACAATTGAACAAAAAGGAGAAGAAATCTCACATTTGGGACCAAACCCGTGACCCTCTCTCTCTTCTTCTCGCTATTTTTTCTCTATTTCTCCCCTATTTCTTCCTCTTTGCTCTCGGTTCCTTCTCTTTTTCTTTCTCCCGATAGCCCTCTTTCTCTCCTCTCGCGTCTCCTTTCTTTTTTTCTCTTCCGTCCGCGCCTGATTAACAAATGAAACTGGAAGAGACGATTTAGAAACTCAGATCTTGGCCACAGGTGCAACTGCGGCCGGCTTCGGTGCTTCCTCGATTTTCGTGTACTGATGTCGGTCTTTCGTTTTTCGCTAGAAGGCTCGTATTTTGCAATCCGAAAATTCCTGGGAAACGTGTCATATTGTTCGGAGGGCTGCGACTTGATATCGAATTTGCTATTTATGCTTGGCTTCCAGGGGGCGCTGTCCCCTTCCACCCCCGCTAGCTCACCGGCGAGCTGGGCAGCCGCTCGCTCACTGAGGAGCGAGACCCCCTACCATCGTAAACGTAGTGGCCATTGTCGTTTTTTGTGATCAAATCAGGTTCTTCCTGTATCATTTGTTTGCGGCTTTGACCATAAGTCGTTGGGGTGGCTTTGTGTTGGGGTTCACCTTCCTTTTCGCGTGTCGGGTCAAGTGACGATTTTGTCCTCCTACCAGGATTAATAAAGAAGTGTAAAATTTAGGTGTCTACATGTATCTCTGAGGTCTGGAAAAAAAAATTGCGTATCAACTTTCAAAAAATAAGAAAATACTTTTATTGTTTGTAATTAAATTTGAGTTATAACAACAATTGTATGTATGGTTAAGGGGGAAGCTTGTCGAGACTCTTGTGATCACATAATTGCGAAAATTAAATTGGATTGGATTGGATTGGATTGGATTGGATGGAGTCAAAAGGAAGGAAAAGGATCCAACAATCCTCCATCATTCTCTTCTCTAGCCTTGAAGAAAAGAGGTGGGACGTGGGGTCGGCTTTCCTGTTCTGTCACTTCCTCGTCAATCAATGAAATGAATTCCACATTTATTTTATTTGAATCCACGTCCAATGCCCCGGCCCTTTGACGTGTCCTTCTCTATGCCACGTTCAAAACGAGTAATTATTTTAGACTCTTGAGGAAGGTTAGATAGTACTTTTTATCAATTATATATTGTCATATTTTATATTTATAAAAAATTATTCTATACTCTTAAAACAGATAAATAGTATGTTTTTCTTTTTCATGTGCCGTAAGTTCCATCACAAATGAATCTCACAAATATATAAAAAAATATATATATATTGTTTACTTATCTCAAAAAAATATAGAATAATTATTCGGTATTTACAATCCCTTGATGGGTTAAGCTGTGTCATGGGCTCCTCCACATACATGCACTTCTACATTATCCTATTCCTAATAACTTTACAGAATCTAAACCACACTATGGCTACATTAATTAAGCATATTTTTTTAAAAAAAATTCGCTTTTACCTTTTATAAATCAATACTTAACAATTTGACATGTCTTCATATAAGCTCCGTTTATTTTAAAAAAATAAATAAAATAAAGCAGAAAAAGTATTTGTTTACAAAAAATTACTTCGAAATTTTATTATGTGGATTATCTAAATTGCTTTTTTTTTTTGTTTTGTTGTTGGTGAAAATAATCATTTCAGAAATAATAAAACGTGCGAGTCTTTGTGTCCATGCATAATGCATCCCAAAAGCATCAAAGGGCTATATATCCCTTTCAAGGGTCCCTCAAATAATGTTCATATCTGGGGGCCACCTCAAAGGGACGAAACTAAATTTGCCCATGCATATCGATCGGATCATTTATAATAAAATACATTATCCACTCTTTCTCTCTCTCCCACCGGTAGGGGTGAGCAATTCGGTTATATCCGAACCGAATAGTCTATTCGGATATAACCGAATACCGAAATACTCTAAATTTCACTATCCGAACAACTAACCGAATTTATAAATAACCGAATTACCGAATATACAATTCGGTTATTTCGGTTAATAACCGAAATGAATTTCCAATTTATCAAACAAACAAATTAATTTCAAATTAGCAAATACTAGAGTTTTCAATTAATAATTAACAACAATTAACAACTATAATAATTTAATACTAGACTTAATTTTTTTTTTAATCTATTCAGTTATTCGGTTAACCGAATACCAAATTTTCAATAACCGTATAAATAACCGAATACCGAAATATTAAAACGGTTATCACCGAATTAGAGAAAATAACCGAATAACCGAAATAATTCGGTTAAAAAAATTCGGTTATGTTCGGTTATTCGGTAGTAACCGTTTTTTGCTCACTCCTACCCACCGGCACCAATAAGTCTAAGCAGACAAAAAATTGGGATCGGAAAATTACACCGGTCTAATTTATTTTTTTTGACATTTAAAATTTTTATAATATTTATTTTAACTTAAATATTTATAAAATTTAATAATTTATATATAATTTAAATGTATATAAATAATTAAAATTATACAATTTATATAATTTTGATTATTTATAAGCATTTAAATTATTGAATTTTATAAATATTTAAGTCAAAATAAATATTATAAAAAAATTTAAAATAAAAAATAAAAAAATTGACCAGTCCAATTTTCCGATTCCAATTCCCTGTCCACATAGAAGAACCAGCACAGCTAATCTCGATCAACAATCAACAATTAACTAACGCCTTCTACTTGTCAATTATCGTGTCAGAAATGAACAAGTCTACACATATAATAATTAAATATTTTATTTATATTTTAATAAAATATGATACATATTTTAATAATATATTTTATTTTTTAATAATATAATTAAATATACTTATGACACATACCCTTGTCAGAAGAATACTCGAGAGTTTTGTTATAGTATATCGGCACAAAACATCTCAATCTTTATTTATAAATAAATATAAAACATGTAATGTATCTTTTTCTCCAATTAATTAACATGCAATCTAATAATATATTAATCTTACCAGTTACGTATATAGATTTTTTTTTAGATAACTTTACACACATTATAATTAAATACTATTCTAAACACTATTTATATCTTAATCAATAAAAAATGAGACCTGATATAAATTTTTGTGTCTGACCCATCTTTTAATGATTAAGATCAAAATATTATATTTGGTATTGTGTTTGATATTATATACTTATACTTATCTTTTTTTTAATTTATAAATCTAATTAATATAAAGATATCTCATTTAAATTGCTTTAATATATTGAGGGCTTTAAATTCTTTATAACAAAATCTCTATATATCTCTGTTGCAAGACATATAGTAACGGTTTTTAAGGTTTATAGAGAGAGTTTATCCCGTCACCATAAAATAAGGATATTATGACGGGACAAACTGTCGCTATAGCCCCTAAAAATCGTTACTATAATTCTCACAATAGAGATACATGATAATTTTATTAAAGAGGATTTGATCCTACGTTGAGTGCTTTTACACTTAATTTTTTTATCCAATTTTCTTACTAGTATATAAAACAAATAAGTGTAAACTCACTTTATTTTATCTTTAATCTAAATGAGCGAGTCATACTTATTTATCTTATATATAGATAAAAAAAATTAGATAAATCTAATTTTTTTCTGAAACATTAGAAATATGACTCTAACTACACCAAATTACGCCTAAAATCTCTATTAGATTACTATAGATCAATAACATATTCTCTTAAAATAAATTATTAAAAAAAAAAGATCTTACCGTATTTATTCTCCTGGATGAGGAGATGTTTATTGTTGTTTTAATCTATTAATCAATATCTCAAGGTACAAATACATTTTTAAATACTAACATAAATATTATTATTATTATTAATATTATTATAAATATTCGTTCAAATATATCATTTCTAAAGCTTGCTTGGTGTATCAAATTTTACAATTAAAAATATCAATTCTCTAAATAAATGCATAAATAATTTATGAATATATCTATTCATAATAAATGTTTAATTATTTTTTTTTACTTAAAATATATCATTATAATTCAATACTAGAAGAATTTGATTATTCTCATATCGTTACAATTCAATACTTTCCTCTTCAATTTCTCTGTATAAGTATTTATAACTTTTAGATACTTTAAATAAAATCGACACTTATTACTTAATTTACCTTATTACATTATATTTATCATTGTACAAAATTCAAAATAATGGAATATATTTTTACTATACGTAAGATACTATGGATGAATATATGTATTTTTGATAAGAATTTGAATGATATTAAAAATTATAATTATTATTTGGTTGCAAAAATTTAATAATACTAATCTTCTATAAAATTACTAACATACATAATATCTATCAATATTATTAAGAGAGATAGGAGAAATTAACAACTTTTTTGAGATTTTGTCAAAAAAAAAAAAAAATCTTTTACTCCTATAAATTTAGTTTTATTATTATTTTGTTCTTCTAATTAATTTTTTATTTTTATTTTATCTTTAATTTTTTTTATTATATCTATATTATAGTTACATAAATAAAGAGCAAAGTGATGGAGAGTAGCTAAATAAATTAAATTTATTAGTGACATTAACTTAAACGGTTGGATGTAGGCATCAGAAAACCGTATATAATCATCTAAAGGTTCAAATTTCCTAGATTGTTTGCACCTGACCTATTCTCATCGTACTTACATTTACTCATTTTATATATGCCGCACGTATAATAACAAATATAGTTAAATATACTTATGTTTTACTCTTAAAATAATTATATTTATAAATTATTAAATAAATTATCAAATTACATACGATATATCGATCTTAATTACAATTTCAAACAAAATTTGGTTGAAATTGTACATATGTGGATCACTATAATATCAAAATATGTATTATCCGTATTAAAATAAAGTCTGAACATATGAAAAGGGCAAAAAATAAATACATTAATATATTACATATTGCCACACTATCAAAACTACTTTTAAGTACTCATTTTATCAACAAAATAATATTCATGAACCCAAAACCAAAAATCCTATTTATCAAATAGTACCCCGAAATCCTTTACATCAGAAACAAAACTCAAAAAATCATATTCATCAAATCAAATCCAAAAAATCTCATTAAACACACAAAACCCAGTATCACCATCTTCTCGCCACCTCCTGCTACCGTCGGACCACCGCTACCGCCATCATCACCATCATCAAGCACCCCTTTTTCCCCTAAACCTCAAGTTTATCCCAAACTTCACAATCACAACAGAATTTTCAAAATTTACACTTTTGAACAAATAAATCTGAAAATAATATCAACAATATCATTCCAAAAAATACATCTCACTCCAATTGAATTGATTAAAGACTTTTCTTTATTTTTATTTTTATCATAAAAGTGAAGAAAGAGAAGGGTGTGGCGAGCGGGGAATGGTTAAATGGGAGTTTGGTGTGAAAAAATTATTAAATGTTATTGAGCACCTGTCACGTGGCTGTGGGTGATACCTTACATTATTCATTCATATGATATCACTTTGGCACTTAAAATAAAATGATTTATTTTAAGTGTTAAAATAATAGCACGTAAATAGCGTAAAGTATAATATAACAAGTGACTCAAAATCACTAAATAATTACTTGTTTGATGCCATACTCTGATATACTCTGCATCTCAATAGAGAAATAAAATTGAGAATAAAACTAGTGACATCTGCAAATACTAACAAGAATATACCAGGTAGCCTTTCTCTTCATTTAGAGTCATGCATAAATAACCAAATTCAAAAAGGTGGATCGCCTAAAAAGAAATGATCAGTCGTTTAATTTGATCGGACAGATTTATGAAAGAGAGATGAAAAGAGAAAGTAAAGTTTAATTAATTATATATAAACTGTACATTAGTTTGTTTTCTTTTTAAATGAAATCAAACCGTATAAAATAATCGAGTTCAATTGAGTTATCAGTATTTCGATTAATTAATTTCGCCTGAAAAATAATTTAGGGGGTGGGGATATCGTATGCAATCCAGTAAATTATATAGCAATTTGTCAGTTGGGGTAAAAATCCATGCGAAAAACGACTACTGTTTACTTAATTTTTCCATCTGATAATAATTACTCGCATTATGATAATCTATCTTGTACGAGTTATCCCAGACAAAAACGAGCATCCATCGACGGCGTCAAATCCAACTGATCGGCATTTCACTGTAACGGCTTCTGTTGCCGACAACGACGAGAAGTTGTTGGCAGGAATGAAATTCACCGTCCGTCGGTACGGACCGAACCACTTGTTCTGCATGAAGCGATTTTTTCTCCAAGGAGGGAGGTGTAATCCTCTGGTTTTCAACGATCTTCTAGATGCGTCGCTCATTACCTTCACGATCTGCTTCAAATTCTCACTCCTACCAACATAAACCCTAGGCAGAGTCCGTAATAGACTCTCGTACTGATTCGTTTGCCTCGCAATCTCGAATTCTCCGGCGAAGTCGAGGTCGATGAAATAACGAGTAGTACTGCGCCGATTGCCGGAGTCTGATCGGATAACGTCGATGAACTCATAGCTACCGGCCGTTAGTCCGCCGGAGCTCTCCCATTTTGTCTTACAAATCGCGGCATTGTAGCCAGAGCTTCGTAGAAAAACCATCACATTCCGGCGAAGGAGCGGTATGTTCGGTTTGACAAAAGAGAAAACTTCCATAGCTTTTGAAACCTGAAGCAGAAGCACATTCCTGAATGCATCCGTGCTTTCATTTAGTACCGTTGGATTAAGGAGGTCTTCAATCCCGTCCGCCGCATGATAATGAGGATCGCGTTCTGAATCGGAGTCATTATCCGGCTGCGATTGAGCTCCGGCGTCACCTTCGAGGAATCCGTAAAGGAGAGTAGAGAGACACGGCGAGTCGTCGGCATTTTCAGCGCTGTGCTCGCTTCCGCTGCTGATGTAAACCGGTTCAAGCCGTGGTCGACCGAATATTCTGGCTTTCACCTTATCATCTAGCGGATCAGTGACTCGCTTCGTCTTAGCGAGGGCAGCCATTTGGAGGTAACAGAAAATAGCTTTCTCTAAAACCAGATTCTATAGTAAGTGCTTTGCAGCTTCAGTCCATATAATTGACTCACAAGTTACTAACTGGTTTATTTATAGGGAAGAAGTTTGGCTGTGTTTTAAAATTTGGTAGAACGCCGAGGAATTAAGGAAGGGAATATTCGGCAAAATACTAGTAGATAGTAGTAGACTAGTACTATTTTATTGGATTTACTTAATTGTGGTTGGTGGGGTTTTATATATAAAAATGAAAAATTAGGAGAGAGTATAGGGAGTAGGGATGCACAAAAGGCCTACGACCCACAGGTCGGCCTGGCCTGGCCTGAGCCCGGCCTGGTCAAAGTCCGGCCTGGTCAAAGCCCGGACCGGGCCGGTCCCGCCTACAGTCTTTGAACAGGCTGCTATTTTGACGTAAAAGCCTGGCCTGGCCCGGCCTACCAAAAAGCCCGGCCTGACCGGGCCTACAAAGAAGCCCGGCCTGGCCCACGAAGACCGGTCTGGCCCGGCCTACAAAAAAGCCCGGCCTACGCAGAGGACCGGCCCAGCCCAGCCTGCCCAGCCTAGCTAATTCATTTTAACTATAGACTATAACTTGATATATATAAGCAGCAAAAAGACGGATGAAGGGAATAAATAGTTCATTGTAGGGAGATAATAAACTTTGAAAAACTTTGTTTGGCTTTTCTGTTCATTGTACTAATCACAATTGGTTGACAAATCCGGTTAATGTTGTACAACTTTTTCAGTTTCAAAATAGAATTAATTAATTTAGGTATTCTAAAATTAATTTTAAAATATATTTAAATTTAAATTGATTCAATATAATTATAAATTATCTAAAAATATACTACTCAAATATTCAAGATTAATTTTTTTAAAAAGTTAGATAAATAAATTCATCAATAATTTTCTTTATCTGGCAGGGTATTGGATGAAAAGAGAAGTAGACTTAGCTTAGAATCGTTGGAGATATGCATTTATTATAGAGATTATTTTTCCGCACAAAGAATAGTACAAGATGTAATAGACGATCAAGATAGCTCAGAAGATCTCGAAGTTAGAGTAAAAACTGACGAAATTGTACATCCATGAATATTGAAGATATATATTTTTTCTTAAGACTGAAGATATGTTTCTTGAAGATATAACGAAGAGATAAATTTTGAAGATAGGAAGATACATTTTTTGAAGATTTGAATTTTGAAGACATTTTAAAAATATTTTGAAGCAAAATATTTGTAACCGACTCATTATTTATTATTGATTAATTACTCATTTTTAATTTTTTGTCAATACATTTAATTAATATAGTAGTTAGTTTATTTAATATTTATATTTCACATTAAAAATTAGTTGATTACATTTTTAGGCCTGACCCGGCCCGGCCCGGCCCAAGGACTAGCATGGCCTACCCTGGGCCGGCCCAAGGCCTGGCCCGGCCTAAAGCCTGGCCCGGCCCGGCCTACAGGCCTCAAAAGGCCAGACTTCGATCGAGAAACCCGGCCCGGCCCGGCCTGCAGGCCCAAAAGTCAAAGCCCGGCCTGGCCTGGTAAACGGCCAAAGCCTACCAGGCCCAGGCCAGGCCGGACCAGTCCGGCCTACTGTGCATGTCTAATAGGGAGTCAGACAGGATATGCGGGGAAGTATACCGTGAGAATGGGGGCATATCCAATGAGCCCTGCTTTATGTACGAGAATTATAATTTTGAGATTATAATTGTAAGGTATAAATTATAATTTTAAATTATATTTATTAATAAAATTTATATTTTAAAATCTTAAGTATTTTATTTATTTTTAAATTTAAAAATTTATAAAATAATTTTAAATAAAAATTATTTAATATTTATTTAGTCAAATATTATAATTTTAAAATTATACTTTTATATTAAATTATAATATTATAAATTATAATTTTAATAAATAAACATCGCCCGGAGTTTATTATGGTTTTGTCGGGCCACGTGGTAAAGAGTAGGATAATCTGGGACAAGAGATTGGCACGTGGGTTGGAGGTGTCACTATTGTGGGTTCATCCTATTTATGGAGAGTGTTGGGGTTGGTGGTTAAGTTTAGCTTTATTAGGCGTGCAGGCTGCAGCTGCCTCTTGGCGAGTTTAAAGGGACAAATGGTCTGTGATGTACGATTTAATTTTAGTTTGGCTTGGGCTTGATTTAGTCAAAATCCGGTTTAATTAAGGTCTGGTTCATCTCGATTCAATCTTAAAGTCACGAATATGTCACATTTTTTTGAATTAAATTCGGTCTGGCCTGACTTGCCAATAAGTTTGGTCTTGCATGACCTGAGACCTAACCTGTCAATTTTTTTTTCTTTGCTACTTCAATTCTTTCACTGCAGACGAAAACTTTCATTTTATAACAACTCATTCAATAAATCAAATAAAATTGGCGTATTTCAATACGTTCATTTATACATATTTATTTATATAAAAACAAAAAATTTATGAAAACACATTAGGTAGTGTAATATATAAGGATTTTCCTTACTTAGCTTAACAATCTATATTTTTTACAGACATTTTATTACATCTTTATTTTAATAAATATTTAGCGTAAAAATTAAAAAGTCATTTGCTAAATAATAATAATACTAAAAAAATTAGTTTTCATAAATTTTTTTATATTAATAATAGTATAAAATAATACAATATCTTTAAATTTGTACAATATTTTAATTTATTATTGTAATTTGTAAGTTATAATATACTACCTTTAATTAATACATTAATTAAGTTTAAAATTTTAATTGATATTTTTATAATATTTAAAATTATTAAAAAAAATTAAATGGACCGAATTAGACCAATCTAGCCTTAGCCTGACCTAATACTTGGCCTATAAGTCTCAGTAGGCCCCCCTTTTCAATAGTCAAGTCCAATTTGGCTTAGTCTATAAATCAAAAGTCAAAAGTTAAAAATTAAATCTGACCTGATCAATGACTAAAGTTTGATAAATCCAAATCGAATCGAATTAAATTATATTGATCTTTTATGTATCACTAATGAGAAACCCGAACTGGTAAAAAGTAGTAAGTCGGACAGGACTTGACAACAATGACTGAAGAACGGATGGATATGATGACGTGTGTGGCAAGAAATTAATTTATTATTGACTAAACTTTAAACACAAACAAATGCCAAGAACATTCCAAGTTTGTAATTTTTTCTTTTTTAGGAAATTGTCGTTCCTTGCGTAGATAATGATATTTTTACACGTATCTATCTAGCTCATCAGTGTAAGATTTATTTAGTATTTATGCGTGAAAATTATTTTTATTTATTAATTTTTTTTAATATATATTATGAAAATTTATATTATTTTTTTAAATTATTAGTTATATGAATAAATATTAATAATATATATTTTTTAAAAGATGTAAAATAAATTAGACTTTCTTATAATTTTATCGAATCTCATGTAGTGATATATTTTATAATTATAATTCAATATAAATTTATCGCAATACATAACAGAAATCTTATAAAAATATCAATTTCCTTCTTTCAAGGGCACAACTTTTTTGAAAAATTAAGGGAGTATTTATTACAAATCATGATGGATACCCACTTAAACATAGATTAATAAGTATTTGATTATTAGTAAGAAAAAATGGTTATATTATGTCATTTCTGTTTAATAAAAGATATGTGATTATCGATAATTATTTTTATGAGTGTTTGATAAGAATTCAAGATTACTATATATATATATATATATATTTTAATATTGATATTTTATTAAAATATTCTTGTACTAATTTTAGTTGAATGATTCACTCATATGGTTATTGTCAAATGTAATCAATAATCATTAAAGTACTATCGAACTAATTAATTCAGTATTACTTAGTAAATAATATTAAATTTTTAATATGCTTATAAAATAATAATTCATGATTTATTCAATTATTAAGTATAAAATTTTTAAGTATGTCGTTAATAATAAATTAAACTTATAATAATAAATAACAAATAATACAATATATTTTGTATGAATAATGAGTTTTTTTAGTTAAACTAAATATGCCGACAAAAAAAAAAAAGGCAAAAAAAAAAAAAGAGTCAAATAACAGCAAGAATAAATATCCTAAATTGTACTTCAGGCATTAATAATACACACTTTGTAGGCAAAATCATCTACTTCCAAATAAATCAACTAAAATGTCGCTAAGATTATTCATTTAGCATTTCACACAAATCAAACTATTGTCAAATTTTAATAAAATTCCTAACATAATTGCCTAAAAACCTTCAAAAGTGGGATGGCAAAATCAGTAACCTAGTTGGCTACAAGGGAGATGAAAGATCGAGATGGCTTGGTAAAAGCCTATGATATATATAATTATTCAATTGATAATTTTTGTGTCTAATAAGGATATTTATGTCTTAATTATTAAAGTATAAAAAATATTTTTATCTAAATAAAGATTTCAGAATGATCACTATGTGGTAATTTTAAATTATCACTTATTTTTTGGTCATCGAATTACTGAGAATTTTAACACTTTATCAAGTATCTAATTATCAGAAATGTAAAAGTGGCCGGTGTAACAAATACAATTTATAAAGATGTTTGACTCACATTATCAAATATTTAAGATAATCACTTTCCATGACTTGTAACAAATGTCCCCCTAATTGGATTCGAAAAAGGGTGGGTTACTTCCCTGATAAGCTTAAATCTTAACTAAAAATCTTTAATGCTCTACAATGAAAATAAATTTAATTTAAATAAAATATAACATTAATGTGTGGGCCACAGTTACAAATAATATCCATCCAGTCTTTCGAAGTGCAAACAAGCAAGAAGAAAACCAAAAACTTGTATTCGTTATCCAAGGCCACATTTACAATAATCCAAACAAAAATAGTAATAGAGAAACTAATATAAAGATTGTACTGTATCATAATTAAGTGTAATAAATTAAATTGAACTGGGCCAAGATTTTATCAAAACAATCACTAGCCGATTTCAAAACTGTGCAATTCAAGTTCAGCCACTTGAGTAGCTAAACGAATTCGATTTAATATAGAGCTTAAAGAGACGAGCTTTGTTCACAAACAACTTCAGCTATGGCGACGAGAGTTTCAGAAGTTAACTTTGCATTTTCCACACAATTACATAAGTATACAATCAGAAACAGTCTAATGAGCACAAAGGATTGTTCAAATATAATTCAAACAGAATTCTCTACATTTTCTGGCATAAAAAGGATTTCATAGTCTCTCGTCATAAATTCATAAAAGACACAAGTCAGAAGTGAAAACACATACTCCAGCCGTTTTAAGATTAGAGATACATCTGTAAGACAACTTTTAAAGATGATTTTATGTTCTCAAATATAGCATTTGTATTAGATAGGAATTCGGTTGTGATTGTGTGATATTGAAAATGACAATAAAAAAAATAATATCAAAATTGAGAATATCATGTCACTTTATTGTCTTAAAATAAAAATATATCTCTAATTTTGAAAGGACTAAAAAGAAAAATATATCTCTAATTTTGAAACGAAAATATTAAAATGGAAGATGAAGGAAACAATTTTTATTATGTTGGGCCGCATATTGCATGATTCATAAGAAGTTTTGGACTACCTCCACAACTTCAACCACAAACTGGCTCATAGAAAAGCAAGACAATTAGTGAATTTGTACTTTTGTTTAATGGTGAATCTTACTTTTCAGTTTTGGGCTTGGTTTATCTGGCTTTAATTTGCTGGAGAATTGTTGTTTATGCACTCCCCTTACGATATTTGGGCTCCGGATCCAATATTTCCCACCTTAATTTACTTTGGGCTTGGACCCTATACATCAGTTGTAGTTTGGAACAATCAAACTAGAGTGTTTATGTTTGTTAGTTGGTGTTTTTCCCCTTCTCTTTTATGGTGATTGAGAATGTTTGTCTGTCCAATTTGAAGTAGATGTTCGGCTACCAGATAGAATTCATGTGCTTATGCAGTTATGTCATATGTGGTGTCCAAATTTATTTGCAATGAAGGATTTTCTCATCTAGTATCTCTGTTTTAAATTATAAGATCATTATTAGTTTTTAAAATTAATTTTAAATATTTTTAAATTTAAAATTGATATGAATTCATTTGGTTTATGTTAATTCAATTATAAATATCACAAATTACCTAAAAATACTATTAGTTATGAGATTTTTTGTTTTTAAAATTTAATTGAATCATGCTAATTTTAAATTTAAAAATATCTCAAATTGAATTTTTGAAAATCAATAATAGTGATCTTATAATTCGGAACAGAGGGAGTATTATATATTATTAATAATTTTTATTTTACTTTTGAAATTTCTTTTCTTATACTTTATATAAGTTTACAAATAACAATATAAAATACATTCTCTACATAAGTCATCCCTATTTTTGAACAGAATTTTCACTGCATATGAGCATAAAACTTATATAACTACGTCTTCTTCTTATCGCGATCATATCACCATGTAAATGATCTTAACTACAATTCTTGAACTTTTAAAATTTAAAATTAATGGGAATTTATTTAAGTTTTGAAAATAATTAAGAAATAGATTTACAGTGATAATCTTAACCTTTAAAACTTTAATATATTGATATATTATAATTTTTAACATATTTTGAAAATTTATATTTCTGTACGGAAAAATCATAGTATTCGAGCTATCTAAAGTCGGTTTCTACACAAGGTTTAGGGTAACGTAGACGTGTAGAAATGTTCAATTGTTTTTTGTTTTATGTGTTCTTTGCACGCCTTAAAAGTAGTAATATGTGACATGCATGCAAGCTAGAAGTTGTCAATATAAAAGAATTTCCTCCACTAAAAATCCAAATGGAAGAAAAAGACTTCTTCGTACAGCTCGTGTGCCTACCAATTTATTAATGCTAAATTAATGAGTCAAAGTTTGCTTAGCCTTTGAGGCAGCCATCCTCTCCAAATGGGGTGGGGGATCGCATATATATATATATATATATATATATATATATATATATATATATATATATTCCCGCGATTTTAGATGTTTAGGCACATAGTTTCACAAACCTCTGGTTTGAATGGAGCAACAAACCCCGACCATTCTATTTATTATTTATTATAATTATTGCTAGTATTATTGTTGTTGTTGGGTCGCATATTTACTGATATTTATGGACTGTCCTAATCGGTCTTATTCTTAAGCAGCCCATTATTTTCTAAGTCCATTATGATTACAAAAAAGAACATTTACATTTATTAGTATCTTTTAATAAAATATTAAAAAAAAGTGCTTAAAAAAATTATTTATAAAATTAGTGCATATGCAATTTTTAATTTACAAAATAGTATATTCTTATCCCTTTTATTTAGATAACTGATTTAATAAGGTAGTGATATGACTCATGTTTATAGGTGGTTGCATATTCTCATTTGCTCAAAATACAGCATTTTCTTTGCAAATTTAGAAAGACTGGCATCAATTGGAGATGGGGATAAAAAAGTCAAAATGGACGATGACTCCATTGCTCGCTTTCTTTATGCGTATGTATGTAGTTTTTTCATAATACAATTGGTAACCAAAATTTCGTATCAAGGTAACCAAACCTTCATACCAAGGTAACCAAAACCTTCATACTAAGGTAATCAATCCACCTCCACACCTACAATTTTTTCATAGTGCAGTTGGTATCCAAACTTTCATACCAAGATAACTAATTCAGTTTTATTAGGCTACCAATTTTTTTTTAATGTGATTCAGTTGGTAGTCAAACCTTCATATCAAGGTAACCAATTCAGTTTTATTATGTTACCAATTTATTTTTGAATGTGATGCAGTTGGTAGTCAAATCTTCATGCAGTTGTTTGTCGAACCTTCAGATCAAGGTAACCAATTCAGTTTTATTAGGTTACAAATTTATTTTGAATGTGATGTAGTTGGTAGCCAAACATTTATACAAAGGTAACAATTTTAGTTTTTGTAGGTAATCAAATCGTCAAAAAAAGATTTCAGAACAGTAATTCAGGTACTTTCGAAAATTCGCGATAGAGGAGGATGATGAAGGGGAGGAGAAGACGATGTAGCGGCGACGCAACCAAGGACTTCTGGAGATTCGCGACGGATGAGGATGATAAAGGGGAGACAGATGAAGAGAATGATGAAGATGAGACAATAGCGCAACCAAGGACTTCCGGAGATTCGCAACGGACGAGGATGATGAAGAGAATGATGAATGTGAGACGGCAGAGGAGGATGATGAAGGGAAGACAGAGATTCGCGACGGTGGCGGTGATGAAGAGGGTGAGGAAGTGGCGAAGGAAGATAATAAGGAAGATGAATATTATGATAGATAAGATAATTTTTTTTATTTTTTGTTCCTTTTTATTTGAATTTTGAATTATGGAGGATTTATTTTGTTGTTAGATCCTAAATATTTGAATTTGAATTATTAATTATGGCAGTTATTTTTTCTTGATTTTAGGTTTATTTATTAATGTGAAATTGAATGGTTTGAATTTGTTGCCCTCTTTTGGTAATTATTTTGTGGATGCACTAATGATGTAATTACTTTCTAATTATTGTATATTTCTGTAAAGAACCCTTATAAAAAAGGAGGTTTTTTTAGGACACAGAAAATTGTCTCTAATAAGCAAAAAAACGTCACTTAAAGTATTTGCGACAGTTTTTGTAACGGTTTGATGCTGTCACTTTGTAGGGTCATATTTGTTTTTGGCAACCGTTTTATACCGTCTCTAATAGTTTTTGAGACGGTTTTTACTAAACCGTTGCTATAGGTTGTGATCTTATTACACATATACCATTGGCGACACTTTTTTATGTCTCAAATAGATAATTGCCCATCGCCTATACTATTTGGCACAACTTTATTGGCTCGAGCTACCGTCTTTAATGACGGTTGCAACCTCACCTATACTATTTGGCACAATTTTATGGAGTATTATATTTCCTCCATTATCATTATCCAGTACGATATGTCCTAAAATATTTACACTACCAAAAATAATACCAATGGCAAATGAAAAAAAAGAAGGTAAATCAACAATATAATAGATAAAAATTATAATAAAATTAATCAACCAAAATTACAAAGTTTAAACTCCTACTAAACTAATTACACATCTCTTTGGAAAAATCTTTCACAATAATTTGACACTTCAACTCCAGATTGATGCTACCTGCAATGTTTAAAGGAAAAAGGAATGGAGTTAAACATCCATATCTCCACAAGAAAGAATAATAACAGGTGTAATTACAAATTACTGCAAAAAAAGAGAATAAATATTTCAAAAGAAAGTTATAAAATGAGAAAGATTAAAAACTTACCTGATATGCTTTAAGTTGTCATTTTCTTCAAGGAAGTCACGGTTGGGCCCATTAATTCCAGACTGCAAGGAAAAAAATATCAAAACTCAATTTTAGAAATTAATTTGAACGAAATTGCATGAAAAAAAGTTTAAACTTAGACGCAAAAATTAATCAAATGAGATAGAACAAAATACAAGAATCACATAATTGTAGTCCCCAAAAAAAATATGAAAACAAGAAAAGATGAGAGTTTGAAACGTATTTATACACATTTATAACCAGGTACACACATTAATATAACAATTTTGCAAGTTTGGAATTATATTTATTACAGTCAATCACTCACTACGACATTAACATGCATCAACCTTTTAACATATCATATAAATAAATCGACATCCATATAATCACCAACTTCATAAAATATCATAATATTCTTTTGTCAATTAAATTCAAAAGCCATATAAAATAACGCTATATAGGCTATATTTATATTAAAACAACACTGTTGAGAGCTCCTCCACTAACAACAGAGAGCCTAATGTTAATATATAATCAGTCAATTAAGAACTACTAAATCTCCCAATATTCTTCACTAGCTACTAGCGGATTTCTTGCTTTACGCTGAAACCACTAAACCCATTCGTGAACTAAAATGAGAAGAAATATGAGCTTAAAGGTTGACTAATGATCCAAAGAGTCATACTCCTGGATCGCTATTTAGTTTGGTGCCTATGTAAATAGGTCTTCAATTAAAGGGCAAGCACTCTGCAAAAATATATATCACTCAACTTATAAGACTTCAAGACTTCTTAATTTTACCAGGACATCTTAATTTTTTACGCGTTCCCCTAAGGACAAACTTCACCTCTCCAACACAAAATAAAAACAAGAAGAAGAAAAAAGGCCAAACAATAACGAAACAAATCGATGTGCATGAATAGAAATCAGAGAAAAGTCCCCAAGAAAGTCACAAAACTAAAGAGAGGGAGAGGAGGGACATTAGGTCCATATTCCATGCCTCCAAATTACTCCAAAGAGACTGACATAGGTCCCACAGCTCATAAAAGATATAACTGAAATCTCACCGCATGGAAAAAAAAGTGTAGCATCTCTCTTTGGCAGGTTCCCATAACATGTGCTAGAAAACTAAATGGTATAAAGAGGTAGAATTGACCATCTTGATACAGCAATTTCTGAGACCATCTAACTTTAGCAAAGACTGGCCAGGCAACACAAGAAGGAGGTCACAACTTTAACTTTCAGAAGCCGAAGCTATGACCTCCTTCTTGTGTTGCCTGGCCAATTTAAGCTTCTCTACAGGGGTCATTGGCTTCTTTGGTACCCCTGAGCTTCGAGAATGGCCTCATTTAATGCCGTTTTAGGTTGGTTAGCCACTGCTGTCATCACAACAAAGATTAATTGGTACCTAAGACAAAACGTTCAGCAATAAATTTCTTGACAAAGTTTACTCAAACACCATAGAAGCAAAAAAATTTAGCACTCACAATCATAGTTGAATAGTCGGTCCTGATCAGTTGCAACTTATTCAAATTCTCCCAATCTGGTCCTACTAATCTTTATGGGGTTCAGTTGGAACTTATTCAGCTCTGCCCATGGACCAATCAGCGCTGTATCTGGCCTCTTGATGTAAAACCAATCTTTATGCTATCCCTTACTGCTGGAAGGGAATTTCATTGACATATTTCTATACATTTGCTTATTAAATTGGTAGAA
The DNA here is from genome assembly GCA_947179155.2 of Hedera helix. Taxonomy (NCBI): domain Eukaryota; kingdom Viridiplantae; phylum Streptophyta; class Magnoliopsida; order Apiales; family Araliaceae; genus Hedera; species Hedera helix. The sequence goes on along the minus strand of OX359276.1, from coordinate 47,758,203 downwards.
TCCATTTTTCTTACAAGCACCCAATTGAAAAGAATTGATACATAAAATCCAAAGTGGGCTAAACCCCCTGATCATGGCAAAAAGTCATGAAACTATAGAGAATGGATGTAGCAGTTAAGTACCAGTTGATTCAAACTATATCCAACAGTATGAAAAAGCTCGAGTTCCTGAAGAGGGAATCGAAGGCCAAAAAAGAGAAGGTGCCTAAACATCGCTATCCAACCCCCTTCGAGTTGCTAGTACATTATTTCATCTTCCCTGGGCTTTCTAACCTCATAGTCATCTGGGATGTAAAACTCAGTCTTTAATTAGTAGTTCTACATCTCCTTCAGGGATGCTAGAGGGAGTGTTTGCTACCCTATAAATATCGCTAGCGTATTTGATATTATTGTACGCTTCTATATCAACAGGGGTTTTAATGTGTCTAACAATAGGAAGCGTACAGGTTTGCCCTTCGAGAATCCCTTCTATTACCACAGTAACTCCATCCTCAGCATTGGAGAATGAAGACGAGCCTATATTACTTGAAGAATCAACCATTATAGATAATAGAAAGAGAAATTAAAGAAAAGTGGAGATTCTTACTAAAGATGGGTCGAAAGTGAGAGCGATGAGACTTTTGGGCTCGATTCGCAGAAATTAGGGCTCGATTCTCTCTCGTCTAAGCACTGTGATCTTTAGATTGTCAGAAAAGTGAAACAATTTTCATTTTCCCCTTATTTATACTTAGAATTAGCGGCCTATTAATTATGATCCAACGACTAGGAAAATAATGAAATATGTCCCTAAAATGCATCACTTCCAACAAAGGGTGACCCATTCGATCATAGATTGAATTCTCATTCATCTAGGTTTTGCCTTCGAGCTCCCGAATTCTTTATTTTACTCCTCCACTTTACTTCATTCTTTGAAGGAGTGTGGGGGAAGAGGTAATGTTAGGTCACATATTTATTGATATTTATGAGTTATCCTAATTAATGGGCCTTGTTTCCATTTAGCTCATTATTTCTCAAGTGTCCATGATAGACTTATAAGTCTAAATAGGCTTGAGTCATTATTTTGTCAACCAAAGGCATCATGCAGTTACCATATTCAATATTAACTCTTATATGGTACTTATTATTTTCAAAAGGGTCTCTATATACAATTTCAATTAGGAATTGTAACCCTACTAAACCGGTGTAGCTAAACTATAAATATAGGTAAACAATAAAAGTACACATAACATATTCTAGTCTACTAAATACTCTTTCTCTCTATTGTTAATCTATCTTGAAATATATTTTTAATCTCACACCGAAAGTATCCCCGGCAGCATAGGCCGTCAAATATTTTTCGATGACTCTTTCTGTGCAGGTTCACGTTCAAGCTAGTGTTGAACGTGTGAACAAATTCGAGAGCTAATAATTTTTTATTCTTATTATGATATATTATGATGATGATGATGATCATCATCATAGTATAATAATAATGAGAATAATAATAATAGAGAATTAATATTTCTACAAGTAAAATATGATAATTTCACAAAATTTTTGTTATATGAATAGTAAATAAATTATACACTCATGTAAAAATAAACTTGTGAAAATATTATATTTTACTTGTGAAAATATCTTTTCGCTAAAAATATTATATATTCTTAGAGTCTTAGTTATAATACGGCAGTAAAGGGCAAAAGACATGCATAGCACTCCATCAGCACAACTTTCATTTAAGATTAATATTATGTAGTATTGTATTTGTTGTGTTCCCTCTAGGGGTGTGTGCATACGTGTCTTAAAGGAATTGTGATTCTCTTTCAGTGCTTTACAAATACTTTTTTAGCTTTTCTGTTTCCCCTTTATTTTATTTTCTTGTGAAATTTTATATGCTTCGTGTCATAATGTGTGTTCTCCTAACTTAAAGGACACGGAACAGACCAAACCAAAACAGAACCCATTTAATCTGTAGTAACTTTAATGCATTTACGTACACGACAATTTACGCAAAATTAGAACAGTAATAATAATAACACTTCATCTGAATTAAATTAGAGATATTTTAACTTTAGAATATAGGGAGTATATATTCTTATGTGTGTATATATATATAAGGTGTAGCTTTGTAAGATTTCTAGCTTAAATTGCCTTAGTTATTGTAACTTAATTCATATCTTGGACACGTGATGTGATATCTCAACTTACTAGCTATATATCTATGGATGCCAAGTTGTGGCTTCTAAATTGATTTTGCCATATTCTGTCGTAAAAGAAAACAAAAATCAAATTGGCCATTTATGCCTTCTCCTGTTAATAATAATAATAATAATAATAATAATTCAATTAACCATTTAATTATGTTTTCTTTCAATTGTTTTTTGACATTCGTCTGCTTAGTTCAAGTTTAGCTTTAATAAAGATAAAAAGCATGCATAAAATAGCAAAAAGTGTTTTAGTGAAAGAAAGTTATACCTACTTCCAACTTATCAAGAGATTTTTGTATTGAGAATTGCGTGCAACCGCTGTTTAATTATAGTTTTAATGTCTTAAAATTAAAAATATATATATAATTATCAATGTTAGAATAATGGCTAGAATGAGTTGATTTTGTCATGTATCTTTCAAGTTGAACATATTAAAAAGTTTCAGCAATAATACCATTAATGTTACCAGCTGCACCAGCAACACCAGAATCTTGGACTAGACTAGCAAAAACTTCATTCAAACTTCTTCCATGGCTAACCCGGCATTTCTCCATCAACCTTTTCGGATTAAAGATGAACTTTGAAGGGTTTTTTTTCCACACACACACACACACATATATATATATATATATATAAAGAGGGAGAGAGAGAGAGTATAGATCAAGAGCATACTCTCTTAAATGACATACCAAGTTTATCCCTTTTAGCGACGGATCGGGCAACGATTTGGTCTGTCGTTATATGTTGTCCATGATTAAAACATGTTAAAACATATAACAACGGACAAATATATAGCGACGGATCAAACTGTCGCCCGTTCCGTCGCTAAAAGAGATAAGTTTGGCATACCCTTTACGAGAGTATACTCTTAATCCATGTTATATATATTGTTAGCCAACCCTTTTAAGTCGATTGATATCACCATTTATGAATTCCAAACGGAATCAAATTAGTAATTGATTCATCGCCTTCATTGTTATATAATTGACAACATGAATCACAATAAATTAATTATATTGATTATGGGCAGCAAACAAAAATGCTCTATTAGTTGGAATCATTATTTGGGAATCATTAAAAGGTGCTATGTACGTGGAACCAAAGAGTACAACTAAATAGTGTTTCACCAGTTTTCAGAATTAGTCTGTTATTTTTAAACTACGATTTTTAAGAAATAAAATAATGGTGATATGTTAAAACAAAGTAATGACGTGTTAAAATTTTTATATCATTTATTATTTAAAAATAAAAGTACTAATTTTGAAATGAAAAAAAATAAAATGTATATTTAATTTTGCGAAAGAGGGAATAAAGTACAAGTAATTATATTAGATATGTTGATTAGTGTGGTAGTTACTCAATGTGCAGTCGAAATTATGGTCAAACTCTAACCACCATCTTCGTCGTTAATCTCTGGACCACGCAAACTGAGTAAATTACTTCTCTCTCTCTCTCCCTTCTTCTCACAAACAAACAAGAGTAGTACGCATCATCATCAGTAATTGAGAGTAGTTTTTTGTTTTATGATTTGGTGATAAAGTAGTTAAGAGATTTGGTTGTCTCCTACAAATTAATAAAATATAAAGTTAATTGGTATCAAATGTAAAAGCGCTTAAGTCACTCCTTAATTACTTATAAGTAAAAACATGGATGTATTTTAATACCAATATAGCAAAAGAGACCAAGACATGCAAATTGTGTTTGATTTGTTTGAATTAAAAAAAAATGCACTATTAATGCGGATGCCAACCGTATTAAAGCAGATGATATAAATTAAATATCTAGAATACAAGTGGAAAAAAAAATTCTGGACGAAAATATTTGAGTATTTGCCATCCTCATGATTTAATTTTTTTGGTCTTAGCATATTCTCTAACTAACGGTTGGGTTAGAGTTTAAATGATTTATTCTTAATTGAGCAAAGGATTAAATGTTAGAGATGACTAAAGAGAAAAAAGAGGAGATGACTTACATTCTATATGTAAGAACGATTGGAAACTTGATGTATGTAATTGTGTGTACACGATCAGATATTGTCCAAGCAATTAGAGTATTGAGTAGGTGATATATATCTAACCCTGGGAAGGAGGATTGAACTACCATAAAAAGAGTTTTCACGTATATTTGTTGTTATTCTGATTTTACATTGTATTTTGGAGGTAAAGGAGATAGTAGGAACTTTGAGGGTGATAGAATCGATGGATACTGATTGAGGTGAAAATGTTGATAGCAGAAAATCAATAAGTGGTTATGTATTCAACCTATTTGATGGTCCTGTGAGTTGGATGAACAAGAAACAAAATGTTGTTGCTCTATCTAGGGGCGGATCTAGCCTTTTAGTTCAGTGGGGTTAATTTTTTTATAAAAAAAATTCTATAAAAAATAAATAAATCCCAAAACTAAATAAAACTCAAATATTATTTATAATAACATTTTTTTGAGATTTTATTACTTAAAATTACTGCATGATAGCCTCATTTTCAATAATTGTAAAAATATCATGTTCAATATACGTTACTAAAGAATTATTCCTAATGTATTGGGTTTGAGCCCATGCTATAACAGTTAGAGTTTTTTTAATTATTATAAAATATTATTTAGTATGCGAATCATTATAGGACAAGCGAGTGAGACATCTGATGAATATATCAGACAAGCTAGACTAACGAAATTTGTGAATTTGGGTATTTCGCGTGTTATTATTATTTTTTTTTATATTATTTTATGTATGAGATTATTGTATAATTGATCTTAAATTCTAACACATTTAATCAACACGAATCTCCAATCTTAGTCTAAAAAAATCATATTTAGTCATATAATTTAAAATTTCAATGGTATCGACTCAACTAAAAAAACAGGTCGCAAGAAATAAAACAAGTAAAACATCAGAAAATTTTCAGAAACGTTTTACCGAAAATATCTTTTACCAATCAAACGGATCATTATATACAAGATTTTTATTTTTTCCTTTATATAAAAAAAGTTAAAGGAGAATGGCATGAAATCAACGGAGGGAGTAAAACGTTGAAAGTGGTTTGCTTTCATTAAACCACAAAGCTAGGGAAATAAATAAGAATACACCGTCTTGGAATTAGAAGCAGAGAGCAGTTACCGGTGGATTTATGTGAATCCGACCAAAGCCGATGAAGCCGGAGAGGTGAGAATTTTGTTGCAATCATTGACTTGCCTTTTCATTTAATTAAACACGCTAACATTTTTCCTCATGCTAAGGCCAAAAACACAAATCAATTGAAAATACTACTAACAAAATTACAGAGAGAGAGAGAGAGAGAGGAGACAACCTATCTTGGATGTCGAAATGAACTGATTTCTACCAGTGCCTTTTTACTACTATAGTCTTTTAATAAGGCCTTGAAAATTAGAAGCGATAGAATAACAAAGTAAAAATAAATAAATTTAGCAAAATAAATAAATAATAATAATTGAAAATCAAAGATGATTATTTGCTGATAAGGTTTCTTTGTATATTTGGTAAGATATTATGTTCGAGTCTATTGATTAGTAGAAGTAAATTAATTAGTGTTATAATTTTTAGTCTAACACTGAACAAAAGTTGGAATGAATCAGCATTATAGAGATTGAAAATATTTTTTTCCTAAATTATTATAGTTTCTCTTCCGACTCCCAGGCTTCAGTTTATATATGATGCAACAAGGAATCAAAGAGATAATGAGAGGAATGATACATATTTCTTGTCTCCCTATTTTCTTTTCCGAGATTGTTAATTGAATTGTGATTCCAGCCTTTCAAGTTTTATCAACGAGTCAAACTGGTGGCTTGTGTTTCACCTCTCTTCCTCGGTCAATTTTCTGTGAAACATAAAGAATAATTATTTATACATAAATTTGCATTAATTTGATTATAATAATTGAATGATTTGAAATAAGTAACACGAAGCATCCTTAATCTCAGCATAAAACAAATAAAAGAATAGGAAAGAAAATTAATCTACTTGTAATGCTGAAATTTAAAGTCAAAAAGCCAAAATATAAAGGGAAGTGATATTTCTACAGGTTTTTTTTTATTTATATTTCACATATAAACTGTCGTTATAAACCTATAACGACGGTCAAAACTATCGTTATATACTTATAGCGATACTTTTTATTTAAAAATATCAAAGAACCTGTGAAAATATCACTTTCCCATCTAAATAGCCGTTAGGTCTTAATATTTCAAACAGTATATAGTTCTATTATTTTTATCACCCGTGTAATTTATTGTGTTAGTACCTTTAAACTAAACATTAGATGACTCGAATGGATAAATTTATATACACAATATTTAATCATAAAATCAACTATTATATCTGTAAGACCCCGAATTTTATGAAATACAAAATTTAATTTTTCTTCATATAGATATTTTTTTTAAACAGTAAGTGGTTAAATCGATAAAGTTAAAAGTTAAGGATGTTATGTGCAAATTTTATTTTGTCGGACAATATTCGCTTTGTCGGGGAATATTCGTTTGGTCGGGGAATATTCGTTTGGTCCGACGGCGCCGAAATAACAAATTATTGGTGGACCCCACAACGGAATATTTGTCGGATATAGAAAACGACAGAAATAACCTTTTTAAATAAAAATAGTCAACGGAACTGTTAAAATACCGGTGATAAAAGAATAGTAGCATACGGTAGTTATTGGTATTTTCTGTAGCACTCGGTACTCTACAGTAACACACGGTATTGCATAGTGTCTCATATTTTTGGTCTGATAATTGACACCGTAACTGTTACGCATCATTTCATCGATAATTGTCACTACATAATATTTTATATTATCAATTCAATAATTGTTGTTACACAGTATTTTGCATTATTGATTTAATAATTGTCATTACACTGTATTTTATACCATTGAGTCAATAATTGTTGTTGCACTGTTTTTAAAATTATTGAACCTAATAATTGTCACAGTAACATATGCACAGTAATTCACATTATTGAATCAATAATTGTCATTACACAGTAACGTATGCTTTATTTTACATTATTGTTATCTCTATTATGATGTTATTTAAACAGTTGTATTTCATTAATTTATTGACTTGATATCTAAGAGCTAACTATACTGTATTTATAACAATTAGTCATAATAATTGAATTGATAAAGTTATTTGTTTATAATATAAAGTTAGGTGATTATTAGGTGATATGAAATGAATGGTGTAGATTAAAGTGTGAATTATTGTTGAATAATTGAATTGATTTGTTTATAATATAAAGTTAGGTGATTATTAGGTGATATGAAATGAATGGTGTAGATTAAAGTGTGAATTATTGTTGAATAATTAAATTGATTTGTTTATAATATAAAGTTAGGTGATTATTAGGTGATATGAAATGAATGGTGTAGATTAAAGATAATATAATATTTGAAATGGATGGTGTAGATTAAAAGATGATCTTTAAATGAATGGTTTAGATTAAATGAATGATAAGATTTTTGGCTATAAATAGAAGCCTTAACTTAGGAATTTTTCATAAACTTCCTTACTTGTTCTTTCTTTCTCTCTCTAAATACTTCTTGTGAAAGTTCTCTCTAAGTGTGCTTAAGTCATCTTGAGTATTTGTGAAGATCTATAAGTATACGTGTACTGTTCAAGTTAATCAACCTCATTTAAATCAATATCCAGTCACGTGTTGAGGTAAGGGATACCATCTTTTTCATCTTCCATTATTCAAACATACTATGGTAAGGGATTATCATTATTTGATTCTCGATAATAATATTGTTTCTTCCTTACTCATAAGACGTGCCTTTTATTTCCATGTATTAAATTGTGGGAATAACCTTACGGAGCGGATTGCCGCCTGTTGGTGAATAACCTTTCGTATTCATTCATTATTAATCTCTGAGAATAACCTTACGGAGCGGATTGCCGCCTGTTTGGTGAATAACTCTTTGTACTCAAATTCTATTAAATTGTGGGAATAACCTTACGGAGCGGATTGCCGCCTGTTGGTGAATAACCCTTTGTATTAATTTCCTTCACCTTTTGTTAATCAAACCTGCTACGGTAAGGGATATTATTTTCTTTCATACTCCTAAATCAAAATTTATTATGGAACTATTGCTTCTATAATTCCTGAAAATATTATATGTTCCATAATAGTTGAACTTCATTATTTCAACTGAACCTTCCTATTTACGTGAACATTTCTATTGAATTGTAACCGTTATTCTGAACTGTGGATCTTGAATATTATTTTTAAATTTCACTTCACATCATGTTGACAATTTGGACATTATTTGAATCTGTACAAAGTAAACTTCCGATACTTATTGTTATCTTATTTCTTCTGTTCATCATTTATATCATTCTAATCATCCAAAAATCAAGCTGTTGTGAATATTTGTGGCCGGGGGCACAGATGTGATATATTTGTTGAACAGATGATAGGTTAAAGGCGATATAATAGGTTAAAGGCGATACATCTGTTCGGTGTCTTTTATGGCATGTGGTGAATGTTCTCTTTGGCCCGTAGTGCAAAGATGAACTGTTGTTTGGTATGATTATGACCAAAGGCTGAATCTGAGATAATCATGATCGTTGGTGCTATATTGAATATCTTTGGCCCGTAGTACAAAGATGAACTGTTGATGTGCATGATTATGATCAGGAACTGTGAATTTGTATTATCTTGACTAATGATATTTCAGATGATAAAAGTTGATGATGTTTTTCCTAAAAAGAGAACCGAGTGGACATTATAGTCTGCATTATTCTTCTAATAGATTACTCATTCCGCTGCTATTATTGATCTGAACGTTGTTTAAGAATTTAACTGCAGTTTTTGATATAAACCTTGTAGTCTATTGTATTCTATCAAGAACTCAGCTGTTGAAGACTAATGATAATTTATTCGTCATTATCTTAGTCATGATATTCTTTACTGGGCTATTTGAGCTCACCCTTTCTTTTGTTCCATTGTTTTTCAACAGGAGATGAAAACATAACAGGGTCTAGCCGGGGAATGGAGTGAGGGTCCGAGGAATAGTTATCATAGTCTTCACGTTTTGTAAAATAGTGTGGCAATAATAGTGAAGACTTAGTTGTGTATTATTATACACTGTATTGTTGTACGTTGTGCTTTGTTGTAATAATTTCGTTGTAGTATTTTGACGACTCAAGTTTGGGCTGTGTGGGCCCAGATTTGGGGGCGTCACATCAGAGCTTAGGGATATGGTCTTTAATGGCGATCTGGGGTAAAACTAGGAGGGGAGAGACGAATAGAATCAGTCACTAGTGTGTCCTACCTAAAATAGATTTTATTATTTAATGAGTCAATTTGAATGTAGGAACATGAAGTGATGAGTCAGTTTATTTGAACTAACATTTATTGTGACGCCCCCAAATCTAGGCCCACACAGCCCAAACTTGAGTCGTCAAAAGACTACAACAAAATTATTACAACAAAGCACAACGTACAACAATACCGTGTATAATAATACACAACTAAGTCTTCACTATTATTGCCACACTATTTTACAACACGTGAAGACTATAATAGATATCCCTCGGACTCCCACTCCATTCCCCGGCTAGACCCAGCTACGTTCTCATATCCTGTTGAAAAATAATGGAACAAAAGGGTGAGCTCAAATAGCCCAGTAAGAAATATCATGACTAAGATAATGACGAATAAATTATCATTAGCCTTCAACAGGTGAGTTCTTGATAGAATACAACAGAATACAAGGTGTATATCAAAAACTGCAGTTAAATTCTTGAACAATGTTCAGATCAATAATAGCGGCGGAATGAGCAATCTATTAGAAGAATAATGTAGACTATAATGTCCACGCGCTTCTCTTTTTCGTAAAAACATCATCAACTTTTATCATCTGAAATACCATTAGTCAAGATAATACAAATTCACAGTTCCTGGTCATAATCATGCAAATCAACAGTTCATCTATGCATTACGGGCCAAAGAGAACATTCAATATAGCACCAGCGGTCATGATTATACCAGATTCAGCCTTTGGTCATAATCATACCAAACAACAGTTCATCTATGCACTACGGGCCAAAGAGAACTTTCAATATAACAACAACGGTCATGATTATACCAGATTCAGCCTTTGGTCATAATCATACCAAACAACAGTTCATCTATGCACTACGGGCCAAAGAGAACTTTCACCACGTGCCATAAAAGACACCGAACAGATGTATCGCCTTTAACCTAGTATATCGCCTTTAACCTATCATCTGTTCAACAAATATATCACATCTGTGCCCCCGGCCACAGATATTCACAACAACTTGATTCTTGATGATTAATACAAATAACAGTGATACAAATGATGAACAGAAGAACAGGATAAACAATAAGTATCGGAAGTTTACTTTGTGCAGATTCAAATAATGTCCAAATTGTCAACATGATGTGGAGTGAAATTTAAAAATGTTATTCAAGATTCTCAGTTCAGAATAACGGTTACAGTTCAATAGAAAGATTCAGAAAATAGGAAGGTTCAGTTGAAATAATGAAGTTCAACTATTATGGAACATATAATATTTTCAGGAATTATAGAAGAAATAGTTCCATAATAAGTTTCGATTCAGGAGTATGAAAGAAAATAATATCCCTTACCGTAGCAAGTTCAAGAGTGTAAAAAAAATGACATTTCTTACCTTAACACGTGACTGGATATTGATTTAAATGAGATTGATCAACCTATATATTTATAATAAAATTAGTAATTACAACATGTAAACTTCAAAGTGTATGATAACTCATATATTATGAACTATCAAAATTATATATATTTAACATAATTTTTGTAGTATAAAATACCAACTTTAAAATAGTTTTAAAAATAATATTCCAAAATAAATCTTCTCAAAGAAGAGTCTTCTAAAGGAAGATTTGTGAATATCGTGAAAAATAGGAATTTATAAAATTACTACTCTTTAATAAAAGACTTACTTGAAAAATTCCTGCACTCCTTTTGGCTTTCAAACACTCAAAATAGCCTTACTATTCTCAGAGAAAACTCATAAAATTCTTATAGAAAAATTTTATGTTTTAGGTGTGATTTTTCTATTCAGCTGAACAAGCTATTTATAAGAGAAAAGAGGTTACTATGCGTGGTAGGTGAACTAAAAAAAAAATTCAGCAGAGGCTGCGCAAACGTTTTTAAAAATTTTCAATACTTGCACAGTAACTTTGCACAGTAACTTTAAAATTTTCAAAAAGTGAACAGTAATGAACAGTAACTTTTGTCGGCAGATGAACAGTAACTTTCCCGAGATGAACAGTAACTTCCGTCAGTGAATAGTAACTTTTCCGGGAATGAATAGTAAATTCCGGGAGTGAATAGTAACTTTTGAAAAATAAAATTTTTTATTTTTCCTGTGGGTCCAACATATAAAATGAAATAATGCTACAACAATAATGTAATAAACACGTTACAGATTATTATTAATTTAATAATATAAATTACAGTATATTTGCAACTGTGACAATTATTAGGTTCAATAATTTTAAAAACAGTGCAGCAACAATTATTGACTCAATGATATAAAATACAGTGTAATGACAATTATTAAATCAATAATGCAAAATACTGTATAACAACAATTATTGAATTGATAACATAAAATATTATGCAGTGACAATTATTGATGAAATGATGCGTAACAGTTACGGTGTCAATTATCAGAACAATAGTATGAGACACTGTGCAATACCGCGTGCTACTGTAGAGTACCGTGTGCTACAGAAAATACCATAAATTACCGTATGCTACTATTCTTTTATCACCGGTATTTTAACAGTTAACACCGTTGACTATTTTTATTTAAAAAGGTTGCTTCTGTCGTTTTCTATATCCGACAAATATTCCGTTGTGGGGTCCACCAATAATTTGTTATTTCGGCGCCGTCGTACGGCACGAATATTCCCCGACCAAACGAATATTCCCCGACAAAACGAATATTGTCCGACAAAATAAAATTTGTACAAAACTTCCTTAACTTTCAATTTCGTCAATTTAACCACTTACTGTTTCATGAAAAAATATATGAAGAAAAATTAATTTTTATATTTCATAAAATTCGGGGTCTTACATTTATTTTGTGACCACAGTTAAGTATGGCATCTGAAAATCAAGAGGTTAACTATGGAATACCCGAAGCAAATGTAGCCGAGAATCAAGAGGCCCCAAACAATCCTCCTGCCAACTCAGGAAATAATGTTCCTGATAACATGATGAACGATGGATTCTTTAGGAATTTCATGCAGTTCATACAGAATCAAGGAAGAGGAAATCCAGTCAATAATAACGGTAGAAACGCTGGCAATTTGAGAATGGTCACTGTTAAGCAATTTAAAGAATTAGGACCACCTGAATTCCACGGGAAGCCTGACCCACTCAAAGCGGAGGCATGGCTGAAGCAGACGACAAAAATACTTGATGTCTTACAATGCGCTGATGATCAGAAGGTGTCATTTGCCACTTTTATGTTACGAGGTGAGGCGGACCATTGGTGGGAAGCGGTAAAACGTATCCAACCTTCAGCACTCGAAATGTCTTGGACAGAATTCGAAGAACTGTTTAACGAGAAGTACTTCCCAGAAAGCATCCGCCATATGAAGGAAGTGGAATTCATTAAGCTGGAGCAGGGAAACATGACAGTTTCTCAATATGAAGCTAAGTTTGCTGAACTGTCTCGTTTTGCGACTCATCTAGTAGATGACGAAGCACGAATGAGTCGAATGTTCCTGAGAGGTTTGAGACTCAAAATTCGTCAACAACTTAGTTCTCATAAATTCAGTTTGTATTCAGATGTTGTAGATAGGGCTCAAAGGGTGGAGCAAACAGATGAAACATTGCAGCCAAGAGTTAATGATCAGCATAGAGAAAGGACTGACAACAACCACAGGAACGAGAACCATCGAGGAGGTAACCAACACTTCGGTGGTAATTCCATACCAAATAACAGAAGAGGAGAATCTAGTGGGAACAATTTCAAAAGAAAGAGATTCCATAATAATTATGGAAGGGCACCAGCACCAGTACCAACACCAGCACCGACCCCAGTTTCAAGGGGAGAAGATCGACCACCAGTGAGATGCTATAGGTGTGGTCAGGAAGGTCACATCAGCCCAAACTGTACTCTGCAGTCCAAAAAGTGCTACAGTTGTGGGAAAGAGGGTCATCTTGCGCGGTTTTGTCCTGCCACAAAATCAAGTCCAGCTGCAATGATGATACCAAAAGCTAGCGCGAATAAAGGAAAATCTGTAGTTCAAGGGAGAGCTTTTGTTGTGACATCCCAAATGGCGCGAAACTCGAACGAGGTGATAACCGGTAAGCTATTCATAAATTCTCGTGAAGTCTACACTTTGTTAGATACTGGCTCTACCCATTCTTTTATCTCACCTGCATGTGCTCAGCGTTTAAACTTAACTCCTGAAAACTTGGACTTTGACTTATCAGTTGAAACCCCATTAGGAGAAATGACCATTACATCTACTGTCTATAAATCTTGCCTAGTTCAAATCAACAACCTCACATTATCTGTTGACCTTATTTCTTTGGAGATGCGTGAATTTGATGTGATTTTAGGAATTGATTGGTTGACTACCCATCATGCTAAAATTGATTGTTTTCATAAGATTATTAGTTTTCATATTCCTAATCAACCTGTCATGCAAATTCAAGCAACTAAACCATTGAAATCTATAACTGTTATTTCTAGCCATAAAGTCATTCGTTTATTGAAAAACGGATGTCAAGCCTTTTTAGCTCATGTCACTGATTTGAACAAAAATACGTCAAACTTGAATGATATTCCCATTGTTAATGAGTTTCCTGACATTTTTCCTGAAGAACTTCATGGCTTACCCCCAAACCGTGAAATTGATTTTTATATTGATCTTGAACCCGGTATCAAGCCCATTTCCAAAGCTCCCTACCGAATGGCTCCCATTGAACTTCAAGAGTTAAAAGTCCAACTACAGGAATTGTTGGATACCGATTTCATTCGTCCGAGTGCATCACCTTGGGGTGCTCCTGTTCTATTTGTGAAGAAGAAAGACGGGAGTATGAGATTGTGCATTGACTACCGAGAATTGAACCATGTCACCATCAAGAACAGGTACCCGTTACCTCGGATTGATGACATGTTTGATCAATTGCAAGGCGCTCAACATTTCTCAAAGATTGATCTCCGTTCTGGATATCATCAGTTAAAGGTTAAAGCTGAGGACATTCCAAAGACTGCTTTCAGAACTCGTTATGGGCATTATGAGTTCTTAGTCATGCCTTTTGGACTAACTAATGCTCCTGTAGCTTTCATGGACATGATGAACCGGATATTCAAGGAACATTTGGATCATTTTGTGGTTGTCTTTATTGATGACATCCTCATATACTCCAAGAGTCGCGAGGATCATGAACAACACCTGAGATTGATACTACAAAAGCTCCGTGAAAACAAATTATATGCCAAGTTGAAGAAATGTGAGTTCTGGCTTGAGGAGGTCGCGTTTCTTGGGCATGTGATTTCTAGTCAAGGAATATCAGTCGATCCTGCGAAGATTGAAACGGTACTAAATTGGGAACAACCCAAAACAGTAACCGAAGTCCGAAGTTTTCTGGGTCTAGCTGGTTATTATCGGAGATTCGTAGAAGGATTTTCTCGAATCGCCACTCCATTAACGCAGCTTACTCGGAAAAGCACAAAATTCATATGGAGCGAGGAATGCGAGAAAAGTTTCTAAGAACTCAAGAAGAGACTGGTTTCAGCTCCTGTTCTGACCATACCATCAGGATCAGGAGAATTTGTTATCTACAACGATGCTTCTGGCAAAGGTCTAGGCTGTGTCCTTATGCAACATGGAAATGTTATAGCCTACGCCTCTCGACAACTCAAAGATTATGAGAAAAATTATCCTACTCATGATCTAGAGTTGGCAGCAGTCGTTTTCGCGTTGAAGATCTGGAGACACTACTTGTACGGAGAAAAAGTGGATATCTATACGGATCATAAAAGTCTCAAGTATTTCTTCACCCAGAAGGAACTCAACACGCGACAACGACGTTGGCTTGAGCTGTTAAAGGATTATGACCACACAATCCAGTATCACCCGGGAAAGGCGAACGTTGTAGCTGACGCTTTGAGCAGAAAATCTTATGCAAGTACAAGTGCACTGCTGACAACACAAAAGTGTATTTTGTACGACTTGCAAAAGATGGAGATAGAGCTAAAGACACCAGGGACCCACTCGAAGATTGCTCACGTGCGAGTAGAACCAACTTTAATCGATAAAATTAAAGCTGCTCAAGCTACCGATCCGGAACTGATAAACATGATAAAGAAAGTACAAGAAGTTGCCATTTCCGAAGCAAGAATCGACGAGAAAGGAATACTTCGAGTCAACTCTCGACTCTGTGTTCCTAACGATCCTGAATTAAAGCATAAAATCATGATGGAGGCACACAACACGCCGTTTGCAATCCACCTAGGAGGTACCAAGATGTATCGAGATCTTCGACATACATTTTGGTGGAACAATATGAAAAGAGAGATTGCGGAGTTTATCTCAAGGTGCCTAACTTGTCAACGTGTCAAGGCAGAACATCAAGTTCCTAAAGGTCCATTACAATCACTTGAAGTTCCCGAATGGAAGTGGGAACACATCAATATGGACTTCGTGACGGGTCTTCCAAAAGTTTCTCAAGGCTTAGATGCAATTTGGGTGATCGTAGATAGATTGACCAAATCTGCTCATTTCTTGCCTATACGAGAAAACTTTTCACTTGAACGTCTTGCCGGTATGTACATAAATGAGATCGTGAGATTGCATGGCATGCCAGTTTCCATAGTTTCTGATCGGGATCCTAGATTCACTTCACACTTTTGGATCAGTCTACAAAAAGCTATGGGCACTGAACTACGTTTTAGTTCTGCATACCATCCTCAAACGGACGGACAATCGGAAAGGACGATCCAGACCCTCGAAGATCTTTTGAGACTTTGTGTATTAGACTTCAAAGGAAGTTGGGATAAGTACTTGCCGTTGGTGGAATTTTCTTACAACAACAGTTACCAAGCAAGCATAGGCATGGCTCCATTCGAGGCATTGTATGGAAGGAAGTGTCGCTCTCCAATATGTTGGAATGAGGTAGGAGAAGCAAAATTGTTGGGACCCGAGTTGGTACGCTTGACGACCGAAAAGATCCAAATGATCCGACAACGAATACAGACCGCACAAGAACGACAAAAGAGTTATGCTGATCTTCATCGGAGAGACGAAAGTTTCAACGTCGGAGATCATGTATTCTTACGTGTTTCTCCATGGAAAGGGGTTACGAGATTCGGAAAGAGAGGAAAGCTTAACCCTCGATTTATTGGCCCATTTGAAATCCTCGATCGAATAGGAACCGTAGCCTACAGACTAGCCCTACCACCAAGTATGTCTCGCATCCATAACGTTTTTCACATATCTATGTTACGTAAATATGTGAAGGACCCAAACCACGTCATTGAGTTAGAACCAGACGTTATAGCAGAGGATTTAACATACGAGGAGGTACCTGTTAAGATCCTGGATAAGAAGGAGCAGATCCTACGCTCAAAGGTTATACCTCAAGTTAAGGTTTTATGGAGAAACCAAGATACTGAGGAAATGACTTGGGAGCTAGAATCTGAGATGAAATCTAAGTATCCTTACCTCTTCGATATGTCAGGTACGTCAATTTCGGGGACGAAATTTCATAAGGAGGGGAGGTTGTAAGACCCCGAATTTTATGAAATACAAAATTTAATTTTTCTTCATATAGATATTTTTTTTAAACAGTAAGTGGTTAAATCGATAAAGTTAAAAGTTAAGGATGTTATGTGCAAATTTTATTTTGTCGGACAATATTCGCTTTGTCGGGGAATATTCGTTTGGTCGGGGAATATTCGTTTGGTCCGACGGCGCCGAAATAACAAATTATTGGTGGACCCCACAACGGAATATTTGTCGGATATAGAAAACGACAGAAATAACCTTTTTAAATAAAAATAGTCAACGGAACTGTTAAAATACCGGTGATAAAAGAATAGTAGCATACGGTAGTTATTGGTATTTTCTGTAGCACTCGGTACTCTACAGTAACACACGGTATTGCATAGTGTCTCATATTTTTGGTCTGATAATTGACACCGTAACTGTTACGCATCATTTCATCGATAATTGTCACTACATAATATTTTATATTATCAATTCAATAATTGTTGTTACACAGTATTTTGCATTATTGATTTAATAATTGTCATTACACTGTATTTTATATCATTGAGTCAATAATTGTTGTTGCACTGTTTTTAAAATTATTGAACCTAATAATTGTCACAGTAACATATGCACAGTAATTCACATTATTGAATCAATAATTGTCATTACACAGTAACGTATGCTTTATTTTACATTATTGTTATCTCTATTATGATGTTATTTAAACAGTTGTATTTCATTAATTTATTGACTTGATATCTAAGAGCTAACTATACTGTATTTATAACAATTAGTCATAATAATTGAATTGATAAAGTTATTTGTTTATAATATAAAGTTAGGTGATTATTAGGTGATATGAAATGAATGGTGTAGATTAAAGTGTGAATTATTGTTGAATAATTGAATTGATTTGTTTATAATATAAAGTTAGGTGATTATTAGGTGATATGAAATGAATGGTGTAGATTAAAGTGTGAATTATTGTTGAATAATTAAATTGATTTGTTTATAATATAAAGTTAGGTGATTATTAGGTGATATGAAATGAATGGTGTAGATTAAAGATAATATAATATTTGAAATGGATGGTGTATATTAAAAGATGATCTTTAAATGAATGGTTTAGATTAAATGAATGATAAGATTTTTGGCTATAAATAGAAGCCTTAACTTAGGGATTTTTCATAAACTTCCTTACTTGTTCTTTCTTTCTCTCTCTAAATACTTCTTGTGAAAGTTCTCTCTAAGTGTGCTTAAGTCATCTTGAGTATTTGTGAAGATCTATAAGTATACGTGTACTGTTCAAGTTAATCAACCTCATTTAAATCAATATCCAGTCACGTGTTGAGGTAAGGGATACCATCTTTTTCATCTTCCATTATTCAAACATACTATGGTAAGGGATTATCATTATTTGATTCTCGATAATAATATTGTTTCTTCCTTACTCATAA
This sequence comes from Hedera helix, assembly GCA_947179155.2. Classification (NCBI taxonomy): domain Eukaryota; kingdom Viridiplantae; phylum Streptophyta; class Magnoliopsida; order Apiales; family Araliaceae; genus Hedera; species Hedera helix. The sequence continues at coordinate 47,739,794 of OX359276.1, read as the reverse complement.
GACGTGCCTTTTATTTCCATGTATTAAATTGTGGGAATAACCTTACGGAGCGGATTGCCGCCTGTTGGTGAATAACCTTTCGTATTCATTCATTATTAATCTCTGAGAATAACCTTACGGAGCGGATTGCCGCCTGTTTGGTGAATAACTCTTTGTACTCAAATTCTATTAAATTGTGGGAATAACCTTACGGAGCGGATTGCCGCCTGTTGGTGAATAACCCTTTGTATTAATTTCCTTCACCTTTTGTTAATCAAACCTGCTACGGTAAGGGATATTATTTTCTTTCATACTCCTAAATCAAAATTTATTATGGAACTATTGCTTCTATAATTCCTGAAAATATTATATGTTCCATAATAGTTGAACTTCATTATTTCAACTGAACCTTCCTATTTACGTGAACATTTCTATTGAATTGTAACCGTTATTCTGAACTGTGGATCTTGAATATTATTTTTAAATTTCACTTCACATCATGTTGACAATTTGGACATTATTTGAATCTGTACAAAGTAAACTTCCGATACTTATTGTTATCTTATTTCTTCTGTTCATCATTTATATCATTCTAATCATCCAAAAATCAAGCTGTTGTGAATATTTGTGGCCGGGGGCACAGATGTGATATATTTGTTGAACAGATGATAGGTTAAAGGCGATATAATAGGTTAAAGGCGATACATCTGTTCGGTGTCTTTTATGGCATGTGGTGAATGTTCTCTTTGGCCCGTAGTGCAAAGATGAACTGTTGTTTGGTATGATTATGACCAAAGGCTGAATCTGAGATAATCATGATCGTTGGTGCTATATTGAATATCTTTGGCCCGTAGTACAAAGATGAACTGTTGATGTGCATGATTATGATCAGGAACTGTGAATTTGTATTATCTTGACTAATGATATTTCAGATGATAAAAGTTGATGATGTTTTTCCTAAAAAGAGAACCGAGTGGACATTATAGTCTGCATTATTCTTCTAATAGATTACTCATTCCGCTGCTATTATTGATCTGAACGTTGTTTAAGAATTTAACTGCAGTTTTTGATATAAACCTTGTAGTCTATTGTATTCTATCAAGAACTCAGCTGTTGAAGACTAATGATAATTTATTCGTCATTATCTTAGTCATGATATTCTTTACTGGGCTATTTGAGCTCACCCTTTCTTTTGTTCCATTGTTTTTCAACAGGAGATGAAAACATAACAGGGTCTAGCCGGGGAATGGAGTGAGGGTCCGAGGAATAGTTATCATAGTCTTCACGTTTTGTAAAATAGTGTGGCAATAATAGTGAAGACTTAGTTGTGTATTATTATACACTGTATTGTTGTACGTTGTGCTTTGTTGTAATAATTTCGTTGTAGTATTTTGACGACTCAAGTTTGGGCTGTGTGGGCCCAGATTTGGGGGCGTCACATCAGAGCTTAGGGATATGGTCTTTAATGGCGATCTGGGGTAAAACTAGGAGGGGAGAGACGAATAGAATCAGTCACTAGTGTGTCCTACCTAAAATAGATTTTATTATTTAATGAGTCAATTTGAATGTAGGAACATGAAGTGATGAGTCAGTTTATTTGAACTAACATTTATTGTGACGCCCCCAAATCTAGGCCCACACAGCCCAAACTTGAGTCGTCAAAAGACTACAACAAAATTATTACAACAAAGCACAACGTACAACAATACCGTGTATAATAATACACAACTAAGTCTTCACTATTATTGCCACACTATTTTACAACACGTGAAGACTATAATAGATATCCCTCGGACTCCCACTCCATTCCCCGGCTAGACCCAGCTACGTTCTCATATCCTGTTGAAAAATAATGGAACAAAAGGGTGAGCTCAAATAGCCCAGTAAGAAATATCATGACTAAGATAATGACGAATAAATTATCATTAGCCTTCAACAGGTGAGTTCTTGATAGAATACAACAGAATACAAGGTGTATATCAAAAACTGCAGTTAAATTCTTGAACAATGTTCAGATCAATAATAGCGGCGGAATGAGCAATCTATTAGAAGAATAATGTAGACTATAATGTCCACGCGCTTCTCTTTTTCGTAAAAACATCATCAACTTTTATCATCTGAAATACCATTAGTCAAGATAATACAAATTCACAGTTCCTGGTCATAATCATGCAAATCAACAGTTCATCTATGCATTACGGGCCAAAGAGAACATTCAATATAGCACCAGCGGTCATGATTATACCAGATTCAGCCTTTGGTCATAATCATACCAAACAACAGTTCATCTATGCACTACGGGCCAAAGAGAACTTTCAATATAACAACAACGGTCATGATTATACCAGATTCAGCCTTTGGTCATAATCATACCAAACAACAGTTCATCTATGCACTACGGGCCAAAGAGAACTTTCACCACGTGCCATAAAAGACACCGAACAGATGTATCGCCTTTAACCTAGTATATCGCCTTTAACCTATCATCTGTTCAACAAATATATCACATCTGTGCCCCCGGCCACAGATATTCACAACAACTTGATTCTTGATGATTAATACAAATAACAGTGATACAAATGATGAACAGAAGAACAGGATAAACAATAAGTATCGGAAGTTTACTTTGTGCAGATTCAAATAATGTCCAAATTGTCAACATGATGTGGAGTGAAATTTAAAAATGTTATTCAAGATTCTCAGTTCAGAATAACGGTTACAGTTCAATAGAAAGATTCAGAAAATAGGAAGGTTCAGTTGAAATAATGAAGTTCAACTATTATGGAACATATAATATTTTCAGGAATTATAGAAGAAATAGTTCCATAATAAGTTTCGATTCAGGAGTATGAAAGAAAATAATATCCCTTACCGTAGCAAGTTCAAGAGTGTAAAAAAAATGACATTTCTTACCTTAACACGTGACTGGATATTGATTTAAATGAGATTGATCAACCTATATATTTATAATAAAATTAGTAATTACAACATGTAAACTTCAAAGTGTATGATAACTCATATATTATGAACTATCAAAATTATATATATTTAACATAATTTTTGTAGTATAAAATACCAACTTTAAAATAGTTTTAAAAATAATATTCCAAAATAAATCTTCTCAAAGAAGAGTCTTCTAAAGGAAGATTTGTGAATATCGTGAAAAATAGGAATTTATAAAATTACTACTCTTTAATAAAAGACTTACTTGAAAAATTCCTGCACTCCTTTTGGCTTTCAAACACTCAAAATAGCCTTACTATTCTCAGAGAAAACTCATAAAATTCTTATAGAAAAATTTTATGTTTTAGGTGTGATTTTTCTATTCAGCTGAACAAGCTATTTATAGGAGAAAAGAGGTTACTATGCGTGGTAGGTGAACTAAAAAAAAAATTCAGCAGAGGCTGCGCAAACGTTTTTAAAAATTTTCAATACTTGCACAGTAACTTTGCACAGTAACTTTAAAATTTTCAAAAAGTGAACAGTAATGAACAGTAACTTTTGTCGGCAGATGAACAGTAACTTTCCCGAGATGAACAGTAACTTCCGTCAGTGAATAGTAACTTTTTCGGGAATGAATAGTAAATTCCGGGAGTGAATAGTAACTTTTGAAAAATAAAATTTTTTATTTTTCCTGTGGGTCCAACATATAAAATGAAATAATGCTACAACAATAATGTAATAAACACGTTACAGATTATTATTAATTTAATAATATAAATTACAGTATATTTGCAACTGTGACAATTATTAGGTTCAATAATTTTAAAAACAGTGCAGCAACAATTATTGACTCAATGATATAAAATACAGTGTAATGACAATTATTAAATCAATAATGCAAAATACTGTATAACAACAATTATTGAATTGATAACATAAAATATTATGCAGTGACAATTATTGATGAAATGATGCGTAACAGTTACGGTGTCAATTATCAGAACAATAGTATGAGACACTGTGCAATACCGCGTGCTACTGTAGAGTACCGTGTGCTACAGAAAATACCATAAATTACCGTATGCTACTATTCTTTTATCACCGGTATTTTAACAGTTAACACCGTTGACTATTTTTATTTAAAAAGGTTGCTTCTGTCGTTTTCTATATCCGACAAATATTCCGTTGTGGGGTCCACCAATAATTTGTTATTTCGGCGCCGTCGTACGGCACGAATATTCCCCGACCAAACGAATATTCCCCGACAAAACGAATATTGTCCGACAAAATAAAATTTGTACAAAACTTCCTTAACTTTCAATTTCGTCAATTTAACCACTTACTGTTTCATGAAAAAATATATGAAGAAAAATTAATTTTTATATTTCATAAAATTCGGGGTCTTACATTTATTTTGTGACCACAGTTAAGTATGGCATCTGAAAATCAAGAGGTTAACTATGGAATACCCGAAGCAAATGTAGCCGAGAATCAAGAGGCCCCAAACAATCCTCCTGCCAACTCAGGAAATAATGTTCCTGATAACATGATGAACGATGGATTCTTTAGGAATTTCATGCAGTTCATACAGAATCAAGGAAGAGGAAATCCAGTCAATAATAACGGTAGAAACGCTGGCAATTTGAGAATGGTCACTGTTAAGCAATTTAAAGAATTAGGACCACCTGAATTCCACGGGAAGCCTGACCCACTCAAAGCGGAGGCATGGCTGAAGCAGACGACAAAAATACTTGATGTCTTACAATGCGCTGATGATCAGAAGGTGTCATTTGCCACTTTTATGTTACGAGGTGAGGCGGACCATTGGTGGGAAGCGGTAAAACGTATCCAACCTTCAGCACTCGAAATGTCTTGGACAGAATTCGAAGAACTGTTTAACGAGAAGTACTTCCCAGAAAGCATCCGCCATATGAAGGAAGTGGAATTCATTAAGCTGGAGCAGGGAAACATGACAGTTTCTCAATATGAAGCTAAGTTTGCTGAACTGTCTCGTTTTGCGACTCATCTAGTAGATGACGAAGCACGAATGAGTCGAATGTTCCTGAGAGGTTTGAGACTCAAAATTCGTCAACAACTTAGTTCTCATAAATTCAGTTTGTATTCAGATGTTGTAGATAGGGCTCAAAGGGTGGAGCAAACAGATGAAACATTGCAGCCAAGAGTTAATGATCAGCATAGAGAAAGGAGTGACAACAACCACAGGAACGAGAACCATCGAGGAGGTAACCAACACTTCGGTGGTAATTCCATACCAAATAACAGAAGAGGAGAATCTAGTGGGAACAATTTCAAAAGAAAGAGATTCCATAATAATTATGGAAGGGCACCAGCACCAGTACCAACACCAGCACCGACCCCAGTTTCAAGGGGAGAAGATCGACCACCAGTGAGATGCTATAGGTGTGGTCAGGAAGGTCACATCAGCCCAAACTGTACTCTGCAGTCCAAAAAGTGCTACAGTTGTGGGAAAGAGGGTCATCTTGCGCGGTTTTGTCCTGCCACAAAATCAAGTCCAGCTGCAATGATGATACCAAAAGCTAGCGCGAATAAAGGAAAATCTGTAGTTCAAGGGAGAGCTTTTGTTGTGACATCCCAAATGGCGCGAAACTCGAACGAGGTGATAACCGGTAAGCTATTCATAAATTCTCGTGAAGTCTACACTTTGTTAGATACTGGCTCTACCCATTCTTTTATCTCACCTGCATGTGCTCAGCGTTTAAACTTAACTCCTGAAAACTTGGACTTTGACTTATCAGTTGAAACCCCATTAGGAGAAATGACCATTACATCTACTGTCTATAAATCTTGCCTAGTTCAAATCAACAACCTCACATTATCTGTTGACCTTATTTCTTTGGAGATGCGTGAATTTGATGTGATTTTAGGAATTGATTGGTTGACTACCCATCATGCTAAAATTGATTGTTTTCATAAGATTATTAGTTTTCATATTCCTAATCAACCTGTCATGCAAATTCAAGCAACTAAACCATTGAAATCTATAACTGTTATTTCTAGCCATAAAGTCATTCGTTTATTGAAAAACGGATGTCAAGCCTTTTTAGCTCATGTCACTGATTTGAACAAAAATACGTCAAACTTGAATGATATTCCCATTGTTAATGAGTTTCCTGACGTTTTTCCTGAAGAACTTCATGGCTTACCCCCAAACCGTGAAATTGATTTTTATATTGATCTTGAACCCGGTATCAAGCCCATTTCCAAAGCTCCCTACCGAATGGCTCCCATTGAACTTCAAGAGTTAAAAGTCCAACTACAGGAATTGTTGGATACCGATTTCATTCGTCCGAGTGCATCACCTTGGGGTGCTCCTGTTCTATTTGTGAAGAAGAAAGACGGGAGTATGAGATTGTGCATTGACTACCGAGAATTGAACCATGTCACCATCAAGAACAGGTACCCGTTACCTCGGATTGATGACATGTTTGATCAATTGCAAGGCGCTCAACATTTCTCAAAGATTGATCTCCGTTCTGGATATCATCAGTTAAAGGTTAAAGCTGAGGACATTCCAAAGACTGCTTTCAGAACTCGTTATGGGCATTATGAGTTCTTAGTCATGCCTTTTGGACTAACTAATGCTCCTGTAGCTTTCATGGACATGATGAACCGGATATTCAAGGAACATTTGGATCATTTTGTGGTTGTCTTTATTGATGACATCCTCATATACTCCAAGAGTCGCGAGGATCATGAACAACACCTGAGATTGATACTACAAAAGCTCCGTGAAAACAAATTATATGCCAAGTTGAAGAAATGTGAGTTCTGGCTTGAGGAGGTCGCGTTTCTTGGGCATGTGATTTCTAGTCAAGGAATATCAGTCGATCCTGCGAAGATTGAAACGGTACTAAATTGGGAACAACCCAAAACAGTAACCGAAGTCCGAAGTTTTCTGGGTCTAGCTGGTTATTATCGGAGATTCGTAGAAGGATTTTCTCGAATCGCCACTCCATTAACGCAGCTTACTCGGAAAAGCACAAAATTCATATGGAGCGAGGAATGCGAGAAAAGTTTCTAAGAACTCAAGAAGAGACTGGTTTCAGCTCCTGTTCTGACCATACCATCAGGATCAGGAGAATTTGTTATCTACAACGATGCTTCTGGCAAAGGTCTAGGCTGTGTCCTTATGCAACATGGAAATGTTATAGCCTACGCCTCTCGACAACTCAAAGATTATGAGAAAAATTATCCTACTCATGATCTAGAGTTGGCAGCAGTCGTTTTCGCGTTGAAGATCTGGAGACACTACTTGTACGGAGAAAAAGTGGATATCTATACGGATCATAAAAGTCTCAAGTATTTCTTCACCCAGAAGGAACTCAACACGCGAAAACGACGTTGGCTTGAGCTGTTAAAGGATTATGACCACACAATCCAGTATCACCCGGGAAAGGCGAACGTTGTAGCTGACGCTTTGAGCAGAAAATCTTATGCAAGTACAAGTGCACTGCTGACAACACAAAAGTGTATTTTGTACGACTTGCAAAAGATGGAGATAGAGCTAAAGACACCAGGGACCCACTCGAAGATTGCTCACGTGCGAGTAGAACCAACTTTAATCGATAAAATTAAAGCTGCTCAAGCTACCGATCCGGAACTGATAAACATGATAAAGAAAGTACAAGAAGTTGCCATTTCCGAAGCAAGAATCGACGAGAAAGGAATACTTCGAGTCAACTCTCGACTCTGTGTTCCTAACGATCCTGAATTAAAGCATAAAATCATGATGGAGGCACACAACACGCCGTTTGCAATCCACCTAGGAGGTACCAAGATGTATCGAGATCTTCGACATACATTTTGGTGGAACAATATGAAAAGAGAGATTGCGGAGTTTATCTCAAGGTGCCTAACTTGTCAACGTGTCAAGGCAGAACATCAAGTTCCTAAAGGTCCATTACAATCACTTGAAGTTCCCGAATGGAAGTGGGAACACATCAATATGGACTTCGTGACGGGTCTTCCAAAAGTTTCTCAAGGCTTAGATGCAATTTGGGTGATCGTAGATAGATTGACCAAATCTGCTCATTTCTTGCCTATACGAGAAAACTTTTCACTTGAACGTCTTGCCGGTATGTACATAAATGAGATCGTGAGATTGCATGGCATGCCAGTTTCCATAGTTTCTGATCGGGATCCTAGATTCACTTCACACTTTTGGATCAGTCTACAAAAAGCTATGGGCACTGAACTACGTTTTAGTTCTGCATACCATCCTCAAACGGACGGACAATCGGAAAGGACGATCCAGACCCTCGAAGATCTTTTGAGACTTTGTGTATTAGACTTCAAAGGAAGTTGGGATAAGTACTTGCCGTTGGTGGAATTTTCTTACAACAACAGTTACCAAGCAAGCATAGGCATGGCTCCATTCGAGGCATTGTATGGAAGGAAGTGTCGCTCTCCAATATGTTGGAATGAGGTAGGAGAAGCAAAATTGTTGGGACCCGAGTTGGTACGCTTGACGACCGAAAAGATCCAAATGATCCGACAACGAATACAGACCGCACAAGAACGACAAAAGAGTTATGCTGATCTTCATCGGAGAGACGAAAGTTTCAACGTCGGAGATCATGTATTCTTACGTGTTTCTCCATGGAAAGGGGTTACGAGATTCGGAAAGAGAGGAAAGCTTAACCCTCGATTTATTGGCCCATTTGAAATCCTCGATCGAATAGGAACCGTAGCCTACAGACTAGCCCTACCACCAAGTATGTCTCGCATCCATAACGTTTTTCACATATCTATGTTACGTAAATATGTGAAGGACCCAAACCACGTCATTGAGTTAGAACCAGACGTTATAGCAGAGGATTTAACATACGAGGAGGTACCTGTTAAGATCCTGGATAAGAAGGAGCAGATCCTACGCTCAAAGGTTATACCTCAAGTTAAGGTTTTATGGAGAAACCAAGATACTGAGGAAATGACTTGGGAGCTAGAATCTGAGATGAAATCTAAGTATCCTTACCTCTTCGATATGTCAGGTACGTCAATTTCGGGGACGAAATTTCATAAGGAGGGGAGGTTGTAAGACCCCGAATTTTATGAAATACAAAATTTAATTTTTCTTCATATAGATATTTTTTTTAAACAGTAAGTGGTTAAATCGATAAAGTTAAAAGTTAAGGATGTTATGTGCAAATTTTATTTTGTCGGACAATATTCGCTTTGTCGGGGAATATTCGTTTGGTCGGGGAATATTCGTTTGGTCCGACGGCGCCGAAATAACAAATTATTGGTGGACCCCACAACGGAATATTTGTCGGATATAGAAAACGACAGAAATAACCTTTTTAAATAAAAATAGTCAACGGAACTGTTAAAATACCGGTGATAAAAGAATAGTAGCATACGGTAGTTATTGGTATTTTCTGTAGCACTCGGTACTCTACAGTAACACACGGTATTGCATAGTGTCTCATATTTTTGGTCTGATAATTGACACCGTAACTGTTACGCATCATTTCATCGATAATTGTCACTACATAATATTTTATATTATCAATTCAATAATTGTTGTTACACAGTATTTTGCATTATTGATTTAATAATTGTCATTACACTGTATTTTATATCATTGAGTCAATAATTGTTGTTGCACTGTTTTTAAAATTATTGAACCTAATAATTGTCACAGTAACATATGCACAGTAATTCACATTATTGAATCAATAATTGTCATTACACAGTAACGTATGCTTTATTTTACATTATTGTTATCTCTATTATGATGTTATTTAAACAGTTGTATTTCATTAATTTATTGACTTGATATCTAAGAGCTAACTATACTGTATTTATAACAATTAGTCATAATAATTGAATTGATAAAGTTATTTGTTTATAATATAAAGTTAGGTGATTATTAGGTGATATGAAATGAATGGTGTAGATTAAAGTGTGAATTATTGTTGAATAATTGAATTGATTTGTTTATAATATAAAGTTAGGTGATTATTAGGTGATATGAAATGAATGGTGTAGATTAAAGTGTGAATTATTGTTGAATAATTAAATTGATTTGTTTATAATATAAAGTTAGGTGATTATTAGGTGATATGAAATGAATGGTGTAGATTAAAGATAATATAATATTTGAAATGGATGGTGTATATTAAAAGATGATCTTTAAATGAATGGTTTAGATTAAATGAATGATAAGATTTTTGGCTATAAATAGAAGCCTTAACTTAGGGATTTTTCATAAACTTCCTTACTTGTTCTTTCTTTCTCTCTCTAAATACTTCTTGTGAAAGTTCTCTCTAAGTGTGCTTAAGTCATCTTGAGTATTTGTGAAGATCTATAAGTATACGTGTACTGTTCAAGTTAATCAACCTCATTTAAATCAATATCCAGTCACGTGTTGAGGTAAGGGATACCATCTTTTTCATCTTCCATTATTCAAACATACTATGGTAAGGGATTATCATTATTTGATTCTCGATAATAATATTGTTTCTTCCTTACTCATAAGACGTGCCTTTTATTTCCATGTATTAAATTGTGGGAATAACCTTACGGAGCGGATTGCCGCCTGTTGGTGAATAACCTTTCGTATTCATTCATTATTAATCTCTGAGAATAACCTTACGGAGCGGATTGCCGCCTGTTTGGTGAATAACTCTTTGTACTCAAATTCTATTAAATTGTGGGAATAACCTTACGGAGCGGATTGCCGCCTGTTGGTGAATAACCCTTTGTATTAATTTCCTTCACCTTTTGTTAATCAAACCTGCTACGGTAAGAGATATTATTTTCTTTCATACTCCTAAATCGAAATTTATTATGGAACTATTGCTTCTATAATTCCTGAAAATATTATATGTTCCATAATAGTTGAACTTCATTATTTCAACTGAACCTTCCTATTTACGTGAACCTTTCTATTGAATTGTAACCGTTATTCTGAACTGTGGATCTTGAATTTCACTCCACATCATGTTGACAATTTGGACATTATTTGAATCTGTACAAAGTAAACTTCCGATACTTATTGTTATCCTATTTCTTCTGTTCATCATTTATATCATTCTAATCATCCAAAAATCAAGCTGTTGTGAATATCTGTGGCCGGGGGCACAGATGTGATATATTTGTTGAACAGATGATAGGTTAAAGGCGATATAATAGGTTAAAGGCGATACATCTGTTCGGTGTCTTTTATGGCACGTGGTGAATGTTCTCTTTGGCCCGTAGTGCAAAGATGAACTGTTGTTTGGTATGATTATGACCAAAGGCTGAATCTGGTATAATCATGACCGTTGGTGCTATATTGAATATCTTTGGCCCGTAGTACAAAGATGAACTGTTGATGTGCATGATTATGATCAGGAACTGTGAATTTGTATTATCTTGACTAATGATATTTCAGATGATAAAAGTTGATGATGTTTTTCCTAAAAAGAGAACCGAGTGGACATTATAGTCTGCATTATTCTTCTAATAGATTACTCATTCCGCTGCTATTATTGATCTGAACGTTGTTTAAGAATTTAACTGCAGTTTTTGATATAAACCTTGTAGTCTATTGTATTCTATCAAGAACTCAACTGTTGAAGACTAATGATAATTTATTCGTCATTATCTTAGTCATGATATTATTTACTGGGCTATTTGAGCTCACCTTTTCTTTTGTTCCATTGTTTTTCAACAGGAGATGAAAACATAACAGGGTCTAGCCGGGGAATGGAGTGAGGGTCCGAGGAATAGTTATCATAGTCTTCACGTTTTGTAAAATAGTGTGACAATAATAGTGAAGACTTAGTTGTGTATTATTATACACTGTATTGTTGTACGTTGTGCTTTGTTGTAATAATTTTGTTGTAGTATTTTGACGACTCAAGTTTGGGCTGTGTGGGCCCAGATTTGGGGGCGTCACAATATCTATTTTAATCATTAAAATATATGATTTTGCTTTGAAATGAGTGCCAAATCACATTTTTTTTATAGTTAAAATTAATTTTGTGGTTGATTTTTGTGTATGTAGACTTATTCGACTCAAATAAACATGAAATAAATTAAAGAAACTAATATTTTCATAATATTTTTTGATATTTTAACATAAAAATCTTCGCTATAGGTCTATAACGATGATTTTAACTGTCACTATAGGTTTATAATGACGGTTTTTATGTACAACTATCACAAAGTGTTGTGAAAATGTTAATTTTATAAATTTATTCTTAACATTTATAAATCAGATTTATTTATTTTTTAAAACGATGGAGTAATAAATATCAAAGACATTTTTTCAGCTTTGACGTCCAAGGCCCGGCATTTAATTTTCCACCCTCCTTCGGTTCTTTCCATTTTATATTTCGTGTGTATGAGAGAGATGATGAGAGAAAGGGAAACAATAGAAGAAGTAGAAAAAAAGTCAAACCAACCTTTTCCTTTTTGGCTATATAACTTCTCATTGCCCCAACCCATAAGCTTCCCCCCCCCCCCCCCCCCCCCCCCCCCCCCCCCCCCCTCTCTCTCCTTAGCTTTTATTTCTACCTGCACAAATCTCCTTCATCCAACAACTTCATCTATATTCTCCCCCCAAAGATTTCAATCATTTTGAGCCCACATTTCATAACTTTCATTCATTATTTCCCCATCCAAACTACTCCTCTGCTTCCCCTGTTTGTTACACCGCCTAAATATTTGTTTCTCTTTCTCTATAAACATATATCAAGAACCTCATACTCTGTCCAAATTGAAGCTCAGTTTTGGAAATTCTCATCTGGGTTTTCTCTTTAACTCATTGGCTGAAACACTCAGTTCCAAAAATCTGTTCTTTCAAGATGGAAAAGGAGTATTTTTTCAATGCTGAATTTCCACCACAACTCCACTTCCAGTCGTCATTGTCAGCATTACAAATGCCAAACGGTTTCCACAATCCCAATTTTGATAAGTCAATGGAACAGTATTCTCTGTTCGAGTCAGCTTTGAGCTCGATGGTAACATCTCCTGCAGCATCCAATTCTGCCAATGATACTTTTGCAATCAGAGAATTGGTTGGAAAATTGGGTACCATTTGCAACACCGGTGAGATCTTGCCGGATTTCCTGCAGGGGAATACTTACTTTGGCGGCGGAAATAATAGTCTCAACACTTCATGTTATAACACACCCATGGATTCTCCACCTCAGTTACATTTGCCAATTACGAATCATTTTCTGAAAGAAAACTTGCCCAATTTAGGGAATCCAATGCCTATGAATTCTGCTTTGCCTGCACTCTCAGCTGATCCTGGGTTTGCCGAGAGGGCTGCTAAGTTTTCTAAAGCTAAGTTTTCTTGTTTAGGTAGCAGTAGTTTTAATGGTAGAACAAGCCAAATTGGTCTGAATAATGCAGAATTTCAATATAGATCTAGTAGCTTATTAATGGGAAATGGAAAATTACCAAGAGTTTCTAGTAGTCCTTCTTTTAAGGAAGCTGGATCTCCAATGGGTATACAGCTAAACAAGAATTCTGTTCAAACCCAGATGGAAATGAGGTCTTGTAATGGCTCTGCCTCAGCTTCCTGCAGAAAATTCAGGAATTCTGCCAATTCCAATGAGGAGTCCTCTGTTTCTGAACAAAACCCAAGGGAGGAAAATGGACTTAGAACTCCAAAAGAATTGAATTCCAGAAAAAGAAAAGGAGTCTCAAGAGGAAAAGCAAAAAAAGCTGCATTATCCCAGTCGGCCGATGCTAAAAAGGTAAAAAAAAAAAATAAAAAAAAAATCGAAAAGTAAAAATACTCCTATAAAGTCATGATGAATCTTTTTCCTTACTTTTACTTTTGCTTTTATTTTCCTTTATTTATTTCCTCTTTCTTGGATTTGATTGAGAATTACTCTTTCAGGAAGCAGAAGGTGAAGACAATTTAAATGTAAAGAGATCCAAAGTGACAGGTGGTGGTGGAAATGAAAATGGTGGGAGTGTTAAAACAGAGGAGGAAACAAAGATAGGTGCAGAGGAGGATCAGAAACAAGCTAATAACAACCAAAAGACTCCTGATCCACCAAAAGACTATATTCATGTCAGGGCAAGAAGGGGTCAAGCCACTGACAGCCATAGTTTAGCAGAAAGAGTAATCCCACCTTAAACCAATTCAAATTTAATTCTAAAAAACACTTCATGCCAAGAATTAGTAGAGTAATCGCCTTTTCTTCGTTTGATCAGGTTCGAAGAGAGAAGATTAGTGAAAGAATGAAGCTTCTCCAAGATCTTGTACCAGGTTGCAATAAGGTATATGGCATAATATTCGAACTTCTAGATTTTTGTCACAGTACATTTGTAGGTCCACCACTAACTTGGGTTATATATTCAATTTGGCTTGTAGGTGACTGGAAAAGCCCTTATGCTTGATGAAATCATAAATTATGTACAGTCGTTACAGCGCCAGGTCGAGGTAAATTTACTTAAACAACTAATCATCTATCTTAATTAAGAACATGAATTTCGTTGATTATTGATAATTTGAACTTTCTTTGCAGTTTCTTTCTATGAAGTTGGCTACTGTGAATCCAAGAATGGATATTTACATGGATAGTCTTCTCTCAAAGGATGTAAGTCAATACTAACATATTTAATGTAGTACTATGAAATATCTTCATGATACAACATTCACTAATTTTTTCTGAAAGGGAATTTTGTTGGTGTCCATGATGAATTTCAGATATTCCAGCCAAATAGCACTTTGCCAAATCTAAAGTGCCCGGTAAATTCCTCTGCATCAGCTTACTACGGGCACCAAGGCCAGCAAATCCCACAAGTACATAAATTAGTGGAGCCATTAGATGCCACATTGTGCCGCAACCTGAGTATGCATTTAGACGGATTTGGTGAAGGCCTTTCTCAGGTGATTGACATATAACAGAAACCTCGACTATTCGTACTTCAGTTTTACAAATACATTCAGCAAAAGAAAATCTTTTCATAATCTAATTATATACTTCCTATAAAATTTATAATTATGTCCAGATTCCTGCGTTCTCCGAGGATGATCTGCAAAGCATTGTTCAAATGGGTTTTGGTAAGAGAAAAAGGTCTTCCTTGAAATAAATTCTTGAAATGTTTGTCATAATTTGTACTGCTGTCCTTGAGATTTGACCAATTTGTTCGATGCAGCCCCAAACCAGAAATCCCAGATGAAAATTGAGCTCTGATCACTATTTAATGGTCCTGAATTCAATGTCCCAAGGGAAAGAGGCTTCTGTTCTGTATATATAAAGAGATTCGCAATGTGGAGCATGAACTGCTAACCAACCTTCCATTAGGTCTAATCTGTAAATTCTTTTCCGTTTAGTTTTATCATGCAAATTATATTTTTGTAATTGATGTCACCTTCTAATTTTATTATTGGTGAGTTCCTTTTTTCTTTCTCGTCTGTATCTGCAGTATAATGCTAGAAAAAACAGTGTCTTGTGGGGCAAAAAGTCTAACAGCACCACATGTATGATGTACCATTTGCAACTACTAATATGAATAGAAAAGTGGAGATTAATTTTCCACCAGCTCTCATTTTCCAAACCATTAATCATTGCTCCTTTGAATTAGAAAATGTTACATCCATTCGACAAGATTATCACAATCATCCTTATGATTTTTCGTATGGGTTCTTATGTCAAATGTACAGTGTTAAAATGGCGTATAATATACCGGTGGTTATGATTCATTAGTTATGTGTTAACCAGCTGTAATAGTGGGCTTGTGTTCTCACAAAAGTCTAATATGAATGATGATTAAGACTTGGGTTAGATTGAGCTGGAGTCAACCATGCTTAATTTCTGGCACATTTCTGCAAGTTTCATAGATTAACCAGAAACAGAAGCTTCTGTCCCGTTTTTATTATGAAGAGAAAAAATCAACAAAAATAAAATTAGAAATTATCAAAAGAATCCCAAATTGGCAAAATGGTGGGAGATTATGTCTAGACCCAATGAATCTGAGGGAATTAAAAAATTCACATTTAATTAATTTTATTATAATAATGTGAACAGGAAGTGGAGTTCAGCCATGGAAAGATACCCTGAAAGATAAATTAAATATTTAGTGAAAGGCGGTTAGTAGAAAATCCAATTTTTTTTTTTGGGTTTAACAAAAGATTTCTCCACTGCAGCCTTATCTTATTTTATTTAGAATTGTATTATTGGTCTT
The DNA here is from genome assembly GCA_947179155.2 of Hedera helix. Lineage (NCBI taxonomy): Eukaryota > Viridiplantae > Streptophyta > Magnoliopsida > Apiales > Araliaceae > Hedera > Hedera helix. The sequence continues at coordinate 47,723,693 of OX359276.1, read as the reverse complement.
CTAATTAGTGTGATTTAATTGGCAAAAAAGATTCTTTAAAAATGTAGTAATATTTTACACAGAAGGAGCTAAGCAACAAATTATATTAATGTTTTGGTGCCAAAACTGTCCCCAAACTTTATTAATGAAGTTAATCATAGAGTGAAAGGTGTCTGACAGTTGAATTCTGTATTTTATTTTCTGTTCATCTCTGGGATCGGACTTTTAATTGTCTTTTACAATAGCGATCAAATTTGCAGGAATTAACCTTCTAAAAAAATCTTATCCAAGATTCTCAGACAATAATCCAATGCCAATTATTGTAGTTAATTGCACTTTGAACCTGGCCTGGCCTATATATTTTTTATGAAAATGATAACTTTTTCTTTTTTTGGAGGGTGGTAATTTGAGCAGAATTTTAAAGGCAATAATGGATCTCAAGACCTCATACACTCAAAGCCCTGTGAGTAGTTGTTTTACCGAAAATGATAACTTTATTAGCATCTGTTTCATTATTTTGGTTTGTTGGGACTTTCCCTGTCTTCATTCAAGGCATGAGAATGAATGTTTGGATTACGGCCTAATCACTTTGTTATCTTCTTTTGGTATTTTTTCCCTTTCTCTTTTTGCGACGACGACTAAATCCTGGTGTGCAATGACCCAACCACCGCATAAATTTGCAGAAAAATTTCTGTGCTAAATGAATAAGCTAGACGATGATGTGTCCTTTATGATGCACAAGGCGGATTCTTTATTTTTTAAAATCATATCCAGAAAGTTTGTTGTACAAATGATGTCCAAACAAATTGTAAGTAGTAAATCACTTTCTGATATTATTGTGGACAAAAGAATATGCGAACATGTCAAAGCATGGTGTCTCTATGAAGCTATCAGTGGTGGGGAATTTCCAGGTCAATTGTCATTATCAAATCCAAATTCTATGTTTAGATTTACATTGGGGGGGGGGGGGGGGGGGGGGGGGGGGGAAGCTTTGAGTTTCTGCAAATTAGCTACAAAACTTTGTGGTGAGATTGGTCGATCTACAAGAAAATGAAATCCACCAATAAAAGAAGAATGGCTAGCAGAGATTGAAGTGTTGTAGTTGTTTTGTAGGGCATACCATTAGTATGATAATTAGAGTGGTTGGGTCTGCCACTATAACTAAGTTGTCCCTCTTCCAAATTCCACCTATTATAAATCTTTTCTTTAGTTTCACCTCAAGTCCCTCTTTTGGCCTTACTTTAGATGGATGGGTGTTTTCCTTTGTTTGGGAGAAACCACAGTTAATCAAGGACCATCATTTGTTCCACCAACCCTGCAATTATAATGTGCATATCTCGTTCCGAGTTTTTTGGGCGAATTTACTTGAGAAACTTATTTGTCTACCTTACTCAAACACAACATTTGGTGCAGTGTATTTGCAGCTTGAAAGCCATCCAAACGCATTTTTTATTATTAAAATAAACAAGTCCATTCTGCTCTACAATTCAATTGCAAGTATATAATTACATTCTTCTGCATTTTAAGTGTTCTCTCATATGTAACTTCAATTTTTAAAATTCGTGGCATTGTTTACCAAAACATTTTATCCATATTGATATGGTTATGTTTTTCCTTACTAACAAGATAGCTGATAAACATCTTTATTTTCACAACATAAATAAAAGTAATGTAATTAAGTGATACTCATGAGTGTTAACTTTCGTAAGGAACCCACTAACTTCACAGTTGGCTGAATTCATCATACCCAATTCACTTTGCTCTTCAGATTAAGTGCATGCTTGTTTCTAGCTTACCATGTTACTTCCACCCCTCGCTCCTTTTGAGCTAAATATGGGAAATTATTGATCGACTCCACAATGTTTCTCAACTAAATTATCCAATTCTTTACCGTGTTCCCCGTCATCTTAGTCCGTGCATCGATCTATCTTCTACTATACTTCGATTTTAGTTTCTTGATAGACAAAGACGAACTATATATGACGAGTCAGCATACAGTTAATTAGACATAAATAATACACTATAAATATCACTAACCTGACGGGCTGTACGTATGCCTGGTGAGCACATTAAAAATTTTCGTGATTGGAAATACTCGCAAGTACAAATATTTCTTCTTCTAATTGTACACATTTCACAAGATCAGCTTGTACTGGGGGAGCAATTAGGCTATACTAGCATGCAACGGCTGAAGGCCGGGTAATATCATCATTGAGTAGAATCGTAGTGGACTGAGCTATTCAATTGGGCCTCACTCACATTATGTCTCTTCTATGTTTATGAAAAAGCCTCCCTTCCACTTTGGCAGGTGCAAAATAAATAGTACTATTTATTCTATGTTTGACTAGTCCATAAAAAAGTTAAGCTCACAGTAAGAATTTGTTTTTATTTGTATTTCCTCCCTCTCTACAAAATATATTTAATTTTAAAATTACGTAAAACACACTTAAATACAATTTTCTTGATAAATCTTTTTAATATTAAATTTCAATACTAAAAATAATTATGTCAAAACATAATTAAAATATACAAAAAAAAAGGCCCAATTGGATGGTCTGGTTAATCATTCCTGCTGAGTGCTGGCTGGCCATAAAATGGGCTAGAGGACTTGCAATATGTGAGGTTTTTTTCTACTTCAGTTGTGCTCTGTCGACATATAGCGCAGTTGCTGCACTGAATGAGAACAGGGTTGGTAGCCTTTATCTCAGTCTCAAACTATTTGTCAGTGTTTGATTTATATTTTTATAAAAATTGAAGAATGATGTAAGGTTTAGGTGACATTTCCTGGTGACTTAAGGAGTAACAATTTAGTTTACTAATTATCCATACACTTGAGCGCAAAACCTGTAAATCGGTTCAAAGTCGTAAAAATTTATATAATAATGTATTGAAAAGATCCAAGACGTGCTCATAATCAATCTTACGCAATTATGTCCAAACCACACACCAACAAACAGAAATCATGATGACGACAAGAAGCACAAATTATTAACTATTATGAAAAATCTCATTCATAGTTGAAGTTATGAAATCCATTACAACTCTCTGCGCCAGAAGCCGAGTGAGTCTATAGGAAAACCATAAAACCCGGGGCATTGACCCTTTATCATCATGCAGAGTCAATTCTAAAATCCACCTATGCCTTGCTATCAACACTCATTGGCTCTGCCTCCTTGGAAGCTGATTTCTGTAACCGAAACAGAACCCACTAAAACATCAATATGTGTAAACATAACAGGTAATCAGCTTAACATGTATAATATACAAGAAGAAACTTACGTCGGACTCAAAAGGCTCCAGCTTGTTCAACTTGGCAAACATATTTCCGTAAAACTTGGCATCCTTTTTGTTTAACTCTCTTATCTTCTCCTTCAAAACTTTATACTCGAGCTTCACATCCCTAAATTTTGTGATACAAGCAAAACCATAAATGATTTGAAGCAACAATAACAAAATTAACAAATAATGGCAACAACGATTACGCAGGTTAAAAGAACTAAGCAAACCTGTTAGCAGGGTCAAGCTCAAGAGCTTTTTTGATGTCAATTTCAGCCAAATCCAGATCAGCTAGGTTAATATAAGCTTGAGCCCTCCTGTATAGAGCTTTCACATTCTTACTCTCTACTTCCAGTACCTGAATACTCCACAAAACACTGAGCATTTCATCAAATATTTAAGACAAGGAAAGGAGGAAACGATGACATGTTTCAAAAAGAGAAATGTTGAGTGCGAGCATGCACATTGCATGTATGGGTATTAGGTTAACCTTGGTGCACAGTTTCTCTGCTTGCTTGTACTCCTTTAATTTCAGCTTGCAAGCTGCATTGTTGAGATTGCAAGTTACTTTCAGTGATTTGGCCAGCTTTTTCTCCTCTTCTCCAAAGGAGGTATCATACTCAATGTACTTCGACGCCTACATAAAAACAAAGTTTAAATATCGAGTAGACTCTCATACACAGGAGAGTTTAATGTAATTTGATAGGCTGATATGTTAATATAAAGTTTAACCTTCTCATAGTGCTTTGAAGCCCTTGTATATTTACCCGCCTTGAAACATGCATTACCATCTTCCTTCTTTTTACCAGCAGCCTCGATCTTCTCCTCCGTGTTCATATCCCACGATTCCTTCTCCTGAAAATACCACATGACAAGTGAAGAACTCGGAACTAAACTCATAATGGACTCCATATTTGGTATTTCAAAGTAAAATATGATCAACACACCTTGACAAAAGATACAAGCTCAATCTCATAGTAAACAGTTGAATTAGGGGGAACCATAGCTAACTCCTGCTGTGACTCAGGTGAACCATAGGCACATTCTGGTTTAACTGTTAGTAGTGCTACCTCCCCCTTCTTCATAGTCATCACTGCTCTATCAAGCCCATCTATAACTTGTTCTGTTCAATGCAAACCTCAACAAAGTAAGAAACAGGCAAGAACAGTACGAGTAAATTTAGAAATCATAGCTCAGGTAAGCACTCTAACACCTTCATCTGTCTGAAACTCAAAAGGCTCCTCATCACCATCATGGCCCTTCTTAAAGAAGACAGTACCATCTTGAAGCTTCCCAATCAATTTCACTGTTAGATGCACGTACAATAAATTGTTAGATAAAAAAACATTCGGCGACCAAAACATTGATCATCTCACTACTACTGGCATGAAACTAACCCTTGACAATAGCTCCCTCATTTGGTTTCTCATATCCCTCCCCTTCCTTCAGGATCTTTTTAATAACTTTCTTGTCATCACCAATATGTGAGACAGTCTTCCACGATACTAGTTCTAGTACAATCTGCAACGTGGCATTCGGTGGAACTGCAGCTGCATCACCAGAAGCTGCCTTCCCTTTCTCCCCAAACCCATCTGCAACCGAAAAGAACAAATATAGGAAAATTCACTCTAAAAGAACTTTGCTTCCAAATGCACATCTCATAAAGTAAACAACTGCATATAAGAAACCTACTCACATTGTGGCTTCACTGTAAGGAGTGCCTTTTCTCCTTTCTTCATAGTTTTTACAGCTTTGGCCAGACCAGGACACAAGTGACCTATAACAATAGAAAATCAGAAACATCCATATAATATGCCAACATTGCAAAAGTAGATCTCTAATGGGTTCAAAAAACATTACCATCTTGGACAGTAAACTCTACTGCATTTGATTTCGCAATCAAGGTTCCATCCTCAAGTTGAACCTCGTAATTGACTACATTAATAGCAGCAATGTAAGTTTTTTGGCTGTAATTCAAGTGAAACAATCATATCCCCAGTTAAAAATTCTAAGCATTGCCAAACAAAGATTAACAATGTACCTAACACTTCATCAAGGTCCTTAGGGTTCTCCCATTTCTCTCCCTCCTTGAGAATTTTCTTGAATATTCCACCATCCTTGCAGATGTCCTTAACGCTAACCCAAGTTAGCAGTTCAACATCAAACTGCAGAGTAGCATTGGGTGGAATGGTTGGAGGAGAACCTGACTCGCCATAAGCTAGTTCAGGAGGAATGGTGAAAATAGCATTTTCACCTTTCTTCATTGTCTTGATACCTTGATCCCATCCCTTAATGACTTGCCCTATTATGACAACATTAAGAGTGTCAAAAACTTGAACACAAGTCTCAAGGAAACATCAAATAGAAAATGACCTAATAAACCACTAGCCACTTTCAGAGGAAGAAATATATAGTGTTACTTTCACGCAGTTGCAAGTTCAGAAGAAAAGAGAACAGTGATGTATGCATACAAAGAGTAAAAAAAGAAAAAGTTCTTTGCTTGATTCATACTCTTCACTCACAGAAAAGAAAAAGGACTAGGGCAGAGGGAGAGGGAGAGGGAAAGGTAGAGAACCAGCAAGTATCAAATCAATTTCTCTGCGATTCTGTTATGCATGATGAACAACAGGTATACAAGAAAGTTATTATATACAGCCTTACTCTCATGCAATTACAGTTTACAAGTTCTATCTAACTTTGTGCCATTATAGAAGTTGCCGGCCTAAAAGTTAGATTAGGTTTCGGACCTTTTGTTTTAAGTTTATTTACCAACATTTATACAACCTATAGCTTGGATAATAGTCCATATAGAAATAGTGGACTAACTGCCTAGGCAAATGTCTATGGCACGAAGGTTCTTCCAAAAAAGCCTAGTTATACCTCCTACTTCCAAACTGCTGAGAGTCACTTTTAGATAAATCATACATACTAAGAAAGTTGTCAATTTCCAATTCAATGAATTAACTTGATTAAATATCAAAGTTGATATTTAAAATAAAGCTAGGCAAAGTCACTATTCATTCAGCTGAATTGGTTAAACTATAAACAAGGATAGACTCTAGTTTAAACTTTGAGATGGAGGTAATAGAAGTTAAATATAATAAGACGGTAGTCAACCAGTCTTGCCACTTGGACAAGTTGTATAAGTCCCACTATCAGATCAAAACATCCCCACCAGTGAGACTATACACCACTACATTTACAATTAGGATATGAAGCTATTTATCCACCCAAATTAGAAGAAACCACTACCATTTACCATCTTGCAGTACTAATAAAACATCAGTATAAAACAATATATGGATAGAATAAAGCTAGGTGCCCAAATTCACTACCAACTGCCAAATTCTGACCCCAAATAACATAGCAGTCACCTAAGCTTATGTTTCCTACATACGTTTCCTATTTCTTAGTGATGTCTCAGTCAATGTGCCAGTGCAATATTTTGGAACTAGTATAACATGAGATAACATATTCAATTAATCAATCTCTTATTCAGCACATTTCACAAAAACAGTGATAGATTACAGAAAGCAACATTCAGCAACAGTATAACTATGCTTAGAAAAATTTAGAGTAGCCTGCCAAATTAGATTTCATAAACCAAATTATCAACACCGAAGAATTTTCTTTTGAGGATATCATGAACCACATACATTACTGTATCCATAGCAAAACTATCAATTCATATAAGATGACGAAACCTAACCTTGGCCGAGAGTAAACTTGAATGGATCTCCCCTATCGCGACTCGAATCAAATTTAGTTCCATCAAGCAAAGTTCCAGTGTAATGAACTGAATAAAAACAATTCAAATCAAATCTCCAATTTCGTCGGCCTAAATAAATCTAACAGTATATTATAAAGGTTCATCTAGTCAGTCAGAAACTTTGGGAGTGATTTTAATTTATTTAACTACCTTCAACTTCATCGCCATTATCAGGGGTGTCAAAACCTTCTCCTTCCTTGAGAAGCTTCTTCTTCAAGCCTTGATTACCGATCTCTTTCTCTTCACCGACCTTCATGAAGGAGACTGGCGCATCATCATCCATGAAATCCTCTTCTCCGTTCATCATATCAGCCGCAGGAATATCAAAATCTTCATCCATTATTCTTCCAATAAAATCAAATTATTGAATCGATTCAAATCTACTTTAGAAATAGAAAAGGTTTGGAGGGTATATATGGTTAGTGAGGGAGAAGGAAGGTATGTTGGGAGATGGGGGTTCTAGAGACTTCTACTGTATAAAGGAGAAAGGGTTTAGAGTTAGGGTAGATGATTGGAACTAACGGAGGGTCAGGATGGTTCCTTTTTTTGGAGATATATAATTGACGGAATAGATGACCTTGATTTGAGTTTAAGTAGAGTACCGTACCATAAATTCTACAAATTTTCTTTCACGAATTTTAGAATTACTCCATTATTTATTTTATCACTAGATAATGTGAAAGTATAACGTGTCAATTATATATTTTTGTCAGTATTCTAATAAAACATCACATGTAAAGAAATTGTGTTTATGTTGCAAGACATTGAAGAATCTATCAACCAGTTATTAAATTATTCAAATTTTAATATAAAAGATTTAAAGACGGAGTTAATCATTATAAATAAAAACGTGAAAATTCAGTGTCTTCCAATACTAAGTACTAAATCGCATCATACTCTACGCATATTGTATAATTTCTATGCATTAAATTGTATTATACTCTATGCATATTATGCAACATAATGAATATAATTTTAATATATTTTAAACATATATTTAATTATTATAAGAATGAATGCTATAATATAATAATAATAAAATTATCACATATATTTATTTTATTTATGAAATAAAATTTTATTTTTTAAAATAATTATCTAATATAATTTATTTTTTATTACATTCATTCTTTTATTCTATTTTTTTAATCTAAACATAACATAACTCATTTGAGACTGTAATCATCATGTCTCACTAAAAAAAAGCAAAATTACTAAAACGGCGTAAGGCATTCACTGAATCCTTTAATTTATATATATTGACCAATTAAAATTGTTTAAAAAGTGTATAAACTAGTTAAAAATATTGAAAATAATTTGTCATGGGATGATGAATAATATGTTCAATGTTGTTTATCTAGGACTCAGTATTAACAGAAAAATTATTAGATACTTTTGAGGCACTTATCACGTGGTGTCTCACACTATTCATGTATTGTCATTTTAATATTTAAAATAAAATGACCTATTTTAAGTACTAAAATAGCAGTACATGAATGGTGTAGGGAACCACGTGACAAGTGTCTCGATGACTAAAGCTGCAAACGAGTCAAATCGATAAGAATTTTAAAACTGTTCGGATTCGACTCATACGATTAAATTTGTACTCGAATACAACTTGAATTCGAACTATATTCAAACTACATCTCGAACTTCAAATTCAAACTTGAATTCGAGTCTCCACATAATAACTAGTTTTATAATACAAATAGTTATTAATTGAACTTATTATTTTACGTAGAAATGAAAAAATATAATTATACTTATACTTTAAATATATAAAATTATAATTAAAATTACAAATAAAATAAAAAATAACTAATTATTCAAATTTTATTTAATTGTGTATATATTATAAGATAATGTATCGAGTATCTATTCGAATATGTATCAATCGATTATGTATCGAATCATGATTAAAAATTCAAATAGTTTGAATTCTAAACGAGTCAAGTATAACCTTATTCAGATTTTATTCGTATTTTTATTTGAACTATTTTTTGTGCTCAGATTTTGGTCATATTATTAGCGAATTCGTGTCTCACTCGTATTTTTTTGAATCGAGTCCAGAATTATTTGGTTCAATTTATAGCATTATCCATGACTATCGAATAATTACTTTAATTAATACGCAAAAAAAAAAAAAAAAAAAAAAAAAAAAAAAGAAGCATCTCCATGATTTGGACCGGAAAGGATTACTGAAGACGAAAGTGGGACACAATCGAATCAATTCAACTTTTAAGTACAGGTTTTTAGATTAGAGATTGGCAACGGCTATATAGTAATTGGGGGTTGGAGCTGGATTGCTAAGTGGACTTGTGGTTGTTGCAGTTTATTTAATGAAATCAAATAATAGTTGTACACTATGAGTCTATGAGTACCACTTTTCTCTATGGGTCATGAATTAGACTAGACCATCATATTATAACTAACCCTCGTTTATTTTATTTTTGTTAAATAACTAACCCTCATTTGAGAGTCAGTCCTATTCTACGACAAATTTATGTGGATAACAGATGTTGACATATACAGGGTATGTGGGATTAAAAAAATTAAAATTTAATTTATATATTATAATTTTATTTTATTATTTAAAATTTTATAAAATTTGTCGAAATATATATTATTTTTTATAATTTAATACTTCCCGTGTCTCTTTAAAAGAATTCCTTTTTATGCTTTGGAAAAAGACTCTCAGTTGTTAATTTATCTTTTAAATATATAATTTTATTTTTTAATTATATAAAATTACTCAATATTTTTAAACTTATGATTACAATATTACATTATTATATTACTAATGCTTATATAAATTATATTAAATTTAGGAATTTGATATTTTGATCTCATTTGATCTTGTAAAAATATCAAATTAATTTGATATTTTTATAAGATAATTTAATATTTTTACAAATAAGTTCAATTTAATTTTAAATAAATTTGTTTAAATTTATTTTTCAAAATTTATAAATTAAATGAGAGTCTTTTTCCCATCCCTGACATCGGTGGGGGCATCATAGCTGTATGCGACTTCTTCCCTAGTCATTTCCTCCACACCTTTCACGAGGAAGCATCGCCTGGCTTTTTTCACAAGCTTCCTCGAAAAGAACCATTAGCAAACCTGAACATGATGATGAAAACAAGATCATCTACATCACTTTCCTTTCCACCTTTACTTTCGATCAAAGGAATGAAATTGGTAAATAAATATATATATATATATATTGGGACTCGATCCATAATAAATAATTATTATAAATTTTTATAGAACATATATTATTTATACTCTTTAAAATAAAAATAAACGGTTAAAATTAAAAATTGAAAATAGATATCAGCTACTATTAATAACAGACTCCGCTACTATTAATAGCGGATTCTGTTACTAGTAGTAGCAAACATTTAAAAAAAAATTAAATCATCCACTAATATTAGTAGCAGACGCGTTTTTATGATTTAGTTTAGAGTTTGGCTTTCAGATGGACGTCTGCTATTATTACTAGTAGATTTTTTAAATACTATTAGTAGCGAGAGTAGATTTTCAATTTATAATTATAATCATTTACTTTTGTTTTGAAGGGTATAGATAGTGTATGCCTTATAAGAATTCATAACAAATACATGCTATGGATCACTCCACACACACACACACACACACATATATATATATATATATTGAATAGTAAAATAATTTATTATATTTTAGTTGAAATGAGTTATTTTATATTTTAAAAAATAAAAATAAAAATCATAAATTTAGTAAAAATAAGAATGATTAATTTTATATCAATGAAACAATTAAACACAATTTTTTTATTTTTATTAAATGGGTTATTCTATTTTCACTTTTATTTTTACAATCCAAAAATTAGACTTTATGTATAGTCATCTAATAACAATACTCCTCCGGCTCCAAAAAAGAAAAGAAAAAGAAAATCCATATACAAAATTTAATGATTATTTTTATTTCATAGTTGCATTTAAATTTATTCAACCTTTTTACAATTTTCTTTTTTATAAAATCACAATAATACATTTCAATTATGGGAACTTAGGAAGAACCTAGAAAGGGGTCAACAGATGACCTAGACTATCATTTTTAATTTAAATTGAGTTTTGTTATGTATTACAAAAATTGTAAAAAATTGAATTAAATTATAATTGCGACGTATATGCATACATGAGATAAATAAAAATTAAAAAAGATTCACCTTAATTTATTTTATCTTATTGCCTAAATTGGGTTAAAATTCAATTTCATCACATATTTATCATCATATATATTATTTGAATTTAAATTTATCTGATATTTAATTTGATGGTGATATAAGAATATAAAATTTTAATTGTAAATTAAAGAATCCGAAGTCTTTTTATACTATTATTGATACTTTTTTTTTTGAGTAAAAATATTAATATATGTGACTACTTGACAAATCTCATTTAAGTTGTCTTTTAATTCTTCATATTTCTTAGATAGGGATAGATTCAGAAGTGATATATTTTCTCAAAAATAATAATCTCTTTATTTTCAAATTTTCATATAAAGGGTCTTTATTCATTATTTTTTGATATTTCGCAGAAAGTGTTTATTTATAATAAAAATAGTGTAAAATGAGACAATATTCTTAATTTTTTTAATAATAATAAGATTATTATATTATAATATTAAATTAATAAACTAGAAAAATATAAAAATATATAAATGTAGTTGCAAAATTTATAGTATTTTTTAAGAATTTTATAAGACGTCGTATAAACGTGGGCCACTACTAATCAAATAAGTACAATAAATACTCGGCAGTCGGCAGCTTCTCCAATTCGTCGTCTATAATCATCTCCAAAACAACTTTCATTCTTTCACTCCATCTATCTGTCTGTTGACTCTCTATCCCATAAATGCTCCATCGTCGGCTTTCAATATCTCCTCAACAAACCTCCCTCTCATTTCTCACTGTGAACAACAACAACAGAAAACAGCAGATGGCTTGCTTACTCACCTTCCTTCTGCTCTCTCTCCTCGCTTCTTTCTCCGGTAAGTCTCACTGAACTACTCCTGTAGTATTATTATACATCATCTTTTATTTACAAATCGAATATTTTATCTAACCCATTTCCATTTTTTGTTGTTCTTTTTAATTTAATCAATCAGTTGCAGAGTTCTCGGCAAAGATTGGAGTAAACTACGGCCAACTCGGGAACAACTTACCTTCTCCGTCTAAATCCATCCGCCTCATCAAATCCCTCAAAGCCAAACGCGTTAAAATCTACGATGTCAATCCCAAAATCCTCAAAGCCCTCAAAAACACCGACCTTCAAGTCTCAATCATGCTCCCAAATCAGCTCATTTCCAATTTTTCCACCAACCAAACCCTAGCCGACCACTGGGTCCATTCTAATGTCCTACCCTTTTACCCGGTAACCAAGATCAGATATCTCCTCATCGGAAATGAAATCCTGTCGGATCTATCCCAACCCGACCGACCCACCTGGTTCAACCTCTTACCCGCCATGCGCAGAGTCAGATACTCTCTCAAGCGTTACAAGCTCGACAAGATTAAAATCGGAACTCCCATGGCCATGGACGTGTTGGAATCTACATTCCCACCTTCAAACGGAACTTTCCGGTCCGACATTGCTTCTCCGGTGGTAAAACCCATGTTGAAATTCTTGAACCGGACTAAATCTTTTTTCTTCTTGGATGTTTACCCTTATTTTCCATGGTCCAGCAACCCGAACTTTATTAGTCTTGATTATGCATTATTATCAGCTACAAATATAACCTATAAGGATCCAGTTTCGGGTCTTACGTACACGAACCTGCTCGATCAAATGCTGGACGCTGTAATTTTTGCTATGAAAAAACTCGGGTATCCGGATATCCGGCTATTTATTGCTGAAACGGGCTGGCCTAATGGCGGCGATATTGATCAGATTGGAGCTAATATTTACAATGCCGCCACCTATAACCGTAACGCCGCCAAGAAGCTGTCTGCTAAACCGCCGGCCGGGACACCAGCTCGACCGGGGGTTGTGCTGCCGGCTTTTATTTTTGCTCTGTATAATGAGAACCAAAAGCCGGGTCCGGGTACAGAGAGGCATTTCGGGCTGCTATATCCGAATGGGACTAATATTTATGAGATTGATTTGACCGCGAAGAAGCCGGAATCTGAGTACAAGCCGCTGCCGAACCCCACGAATAATGAGCCATATAAAGGAAAGTTGTGGTGTTTGGTAAAAAAAGGGGCGAATACGACCGAAGTGGCGGCGGCGCTGGCTTATGCCTGCGGGCAAGGGAATGGGACTTGTGACCCGATTCAACCCGGTGGAAAGTGTTATAATCCGAATTCATTGGTCTGGCATGCTAGTTTTGCTTTTAGTTCATATTGGGCTCAGTTTAAGAAGGTCGGTGGGACTTGTATTTTTAATGGGCTTGCGACTATGACTGCCAAAGATCCAAGTAAGTGTTCTCAAATTGTTTTAATCTCTCTTTTTGGTTAATGTGATGATAATTTAAGTGTGTTTTTTTATAGCTTCAACTTTTAAACAAGTAACCACATAATAATTCAGCTCCTTTGATTCGATAATGTTTTATCATAGCTTATTAAATACTTTTAGCGTGAAATATAATCTACTAGATTAGTGTATATATTTTTGGATTTACATTTCGCATATTCGGTTAACCACCACTCGAATTGACGTCTTTGGAGAACAGAGATTAATCAATGACGTTGATAATAATGGAGCAAATATTACATGATTGGAATATAGAGTAATACTGAATTCAATTTTGAATATCAATAGTTATGGCATTCTAGAATTTGATATCTATATAGAGGGAGATAGAGAGCATAACCGTTGATTCCAATATGCAATAAAACACTTGTTGAAGTCCCTCCCTCCCTCCAAAAAGGCTATTTTTCACAAGTGAAATGCTTTTTTTATGGGTATCAGTGTATGTATATATGTATGTGTTTTAGTTAAAAATATGAGCATAATATTGTTCCTGACATTTAAATGGCTTAAAAGCAGTCACCGCATATAATAATTGTTGGGTGTTTACAAACCAAACAAAGAAGTTGATTAATGCTTTACAACTTTCTATCTTTTTTCTTTTGATCCCTGCTATTGTATTTCTGATTAGTTTCTTGAATTTGATCACAAACGTTGTAGGTTACAGATCTTGCAAGTTCCCAGGTGTTACTCTTTTAGATTGAAGGAAGATGGTAGATAACAAGTAAGGAAGAAACAATCTCAGATGACCATTCTTTTCATGGAACAGCGACTTTGGGTGCCCATTTTCTTCTCTCTCACATAAAGGATTAAGCTGGTTTTTGAAGAAGACGACAATCATAGAAGGATTAAGAAGCAACTACTGATTTTTTTGCTAAATTTTTAAGCTCGCGCGATGGCTGCCTGGCGGCCTAGCCTGCATCCATTTGTTAGAATCCACTTTTGTGACATTGAAATGGGCTCCCAAAACACTACAGCCAGCCATTAACTGTTTGAGAGACTGTTTTGTTCTTTTCTTAAGATTAAAATTTGCATGCAGCGTGTGTAAACATAATTTTTTGTAATAATAAATTTACTCTTTGAGGTTTATTATTAAACAATTATGTTTATCTAATATTTGTTTCAAAATTTTGTTTCATTATTACGCAGTGACTGGTGTAACGGCTATAATATTTATATTTTTTGTTTAGACAAGCAACGGATAGAAATAAAAGTTGACTTCCACTGGTTATAATATGGGCTTTGATGGTTGCTTCTGCATCTCATACCTTACCTCTACAGACAGAGCAGCATCCGAGGCGCTCTTAGCTTCTTTATTCTTACTTTTTCCTTTCTTTTGTTTAGTCATTTATATTATACGGAGTATCATCCACTTTTCTATATATATAATATATATAGCGAGAGAGAGCATCCAAAGGTCTTTTGCTCTCATATTCCTTTTCCTTTTCTTCTTTTTGGGTAGCTGGAAAAAAAGTACATGCAAGCTTAACAAAAGTCCAGAGTAGCTCACATCGGCTAGATTGATAGAGAGAGATGCCTAGTACTTTATTCAGGTTTAGCTCGATTAGGTAGGGCTTCTTTGAGATTGGCTTGTAAGTTACAACAACTACTGAAGCTAAATTTGATTGAATTATAAACTTGCACAACTAATAGAAAACTCTGGTGGACTCCGTTTGATTAGCTGTTTAAACTATACAAACAAATTCCTTAAATTTGGCTGCAAATTTACAAACTAAATCTCCAAATTGTATTGAAATTTTTGGATAAGGTTGTACTTGTGATCGATCTGCTTACAAAGAAGGGGGTAAACTCCAACTACATTTGTAGACTGATAAAAATATGAGCCTTAAGGGAGGGTTAGCAAAACAATTAATTAATTAGCGGAAGAGTTGTCTACATTGTTAATACTCATGGTATGGTCCTGGATAACTAACATATATTGTTTTTCAAGTGTGTAATCAATGTTTTCCTTTTGGTTCTCTGTTCTTCACTTTTCTGGGTGGGTTTTGTGGTACGAATGAGGGCTTTTCAGCGCTAATGAAGCAGGGGATCCAGTGATTCCTATCGAGTCATTGTCATAAACAAGTAGGAAGCATGACATGGTGAAGCACAGAACATTATATGTGCAGAGTCTCGTCATGTATTGTAATTTTTTTTTATCAAATTATAATCGACTTATATCAATATATGAAATTAAATAAGATTATAAAATTGACTTATTATATTAAATATATTATTAATTATAATTATTTATATAACTCACAATAAAAAAAATCGACATTTAAAGTTATAAAAGAAATAACACGCATACTTCTGCGAGAATGTTATGAATAAGATATGATCTTTTGTTAGTGTTGAAATTCATAGAATCAAGTGATCTGAATTGCCTCAATGTTTTTTTTATCTAATTTTTACTGATAAACAGATTTTGTTATGTCATTAAACATAATGTTTTAAATTTAAAATATTGTCATTTCAACACTATGTCAAGTGTCACGATATTATTGAACAGCACATGAACACCTGGCTTATCATTATAACTCGCTCCATTTCTTTCTAACGAAGATATATGTTGGGCCGCATATTTGTCTTGTTCTAATGGGTTTTATTCCTAGTCAGTCCATTTATATTTTAATCGTTCATAATAAATTTATTAGTCTAATAGATTTAAATCACTGCTTTGTAAACTAAGGATCATGCAGTTATCATATATAATATTAACTTCTAAAAAATACTTACTAAAATCTTTTTATACAATTTGAATTTGGAATTATAATTCTATTGAGACGATAGAACTAAATTATAAATATAGGTGAACAATAAATGTACATCCATTTTATTCCATTATAAACCTATTAAGTGTTTTTTGCCTCCATTGTTAATTTTGAGTCTGTTCTTACTCTCACACCGAAAGTATTCCCTGACGGTCCAAGTCGTTAAATACTTTTGATAGTTCTTTCTATACAGACTCACGTTTAAGCTAGTAGTTAAACGTGTGGATAAAAACACGTGTTAACATTTGTGCTAGAAGGAGTGCTTTTTAGTATTTAGTAGAGATATCTTTTCAACCACTTTTTGTGACAACCCCTATGGCACCATAGCCGTCCCTGACTCATCACAACAATTTTAAGAGGAAGCATGCTTGCAGTCACGTCATTCAATAGATAGTGACAAATAGTGTCGTCTCTAAAAAGTTCAAGATAAAAGGAAAGCTCTCTAGTTTTCAACATGAAGAGCTTGATAAATAATTTGCAGAACTAACAACGGCTAAAAAGATAGTTTGCTACGTCAGCGAAGAACACCTATTCAATCGGGTCGCCAAGACTCTCGCTGTAATTAAGACTGCAAACGAGTTGAATCGATCCAAATTTTAAACTGTTCAGATTCAACTCCTAAGGTTAAATTCGTACTCGGATTCGAACTATATTTGAAAAACTTTACTCAGATTCGGCTAGACTCGAATTTTCGTTACTCGAATTTGATTTAACTCGGATTGAATTATATTCAAACTACTCGCGAACTTTAAATTCAAGCTTGAATTCGAGTTTTCACATAGTAACTAGTTTTATAATACATATAATTATTAATTGAACTTATTTTTTTACTTAAAAATGAAAAAAAATATAATTATAATTTAAATATATAAAATTATAATTAAAATTATAAATAAAAAATAATAATAACTAATTATTTAAATTTTGTTTAATTGTGTATATATTATAAGAAAATGTATCAAGTATTTATTCGAATATGTAGCAATCGATTATGTATCGGATCATGATTAAAAATTCAAGTAGTTTGAATCTTAATTCTACTCGTATTTTTACTCGAACTATTTTTTGTGCTTAGATTTGAATCATATTATTAACGAATTCGAGTCTCACTCACATTTTTTCGAGTCGAGTCTGAATCGAGCCCGAACTGTTTGGTTCGATTTGCAGCCTTAGCTGTAATTGTAAATCTTTTTCCTCCAATACTGGAACAAGATCGCTTGATTTCGATAGATGCCAAAGAAGATGAACCAAATCTCCTTCACAACGTAGGAACAACTATCAATATCGAAGTCGAAACAACTCCTTTGATGAAAAATCTCCCCAAAGATCATTTAAGGGGCGCACTAAAGCCAATAACAAAAAATCCTTCACATCTCCTTTCACTAGAGATCTTGATGAAGGTAGGATTGACAAATCACTCCAAGTCCAGAATCTGGAAAAATACGATGAAACAGGTGACCCTTACGATCATACTATCATACTTATTCTTATGAACGTTTAATGTGTTTCTATGATTACAATGTCGCAGGGAAGTGCCATCTTTTTATCTCCACCCTAAAGAAGACTGCTAGAGAGTGGATGGTCACACTTTTCCCTCATTTAATCAGCTTGTGAGAAGAACTTAAAGAGCAATTTCATACTTATTTCGGCAGTAATAAGAATGTGGAAAGAGGATGACCTCATTGATCTAGGTGAGGTAAATGTTAAACGAATCTTTTCGGCTTATATCTACATATTTCGTGAAGCCATAGTTGAAATCCCCTCGGATCTTATTCAAGCAATTCAGTTTTTTACACCGGGATTAAACGTTGAAAAATCAGTCTCTTGATCGAGGAAATCATCTTTAAAACTCCTTAAAATCTTACTGAAACCTATAGCAAGGTCATAAACTTTATTGAGATGGAAGAGACCATTGTCAACCTTCAGAGTTCTTCGAAAAACAACAAGGATTATCATAAGAGAAGAGAATCCAAAAATGATGGCTCTGACAGAAAAGATGATGATAAAAAAAAGGGTTATAATGTAATCGACGTAACAAGGATGATAGCTTTAGGGATAAGAGGGGCATAAGTAAATACAAAAATTTTTCGGATAAAAAATATACCCCCTTAAACACCAGTAGATCCCGTATTATTAAAGAAATTAGAGATGTAACCTTCTTCGAGAGACCCCCAAAGATAAAGGTATTTGCTAAATGGAATAGACCATTGTCAGCCTTCGGAGTTCTTAAAAAAAAACCCAAGGATTATCATCAAATAAGAGAATCCAAAAATGATGGCTCTGACATAAGGGATGATGATAGAAAAGGTTATAAGAGTGATCGACATAACAAAGATGACAACTCTAGGGATAAGAGGGGCAGAAGTAAATACAAAAATTCTTCGGATAAAAAGTATACCCCCCTTAAACACCAGTAGAACCCAAATTATTAAAGAAATCAGAGATGCACCCTTCCTCGAGAGACCCCCAAAGATAAAGGCTAGA
Organism: Hedera helix; assembly: GCA_947179155.2. Taxonomy (NCBI): domain Eukaryota; kingdom Viridiplantae; phylum Streptophyta; class Magnoliopsida; order Apiales; family Araliaceae; genus Hedera; species Hedera helix. The sequence continues at coordinate 47,704,898 of OX359276.1, read as the reverse complement.
TAAAAAAATGGTAAATATTGCTCATATTATGAGGAGAAGAGTCATGATACAGAAGAATGTCATCACTTGAAACGCTTTTTAGAAAGTAAAGTATAAAAGGGGAACCTGAATTGCTATGTGACAAATCAAAATAGACAATTAATCTTCGATTAACTCGCACCACCCTTCTCTTCCAAAGAACCAAGAGGTGTCGTTGATGTTATTTCGAGAGGTTTTGCAGCGGTTATGTCCAATAAACAGAGGAAAGCCTTCACCCGAATCGTCTATTAGTTGTTTGGTTAACCAAAAAATGTTAAAAACATTGTCATCATTTTACCAATAAGGATTACTCCACCAGGTATGGTAACACCTCATGATAATGCACTTATTATAACTGCATAGGTGAGCACGATGGATCTTCGGCACATGCTAGTCGACAATAGAAGTTCAGTCGATGCATTTTACAGACATACGTGCAATGACTGAACTTGGGGGCAGGAATTTAGAACTTTGCAATGAGCCACCTCTCCATGGCTTCGACAATGCTTATGTACTAATTACAAGAACGATAGAGTTACTAGTGATCTTCGGGATGGCTTCTCAGCAATCATCTTCAATGGTAAAATTCTATGTTGTTCATGTAAATAACAATTATAATGCCATTATGGGAAGAATAACTCTATCAACTCTTAGGGCAATCACTTCCATATCTCACATAAAGATGAAATTTTTAACCAAGTTTGGAGTTGGAGAAGTCATAGGGGATCAGGATATGTCTAGAAAGTGTTATCGTTAGACTCTTCAGGCTACTTTTATGGGGGTTAACATACAAAAATAAACAGTAAAAATTGAGATAGAACCCTTCACAGAAGGTAGCAATGAACCGTTAACTATCCTAGCCAAAAAGATAAAAGAGATAGAGTTACATCCCAATAACGCTGAAAAAATAGTTAAAATAGGGCTCAAACTACAGATAAGTTTTTGAAACTGTCTGATTGCCCGTTTAAGAGAATACTCAAACATCATTGCATGGACTCTAACTGACATGTTAGGAATTGTCGGTTGTTCATCCTCAAGCCAATGGTCAAGTCGATGTTACTAACAGAACACTCCTTAACAGAATTAAAAGAAGGTTGAAAGATGCCAAAGGTAGATGACCAGAAGAACTCTTGCATGTCCTATGTGCTTATTAAACCATGCCTCGAACAACCACATGAGAGACTCCCTTCAAATTGGCATATGAAATCGAAACCCTAATTCCAATAAAAATTCGGATCCCCTCAGTTAGAGTTCAAACCTTTGATGAGCTCCTTAACGATGTAGGGCTTCAGCTGAACCTTGACCTGCTCGAAGAAAGTCATGATATGGCAGTCCTTAGGCTCACAACATAGTAACAATGAACGGCTTGATATTTCAACAAAAAGTTCAAAAACAGAACCTTCCAAATAGGCGATTTGGTCCTTCGACAGGCTGAAGCATTCACGCATCACGACACCAGAAAACTAATACATACATGGGAAGGTCCTTACATAATTATTATAATACTGAAGCCTGACACATATAAACTTTAAACCATTGATGGAAAGCCTATCTTTAACACATGAAATGTTATTCGGCTTTGGCGGTAGTACCAGTGATAAATTTCTATCTCTTTATTATTTATACTCTTAATTGGTGGTTTAATTGATTACAATCTAACAAATAGATAGTAATGGGGCACAAATCTCTATATTCACGTATTTGTGGCCTTGAGATCCTCTTGGTAAGTTGTTACAACATTTAACATTCTCAAACGCGTAGGAAGGATAAATCATTGGACTTGTATACTAGACTGGGTCTGGTATGTCATTATTCAAATGGGTGCTTAAAGTTCATTTCTTAGCAGCCCATATGGGTTCAATAGACACCCATCAACCCACACACTTGAATGATCACTCCTCTTTGAGGAATAATAGCATCACTTCTAAACTGAGGGCGACCCATTCAATCATAAATTGAATTCCCCTTCCTTCAGCCTCTATCTTCAATCTAAACAGCCTTACGGTTTCTCAAAACTTATTTTTATTGTACTCCTATGCTACACACTTCACTCTTTAAAGGAGTGCGAGGCAATGCTGGACCGCATATTATGGGTTGTCCTAATGGGTTTTGTTCCCGGTCAACCTATTATTTTCTAAGCGCCCATAATAAACCTATAGGTCTAATAGGTTGAGGTCACTGCCTTGCCAATTAAGGCATCATACAGTTACCGTATCTAATACTAATTTCTAAATGTATGATTTTTTTATAATAATTCTAATTAGGAATTGTAATACTATTGAGACGGTGAAATTAAATTATAAATACAAGTGAACAATAGATGTACATCCATCTTATTCTATTATAAACTCATTAAGTACTTTATGCCTCCGTTATTAACCTTGAGTCTGTTTACTCTCACAACGAAAATATCCTCCGATGGTACTTTTAGTGAGTCTTTTTATGCAGGCTCACATTTAAATTGTGGTTGAACATATAGACGAAAGCATACGTTAACAATATATATATATATATATATAAATGAAAATTATTAAGAAAAATATTTTCAAATATTTACTAAAAATATAAAATTGATAGTATCCATCGTATTCAATTTATCCAAAATATATATAAGTAAATGTTAAAAAAATATTGACACTTTATAATCTTTAAATTAAAAATTTATCTCTAGCTTTAAAAATAATCTAAAAGCTATAACTATAAGGCAAAAAAATTAAAAATGAAAAGCATCGCATATAATTATATAAAATATTATACAAAAATAAAGTTATTTATATAATTAAATATATTTTCTCTTTTATATTATGTAAAAAAGAATGCTTTATAATTTTTCAAAATTGATGTGTCACCCGCCCTCAATTTTTAATATTGAAAACGGAGGAAGTGTTATATTCAGTAACAGATAATAATGTTGTTGCTTACAGACGCGACGTTTGTTTTTGGACGCTATTATATATATATATATATATATCCTGTTTTGTTTTTTTATTGGCAATTATCAGTTGCACTAGGTATTTTAAAATATCATTTTTATATGGAACCTTGGCCTCATGTCCCTATCAGTGTTTCATTTTGTAAATCTAAATTTGTTGTTTTATTTTGTTGTCTCATTTACTATAAAACCCTTCTCATAATTTTACTCTGGCCGTCCCCAAAAGAATTATTAAATTAATAAAAAAGTATTAAAAAAAATGAGTAAAATTAATAAGTCAATTATAAATTTTTTTGAATAAATTAATTTATCATTTACTATACATTACTTATATCACAAAATAAGTAGTTCACATTAATTTTCTCTCTTTCTCCGAACTCAAAACTTAGAGATACACTGAAGAAAAAATAATTATACTCTCCTACTTTTTGTACTGTAAAAATTATTATTTTGTCATCCTTTTAGGAACGGAGATAGTATTTATTGACAAACTGTAGTGTTAATATTTTTTTTAGGTTAACTTGAAATATTTTCAAATTTAAAACTTAAATTCATTTATATAATAATAAATATTATAAATTATTTAATTATAATATTATTGTTTTATAAATTTTATGAATCTGATTAATTTTAAATTTAAAAATATTTTAAATAAAAATTTAAAAGTCAAGATGAAGTATTATTTTTTATATTATCTTCTAAATTTAATAGTATTTTTTTAATCTTATTTTAAATTAATTAATGGGTAGTACGGGGGGTAGCACGTATAAGCTCCCGTAGTGATCAAGGGAGAGACAATAGTGGGCTTATCAAGTATCATCATATAATAAGTTCCAAAAGTCCAGAATCATAATGATGTCCTCTTCGTTTGCTTTCACAAAAACACTGGATTTAATATTATCCTTCTTTCTCTCTCCTCAATAATACTCCTCTTCGCTTCAGTCTTCTACATAATATGAGCTCTCTCCAATAGTAGACTAGAATTCTCCTTTCATCGCTGTTAATGGACTGCTGCGTTTCCTACAATAATCCCTCCCTTTGCCAATCTTTCCCTTCCCCGGTGAAGATTCCGTTCACTTCTTCAATTTTCACCAAATCCATCCCCTACAATCGCCGCCGTTTCACCGTTACAAGTAGTAGTCACCGTGAGTTCAGTAGCTTGAACACGCCGCTCGAGCCCAAGTCGCCGGCCGGTAAGTATTTGTCCGGTGTGTTGCAGAATGACCGGAAAAACTTTCGTTACGCAGTTGCCAGGCAGTTGGAGCAATTGGTTTCTGATCGTGATGAGGCTTTGGCTCGCGCGAGTTTCAGTTTCGGTACTACTGATGCTTGCCTTTACAGGTTCTTTCCCTAATAGAGTTGTTAATTACTTCATTCTTTGACCGTTTAGAATATACATCTCTTTATATATATATATATATATATATATATATATATATATGCAAATACACATGATTTTGAGTTATATGCACTATTCAAGCCTGATTTTACTGTTTTTTGCCTCTTTTTCTTGTTGTTTCCTGCATGATATTGGTGTTTAATTTTCTGTCTTTCTTGGATCTACTAAAGATTTTCTTTTAATTGACTTTAAAGTGTACTAAGTGAAGGTTGTTGATATATATATATATATATATATATATTGGCTGTTTCCTTATGTTGGTCAATTGTGTAGCTGATGTACAAGTTGTATTTCAGGGTCATCCCTCTGTAACTTGGTGGGCAATTATTTGTTATCCCTGCCTTTTAGCCTTAACCATAGAGCTGATTGTATAAGGATAAAGAGAAACTACGAAATGAGTATATTCCATGTGGATTTTGGCCAAATAGAACCCTATATAACTCAATCACTTTTCCCTAGTTCCATCAACATTTTGCTGAGATGCTGACTGGCTTAATATGACATCTTTTTCCAGCCAAAAGTTTAATTTTCAGCAATAAGTTTGTATTTCTATGACTATTACTCATTTCTGCGATAGCATGGAGCTGCTCACTGAGACTAGAAGGATGAATGAGGATAAATCATCTGATGAGTATTGCCTTCATTGCTAAATTGTCTTCTCCATAAAACTAGAAAAATAATGTGGAGTGGTTATTGGTACTTTGGATCATCCTGGCATCTTTCTAGTGCTTGATCAAAGAATTCATTTGCGATAATTTCCTGGAAGTGGCTGTATCAAGTATTGTTCTTGTATTTTTTGCTTTAGCCTTGATATATGCTTTCCTATATTTGCTAAACTCTGTTAGAACGAGATGATGAAATCACTGTAATTTTCTTAATGGCAATCTGAAATTTAGAAGGTTACCATGAGAAGGGCTAATCAAATAGTAACATAAGGCAGAAAATTGGATGAGGAATTACTTTATTTAGTTAAGATCCTCGTTGACAAATATGTGATGCACTTTATTTAGAAGCCTTTTCTATTGTTTTTGTTACAATATAGCTATGTCACGTGTATGATACGGTAAGATTATATATTCTCATTCTATGCTAATTAAGGAGCCATAATTGCATGAACGGCAACTATTGGAATACTTGACTTTTTAGAACCTTGTTAGTGAACAACATAATCTTGCAAAGATCTAAGAGCTGCACTTCTCTCCCCAAAAGCCTCTTGAAGTTTTCACTGCAGTCCCTACTACAGAAAAAAAAGCTAAATAATAGTTATACTATTAACGAACAGGTACATAATAAGCTTCGAGTCATATAAGAGGTTAGAGGTGCCTTGGGCACTCTCTTGATTGTTTAATTATTAAACCAATGAGCAAAGTCATCTCTTCCTCTCCAGCTCGTATATTATTCAGTGGAACTTTGTGATTGTAAAGTGGATGCTCATGTGCATATTCTTGCACTATTGGGCCTTTGTAGGTACAGAAGTAATTGGTGATAAAGTTTGTAAGCTATGATGTTAATATGGATGCTTGTTCTGGTATGGATACAGATATCAGATGGGCACTTAGTTGCACGAGTGGCAACTTACTGACAAAATATTATTATCATGGACCAAGAGGTGGTGATAGGTAAATGACCATGGTAGGACTTGAATATTCTATGCTTGGAATTGTTTTGATCTGTTAATACTTTTCCATTGAAACAAATCCATGTGTCTCGTATACTTTACTAATTCAAACAAGTGTTTGAGTTCCAGGAGGATAGCTGAACTGAAAGACCGTGAGTCCCAGATTGCAATTGAAGATGTAATGTATATGTTAATCTTTTACAAGTTTTCTGAGATCAGAGTCCATTTGGTTCCAAGGCTTTCGAAATGCATTTACAAAGGGAGACTTGAAATCTGGCCTTCAAAGGACTGGGAGCTAGAGTCTATTCACAGCTTTGAGGTTTTGGAGATGATAAGGGAACATCTGGGCAGTGTTGTTGGGTGGAAAGCAGACTCCAATGTCACAGACAATTGGGCCACAACTCAGATACAAAGGCTCCAGCTCTGCCTAATCTATGCTGCTTCCATCTTGTATGGTTACTTTCTAAAGTCTGCCTCCACGAGGTACCACCTTGAACTGAATCTGGCTGGTGCCAACTATGACCTTGGTACCAATACTGGCACCCACCTTCCACTTTCAGAATTTTGGTCTTATGGGATGAAAAATGTTGCCTTTGGTCACATTCGCAGCACACAATCCACAACTGCAGGTCAAGTGTCATGTAGCCAGGGAAAGAGACATGAGAAACTGAGTTCTTATGTAATGGGGTTCGACCCTGAGGTGTTACGGATGTGTGCAAAACCAAAATCGAAGGAAGCTGTGAATCTTATTGAGAAGCATAGTTTTGCGCTCTTTGGAGATGAGAAATTGAATCTTCTAGAATCTGATGAGGTGATATCTACGTCATTGGCGAGCCTGAAGAGATTTGTTTTGGAAGCTGTTGCTTTTGGTTCATTTCTTTGGGACTCAGAAGAGTATGTGAAGACTGTATATAAGCTTAAAGAGAACTGATTGGCTAAAGGAGGAAGTTCATGGCTGGTTGAGCCTTTCTGTATATAGTTCTTGCTTTCGACTATGAGAGTTTTTTGTTAACCACATACTTGAAAATATGAAGTATATAGTTTTATACTTAATTGAGAAGATAATCCTTCTGACTCTAAATTTAATATATAGATGGATATTTGTCAGTCTCATTCGGATTAATTTAATTTTTTTTGGTGGTTCTGATTATCGTATATGTTTATTGCCACTTGCTCTGATAGTTTTGGCTAAATGTTATCAAAAAATTGATGATCATTAGTAAAATGCCATGAAAAATTAAATAACTTCCTGCTACAGATTTCCTATAAACCGTTTTAAACTCAATTATTTTATTTTGCTTTATTTATAAGTAAGCTAGCTGCTCAAATATGGAATGCTTTTACTTAATGACTTTGAATTGCTAATGTGTGTTGGCATCAACTACATCCTTGTAATACTAGTATTACGCCTGCCACACGCAACCAAACAGATAACTAATCCGAGTTTCAACGATCAAGTTATATTCACAATCATCAAGCAACATCGCCATGAATACTACTGCAAAAATTTGAACGTCCCAAACGATGGTTGTTGTACTTGTAAAGATCATTTTCTTCAGCTTGAACGCGTTATCAAATATTGTTTTGCACATAATCTTCAATGTAATCGCACATCTTTTCGTTTTAATTATCCAAGCATTTAGTGTTCCTGGCCAAGCCATGCAAGGTGCATTAGAACAAGTCAGGAGTATAATCGGTGCGTGCTCGGACTATTTCTTGGAGCTTGTACTAGAGGTGATAAAATCTCTCGTCTCTGCCTTTCTTGATCATCTTAAAGAAAGCATTTCAAGCTCCGCAGTTGCCGCCGGCTCAGCAATCAGCAATGGTTTGTTGGAAGACTTTCCGGAGCTATTGGAGGGTTTCTCAGATATGATTTTTACTCTGCTTATTGATTTCTGGAACAATTACCTCGAAGCTATAGGATATGTTCTTGAGAACACTTGATTTTCTTTTCATTCCTTGTAAAATTCACCATATAGGAAGTACCAATATTATGTCAAATTGATTTTTGTGCATGAAAATGTTGGCTTTTAATCATGTTGTTGAGACAGTCACATTATACCAATCAAAAAATTATGTTCCAACTTTTGACAAACATACTAAAAATGATCAAAGTTTACTATTTAATTTCCTTTTTCTATGGATTAATCTCTCGGTATTTACTTTGTTTCAAAAACATTAAAAAAAATTATTTTTTACTAATTCAATAAAATTCCTCTCATATGAATACTCACTCTACACACGTGAAATATGATCTTGTGGAACAAAATAATTTAAGTGAATAGTCCTTCCAAATAAATAAAAATATGTTTTGGTTTACATATATGAAGCTCTTTTAGAAACACGGATATGTAATTGGAAGTTGATGGAATTTACCCTTTTTGTTTGGAATTTTAGACTTGCATAACAAACAAATCCAAGCGTAATCCAACTATATTGTCTGCTTTTGGGTGGGCTTGGGTACCCAATGGGCCGCGTCTATATTATTCTCTTGCGTTACACCGTGTGTTTGTTAATTCTTTGAAAGATGGAAAAAAGAAAAGATTAAAATACTTCTTTATTAAATAAAGTACAAATGGGGAATTCTTAAGAAATAAATGGGGAAAAAGAAATTGGTACAGACGGTGACTACTTACTAAAGTAAGGAATTAATGTAAAAATATTGATTTTATAAATTATTTTTTGCATAAATAATAAGCAGGATTCATTTTAACGTAAGATAATATATTTTCGAATAAACATTCAAAAATATAATAAAATATTTTGTGCAAAAAGTAGAATTAGGCTTTAATTATAATTATTTAAAATTATATTTATGATATTTTATCTCAAGAAAGTAAATTTTAAATGTAATATTCCGGAAGTAATAATTAATAATAGTGGTTGTATTTACACACCTGTCATTTATTATTTTTTGAGAAAGAGTCGGAGGGATGTCACGCATGAACAAATAAATTTGGAGGGCCTGCGAGCGACTGATTCAATCAACGACTCTATTTTCCTATGATAATAATAAGCGTGTGGAGGGATTGTTAAGCAAACAATTGATACGAATGGAGAATTTAAAATTCATCCAATGTATCTTCTATACTCTTTCCCAAATCCCATTGTTGACCCATTCATCAAAAATCGACTTCAAATGATCTTCTTCTAGAAGCTTCTAGTATTTTTTTCGTTTCTTTTTAATTGGTTTTGTAAGGTTAATCATGTATATTAAAAAATATAATTAATATTTTATTTATTAGACTAAATTAAATAAAAAAATTAATATTAGTCTTCTAAATTTTATTAAAAAAAATAAATTAACCTTTTTATTGTAAAAGATAATATTAAAAATTATGCATTAAATACTTTAAAAAAATATATAAATAATAAATAAAAAAACAAAAAATTGTCTCTAAAATGACAAATAAAAAGGAGCCGAAGAAGCAGTTGTACATCTTCATTTCACATCTTGATAATCACACGTTTTATCCCCTAGAATGACTAATACTTCCTATAGTATTATTACATGTAATAATTTATATAATAATAAATATAATAATTTAATATAAAAATAATAAATTTTATTATTTTTATATTATAAATTTTATTATTTTTATATTAAATTATTATACTATCATTATATAGGACATTATTGATAACAAAATTATACTTCCTATGCCCATGTAAAAACGCGGTTTATACCGTACAATTATTTTTAGTAATTTTGTCTTCCGGTGTCTTCTTGTAGTCAATTAACGGAGAATAAATAAAAATGAGATAGTGCTAATAAAATAATATAAACACCTCCTTTATAAACCCCACCGGGCTTAATAGCAACTCAAACCTGCTTTTGCTCAGTACCAATAACATCTTCTTCATCTCTTCTCTGTTTCTTGTTCTAATTATATATTCCTCTTCCGATCTATAAACTTGTAGTAGTAAAACTTGTTTAATCATGCAAGCTGTTCAGTACTCTAGCTACGGAGATGATGCTGCTGCTTTGCAGGTATTATTCCCATTAAGTTGTCAACTGTAAAAACGTTTCTTTTTCTTTCTTTCCCCCCTCCCCTATTTATGTCTTTATTTGGCCAGATCTTTGATGGGTTCTCTTAATTTTCCTTGTTTAATTCTTATCCCTGCAGTAAAATTCAATTTTAGATTGTGAAAGGGATTGATTTTGATTTATGTCATAATAAAGATTGGATCTTTTACAAACATATATATTTCACCGTTTATATCCACACAAACACAACACACACACATGACGGATTTAAAGTATGCTTGAAGATTATGTTTTAAAAAAATAATATTAAAAGAATTTGTGACATTCAATTTTATTTGTTTTTTTTATTTACGAAAATCATAAAAGGATGTACCTTAAGATGAAGTAGGCATGCCCTAGGATTCTTAATGGATCATTGTTGTTAAGTTATTTTAATTATATTTAGAGATGAGTTTGCTTTATTAATAATAGTTTTAAGAATTGTGGATTATGGTTTAAGCTATACATTATGGTTTGTTATACTGTCAATTTTAGTACTTTGTGCTTGGATTAGTTGTTAGTTGAAGTTGATTTTTTCCTAGTTTGACTTTTAACTACTTGTTCCTCGTGTTGATACTTCCCAACTTGAGACAGAGTCTCTAGGGGCATCGATTTAGCCCTGGAACTCTGCTCCTAATTATGTACTCTGAAATCTGTTCTTTATATCATTAGAATCAGTTTTCGTAAAAATCAAGCTGAGTTTGAATAGCAGAATATTAATAGACCACAAATATGCTTTTGAAAGCAAGGAAGCATCATGCAGGAATGAATCTAAATTTATGGAGATTTTTCTTTGCTACTCACGACGAAAACAAGAAAAATTAAAACTTTTTACGTTATGCCTTTTGCAGCATGTTGAAATTCCTGTTCCTACCCCTAAGAAAGGTGAGCTTTTGGTAAAAGTGGAAGCAGTTGGCATAAATCCAATTGATTATAAAATTCAGCATGGCTTTCTGCGTCCTTTTGCACCCAAAAAATTCCCTCATACTCCTGGTAAGATTGATTACACTGGTAGTGTTGATATTCCCTTTTCTCTTTTTATGTTATAAATGGTCCATTTTTAGCTTGCATTTTGCTTAATCAAGCTACTTTTACCACAAAATTTAACGCTGAAAGACAATTGTAAATTTTGCTCATGATTTCCTTTGTTGGAACAGGTTCTGATATAGCTGGTGAAGTTGTGGAGGTCGGACCTGGAGTTACAAAATTCAACAAGGGTGACAAAGTGGTAGCCATGCTTGGCACTACGGTAACTTTTCTTTTGTTTCTCTTTTGCTTGCAATGGGTGTTCCCATTCATTTTCTTTATTGGGAATATGCTTAGTTTTCTTCATTATGATATCAAAACAGACTGGAGGTGGACTAGCTGAGTATGCTGTGGTGAAGCAAGAATTGATGGTTCCAAGGCCACATGAGCTATCAGCTGGCGAATGTGCCGCTTTAGGTACTCCTGGTCTCACAGCTTACCAGTGCCTCACCACGGCTGGAGTGAAGCTCGACAAAAACGGCCCACCAATGAATGTTCTTGTCACGGCTGCTTCAGGCGGTGTGGGTCACTATGCTGTTCAACTTGCGAAGCTAGGAAACACACATGTGACCGTCACCTGTGGCGCACGCAACAGCGATTTCGTGAAGAGCCTAGGAGCCGACGAGGTTCTCGACTACAGGACACCAGATGGAAAAGCTTTGATAAGCCCATCTGGCCGGAAATACGATGCTGTAGTCCACTGCACCACAGGTGTTAGTTGGTCTACCTTTGAGAATGTTTTGAGCTCGGAGGGGAAGGTAGTCGATATAACCCCTAGTCCCAAGGCCTTGGCAACTTCTGCTGCGAAGAAACTCTCATGCTCTAAGAAGCAACTGCATCCTCTCTTTGTATCTCACAAAGCTGAGGACTTGGATTATCTTGTTAAGTTGATGAAAGAAGGGAAGCTTAAGACAGTGGTAGACTCCAAATATCACTTTAGCAAAACTCAAGATGCTTGGGCTAAGAGCATTGAGGGCCATGCTGTTGGAAAAATCATTGTGGAGATGTGAAGAAAATCTGCTTTGAAATGCAGGTTTGTGTGAGCCATGCAGATTACTTTGTGTATAATCTTTATTGTATCGGATTTTGTAATTTTGAGTGATGTTGAAACACTAATTTGAACCTAATATAATGTGGAATCTTGTATTGTACAATAATTTAATTCGTGTGTAATCTTATTTTATCGGATGTAATTTTGAGTTGATTGTTAGGATATTGAAAGTTGAAACTCTAAGTTGACGTGGGATCTTGTATTGTAATAAATTGGAGATGAAATTTTAGATATTATTATTTTGTCACAAGTTGTTGCATCTCATGGTATTGTAAACGCAAATCCATAGGTCCCTTTTTAATTGTATATACATTTATACAATAAAAGAAATCATACTGCGGTGTAACTCCTTTTTTATATTAAAAATCAAAAATAAAATTTCTTAAATGAACACCACCCTCCAAGAGTCATGTCTGTAACAATAATATCTGATGCGCTGGCAAAGCTGGTAACAATAATATCTAATTCGGCTCCTCTAGACTTTTTGGAGTATTCTAGAATTTGAAAATCTCTTTTGGTTGAGATAGCATTACATAATTTTATTTGACACATAAGTCAAAAATCAACTTCCAACTCTTGTTTCTTTCTCCCTCATCTCCAAAATTAAATTTAAAAAATTAATATTTTTATAAATAAATTTAATATTTTCGTAAATAAATTTTATTTAATCGTATAAAGATATCAAATTAATTTGTGTCGATTTCCTAAATTTACTATTACACCCTCTGTATTTAATATACTATTTTACAATAGATCCTATTAATTAAATTTCTCCAATGTCTGAACTTGGATTGATTCATTAATTGGAGCAACAATCAAACAATTTTGAGGATTTTCTTATTGAATTGGTGAATTCTGATTTGTAATTAGTTTGCGAGTGTAGAATTTATAATAATTTTCTGCAACTAATTGCCCAAAAAGAAAAAAAAAAATTAACTCAAAAACAAGTCATTGACACTAGATTAATTGAGTTCACCCTTATGAATTAAACGATTTAAAACTTTGGAGTAATTTTTATGGGCTAACATAATTACAGATTATATGAAATAGAAGAAACAGATGATCGATTTTGAGGTGGAGTGTAGGTAATGTTTTAATAATTGGTGGAGAATGAAGTTCAATGCGTGCGTTGTGGAAGTAGCTGTTGATGTAGAGATAACAAACAAAAATTACATATAAGTAATTATGAAGAGAGAGAAAGTACTTCGCAGATGAGCTGTTTAGTACGTGAAATTAAGATTTATTAAATTGGAGTGTTATGACTTCATTTTGATCCTTGAAATTTATTAAACGACTTTCATGATTAAAGTTTTGATTGATTTTTTTATACATAGTAACGAGGATAAAATAATAAAATTATTTATATTTAAATTTTTATTTCATAAATATATATAAAAAATAAAAATATGATAATTAATATTAAAGATATTATAAATAAATTATTATAAAAATAAATAAATAAATATTTAATTTAAAATTATCTTAAATAATAATAAGAAACGGAAGGAGTATAATTTAGATAACTTCAAATTAAATAACTTTACATACATTATAATTAAACACTACTCTAAATATTACATATATTTTAATTATTAGAAAATAAGATTTGACACAAATTTTTGTGTCAAATTCTATCTTTTAATAATTAAAATAAAAATATTATATATAATATTATTATTGGTATTATATAATTATATTTATCCCTTCAAATTTAGAATATCTTGGGAAGTACAAAAGAGCCGAATCCAAAGTTGAAATAACAGTGTCCCACCCCAACCTTATTATGCATAACATGATTATAATAATTTTTGTCACTTTCTTTTCCGTTTCATTCGCTGTACGTGGCAAACAAGCTAGAATCCACGATTGGTTACGGATTACGCATAAAAAATAGATTGAATGATGACCAGAAAATTCCAAATGAAAGAATTAATTAATTATTTCTCAATTTTCTTTCTAACTTCTCTGCTAATATTAAACATTCACAGGTGCCAAATAACCATGACTTCCTTTGTAACGTGTATGTATGTATGTACAGACGAAAGAAAGTTGCAGAGCAAATTATTTAATTTTAGATGTGTCTTTTATGAAAAATTATTAAATATTTTAAAAAAATTTATTATATAGTATATTGTTGTTGACGCCTGGTTTTGTCCGGCTGTCCTGCTGGCCGTCCGGATAAGATACCTGCACAAAAGTCCTAACGGCTGGGGCCGTTGGTGGACTCCTCCGGTGTAAGAGTTAGTGAAGGTTCTAAGAAAGGTCAACAATGGAGGTCCAAGTATTTAGTATAGTAGTAAAGTGTATGTGTGCGTAACCCTTTCCTCCATCATTGACTGGGTATTTATAGTGCATACCTGACTCTTACCGATTCCTTTTAGGATTGTCCCTCAACGTGGTATAGTTTGAATAGGAAGGTAATCTCCTAAACCATCTAAGAACCTGACTCCTATTCTAATTCGGATTAGATATAGTAAATAGCCACAGTCCAGATTGGTTAGAGACCTATCCCAAGCCTATTGGACTTAGGAGTCCTCATAAGAATTCGCCAAGCTGATGGTCCGTTGGGCCTAGCCCATCATATATTTACCAGACCAGACTTAGCGAAATATTCATCCTAACATTGCCCCCCACTCCCTTAGTACATAAATGTGCTAGGGGAGTAGAATGAATTACCCCAAAAGTATATATAAATGCACTGATCAAAAGGGAAATAACTTTTCGGGAATCCAGGTGTAGGAACACAGAAGATGTTTAGACCGAAAGCAAACCCTCCTTGAACTTTACAAGAATTCTGGGACAACGTATCAGAGGAAGAAAGCTCCACCGGGAGCCCGGAGGCCTCAAACCGATGGGAAAGCTCCATCGGGAGCCCGGAGGCATCATACCGATGGGAAAGGTTCATCGGGAGCCCGGAGGGCTCAAGCCGATGGGAAAGCTCCATCGGGAGCCCGGAGGCATCAAACCGATGGGAAAGGTTCATCAGGAGCCCGGAGGCCTCAAACCGATGGGAAAGCTCCATCGGGAGCCCGGAGGCATCATACCGATGGGAAAGGTTCATCGGGAGCCCGGAGGCCTCAAACCGATGGGAAAGCTCCATCAGGAGCCCGAGGGCATCAAACCGATGGGAAAGGTTCATCGGGAGCCCGGAGGCCTCAAACCGATGGGAAAGCTCCATCAGGAGCCCGGGGGCATCAAATCGATGGGAAAGGTTTTCGCGAAGCGACACTAGGCCCTTATGAACGACATTTCAAACATTGGGTGCGACACAATAACCAGGCCCAAATCTTTGTTAAGCCCACCGTGCTCAGCCCAATAATCTGGGGGCCCATCAAACTCAAAGTTTT
Source organism: Hedera helix (assembly GCA_947179155.2). Lineage (NCBI taxonomy): Eukaryota > Viridiplantae > Streptophyta > Magnoliopsida > Apiales > Araliaceae > Hedera > Hedera helix. The sequence continues at coordinate 47,689,480 of OX359276.1, read as the reverse complement.
GCTTCTGCAACCCAACAAATCTAGCCCAACAGCTTGCACGACCGTTCCGTATAACAACTTATTTTTAAATTTCGAAATCCGCGTCCATTTAGCTAACGAAGCGTGCACGAGAAGCAGCATTTATTACGCCGCAGTAAGTACTGCGCGTGCGCCCCATCCGTTCGATCATTTCCATCTGAACCGTTACAACGCTTGAATCAAGATAAAAGAGGTCATTTCCAACAGATCGTCTTTTTATCAGAAGCAACTTATCACGAGAGAAAGGACGTTTGAGAGAGAAATATTTCATTCCCAGATCCAACTCCATCGTTCCTGCTTCGTTGTTTTTCCATCGACTTCCTTTCTAAAACCAAGTAAGTCTTTTACTCTTTTTCTTTTATACTTCCTAATGGCTGGCAGTACCCAAGATACAAGGGCTCAAGCTTCGTCTTCCCGGGTTGAGGACGAAGTTACTGTGGCCGAAATGGGGATCCCGGAGGGACAACCATGGAAACCTGTGGTAATCACCAGGATGAGGGATGTAGAGGAGTACAATAGGAACAAATATTTCAATATCCTGTATAGAGTAGCCAACATCCCTTCTTCAATCCGGAACCAATACTTCGATTTAGCCTCCATAGAATTCTATATCCCCGAAACATACGAAATCAAGAGACCCGGGGCCGGGGAGAGAATGTACTACCAGCTCGAGGGGGGATGGATTCCAATCCATAGGCTGTCACTGATCTATGGGGTCCGATTCCCTCTTCGCCCCTTCGTATTGGAGTTACTCCATACGACGGGGCTCAGTTTGAACCAGCTATCCCCCAATTCTTTTATTCATATAAACAGCTTCATCGCCTTCTGTTTCTCTGAATCAACCCTCCCAGCCATAGATTTCTTTTTTCAATTCTTTTCCATTACCAATAATAAAGAAAAAGGGTTTTTCACGGTGATGAAGAACCCTGGAAGGGATACCCTGATGGAGACCCCCTCGAGCAATAAAGGGTGGCACGGGGATTGGTTTTTCATCAAGGGGCCGGACACTGAGATGGTCGGACCTTGGTCAGACCCGAACAAAGACCAGCTAAATCCGAAGAAAATCTCTCGGGCAAGGCTAGAAGAGTTCGAGGTCTTATATTTCAAGAGACCATCTGTGAAGTGGGATCGGAATCTCCTTAACGACCAAGACTGGTTGTATTCCTTCGGTTGTAAGTTCTCTGCCATGCTTGCCCCTTTATTCTGGACATCTTTTGATATACTCACTCTTTTGTTCTGATTGCCTTGCAGTGGCTGACCAAGGAAAGAATCCTGATAATGAGGCCATCATAGGAGCAGCTGGAGTCCCGAGGGTGAAGATGAGTGCCGCCGATAAACTGAAGGCGAGCCGAAGCATGAGGGCTACAAAGCCCAAGGACTCCACCAAGGCAGCTGCCAATCCCGAGATGGCCACGGGATCTTCTCAGGTGGGTGATATTATCAGACCCACCGAAGGAGAGAAGTCTGCTGACAAAGACTCGGGGGCCGGCAGACCAAAAACAAAGAGGAGAAGGCTGGTTCTAACGTCAGTTCTGGAGGCAAGAACCAAGCAGACTTCTGCTCTTCAAGGGAGTTCATCAACTCCTCCCGCCGAGCAGAACGTCGCCAGGCAATCAGAGGAAGGCCTCGCTCCCCCTCCTCAGAATAAAGGGAAAAGATCTGCTGAAGGTCAAAAGCCCCCCAGCACCCAAAGCGGGCAGACAGATCCCCCCATGCCGACCGGGAGTCCAAGACCCGAGGAGGGGATCAATATGCAGTCCTTGGGTACGTCGATGATCCCATTCGCCGAAGATGGTACCGAGGGTGCCGATCTAAAGACGCTTATGGAGATGCTGTTCTCCTGTCATGCAAAGGTAATGATCTATCTGTAGAATTTTTCCTCTTCAAGTTGGTTAACTCTCTGACTCATTCATCCTTTAACCATTTCTTTTCAGGGAAATGCAATTCTCCTTAGGGTTTCTGATGAGCAGAAAGTTCTGGAGAGAAGAGCCGAGGAAAGCAGCAAAGGGCATGCCGAGGCTCTGAAGAATCATCAGAAGACCAAAGACCAGTTTAAGGCCATGCACGACTCCTTCCATATCATGAAAGAGGAGTATGAATCGGCCCGGGCGGCTCGTCTTGAGAAGGACAAGGAGATCGAACGCCTGACGGCCCGGGTGATCGATCTGGAGAAGGCGAATGCTCACGCTATGGATTTGGTGCAGGCCAAAGAGCTCAAGAAGATCCAGCTGGAAAATAACAAGAACGAGCTCGAGGCCCAACTCCAAAGTCAGAAGATTCTCTTGACCCAATCGGAAAACATCATCCAACTTCAGACTGATCAGATGAAGAATCTGAAAGATAATGTCGAACTGATCGTCGAAGGCTGGGGTGCAAAGGAAGCCGATTGGTTAAGAGGACCTATTGCCGCCGCCTCCCCGAGCGTCCTGATTCCCGAGCTTAAACAAAAGGTGATAGATGAATATAAGGCCTCGGATCAATTTCAGGCCGATATCCTATCATCTGTTGTGAACGAATTCAGCGACGGGTTCGAATATGCTCGGGAGCTTGCCAAGGAGAAGGGTCATGACCCTGATCAGCTGGGAATTGTATTTCCCGAGGACTGATTTGTAAAGCTTTTGCTATTGTGTTTTTTTTTTGTAAACTTTTGAATATTTATGAACTGGATGGTTATGACTTAATCGTTTATTTTATTACCCTTTTCTCATGAGTTATATTTTATCGTCTGCATGTATAACTGTTTACTTATACTGCTTTACCCCCCTCTAGCCTGATCGGGTGAAGACCCGATGAGGCTAGAAGATAAATTTGAAAGTGTGTATCAAAACAGAAATACAGAAATACGATGTAAAAAATATTCTCATTAATATCGAAAAAGATAATCCTATCGGCTAGAATGCAGCCTCAAAATTTGACTAAGTACAAATCCAAAGTAACCTAACTACTGATAATACCTACGAAGCCAAACGGCATGCCAAGTATTTGGAACATTTTTCCCATCCATGCCCTGAAGCTTGTAAGTTCCGGCCTTCAACACTTCAATTACTAAGTATGGTCCTTCCCATGTTGGCATCAGTTTGCCGGTTTCCCTAGGGGTGGATGCCTCGGCTTGCCGAAGAACTAGATCGCCCACATTGAATGACCTTCTTTTGACATTTTTGTTGAAGTGCCGAGCAGTTCGTTGTTGATAAGCAGCCAATTTGAGGACTACTGAATCACGCTCCTCTTCCAATAAGTCGAGGTTTAACCGAAGACCTTCGCTATTGAGTATTTCATCAAAATTTAAGACTCTCGGAGAAGGTACTCCGATCTCAATAGGTATTAGGGCTTCGGAACCATAGGCCATCTTAAAAGGCGTCTCCCCAGTAGTAGTCCGAGGAGTTGTTCGGTAGGCCCAAAGAACATGCAAAAGCTCCTCGGGCCAGGCACCCTTCGCCTCTTCCAGTCTTCTTTTAATGCCATGAAGAAGTGTCCTGTTTGTAACTTCTACTTGACCATTTGCTTGTGGATGGGCTACTGAAGTCCGACGATGCTGGATATTAAGTTCTGATAAGAACCCTTCGAAAGTTTTACCAACAAACTGAAGTCCGTTGTCAGAGACTAAGATCATCGGGATGCCGAACCGGTAGACCACTTGTTCTTTGAAGAATTGGAGACATGTGTGCTCGGTGATCTTGGCAAGTGGTTTGGCTTCTACCCACTTGGTGAAATAATCGATGGCGACAATCACAAACTTCACTTGTCCCTTACCCTGTGGAAGAGGGCCCAATATGTCTATTCCCCATACAGAAAAGGGGATCGGAGAGAGTATCGGGGATAACTCCTCGGGAGGTTGGTGTGGTACAGATGCAAATATCTGACATTTATGACATTTTTTGACGAAGTCTTTGGCATCTTCAAGCATTGTCGGCCAAAAATATCCTTGTCGCAAAATTTTATGGGCCAGTGCCTTTGCTCCCACATGGTCACCGCAGATACCTTCATGAACTTCTCGAAGAGCATAATCAGATTCCCTAGGGTCGAGACATCGGAGCAGTGGTGAAGAATAAGATCTTCGGTACAGCTGATCATTCGTGATACAATACTTGGTGGATTTGTACTTGATCCTTCGGGCCATAGACTTGTCTTCGGGCAATTCACCGGTCAGAAGGAATTGAATGATCGGGGTCATCCAAGAATATGTCTGTTCAATATCCATTATTGTTTGAACCAAGGTGCTCGGATGCTGAAGATTTTCTAAATATACTGCTCCGTCTAGTTCCCCTTGATCGGTGGTTGCCAACTTGGAAAGGGCATCGGCCATTGTATTTTCCGATCTGACTACTCCTATGAGCTGGTATTTCGGGAAGAATGCCAACAATGACCGAACTAGTTGGAGATAGGCCTGTAAATGAACTTCTTTTGCCTCATATTCTCCTAACACTTGTTTCACCACCAGTTGGGAGTCGCTGTATATTGCCAAGTTCTTTACCTCCAAACTTCGGGCTAGCTTTAGCCCTACCACAAGTGCTTCATATTCGGCGATGTTGTTTGTGGCTATGAACCCAAATCGTATAGATTGTTGTATTTTGAAACCTTCGGGAGAAGTGAGGATGATGCCGGCCCCACTCTTCGTCCCAGTAGCGGATCCGTCCACGAACAGAGTCCATACAATTTCTTCAGGTGTTGATGTCAGTTTATCACAGTCGGGTTCCTTGTCCTCTAGATCATTACGGAATGAGCACTCGATGATAAAGTCAATGAGTGCTTGTGCTTTGATTGCTGTCCGAGGGCGAAATTCTATATTAAACTGGCTCAGCTCGATGGCCCATGCTGCAAGCCTTCCCGAAGATTCGGGCCTATAAAGGATCTTCCGTAATGGCTGGTCAGTGAGGACGATAATAGTCCGCCCCTGGAAGTAATGTCTGAGTTTCCGACTGGAGATAACCAGTGCGTAAGCCAACTTTTCTAAATTTGGGTACCTTGTTTCAGCATCCCGAAGAACATGGCTTACGTAATAGACTGGTTTTTGCCCTTGTGGATCTTCTCTGATCAAAGCCGACCCGACTGCCAAGGATGTGGCAGAGAGGTATATTTGTAGATCCTCCTCGGGCAGTGCTTTACTCAGAATCGGAGGTGAAGAGATATATCTCTTAATCTGCTCAAAAGCCTCCTGGCAATCTTCGGTCCAATGAAAAGTTTTCTGATTCTGGGCTCCCTTCAAAGTTCCGAAGAATGGGAGACATTTCTCTGCTAGTCGCGCCACGAACCGCCGAAGAGCTGCCAGCCTCCCTGTCAACCGTTGAATTTCTTTGAAGTTCTTCGGCGGTTGCATTTCAAGGATAGCCGATATCTTTTCGGGATTTGCCTCAATCCCTCTTCGGCTAACCATATATCCCAAGAATTTACCTGACCCGAGGCCGAATGTACATTTAGTTGGGTTAAGTCTCATGTTGTGCGTTCTGACATTCGCAAAGCATTCTTTCAGGTCGGCTAGATGATCTTCTTCCCTCATGCTTCGAACAATCATATCATCAACATAGACTTCCATATTTCTCCCGATCTGGCCGCTGAACACTTTGTTCATCATTCTCTGATAAGTGGCCCCCGCATTGATTAATCCGAAGGACATCACTTTGTACGCGTAGATGGCTCGGTGAGTGATAAAAGATGTCTTAGGGATATCGCTTTCATGCATGGCAATTTGATTGTATCCCGAGAAAGCATCCAGGAAGCTCATTACAGTATGACCCGAAGTGGAATCAATCAGTTGATCGATATTCGGGAGAGGGTAGTAATCTTTCGGACACGCTTTATTCAGATCTGTATAATCCACGCACATCCTCCACTTCCCATTATGCTTTTTAACCAGTACCACATTCGCGAGCCATTCTGGATAATTGATTTCAAAGATGAAGTCAGCAGCCAGAAGTTTATCGATTTCGTCGTCAATTACTTGTTGTCTTTCGGGAGCTATGTTCCTTCGCTTTTGCTTAACAGGTTTTGAGTTCGGCTTTACACTCAGCTGGTGCACGGCCACGGTCTTATCAATGCCTGGCATATCGGCTGGGACCCAAGCAAAGATATCTGAGTATTGTTGTAAAAGGGGCACCAACCGTGCTCTGGTTTTTTCTTGAAGGCCTGTCCCAATCTGTACTGTTCTTTCGTCATCTTCTTGAAATAACGGGACCTGGACCGTATCTTCGGCAGGTGTTGCTATTGGCTCGGTACATCCCTCAGTGAAAGGCTCGAGCTCAATCTTCATGGTGGCTTTCTGTTTGCTGTCGATGATAGGGGATGCCTGAATGGTCTGTAGATAGCATCTTCGGGAAAGATCTTGGTCGCCGACTGATTCCCCGATCCCATTCTTTGTTGGGAATTTCATTTTTAAATGCGGGATAGAGGTAACGGCTTTCAATGCTGACAGAGTCGTTCTTCCCAAGATGGCATTGTAGTTACTTTCCACCTGGACTACATAGAAACGGACCATGATGGAAGCTTGCTTTGGGGCAGTCCCGAAAATCACAGGCAATTCGATCGTCCCTGCTATACGGACCGGGTTATTCCCGAAGCCATATAAGGGGGACTCATTGCAGATTTCCAGTTTCCTTCCTCCCAAGTCCAGCCGATTGTATGCTTGGCTATAGAGCACGTCGACTGAACTCCCATTATCAATAAGCATCCTCTTCATATCCATAGTACCGACCTGAGCTGTGATGACCAGTGCGTCCTGATGCGGAATAACCATTCCCGACGGGTAATCATCGTCGGAGAAAGTGATGGGGTCGGTCTTGATATCCTGGGGTTTACCGGACACTTGATGGACTTCTCTTCCGAAGGCTTTCCTCTTTCGGTTAGACAGAACAGTGATCAATCCTCCGAAAATGACATCAACCACTCCTCTTGCCTCTGAAGCGGGTGGAGGTGGTTCTAGGCGATCAAAGGCTGATTGTCGATGAGAATCGGCGATGTAACAGTCGAGGTTACCCTTCCGTATCTGTTTTTCTAGGAAGTCTTTGAGCTGGTAACACTCCTCGGTATCATGTCCTTTTGCTTCATGGTAGGTGCAATATCTATCCCCGTTCTTTTGCCTTGCGAAAACCCGAATCTTCGGGGGTTTTTCATAGAAGGGTTCGTTTTTTATCGCTTTCACGATGTTACTTTTGTTTGTATTCAGGGGTGTGTAATCCTTGTCGGCACCCCCTCTATCCCTCGGGATATGGTTCTTTTGCTGTCGATCTCGGCTAGAATCTCTTCGGGCATTACCCTTTTTGCCGGAACCACTGGATTTCTTCTCGGCGCTTTCGTCTTCGGGGTTTCTCTGGTGAAACTCACCCGTGTTTTTCGAAGAGCCCCGAAGATTGGTAAGAGCCTCTTCCAATTCTACAAACTTGTCTACTTTCTCGTAAGTTTCCGATAGGGTTTCTGGAGCTTTTGAGATGAGTTCCTCGATCAACCTGCTGGATTTGTCAACGTTTAATCCCATAGTTAAAAATTGGATTACCTGCTTTGGATCGATTCCGTTGATTTCAGACACAGCTTCCCGAAATCTTTTGACATACTGCCGAAGAGTCTCATTCGGCTTCTGTTTTACTTGTAGTAGAGAGGTCATCATTCTGGCCCGTCTTTTATTGCTCCCGAAGCGGGTATGAAATTGTTCCTATAGTTCTTCCCATGACTTAATGGACCCGTTCGGGAGAGAGGTGACCCATTCTCTAGCTGTCTTCTTTAGAGTAGATAAAAATAAGTGGCACATCGCCACTGCATCATGACCATGGAAGTGCATGGCTTGCTCGAACGAGTAGGTGTGGTCATGCGGGTCTCCCGTTCCGTCATACATCTCCAAATTGGGTACTTTTCGACTTCGATCAATTTTGGCTTCCTCCAAATCCTTTGAGAACGGGGAGAACCGGGCCTTCTTGGACCCATAGTACTTGTCCGAAGCCTTCTTGGGTGAGGATTCTCCAGTATGGCTCCCATGGCTGCGTCTGTCCTCCCTATCCCTTTTGGAGGGTGATCTGGCTCGCTTCCTCAAATCCGCCGTCCAAATCGACTTGGAGCGGGTCAGTTCCTTTTCACGGGGTTGGGGGCCACCTCTACGGCGTTCCGTGTGTCTGTCTTCCCGTCTGCCCCGGTGGTCTGAGCGGGAGGCCGAGCCTCTCTGGCTCGAGAGATTGTCCCCTGTTTCGGTTAATTCCTCGTACTGCTTGTCAAGCTCTTTCTGCTGGATATCTAGAGCCTTTTTTCTGTCGAGGATTATCTGGAGGCGACGTTCTTTCTCAGCCGCCGTCTCCCGGCGAGACTGGGAGGGTGTTGGTCGCCGTGAATAACTTTGCGAGTGTGAAGTTTCCATATCAATGTTGATTGATAGAAATTTTACTTGGTGCCCTCCTTCTAGCGCCAATGTTGACGCCTGGTTTTGTCCGGCTGTCCTGCTGGCCGTCCGGATAAGATACCTGCACAAAAGTCCTAACGGCTGGGGCCGTTGGTGGACTCCTCCGGTGTAAGAGTTAGTGAAGGTTCTAAGAAAGGTCAACAATGGAGGTCCAAGTATTTAGTATAGTAGTAAAGTGTATGTGTGCGTAACCCTTTCCTCCATCATTGACTGGGTATTTATAGTGCATACCTGACTCTTACCGATTCCTTTTAGGATTGTCCCTCAACGTGGTATAGTTTGAATAGGAAGGTAATCTCCTAAACCATCTAAGAACCTGACTCCTATTCTAATTCGGATTAGATATAGTAAATAGCCACAGTCCAGATTGGTTAGAGACCTATCCCAAGCCTATTGGACTTAGGAGTCCTCATAAGAATTTGCCAAGCTGATGGTCCGTTGGGCCTAGCCCATCATATATTTACCAGACCAGGCTTAGCGAAATATTCATCCTAACAATTGTCATTTTAATATTTAAAATAGATAATTTTATTTTAAATATCAAAATAATATCACATAAATAATATGAGATATAAATATCTTAAAACCACAAAATAATTACTTGTATTATATATGCGTGCATAGTTTCAAATTGCCAAAACAAAATGGGATTCTCGATGTATGTATATATGATAGCGATAGTATGCCGTTAACTAATACATATATACTATATATATCGTGACAAATATAGAACATGATATTATTATAAACATATTTAGTTATACTCTACTCGAAAACAAACCTGCATCAAGAATTCCGAAGAGATGCAAAAGTAATTTTTTTGTTACTTTTAAAATATACGATCAGCTGTTAGCAATTTCATGCGACGCACGTACAGCTTCTCTATCTTTTCACTTACTAATTTGACAATTGATAATACAAAACTCACTTTTTTCAGTTTGATAATTCAAAATTCTATAATAAATCTTTCTTTTCTAAACGTTATTTAGTGTGAAAAAGAAAATGAAATTAAAGTATAGAGAAAGAGTTTATTTTAACTATTTAAAGTTTTATACTATTAAGATAGTTATAAATATTATATTATGCTGCAATAGAAATATTATCAAATATAAATAAACTTCAACTAATTTACAAAGGTAAGAAAATACAACAGCCGACACAATAATATCTAATACTACCATGCATAAACGTGAACAGTATAAAAAATCATTCAATAATTTTGAGACGACGTAATATTATAAATTAATAAAATTTGTTTATTTTAATAATATCCTATTAGTTACTGCCATGAATCTTTTTTATTAATACGAGGACCACGTGAGTTTGCCCTCAATAATCTCTCGAACAAAGCAGGCCATCTATAAGAAGTCAAACTTAGGCAAGGCTAGTAGTATAAAGCAAGAAATATAGAGAAGAGAGAAGAGAGAAGTCCCCTAGAAAAAAGTTTGAATTTTTTTTTTTGCTGATCTGAAAATATGGCGGCTAAGCTTATGCAAGCGATTTGGTACGATAGTTATGGAGGGGGTGCTGCTGGTTTAAAGGTAATCTCTCTTTATTCTCTTTCCATCTCCAATTTTTCGGATCTTTAATTGCTTTGATTCTTTATTTCTTGTTATTTCTAGTTTAAAGGCAAAGTCGGATTTTTTTTCACTGGAAAAAAAGAGGGTAGATTGACGATTAGAATCTTGAGGTTTTGTTTGATTTGAAACCTAGACAACTGATTTTTTTATCAAAAGATTTTCTCCTTTTCCCCCTAAATTACAAGTGCTAGACCAAATTTATAGGGCTTTAGTCCTTTAGTTTGTTACTTAGTCTTTCTTTTTCCCATTCTAGTGCTTTTAGCAAATGATAGAGATGACAAAGATCTTAACTTTGATGATTTCGGCGCTGTTTGGAATGACTTTTTTTTCTTATTATTAAAGTTAAAATTTTAGTAGATTTATAAATTAAAATTTTAGTAGATTTATATGGAAAAGTGTTCGGTATTACTTTTATTTATAACTTAGAACTATAAGTAATAGTACTATAAGTAATAGTTCTGAATGACTTCGGCTAATAATAATGCATAATTTAAAATAAAATGTGAAAATTACTAAAATATTCTTTAATAATAAGAATATTAGAAATTTTAAAATGTGAAAATTACTAAAATATTCTTTAATAATAAGAATATTAGAAAAATAAAAGAGGGTATTTATGTTATTTTATACTTGTTGACCAACTTTAAAAAAATAATTTATAAGTCATTTTTTTAAAGCAATAAATAGTTACTTATTTTTTTGGACTTTTTTGGCTTAACTACTTATAAGTTATAAATAGCTCCCGAACAGGCACGAAGGATGTTGAAAGATTTTAGATTTTTATTCATTAGTCCAGCATAGTTTTATTTTAGTCTAATTTGGGGATGTATTAAGAACTGAATTATACTTGGTAGTAGAGTATGCTTGCTGGATACACTTGTTGGTCTTTTGGTTTTATGATTATGACTTATATTATGTGCTATATGATTTTTCCTCTTAAGTTCTAACTTTTTGAGCTTATGAAGCCATTTTGATAGACATTTTGAGTTGACCTTTTAGCATTTATATTTTATATTCCATTCATGGACTAAGTACTTATGTTGTAACTCTAGTTTGTAAAAATTAATTCTAGGTGGGTTTCTAACACGATGATGACCCCTCTCTCTATATTTTTTATAAGTACGTGATGACCTGTATATTATCGTTTATAGAAGATGTTATCATCGTTTTTCGAATTTAAATCTAAAGTTCTGTCTAATATTCATGGTTTAAATTGATCGTATATACCAAGTAATCAGACTGAGGCTGATAGTTAAACCCTATAATGCGGTTGCAATAGCATACAAAGTTCATGAATCACAGCCGGGATGCATTGTGAAGGAATCGAATTAATTTTAATGGTTTATGCTAATGTCTACGACCACAACCAATAATAATAAAAAAGGGTTTTCTCTTTTGCCTTATGCAGCATGTTGAGACTCCTGTTCCTACTCCTAAGAATGACGAGGTTTTGCTAAAACTGGAAGCAGCAAGCATAAATCCAATAGATTGGAAAGTTCAGAAAGGGATGCTTCGTCCCTTTTTACCCCGCAAGTTTCCTTTTACTCCTGGTAAGTTTAATTACATAGGTAGTCTGCATTTTTTTATTTTTAGTCTTGTCCTGCCACTGATTTTTAATGTGTCAAAGTGAGTAAAGCTGCTACCGAAGTTGCTATATATTTAGTTACACTGAAGAATCAATTCACCATTAGCCTGTGCTTTTCATCCACAATGGTCGACAGTCTTTTATTTATTACTCAATAATTTAGATGTTTGTAAGAATTAAGTAATTCCTTTGAATAGGGTTTCAAACCTTGCTCATTCTTGTTTGTGCTAGTGACGTTTTTGTTTTTAATAAGTATTACCTGTTTATTAAACGAGCCTACCATTTTTTATAAGCCTGACTCATTTATAAATTAAAGAACTCATGTCGAGTTTTCCACGAGATCAAGCCGAGATTTAGATATTCAACAGCTCTGCTGTGTTAAATTGTAGAATAATTATAAATTGCTGAATAGATGGAATGTTTTATGGTATTGCTAAAGGTTCATAACTACGAGGAGTAAATGGAAATTAAGTTCAAATCAATTTTAATCACCATGTTTTATGTGACTAATTTACAAATTCATCGAGTCTTTTAATTTGCATTATGTACTTGATTTTTTTTTAATGAAAAGATTTATTTTTTCAGAGTTAATAAAAGATTTATTTTATCAGAGTTAATAAAAGACAGTGTGTCAGTAATAATAATTATATCAGATGTTTTTCATTTGTTTTTTTTTACTTGACACCTTTGATCTCATGATATTCAGTTGTTTTGCACTTTTGCTATATCAAGCTATTTATACTGCAAAACTTAAAAGACAATTGCAAGTGTAATTTTTGCTCAAGATTTTCTTTGTTGGAACAGTTACTGATGTAGCAGGAGAGGTGGTGGAGTTTGGATCTGACGTCAAAAACTTCAAAGCTGGTGACAAAGTTGTAGCCAAGCTTGATAATACGGTAACTTTCATGTCCTCTTATTCTGTAGCTCTTTTTTCGTACTGCAGGTTTTTTCTTTTCTTGGTGAACCTGTCCAGGCTAGGTTTGAAGTAATGGTACGGTCCCAAATTTTGTGTTAAAAATATAGATGTTTTTATGACGTTGGTTGCTCAACATCATGGTGGACCTACATAATTATTGTAGATATTGTGCAACAATGTAATGATTGTGTTTTTGGGACACAAAATTTGGGATCCCCTGTCTCCATAGTTTAATAGGTGCTTACTATGTTTTACATGTACTTGAACCTTTCATGATTCATGAACTGCACTGTTCTTATACAATTTGTTAGCAGCTGGATATATGATATCATTTGGGGACAGAAGCTAGTATGAATAATAATTGACATATTCTTAATCCTGAATTAGTTGCAAAGCATTTTTGATCCTCAATGCATCATATTTAGTTTCATATTCATCATTATTTACCAAATTGGATTACAGGCTGGTGGTGGACTAGCTGAGTACGCTGTGGTGAAGGAGAGCTCGGCAGTTGCAAGGCCGCCTGAATTAGCTGCCGAATGTGCCGCCTTACCTATTGCTGGTCTTACAGCTCTCCAGTGTCTCACTGAAGCTGCCGGACTCAAGCTCGATAAAAGTGGACCAGAGGCTAATATCCTTGTTACGGCTGCTTCAGGTGGTGTGGGTCACTACGCTGTTCAACTGGCAAAGTTAGGTAACATACACGTGACAGCCACCTGTGGAGCCCGTAACATTGATTTCGTGAAGAGCCTAGGAGCTGACGAGGTTATCGACTATAAGACCCCAGAGGGCACCGCCGTGAAAAGCCCTTCAGGCAAGAAGTATGATGCCGTTATCAACTGCACCACAGGTATTAGCTGGGCTACCTTTGACCCTAACTTGAGTGAGAATGGAAAGGTAATAGATATGACCCCTGGTGCTGGGTCCATGGCGACTTTTGCTCTGAAAAAACTCACCTTCTCGAAGAAGCAGCTGGTGCCTCTTATGGTGAATTGCAAAGCTGAGAATTTGGAGTATCTTGTGAAATTAGTGAAGGAAGGGAAGATTAAGACGGTGGTGGACTCGAAATATCCATTCAGCAAGGCTGAAGATGCTTGGGCTAAGAGCATGGATGGCCACGCAGTTGGGAAAGTGATTATTGAGTATTGAAAAGAACCAAGATTTTGGAATTAAATTATGAATTAAACAAACAAAAATCAAATTGAGACTAAATAATCTATGTTCATGTCTCTTCATTTGTGGTTGCTTTGGAACTGAAAGTAGTAGGATTTGTTCGAGTGCCCGCCAAATGGGCTGTGTTGAGATTGTGTCATAAATATTTCCAAGAGACGTTTTTTAATATGTAATAATCCTACTCTTATTCTATTTTTTTTTTTGTAATAGTAAAATAAAATAATAATAATATAAAATTTCGTTAGAATATATGCAATAGACAAAGATAATGACGATTATTTTAACGCAATGCAAAAAATAATACGGTTAGAAAGCAGGATAAAAGCCCCCTGCGTAAAATCAACGAACTTTCCGCACACGGACGGCTCGAGTGTGAACACCATGATAATCTCCTTGCTTTGGTACATTGGACTTGATAGTATTATTTTTCAATAAAAATTCGTACTTCTTCTCTTAGTAAACTAAATTGGGTATGGCGATAAATAATATGAAGGCGATTCAATACTTCTCTTACGGAGGAGGACCCTGCTGCTCTTAAGGTAATTAATCTTCTGACATAGTAAATTGGTCCTGCTGTTCTTCTTTATCTGAATTTTCAATTCACTCTTCAATGGAGTTGGGGGTTTTGAGACTAAAACTACCTTTGTTTGCAAGAATGATGGGTCAGGTAGGACTTTATCAAGTACAGAGCTGGTATTATATAATCCTTTTTTGAAGTATAAAATGATTTTAGAAATTGTTACAGTAGTCCTGGACTAATCATGACATAAAATAATCGGAGGTGATAATAAATTAGTACAAATAATCGTATTCCATTTATCATTTTTGCAAATAAATATAGCATCAGAACCTTCAAAAAGAAAGGATATTTGGGATTGGTGAGGAAGCAGAAAAACTTTCCTTTATTCCATTAAAGGTTGCCCTTTTTAGGATGATTAAAGGGTGAGAGTTCTACAGACTGATTTATTAGCTAGCTTGTGTATGGACGTGAGAGGATTCGAATTTAGTTGTAATATATTCTTTTTGCTTCTCTTTGTTATCTTGGGTACTTGAATGGTCTCTGGGATTATGAAAGGAATGCTAAGATTTTTAGAATTCTTTGTTGCGTGTTTAAAAGTAGTGCCGACCAAAGTTATGAAGATACATGAGGTTTGAAACTTTGAAATGTATTCAAGGAATCCTATTTTCCTTTTAGAAAGGCAGATCCTCTACTTGGCAACTTCTATCTCGTGAAATTTTCATTGTGACCCGTCTGTCATGTGGTTGCATGTGTTGATGGTGAGGTTTGTTGAGTACATGTAATGTTGTTAAAGTTCCACAAGGTCAAGATAAGCGCTGAGCAGGATCGCAAATAAGAAATGTGATCAAAAGGCAAGAAGGCAACCAAAAGCTTGTTTTATGGAAGTCTCCTGTACATTTAATTGGTACGAAAGAAAAGATAGAAGAGAAATTGAAATGAGTCTGAAACTTTAATTTTCAAAACCTGTTGCTTATAAATATTTTGTGAACCACATGTATGCTTCCTAATGCAGGGATACATCATGCGGAGATTAATTGCTTTTCATAAGTTTAGTTGTCATCTCTGCCAAGTAAATATCCATGTTGCAACTTATGCCTCCTTTTGCAGCATGTTGAAATTCCTGTTCCTGCGCCAAAGAAGGACAAGGTTTTGCTAATCCATTTGATTGGAAGATGCAGAAAGGCATGCTTCGGCCTTTCTTGCCCCTCCAATTTCCCAATGTACCTTGCGGGTTCATTGGAATTTGTAGTCTCTATCAAATTTTCTTGTAGTACCTTTTTCTGTTGAATGCTATTATTTTTTCTTTTTTCCAAAATATAGATAATTATTTCGTAAATTTGAAGTTTTGAACAGCATTCTGCATGAACTTCCATTGCTGTATAATGTCATTGTACTGAGTTAATTAGTTACAAGTCACAATATTATTATTATTTAGTAAGGTGCAATTTCTATTTCAAAAAAGATAAATGTGCAATTTGCTTCAATGGCTTGTGATTTGGTTTTGACAGCTTCAATTCCTGGCTACTAGCTAGAACTGATCTGAAGATTGAAATGTGTTGAGAATGTTTGCTTAACAATTGACAACACTTCTTCTCGAACTTTTACTCTTTTAGGCTTTGGTTGTTGTTCAAATCTCTGCCGATACAGTTCATCAGGACTACATGTCTGCATCTTTCAGCAATTGTGATGCACCTTTATGTTGTGTGCTCTCTATTACACGGTATCATATGTTCAAAAACCTACGGATATCAGCGCCTTTTTTTCAGTTTAGACGTATATGTTGGTTATTTACTTATTATGGTGGATGAAGCCTTTTGTGGTATTAATTAGTTGATATTTCGGTGAACATGAGTAATTTCAATAGTTTTGAATATGTTGATTTCTTTATTTGTGGGTTTGGTTGTTCTTTTGGACTTCCAGCATTCCATACCTGAGCCAGCTTTAAACTAATATTTGAAATGCCGATGCTTTCTGCAGAAGACTGATCGGCAGGCACAATCTTTCCAGCTTTCAAATGATCATGATCCTAATTTTTGTGCAACTCATTGTCCAACATAATCTCTTTGTCTTGACAATCACCTTGTCATTTCGAACTTCATGAATATGTTGTCGAACACTAGAATCATTAATTTGAACTAAGCACTTTTCAAGAAGAATGTGACTTGCAATTACCTTCATTTGAGCTAGATGATTGGGCTCTATAACCCCTCCCCTTCCTCCTACGCCCTTGACACACAGTGCTTGAGAAATCAGTAATAGAGTGGCCAAAAGTTGGATTGGCATAGTTAGCAAAGGGACTTGGAGATGGAGTAATATTTTTTATCATGATCGTGCTCATGATTTGTGCATGGTTAAGTGAGTCCAGCTTGGTAATGAATTCAGCAATGTTTCAACATGATCTTGCTAATGAATTTGAAAGATAAGAGCAAAATATAAGCTATTGAAAATTTTCAATTCAAGAGTTCAGGAGTTATTCAATAAAATAAATCTTACAGAAAATACTGAAATATGGATAATTTAGCACTTCTTAATGATATTGCTAGATAAATTTGCATTCTGTAGACAGATGATAAAATATATGGTACTGCAATGTGTATCGTTTTGCATGAATCTAGAATTGTCTCCTGGATTTTTGTTACTCAAAGTCTGCCAATCCATGCTGATGGGTAATCTTGCCAAATCACACTATTCTTAATGCAAAGCAATGCTTAGCCCTTTTGTAAGTGTCATTTTCTTTATTGTTTACTCTTTCTACATAGTATGAGAACCATTAAGGCGAAACTGTCAAAGGTAGGTTCTATTCAACGGGTTATGGAAAACCATATTTGGTTATTGACAAAGAGTGCTTCTACACTTATCCACTTTTTTTACCCGTATATAAGATAAATAAGTGTAGCCCCGTCTCATTTTATCTTTAACCCAAATGAGTAGGATACACTCATTTGTCTTATATGTGGGTAAAAAAAAAGATAAATCTAGAATTTTTCATTGAAAAATCACATTTAATAGTGGTTTTGAACCCAAAGTTTGATTGGTACGCCCAATATTTAGGAACGCGGTTTTTATCAACTTCAGTGATCTAATTATTGGTCAGTTAATCTTTTGATACATTTTAACAAGGGAGCGTAGTTATATAGTACAAATAAAGATATGAGCATATGGTAATTAATGAACCCCTCTCCAGTCTCCTCGTTGCTTCACTCTATAGTCTCTGTTATTTTATTTAAGTATATATTTTTCAAAATGCTTTGGCAGGCAAGAGATGCTGTGGCCAAGGAAAACTTAAAAGTTTCTAGGCCACCTGAAGTATCAGCTGCCGAAGGTGCTGGCCTACCTATTGCAGGTCTTACTGCTCACCAGGCCCTTGCCAAGTCTGCTGGAATCAAGCTTGATGCAAGTGGTCCACGGGCAAACATTCTTATCACTGCCGCTTCAGGCGGTGTTGGTTTGTATGCGGTTCAACTAGCAAAGCTCGGAAACACACATGTCACAGCCACTTGTGGCGCTCACAACATTGATCTGGTTAAGAGTCTGGGGGCGGACGAGGTTCTTGACTACAAGACACCAGATGGAGCAACTCTGAAAAGCCCATCAGGCCAGAAATACGATGCTGTGATCCACTGTACCACAGGTATTAATTGGTCTAATTTTGAGCCTAATTTGAGTTCTAAGGGGAAGGTAATTGATATTACACCTGGCCCTAAGGTTATGTCGACTTTCTTTATGAAGAAAACTACGTTCTCCAAGAAGCAACTAGTGCCATTACTTCTAATTCCTAAAGATGATAACCTGGCTTACCTTGTTAAGTTGGTGAAGGAAGGTAAGCTTAAAACGGGGATCGACTCTAAACATCCACTTAGTAAGGCTGAAGATGCTTGGGCCAAGAGCATTGATGGCCATGCTATGGGAAAAATAATCGTGGAGCCATAAGAATGTGATGTACGTACCTTCCAAAATCTGATTTTAATGTATCTGACAGCACATTGCTGAGATTACTGAAAATGTAAATGTGACGCTAGACATGCTCAGTTTCTTGTATCCAACTGTGTTCATGTTATTTGGAACTGAGGAAGATTGCATTAATTTTATTTGGAATTCTAGATTAAAAATTACATGTCTTGCGGGATATGATATGTTACCATTTTTGTTTAGTGGATGTATCTTCTTGAATTTTATACCATGTAGGGTTAATGACATGGTATAGTCGTTATAATGCATATTTACTCGTTACTTAACACTGGAAGTGAAGCATGAACCAGATCATTTGGATATAAGATTCTGGGTGAGCGGAAGGCTTTGACTGCAAAAGAACAAGTAGCTGAGCATGAAACTGTTTAGGAGATTTTTCATGTTAATTTAAGATTCCAGATGGTCACTGATTCAATTGATTTAGTTATCAATATGGAACCAAAAGATGAGGGGAAAAATAAGAAACAAAATGTTATGAAATTTAATGAAGAAACCCCCTCCCAGCAATGATGGAATAACCCGTGAATAACACTTCAAGGAACCATCAGTTGAGGCATTGTGAAGGCCTCTTTTTATTGTGGTTTCTTCTACTTTTACTCGAATAGTGGTAAAACTTCCTTGAGTTGGCATAAAAATGGGAGATTTTCCGAAACCTTAATCCATCCTAAAAGAATATTCAAGTGTTACCACCCTCATTTTTGGCCTAGCCATTGCCTCGGCAAAATCTAGTAAATGAGCTACAATTATGAATTCAATAATGTACGAACACAAGTATCAAGAAAAATAACACGAAAATTAATTCAGAAAGATCCAAGTATCTAACCAACATTTTGTGAGCAGGACACAAGATTTTATGAAACTTCAATATGAAGGGATATACCCAAAAATTTAATCAGCTGGAACAAGATACCTATAGGTAGAGCCTTACTTGTGCCAACTATAAATGCTAGTAATCTTCGAGGACTACAGTCACAAATGGAACTCTCAGGGTGTACAGAATATAAGGGGGAACAAAAAACATTGCTCAATTAACCTACCACTACATACTTCAATGGAAATCTCAAGCACAAAACATTACTCTTGCGTAAGACCTGAATTTCTTCAAACCATCTGTGTTAGTCTGCTTACAAATTCTTTATGTCACGCGGTGCCACAGCAGCCAGCTAAACAGCCGAAGTAAAGTCAGGAATCTTGTTGAGAATAAAATATAAGCAGTTGCATTTGTATCAGATATCATCCTCCAGCAGTTGAAGGGGATGGAATGCTCTGCAAAAAATTTGCTCTTGCAGCAGGTTCTGTTGAAAATCGACCCAAGACAGCCATTGTAGCTGTATTACTGCCAAACTTCTCAATCCCTCTAGATATCATACAAGTGTGGTTACACTCTACCACTACCATTACATCTCTACCCACCACCAATGAAGCAGTTACGGCAATCTGTCTGGTGAGTCTTTCCTGTACTTGAAGCTTGAAACCATGGAAATGCACTATTGACTGTAAAAGGGATTTTACGACTGGATTGACTCCAGCACCAAAATATCCTATATGCACAACACCATAAAATGGAAGCAAATGGTGTTCACACTGGGACCAGATTGACAAGTTTATCTCAGAACAGATAGATTCTTCAAGATGATCATTGTTCCCATTGTATTTAAAAAGATCCATTCTATCACGATTGTACCCATTTAGCTTCATCTCCAGATCAGTGTTTTTGAAGTTCATCAGCCACTTCACAAAACAAGTAGGAGTTCCTATAAGTTCTTTTCTTAGCGGGTCCTCACCCAAAGACTGAATAATTGAAGCTACTGCACTAACCATTTCCGAATTCGCCAGTTCAATCTTAGACCAACTTCGAGATGGGCACCAAAACTGGTCGACAGAGCTTCTTAACTGGGCATTCTCTACTTCAATGCCTCTGAATTTTAAAAGACTCAGAAACTCACCCCAAATATTTTCCTTCTCATTTTCAAAAACTCCTGAACCAGAAGTAACCACTACCTTGAACCATCCGTGATGATTTGAGTCAAGAAACGCTGATTCAAAATTTGGGAAATGAATATGTGAACACTGGAGAACGACAGCAACTCCTGTTGGCATGATTCCTTGATGTAAAGCTGAACAAACTTCATCTGCCAGGCGTTGTGGATCTTGTAGCCTTTTCGCAAAGACATCAGCTACTCGAGAGAGCTTGCTTAGGCCCACAACTCGTTGCCCAGATGGGACATAACCGACATGACACTTGACCTGGAATGGAAGCAAGCACGACTCACAGTATGAGAACAGGTCAAGATCTCGAACCATAACAAGCCCACCCACTCCTCCAGCATGACCAACTCCACTCTCCAAGCCAACTTCGGGGAACAAAGCACTTTGGACGATGTCCTTCACCTTTAACTTGTAACCTGTACAAGGGAAAAATAATAGAATGGTTTTCAATCAGTAACATTCAATGCATGATAAACAAGAAATGTGCACAATAGACATGTATATTTGCCTATTCAAATAAGTATACAGTACGACGAAGAAAAGAAAAACTGGGGATCCCGTGCTTGAGTGAAAGAAAAGTGGACAAATGAATAAACTTGGTGGTGTGAAATGTCCTCAGCAACTATCATTAACTCCAAGAATCAGTATGAATAAGAATTTGATACAAATAGCAGTTCCTAAGAAAGTGAGGGTAAATAAAACTGAAATGATTTATTAACTCAGTAACTGCTTTAATTTATAATTTGACAGACGCAGCTGAATATCTCAAGGTCTTAGACTTTATTATAGCGGGTTAAGAAGCCAAACACATTTTGACTCCATCTTTTTGGTAAAGCTTACATATTATATAGTATATAGTCATGAATCATGATATTCAACATAATTCTGTAAAATCTTTCATATCTTGGTAAAGTTTATATATTATATAGTATATAGTCATGAATCATGATATTCAACAAAATTCTGTAATATCTTTCATATCTATACGCATGTTGTAAGTAAAGGTAGCACGGGTTGGCGAAAAGATCTAGAAACAATAGAGACGCTAACACGGAAATCACAGCCAGCTGAAGAAGTACTTTCTTTCCTATCTTGATGAAACTTCTAGCACCAATTATACGAAAAATCTAAATTTCCATCATTATCATAGTAACTGTAAAACTTATGCTTCCTTTCAAATGATACATATCAACAATGAGCCTTCATTTACAGATTCAAATTCATTACAGCAAGTAGATATGAGCACGTGCACTGGACAATGAAATTGTAAGTCGGTCCCACGTGATAGAACACCTCCTTTATAATCCTCCATATGCTTTCTTCCTCCTTATTTTTGGAGATAAGAACAAAACTCTCACTCAAGTTATACACACTTTGCTTCTAAGAAAGGGCAGCTAACCTTTAGTGGGCAGCTAACCTTTAGTGGATGGTAGCAAAACTAGTAGACAAGGAAGTGCCTAATGAGAAACAAAACGAAGGCCCCACTAGTTTCCACCATCTTATCCAAAAAGATTGAATAGAAAAGAATACGGACAAAAAATAATAAAAGCAGTAGCATAAAAGAGTGAAAAAATGAATAAAGTTGATAGTGTGAAATGTCCTCGGGAAACTAGTTTTATTCTATTATATCATAATAATTTCAAGAATCGTCACATTCATGTGGAAATTACTTGACTAAATACCTGAAATTGTATAAGTAACTCGAGTTACAATTCCAGCAGAGCTTTTGCTACAAATAACAGTTCCTTAGACTGAGAGTAAAGAAGGTTGATATTATTCAAAAAACTAGTGACTACTTAAATGTAGAATTGGACAGAATAATAACCCAATTAAAGGATTAGAGCTCATTAAAGTTGGCTGCTGAAACCAAACATATGTTGTATCTTACTTTTTTATACACTTATATATAGTCATGTTATTGTGCACAAGTCTGTAAACTCTTTCATATGTGTGTAAGTAACCAGCATAAATTTAACTTCTTTTTTTTATTTCTTTTCTCGTTTGATGGGTAATTACTATGGTGATTAAAGTAGCAATGCAAGTTTTGAACCATAAGTGGATAGCTGCGATGGTTTTAAAACAATAGAGATGCTAACTTGGACATCACAGCCAATTAAAGCAGTAATCTCTTTCCTATCTGTCTCCTGATGAAACTTTTTGCATCAAGTCTAGGCAAAATTTGATAGTTTACATCATTATCATATCAACTGTTAACCATATGCATGTTAACTGTTAAGTCCCACAAGCAACTTGGTAACAGCTCAGCTTCAAAGCAAAGCCATATCTTAGTGAAAAGCAAACAATTACGCCATCGCTATGTGAGGAGCTAGGACACATAAATAGCAAGTAGGTCCAACATTTATGTGAGAGCCGTGATTGCAAAATTTCAAATTTCCTTGGGAATATGAGGATTCCCAATAATAATAAAAAAAGAGACGATTAACACTAAGTCATCATTTGCAGATCCATAATCATTACAGCAAGTAGATATAAGCACTTGCATTAGACGGTGACACTGAGTCAACCCCATATGACAAAACTCCTTATAAACAATAAATGTCCTAATAAGCTTTCTTTATTGTTAGTTTGGACAAGGGGACAAATATAACTCAAGTCAAACCACATTCTGCTTCTAAAACAGGGCAGCTAACCAGTGGGATGGTCCCAAAACTAGTAAAACTCAAACAATGAAGTGCCTAATTAGCAAAAAAGTACAAAACCAAAGTAGTTTCCACCCATTATCCATAAAGATTGAGGTAAGCTAGATAAAAAGCAGTAGCATAAATGAGTACAGACCATAGAGAACCAACCTCTTGTTCCTTCCCGGAGGGCCTTTGCAACACGAAATGGGGTCTTTCGAAGACCTTCTCGATTGATGTCCTCACCCAAACCCTGCAACAAGACTTTCACAGCATCCTCAATTGCCTTAGTCTCTGGTTGTTTTTCAAATCCCAGCTCACTAAATATCCTTAGTTTCACTCCATTCTCTAGCTCCACATTGTAATGCCCACCGTCTAAAGCGCCCATTGACCAGACCCTAAAAGAGCAAGCAAACTACACACCAACTACCCAAATGTAAAAAATTCAAAAAGACTCCAAAACAAATTGAATTATCTAGTCTTCTCAATAAAAGAGCTAACCAAGATTTTCAAAACCCGAGCAGCCCAGATTAAGAAAACAGTGCAAACACAAAGGGTTCTCAAATATCAAACCAATACAAACAATAAAGAATAAAGATCGAAACTTTATATAATAATTTCAATAAAAAAAAGAAGATGAAAAGGGGTATGATGCGGCTGTTATTAAGAGAGGAAAGATTGATGAAGAGATAAATATTGAAATTCAGTGGTATTGAAAGGTACGTTTGGTGTTTTATCTTGGAATGTGTGGGGTGAAAGAAATTTCAACTTATCTCTTCCTTAGGTTTTGAATTTCATCATCCAAAACTGGCTCCTAACAAGATGGATGCAGTTTGTAAGAGCTGCAAGATCTGAGTAGCCCTTTCTTTCTTTCTGGGCAATGCATTTATAGAAAAGTGTAAAAATAAGTGGGTGGTGCGCGTTCGTTACCAACCCATGATGAAAATTGACAATAAAGTGAACCCACTTGATCGGAATTCGGACCCCCACGAGCTCAAATGTAAATGGAATATGCCACCAATCTTCCTTGAAAGGAAAAAAGATAAAAATGGACACCTTTTATTGCGGATCTGAGCGGAAGAGACTAACGTGATGTTTGTTTGTGTTTTAATGGCTCTTAATGGACAGTCTCTTAATCGTTAAGAGGAACAAAGTTGTTTGTTTTTTTTTTTGTTACATCTGAATGCCTCTAAATGGTTGAGATACAAAATCAAATCTAAACCATTAAGAGGAGCATCTTAATAAACTTGGACAAAAATATCCTCTTCAATATTAACAAATTCCTTTTATATCCAACACTCAAACCCTTATAATTATTATTATTATTATTATTATTATTATTATTATTATTATTATTATTATTAATATTAATATTATTATTATTATTATTTTTATAATAATAATAATTATTATTATTATTATTATTATTATTATAATTATGATTATTATTATTATTATTATTATTATCATAATTTCTATTATAATAATAATTATTATTATTATTATTATTATTAGTATTATTAGTACTATTATTAATATTATTATTTTTATTTTTATAATAATAATTATTATTAATTATAATTATTATTAGTATAATTATTATTATAATAATTATTAATTTTATTAATATTATAATTATAATTATAATTATTTTTATAATAATAATAATAATTATTATTATAATTATTATAATTATGATTATTATTATTATAATTATGATTATTATTATTATAAATATTATTATTATTATTATTATTATTATTATTAGTACTATTATTAATATAATTATTATTATTTTTATAATAATTATTATTATTAATTATAATTATTATTAGTATAATTATTATTATAATAATTATTATTTTTATTAATATTATAATTATTATTATTATTATAATAATTATAATTATGATGATTATTATTATTATAATAATTATTATCATAATTTTTATTATAATTAGTATTATTATTAGTATTATTATTAGCTCTATTATTAATATTATAATTATTATTTTTATAATAATTATCATTATTTTTATAATAATTATTATTATTATAATTAATATTATTATTATTATAATTATTATTATTAATTATAATTATTATTAGTATAATAATAATAATTATTATTATTATTATGTTCAACTGTTCATAGGATTAAAATGGTAAAATACTGTTATTCAGACATCTGAAAAAATTGATTATCAAACAACATTTTTTCATTCAGATACAATTCTATTCAGATGCTCTATATTATTCAGATGTCTAAATTATTCAAATCTTAATAGAGAATTTTATCAAACACCACCTAACCTTTATACCAACCCTTGCACTGTGAAAAAAAATTGCAAGAAAATAAAGTTAACAAATGTTTGACCAATCTAGATTTTATGCCACTCTACTGACATCAATGTTTAGACTTTTTCTTTGAAAAAATTTTATTTTTATTTTGGGTAAATTAAAGAAAATCTCTAGACTTCAGCTGGGTGTCTTTTTATTTCCCTTTTTTGTGAGGCAAGATCTAACAATTGGCATGACACTAGTATCTCACTTGAGATTTCTTATTCCTTTCTCCTTCGAATTCAGTTATGTATTTTCAATTTTTTTGTTAAATTAAGATTAAGCCGTATATCAATACATAAAATTTAATAAAATTATAAAATCAATCCATTATATTAAATAATATTATTAAAAACTCATAATAAAAAATTTAATATATAAAATTATAATATATATCATCTTTCTTTTATCTTGACTTTTCTCAATGGGGTTGTAGTGTACAAGTTTGCCATATATGTGGGTAAAAATATACTATCAAACCAACTATCACATCTTTTGACTTTTCTCAATGGAATTGCATAGTGTACAAGTTTATCATATATGTGGGCAAAAATATATGAATTTTTTTAGATTTATCTAAAAAAATTATCCTCTAATTTTACCTGTAAAAAAGGTGAAAGATTATGACCTATTTTATTTGTATTTTATAAATAAAATGAGATCATACTCCTTTGTCTTTTATAAAAATAAGACTTGTAAATAAATTTTGAGAGTAAATATAAAAACACCCAAAATATATATCATGTTAACTATCACATCCAATGATGTTTTAAATAAAAATCTCATAAACTTGGTCAAAGTTTAATTAAGAAAATAAAAAAGTAAAAAGAAATTAATTCGAATACGATGCTCGTTAATAATCATAGAAATTAATGTTGCATAGTTTCATATAAACGTTTCACATTCACGTATTATTACTATAGATTTTCACAAGTAAAATTCATTTAATATTATAAAAATATCAATTTCACAAATTAATTTAATACTTTCACAAATAAATTTCATTTGATTGAATTATCAAATTAGTTAGTGAAAGTATCAATTCTCCCTATTATATTATTATCTTATATAAAAAAATATAGATATTTCCCAAATTTTGAGATCGGGGCTAATTTGAGGGAGAATAAGGCAATATTTGGATGTTTTCAATTTTTCCAAGTCAAATAACTTTTTATAAAAAAATATTTTTTGAAATTTATTTTTCAGCAAATGATTCTTCTTCTTCTTCTTTTTTTTTTTTTTTTTTTTTTTTTTGTGGTGATCAGTATTTTATAAGTAAATTCACTCCTAGGCGACTTGGTTACTATGCATTCACCCTCTAGCAATAGATTTTTGTATATAAATTTCTTTCTTTATTTTTTTTGCATTATTTTCACGGCAATTAAAACATTTGGAACTCTCCCCGTATTCTGTTTGTTTTGGAACAGACCTACTAGGAACTTTAATAATTCAGTAGCTCTGGTCTGATGGAATCAGACGGACTTCGAATGGAATACAATACAATGATCACTACATCATTGGAAATAAATACATTAGACAACAGCCAAAGAAGAGATAATTTGCCAGCATCTATTGTTTCATGCCAAGTTTGTGCATGGCAGCATGTACCCTTTCCTCTCTGATCATTTTGTGGCTGTCGTAGAAATCCAAAATCTCCATAGCAATATTTTTCACCTGCAAGGTAAACGTATCAAATATCTAAGATCAAGATTCAAGACAAATAAAGGACTGAGAATCTAACAGCAGCAAAACCAAAATTGCTCCTTATCAATGAACCAAATTTATCAAACTTATCTATATCCAGGAAAAAAGTATCACGTCAAGGATCATAGCTTCCTATACTACGTATTTCTAGATGGTGAAATTACACAATTTCAAGCATCAAGCACATGAATGGAAGAATGACTTTGAAACCTATAACACGTTTCAATTAAGGTAGTCCACAAGAAGCTGCTAGAAAGTAATGTTTATGGTTTTTGTAACAAACTACAGATAAATGGCTAATGATCAGAAATACAAGCAACTATACAGTTATTTCAATCTAACAGTGAAAGAGTTTATATGCTTTTCCCTAAACAATGCTATCCTTACAAGGTGGTAGGTTCAAAATCTTGCTAATGAGATGTGGTGAAGGCTCAATGGGTGAGGACAAGGAACAGTATTGTGTCAACCAAGCATTTTGAACATGGAGAGAGAGAGAGAGAGAGAGAGAGAGTTTAGTATATAAACTGACCACATTCATATCAACTCGTAGCTCTTCAAACCAGGCAGTATTCTCTTTATCTTTGAGCACACTAGCAACATATATGCAGGCCAACGCAATCAAATGTGGTGGATGTACGAGAATTAAATCCATCTTATAGGTGTCATTTACAAGTCCCCTGCACCGTTCAAGATATTTCTTAAAATTCCTCTTAACCATCAAATCTAATTAAACAATAGGCAAAACTGAAAGGAGATAATGAAGCAATTCATGCTTTGTGGAATATAATGGTCACCAAACAGGAGGTAAAAATGACAATTTCTATAAAAAATATTAGCAATTTCCAGAAAGGATAAAGAACTAAATTCAACCTGTACTCTTACAGTTCCTCATTCTACTTCACATGCAAAATTCCTATTTCCGCAGCTAGAGATTCGATCTTTTGAAACAAAGGGCATGTATTATGGAACCCATGAACTAATGATTTATTTGATTCATGAAAACCTTGACGTGCTCTGCAGGTCCAATGAACTATTCTTCACAATTGGTTTTACGTTGGGTCTACTGATTAGAATGACTGAGTTGTAGATGCATGGCATCACTGATCAAAAAATTCCTAGAATGTGTGTACAGAGTGTGATAATGGAAACATGTACCCAGAGATGGCTTGCTATTGGTATCATCAAGCTATATTGAGTCTTTCTTGTCATAACTTTTATATTTAAAATTAAGGAAGTGAAAATTATGTTTGCAATCAAGAAAGGGGTAAACAAAAAGTACTAGAATGAGATCGTTTGGCCAAAAGTCTAACCAAGCAACTCTTATCCACAAAATCTTCTATGGTAATAGTTCAAAACTTCGAAGTCCTTCTGACAAAGATGTAGGAAGATGTATTCCACATCTTTATCAATCATCCCCTCATATATAGGATATAATTTTGCTTTCTTTAGAATATCCAGAGAGTGCTATATATGTCTAACCAATAACTTCAGAAAGTAGAGTAAACTGTTTCTTACCGAGCTAATTGAGTAGAATCACTCATGCCAGCATCCTGCAGCAACCTATAAGGATGAGAATGATCAGTGGAAACAGTATCTGATGAAAATTTGACTGACTAACATAATAAGAAAGGCCAACTTCAAGTGGCTTTAAGGCATGCACAAATGTAACTATGAATAACCACTAACCAGAACTTGGTAGGAATCCCTAATGAAGATAGAGAATTGAATAGGAGTAAAAAGTTCAAAACACAAAAGATTTCCTATAAATAAGTTCTAGCAGAATACGAAAACTTCCTGAGAACCAGGTGCTAAAGAGCAACTATTTAGAGAATGTACAATAAATTCATCAATATTGCATCTTAGCACAATAGTTGACCATACAATTACCTCATGATATTCATATACTCTATACGGCATAATTCTTGAGCCATTCTTCTTAATTTTTGATAAAAATGATTTTTTAGTGGAAAATACTGAAGAAACTGTTCTTTTATAGTTTGGAGTGCCGGGAATAGACAGACTATCAACACTTAAAGAAGTGCATTCAACATAACCATCATACACATATCCCATATGGCCAGTACATGCCAATGAAATATCATATCATGGTGGACAACTCTTTGAGAAACCTTTTATCAGGAGAAACCACAGTAAAATTCTATTATTTGGTTGCTGTTACATACTGTAACCTCACATGACCCATATACAGGGTTGCTAGGATAAGGATTAGGTATCAGCGACTCATTTTAGCTAGCAATGTAAAAATGAGTAGCGGATATATTTTCTATTTTATGCTTAATGTGAATGAATTTGAATACCGAATACTGAGAGAAAGAAATATCCCTTATACATTCTTCCTCCCCATGTTCTTCCTTTTTCTGCCCATTCTTCCTCCCTCAGATCTAAATCTGAACTCAATTTCCATCATTGGTTCAAATCATTGTTAGGATCTAGGTTTAATCCTAACACCTTTCTTATGGACCCAGCATGTGACCTAAGCTCTAGGAACAAAAAAATTAGTATACAGGGGAAAGAGTTGATTACCCCGGTCAAGTTCTAGGTTATAAAGGTTAGAATAAGTAGAAACAAATCATACAGAAACCAGAATATACCAAGATGGGTATCCCACAACTACACCCCATGACGTGAAACAATGAAACATTAAAATTTAAGTAAGTTGTAGAAAAATACTTACTGAGATAATGCACGGTAAGGGTGATATACAACCAAATAATAGTTGAGAGCTTCCAAAATTTTCATTTCCATTTCAAGTATCTCTTTTATTTCAAACCTATACTTGTCATCTGAATCTGCAAAATTAAAGTAGAGCAGATCTCATTGTTTGTACGAACAGAACATGCCATTTTTGAATTCCGTGGATCATGGAATAATTAATAGGACGCAAGTTCAGTGAAAATCTTTACGTATTTTTTTGATATAAAACACAAGCGGCCTAGCCTGCACTGTGCTTTCCTCTGCTTTTGATGCCAAGTACAAGCATGTAGGAGCCATCAGACGAGGATCATATTCAGTCATACTTTTCCTGAAAGCAGGGGAGATAACCCTTAGCAAGCTATAGGACTAATGTTTGAACAAGGCAAATATATGACCACAATGTCCAAGCTAAGCTTCTGTTTAATTGGACCAAACAATTCTAAATATCTAAATGTTGACAAAATTATATTTATGCGGGGGGGGGGGGGGGGGGGGGGGGGGGGGGATTTTTATTGCAGCAATTCAGAAAATAAGTGACAATTCAATCCTAAATATAAGTTCCTGAGATTATATCTGTTCCAATGATGTTCAGTAAATTATATATATATATATATATACACACATATGTCTATCAATTTTCTTATTGTAATATCAAATATGGTGCTTATGAACTTTTCCAGAATGATGTACAGCTCTTTCTTCTCTTATTTCAAGATTAAAGAACTCACACTATTTTGAGGCCACAAAGATGGAAATCAAACATAATCACAGAATATAAAGAAGAATGAAACAAACAAGGATGATGACTTGCAGAATTTGATACTCTATTATTTGGTAGTCCTGCATTGATAATTTGATGATACTCTAAATAGAAGATAAACTGGCAAAATTTGACAACCGCATACCAGCATTATCAGAAATGGAAGGTCTGAGAAGTTAACATTAAATTTACAACATAAAAATATGTGGAGGGGAGAGGAAAAGAAAGAGGAAAGCAGCTGAAAGGAGGCAATCCCATGCAGCAAACATAAAGAAAAATATCAGAAACGAGTTAAACTAATGGTTCAGAGTATGCATCGTACAATAACAGAGTTTGTGCATCTGAAATAAATTAATGAATTGTGTTACACATATGCATCATACTTTGCGAAGAACTTAATAAGAACCAACATAAAGCAAAAACTGTTCAACCAAAGACCATCTAGACGGTCATTAATGGTACAATTCTTCCATCACAAGGAATTCTAACATATACCTGGTTTAAACTCGTCTCATGTATGTAACAGCAGTAGCTACGACCCTGAAAGAGTAAGCTGTCTACTATAAATACATTTTCATAGGATTAACTACCATTAGCAATATAAGAAATAATAAAACACTTTTGATATCAAAAAGATTAAATGCAGCAACTACAATCAGGTTTAAAAAAATGTAACTGAAAACACCATTTCATCTATTTATTTTTCATTAGTAAAATTTTGTTAAGTAAAAGTCCGTTAATAACAAGGAAGTGAGCAAGAGATCTATATGGCAGTAATGCTACATAAATGAGAAGGACGCAATGCAACATTCTCCCTTATCTGTAACACTGCCTTCACAATATTGAATATTCTTAAGCTACACAACCCAATAGAAACAAAATTCAATTAACTCTTGTTGAATATATTTTCTTCGGTCCTAAATACTAAATAGTTTTAAACCAATCCCTTGAGATCACCCATGATCATTCTAGAATGAATATATATTCAATTGCATACAGATTGTTATCTTATGTATTTTCCTCTCTGATAAGTAGGTAGCCATTACTTCAGATGAAAATCAAGCTTTACTACTTCAACTATGGAAAGAACACCCATCCTGCATATCAGATTCCCAAATAAGTATTAGCCAAACATCAGATTTTTGTTTTCGACTCTGTAAGTAGCCAAATGTAAGATTATTGATGTCAGCGACTTCTACATGCAATACATCTTGACAAATAAAGAAAATTACATAAAATTCCTGAAATTTATACTCGGGAACAGCTATTACAATTAGCCATTCATTTGAATACAGACTACAAGGAATTATGTTAAAGCAGAACCAAATGTAATCCAGAAATTAGAAAGAGTTAGTTCACCTCAAAGTTTGCTAACATATCACACAAATTGCTAGAGCTCAAATAAATTTCTAGAAAAGCATTATACGAAATATAAAATTACTAAATTGTACAGAAACGTTATGAAAAAGAAAGGTAAAACCTTTGTCTAACTTTCACATTTTGAGCCAATCTTGCAATGTCTGAAACAGGAAAAAGTACAAAATGAGGAGATGTAAGGAGATAAAAACATGGAAGACAAGTTTTATAGCAGTATCGATATCTATCAAAAACATAAAAGTTTATAAGCAGTGCTTGTAATAGACTTTGCATGCCAGTGACATGTGTTGAAAGTAGTATGCACACAAGCCAATAATATTTGACATGATGACACATGTACTTTGTAATCTTATTCATTTATTAATAAAAGTTTATTTATACAAAAGCTTTTTCTTTATCCAAATTTAAGAGATAACATTAATTGTGATAAATCCATAGTTGTTGAGCAATGCTTTTAGAATCATGATAATGATCATGCTAATGAGATTTAAATTCAAGATAGCTCAAAAACTAAAATTGTTCCTAATCATGGGATTACTAAAATGAAAATTAGTGAATCCGGATAGATTAGTACATACTATGCTTACTCTTATGAAGAAAATGATCTTATAATCATTTGTGTAGAGACACTAAAGCAGTGTTTATTAGAGAATAAGTTCACTGAACGTGACTCGCTCAATGAACACCTAAAGAAATCTTACTTGTCTGTCAATTAGAGTTCCTTTTATGATAGTAGTAGAAGTGATCCTTGGACTTGCGATTATCATAGCATCTTGCGTATGATGAATTATATTTTAACATATTCCTTAAAACCTTTAGAGTGTATCAAAGGGTATTGATGAACATATTATTATACATTTATTTTCCCTTTAAATAGATTTGTTAGTTTAGTTTTATATTAATTTTATTCTAAATTGGACTTATTTTTGTGCACAGGTTTTGAGAAATTAAAAAAGCCCAAATTAAAGAATTAATTACAAAGCCCAAATAGAAAAAGAAGAAAATTGTGCCAAGTCCAATTACGTCATCACCGCCTCTTATTTCGAAGTAGAATCCGAAAAGGATTTGGAAGAAGGAAGGGCATCAGTTTATTATATATAGAGAGAGACGAGACGCAAGCAAGGGAACCCTTTAAAAAAGCAACGTATCAGGGGGATATACATCAAGAATCATCCAATCACAGCAATCCCTCAAATACATCACCAAAGCATCATTCGTCATCCAATCACAGCAATACAACACCAATACAACAACAAATCAGCAGCTTGCGTCATCCATCATCATCAACGTTGCAAAGCGACAAAAACATCATCAAAGCAGTGGCACGGAACGAGAAGCAGTACAGTAGCAGCGACAGTGCATGTAATGATGATTTATTACTCTGTTTCTGTTTTTTATTTAATTATGTGTTGCTAAATTAATTTATGAGGCGTAAGATGATACATTATTAATTATGTAATGTTCTAAAATTTATTATTAATTCTCAATTTGGTTTTTTTGTTAATAATTCTTATTTATTGATTGCTTTAAATTAAATTGTTTCATTCATAATATCACGTATTTTGAATAGTTTCAATTAATTTAATTTAATCCGAGTTATGATTCAAAAGTTTTAAACAAGAACTAAGATTATTTGTTTTTCAAAAGCATGGATACATATAATGCTTTGGTCTTGTACATTTAACCTAGAAAATAAGAATTTATATAAGAAATATTTTTATGGGCGTAAATGAAAAATCTTGAGAAAGCATTGAATTGATTTTTAAATTGCTACTCCGAATTGATAATAAATAGTAAGATATACATAATTAATATTGCGGATTCCGAACCTCAGAACTTTTCTTTCATTGATTAAAAGTTTAGTTATTTTATTAGTCTTGATTTTTATTATATTTAGTTTTTAGTTTTAATTATTTCAAAAATCACTTTTTGTTAACTAGATTAGAATTGAGTATAATTTAAATTTAATTAATTATTTAATAATCCTCGTGAGATCGATCTTGTACTTTGCATAAAACTATTTTACAATAGATTCGTGCGCTTGCGAGTATTTTACAAAATTTAAGCACAACAGGTATGTTCGGATACAACAAGTTGTACATAGAAATAGGTGAATGATCAACAAAGAATGTATCACTTCTAGTAAAAGAAGAAAATGTCATATGCGATTCGATAAATGACAACTCAGTAGTCCTTGATCAAGGTAGAATGAAAATTAGAAAGTAATTTCTAATTTATATTAATTAGAGTTATTCATTTGAGAATCGAAATACATATAATCAAATAAAATAAGACTTGACAGTAATACCAGGTCTTATATTTGATTAGGACATTGTGAGGTAGAAAGATTAAATTGTACGGTAACTATTCGCTGAATATGTTCTTTTGTGATTAAATGTTAAAATCTATATTATCTGGAAAGTCGTTGATCGCAAATTGGGTTTATCCTTATTATGGAATAAATATTATTTATTTAAATAAATTAAATAGTTTAATTTATTTATTTATATAAATAAGATTAAAATAGTCCTAATTAATTTATTCTATAATCGGTTTAATATGGAGAACCTAATTAAAGGGTCACACCGCAAAAGAAAAATAATTATTTAAGAAGTAAATGGCATAATTGTATTAATGAATTAAGTATATTTAATTTACACTATGGGGATAGAATAAATTAAATAGCTTAATATTTATTATTTAGTATTTTGGAAATACTAATTGTAAATTAATAAGAAGAGTCTTATTATTATTACTATTATCATTATTAATTAGTTCCTAAATGGTTTAAGAATTAATCAATAAGAGTACTCTCATAATTAATAATTAAGTTCCTAAATGGTTTAGGAATTGTAGTTATTATATTAAATTAGTTAAGTTCCTGATTAGATTAGGAGTTTAATTAAAAACTCTATTCTTAAAGGTGTTAGAAGGGTTGACTAAATCTATAAATAAGAGAAGTCTTATTTTGGATTAAGGTTACATACACTTTCATAAGTTTTGGGAGAGTACTCACAAGTTTTCTAGATCCAGGAAATTAGAATAGAGAGAAAACTAGGGTTTATCATCACCCACTTCTTGAATCCTTATTCTTTTTTAGTGGATCACCTCTAGAGGCCAAACACTTGGATGGCTAACGTTGATCAAATGAATCTAATCGGTGAAATTCAAGGAGAACACGAAAGAATTGGAGTTGAACACGTACCTGTGGAAAGCTAGAATCTACAAGGGTATAATTTTCTATCTCCTTCTTGTTAATTAATAGTTATGCATAAAGGTCGATCATGAATTATGATTTATAGTAAAAAATTTAAATTATGATTTTACCATACTTCCGCTGTTTATATGTAATTTGATTGCATGTTCATGGATTATTACAAACAAACATGTGTTTCATTTACTTTTAAGGAACATGGTTCGATATAGGCTAGTATTACTCTCATGAGTCTCACCATCCCATTTTAGGTATTAACCTTTTCATTTTTGGATATCACAAAACCATGTAAACTTCAAATTTTCACTTTGAATGGGATTTTGTATTTGATAAAGTTCCCACTTTCAAGTCACATAGAACTATACATTCATTCAAATATGGAAGTTGTCCCTGAAGGGTAAAGATGGAATTTAGCACAGAAATTCTACACATTCCCCTCAATTTTTTAAAATGCATCAAGTGGGGATATTAATACAGGATGGAGGGAGTAAAATAAAAACATAGACTATAAAATCTTCGTGTCATCACAGCAAACAAAAATGAACAAAGATGATTGGCAGCAAGAAATACCACATCTAGGTCAGCCACATTAACAGTCTCAGAAGAAGAAGCTCAAAATCGCTATTACAACTACAAGTTTCTTGAAAGGTATTATGCTAGCAAAAAATATCCATTACGCTATATAAGAAATTGCTGATATCTGAAAGTGTGTAAGCCTCTGATTGACACACGGAATTGGGAACAAAGTTACTACCCAGAATTGGAATTCAGCACTTGAACCCAATTCTGAAATTTGGGAGCATTGCACAAATAGAGTTGTAATTCTAAAACCGATTCAGCAAAATTCAGTTTACTTCAAATGACTTGAAAATTAATAGATATTTACTAATTTAGCTACATGAACCAACATGTAATATAAGACAGAAACGCATTTATACTTGTGTGAATGCACACTGTAATTTATATTCATAAGACTTGCATGAAAAATATCAACTGAGAAACCATTTGTTTCAATTTAACAAACGAGACGTCCAGAAGAATATAAAAAAACAACAAGAAAACACTTCCATTTGTTCTAAATTGTTTCTACGTGAGTGGGAATACTACATTGCTAATGAAGACTCTCAAGAAGATATCACAAATATGAGTAGTCAGTAGAGTTTGACAAAATCTCTTCCTTCTTGGATGTGATCATAAACAAAGGAATGCTGATCACTACAAGAAAATGGTCTATCAGCGACCGCTTATTAGCAACCGAATTCCGTCGCTAATAGACATCAGCGACCGCATTCGGTCGCTGATATCCGTCGCCTATAGTTTGGTCGCCAACATTTATACCAGCGACGGACAATAGTGACCAAACTTTCAGCGATCGCAAATGGCGACCGACTCGATCTCTGAAAAAACAGCGACCGATATCAACGACCGATGAGATGATTATCAGCGACCGGATTTTGAGACGAACAGCGACCGAATAGCGACCGGGGGTAGTAGCGACAGGTTATTAGCGACATGTTATATTATTTTATATTAATTTGAATGCTATTATATTATATTATATTATGTTTTTTATATTACTTTTCTCTATTATATTTGTTTGTATTATTTTATATTATATTATATTTATTTATTTCATAATATTATTTTGTATTATTTTAAATGATATTATATTATTTTTCTATATATTATAATATATTATATTATTTTTATTTATTTTATAATATTATTTTGAATGATATTATATTTCTTTATTTTATATTAATTTGAATGATATTATATTATATTTGTTATATTATTTTGTATTATGTTTCTCCATTATATTTGCTTGTATTATTTTATATTATATTATATTTATTTATTCCATAATATTATTTTGTATAATTTTGAATGATATTATATTATATCATTTTTATATATTATATCATTTTATACTAATTTAAATGATATTATATTATATTATATTATGTTTATTATATTATTTTTCTTTATTATAATTTTTTGTATGTATTTTATGTTATATTATATTTATTTATTTCATAATATTATTTTATTTATTTTGTAATATTATTTTATATTAATTTGAATGATATTATATTACATTATTTTGTATTATATTATATTTATTTATTTCATAATATTATTTTATTTATTTTGTAATATTATTTTATATTAATTTGAATGATATTATATAACATTATTTTGTATTATGAGGACAAATAGTAGTGCATAATATTATCATATGAGGACAAATAATAATGCATAGTGTTTTTACAATTTTTAATAATGACAAAATGAGGACAAATACTAGTGCATAATATTATCACATGAATTATATTAGCTAAATCAAACATATTGCATATCGGAAATAGAATAAATATTATACGGTTTACCTTTTCCGGCAGGGGTGGCGTCCGGCAGGGGTGGCGTCCGGCGAGGCTGTCATGGTGGCGACCGACAGGAGGCGGGAGGTTCCGGCAAGGGAAGGGGGGGGCGGCCGTCGGCGGAGAGCAGTCTTCTCCTCTCACTCTTCTATTTCTTCTCTTCTTCCTTCTTTTTTCTCCCTTTCTCTTTCTGTTTCTGTTTCTGTTTTCTTTCTCTTTCTGTTTCTGTGTTCCCGTGCGGCGGATATTAGGTCTGAACATAACAGTGACCGCGTTCGGTCGCTATTTTTTTTTTAATGCGTTGACACTTTTAGCGACCGCATATTCAGTCGCTGATACATTAGCGACCGCTTCAGCGACCGATATCGATCGTTAATTATGGCGCCAAAATTCCCGCGCTTTTTTGGTGGCATATTTGGTATTTGTGTTAGCGACGACCTTCATAATCGGTCGCTGGAAGCAGTCGCTAAAACTTAGTATTAGCGACGGATTTTGAGGTCGCAGAAAGTTTTGATCGCTGATGTACACTTTTCTTGTAGTGGATAACAATCCACACCTTGAACACATGTTTGTAAATTCGTGTTTATTGCATAACTACACACTACCAGTTTAGTGTTAATGTATTCATGAATAGCAAAGCCCCAGCTTAACAAGTAACTACAGACAGAAATCATTTTGACTTTATCTAATAGGCAAGTTATGAAGTGCTCATTCAAGGATTCGTTCATAAGATGTTAACTACAGGACCAGTAAATTCACCAAATAATGATTACCCTACAAATTTCTCGACTTTTAGAATTCAAACAGGTTAATGCTAATGAGCTAAAACCCAGATGAAAAAATGGGCAAATACTAAGAGAGAGAATTACAGTTAGCCATATGCATCTTGATGAGCTTGAAATCTTCAAGACTAAACCCCCTCTCCTTATCAAGCTGATGGACAACATCCACGTCTTCGGGGTCCAAAAGCTGTTTCCTACATAAACACGATTAAAAACACAACCCGAACAAAGATTACCAAATCAAAAATCAAAACATAGGCAATAAAGAGAAGAAAGAGGCAAACGAAATGCTATAGAATTGAAACTTACTGGTGTGTTGAAGTCCAGAAATTAGCTGCCATCTTTCTAAATCTGCTGGAAAATCGAACTGATTTACCAAACTACTATATATATATATATATATATATATATATATATATATATTAATTTTGTAGATTTATCGATTGAATGTTAACGACCTTTGGCTTCGAAAAACAGACCAAGCAATAAAAACGGAGGAGATGTGGAAGGAAAGGATTGGGCTTCGTAATAGTATTCAACTATTGGCCCATGTCATTGAGGTGATGTCTTGATCCCCAGACATCGGCCCAATGGGCTTTGAATCTTATACATCTACCACAAGTCCAGCAAGAATCTCTACGTCGAATATAATCCCAAAACTATTACTCCCCTCACACGTTTTATATATTGAATTTCAATAAGATTAACTGTTATGATCTTAATTACATTGTATCAAACTTGTGTGTTACATCGAATAAATAGGACTTTAATGTGAATTATTTATAAATCTTAACTCTAATCTTAACAATTAGTTTTTAAGATATAGTTCTCTCATGATTTGTAACAAACATGAAATTCTTGCAAATTAATTTATTTATTTTTTATTTGGAAACAGTGGATGAATAGAGGGGTGGCAAAATAACAAAATTTTAAGATAGATAGAACATCTACATACATACATGTGGGACACAGAGGGAGCAGACATCTGTACGAATGTATTATTTGAGCTTTATTATGTGAAAGATAGAAGGAAAAGATATTATCTCTATTATTAAAGCGGCTCACTTGCATGGTGATTTTGATGATTTTGTGTCATATTTTTTTATATTTTTATATTTTTAATTATATTATAATTTTTTATATTTATTTTACTTTTAAAATTGTATAAAAATTGTGCATAAAAAAAATATGTGTAATCATAAAACAAAAGGAATTAATAGTTTCCTCTCCTCATTTAATATTGTTGCGTGGGAAAGAAAAGATAAATGAGAAAAAGTGCCCTGCTTTTCTTTGTATTCGTTAGGTGCCGTTTTCTGTGGGTGGATATTTCCGTATCAAATCATGTCTACTAGACTACTTGTAGGTGTGCCTTGCTTTCACATTATACAAATTACTGTGTTGCTTTCGCATTATACAAATTACTGTGTTGCTTTCGCATTATACAAATTATTGTGACATTACAAGAAATATCGTTCGAGACGACAGCTGGTTACGGAGATATTTGCAATAAGGTGTTAGGTTAACAATTGACCTGATAAGCTATAAAGAACCGGAGCAAGTTTCAAACTTTCCTACCATGCCAAATATTGTCTTAGTAGATTTAAAGAAAATGTTTCCTACACTTACTGTTAAAGGAAGAAGACTTCTTTCCTCGTAATAAGAAAGCACCAAAATTATATGCCATATAATTTTCATTGTCTCGATAATATTTTTTTGAATTATTTTAATACACTATAGTTTCACTTAAAAAATTATAAATATTAAGGACAAGAAATATAAGTACCGACAATAATTTCGATATAAAATTAGAGTGTTATTCACAGGGTCGGGATTTTTTTTTTTATTTTTTTTTTAAAATCAATTCAGGCCTTATTCTTTTTATCCTTTCTATTATTTATTTTGATAAGATTATCCTTTCAATACGATGAAGGGAGGAGGGCAAACGGTTAGCCCTTGTAAGAAAAACGAAGACAAATGTACTCAAGTCTTCATCAAAAGAGTCGGAATCACTCTTCATGTGAGTGAGGTGGGAAAACAACAAACTAACCAGAACCCAAAAAGGGCAGAACAAGTGGACCCCGTTGGGCCAGATCCAAATGAAATGGGTAACCGAAGTACAATAAGAGGAGGAGAGAAATAATGTAATGAATTGAATTGGATTGGATTGGATTGGATTGATGCTTAGTCATTAAGACATAGACCAGCATACATTTCGATCGGGGTGCAAGTCATTATCAGCTTCATCGAAAGTTTCAAACAAGCAGGCCACACCATAGTGACCAGAATTGACAACTACAGATAAAAATAGAGTTTATTTTAGAAAGTACACCTTGGTTTTTAATTAAATCACAATTATATTATGTTTAAATTAAAAAAAATAAAATATTTTATATCATCTCTTAAAAAATAAAATTTATAAATTTAAAATAAATAAAAATAATTTATTCTGTTTTAATAAAATAATCAAATATAATTTTTTTTATTTTTTAAAAATAAATTATTATATTTTCACATTTATTTTTTCAATCCAAAACAAAACACTAATATCTAAGCTATAGACTCAAAAGGGGGCATCTACATTTATATTTTATAGTTAATTAGTCGATAACATCTTAGTCTAATACTAAAATACTGAATTATTGTGACTTTTTAGATC
The DNA here is from genome assembly GCA_947179155.2 of Hedera helix. Lineage (NCBI taxonomy): Eukaryota > Viridiplantae > Streptophyta > Magnoliopsida > Apiales > Araliaceae > Hedera > Hedera helix. The sequence goes on along the minus strand of OX359276.1, from coordinate 47,648,788 downwards.
TATTTTTATTTAGTTTATAAATTTATTTATTTCGCTGACAGTGAAACTCAATTAATTCTTGATATTATAATTGTAATAATATATTTAATTATGAATTATATTATATTTTTTAAAAAATGAGACTACAAAAAAATACCAAATAAAATAGTAAGTGTTAATCTAGCCATTTTTTTGAAATCCCACTTCGTATAATTGAATTTTGCGACAAAAGTATTTTTCTTTGAAACATGTTAATGTGTACCATTCTTTTGCGGGACGAACATAATTGAATTATTTACCTCTGCATGCTAAAAAAAGTCGGTTAAAGTTTTAGAGACGCACTTTATCATGTTATAATTTTATTCGAACTCGAATTTAGGCCAGTTGTTCCGATTAACCCTTTTAGCTACTATCCCTTTAAACCGTATGTCAACTTATATTTTTAGTCTTCAAAGGGCGGTCAAGTTTATTGAATATTTCCATCGCGTTCTCATACAGCAATTGACTTGTCAATTTTTTGCTTAATAACAAGGCCTAAATTCCAAGTACGTAAAATTGAGAAGCCTAAAATGTTAATCTTTACCATTCATGGATCTAGGTAACTAAATGAATAAAGAAATAAAAATTTAAATTAGTATTATATAGGAGGAGTATATAAAGGGACTGCGGCTCTGTTCAAAACAGACCAAAATCCCGTTTTTCTGATCACATAAACAAGAAATGAAAACAGAGTACTCTGTTTTTTGTTTTTTGTTTTATTAAAATGCAAATGATTCGCTTCTTTGCCTACGCATTCGAGCTCCCCACGACCCACTTGAATCATTGTTCCTGCTCATACGCTTCAGCTCTGTTAGTTGAGACTGCCATCTATTTTTCCAATCTCCTCCCTCCTGTTTCAAATTAAGTTCCAAATCAGTAAAAAAAATAGTAAATTAAAAAAGCTGGACTCTAAATTTGGGACGGAAATTATGAAAAAAAAGAGGAAGAGCGAGATTTATATATATATATATATATATATATATATATATATACCTGATCATAATCAACCCTTTTTCTAGCAGAGAAAGCCAAGTGCAGACCCTTAGACAAATCTCTGTCATACAAAGCTCTTGCTTGTGGATCAGATAAAGTCTCATATGCCTCCTGTACAAGAATGAATCTTTGCGTGTACTCCTCCGTCCGGTTGGCAGGAGAAACGTCCGGGTGATATTTTCTGGCCAATTGCTTGTAAGCTTTCTTGATTTCAGAGAGGGTCCCACTCTCTGATATACCCAACAATTCATAAAAGCTCTGCGTGGCTTGAGCTGGGCCATGCATGTTGTTGTTAATGGCGGCCTTTGTTCTTGATTTATACGACCCAGATGAAGTTTTGATGGAAAAGCATGGATTTTTTAAATGGGTATTGAAAGAAATTGGACCACGAGGCTCAAGCTTTGATTTTCTTGAGAATTGATTGGATATTGGGGAAGGATGGTAGCCAACTTCGTTTGATGATAACACTTTACAGTTCATTTTCTCGGTTCTCTCTCTTTACTTATCTTCTGGATGAAGTTTGCGGATATTATGTCAATACGTGTGCATTTATAGAGTGCTGGTGAGACTAGTTGTCGGGTATGCAAAAAATTAAAAATAATCGAAAAATTGATTGTACTAAATGGAATTTTTAATAAATTAAATTAAAAATTAAAAAAGTAAAAAAGTAAAATTATATTAATCAGTTTTAATTTGATTTTTTTTTAAATCGAAATTGATCGAACGCTTTAATATTATAATATAATTTATATTTTTTTTAATAATTATTTATTTTATATAATTATATATTTATTATATGTCTTTTTTATAATTTAGTGTTATATCAATTTCCTGTTATCTAATAATATATTATTTTAAAATTTGATGAAGTATTAATTCTATCTTTTATACTTAAAATATTCTCTGATGGAATTATAAAACAAGATAAAGAGATCGCAAAAAGTTGGATCATGTTTCCTTAAAACACTAATGTCTAAAACAACTGGATCATTGCATTGTATATGAAGAAAGAAAGGTTTTAACATCATCCATCATTGAATATATCATATATATTACAGAAACGTGATGCCAAAGCATTATGTGCTATTTAGCATAACTTTGTATTATTAAATCTTTGTGGCTCATAATACGAAAATTACAACTAATTAAATTTAAAAAAAATAACTACAACAGCTCTATGAGTACATTTTATATTGAATATGTAGTTAAATAAGAGTACACTCCGGCCTTTTATTAATTTCTTTATTTTATTTTAAACAATGTGTCATTTAAGGATGCATAATAATCGGTTTGGTCGATTTTGTATATATAAAAAAAAATCAAACTATTTAAATTGATTATAAAAAATTAAAAATTAAAATCGTTCAATTTTTTATTCTAAATTAATTATTGACTTGTTCGATTATCGGTTGGTTTAAATAGTTTCGTCGGTTATAAAACTAAATAAATACCCATCTAAGCCATGTATCAGAATTCAGAAGTACAATTCCTCAATTAGTATCAGAACTAAGCAGTGCAGGGCTATGAACTCTGCATGTTCTACGATTTCAGAAGTAAGTTCTATAATACTATCCTGCCTATCTATCTCTTTGCAGTTTGCATGTTGTATGATTTTAGTAAGCGATGCAGGGCTATTCATATTTCGCATGCTCATTGAAAAGTACAACAGAAACAAAATATTCATTTCCCATGCTCATCATCCAAAAGCAGTACACCCTCATCAAGTACCACACACAATACATAATTCCCAGTGTAACTACTTACAAGTACCACACAAAATACATAATTACACAGCACAAACAAACTTAAGCCAACTTAAATATGCAATCCACAAATATAATAAACATAGCTTCTGTTCACTATCCCATAATTATTATTAAAGTGTATTAAATATATAATTATATTATAATTTAAATATTTTGGTCGATCTCAATTTTTTTTATAAAAATAAACCGAAATTGATTGATCAAACTTCAACTTTTATTTATTATCGGTTCATTAATTTTATAATTTTCTATTTGATTTGGTTTCGATTCGGTCCGGTCTATTTTTCAATTAAATCCAATTTATTGTGCATCCCTAGTGTCATTCTTATTTAACTAGCTTGAGAAACCACAAAATAAATAATCAATGTTATATTAGTCTAAAATAAAATAATTACCCTATTCTTATACTTTTTATCCAATTAATATTACTTTCTGTAATTATTTATACTAATTTATTATTTGTACAAACTATTTTATCTCACAATCAATTAGTTATTTAATCACATGAATGATATTAATTTTATCTTTTTTTAAGGTCATTTGATAATGAAATATAATCTCAATTGAAAATATAATATTATACAACTTTCTGTTTGAGAGATATCAAATAATATTAAAAATGATCACAAATAATTTAATAAATTAAATAACAGATTAATTATAGAATAAAATAATCAATAATAATAATAAAATAGTACATAGTCTAATATTATTTAATTTGAATTTTATTGTGGTGCATATATAATTTGTAAGGTTTACACTTGCAAATTAACACGAGGTGCATAATTAATTTGTAGAGTCTTAGGTGACCTATACTATAGTCAAGTATGTATCTACATTGAATTTAATTATAATTAGTAGTCAATTTGAGTGCCTATCGGTAATGTTTCATGCAAGGCAAAAAAAACATGACACTCCCTTGCAAGTTATCAAACTCGTAATAATCTCTTAAGACTGAAACGAAAAGGAAATCGATATTTTTGCAGGATATTTTAATATTTTTAAATAAAAAATATTATTATAAATTTATAATGATAGTTTAAATATAAAAATATTAAAAATTTTGTGAACATGTTATTTATTAAATAAAAAAACTCAAATATTTTTATTAAATTTTTTAATATTTTCACATAAAAAATACAATGAATCCTACTCGACAATTCTTGTTTTGTTTGGCACACACAATACTAAATATCTAGATTCACTGCGTGTGTATATATATATTAAAAATAAAATAAAATAGTAATATGATATAGCTTAAATAAAATAGTAATATGATATGACATGAAGATATTTTAAACAATACTCGCACAAGAATTGAATTGGTACGCTAGGGTAGGTGAACTACTTCATGTAATATTTCTAAATTTTCGAAGGTTCAATTCTTACCACTTTTCTTTATTGACATGAAGATAGATATGGGATTCCACAATGTTTGGCAAGAAATTTCCGGTAAACCTAGGCAAACCTTAATCATACCACCACTCTGCAGAGTTTATTTAAATATTTTTTTAATTTATTCCTAAATAAAATTTTCTATAGTTTTTGAATATTAGTAAAAGATATATATACCTTGGACATAATTCTTAAGAATAATAACTTTAGTTTTTAAATTTGGTAATGTTCAAAGGCTAAAATTTATTAAGACAAGGATATATATATATATATATATATATATATATATATATATATATATCTTATATAAATTTAATTTTTTAATTTTATTATACGAGTCTCAATTGTAAAATTTATAAATTTTGAAAACTTATGTTTGTTCATATTTATGATTTATCTCCAATATTTTATTGTGTTTAATTCAATAAATTATTATAATATAATTGTGATGAAAAGTTTAAGAATATCGAACTATTTTATATTACTATCAAAAGTAGTGGGATTCCATTTTTAAACTAAATTATTTGATAAATATAATTTATTTATTTGAAACATGCATGGGAGTATTATTTTGAAGAAAGAGAAAAGTCAGAAGATTTCTAACTGTTACAAACTGCCGACAGGCTTAATTAATTTCTATAAAATGATGACAGCTCGGTCGCTCCATGATTAAATAAATAACTCAAGTCGTAATCACATATTATATCATTTCGTTAGTTAATTAGTTACGAAGCAGGTAGCTTCATGCAAAGGAGATTGACACAAACTATACGGGAGAACTTGGTTTTGACTACATGTGGAAAATTATTAGTATTTAAAAAAAAAAAGTAATTAAAAATGTTAATTTCGTCAGGACACTTTTATTTTCTTTTGATTAATCATTATTATGGATATTTTAGTTATTTCACAGAAGGAACGAAAAGAAAAAACACCTCCTGCCGATTTCTCTGAATATTGGAACCAAACAAATGTGAATGAAGGAAGATTTGATAGTCATGACCCTTGGCAAGGAAGCTTCCTGCTTTGACCTCTTGCTTCGCTATTATCAAGGATGGATTTCTCAACTTTGAAGACTCCTTGTTTGAATTCAAATTCAGACAAATAGAACACATTTTCTCAGAGACTCCCGCTATCTAAGCTTTTACAAATCACTTGGGTTCCCATTACTATTAATACTAAATATAACCGACTAGATATGAATAAAAGTCTTAGACGCAACTAGTCTAATTTTGTCGTGCTACATAAACTTAATCCATGATGTACAGTGTTTGAGCCCCTTATGATGAGACCCTTTGATGGGTATAGTCCCATTTGATGATTTGGGAGCTCTAGTAAGTTCGGGTCCCAGTGAGGTATGCGGTATATCGACCCCTAACTAGACATGCACAAAAAGCCCGCGGCCTGAGGCCTGGCCTTGATCTGGCTTGGCCCGGCCTGGTCAAAGGCCTGGTCCGGCCTAGCCCGGCCTGCAGGCCTTAAACATGCCACGATTTTAGAGCAAAAGCCCGGCCTGGCCTGGCCTGGGGAAAAGCCTGGCCCGGCCTGGCCTGGCCTGGTCAAAAGCCTGGTCTGGTCTGGCTAAAGTCTACCTCGATTTTTGGTAAAGTGACAAGAATACTGAACTGGGATACACTAAATACTAAATTGTATTTCTATTTCTCCTATCATATTATATTATAATATGATTATTAGTCTAGGAGTGAATATTTAATTCAAATTGGGGTGATGGTGATTTGCAGACAACCCTATATTATATAATTATATAGTCATTATCACTGTGGGTCATTTCTAATTTTTATGCAGCAGTACTAAAAATTATGAAAAATGGTGATTTTGACGGATTTTTCAATATTTGGTCTTCTTGATTTGTAATTTTGTACACGTTCATACAAAAAAATATGCAACCGACGATTTCGCGGCTCTCTCATTCTCTCTTTCTTCTTTGTCTCTCTCTCGGTCTAGGCCTGGCCTGGCCTGGCCCGCAGGCCTCAACAGGCCCTATTTTTTTTGGAGAAGCCCGGCCCGGCCTGGCCTGCAGGCCTAAAAGTCAAGGTCTGGCCTGGTCTGGTCAACGGAAAAAGCCTGCCAGGCCTAGGCCAGGCCGGCCTGACCTGGCCTGTTGTGCATGTCTACCCCTAACTATGGAATAGGATTTTGATATAGTGCAGTAACTTTTGTAACGCAATAATAATAGCTTATTATTATTATTTTTGGTTTAATCTTAAATTTTGTGTAAAATATGTAATATACTTATATTATTGTTGTTTGATTAAGTATAAATACGCAACAATTAAATATTATATCCATTTATACTATTAAAGAGTGAAGCATGATATTGAAATTCGTGACATGTTTTATTTTTTAATAATTAAGATAGATGTAATATTTGGATGTTATGTGTATAAATTTGCCCTGTTTGTTTTGTTTGATTCATTAAAATGAAACACGTGATGCAATAAGTATTACTATTTAAAGACTATATTACCTTGTTATGCAATAAATAAAACATGTAATGAAATTTTCAGGACTGTTATTGTGTCCATCTCTCTCGCAACTCGATCATTTCTTGGAGATAATGCGTACTGTTATAGCCCAACTATATACCTATAAATTATGAAGTCTACCTAGCTTTTTATTATTACATCTACTGTCCAATGTTCGGCCTGTTTTTGATATTTGTATAATACAATGTATGTTCTGCCAGTTGGTCTAGTAATCATCAATTAGTACTGCCCATGAGAAAAGCCCATGATGCACCGCGTGAATTATAAAGTGGCAGATTGAGACTCAAGCAAATATAGTCATTACTCATTAGAAATGCTCGCCGGAAGCTTAGCTGATAAACTGAATTCTTAATATTGGGCCATCTTTATTACGGATAGTCTCTATAAGTGTAAACGGATATATTATTGTTTTTCATAGTTAATAGCAGAAAAAACATCCAATTACTTTGTATCTGAAATAATTAAACATACACTTGAAATATTTTAAAATTATTCTATTATTTCATCCATTCAATTACTTCAATCCAAATGCAACATTAGACCCTTAAGAAGGGTGAAGGTGATCTAAAATTTTATTGGTTTACGCTCCCCAGTTAAAAGTGTAAACGGATATAATATTATTGTTTATATTTAATATCCGAAAAAACATCCAATTAGTGTGTATTAGAAAATTGTCCAAGATTAACATTATTCTTTAAAAAACTTTTGTAGAATCAAAACGTAATCATCAACCATATAAATAAATACAAATAAAAAGTAATATTCAAACTAACCAAAACAAAATAATAAAACCAAAAAGTAATGTTCGTCCAAACAAAAAACACAACTAAAAAATTTTTAATTTAAAAGAAAAAATAAATCTCTCATTTACTCTCCATATACTTATAATAACGAATGCATTTGTGTTTATAATCGTTAGTTTCTAACAAATGGGATTATTGATAATATAAAAAATGACTGAATATTCACTTTGATTGTTAAATGAATATTGTTTATTCCGAACTGGGCTTAGCTCCCATGAAGATCACCATGGACTAATGATTATCAATCTCGAAAATATATACAAAGTAAAACTAATTTTACAATATATCCGGCGGCTTGCATTGGGCTAAATTTATCTGCGAGGTCTTTGTATATATTGCGACAAAATAATGATAATAAAATCTCCTAAATATATTGATAAGTCGATTTTATATCAATTTATTAAGTATTTTTATACTTAATTATTTGTGAGTTTTTAAGTATTTTTAGTGTTTTAGGTGTTTTATTTATTATTATGTGTTTTTAGGATTTTTAGTATTTTTATATTATTTTTATTTATTTTTAATTAATTTATATTTTATTTTGTAGTAAAATAAGCTTGGAGGCAAATCTGTAAATTCTGCGAAAGTTAGATGGCATTTTGGTAATTAACCAGCGGTGATGGCAATTCCGTAAATAAGCAGCTGGAACACGGAGGGACATGGGTGTAATTTCAGCAAAAGACGGTGGCAGAATCGTAAATTCCGGAAACTGGGCTGCGCGCATTGCGCGCGAGGAAATTATACCGCGTATGGAACCACGTCGTTTGGCAACGCAGTTAAAGAAAAAAAATAACGCCCGCGCAATGCGCGGGCGTGGCGCTGACGTCATCCAATGCGGACGCGCGTTGACCGGTGGTTGACTTGAGCTAGTGACGCGTTTCGCTACGCGGTTTTGCTGCAGAAACGGGATTATTTTGAATATTTGGTACTTTTTGATTCCAAATTGGATTTTAATTCCAACTAAAGTTAGAATAATAATTATTTTTCTTTTTCTTTTATTTTTATTTGTATTTTAAATCCTATTAGGGTTTGGAAAGAGTAATTCCAACTAGGTTTAGGAGGTTTATGAAGCCTATAAATAGAGGGCTTGAGACACAATGTAACAAACAACTCTCATTAGAATAAAATTATCTCTTCTATTCTTTAGTGTTCTTTATATTTATGAGTAGTTAATTTATTTTTCTTAGTTTAAGTGATTGAAGCCATCAAGATTTATACACTGTGAGATCTAATTTATTTTAATTGTTCAATTTATATTTTGATTATTGAATATTCTTCTATGCTTAATTTTATGATTAATTTGTTTAATTGCTAGGAGTACTACTAGTCTATTATTCATATTAATCTACTGCTATTTTTGAAGCAACTAAGTTTAATAATTGTTTTGCAGATCAAAAGATTATTTTATCTTAGGAAGAATATTCATCTAAATTAAATGCAAACAAGTGGCTTGTGTTGTTTAGTTCAACGATCTCTCTAATTCTTTATGCTGCTATTAAATTAAATCTTTAGCAAGTGCCGGAGGTTGTTTAATAGTAAGGGTATTTAGACCAAGTGGCGCTACTTATCTAAAATTAAGGAGAGAGGAGAAAAATTATTCCACCTGCGAGTAGTTCTTTCTACGGTGAATCTTCAAAATATTAATTGATTTATTTTTGCATCAGTGATCAGTTGTAAATTCTTGATGGTGGATATTAACTTAAACCAAGGCTTTTTCTTCTTATTTATTTATTTCATATTTATTTTAATTAATTTTATTTAAATTATTTCTTTAATTCAAAAACCCCCAGTTTTTATTTGCAAAAACATAAAATTAAATAATCATTCTCTGTGGGATCGACTTTTGCTTACACTACTACATATTTATTTTTGAAAAGTAAGATATTATTTTTGGGTGCTTGCGACATCACACCAAATTTTGGCGCCGTTGCCGGGGAATGATTTTAATTTAAATTTGTGCTTTTGTAGATATGTATTTAATTTAGTAATTTTTCTTAGATTTTATTTTATTTTATTTTTTTCGTTTTTCATCATTTAGTTGTGCAGGTTAAGGATGGAAGTGAGGCATGATTATGCCAATGAGGTAACTATTTCTTCTCTTGAGCGACAAATTGATACATTAACTTCTCTTGTCTATCAAATGGTTGCAGATCGTGCACAACCAATAGAAGCTTGTCGGATTTGTGCGGTGGTCGGACATCCAACTAATATGTGCCCCATTAATGATATTTGCCCCATACTTGTCTATCAATTAATGACATTTTTTATGATTTTTTTATTTATTTGGAAAGTGTCATTTGCCCATCATGTACCCTTTTATAATATTTGACCTCAATTAAGAGGTAGTAATATAATTTAAAGTAAATAAAATACACAGATATTACTCTTTTCGTTTCATAAAAGAGAGTTTGTCAAAAAGTTTATATAATCAGGGATAAAGTAAAATCAACAAAATCTCCTCTTTTTTCTCCTTCTCCCTCCACACCACCACCTTCACTCCCAAAAATAATATCTACATATCAGATTTAAGTAGCATCAATGGAACATCCCGTTTAATGTATGAAATGTACTGACAATCCATATATATAGGAAGATGATTTGGGACAAACCAACAGACTGTCATGGGAAAAAGTGTAATTTCCCTTCTCTCCTTTTTTTTCTCTCTCTGTTCCCTCCAAACAAAAATAAATCTTCATTTTAGATTTGGAGTGAGCTGTCCTTATTTTGAAAACACCTTCTTATACTCTAATAAGTTTTGTATTATTATAAAATTTAATTTTCTCTTTTGTGAGATTTGTTTTTAATAGTTTCTCCATTATTGTAAACTAGTTTATTTTTCCCTTTTGTGAAATTTATTTTCGTCATTATATGACTGATTACTTTCTCTATTGTAAGAGAATTTCATTATCATATCTTCTCTTGGAAACTTTATCCAATTGAGAGATTTTTTTTTCCTTCATGAGAATTTTTTTTGTGCATGAAGAGTTAAAAATAGATTGTTCTTATTTTTATTTGGGAGTGGTGTTATCACGACGATTGGTTCTTCCTTTGCTGTATTAAAAAACTGCTCAGATCTGCATATTCTTTTATTACTTTTGAAATATGATTATTTTTAGTAATATATATATATATATATATATATACACATATATATATGGTGTCCACTAGTTTTTGCTACTGTAATGACCACGAATTTCATTAGTCATTGTAATTATAATTAATAAAGAATTAGCAATGAATTCAAAATTTTTGTATTAATTAATTGTGCATTAGATAATTAAATAAATGTACTTATGTAAGTGTATATTTATTTAAAAGAATTAAAGCAAGGTGTATAATTAATTAAAGCAAATCTAATTGGATTATATTTTTAATCCAAATAAGTTGATAAACTAGGTCAAAGATAATAACCTAGTAGCCCATGTAATTAATTTAATTACTAGCTCATATAATTAATTTAACAAGCCCAATGCTTATTTTAATTAAAGGTAGCATAGTTATTTAAATGTTAGCCCAATGTGTTATTTAAATTGAGCCCAAACCAATTCAATGAATGAACCCAATATATTTAATCCTAGGGTCCAATATGGAGCCTAATAAGAAGTCAAAATTGGTCAATATTGTTACATATATGAATATATATATATATATATATGTAGGAGTATATATGCATAATTAAAGCATTAAAATTAAAGCAAAAATGAGTGATTAAATCCCATTTTCCAGCAATTTAGGGGGTCCCACTTGGGGGTTGCTTGATCTTCATATTGCTTCTTTTATACATTATGTCATAGTAGGTGAACCACTCAAGTCAATCAACAAGTTATTCAACTAATCCATCCATGCTATAGTAATCCAACTTAAGCTCTTAATGTGACTATGTTGGTGAATTAGGAAGGTTAATGAAGGTTTAATAGATGACTATATATAGAGTGCTCCACATACTTGAAATGTTTGTTAGTCATTTACAAGTATTCTAGAGTAAAGAAAGTGAGAGCATTTGTGAGCATTTGAGAGATACACTTGGGGGTTGAGTGAAAAGGCTAAAGAAGGAGCTTGGTGAATGTCACAAAGCATCATCATATACTTTGGTAGGAGGAGAAGAAGAGCACACAGGTCACAAAGGTTTAAAAGTGCTCTAAACTTCTCTTTATTTCATTTTTGTAGTCTAGAACGATTTTGAATGGTTAAAATCTATTTTTAACCGATCAAAACTCATTTTGATGATCTAGAAATATTTAACTATGTAATATATGTATATTCATAGTTTGATGTATTTATATCATGATTTGGTATGTGTGTAAAGCATAAAATTAGTAGAAATGTTCATAACACACTTTACCGGTAAAACCCTAGTTGAGCATGTGATGTTTAATGTTGTAGTTTGAAATGTACAAGTTGAAAAATGAATTTTTATGGCTATAAAGTTACATATATGAGTTTTTGAGAAAACCCAACTTGAATCTTTCAAAAATATGAAAAAACAAAGAAGTTATGGCTTTTACCACAAAATATGTCGTTTTGAAACTTTAGAATTTTTCAATCTTTCATTGTAAGCAACTTTACGGTTGTTTCTATTTGGAATTTGGATTTGCAATCTAAAGAGAAATTTTAGAGGGGGAAATTATGATGAGAATGGACTCAAGAATCATCCCAAAATATTTTTAAATGAAGAAGTTATGGCTGTCGGAGTGGCTGGAGGTCGGACATCCCATTTTAGGGTTTTTGTTTTCTGCTTTGAAAGCCCCGGCGTCCAAAATAGCCTATGTTGAGCGCCGGGGCATTCAAAACAGTAGGTGAAATTTGTCTGGGTCGGTCCAGGTCGAGTTTTATTGAAAAAATTAAGTTAAACTAAGTGTAAAATGAATGTATTTAGGTATTGAACCAATATATGGACTATATATGGAAATAATGGGTAGCAAAATGTTTAAAATAAAGGTAAAGGTAAACCCAATTAAAAAGTTAACTATTGATATTGTTTAAAAATTATTACTAAAATATTATTAAATGATTAATAATATTAGTATATGATTAAAAAGATATTAAATGATGAATAACATTGTAATTGTGTAAAATATTATCAAATGAGTAATAATATTAGATAATGATTAAAATATTATTAAATAATTAATAATATTAATAATGGAATAAAATATTATTAATTAGTTAATAATATTAAATAATGAATAAAATACTATTATTAAATGATTAATAATATTAATAAAGTAATAAAATATTATTAAATAATTAATAATATTAGATAATTATTAAAATATTATTAAATAATTATTAAAATATTATTAAATAATTAATAATATTAATAAGGGAATAAAATATTATTAAATAATTAATCATATTAGATAATGAATAAAATATTATGAAATGATTAATAATATTAGATAATGAATAAAATATTATTAAATAATTAATAATATTCATAAAGTAATAAAATATTATTAAATGATTAATAATATTAGATAAGTATTGAATAATTAATAATATTAATAAGGGAGTAAAATATTATTAAATGATTAATAATATTAGATAATTAATAGAATATTATTAAATGATTAATAATATTAGAAGGTTAATAAAATATTATTAAATTATCAATAATATTATATAAGAGTTTGAACTATATTTGTGACGACCCCAAATCCGGGTTCCTTTAACCCTAGACTTGGTACGTCACGATACATCATCTTCATACATGTTCTATAACTAATACGGAATATATAAACATAAATTGTTTATTCTACAACATTTCCCAAGGTTTCTAACCTTAACTTACATATATACCTTTAGATTCATAAAAAGGTTTACAAAATTACTTATATCATATAACAATTTAGTTATAATGCATAACACTATAATCTTGTCTGTTGCTTCTGTCTCCGTCTCTCCTTGGACATTCGTATTATTCTGAAATTTGTTATCATGATATAGCAAGAGTGAGCAACGACTTTGCTCAGCAAGTTTAAATACAATAACGATATATCATGATTGAAAGAAAGAACAAGCTTTCGGATTTTCAACAATATAATAATTGTGAAAGAGTACGAATCATAATTTCAATAATTGAATGACTGAATCAAGTAATGTTGAGTGTCAATAATAACCATGAACAATTTTAATTGAACCTTATGGTAATGAAGGTGATCAGCCTTTCATACCTGATGAACACATGCAACAAGCACTATGTGCGAATCAACAATTTAAAGATGTGGAATAATTATACAGAATTAAACCATAGCATGCTTGAAACGTAATAACTTAAGTTTGAGTTAGGAACTTGAACAATAAAATAATATATCCTGCTCGAATATAAATTGAGTAGGGTTTAGGAAACTTGCCTGTCTGCTCAGCTACAATAAATGTCTAGCTTTAACTAACTGGCTTTGAAAGACCTAACATTAATAAAGTTGGTCTAATAATTAGTACGGCGTATTTGTACAACTATACGCTCACTAAGGAACTTATCTACCACACATAAGTATTAACACATAATTTACATCAGTCAAAACGATATTATTAACCTTATAAACTCTCAATCAAATTAGGTTAATAATTTAATAATTTAGAAAATAATTTTCTCAAGTGTTAAACACTTATTAAACTATTAAACAATTTATTATAATTGTTTAAACAAAAGAGTTAAAAGACATTTTCTTTATTTCATTTAATTACTATTTAACATTAATTAAATAGTAAGTAATTAACTACTTTTAGTTATTATTTAATAGTAAATAATAACTTACTAGATTTATTTATTATTTAAAGTTAATCAAATAATAAATAATTAAATAATCAATCTTAGTTGTCTTTAATTATTATTTAATAGTAATTAAATAATAATTAATTAATTTATCATCCTTGTTTATTATTTAATATTAATTAAATAATAATTAATTTAATCATAAATTCAGAAGATATAATATTAAACCAACTAGATTAATATTTAAAACATTTAAATATTAATCCTAAATATTTATTATATTTGAAAAATATAATATTAAACTAACTAGATTAATATTTACAACATTTAAATATTAATCCTAAATACTTATTATGTAATGTCCTAGAATTTTAAGGCACCGTAGCTGGCTTCCGCGCATTGCGCGCGGATGAAATTTTTATTCGCCAAAACGACGCCGTTTTGGCTCCGTGTCCGACAGTAAATAGGTTTTCCGCGCAATGCGCGGTAGTCCTTTATTTTTATTTTCCAGCAGAACGTGAACAGTGCTATTTTAATACACAACTTAATAAAATTTATACCTTCAAGAAATCTTTAAGTCCTCAATAAAAATCCAAAAAAATTACCCAACACTTAATATCAATTTATAACATGAAAATATAATTTTTCATGATTTAATATTAAAATTTTTTTATAAAAAATTTTACATCACATAAACTAACACAAATCATAACTTTTTGTGTATAACTCCATTTTGAGTGATTCAAACTTTGTTTTTCTCATGATTTAATGTTCTATAATATTATAACATTAAATCTAAGTTTTATAAAAATATTTTTGGACATAAATTCCAAAACTTATTTACACACTATTAAATACATATTTTAGCATATAAAATATACCAAAATACAAACCAAGCATATTAAACTCAAGCATGGCATAAATATTACCACTACACATTATTAACTATATTAACATGTTTATACTAACATGATAATTTATTTAATTTAAAAACAAACTATATTTAAAATAATCATTACCTCATTTTAATGGCTATCTTCATTTTTCTTCCAAAATGGGTTGTGAAGGAGGATGGCATGAACCAAGAATTTCTTCTCCTTCCTTCTCCATGCTCTCTCTCAAAATACTTACTCTCCCAAGCTATTTCTCTCAAACTCTCTCTTTTGGAAGTTGGAAAAATAAATGAAATGTAATGTCTACCATTTCAAGTATACATGTAAAATTCTTAGATATAAAAATTATATCTATAATTCATGATGTTCCTAGCTTGGATACTTGCACAAGAAATGGCTAAAGTACCTAAGTTGATGAAAAGAAGCATGGCTAGTTGTACAATATTTGTCCAAGCAAGTAAGCTATTAAACAATTAAAAGAAAATCACATTTCAATCTCTTTTACTCATTTTTGCCGGCAACACCATGATGCTTGTCCCAAAAAGTTAGTCACTTTCTCACTTTTTTAATAAATAATAGTTTAATTAAGTATTTTTCAAGTGGGCCAATCATTGGGCTTTAATTTAAAATACCAATTGGGCTTCTATTAAATTGTTTGGGCTACTAAATTGTCAAATTATATTATTCTCCACTTGGGCTACTAATTGACCCATGTTGGGCTAATTTAATAATTTACACATTAATTATTCAATCCATGATTAAATAAATAATTAGATTGAATAAATAATTAAATATTCTAACCCATAAGTATTAAATTACTAAATGGACTAATAATATTATTAATAATATTTTACATTATTTACATTAATTAATTATCATATTAATTAATTTATAAAATTTAATTCACTCATTATATTCAATTTAATTGAATATTTAATTAATGACAACTTGTCAATTATTTTGGTATTAAAACTTTAGAGTGTGTTTGCTAAGAATAATATATATAATCTATATATATTATTTATACACATTACCTTACCTCGAAAATAATTTCACAATAAATTATGAAATTAAAATAAATACAATATATAATTTAATATATATTATTTAGGCCACAAATTAAATTATTTAATACATTTACATTAAATAATTCATTTATCATCAATTATGGAAATAATTCCATTTACCCGAAAATACATTGAAATAATAATATATTTACTCAATTTCTTATTTAAATAATTTATTAAATTATTTAATTAATATTACACAAATAATTGTATAATTCAATTTCTCACTCTCATAAATCATTTACAATGATTTATTTAATTATAGAATATATTCATTTAACATATTCAATTATCACTTAAAATTACACAATTAATTTAATCCCTTTATATATATGTACATATATATGAACTTAAATATTGTACATATATACAATTACTAATTTCCCTTCATTAATTCAACTACTTTATATAATTTATAATTATATAAATTACATAATTATTCCTCACAAATAATTTATCAACAATTTGCATAATTGTTGATTAATGAATATAATTAATTCCACAATAAACCTTTTAATTCAATTCGGATTAATTTAATATTAATCTATCTATTTATCACAATTTAATTAACAATTATGTTACTCAATATGCACGCATATATATATTCATATAAATACATATTTAATTTACACGCAACCACGTCGCATAATTACATAACTCTACTAATTAATTCTTCTTAATTTAATTAGACTTGTTGTTAGTCAAGTTTATTGAATTATCACTTTGCTTGCTAACGTATCAAAAATTTTGATATTACCATATCTAAGTTAGTCCGTTAAATTTAATTTGGACCTCTATTTATCTATCACTACTAGGTTATCAAACTCCAACCTTTAATAAATATTAAATATTTTATTTCTAATTCATTTAAATATCCGGGATATTACATTCACCCCTTCTTCTAAAAATTTCGTCCCCGAAATTATCTCATACACATTTCTACCAATTTTCATCTATGAGTATAACTCTTTACTCATCAAATTCTATGACCACCCTTTTCTAGGAAGTTCATACTTCTAAACTCATAATTCCAGAACAATGGAATATCTTGCAGAAGAATAAATTGAAAATCAATATCTTACAGAAGAATAAATTGAAAATCCAAATATTCATTAAAACTTTCATAATATGCTGAGGGGTCATCAAGACTGTGAACATGGAATTAACTGAATTCCGAATAAATAGTATTTATCCTTGTAAATACTTATAAACAGAGTGTTTATCAATCACAAAGACTGAAAACATTCTATAGGTGTACGCTAGGTGATCAGCCTATCGTACTTCTGCGTTGTTCACAACGACTTGTCACGGGGTCGAACTCTTTGGATTTACCAACCCATATCAGCATGCCACCACTGTTGGGCGCCCCCTCGCGGGTTCTTTATTCATGGCTCTGACATATCCCCCATTACGGGGTTGTTCACCTCAGACTTACTACAAAATTCCGCTCCAGCATAAGTTGGATTGGAAAATAAAACTTGAGTCATTTCTGACTAAAAGTGTCCAGTCAAAATAAATGACATAGACTCACATCATTGAACTGTTCGTATATTACGATTCAAAAAAATCATTTCAGATTAGTTAAAGTACTAAAATTCATTTATAGGACTTCATGATACCGCACCGTTGCAACAGTGCGTTGAGGATTCCGTCTTTTTCATCTCTGCACCAAGGCTTTAATGGCGTGTGATGATTTTATAAATACATTTTGATATTTTCAAATCAATTTGTCTTGCCGAAACAATTAGCATAGACTCTTCTTTAAACGTTTCAAAATACTAAAAATCATTTTGACTTTGTCATATTACATCATACCATAGTGGGCTTAAAAATACATCCAACACTAGGTTACTCTGCATTGATGACTCCATCGGTTATCATCTCTGCACTAAATGCATTAATGATTTCAAAAATACATTTGTCTTTTCAAAAGCACAAAAGTGCGAATTTGGCACGATTTTTAAGAATTTCAAAGTCTAGCATAACTAGAAGATTTGGAATATCCTAAAACCTCAAAAACCTCAAATTTTTCCTCCACATTCTTTTCCAGCTCAATAACTATATCTATTATAGCCTTAACCTGACTACTTAACTCCATCCATACCTATTGTTCATCAAACTTACCACGTATTTGGGCTCAACAACTTACCACAATCATATGGCTTGAGGAACTTGTCCTAGTCAGGCCAAAGTCGCCCATTCGCTGAGGGGCTCCACCACATGACTATGAGTCACGAACTTATTATGCGTGTCAGTTCTCAGAACACGAACTTATCTTAACATCCTCTACCTATCCGTTATACACATGAGAAAAGAATCACCTTCTCAACATACATATAGTGAATAGCGCGACACCAGGTTTCAGTTGATTATCATTATAGGAAGCCAAGTGGTCGTCAAACCAAATACAATCTCCTGCCCATACAAGAAATTGGTCAACTCAACCACTAATCAATATAGGAAGTTAAGCGGTCGTTAAACCAAGAACAAATCCCCTGCCCATACAAAGGACTGTTCAACTCAACCACTGTATCAATATAGAAAGCTAAGCGGTTCTAAAACCAAGCACCAATTCCCCGCCCATACAAGGAATTGTACAACTCAGCCACTAATATGAGTCCTCAATTAAAAACCTACAAACCTCTAACTTCTCTTAACTTGATATGAATGTTGTCAATTCATACCTTATCACACTCAACACTTCAAGAGTCCACTTGTTACTATTTCAGTATCTTCATTGTTATAGCACCATGCTATCAATACAACCTCTTAATCATTTAACAGACCATTTGTCATTCCATGATTTTACTATGATCATCGTGATCTTATAACACAATTGATTTCACTGTACTATTTCTCCTTTATTCTAGGATCGTTTAATTCTATCATCTTATCATTCATATCTGATCATTTTACTATACGATCATTCTCTTTTTAAATTCTTGAATCAAGTGTTCCCTGATTCTTATTCCATTTAGTTGGATTACACTCATTGAAGATCCTTCTTTGAATCTTTTCATATATCTATGTATCTATATAGATCTATTTCCAACTTTATGAACTGTATATGTTCATTTCTAAACTCTATCTGAGTTTATCCTTTCACTGTCTTCATTATCTTTCCATGATTATAGCCTAAGGTACTACTACCTAAGAACTATATCCTATCAGCTCTGATACCAACTTGTGACGACCCCAAATCCGGGTTCCTTTAACCCTAGACTTGGTACGTCACGATACATCATCTTCATACATGTTCTATAACTAATACGGAATATATAAACATAAATTGTTTATTCTACAACATTTCCCAAGGTTTCTAACCTTAACTTACATATATACCTTTAGATTCATAAAAAGGTTTACAAAATTACTTATATCATATAACAATTTAGTTATAATGCATAACACTATAATCTTGTCTGTTGCTTCTGTCTCCGTCTCTCCTTGGACATTCGTATTATTCTGAAATTTGTTATCATGATATAGCAAGAGTGAGCAACGACTTTGCTCAGCAAGTTTAAATACAATAACGATATATCATGATTGAAAGAAAGAACAAGCTTTCGGATTTTCAACAATATAATAATTGTGAAAGAGTACGAATCATAATTTCAATAATTGAATGACTGAATCAAGTAATGTTGAGTGTCAATAATAACCATGAACAATTTTAATTGAACCTTATGGTAATGAAGGTGATCAGCCTTTCATACCTGATGAACACATGCAACAAGCACTATGTGCGAATCAACAATTTAAAGATGTGGAATAATTATACAGAATTAAACCATAGCATGCTTGAAACGTAATAACTTGAGTTTGAGTTAGGAACTTGAACAATAAAATAATATATCCTGCTCGAATATAAATTGAGTAGGGTTTAGGAAACTTGCCTGTCTGCTCAGCTACAATAAATGTCTAGCTTTAACTAACTGGCTTTGAAAGACCTAACATTAATAAAGTTGGTCTAATAATTAGTACGGCGTATTTGTACAACTATACGCTCACTAAGGAACTTATCTGCCACACATAAGTATTAACACATAATTTACATCAGTCAAAACGATATTATTAACCTTATAAACTCTCAATCAAATTAGGTTAATAATTTAATAATTTAGAAAATAATTTTCTCAAGTGTTAAACACTTATTAAACTATTAAACAATTTATTATAATTGTTTAAACAAAAGAGTTAAAAGACATTTTCTTTATTTCATTTAATTACTATTTAACATTAATTAAATAGTAAGTAATTAACTACTTTTAGTTATTATTTAATAGTAAATAATAACTTACTAGATTTATTTATTATTTAAAGTTAATCAAATAATAAATAATTAAATAATCAATCTTAGTTGTCTTTAATTATTATTTAATAGTAATTAAATAATAATTAATTAATTTATCATCCTTGTTTATTATTTAATATTAATTAAATAATAATTAATTTAATCATAAATTCAGAAGATATAATATTAAACCAACTAGATTAATATTTAAAACATTTAAATATTAATCCTAAATATTTATTATATTTGAAAAATATAATATTAAACTAACTAGATTAATATTTACAACATTTAAATATTAATCCTAAATACTTATTATGTAATGTCCTAGAATTTCCACATCTTTATTAATTAAATTATTAATTTAATTTTCAACGAGTTAGTTTTATGAGATTATTTAAATCTTTTTATGTGATTAATTAATTATGTGATTAAATAATTATGTAATTAATTACTAAAATTAATTAAAGGGGGTCACTAATATGTTATTAAATTAGTGAACAAACCCTAAAGTTTTAATATCAAATCAATTGATAAGTTTTCTATTAATTAAATATTCAATTAAATTGAATATAATGAGTGAATTAAATATAATAAATTAATTAATATGACTATTAATTAATGTAAATAATGTGAAATATTAATAATAATATTTATTAGTCCATTTAGTAATTTTATACTAATGGGTTAAAATATTTAATTATTTATTCAATTTAATTATTTATTTAATCATGGATTGAATAATTGATGTATAAATTATTAAATTAGCCCAACATGGGTCAATTAGTAGCCCAAGTGGAGAATAATAAAATTTGATAATTTAGTAGCCCAAACAATTTAATAGAAGCCCAATTGGTATTTTAAATTAAAGCCCAATGATTGGCCCACTTGGAAAATACTTAAATTAACTAATAATTATTAAAGAAAATGAAAAGTGACAATCAAATTGGGACAAAGGAAGAAGATTCAGCCGAGAGCATGCTAGAAGGAGGAGAGAGAGTGTAATGTTATTATTATTATTATTATTATTATTATTTGATTTTTCATTTAATTAATAAAAAGGTTGCTTGTTTTCTTTTTGTAGTACATGCACCATGCTTCTTTTCACCTAATGTGGCTAACTTGTGTAAGTATCCAATAGGTGCATGATGGGCTAAAATTATTAGATATATTATGTATCTATCATATTTGCAAGTATACTTACAATTTGGTAGTTTTGAAAGTCATTTCTCATCTTTTATTTTCAAACAAAAGAGAGAGCTAGAGAGCATTTGAGAGGGTGAGAAAATTTGAGAGCAAAATACTAAGAGAAGAGAAGGAGTCTTGGTTCATGCCTTCAAACCTCATCACCTACTTTGGAAGAAAAAGAAAGATAACCATTAAATCAAGGTAATGGTTATTCTAAATCTAAGTTTTATTTTTAAATTAAATAAATCATCATGTTTGTATAAACATGTTAATATAGTTATTAATGTGTAGTTGTAATATTTATGCCATGCTTAAGTTTAATATGCTTGGTTTGTATTTTGGTATATTTTATATGCTAAAATATGTATTTAGTAGTGTGTAAACAAGTTTTGAAATATATTATCAAAAATATTTTTGTAAAACTTAGGTTTGATGTTCTAATATTATAGAACATTAAATCATGAGAAAAACAAAGTTTGAATCACTCAAAATGGAGTTATACACAAAAAGTTATGATTTATGGTAGTTTATGTGATGTAAAAATTTTTATAAAAAAATATTGATATTAAATCATGAAAAATTATTTTTTCATGTTATAAATTAATATAAGGTGATTGGTAATTTTTTTGAATTTTTATTGATGATTTAAAGCTTACTTGTTGGTATATTTTTATTTAAAATGGGTAGCCGGAGCACTGTTCACAATCTGCTAAAAATAAAAAAAAAAAAAAAAAAAAAAAATTGGATTTCCGCGTAATGCGCGCAGCTACTGTTCACCAGAAACGCGGAGCCAAACGACGTCGTTTGGCGTCCGTAGAAAATTCACACCGCGCGTACGCGCGGAAGGCTTTGCCGGCTTTTCAAAAACGGCGTCGTTTTGACCCGTAAGAACTGAAACGCGCGCCATGCGCGGTAATAAATTTTCGGCGAAATTACCATTTTGCCCCTCCGTGTTTTTTCGGCAGAATTACCATTCTGCCCTCGGTTCAGTTTTCGAATTATTTACGAAATTGCCATCGGTCCGGTTTTTCAACTTAATTACGAAAATGCCATTCGGGTTAATTTTAATTAATTTAAATATTTAAAAATTAATTTAAAATTATAACAAAAATAATAATAATACAAAAATAATATTGGGGAGGATATTTTTCATAAAGTTTAATATTTAAATATTTTAAATATTAATCTAGTTAGCTAAACCATGGTTAGGTTAAATAAATTTATTATTTATTTATTATCTTAAATGTTAATAATAAATAAAGATGATAAATTAGCAATTATTATTTAATGCCTATTAAATAATATTTAAAGAGAGATAAAATTTATAAATTAATTATTTATTATTTAAATATTATTAAATAATAAATAAAGATAATTAAGTAATTAATTATTATTTAATTAACATTAAATAATGATTAATGGAAATTAAGTTATTAGAGTAATAATTTATTATTTAATTTAAATAATAAATAAGAATGATTTGATTATTATTTAACCTTAAATAATAATTAAAATTAATTAAATAATTAATTATTATTTAATTGACATTAAATAATAATTAAAGAGGATTAAGATTAGTAAACTATTATTTAATTTCCTTAATTAAATAATAAGTAAGGTTAATTACTTAGTTAATTATTTGTTGATTAACATTAAATTAAATAAGATTAAAACTAAGTTAATAATTATTTATTATTTAATTATAATTAAATAATAAGTAAGTACAATTAGTTATTATTTATTTTAAATAATAACTAGAGTTAATTAATTAATTTCTATTAAATCAATATTAAATAGTAATTAAAAAGAGATTGAGTTAGTAAAATAAATTGAATTTAATTAAACAATTATAATAAGTTGTTTAATAAGTGTCCAACACTTAAGAAAAATATTTTCTAACTTATTAAATCATTAACCTAAAATGATTAAGTGTCTATAAGGTTAATAATATTGTTTTGACTAATGTAAATTATGTGTTAGTACTTATGTGTGGTAAATAAGTTCGTTATTAAGCGTATAGTTATGCAAATACGCCGTACTAATTATTAGACCGACTTTATTAATGTTAGGTCTTTCAAAGCAAGTTAGTTAAAGCTAGACAATTATTGTAGCTGAGCAAACAGGCAAGTTCTCTAACCCTACTCAATTATTATCGTTGAACAAGTTTCCATACTTGTATTTATTGATAAAGCTTGCAGTGGTTTAATTATTTAAAATTATTCCACATCCATATTGTTTATACAATCGCACTTAGTGCATTTGAAGCTTATTAGTTCTTGATTCATGAACTGTATTAAAAATGTCTTAAGCTAATAATTCAGCTAGACATTACGTTTCTAAATTCAATAACTTGAATACTTTTAAAAGCTTATCCAAACCATTGTTGGGTGCGGATTTCTTATATTAAGTCTGAGAATTGAACAACCCTAAATTAGGGGACTTTGTGTCGGGAAACCGACTTTGGGCGCCAGTGACTAAATGTAATGCATATACAGCGGGTTGAATAGGCTGATCCCCTTGAAAACCAAACAACTCAAAGGGTCAGAGGAAACTCTATTATACCCTAGTTAGTTCAGGGTCCTTAGTGACCACTCAGCATTTTAAGATTCAAATATTCTGTTTATTAAAATTTGAATCCTGTTTCATTCACAACTGTTATATCTATTGTTGAATCATTGATGATATTTCTCATTCATTCATGATATATTAAATCTATATGATTGTTCTAAACTTGCTGAGCAAACTAGTTGCTCATTCTTGCTATATCATGAACCATTTTTCAGATAATCCTGATTGCTCAAAGAAGGATAAGGGAAAAGGAAATGCCAGAGCTTAAGTTAGTTTATGCATGCTAATTAGATGTTTAAATTTGTGTTTACTGATGTTAAACCTTTTGTAATTCCTTATGATAGGAACTGTTTATGTTAAGGTTAATAGACCCTGGTATTGTAACCTTTTTGTAAGGGAACCAATATGTATTATTCCGCGATATTTAAATGCAATGTATGTATTTAATTGTTAGTAATGTGTTGAATAGTGAGAACCAAACTCGAGGTTATGGAACCCGGATTTGGGGTCGTCACATATTATATTTGAAAAAATATAATATTAAACTAACTAGATTAATATTTACAACATTTAAATATTAATCCTAAATATTTATTATATTTGTAAAATATAATATTAAACTAACTAGATTAATATTTACAACCATTTAAATATTAATCCTAAATACTTATTATATTTTAAAAAAATATAATATTAAACTAACTAGATTAATATTTACAACATTTAAATATTAATCCTAAATACTTATTATATTTGAAAAAATATAATATTAAACTAACTAGATTAATATTTACAACATTTAAATATTAATCCTAAATATTTATTATATTTGTAAAATATAATATTAAACTAACTAGATTAATATTTACAACCATTTAAATATTAATCCTAAATACTTATTATATTTTAAAAAATTATAATATTAAACTAACTAGATTAATATTTACAACATTTAAATATTAATCCTAAATACTTATTATATTTAAAAAAAATATAATATTAAACTAACTAGATTAATATTTACAACATTTAAATATTAATCCTAAGTACTTATTATGTGACGACCCCAAATCCGGGTTCCATAACCTCGAGTTTGGTTCTCACTATTCAACACATTACTAACAATTAAATACATACATTGCATTTAAATATCGCGGAATAATACATATTGGTTCCCTTCAAAAGGTTACAATACCAGGGTCTATCAACCTTAACATAATAACAGTTCTTATCACAAGGAATTACAAAAGGCTTAAAAACCGTAAATACATAATTAAAGATCTAATTAGCATGCCTAAGCTAACTTAAGCTCTGGCTTTTCCTTTTCCTTTATCCTTCTTTGAGCAATCAGGATTATCTGAAAAATGGTTCATGATATAGCAAGAATGAGCAACTAGTTTGCTCAGCGAGTTTAAAACAATCATATAGATTTAATATATCATGAATGAATGGGAAATATCAACAATGATTCAACAATAGATATAACAATTGTGAATGAAACAGGATTCAAATTTTAATAAACAGAATATTTGAATCTTAAAATGCTGAGTGGTCACTAAGGACCCTGAACTAACTAGGGTATAATAGAGTTTCCTCTGACCCTTTGAGTTGTTTGGTTTTCAAGGGGATCAGCCTATTCAACCCGCTGTATATGCATTACATTTAGTCACTGGCGCCCAAAGTCGGTTTCCCGACACAAAATCCCCTAATTTAGGGTTGTTCAATTCTCAGACTTAATATAAGAAATCCGCACCCAACAATGGTTTGGATAAGCTTTTAAAAGTATTCAAGTTATTGAATTTAGAAACGCAATGTCTAGCTGAACTATTAGCTTCAGACATTTTTAATACAGTTCATGAATCAAGAACTAACAAGCTTCAAATGCACTAAGTGCGATTGTATAAACAATATGGATGTGGAATAATTTTAAATAATTAAACCACTTCAAGCTTTAACAATAAATACAAGTATGGAAATTTGTTCAACGATAATAATTGAGTAGGGTTAGAGAACTTGCCTGTTTGCTCAGCTACAATAATTGTCTAGCTTTAACTAACTTGCTTTGAAAGACCTAACATTAATAAAGTCGGTCTAATAATTAGTACGGCGTATTTGCATAACTATACGCTTAATAATGAACTTATTTGCCACACATAAGTATTAACACATAATTTACATTAGTCAAAGCAATATTATTAACCTTATAGACACTTAATAATTTTAGGTTAATAATTTAATAAGTTAGAAAATATTTTTCTTAAGTGTTGGACACTTATTAAACAACTTATTATAATTGTTTAATTAAATTCAATTTATTTTATTAACTCAATCTCTTTTTAATTACTATTTAATATTGATTAAATAGAAATTAATTAATTAACTCTAGTTATTATAAATAATAACTAATTGTACTTACTTATTATTAAATAATAAATAATTATTAACTTAATTTTAACCTTCTTTAATTTAATGTTAATCAACCAATAATTAACCAAGTAATTAACCTCACTTATTATTTAATTAAGGAAATTAAATAATAGTTTACTAATCTTAATCCTCTTTAATTATTATTTAATGTCAATTAAATAATAATTAATTATTTAATTAATTTTAATTATTATTTAAGGTTACATAATAATCAAATCATTCTTATTTATTATTTAAATTAAATAATAAATTATTACTCTAATAACTTAATTTCCATTAATCATTATTTAATGTTAATTAAATAATAATTAATTACTTAATTATCTTTATTTATTATTTAATAATATTTAAATAATAAATAATTAATTTATAAATTTTATCTCTCTTTAAATATTATTTAATAGGCATTAAATAATAATTGCTAATTTATCATCTTTATTTATTATTAACATTTAAAATAATAAATAAATAATAAATTTATTTAACCTAACCATGGTTTAGCTAACTAGATTAATATTTAAAATATTTAAATATTAAACTTTATGAAAAATATCCTCCCCAATATTATTTTTGTATTATTATTATTTTTGTTATAATTTTAAATTAATTTTTAAATATTTAAATTAATTAAAATTAACCCGAATGGCATTTTCGTAATTAAGTTGAAAAACCGGACCGATGGCAATTTCGTAAATAATTCGAAAACTGAACCGAGGGCAGAATGGTAATTCTGCCGAAAAAAACACGGAGGGGCAAAATGGTAATTTCCCCGAATTTTTCCTTCCGCGCATGGCGCGCGTTTCAGATTATACGGCCCAAAACGACGCCGTTTTTGGAAACGCGGATACGGCTTCCGCGCGTACGCGCGGCGTAATTTTTTTCTGAGGCAAAACGACGCCGTTTTGTCTCCGCGTCCGACTGTGCACAGTGGCCGCGCATTGCGCGGAAACCTTTAGTTTTTTTTTTTTTTTTTCCCTTTCACAGATTGTGAACAGTGTTCCGGCTATACACACTTTAATTAAAATTATACCTTCAAGTAAGCTTTAAATCATCAATAAAAATCCAAAAAAATTACCAATCACCTTATATTAATTTATAACATGAAAAAATAATTTTTCATGATTTAATATCAATATTTTTTTATAAAAATTTTTACATCACATAAACTACCATAAATCATAACTTTTTGTGTATAACTCCATTTTAAGTGATTCAAACTTTGTTTTTCTCATGATTTAATGTTCTATAATATTATAACATCAAACCTAAGTTTTACAAAAATATTTTTGGTAATATATTTCAAAACTTGTTTACACACTACTAAATACATATTTTAGCATATAAAATATACCAAAATACAAACCAAACATATTAAACTCAAGCATGGCATAAATATTACCACTACACATTAATAATCATATTAACATGTTTATATTAACATGATGATTTATTTAATTTAAAAACAATACTTTATTTAAAATAACTATTACCTTGATTTAATGGCTATTCTTCTTTTTCTCCCAAAGTATGTTGTGAATCTTGAAGGCATAAACTAGCTTAGCACTCCTTCTCCTTCTCTTGCTCTCTCTCAAAATATTTTGCTCTCAAACTCTCTCTTTTGATTTTTGGAGCAAAATGAAATAACATCTATCAACTTTTCAAGTATACTTGAAAAATTAGTAGATACACATAATGTATCTAATAATTTTGACCACTACAAGCTAGCTATTGGATACTTACACAAGCAATTTAGTCCATACATAGTTGGTGAAAAGAAGCATGGTTTCATGTACTACAAAAATTAAAACAAGCAATCCTTAATTAAATAAATGGAAAATAAAATAAAATATCAAAAATCACTTTTTCTCTCTCCCAAAACCAACATGGTCGGCTGATGATACATATTCTTGTCCCAAATTATTAGTCACATTTTCATTTTTAATAATTAATAAGTTAATTTAAGTATTTTTCAAGTGGGCCAATCATTGGGCTTTAATTTAAAATACCAATTGGGCTTCTATTAAATTGTTTGGGCTACTAAATTGTCAAATTTTATTATTCTACACTTGGGCTACTAATTGACCCATGTTGGGCTAATTTAATAATTTATACATTAATTATTCAATCCATGATTAAATAAATAATTAAATTGAATAAATAATTAAATATTCCAACCCATTAGTATTAAATTACTAAATGGACTAATAAATATTATTATTAATATTTCACATTATTTAAATTAATTAATAATCATATTAATTAATTTATTATATTTAATTCACTCATTATATTCAATTTAATTAAATATTTAATTAATAGGAAACTTATCAATTATTTTGATATTAAAACTTTAGGGTTTGTTCACCAATTTAATAACATATTAGTGACCCCCTTTAATTAATTTTAGTAATTAATTACATAATTATTTAATCACATAATTAATTAATCACATAAAAAGATTTAAATAATCTCATAAAACTAACTCGTTGGAAATTAAATTAATAATTTAATTAATAAAGATGTGGAAATTCTAGGACATTACATATTATATTTTAAAAAATATAATATTCAATACCTAAATATCATTTTTGTATTATTAATATTTTTGTTATAATTTTAAATTAATTTTTAAACATTTAAATTAATTTAAATTATCCAGAATGGCAAAATCGTAAATAAACTGAAAACCGAACGGAGGGGCAAAATTGTAATTTCCGCCAAATCTGCTCCTCGCGCATTGCGTGCACCGGCAAATCTATATCCCAAAACGGTGCCGTTTTAAGGCACCGTAGCTGGCTTCCGCGCATTGCGCGCGGATGAAATTTTTATTCGCCAAAACGACGCCGTTTTGGCTCCGTGTCCGACAGTAAATAGGTTTTCCGCGCAATGCGCGGTAGTCCTTTATTTTTATTTTCCAGCAGAACGTGAACAGTGCTATTTTAATACACAACTTAATAAAATTTATACCTTCAAGAAATCTTTAAGTCCTCAATAAAAATCCAAAAAAATTACCCAACACTTAATATCAATTTATAACATGAAAATATAATTTTTCATGATTTAATATTAAAAAAATTTTATAAAAAATTTTACATCACATAAACTAACACAAATCATAACTTTTTGTGTATAACTCCATTTTGAGTGATTCAAACTTTGTTTTTCTCATGATTTAATGTTCTATAATATTATAACATTAAATCTAAGTTTTATAAAAATATTTTTGGACATAAATTCCAAAACTTATTTACACACTATTAAATACATATTTTAGCATATAAAATATACCAAAATACAAACCAAGCATATTAAACTCAAGCATGGCATAAATATTACCACTACACATTATTAACTATATTAACATGTTTATACTAACATGATAATTTATTTAATTTAAAAACAAACTATATTTAAAATAATCATTACCTCATTTTAATGGTTATCTTCATTTTTCTTCCAAAATGGGTTGTGAAGGAGGATGGCATGAACCAAGAATTTCTTCTCCTTCCTTCTCCATGCTCTCTCTCAAAATACTTACTCTCCCAAGCTATTTCTCTCAAACTCTCTCTTTTGGAAGTTGGAAAAATAAATGAAATGTAATGTCTACCATTTCAAGTATACATGTAAAATTCTTAGATATAAAAATTATATCTATAATTCATGATGTTCCTAGCTTGGATACTTGCACAAGAAATGGCTAAAGTACCTAAGTTGATGAAAAGAAGCATGGCTAGTTGTACAATATTTGTCCAAGCAAGTAAGCTATTAAACAATTAAAAGAAAATCACATTTCAATCTCTTTTACTCATTTTTGCCGGCAACACCATGATGCTTGTCCCAAAAAGTTAGTCACTTTCTCACTTTTTTAATAAATAATAGTTTAATTAAGTATTTTTCAAGTGGGCCAATCATTGGGCTTTAATTTAAAATACCAATTGGGCTTCTATTAAATTGTTTGGGCTACTAAATTGTCAAATTATATTATTCTCCACTTGGGCTACTAATTGACCCATGTTGGGCTAATTTAATAATTTACACATTAATTATTCAATCCATGATTAAATAAATAATTAGATTGAATAAATAATTAAATATTCTAACCCATAAGTATTAAATTACTAAATGGACTAATAATATTATTAATAATATTTTACATTATTTACATTAATTAATTATCATATTAATTAATTTATAAAATTTAATTAACTCATTATATTCAATTTAATTGAATATTTAATTAATGACAACTTGTCAATTATTTTGATATTAAAACTTTAGAGTGTGTTTGCTAAGAATAATATATATAATCTATATATATTATTTATACACATTACCTTACCTCGAAAATAATTTCACAATAAATTATGAAATTAAAATAAATACAATATATAATTTAATATATATTATTTAGGCCACAAATTAAATTATTTAATACATTTACATTAAATAATTCATTTATCATCAATTATGGAAATAATTCCATTTACCCGAAAATACATTGAAATAATAATATATTTACACTATTTTATATTTAAATAATTTATTAAATTATTTAATTAATATTACACAAATAATTGTATAATTCAATTTCTCACTCTCATAAATCATTTACAATGATTTATTTAATTATAGAATATATTCATTTAACATATTCAATTATCACTTAAAATTACACAATTAATTTAATCCCTTTATATATATGTACATATATATGAACTTAATTATTGTACATATATACAATTACTAATTTCCCTTCATTAATTCAACTACTTTATATAATTTATAATTATATAAATTACATAATTATTCCTCACAAATAATTTATCAACAATTTGCATAATTGTTGATTAATGAATATAATTAATTCCACAATAAACCTTTTAATTCAATTCGGATTAATTTAATATTAATCTATCTATTTATCACAATTTAATTAACAATTATGTTACTCAATATGCACGCATATATATATTCATATAAATACATATTTAATTTACACGCAACCACGTCGCATAATTACATAACTCTACTAATTAATTCTTCTTAATTTAATTAGACTTGTTGTTAGTCAAGTTTATTGAATTATCACTTTGCTTGCTAACGTATCAAAAATTTTGATATTACCATATCTAAGTTAGTCCGTTAAATTTAATTTGGACCTCTATTTATCTATCACTACTAGGTTATCAAACTCCAACCTTTAATAAATATTAAATATTTTATTTCTAATTCATTTAAATATCCGGGATATTACAATATTAAATAACTAATATAGGTTTTATGTGATTGAAATATTATCAATTGATGATAATATTTCCTAAGTGTTTATATACCTTTAGCTACATGATTATTTGGTTAAGGGTTAGAGGTGTATAAAGTATAGAGGTTATCATATGAATGTATATATGATATTAATTTAAAGATCAACTTGATTAATTGTTAGATCTACTCAAAGAGAAATAAATTGAATTGGTTAGCAGTAGACTACACACGAGGCAATTTTCCTTTAACCCTAACTTATATTTATTATTGCAAGTTCTCTAACCCTACTCAATTATTGTTGAACAAATTTCTATACTTGTATTTATTGTCAAAGCTTGAAGTGGTTTAATTATTTAAATTATCCCACATCCATATTATTTATGAAATCGCACATAGTGCATTTGAGCTTAATAATCCTTGATTCATGAACTGTATTAAAGATGTCTTAAGCTAATCGTTCAGCTAGACATTGCGTTTATAAATTCAATAACTTGAATACTCTTAAAAGTATATCTAAACCATTGTTGGGTGCGGATTTCTTATGTTAAGTCTGAGAATTGAACAACCCTAAATTAGGGGATTTTATGTCGGGAAACCGACTTTGGCGTCAGTTGACTAAATGTAATGCATATACAGCGGGTTGAATAGTCTGATCCCCTTGAAAACCAAAACTACTCAAAGGGTCAAAGGAAACTCTATTATACCATCGTTAGTTCAGGGTCCTTGGTGACCACTCAGCATTTAAGATTTGAATATTCCTGTTAAATGAAATTTGAGTCTTGTTCATTTCACAATTGTTTTATCCATTGTTGAAACCATCGATGTTATTTCCCATTCATTCATGATATATTAAATCTCTATGATTGTTCTTAACTTGCTGAACAAACTAGTTGCTCATCCTTGCTATATCATGAACCATTTTTCAGATAGACCTGACTGCTCCAAGAAGGATAAGGGAAAAGGGAAAGCCAGAAATTAAGTTAAATTATGCTTGTTAATTAATGTTTAGAAATGTATTTACTGTTGGTAATTTTTTTGTAATTCCTTATGATAAGAACTGTTTATGTTATGGTTAATAGACCTTGGTATTGTAACCTTTTTGTAAGGAACCAATATGTATTATTCCGCTAAGTTTAAATGCAATGTATGTATTTAATTAATAGTAATGTATTGATCAGTGAGAACCAAACCCGAGGTTATGAAACCCGGATTTGGGGTCGTCACAGCTACAATCGGGTCTTTTTCTGATTATCTGTTATTATGTTTAAAAATATTATTATTTTAATTCTTTGCATTGTAATCTTTTTAGCATTCGTAATATTTTACTGATTCAATATATTTTTATCGATTAATTAGACTGTTTGATCAAAAAAACAAACTGTCATAGCTTCACCACTTGGATTACCAAAAGAAAAGATTTTGTAAGAATATATATATATATATATATATATATATATATATATATATATATATATATATAACAAGACAAATGGAGATTTTATTTAAATTAATTGGTTAGTCATTTTGATTTGTCAAAGAGTTAATCTCAAATTCATTACCTCTGTTGCGATACGAATATACTAATTTTTTTGTATAATTTTTTGTATTATTCTTAGGATGTACATCAATATATTAAAAAATATATATAGTGATTTTGATATATATATAACTTTTTAATTTTACGTTCGATGTATTATTATCATTCAGACTACAATTTTTATACTCAAATTATAATACTAAATTGCATGCACCATAATTTTAAATTGTATTATTAGTCTAATTAAATTAATAAAATATAAAAATATCACATTGCCATGTGGATGGAAACCTTCTTCTAATCCAGTAAGGGTTCGGTGGACCAGCATTAAATGGTTGGGTTAATTACATATTCTAATATTTTTTATGAAAAAATTATAATAAAAGTGTATTAAAAACATATTTACAAAAAGAGTGCATTTTTAATCTTTTATTTACATAATAAATACAGTTAGTTTTAGTTTAAATTAATTGGAGTGATGATGTGGCCATAATCCATTTAATTTAGTTGGGTAATTTATAAATTTAAAATTCTAATTAAATTCACTTATCTTTCTCTTTCTTCCATTTTCTTTTGTTCCGCCATTTTCATCTTCTCCATATTTCTCTTTCCTCCATTTTTCGCTTTCTCTTTCCTCCATTTTCATCTTCTTCCGCCATTTTTTTTTTCCATCTTTCACGTTCATGGTGGTAGTTGTGGCGGAGGAAGAAGATGGTAGTGGTTGTGGCAGAGGAAGAAAATGGTGGTGGTTGTAGCAGAGGAAGAAGATGATAGTAGAGGCAGAAGAAGATGGTGTGGTTGTGACGGAGGAAGAATATGGTGGTAGTGGTGGTGGTTGTGGTGGAGGAATACCTTTATATTAAAAGTTGGTTACCCCTGTATTAAAGTTTGATTACCTTTGTATTAAGGGTTGGTTACCTTTGTATTAAAGTTTTCATTTAGTAAATTTAGGTAACCAAACAATAGTATATTGGTAACCAAACACTAGTATGGAGGTAACTAATTCCTGAATGTGTAGTAACTAGTTTTGGTTACCTTTGTATTTAGGTTGGTTACCCATGTATTAAGGTTTGATTACCTTTGTATTAAGAGTTGATTACCTTTATATTAAAGTTTGGTTACGTTTGTATTAAAAGTTAGTTACTGGTTACCTTTGTATTTAAGGTTGGTTACCTTTATATTAAAGTTTGGTTACCTTTGTATTAAAAGTTGGTTACTGATTATCTTTTGCAGATTTCGACGAGAAAAAAGGTGGAGTCAAAGTAAGAGAGAGAGATGGAGAAATTGAATTAAAGTAATTTAATTTACTTCTCCTTGATTTAAAGAATTTAATTTAATTTTCCTTGATTTAAGGGATTTGTGTAATTTAATTTACTTCTCCTTAATTTAAGGGATTTGTAAAATTGAATAATTAATGTAATTATTATATTTGCACTATTTTTATAATTATTTTATAAATTTATTATTCTTGTAATTATTTTCTAAAAGTTGTATACTTCTGTAAAGACCCTAAATGGTTCTAAACCAAGTAAAACTTTGATACCAAAACATATGGCCTAGGTTCAAGAGCATGTCCATTCAATCTAAGATAAAATGGCTGGAAAAAATTACAAAGACTTTTATAGGTAAATTTTAGTCTACTTATGAAAACAATGACTTTTGATAGGCAAATGTGTACGTAGCCCTGATTGATTGGGAAAAAATAAATTTTGTAAATAGTATTTTTTTTGGTTTTAAAATATAAAATTGTTATTAATTTATTAAAATCAAATAATTTTTAAATAAAAAATTTACCTAAAATCTTTTAATTTTAACTAATAGAATGATAAGATTTATAAGTTATCTAAAAAATACTACTTATTATAAAATTTATTATTTCATAATTTTTAATATATCATTTTAATTTTGAGTT
Source organism: Hedera helix (assembly GCA_947179155.2). NCBI lineage: Eukaryota > Viridiplantae > Streptophyta > Magnoliopsida > Apiales > Araliaceae > Hedera > Hedera helix. Next base: position 47,613,446 of record OX359276.1, on the reverse strand, counting down.
TGTAAATATTATAAATATAGCTTAGGTTCTAAATCTAATAATTTGGAGCGAAGGTAATAGAACTTTAATATCTTTAATTTTTGATATTAATTTTACAATCATTTAAAATTCACTTCAATTTTTTGAGTAAAAAAAATATATTTAAACTCAAAATTATTTTAAATTGATTCTAAAAATTTAAGACTATTAATTATATCTTTTGAAATTGGTGGAGCATATTCTGTTATATATATATAGGGGAATGATCCATAGCAAGCGTTTGCTATGAACACTATTCCAGCAAATTCATCTTAAACCGTTGAAATAATAATTTTAATGGATGAGATGGGAAACCACCCGCTATCTAAGATAACGAGTAGGACAAAAAAATAATAATTCTCAGTCCACCCGCTATCTTAGATGACGGGTGGAGGAGATTTTTTTTTTTTTTAACTCATGTTAAAGTGGCTTTAAAAAAAAAATAAAAAATTCTCCTCCCACCCGTTAACTTAGTTAGCGGGTGGAGAGAAATAATTTTTTTTTTTTACATTAAAAAAAAAATTGATTTCTCTCCACCCGCTAACTAAGTTAACGGGTGAGAGAAGAATTTTTTTTTTTTAAAGTCACTTTAACATGAATAAAAAAAATAAAAAAATAAATAATAATAATTTAGCTCCCACCCGCTAACTTAGGTGACGGGTGGGAGGAGATATTTTTTTTTTTAAAGTCACTTTAACATGAATAAAAAAAAATTAAAAAATAATAATAATAATTTAGCTCCCACCCGTTAACTTAGGTGACGGGTGGGAGGAGAATTTTTTTTTTTTTTAAAGTTACTTTAATATGAATATAAAAAACAAAAAAATAATAATAATAATTTAGCTCCCACCCGCTAACTTAGGTGACGGGTGGGAGGAGAAATTTCTTTTCCAAGCATGAATACACAGTACATGCATGCAAGAATTAGCATACACAACACATGCATGTAACAACACAACACAACAATTTTCAACTAATTAATTAAGATGTCGTGTATGCATGCATGTGCTAGTTTTGTTTTCATGTTAAAGTTAGTTTTTTTTTATATAAAAAAAATTTAAATTGTAGAGATAATAATTTTTTAATTAAATGATAAATTTTTATAAAAATAAATTATCAATAGAAGCATAGATAAATTGATAAATATTATTATTATATTATTTTATATAATAATAAATATAATCAATATAAATATATATTTTTTTCACATTAACTCAATAAAAAAAAAAATTCTTCCTCCACTCGTTAGCTATGTTACCGGGTGGAGAGGGTAATTTTTTTTTTTTTTTTTTTCACATTAACTCGCATTAACTAAATAAAAAAATAAAAAAAATTATTCCTCCACCCGTTAGCTATGTTAACGGGTGGAGGAAGAATTTTTATTTATTTATTTATTTTCACATTAACTAAGTAAATAAATAAAAAATAAAAAAAATTTCCCCTCCACCCGGCAAAATAGCTAACGGGTGGAGGAAGAGTTTTTTTATTTTTTTTATTTAGTTAATGTGAAAAAAAAAATAACAAAAAAAATTTCGCACTCCACCCGGTAACATAGCTAACGGGTGGAGGAAGATTTTTTTTATTGAGTTAATGTGAAAAAAAGAAAAAAACAAAAAAAAATTCCCTCTCCACCCGGTAACATAGCTAACGGGTGGAGGAAGATTTTTTTTTTTTTTTTAGTTAATGTGAGTTAATGTGAAATAAATATATATATATATATATATATATATATATATATATATATATATATTATTTTATATTGATTATATTTATAAATTATATTTATTATTATATAAAATAATATAATAATAATATTTATCAATTTATCTATGCTTCTATTGATAATTTATTTTTATAAAAATTTATCATTTAATTAAAAAATTATTATCTCTACAATTTAAATTTTTTTTATATAAAAAAAAACTAACTTTAACATGAAAAAAAAACTAACACATGCATGCATACACGACATCTTAATTAATTAGTTGGAAATTGTTGTGTTGTGTTGTTACATGCATGTGTTGTGTATGGTAATTCTTGCATGCATGTACTGTGTATTCATGCTTGGAAAAGAAATTTCTCCTCCCACCCGTCACCTAAGTTAGCGGGTGGGAGCTAAATTATTATTATTATTATTTTGTTTTTTTTTTATTCATATTAAAGTAACTTTAAAAAAAAAAAAAAAAAATCTCCTCCCACCCTGTCACCTAAGTTAGCGGGTAGGAGCTAAATTATTATTATTATTTTTTTATTTATTTTTTATTAATGTTAAAGTGACTTTAAAAAAAAAAAATATCTCCTCCCACCCGTCACCTAAGTTAGCGGGTGGGAGCTAAATCATTATTATTTATTTTTTTATTTTTTTTATTTATGTTAAAGTGGCTTTAAAAAAAAAATTAAATTATCCTCCCACCCGTTAACTTAGTTAGCGGGTGGAGAGAAATAATTTTTTTTTTCTCTCCACCCGCTAACTAAGTTAACGGGTGGGAGGAGAATTTATTTATTTTTTTTTAAAGCCACTTTAACATGAGTTAAAAAAAAAAAAAAAAAATCTCCTCCCACCCGTCATCTAAGATAACGGGTGGACTGAGAATTTTTTTTTTTTTGTCCTACCCGTTATCTTAGATAGCGGGTGGTTTCCCATCTCATCCATTAAAATTATTATTTCAACGGTTTAAGATAAATTTGTTGGAATAGTGTCCATAACAAATGCTTGCTATGGATCATTCTCCATATATATATATGTGTGTGTGTGTGTGTGTGGGAAAGACAATGTGTAACACGACCTACTCTTAGACTATTGACCTGTCGATTAAATAGATTACTAAAAAGCATATTTCAAAAATATGTCAACCAGAGGTACCTCTTTATGGAATCCATACATACTGAGTAATGTGAAACACGTATCGACTTGGCAATTCAGACGATTCCTAAAAATAATAGTTCAAAAATTTATCAATTGGTACCCTTTTAAGAGATACATACATATATAAATTGAGTAATGGTAGAAGTAATACTGGGATAATGTTAAGTGTCACAAATTTTTTGTCTAAAAAAATATTTTAAATGATATGATATTAATACATTAGTTGGATAAATTATTTGTAATTGATTATATTATAAATTAAACTACCTATTGTGACGAATTTACAAAACTTTTATCCTAGTGAGTGAGTTAGGTGATTTTTATTTTTCGGATTTAGAGAACTTCTATTATAATTAGTAGTTATTGAGATATTGATTTATTAATTATTATAAAAAATTGGTAATATAATAAATATCAAATTATCAATTACGGAACCGAATAACCGAATAAACCGATCGATTTAACCGAAACCGAATAAACCGATAATCGATTACGATGTAAAATTTTGGGCAGTTTTGATTTTTAATTTTTTATAATCGAATTAAATGGTTTGGTTATTTTTTTTCCTCAAAAAATCGACTAAACCGACCGTATGCACCCCTAATTATTAGTCTAATTAAATTAATAAAATATAAAAATATCACATTGCCATGTGGATGGAAACCTTCTTCTACTCGAGTTAGGGTTCGGTGGACCAGCATTAAATGGTTCTAAACCAAGTAAAGCTTTGATACCAAAACATATGGCCTAGGTTCAAGACCACGTCCATTCAATCTAAGATAAAATGGCTGGAAAAAATTTCAAAGACTTTTATAGGTAAATTTTAGTCTACTTATGAAAACAATGACTTTTGATAGGCAAATGTGTACCTACTGATTGGGAAAAAATAAATTTTGTAAATAGTTTTTTTTTTTTGTTTCAAAATATAAAATTGTTATTAATTTTTAAAAATAAATAATTTTTAACTCAAAAATTTACATAATATCTTTTAATTTTAACTAATAGAATGATAAGATTTATAAGTTATCTAAAAAATACTACTTATTATAAAATTTATTATTTCATAATTTTTAATGTATCATTTTAATTTTAAATTTGCAAATGTTATAAATATAGCTTAGGTCCTAAATCTAATAATTTGGAGCGAAGGTAATAGAACTTTAATATCTTTAATTTTCGATATTAATTTTACACTCATTTTAAATTCACTTCAATTTTTTGAGTAAAAAAATTATATTTAAACTCAAAAATATTTTAAATTAATTCTAAAAATTTAAGACTATTAATTATATCTTTTGAAATTGGTGGAGCATATTCTGTTATATATATATATATGTGTGTGTGTGTGTGTGTGGGAAAGACAATGTGAAACACGACCTACTCTTAGACTATTGACCTGTCAATTAAATAGATTACTAAAAAGCATATTTCAAAAATATGTCAACCAGAGGTACATATTGAGTAATGTGAAACACGTATCGACCTGTCAATTCAGACTATTCCTAAAATTAATAGTTCAAAAATTTATCAATCGGTACCCTTTTAAGAGATACATACATATATAAATTGAGTAATGATAGAAGTAATACTGGGATAATGTTAAGTGTTTCAAATTTTTTATTTTAAAAAAATATTTTAAATGATATGATATTAATACATTAGTTGGATAAATTATTTGTAATTGATTATATTATAAATTAAACTACCTATTGTCTTAGTCAGTACCAGACTAAAAATGTGAGAACTCTAGTATTATCCATACAAGTTAGGCATCCATTTTATCTACATGAAGTTCTAAAAATACATATAGAAACTTGTTTAGTTTTACCATCCTACTCTCCAACACTAATTAAAATGGAATTCTTCTCCCATTTCCTAGCAATTTATGGGTTTTTAGCTTTTGTCACCGCCTATTATTTCAAGAGAGAGAGCAAACAATAACAAAAGCAAGACTGCTAAAGCCCCTGAACCACCTGGGGGATTCCACGCCACTCTTCATTAAATTTAGTTTATTTAAATATTTTTTAATTTATTCATAAATAAAATGTTCTATAGTTTTTGAATATTATTAGTAAAAGATATATATACCTTGGACATAATTCTTAGGAATAAAAACACCGGCCGAATGGAAACATTTTCTCAAAGATTCTCGCTACCTAAGCTTTTACAAATCACTTAGGTAGGATTTAGTTTGTGGATGATGATGATGCTATATTTCTTTGAACGACTCCCATTACTAATAATACTAAATAGATATGAATTATGTCCTCGAAGCAAGTAGTTTAATCTTTGCATGTTTGTTGTGCTACATAAACTTAATCCACCTTATGATGAGATCATGCTCCTTTGATGGGGTTGGGTCCATTTGATGATTTGGGACATATAGTAAATTCGGATCCCAGTGAGCGAGGTATTTGTAATATCAACCCTAACAGTGGAATATGACTTTGATACAGTGTAATGACTTTTGTAATGTAATAATTATATATATAATGCAATAACAATTAGAAATGTAAACGGATATATTATTGTTTTTCATATTTAATATCCAAAAAAACATCCAATTAGTTTGTATCAGAAAATTGTCCAAGATTAACATTATTTTTTTTTATAACTTTTGTAGAATCAAAATGTAATCATCAACCATATAAATAAATACAAATAAAAAGTAATATTCAACCTAACCTAACCAAAACAATAAAATCAAAAAGCAATGTTCATCCAAATAAAAAACACAATAGCGAGAATTATGTTACTAAAAAGTATTTAATTTAAAAGAAAAAATAAATCTATCATTTATGCTTGATATACTTATAATAATGAATGCATTTGTGTTTATAATTGTTATCATGACGATCGGTTATTCATTTACTCGTATTGAAAAATTACTTAGATCTGCATATTTTGTTGTTACGTTTAGAATATGACTATTTTTCAAGAGTATATCTAGGGTCCACTAGTTGTTACTATAATCAACCCTTTTTCTGATTATCTGTTATTATGTTTAAAAAGATTACTATTTCAATTATGTGCATTGCAATCTTTTCATTTTTTGTAACATTTTATGGTTTCAATATATTTTTGTCAATTAGACATTTTGATAAAAAAAAAAAAAAACTATCATAGATTCACCTAACAGATTACCAAAAGAAAAGATTTCATAAGAAGAAAGTCTATTACTATATATAATAAGGCAAACATAGATTTTATTTAAATTAATTGATCAGTCATTTTGGTTCGTCAATGAGTTAATCCTGAATTTATTATCTCTGTTGATACGATATTTTTCATGTTCATAATTACACTAAATTTTTTGTATCATTTATTGTATTATTCTAAGGATGTACATTTATATATTTAAAAATATATACAATGATTTTGATAGACATAAATTTTTTTATTTTATGTTCGATATATCATTCATACTATACTTTTAATACTTAAATTATAATACTAAATTGTATACATCGTGATTTTAAATTATATTTATTAGTCTAATTAAATTAATAAAATATAAAAACATCACATTGCCACGTGGGTGAAACCTCCTTCTAATCGAGTTAGGGTTTGGTGGACCAGCATTAAATGGTTCTAAACCAAGTAAAGCTTTGATAACAAAACACATGGTCTAGGTTCAAGACCATGTCCATTCAATTTAACCCACGACAAAATATTTGGAAATAATTACAAAGACTTTTGATGGGCAACTTTTAGTCTACGTATAACGTATGAAAACAATGACTTTTGATAGGCAAATGTGTACGTAGTACTGATTTATTGGGGAAAAAATAAATTTTGTAAATAGTATTTTTTTGTTTCAAAATATAATATTATTATTAATTTTTTAAAATCAAATAATTTTTAAATAAAAAATAGGCTCCCCTAGACTTTTTGTATATATATATCAAAAAAATGTGAAACACGTATCCAAATGTGAAACAGGTGGGGTTGGGGGTGGGCGAGGGGTATTTGCCTAATTTATTATTTAGGGGGTGTTTGATTAAAATTTAATGTATCTAAATGGCTGAATGACTGAATCGGTCAGTCATTCAGTGCATTTGTTTAGAACTGAATGACTGAATCGGTCAGATTTTTGGGCTGAATGACTAAGTCTAATTTTTTTGGCTGAATGGTTAAGTCTCGACTGAATGAAGTAAAAAAATAAAAATAAAAAATTAAATATTATATTAAGTAATATTAAATAAATTTACAACAACTTTGAATTTTTTTCAGAGAGATAAAATAGTAAAAATATGTTATTCAGATGTTTTAGACATGTCACTTATCAAATAACTTTTTTCATTCAGTATTCAGAAATCTACTTCATTCAGCTCATTCAGATTACTTAAACATTCAGAACTATTTCATTCAGTTTTTATCAAACACACCCTTAGTAAATACACGCAAGTATACGAGATCGACTAATAAAATAATGACAAGAAAGTGTATCGTTTCCACAGATAATTTTATCTAATATTTTTAAAACAATAATTTTATATTAATTAAATCTTACAATTAAACTTTTTTCAAAAAATTAAAACATCCATGAAAAACAAAAATAAAGAAAAAGAGTTAGATCCTCAAATATGAGATCAAGCCGCTTCTTCAATCATCTGTCTCTATTGGTGTTGAAATTATTTTGCACTAGATCTTTAAATTAATGAGGTCTAGCCGCCGCCATTGAAAAACTAATTATTTTTACCCTAGAATACATTATTTATAAGAATACATATTTTTTCTAACCCTAAAAAGAATTAAAATATCATACATAGTATCCTAATTTAAATAAACTACTGACTAAAATTCCTAATTTAAATCTTTTTCCAAATTTTTGATGACTTTTAATTCATTGCAAACCCATTAAAAATATATTGAAGACTATAAAATAAATAAAGTGATGAGACCCGCTCTTCTTAAAAGGTTATATGATATGACCATATAATAATTTTTCCTGCTTTTGATGTCAAGCTTCCTTTATTTATTCAATGGTGGGCCCCGTGGATTGCAAATCTATCAGACCAACCGTTGCGTACTCACGTACGAAATATCCTCAAAACTTAAATCTTTGCTTGCATTCAAGCAAAACAAAAATAAAAACTATAAAACTAAAACCCTAATAAACAAACGACTCAAATAACTCGACACGAACAATGAATTAACTTGAAATTCAACATGGCCTCAAAGATTACTTTTTTTTATAAAAAAACGATAATTCTAAAAAAAATCAAAATAGTGTAGTGCCTAAAATCTTAACATAATCGTCAGTTATACTCATGCCCTTTAAGTGTGTGTGCGTGTGTATTCATACGTATCAAACTAATTTAAAACTCAAATAAATTTATGTAATTAAATATCTCATAAAAGATATTACACAATCATAAAATTATAAAGTAAAACTCTATAAATTTTCTTTTTACACATCTCTCCGCTAATAAACAAAAAATATAAATTAGAGGATCAAAAGATCTTTAAACACGTTACATACATTAGGATCATTATTTTCATTAATACTTTCCCAAATATAAAACTAAATAAGCGGCCACCTTTTTTTCAATTCATTAGTAAGTGCTTTTTATATTCCATCTCACATTTTCTTTTAGACAAGTGTGTTTTACGTTTTCTTTCGCTTTTTTGCACATGTTTATGAGTGAGTGCGTTTTATACTCTATCTCAACTCACCACACAACTCTTTAATTTTTTTTATTAATATTATTATTTTTACTTGGGAAATATCAACCTTAATAATCCTACAAAATTTTACCTAAATCATATTCCCCAAATTATATTTTGCATAAATTTCACTTTGAGACATGATCAAATAAAATATAAAGTTAACAAATATCTTTTATAAGCATTTAATCAGATAAACTTTCTCTAAGTTAAAACTAATTCAATACAAATGAATTTGTGCATAAAAATAAATAGATCTCAAACAATGTAAAAATAAATAAGAAATGTCAAAACATAGACTAAGTCATATTTATCAATTTCCCATAAATTATTAAATAATAAATCATAAATTTTTTGTTATTGACCAAAGTTTAATTCAAATTATTTCACTGTCCAAGTAACACATCCTAAAAATAAAAATAAAAACCCTAATAAAATAAAAAATAATAATTTTAATAAAAAACTGGCACAAAAAAAACTGACATTAAAATCATCAAAACAAAACGTAGCAAGACCCCAAAATTTGAAACTGACTTTGTCCTCGATGTAAAAATTAAAACATAAAGTACAAAATAACTTCTCTGAAAATAAGCTAGTTGTCGTTCTTTGTAACTATCTCCTACTTTTACACTAAGATGCAATTTGAAAAATAAAAATAAAAGAAAATTTTAACTCTGTTTTTTTATTTTTATTTTTTCTATTTTTTTTTGGAATTTTTGGAATTTTTTTTTTTTTTAGTGCTTGTAAAAATTAAACAAAAATAAAAACGTGTTATGCAAAATCAGACTGTAAGAGCCCAACAGTTACGCTATGTCTTGTACAAGAGTAATGCATTTACTTACAGTCTTGTCAATCAAATTTCGAAAACGATAACGATAAACAGTAAGCAAGTCCCCAGCTTATGCTAAGTCTTGTACAAAAGCAATGCATTTACTTATAATTTTTTCAGTCTATTTATTACAATCGATAAACATGTGATAATAAAAGTTTAAATTAAAATGAAATTGATTTAAATTAATATTGGATAAATACTAGAAAAATAATTCCTCACTAACGGCGCAAAAAACTTGTTCGCCTAATTTACCACTTAGGAAATACGCGCAAATATATGTGATCGACTAGTAATATAATGACAAGAAAGAATATCGTTCTCACATAGAATTATATCAAATATTTTTCAAAATAATAATTTTATATATCAATTCAATCTTACAATTAATTTTTTTACAAAAATTAGAACATCCATAAAAAATAAAAGTAAAGAAAAAGAATTAGATTCCCAAATCTGAGATCAAGTCATCTCTATTGGTGTTGAAATTGTTTTGCACTAGATTTTCAAATTAATGAAGTTTAGCCCTTGTCATTGAAAAACTAATTATTTCAACTTTAGAATATATTATTTATAAGAATAATTATTTTTTAAAATTCTAAAAAAAATTAAAATATCATACACAGTATCTTAATCTAAATAAACTAGTGACTAAAATTCCTAATCTAAATCCTTTTCCAAATTTCTGATGACTTTTAATTCATTGCAGGACCCACTAAAAATACATTGAAGACTATAAAATAAATAAAGTTATGGGTCCTCTTCTTAAAAGGTTCTAGAACAAGCTGCTTCGGCGTCAAGCTTCCTTTATTTATTCAATGGTGGGCCCCACGGATTGCAAAGCAATCAGACCAACCGCTGCGTACTCGTGCCTTCCGTGCATTGTTGATTATCATAGACAGCCTTCCACACATGGCTGTGTGGCGCGGACCATCACTGAATCAGCCGCCTTGGTCCTTCCGGCGCATTGCGCGCCTGGCCGCCAGGCCATGCATTTCTAACTTAAAGTTTTGCCCTCCGCGTTTTAAATTACTACAATACAAAATAAAATCATTAAAAATAACAGAAAATAATTAAAGACTCACAGCTTAAAATAAAAAATATATAAAATACTTAACAACTCATAAATTTTTAAGCATAAAAATACTTTTTAAATAAATATAAAACTCATTCATCATAGGGCGGGGGAAGATAACGTGAAATGGTAAACACATGCAAATTGGTGGTAGTGGTGCTGGGGGGGGGGGGGGGGGGGGGGGGGGGGGGTGTCGCATGACCTTCTATAAATACACAAAGAAACTTGTTTAGTTTCACCATCCCACTCTCCAATACTAATTAAAATGGAATTCTTCTCCCATTTCCTAGCAATTTTAGGGTTTTTAGCTTTTGTCACCACCTATTATTTCAAGAGAAAGAGAGCAAACAAAAACAAAAGCAAGAATACTAAAGCCCCTGAACCACCTGGGGCATTGCCCTTCATAGGTCATCTACATCTTTTACGGGGTCAAGACCCTATTGCACGTACCCTCGGAACCATAGCCGATGAATTTGGCCCCATTTTCTCTCTCCGTCTCGGCAACCACCATGGATTGGTGGTGAGCAGTTGGGAGATGGTCAAGCAGTGCTTCACAACCAATGATACAATCTTCGCAACACGACCAAGTATGGCTGTGGGCAAATATTTGGGCTATGGTTATGCAACTTTTGCACTGGCACCTTATGGACCATACTGGCGTGGTGTACGAAAGATTGTCACTCTTGAGATCTTAACCAACCACCGGCTCGAGAAGCTCAAGCATGTCCGAGCCTCAGAATTGAACCACTGCATCAAAGATCTGTACTCACCATGCACAAAGAATGAGAATCTCACGAGCAAAGTGCACATAAACAAGTGGTTTGATGACTTGACATTCAATATAACCATCAGGATGCTAGTCGGAAAGAGATTTGATGCTAATAGTAGCATCGAGGATTTGCATATCAAGGAAGCCATAAAAAGAGCGTTGTACCTTGGCGGTGTTTTTGTGGTGTCTGACTTCATTCCAAGCCTTGAATGGATGGACATTGGAGGTCATGTGAAATCTATGAAGCAGACGTTTAAGGAACTTGACAAAGTTTTTAGGGAATGGCTTGAAGAACATATTCAAAAGAGATTAGTTTGTGGTACTAATGGTGAAGGTGATTTCATGGATGTAATGCTGTCGATACTAGCAGAGGACAGCACAATGTTTGGGCAAGATCGCGGCACAATTATCAAGGCAACAATACTGGTATGACATTCCTGTAATAGTATCATTTTAGCTTCAATTAAATCATCGCAGTTGCAACAATGAATTATGTCTAATTGAAAATTTCATTTTTCTATAAAATCGAGCAATAAATTTTTTTGTAGTTATTCTGCTTGTTAAATCCATAGTTAACCCATTCTAACCAATTTTCAATACTGTCTTCTTAGATTCTCATCATGACTGGCTCAGAAAGCACTGCTGAAACACTAACATGGGGGTTGTCTTTACTACTAAACAACCGTCACGCGCTGAAACTTGCCCAAGAGGAGCTGGATATCAAGGTGGGAAGGCACAAATGGGTGGAAGAATCAGATATCAAGCACTTGACATATCTACAAGCCATAGTGAAGGAAACACTACGCTTATATCCCCCAGGTCCCTTAGCAGGACCCCGTGAGGCCACTGAAGACTGTCATGTTGGTGGCTATTATGTCCCCAAGGGCACACGTTTAACGGTCAACATATGGAAACTACATCGAGATTCGCGAGTGTGGTCGGAGCCTCTTGAGTTTCGTCCAGAAAGGTTTCTTGGGGAACATAAAAATGTCAATTTTCAGGGACAGAATTTTGAGTACATTCCATTTAGCTCCGGGAGGAGAATGTGCCCTGCAGTCACATATGGCTCCCAAGTGGTTCAAATGATATTAGCACGTCTGCTTCAAGGGTTCCATATATCAACACCAATGGACAAGGCAGTGGATATGAGCGAGGGTTTGGGCATTGCTTTGCCAAAGGTGAAACCTCTTGAAATCGTTGTCAGTCCTAGGCTGCCTTTGGAGCTCTATCAAAACCTTTAAAGCAACTAAAGCATTAATCGGATTTGTTGTATAAGGCCACTAGCAGACTTTCTACTTTAAGGAGACTCCCGAAAAGTGTGTTATCAATAGTAATAACGCTGTCAATGGGTCCTTGCATTAAGTTAACAAGGTCTTAATGTTGTACTGTGAGGCCATATATGTGCAGTATGCTTGTAATGTGTGATAAACTCGTGTAAAAATATTATATTGAGAATTGAAATATCTAAAATATATTATTATATTCATAGAAAAGAAGGAGTAACATCTTAAGTGATAATATAATGATGAATAATCAAATTATCATAATTTAGTTACAACAACTTTCTTTGACCATATATGTTTTCTTCATTTGATATCAGTTATCACACATAGTTTTCCATAGATAAATTAGTGATAAATCTCTTATAATATTAACTACAATAGGATTCAAAAACGTACTCCATATGTTTCAATATGTATACTAATTTTTAAACATATATAGTATTTTCTTTGGTCTGGTTTACTAATTAGTTTACACTCGAAATCTTGTCAAATTCTAATCGTGTCTCGCCACTACACAACAGGGAGAGAAGCTGGTCTATTGAAGAAAAATACAGTTATAGTTGATAAAATAGAAATATGGTTAGTATAATTTACTTTACCAACAAAAATAAGAGAATAAATTTTATAAAAACTATCTACAAATTGATGTTTTTGCACTATTTAATAAGAATTTTATTTTTTTTGATTTTTTTGATTTTTATTATATTTATTTTAATTCAAATATTTATAAAATTTAATAATTTATGTGTAATTTGAATGCAAATAAATAATTAGAGTTATACATGTCTTCATAGAAGGACTTGATCAAATATTTCTTCCCTTTAAATAAAAGACTTTGATTGACTTTAATCTTTGTGAAATTTAAAATAAATAAATTTTATTTTAATTAAATAATATTTTAAAGTAATTTAAATATTAATTAAAATTAGATAAATTTATTTTAATTTAACTAATCCTTCTTCCTAGTGATCTTCACGTCCCATTTTGAATGGGACAATGATCTTAACCGTAACCCAATAAAAGTTAAATATAAAGAATCATCGAATGTATGGAGATGGAGAGGGATGATATTTGCTTTTTTCGCTTCAATTCCTACCTCGTACTTATCCCCAATAGTTATATGTTAATTAAATTAATATATATGTGGTTCAATATATTATTTTCATTAAGTTCATTACGTATACATTAATATATGATTCATTTTTATCTATGTAAATATAATTAAAATTAAAAAATTCATAAAGTATTAATTCTCACGATGATTTAAATTTTTCAAGGAATCATGGTTATTAAATTATAATTTTTGCTAAAAATAAGGTAGGTATGAAAAATATTTATAAGAACGGGGATATGATGAGGGTGGGATGTATAATCCTTGCCTCTACCCGGTCCCTCCTTGTCTCGTTCTATTGTCATTCCTACAATTCAGTCCTATATAAAAGAGTTATTTGTAAAATATATAAATTTAAAAGGTACATACCATTAGATGATATAAAATAATAATTTTATATTTAATCCCTATATAATTTATTTTATTATCAATCAAAAGATAATTTTATTTTATTTTACTTATGAGATTGGTGCTAAAATTTTGTAAATTATTTGATAAAAAAAATCACAACTTTTGTAAGGGGGAGAGAGAAAGTAAATGCAAAACGGAATTATTAGACATGACAAATGAGTCGGGAGAGTTTTAGATGGGTTGGGCTAAATTTGAGTTGAGCTAAAATAGTTCAATTTTTTTTATTTTTTTTGTAGAAAAAAAAAATCCCATGTCCCGAGTTGAGTCGAACTGAACCGGCCATTTTTTTTAATAAGAAAAAAACACTAATAAAATTTAAATTACTATCTTGTTGAGTTAAACCATAACTTACAATGCTCAAGTAGTCAAACCGTAAGTCTGTAACTAGAGAAACAAAAAACCATGATTGAACCACTCCAAAATTAAAGTAAAAGTTTAGTCACAGTCAAAAGTCCAGATTAAGTATATCATGTTAAGTAATACAAGTTAGATCTTTAATTTAAAAATAAATATAAACACACAATAATTAAATATTATATTTATTTATATTATTAAAAAATAAAATATAATATAAATTTTAATATTATATTTTATTTTTTAATAATATAAATAAATATAATATTTAATACAATTTTTAGTTATAGACTTGCCCTTAATCGAAAGCCACTAATTTGGATAATTATTCACAATCTCTGCTGGATCCCATGGACCGTTTGCTGTTTAGAATTTTACTTATTGAATTAGAATGAAAAGAAGTGGGGTTTGTCAGGACAAGTACTACTCCTCCAGAAAAAATAAGGAAAATTTATTCTATATTTTTAAAATAAATAAATAATATATTTTTTCTTCTCGTATATTTATAAATTTTACTACAAGCGAACTTTACAAATATATAAAATGGAGGAACATATCTCTCAAAAACGAGATCTCCTCCTGACCCCAAGGACACTTAATTAATTTTGTAAGAGACTGGATCCCACCCACCATTTCGTACAATCATTCAATCACCTTTTTTAACTCCAGCACACAATTATCACGCATAGATGAGTAAAAAATTATAATTAATCTTAAAATTATATCAAAAATTAACTAAATTACATTAATAAAATTACATCAACGATTTTAATATATATGACAATTTTAAAATAATTGAAAAACAGTATTTATGGTTTAATTTTGATTTTTATAGTCTCCTACACTGTACCAAAACGATAGAATTTGGTTTGTACATTTGTAATTATCTCAATATTATATAATATTTTTCTTTCAAAATGACTAAACTAAAATCTATTGGGAGCTATATACATAATTACATATGAACTATAAGGAATTGAGGAGTACATACTTAATTGTTTCTAATATTCTTATAATTAATTTGTGGGTGCTGCAAATCATGTGCATGTGAACAAAAAATATTGCTAATGCAATTAAGGATAATTCTACTCTTCCATGTATGGTTAGGACAGTAATGTTAATGTGCCAAGGTTTAGACTAAATATTCATGTATAGCTGTTGTGTTAATTACAAGGTCAATGGACATTTTTAACGAAAAAATTGTGGACAATATTCTCATGAGCAAAAAAATTAGATATAATGATATACGGCCTTTTTTATCATAAAATAATGAACAATAAATTAACAAGTATAAATTAAATATATGGCCACAAGATTAAAAATGAAAGGAACCTCAAAATGAAACTTATCCTGAGGTCATTTTAAATTATTCAACATCTTATACTAGAATGGGTACGTAGGAGAGAAATATTTAAGTTACAAAAAGAAAGAGAGGACATACATACATACATACATACATATGATGAAAGGAGAATTAATTAAAAAGGCAAATGCAATTTGTAAACACGGAGCTAGCTAGCTAGCATGAGGAAAATCTCATGTATCCTTTCCTTTTAACATTTAACCTGACCAAGTACAAATTAACATTTGAGAAAAAAATTACATATGTTACTCTCGACCTGCAAAATTAATCTTAATTTAGTCTGATATTGTACTTGAAAATTCGATAATTTTTTTTATATTTATATTTTTTTAGTTTTAATTTTTTGTATATGTTCAATTGATTTTGAAACCGAAATCGCACTACATCAATCACAAATGATTTTATATGGAATTTTAAATTTGTCAAACCGCACCTAAACGGTTTTATGTGCGATTTAAGTTTCAAACCGCACCATTAGGGGTGAGCAAGAAACCAATTTGCTTCCGAAACCGCACCAAAAATCGCACAAACCGCACCAATTAAAATTGCACCAACGGTTCCAGCGTATGTAGCGATTTTAGATGAGTTAAAAAATCGAATTTGCAGTTTGAATTTGATTTTTGAACAAAATCGCATTTAAAAAACATCACCGCGCCATCACCAAAATGACGTCGTTATCATAATTATTTTTTCATAATTATGTGATTTCAATTACTCTTTGAGTTTCTATTTATGATATTTGGTGGTCTATTCTGGGCATACTTTTTATGTTAAAAAGATAGTCTACATAAATGATTATTTATTTCTTTCTTAAGCTTATAAAAATGTTCTTTTTGTTTCACATTAATGTCATAACTTTGATAACTTCTTTTTTTTTGTATATAAATTTGTGATACTTTATCGTTGGTCAACGAGAATGGTTTACTTTGTTCATGAATCTCATAAAGTAAAGAATGATTAAGTTGTTAATTTTTGGACAAACCACATTTTATCAGTTTATATTATAAAGGTTATTGAACTTGAAGAGTTATTACTATTCAATGTGATATTTTTTAGGTCCTTATAGGTAGCATTAATTGGAAAAATATTTTTATGCCATCAATTTTTGTAAAAGAAAAAATATTTTTCAATATATATATATTCAATTGGTTTTAAAACCGAAACCGCGCTCAAATGAAATTGCACCGCATATTTTAAAACTGCACCAAACTACACTTTAGGATTTCATATGCGATTTTAAATTTATCAAACTATATTTAAGTAATTTCGAATACAATCTAAATTTCAAACCACACCAAACGATATCATACTCTGCCCTACACACCATGCTCACCCTTATCATGCACCACTTCCCTTCCGACCTTCTGTTTCTTTTCTTCCCCTTACTTACGTTATTACCATGCATTTCAAGTTTATTAATTTGAAAAAAAATACATGATTGGACCCCTGGACTGAATCTTGAACAATGGACTAGTGGACTGTGGGTTTATCCTTTTTTAGTAATTTTTTTGCCGGGCCACCTGCGAGCCAAGTTAAAAACGGGTTAAGCAAAAATGACCCAACTTTTCGTGAATTAAAAAATGGAACTCAAAACCAGTTTTTTGGCGGTTCGTACCAGCCGGCCCTCTAGGAATCATGCATGATCTAATTCCCCCGGAGATTATCACAAACGTAATCTCTAACCTTCCGCTTTGCGCCAAGTATGACCAAAATCCATCTACTTTAAACTGCCCCTCCTCCCCTCTCTCTTTAAAATTATCTCCCTTCTCTCTCTTCTTACCTAAATCAATTTCATTGAATTGATCGGAAGAGAGAGAAGCGTTACAGGAGGAGGATCAAATTCAAAAGGAAAAATGGGGAGAAGAAGGGGATCATCGGCGGTGAACACACTGTTTGCATGGGTAAGAAGGCAATCGATGAAGGTGAAAATCTTCTTAGTTGTTACCTCTGTGCTAACTTCTCTCGTCGCTCTCAAACTTCTCGTCAAAGATCACAATCATTTCTATGTTGCCTCTGAAACCATTCACGCCGCTGGTATCGCCGTCTTGATTTATAAGCTCACCACCCAGAAAACTTGTTCTGGTATCTCTATCTATCTAAACCCCACGTTAATTTGGCAGTTATTGAAATTTTTTATATTTGTTCTTATCTATACGATCATTCGTTCTATTATTTGAAGATTTAATTTGATACTTTTTAGATTTTATGAATCTGGGGAGGATGGTTTGTAGTTTTATCTGTTGATTAGGGTTTAGGGTTATAGCTTTGAGGGGGGAGGGGAAGAAGAGGTTTTAAACTATGTTGGGTGGCCACTTGAGCTAGCCCTTGGAGTTAACTCTATGGGACTTTGTTGTTTGAGACCTGCAAGGCTACAATTGAATCCCATATCTAACAAAATGGAAAGAAAAAAAAATACTCCCTCTGACCCAATTAACATGTCAGTCAACTTGGCATGGAGAGCTTATCATATTTTTAATATTAGTTGGACTAACAAGTTTTGTTTTACTCTTCTGTGTAAGGGGTAATAGAATCAACTAATGCTACATTTGGTAATTGGTGCAATTGAAAAGGGGTGGTATGGAAAAGTGAAGATATGCGAACACTTTCCTTAGTTTAGTAGAATGGTACAGTGTAGGGAAGAGAAAGGGAAGGATTCCATTTCGCTCCCACTCAAATTTGGTCAGAGAAATTGAAGGAAATCTCAAGCCACTATATAGAGATGTTAAATATTGGAAATCTCAAGCCACTATATAGAGATGTTAAATATTTCTCCCTTCATCCCACAAAAAGAGTTTCATTTGACTTTGATCTTAGTTAATTTGCAAAATCTTGCATTAATCAAAATCAGACAAGTTCACTTCAATTTTGAATTTTAGAATTTAGCAAATTGACTATGAAAAAAATCAAATCAGACCTTTTTGTGGAACAGAGGGAACACCATACCATACTTGAGCAAAGAAATGTCTTCAAACTTGTGAAAAATGGAACCATCCTAAGTCCTACCTCTCACATCATGTTGAATCAAACAACACAAGGAAAAGGCATCTTTTCGTCCCTAGGGAAGAGAAAATCTATCTCCCTTATCTTTTCGTTGTGATTGCACTGGAATTGCAAAATTGGCAAAAACAATTTTGGACGTTCCCAAACTTGAGAGTAGGACATAGCAATTGGTGCGACGGCAGTCTAAGGAAAAGAAAAATGCATAAACGATGTAATAAAATATAACTTATAGAGCTTTAAATGCTTAAGCTGATATTTTTCAACAATAATAGGAAAAATTGTTAATTTTAAGCAATACTGACCTCCCTTTTTCTAGTTAAAAGTATTTGATCTGATGTGGTTACTGCCCTTAACAATATTTTCTATGATGCATATAATTTTATGTGCTATAGGATATTGATTCTTTTGTAACAATTGGATCTCTCGTGCCGTGTTTAGGCCTTTCACTAAAGACACAAGAGCTTACGGCTATATTCACAGCTATCAGATTGTACTGTAGTTTTGTCTTGGAAGGCGACATTCACACTGTACTTGATTTTGCAACACTTGTGTTTACGGCGTGGGTTATATATATGATAAGGTTCAAGTTAAAGTCAACCTACATTGCGGAGCTAGACAATATGCCCCTGTATTATTTGGTAAATACATCTTTCACTGCTCAGTTTTGGCATTATTTTGATTGGTACAAAAGTATCTGTCATCTCCTGCTATGCATCTGAACCTTGCTATTACTTGGCTACTGTGTTTAGAATGACATACACAATTCTTTTCTTTTTTGGAATTTTACAATTGACTGATTGTTTAATTCTATTTAATACCCTGTCTAAATGATGATAGTAATTTGTTTGTTGCTGGATCAGGGGTTGCTCAACCCTTGGAGTATTTCTCTGATTGCCCGTGGGTAGCTTCAGATTAGAATGTTTGTTAACCTTGGTTCACCATGCCCCTTGTTGATTACTTTGAAGCTCCACAATTACGTTTTACCTGTATGATTTCTTGAGCAGATAGAGATGTAGGTCCTGTTTGCATGTAAAAGTAAAGCTAAGGTATGATGTTTGTGTACTTTAAAGATTGGGAATTGGGACCAGATCCCCAGTTTGTATAATTAACCATCTACTCGCTCTCTTGGAGACTTGGGGTTTTCTTTGGCGATATAGTTGGGGCTAGAATACTTGCAATGTTTCCTCTTAAGACAATACCTAGTCAATTCTCTGATCTGGTTGAGAGGAGAAACATCCCCCTTAACTTATATGTGGCTGTGTTGCTGCCTTGGATTGATTCGTTCTACTTAAAGTGTTAAGGAAGCTTCCATTAATTTTGTCAAACCATCAATTTTATTACTGCTTTAAGCCTTTAACACTTCTCTCTCTCTCTCTCTCTCTCTCTCTCTCTCATCTACAGGTGGTGCCTTGTGCCATTCTAAGCATACTTGTCCACCCATATACACAGCACGCATATGTTAGCCGAATCCTTTGGGCATTCTGTGTCTACCTTGAATCTATTTCGGTGCTGCCACAGCTTCGTATAATGCAGAATGCAAAGGTTTATTTTTAGCATTAATGTATCTGCTTTTAGCTTCTTGTTTTACAAAAATAGGAAAAGTAAAATAATATTCTTTCTTCTCAAATGTGTTTCAGATGATTGAACCATTTACAGCTCATTATGTGTTTGCACTGGGCGTTGCTCGATTTTTGGGATGCGCCCATTGGATAATTTCGGTTAGTTCCTATCTAGAGCACACATGGCTTCTGTGAGCATTTGATATGAAACGATACTGTATAAAGTTTGCTCTCTAATAGCAAATATGTATTAATACTAATCATATTGTAGTATAATTTTATTGAAATTATTCCTCAAGTTAGTTATAGTTTCTATGAACTTATTGAACTAACTTAGAGATACGAACACAAATGCAGCATAAACCATATTTGATAATCTTTTATATGTCCATGTTTTGACGGATGAAAAAGTAAACACCATATCATGTCATATTTCAACAAAATTTTAGTTACTAGAGCTTAAAGAGTATTTCTGATCTTTATAACCTTCACCTGAGAGTTGCACTGGTAGAACGAGCATATATTGCAGATCAAATTGTTACAAGTGCTACAAATAGTTGTGTATTATTGACCCTCGCCATAGAACTATATGTATTTGTGAAAACAATTTTGTAGGCCAATATCAGGTGTTTCTATTTGATTTGAATAGGAGTCATTCTAAAATCAAGTTTAAACGTGATCAAATTCTTACTCTTCTTCTTTCGGGGAAAGAGGTGGTGTGATCCTCCAGCTGATATTAGATCAGCTATGCTTTAGCTAGTCTTAATCATTTTCCTTACAGTGGGCCTCGAGGTATTTCATGGGAATGAAATGAGTTTTCTAGACTGGATAATGGTCAGGAAATTGTTATCAGGAATATTTTTTGCTTTTGTAAAGGACAAGAAACTTTAGAAAAGTATTGATCATGTTTTTAATTTTGTTTTGCTGCACCATTTGAATTGTATATCCTGTTACTTTAAATTACCTGCAGGTTTATGAGACTGCCGGAACATATTTGTACTTGCTTGGAAGTGGGTACTTTTGGCTACCAATGGTTCTGCTCTCTGAAATTGTTCAAACTTTCATATTGGCCGACTTCTGTTACTACTATGTTAAAAGGTTCATCCCTTCTCATTCTCTGCTAAGTGCTAATTATATTCACATATTCGCCTTCACATATTCACATATTGATCATTTAATGTCGATTCGAACTGACTGCATCTTTCTGATTTTGCAGCATCATGAATGGCCAGCTTCTAGTCAGCCTGCCTCCCGTTTAAATAATTGGTTTCAACTGTTATGGTTTTAAAGATTTACAGTAGCCCTGCAGATTTTGTTTATAAAGTTAAACATGAAATAGTATCAATAAGTGGTTGCCCTTTTTTAGTTGTTCAACTAAAATGTTCTTTCCTTCTTGTCCTGCTAGTGCCATGGGTTTATCATTTCTGATAATGTGGTTAAAAAAACATTTAAAATAGGTGGGGATGATCTTACATAAGAGAGCAAATATTTTCTTTGTGGTTTGTTGCAGCAGCATAGAATACTAGATACTCTGGTTATTCTAATTATATGCATTTTCCTTTTTATTTTTTATTTAAAATTAGAAATATATTTTTATTTTAAGATAACTAATAAATATCACAAGTATAACTGAGAATATAAAATTATATACTTAAAAATTGTCATTTTAGAAATAAATGTATTTTTTATTTTGGGATCATATTAAGAAAAGCTATTGGGAATTTAGAGCTTATTGTTGAAACTACAGGTCGAGGCCCAGCCCGGCAAAGTTGCCTTGAAACTAGCCCTGCTGTTCGGAACCCTAAATGGATGGGTTGGCGAGGTAGTCAGAAAAACCCAAAATAAAAAGGCTGACGCAGGCTGGGCCAAACATTTTGGTGGTTAGCTTTAGCAACCTTAGCTCTTCTCCCACGGCCGTTACATCTTCATGGGTACTAGCTTCATTGAGAAAATGAAAGTTGTAGTCCATTTATTCACGTTTCCTGAAGTATGTTCAAATTTAATTAGCCTGGCTAGTTAAAAAATGATTTTTGTTGATAAAAATATCATTCTCATTTTTGAATATTAAAGCAACTAATGAAAAATGACTATATTTAATGTATAGTGGACAAACTTCTGTATAACTTATGCAAAAGAAAGCTAAAAAGTTATACTAAATACTTATTTTTCGAGACAACTTAATATTTAATACAAGCATTACATGATGATATATATATATATATATATATATATATATATATATATATATATATATATATATATATACACTTAAAGAAATTATGCACCCTTTGTTTGAAAGGAAATGAATTCTAAAATGCTCAAATTGTCAACATAAATATTTAACCACATGCTTTGAGGTTTAATTGATCATTCTTATGCTGATTATTTATATCAATCAGCCTTTATTTCCTTTTTGGATTTCATTATTAGATAGAGAAATTTACCCTTCTACTCTTTCATATTTGTAATTCGTATTCATTCTGAATAATATTGTTCTCCCTCGCCATTCTCCAAAGCTTCCAAAAAAAAATGTGCCACTCCACGAGTAAGAATATCTGGCTATAATTTGACGCCCAAATTCGGGCTTATATAACTCAATATCAGTCGTCAAAATAAAAAATAATATACATAAATTTTAAAACTATAATTATTATAATACTGTATATAACACGATAACATAAATACTAAATTATCACTATATTTATTAGTACATTATTTTATAATTTAGTGAGAGCTACTACGACGATTAACTCGAACAATCACTCCATTCATATATTCTTCTTGCTAATCTCAGTTATATTTTCATTTTTTAAAAAGAATTAGAAAAAAAAATGGTGAGTTCAAATTGCCCAACAAAAAATATCATGATTAGGATAACAAAAAATAAAATTATCTTTTACCCTTTAACAATGATAAAATCAAAAAATTAGAATATACTAGATATCGTAAGTCTTTAATAAATAACTGCAATTGAATGAATAATCATTAGGAGAGTCAAATAGACAATGATATCTAATATTTTTGCCAATTTAAAATTCATCATAAAAATTTCATTATTTATAACGCCAATTGTCATTATCATACCAAATAACAGTTTTTTTTTACACCCAGGTCAAAGACATTTACAACAACTTGAGTTTTAATGGTTAATACAATCAACAATAATACAAAGAACCAACAAAATACCAAAAATAACAAAATAAGTAATAAGCAATATAGAGATTTCTAATTTATTTATATATACTAAATAATTTAATTTGTTCAGAGTTCAATAATGTATAAATTGTCAACACGATATATAGAATATCATAATGTGCCCAAGTTCAAAGATAATATCCGAGACTCATATTTATGAAGTTCAACGATAATATTCACGGTTCAAGACATATTTAACAGTCTAAAATGTTCACGGTTCAAAAAGAAAATTCAAAGTCTAAAGTATTTACAGTTCACAATTAAAATATAACAGTAATAGTTCAATAAGAAGGTTTAAGTCAAACTATTAGACGAAACACAAATTATTAATAAAATTTTAATGAAATGTTAATTCATAAATTTTCATCATTTAATATTATGAGAGGTATAAATAAGATATTTTCTTACCGCTATAAATTTAAATGTTAATAGAAAAGAAAAATGATATTTTTTACCCTAGCTCGTAACTATATTATGTTTTCTACATAGTTGATCAATCTATATGTATATTTATGATTTAATTAATAATTATCTTATATAAGTTTCATAATGTACACTAACTCGTATCTTGTAAAATCGCTAAAAATATAATGATAATATAAATTATGTAGTATATATAATCAAGTACAATAAATTTTAAAAATAGTTTTGAAAGAATAAAATAATATTACGAAACAATCTTTTAGAGAATTTTTTTAAAAATAAATATTCTAAATGAAGAGTCTTCTAAAACAAGAGTTGTAGATACTATGTAATGTGCGTGGGTGTTTGTGCAATTATAATTTAAAGAAAAGATTCACCTGAACAAGTTTATACTCTTACTGATGTTACCAACACTAAAAGTATTCTTAGCACACTCGGATAAATACTCACACTAAAAAATATTTAGAAAATAATAAAGTTATACCGACTCCCTATGCCAAAACCATTTTTTTATAACAAAAACTTATTTAACATCTACTACACATATTAAAATTTATTTTTACAAGTGTCAAAATTATATGATAAACTTAAAATCTACCACATATCAATTTTCACACAAATTTCATATTTTTAAGATTACCTTTAATCTATCACACATCATTTTATCACAATTCCACACTCCAATATTACTTTTAATCTACTGCACATTAATTTACAACAACTTTCACATTTTAAGATTATTTTTTACTTTACTATTCATAATTATTATTATATTTATCCATCTTTTGTATTATTTATCTAATGTATTAATATCACAGGTATTTATGTATGCAATGTTCTTTACCTAATGTATTAATGAGTTTGTCTAACTTTCCAGCTTTCACAACTTTTAATTACATAACTTTTCATTATTACATTTGTTACTATGATAATTATTAATTTAATAATATAAAATATTTGGCGATACTCTATGTTATTGTTCATTTATTATCGATTATTTTATCAGTTAAAACTTAAAAGTAACAATTTTATCGATAATTTTTATTAATGGGTATTTTTTTATTTTTTATATTCGATAATTATTTTATTATGAAATTCATCAATAATTAATTATTACGACACTGTCGTACGGTATTGAATATTTCTTAGCATCCCCATCAATATATATATATATATATATATATATATGTATATATATATATATATAATTTACACATATTATCTTTAATTATAATTTTTTTTATCAATTTAATATTTTGTTATTTAAAATAATATATATAATAAAAATTAAATTTTATTAATAAATAGTTAGGATGTTGGATATACTGTATAGAATAACTTAGAATAACTTGATATTAAATATTGTACGAAAGTTGCAAGCTTTGAGATTGTACCAGAACATAGGGTAGGTTATGTGTCATCGTCAATGTGGTCCGCTGTCCTACGAAAACTAACATCCCCACACCCAATTCGCCGCGTGTCAAAACCTTCCATATAGAGAGAGAAAGTCACGTCGATTAGTCACATCGTACAACACTGTAAAGCAGCTACAAAGCACCAGTCGCAATTGTCACTTTTATTCAGCTAAGGTTGTCAGACGGAGACCCCACACTGCCACCGTAACACCTCTCCTCAAACCCCGGTCCACCTCATACGTGTCTTGTTCTCGACTCACAACGTGTCCGGCTTCTTCTGGGCCTCTTGCTCTAACCAACAATACAGTTCCCACCACGTGTCCGAATGCAAAGACAGAAGGGACCTTCTCCTTCGAACACGTGTCGCGTGGAGATTACATGCAGTTTTAGGAGAAAAACAGAGAGCGGATTTTGAGAGCCCCCTAAATCTAATGGAGTTTTTACCGCTTAACTCAGCGTTAATGGCGTAACCGTACAATCTCACGTGTCACCAACCGTCTCTCTCCACCTTCCTCCCTCCTCCTTTCACTTGGCATCTCTCTCTTTCTCTCTCTCATAGTACTTGTGTTTTTCTCTCTCCAATCCAAACCAAGAAGAAAACCCCCCGAAAGGAATTGGGAAGTTCTTCTTTATGAAATTGCTGTTTTCGTGTGAAGAAAATCCATGGAAGTTTCAAGTGTTGCTAAAGTGGAGGAATTTGAAAAAGAAAAAGGAGAACAAGTTGAATATGAAGATGAAATTGAGCTGAGTTTAGAGTTGTCCATAGGCAGAAAAAGCAACACAAAATCAAACCCATTATACAATAAAACAATGGATTCTTCTTCTTTTTCTTGTCCCAAAATCGGGGGTCTTGATTTTACAGAAGAGGCCCAGATCAGTGTTTTGCCGAGATCCGTTGTGGCCCAAATAGATCCAGCAAAGGATCAACAATCAAAGCGTGAGATTCAAGCTCTGAGGCGACAAGAAGCACGGAAAAAGAGGGAAGAAAAGCTGAAGGTCAAAGCCATCTCTAGAGGAAAAAGGGGTAATTTTTCTTCTGTAAATGGGGACTGGGAGAGGAGAGAGAATCATGACGACGAGGAGGATAATATTGTTGTTCTAGATGAGGAGGAAGCTAAGCCACCGCGAAAGAAAGAGAAAAATGAAAAAATGGTTCAAAATCATGAAGAGGAAGAATTAGTTGCAAGAGATCTAAACCTCACATTGAATAATAATGGGTCAAATTCAACGGGCCAAATGCAGTATCCGTACCGTCCGGCTTTACAGTATGTGCCGTTTACAAATGGGTTAGTGTATCCGTACGGAGTGGTGCCATGTTGGGGCTCAGTTGCAGCTGGTAATGGTAATGGTACTGGTGGCAATGAGGCACAGGAGAAGGAGAAAAGGGTAAATTTGGGTAATGATGGTGGGAATGAGGGGCCGGAGAAAGAGAAGAAAGTAAGTTTTGAGCCGGCTGCTTGCCGGAGTTTCAGGCCGTATAGTCGGAATTCAGAGCAGAATGGAAATGGGAAATTAGATGGATCCTCGGGAGGTAGTTCCTCTGCTGTTTCAGATTATCAGAACTCATCTCTCCAAGGTGATTAATTATGCAACTCTCTTGTTATAATTGGATGCCTAGCTTGTTCATTCACTAGTGTTGATTTGTTTTCTTGCTTTTAGAGTGCTGTTCCTTTTGCTGCATTCTTCACAGATTTCTCTAGTAGGTAATGGGCAGGATTCATGTAGTTTTCCTAGTTCCCGTTTCACATCACATATTAAGTTTTTCCTAGGATAGTCTTAAACCGGTACTTACTTATTCACAAAATATAAATCTTAAACATATGCTGTTTTAATAAATTATTCCTAATTTTTAATTTAATATTCAAACTGGTCATCTTAGAAAAAATGTCTACGTTTGTCATAGACAAACCTTAAAATGTGTAAATAAAATGTCAAAAAAGTAAAATGCAACCTTCACTATCAGATGGAGGTCAGGAGTACATGTTATAAACAAAAATTCCACAAAAAGAGTCATTTTTGCAAAATTGGTGAACTTTAAGGATTTATTGTAATTTCATGTTTATCTTTAAATATAATTAGTGTTTAGTAACGGTGGTGGTATGGTAGTGAAATTATACATGACTATAATTAACAAAAAGATCGGCTCTTTTTTGTAAATGAGACTTTTTTTGTAGAACATTGAGTATATTTTATTCTCAACAACAATATATATATTAGTCAATCACAATGGTAATCTAAAGGTAGCGCTAGTAATCGTTTGACCAAAAAGGTTATATCTTGTAATTCTATGGCATTGTAGGAAAGGATTAATATATTGCTTCCTCATTAGGAGAAGAGTGAGTGCAAAATCCTTGGGATCCTAGGAACTTTAATTAGCAGGATGATTTCCATATATTGTTGAGTGTTAGAAATATATGTTTAAATCTGACTCAGCGAACAAGATTTACTGTTTAACGTAATCATCTGATCAGAGTGAATATAATCTAAGTGCCTCCCCCCCCCCCCCCCCCCCCCCCCGCCAATCTGTGTTTCATTGGTTGAATATATGTTGAGTTCTCTTAATTTTGAATTTTGCATCAAATGTATGCCTATATTGTACTTCTACTTCATCAGGTTACATTTAAAATCAATGGCGGATCCATTTTGGGGCAAGGGCCCTCTCTTGAATTTTGTAAATTTTTGTTAATATATGTGTATTAAAAAAAAAGAGATCCCTTTTTTAAAAAACCATTTTAAAAATGAAGCTTTAAAGAATGATTTTGTTAATTTTTTTGTTTCACATAAAGAATCCTTTTTATTGATAGTAGTATAAAAGGATAAAATGTCTATAAATTTATCATCATAATTTCATTACATGTTATTATTGTTAAACTAATAACTCATTATATTAAATGGTAAATGTAAAATAATAATACATATATTATAAATAAGATTCTTTTCGGACGATGGAGAGGGTAATTTTATTATTTTTATATATTTATAACAGTGCCCCTTTTGATATTTTTTTTGCGTCAGCCCCTGTTTAAAATGGATATAGGTTGGTAGTCTTTAAAATATATAATATAATTTAGCCACCAGCACGTGATGACGGTGCAGTGTAGGAATTAACTTGTGGGATTCATTATGCATGTGAAGTAATACATATAGCATACTTACAATAATAATGTGTAACGCATATGAATGGTAAATTTATGAATTCCATCATTGAATGAACTTCACTTAGAACTTGAACCAAAAAGTGGTCTAGTTTATAATCGTCGTAGTTTCATTCTATATTGGGTCTTTGATTGGAGCAATATGGTGCCCTTCTTCTTTGTAGGTGGTAACAACAGCGATACTGGAAGCAGTTCAAGTAAATTTCCACAAGAAAACCTGAATGCCTTGAGTGCAGGCAGTTGGCAGGAGGAAAAATCTGAACACTACTGTGATTCTAATGAGATGAAATCAAATGAAGCCGAAGAGAAAGCAACCACAAATCACATAGCAAACATGGTTTCATCAAGTATCCATCAGTCCAGTCAAGCCAAGTGCAGCAAAGAGCCAAAATCAGCTACAGAACAAACTGATCCACTTAAGCCCATTCTAAGTACCCAGGACCCAATTCCTCCTGCCCTGTTAAAGGAAGAAACCACCAATGGGGTCATTGGCAAGCCTCCAATACTTCAAACTGAACACCACGGTGCTCCGTCTCTTCCCCAAATGCCATGTGTGTCTACAACAGGAAACGGCCCAAATGGGAAAACCATTACTGGATTCTTGTACAGGTACACAAAAACAGAAGTCAGCATTGTCTGTGTTTGTCATGGAACCTCGTTTTCGCCAGCAGAGTTTGTGGAGCACGCCGGGGGCATAGATGTAGCGCACCCGTTGAGACACATTACTGTGATACCTTCTGCTTGTGTGAGGGATTGACCCCGGAAATAACTGTCAAGCCTAATTTTAGGTTTTATTTTGTTCCTTTTTTGGACCAGTTAATAGGGGAGGGCTCTAACTATGGCCACAGCGAGGACTCAAACTCGGGTACTAGTAACCCTTTCTGATTCAGATGTATAATAGGTACTTTTAATTGATTTTTCTTTTGATTTTCTGTTAACTATTTCCTGGAGATGGTATATGAATCCTGGACTAATAGCCCAAGTGGCCATCAAATGCTGTATTATTAAATGCTCTTGGAGCACCTATCACGTAGTGTCTAACATCATTCATGTGTTGTCATTTCAACACTTAAAGTGAAATAATTTATTTTAAGTGTTGAAGTGACAGCACATGAGTGGTGTGAGACACTACGTGACAGGTGTCTCCATACCACTGAATAATTACTCCTAAGCTCCTAATAGGCCAATATATGTTTTGTTTGGGATTATTATCAGAAGCTCAAGTTTACTCATGGTAGTACTTAATTTAGATGTGGTCTCAATGTGCTGTGTTAGGTTTGTTGAACCATTTACTAATTCTTGTGATCTTTTAGCAGAGTCGAGGCCAGACAATTTACTTATAAGCCTACCTTCTACAAATGTTGTCTTTACTCTTTGAGCTTGATCATTGAAGTTTCGTATATTTTTTGAACAGGTGGATGCAAGTAATGGCTTGGTTTTTATTAGCCAAGCGGTCATCTATTAGCAGTATGTTGTTATTCGGTTATTTTTGTTTCGAGGATAAGATTACTATTAATTTTTGAAATTGGTTTTTCAAACATTTTAAACTTCAAATTAAAATGATTTGACGAAAATTATGAACCGAATTCTACAAGCCGCAATAAATTTTAATAGTTTATAAATTTTATCATTCTATTGATTAAAATATTAGTATAAATTTTGAATTTAAAAATAATTTTAATAAGTTAATAATGAACTTATATTTTCAAACCAAATGAGTACTCTCTCTATCCTTAAAAGAATGTATTAAAGTATATTTTTTTATACAAATTAAGAAAGAGGAAATAGAGTAAAAAAAAAATTAAATTTATTCTTAGTACCCTTATAAAATGATGTAAATTGATATTTTTACACAATTTTTTTTTTTTTTTACATGAAAAATACCGTTTATAGCTTTACAACGACGGTTGACTATCATTATAAATTTATAACAACAGTTTATTTGTAAAAATATTAAAAAATTATGTGAAAATATCACTTTTATTTTTTAATTTATATTAATAAATTTTACTAAATGACATATTTATATGTTATTTTATATACCTGAATCCTTCTTTTTAAGGATAAAAATAAATAAATTGTATCTTAGGCCAGAGGGAATAGTTAGTAAAAATAAAGGCCAACTTAACCAGCGTAGAGAATTAACACCGTGTTTGTGAGTTTTGAAAAGAAGAGAAAAGAAAGGGGAAATAAGGAAATTTAGGAAGGGGATTGAGAATTCTTGTTTGTGATTTTTTTTAAAAGAGAAAAAAAAAAAGCAAAGGGAGATTTTTAAAAAAAATTCCTCCCAAAGTTAGAAAAATTTGAAAATAATTTTTTATAATAATATACCAAAACTATTTTTAAAATATAATCTTATAAGGATAAAATAATAATATACTATTTTAAGTTTTTTTTTAAATCACAAAAGCAAGTAAAAAAAAAATTCCCTTTTCTAACACCCTCTTTTCTTGATTTTTTTTTATATTCTTTTCTTTTGTCGACTCGCCAAACACACTGTAAAACGCTACCTCTGGACGAACACCGCTTATCCATACACGAATATAAATATTTGTATAGTACACAAGGTTACCTTCATTATTTATTATACTTTGCTCATACTTTACTATACAGAGCAAAGTACAGGCTACTGTCTCTCTCTAATAGCATGTTCGGAAATGATTTTTTTTTTTTGACTTAAAATTAAAATTTGAGTAGATTTATAAGTTAAAATTTGAGTAGGTTTATAAG
Organism: Hedera helix; assembly: GCA_947179155.2. Taxonomy (NCBI): domain Eukaryota; kingdom Viridiplantae; phylum Streptophyta; class Magnoliopsida; order Apiales; family Araliaceae; genus Hedera; species Hedera helix. Next base: position 47,582,220 of record OX359276.1, on the reverse strand, counting down.
TTAAATTTAATAAAAGTGTTCGGCATCATTTTTACTTATAAGTCGAGAATTATAAGTAATAATTATGGATGTGTTCGGGTAATAATGACTTATAAGTTAAGTAAAATGTAAAAATTACTAAAATATCCTTTAGTAGGAAGAATTTTAAAAAAACAAGGAGGGGCAGTTTTGTCATTTCACTGCAGTTGACCAACTTAAAAAAAATGACTTATAAGTCCTTTTTTTAAGTAACTAAAACTTGCTTATTTTTTTGAACTTTTTTTTCGATTTATAAGTCATTTTTTAAGTCATTCCCGAACAGTACTTTTAGCAAACCAACTTATAAGTTGGGTTGACCAACTTATAAGTTGGTCCCGAACAGGCGCTAAAACCCTTTCCCTTTTCGCGCTCTCCCCTCGTTCCTGCTAGCGCCTCTTCAAGATCCAGAAGCTCTCCTTCTCCAGCAAAATCAAAACCCTAGAAATCGCGCGGGAGGAGAGAGAGAGTTATACGAAGATCTTCTCTTTTTACTCACTTCGCTCCTCCCTCATTCCTCTCCTATACATACCGAAATTTAGGTAAACTCGCAAGGATCAGATCTTTGCATCGCACAGAAGATGTTTTGAGCTAACTGTTTATGGGTTTTTGTTAGGGTTTTGATTTACGTTGTGAGAGATCGATCATTGATGGCGGCGGCGCAATCAGTATCTGCTCAAATTGTATGTATTTTTATACTATATACTCTCCTTGTGTGAAGTTTACCCGTTTGTGTACAGCAATGGTAATTCGTCTTTATCAGGGTTCTGAAAAGGGGTTTGATTGTAATGTTTTGATAGGTTGGCAATGCTTTTGTTCAACAATATTACCAGATACTCCACCATTCCCCTGCTCTTGTTTATCGGTTTTACCAGGATATTAGCAAACTTGGTCGTCCAGAGGATGATGGTACCATGACTATTACTACAACTATGGCAGTAATTACTCTCTCTCTAAATCAATCTTTATTTTGTCGAAAAGAATCTATGCAGCTAACTGTTTATGCTTTGTTTGATGGTTTGCATTATAAATTATTGCTCTATTTACTTGTTGATAAACATCTGCTAGCTTAAAATACATCACTTCAATTTCATACTCACATTTTCTTCTGATTGTGGTAGGATGTTAAAATCTTGATCACATCACATAATTAGATGTTAAATTTCTAGCTTGGAGTTATTTGATTTTACAGGCTCTCTATTCTTTTGCGTTCTACTTTATCTAGCCATACAGAGGGATTTTGGAAGCTAGTAATAAAAATTTGGAATTTTGAATCCCTTTTCGACTTCTTGTTTGATGTCAAACTTACAGGCTATAAATGAAAAGATTTTGGCCCTTAACTATGGCGAATTTAGGGCAGAGATTAAGTCTATTGATGCGCAAGACTCGTTTAATTTGGGAGTCCAAGTCCTTGTAACTGGGTATCTGACGGGAAAGGGCAACTTGATGCGGGATTTTGCTCAAACTTTCTTCCTTGCACCACAAGACAGGGGGGGCTACTTTGTGTTAAATGACATTTTTCGATATGTAGAGAAGGTCAAGCATCCTGAAGCAAACCAGGTTTCAGTTAAAGATGGCGAGGTTCCTTTCACTCCTGAGCAAGGTAACATGTTATCCTAGTGCCTTAAGCTTCTTTTCTTTAATTTTTTTTAATATATAGCTCATGTTAAATATTCAATTTAAACTTCACATGTTATTTATTTTAACTTGTCTAGGGTCCCTTGATGCTGCTCCAGTGCAGGAGGATCACATATCTGAGCAGACAAATGTATTGGCAGAGGAAGCCAATGGGGAAGAAGTGCAATATCCCGCCGAGAATGGAGAAATAGCAACTATTGAAGAGGAAGTGCCGGTAGCTGAGGTTGTTGAAAAGGAAGTGCCATTAGATGAGGTTGTTGAAGAGGAAGTACCAGTAGCTGAGGTTGTTGATGAAATACCAGATGATTGGCAGCTGGTCGATAAATCGAATGTCAAAACTGATGAAATGCCAAAAAAGTCCTACGCTTCTATTGTAAGTTGGTTTTGACTGGAATGTTTTATACTTTTACTTAAATAGAAGAGTTAATCTTCTGTAGTTGTCGTTTCATGTTACATGACATTCAAATTTTACGTTTCATCTAAATCCTGAAGTGCTGTATATTAGCACAACTGAAGACATTATTTTCTATCCAAATTTGTTTCCTGCTTGCCTTTGAATTTCTGCCTACCTTGAACTAATTAGAGTTATCAGAGACAGAAAAGGCAGGCAACTGATGCCGCTTGAATCCATTGATGGTTGACTACATTATGATGTTTTTCCAGGTGATGGATTTGAAGGACAGGGCTCTGCCTTTTTCATCCCTGGCACCTGCCCAGTGTAGAACTCCGCCAAAGAGTCATAAACAACTGGACCTTGCTCCGCATTCAGCTTCATTGGCTAAGGTATCTGTTTCAAGTTTAGATGTTGCTGAATATGGGATTAACCAAGAGGGAGAAGGTATGATACTTAACCTCCTCTCTCCCTATCCGTCTATTCTATTGAAAGAGAAACACATTCTTTGATTGATCTGTTTGTCGGTTCATCTTCTTAATAAAGTTTCTTTTGGGGTTTTTTGTCAGCTGATGGATATTCAATCTATATAAAGGGTCTTCCATATCATGCAACACCTTCTCTACTTGAGGATGAGTTCAAGAAGTTTGGTACTATAAAGAATGGTGGCATTCAAGTTCGAAGCAAGGTATGAATCAAATTATTCTTTTATGTCATCTGATTTTCAGAATTTTTCATTGTTAAAATATAGCATGTATCATTGCAGCAAGGTTTCTGTTTCGGCTTTGTGGAATTTGAGGAGGCAGGTGCCATACAAAAAGCAATTGAGGTACATCTAGTGTATGCCTTATTTAAAATTTGCATTTTGTGGAAAACATACTAAGCTTTAGTAAATTATTTACTATACTTATTAAAATTTGAAGTTGGTAACTACTACTCGCAAGATCTTTTTCCTGGATCTCATTTTTTATGGGAAGTCCAATGTTGCTACTAATGTCTCACACAGAGACGAAGGCGAACATTTTTAACTTGGTTTATTATATTATTAGAGGCATAAGTAACTGGTGAGAAATTCATTGACCATATCAGAAGAGAAGCTAAAAAGCACAGAAGTAATATCACATCACGTAGTGCACCTCTTAACTGACTCTTTTGCTAGGCAATAGTCCAAGACTAATTATTAAAATTCCAAAAGTATTGGACATGTTCTTGTATTGTACCAAGTTTAAGTTATCTATTATAGAATAAAATCAAGGTTTCATGAATTCATGCATAACAAATAGTAAGATAATGAATGATTGGAGTTCAGATTCTTTGCATGTGGTTGTTTGGTTCTAATGTTCTCATACTGTGTGCATCAACTTCATCTTGAATTTATATTACACAGTTGTCATGTTTTTTGCATCATTACAATCACAGTAGATAGATAAGCTGTTCCAAAAACCACTTCACTCAGTTGCATCTGAGAAGCACGTCTATTGCACGCATTTCAATTTAACTAGGCAATTTTAGATCAGCAAATAGAGCAGGCCATCTTTAATGAATTTCTACTTTTTTGACTTTAATGTGGTTGTTTGTTTTAACTTTAATGCATTCAGGCTTCACCGATTACAATTGGAGGACGTCATGCGGTTGTCGAGGAAAAGAAGTCCACAAACTCAAGAGGTATGTTGGCTTCAAGTGCAGCCTACTGACAATTTAAAAAGTAAGCATGTATGTCACACATATACAAGATTAGACAGAAAGGAATGTGAAAATTATGTAAAAGAATGATGACTTGCAGTGCATATTTATTTTTAAAAAGTGGAGAACATATTTGACTGCCCTCTGTCCTCATGCAAGTATGATCAGGGGGTTAGATTCACTCCGTAAAGGGGATTGTTGAGTAGAAGCAGCAAGTAGTCAATCCCTTATTTGTCACAGAATCTGTTGTTGCTCTTTCCTGAATTAATGTCTGAAATAGTGCCAGGTTACCTGGTTGGGTAGTATTGGATCCTCAATTCCAACAAAGTTGGAATTTAAAAATTATTGCTTAAGATTAGAATACAGTGATTTAATATTTGATACAGATGGTTATCTTCTTATATTTCTTGCTGATTCCTTATAAAACTAACCTTTAATGCAGGGAACAATCGGGGAAGGTTCAGGAACGAAGGAGGATTCAGGAACGAGGGAATGAGAGGACGTGGGAACTATGTGGGTGGCAGAGTGTATAGCCGAGGGGATTTCAACGGCAGGGTCGAGTATAGTAGAGGCAACATGCGGGGTGGTTCATCCAACCGTGGTGGTGATGGATATCAGAGAGCTGAGAATGGGGGCACCAATGGCGGCCGTGTGAACCATGTGAATGGGTTGACTGGTAGTGGAACTGCCAAAAATCTGGCACCACCGGTACCTGCTACTGCATGAGTAACCTAGTATTGAATTTTTTTGTGAGAGACTACAGTATTTTGTATTTCATCAATGTAGTCATTAAATTGTTGGGTAGAAATAAGCCAAAACGGGACCGCCGGGGGGGGGGGGGGGGGGGGGGGGTGATGGATATTTTAGTTGGTTATCATTTGGGTTCATTTGGGCTATTAACTGCATATGATCCTTTAGATGGGTCATTTCGAAAATTTCTGAAGTCTTTCTTTTTGGCACATTTTTTACCCTTCGTGGGGTGTAATGGACTATTAGGTGGATTAGAACGGTGGGTTTAAAGGAAGATTTTGTCATGTAGCGTACTGTTACTGAACTAGGAGTAATTTTTTAGTTATTTTTATTATTCTGTACTTGAATCTTTTTCTGGAGCTATGTTCTTGATTCTTGGTGGGAATTAAATTGGCAATCTCAGTATTTGCCTGCATGGATTTTGGCACTACAGTTAATATGCCAAAAGGGTTGATTACGGGAATTCGTGTTTGCCTGCACCTTTAAATTGTCATCAGGATTTTGCTGTGAAATTATAGAGTAGTATATTTTAGCAGAAATTATAAAAATTTACTTTTTTTTTGGTTCCTGGGAATTGATATATCCATATTATATTTTCACTTGAGTCTCCCATATGGACTTGAACGTGTGAAAATATAGTATCATATTTTATGCTTAGGCTTATTTTTTGCTCAATTAATGAAACATTTGTATTTAGAGTTGCATTGGCTAAACCCGATTGAGATTTTTACGTTTCAACATGAGATTTAGCTATAATGCCATGAAGTTCCATGAAATATAGAATAGGAAGCATATTTTAATATTTTGGAATTCCTGAGCTGATAATGCACTATTTTTCAACATCTATACCCTAGTGAACAAAGTTAAAATCTATTTTAATCTTGCAGTTGAATTCGCTCATTATTATTTAAAAAAAAATTGATATTTTCACAAGCAAATATAATAGTTACATGAGCTCCTCTTAGATAAGGGTTACATAAGGGCTTGACTCACTTTTGATTGTGATTTTTATAAATTCTTCACTATGATCAAATGTTAGAATCAATAAAATATAAAGGTGCTTATCGAGTTAGTCATTTTAAAGCGTAATCTTTGCATAGAAAATCCAAGCATATGTTTCAGTTGATTACCACCATTAAGAACAAGACTTGTTAATCGACCTGAAACTCTTAACATTCTATGCTGTTTGAAATCTGGATAGTAGTATTGGCTCTCAGTACCCTGCCTGTTTACCAACCCCAAGAATGAGTAAGGTTACACAGCCATGTTATGAAGTCTAGCATGTTTTTTGCAATCTCTAATGGTTAGGATTTGCAGTGAAGGATATTAATATATGGGTTGTTCCGTACTCTCACTCATAAATTGCAGCCTTCTCATATCCCACAACATAACAGGTATAGGAGAAAGTAGTAGAAGATCTTCCCACTTTTATGCTATTTTGGTTATGTCCAAACCGTAACAAAATTTATAATTACTATGGTTATTGCATTGAACACGTACTTATGAAATAGACAAGTTAAAGAGAGATTATTGTATTTTATATGTATCAAGTTTATCGATGCTAGGGGAATTAGGACATGACCCGTGTCCTAACCATGTATTGGTGACAAGGTATCTTTCAGTTTAAAGAAAAATCTCCATTGATCACGGCACACATGGACCTTCTATTCAAAAACATATCCATATTTTCTTATCATATTAAATATATTTTTGAATGAAAGGACCATGCAAACCGAGATCATGGCACATCCATCTTTCATATAACTGTATACTTGTATTTCACAAAATGGCGTTACTTCCTTCAACGCCAGACCTGTTGCTTAGTAATCAGAAAGTTTCCATACTGCTGTCGAAGCAAGTACTTGAGTTACTGGTGCATATGACCGTAGGTATGGGACCAAAGGAAGTAGATGGAATATTGAGTAGTATTCAAAACGAAGGGTTCATCTCGATGAGAAAAAGATGCTCAAAATCTAAGCCTAAACCAAATCCTATCAAAGCAAATAAAAAGGATCAAACTTTAATAGACTCCAGTGGTGAGGAACTAGGCTTTGCTCAAATAAGTGAACATTTAGGTTCTAAAGTTGAGCTCTTAGCCAAAAGATAAACATGGCGAAGTTCTTAGACAAACGAAAAAAAATTCGGGTCACTAGAGTCTTGACACTATCTAATTATGCTCTTCATGGGTTTAGATAAATATAGATTAGAACTAAGTTGTTCATTATAAATTACATCTCTGAGGTTTTAATCATCAGCAGATTAGACAGAAGCTATTATCATTCATCATGAATGGTGTCTACACAGTAAGCAATCAAATACTATAGAAGAAGATGCACTATGTGCACAAAATAGTTCCATGTATGAGGCTTTATGATCTAACAACAAATAATTTCTCTATATGGAGCATAACTGTGACTAATATATATATTAAGTATTTCTGCCTTCTGCACAACAAAATCAGCTAGAAACGTCTACTGACTTAAGATAGCACAAACTCATCAACTATCTAGAGTTTTCATATTAGCTTAGAATGATATATTCTAACATGATCATTGGTCAACGCAGTAAAAAGTAGTTTAACTGACAATGGACTAGATAAGCCATTAACAGATCATAACTTTCTTATACTCCTATTAAGAAGCTTCAAGATTACGAGTTCGCCAGGTAAAAATTGAACCATCTTTTTCAAACTGTACTACAACCAATATGCAAAAGTTCAGCTATCTGTCAAACAAAATAAGCCTAGAGAATGATATATTGTTTTCATGTGGATCAATTTTAATCAATATCACAAGAAATGTTAGTTATCAGCATGTAAGTGGTAGTAAACAATTTTTCTTTTAATCCAAACGATGTCTTATCATCAAAAACGAATTTAGTTGTAAACGCTATGAACATTTCAGAAGCACATTTCTAAATTACTATAACAGGAAAGATTGCTATACTGACAAAGACAAAAATTATATGGCATCAAATAAGAGCACTAAGTTTACGTGTGAGAGAAGTGATGAGCACCACGAAGCAGATGCTTGCAGTAGGGTTAGCATTGGTAGATCCACCAATCATGGGCTTCAAGCACCGACATTTATTTAGAGACCAAAATTGCAGGCCTGGACATACTCATTGTCATAATCAACATACTTTATCCAAAGTGGCCGAAACTGATTCATGGCAATATCAAGCCATGGTTTCATATTCCCGTTAAAATGAACCACTGCAGCATTGCTAATTTCATCCATGTTTATGCTTGGATTATAGCCAAGCCCCAAAACATGCCAAGATTTGTCTAGTGGCTTGGTTGTGGAATAGAACGTGATCAAACCTGGGGGCAACGTCCCCAATTTCCACAAGGTCCGGTTTTCATTCTGCAGAGAAAAAATATATATATAAATCAGCATCTCTAGCTAGGGAAAGAAAGAGAGAGAGAAAAAAAACTTGCAATGGAAGCAGTGCAGAATAGAATGACTAAGAAGCAATACAAAAATAAAGAATATAAGATGAAGCCTGGCCACTAACCCACAATTCTCCCAATAATGCAACTAAACAGCCAACAAGGTATTAGATGTTAACCTAGTGGTCCATAAAGATCGTCAAAGTTTGCTATTACAGAACTGTGTAACCAGTTTACACATCACATAAGCTAGAATAAACTTGAGCATCCAAATCACATGTTTAGGGTTGCCAATGTAATAATATCACATAATAACATATGTAAAGGCAACCAATGCGATTTTATCATAACAATTTGTTTTACAGAAAAATATTTATCTTACCAGATTCTGCCAGTAGTGGTACTGCTCAGTGCACTTCTCCCTCCTCCAGGCATCCAAATCAAAGAAGTTCATCCCATAAGCCCATGCACACGCCTTTGGACTAAAATTTTCCTTGATCAACGGATGAGAGAAATTCATGTATTGTGCATATCGATGGAATGAGCCAAAACATGTCTCAACAGCTCCATTCACTTTCCCATCCATATCTATCTCCCAAAGTCCAGTCAAATCCTTCTGAACAATAATATCATCATCCAAAAACAAAATCCTATGCAACTTTGGGTACATTTCGGGCAAATAAAATCTCAGATGATTTAATATAGACAAATACTTCGGGTTCCTAAACTTCATATTGGTAGTGTCTTTGGTTGCATTCTCAAGCTTATTCTCAAAGTAAAACCTCTGCAAATTTGCAGATTCAAGCTGTCGAAGAACCGGAACATAAGAAGAGTTCAAAAATTTATAATCCTCCACTGCCTTCACCTCAACATGAGCTGCATTATAATCCCTCATCTTAAACATAACTTGCATTGCCCCAAGATTCATCTTATCAGTCACAACATGGAAAACATGCTGACTTGGATCTTTTGAGTTCTTCACTGCCGAATTCACCACAACTGAAGCTGCAATCACGTTATCTGAAAAAATTGCATAGTGATAAAGGCTTGGATCTTCAACTACAGGCGGAGTTGCCTTCCCTTCATCAGAATATTTCTCCGGATTTGCAATTCTCTCTTCCATTAGCCTCATTGTGACGCAATGCAAGCTTTTTGGAATTGATTTCGCTGCAATTAAACTCGAAAAAGCTCCTTGCTTTTTGGCCTTTGTTAACTGCTCATTCTGAGCAAAAATGGTATCCTTCAACTTCTGAATCTTGAGTTGATTATCAAAAGACTCTTTTGCCTCTGTAATCACTTGTCTTGTGACCTTAATCCGTTCTTTGACCTCCTTTTCAAACTGCCGGAGCACTGATTCGTCAATTGAATTGGCATCAGAGGAGGACTGGAATAGTGCCCGGTAAGCAGGTTTGGAAATGAGATCTGTATAATTGCGAGATAGATCAGCAAACACCCTAACGAGTTTCGAGTTCTCGAGCTTGAGCTTGCGAGCATAGGAAGCATAAGCGAGAACAAGAGATCTGTGATCATCGGCTTGCTTTCGGATCTGATCGAGCCTCGGCTTCAATGGATCGGACTTGAGCGCCAGTACGGATCTATGAATAGATTGAACTCCATATGACTCAAAAGCGGAGCCCTATTCACAACAAAAACACGATAGTTACATATACAATTCAATTGGATGTATTGAAATGTCAATATATTAATGGACAAGAAAAAGGTTGAAAAAGTATAGATACGAACTATTTATAAAGCCTAATTCACCATAGAAAATTTGCTATATACATACAATCAATCACATCTACAGTGAGACGTGAAATGTCAACTGACGAGATTGACATCTTATGCATAAATTAACTTAGGAACCATATGCAGAGCCCTAATTGAGCATAACATGAGAAATACGTGTAAACATAGAAATATATATACACACATTTAATGTATCGAAATGACAGCAGATGCGTATGTGTAGGGAGATGCGAAGTGTGAACTTACACGTTGGAGATCGGAGGGATACTCGGAGGAGGTGAAGAGGAGAGAGAGAGTGAAGAAGAGTAAAACGGCGACGGAGAGAGCGGAAACGAGGAGTTTGAAGGCCGGCGGAAGAGATCGAGAAGTGCGAGTGCTTCGAAACGTCGTCGTGTTCGCCATTAGCCCAACTTCAAAGCTTTTTTTGGACGGAGAAGGAGAATGGAGATGTAAATTGAGGAATATATGGATATGGTAATTGGTAAGTACAACCTGACGAGTGACGGTGGTAGTGTTGTGGTACGGGACACAAAAGGTGGGACCGAAGTGTTAAATAGTAGGAAAAGTATAAGTGCACAATATTTTTGTGCACAACATGTTGTGCACTTTTCATCCACACCATTCAATGGTGGAGTCTGACACGGAAATCCGTGTCAGGCCCCACCATTAAATGGTGTGGATGAGTGTTGTGCACATGTTGTGCACAAAATGTTGTGCACCTAAACTTGTCCTAAATAGTAACCAATTTTTGAGTTATCTCACTCTGCTTTCCCGATATCTAACTAATCAACTGTTTACTCATTATTACTCCGTTAATTGCTCTCACTTATGTTATTTTGACTTTCTTGTCATATTAATTAATTAAATTTATTAATATTTTTTAAATTTAAATTTTTTTAAAATTAAATATTGTAGTAAATTAATTATGAATTTTCATGATTATAATCTTTTATTTATATTTAAATAAAAATAAAATGAATTTTAATTCTAAAATTGATTAATTTGACTTCAAAATTCAAATTAAGTCATTTTTTGTTAGACGAAGAAAATATTATATTCCAATTACGTAATTAAATCTAATAATTACTCTAATAATTTTATTGTGTTTTAAAATAGACGAGAAAAAGAAAGAAAATAATAAAAATATAAAATTTAAGTAATTTTTTTATTAAAGATTTTTTGTCAAAAAAATATAAAAATTTGGAAAAAAAACTAAATAAAATAAGAAATTTCTTTTAACTTTTATTATACACTCTATTTATAAGTAATCTATACGTAAATTTAGTTTTTATTTTTTTTCTTTTATGATACGTTTGGATTGAGAGAATGGAATAAAAAAATGAATTGAATAAAAAATAATGTATTAGATGATCATTTTGAAGGATAAACCATTCTAATGGAATGAAAATTCATTCTATTCATTTGATTTTTATTCCATGTGAGGAGTGGTGGAATAAAATTCATTATAATGGAATTGATATGTATAATAATTTTACCGTCATATTACACCACTCACTCCCATCAATAATCAAATATATACTTAAAATACTTTAAAATTATTTAATTATGTCCTCCATTCTATTCATTTAATCTAAACACAATATTACAAACTCATTCTAACAAACATGTTCAAAAATAAAAGAGAATTTACTGTGTTGTTTTATTCCATCTTAATTTATTTTTTCCAATCTTCTCTTTTTCATCCAAAATTCATAAACAAGCTCAGTAAGTAAGTTTATTGAATGTAGAATGAGTAGGACCACGTCAATTCCTTAACCCAGCCCATAGGCTGGCCTTCCACCCAAACGGGCTAAAACTCTCCACCTCAAGGAGGTTAACGATTAGAATCCTGTTTCTTTGGATAAAGTTTGAGATTGGACTGTTAAGTTTAAATTTTTTATTTGTTTTAAAAATTAGACTTAAAATTATTAGTTTAAATATAATAAAATAATTTGAAATTGAAGACTATTTAATATTATATTTAATCATATATTATAATTACTATTATTTGAGATTAAAAATTTGTGGACAAAATTAATTTTATCTTTTCTTTAAATGACAATTATATATACTATTTTACCCATCTATACTCACGCTACTAAGAATCATTACAAATAAGGGTATAATAGTTCAAACGATAAGTTTTAATCCATTCTTTTATATAATTTTAGGCTATGTTTGTTTACAAAAAATATGTTTGAGATTGAACTATTTATCTTAATTTAATATTACTTTGTACTATTTAATCTTTTTTTGAGGGATTATTAATCTCTTAATGTTAGACTATTAGTCTCATAAAAACATTTAATAGCTTAAAATAAGAGAGATTATTAATCTCAATTTTTTCATTAAATTATATAATCTCACATAAATAACATTAGGAATGATTATAAAAAAATAGTTTATAGAACTATTTAAAAGACTAATCTCCCATTATGAGATAAAATAGTTCGAAATAATATTAAATTAATACAAATAATTTAATTTTAAATATATTTTTTGAAACAAATATAATTTTAGAAAAAATAAATTATCGCATAAATAATCTCGAACTATGATTCTCCTAAAGAAATATGGCTTAGAAGTATAAAGAATAGAAAGATAACAATAATAATAACAAAGCCTGTTACCTTTCGAGACTGCAGACAAACTAAGAAGAAAATTAACTGGTCTTGGTCTACTTTTGCTATTGTTGTTCATTTTTAACACTTTCTAGGACCTTTTAAAAAAAATTTACAATAGTAGTGCACTAACAAAATAATTACAAAAAGAATACAATCAATTACTTTTTTAAAATATATTTATAAAATTAGTGCATTCTTATCCTTTTAATTTAGTTGGATGATTTTAAAATTCAAAATTTAAAAAATTAATTACACAAATCAATGCATCTCATCTCTCTCTCTCTCTTTGTACCAGAAAAAAAAATACTACATCCCCCTCCTCCCTCCCCCGCCTCCAGATTTCTTTCTCCTCCCTCCTCCTCGCCTGCCCCCCTCCCCCTCCAGCTTTCTCTTCTCCCTCCCCTGTGCCCCGTCCCCCGTCCCCCCTCCCTAGCCTGCCTCCTCCCTCCTCCCTCCTCCCTCCTCCATCCTCCAATTCTCCCTTGCCCACTTCCCCTCCCCCGCCTCCCTCACCCTCCCCCTCCTCCTCCTCCAGTTCTCCCCTCCCCCTCATCCCTCCCCTCCCCCTCATCCAGCTTTCCCCTCCACCGCCTGCCTCCTCCAGTTTCACTCCCCCTCCAGCTTTCTCTCCCCCCTCCCCCCTCCCCCGCCTACCTCCCCCTCCTCCAGCTCCCTCTCTCCTCCCTCCTCCCTTATCCCTTTCCCGCATAATTTTTTTTTTTAATACAGTAACCATTTTTTTTATATTCCAGTTAGTAACCAAACTTTCATACGAAGGTAACCATTTTAGTTTTTATGTGTAACCAAATATTGATAAAAAAAAATTCAATACAGTAAACATTTTTTTTTATATTCCAGTTGGTATCCAAATCTTTATACAGAGGTAACCATTTTAGTTTTTGTGTGTAACCAAATATTCATAAAAAAAAATTAAATACAGTAACCATTTTTTTTATATTCCAATTGGTAACTAAACCTTCATACAAAGGTAAATCTAGGTAACCAATCACTGTTATGGAGGTAACCAAACACTAGTATGAAGGTAACCAATTCTTGAATGTGTAGTAACTACTTTTGGTTACCTTTGTAGTAAGGGTTGGTTACCTTTATATTAAAGGTTGGTTACCTCTGTATTAAAGTTTGGTTACCTCTGTATTAAAGGTTGGTTACCTTTATATTAAAATTTGGTTACCTTTGTATTTAAGGTTGGTTACCTTTTGTATTAAGATTTGGTTACATTTTGTATTTAAGGTTGGTTACCTTTTGTATTAAGATTTGGTTACATTTTGTATTAAAGGTTGGTTGCCTCTATTAAGGTTTGGTTACCTTACTACTATGAGCAAAAACCTACTATGTTAGATTTTCCAGCCACCAACAAGTGTAATGATTGAAAATGGTCAATTGGTTACCTTCGTACAATTGTTTGGTTACCTATATTTACTTGTGTCATTGTTGCCGGTAGTAACCAAATCTTAATACAGAGGTAACCACTTTAATTTTTGTGGTCAAACACACATACTAAACACCAAGAACACATAACATCCAGCAGATCTGGCACCACCACCACCAGAACTAACGCCACCATGATCAGATCTGGAGCCACCACGAGGGAAGGAGGAGGGGCGGGGATGGGGGGATGAGTTGCGGGGGTGGGTTGAGGAAGGGGAGGAGGGACGGGGGCAGGGGGGCGGTCGGAGGGGCTGGGGTGGGGGTGGTGGTCGGGGGGAGGAGGGTTAAGGGCGGGAGGAGGCGGGGGGAGAAGGGAGAAGACGGGGGGAAGCGGGGGGTGGAGGAGGGGGTGAGTCAGGGGGATGAGGGGATGAGGTGCGGGGGTGGGGAGAGGAAGGAGAGGAGGGACGGGGGCAGGGGGGCGGTCGGAGGGGCTGGGGTGGGGGTGGTGGTCGGGGGGAGGAGGGGTGAGGGCGGGAGGAAGCGGGGGGAGAAGGCGGGGGGAAGAGGTGCGGGCGTGGGGAGATGAAGGAGAGGAAGGATGGGGGCGGGCGGCGGAAGGGATGGGGTAGGGTAAATAGAGAGGAGTAAATATGGTAGTTATAGTTCTCCTTAATTTAAGGGATAATGATTTAATGAGTTTATTATTGTTGCACTCTTTTTGTAATTATTTTGTTAGTGCACTATTCTTGTAATTTTTTATTAATTATTGTATACTTATGTAAAGAACCCATTAAAATATGTATACAAAGCAGAGACTTTTAGTTTGATTACACATTTGGAGTTGGGATAGTCTGGGGTTGGGCTTGAGCCCACTGTGTAGCTATCACATATCTAAATACTTGTTGGATTGGACTTACGGTTAGAATAAAACTTAGTCCATCTTAAAGCCAATTAAGATCATATTAGACTCCACTACTATGCAACTCCAAAGCCTATGTGATGATTTATTTTTTCAGACCTAATTTTTTGGCATTGTTCCCAGATTAAAATCAGTGATATAATTTGGTTGGCTCCAGATGCTGGTTACACATTCAGTATTAACGTCAAGAATGTTCTTTCATATTTAAAAAGACAACAACAACAATGTTATTGTCAGGATTGAACCTTCTCGGGCGCGTTGAGTGTGCAATTATTATAAGGATATAATAATTTTTTTTATCAACTTTAGAAAATAAAATTAAAAGATACAAAAAAATAAATAAGAAATGACGAAATTATGATATAATCAAACTTGCATGGACAAAAGAGGAAGAGAATTTATGATACAACATCAAGGTTAGTGGTATATCCCATTTCCCATTAAATAATAGATTAATCATAAATATTTCATTCTTCTGACAAAAATAAGAGTCTCTCTTGACTTTTGTTATATAAATTAAGATTTGTAACATACATGTATAGACATGAATTTTTTTTGGAATTTTTTGTTTATTAAAATTATTAGATATTTTAACATCGTAATTAGCTACACTATGATTGATGTATAGCCAGCCAGTCTAACGAAACTTTGTGAGGCACTGAAGGGAGCTTAACAACCATCATCATGCTTCTCCCCCACACAAAAAGCACCCATTGTTTCAAAGAAAGGTAAAGAAGTCACACTTTCATATGAACAAGAACTAAGAAGGAAAGTAAAATATTTACTACACTAGTAAGTTGATGAACATTTAGGCAAATTATTACATTATGTAGGTCACTATGCCAATTTAACTACCAACGTAAAAAGAAAAGACCAATTAAGATCTCTCCTTTTTGGTATGCTTCTTCACATGGTGTAACCAACCAATCCCTTTAAGGGCCTTGGAAATCTTAACAAGATTTGGCCTTCCCATTCCCAAATTCATCTTCCCTGCTGAAAACTTCAATGCTTGTAAGCAACATAGCTGCCCATTTGTCATCTCTAGTTCCTCATCTTCTTCTTCTTCATCCCCATAATAATCAATTTCAGTACTACTCTTCTTTTTCATGTTCTTCTTCTTAACATCATCCTTTCGGTTGGACTTGATCGAATCCGATTCGTACGTCTCCCAAATCGAATCCATCCCTTCATCTCCTTCCGCCACATTGTGTCTCTCCTCAAATAGTTTGCACGCTAACGTCCTCTTCCACTCCTTTTGCTTTCTCATACTCCCAAGATTCGAATCCAAACTCTCAAAATTTGAGTTGTACACTGCTCCATTGCTTATAGTACTACCACTGACACTTTGATCAAGTAACTTGGCATGTAGCGTTACCTTTTTAGTGTATTCTCCTTGGTTGTCACGCCCCCTTATATTAATATCATCCTTTGCCTCGGATCCGCTTCTCAAGTTTGACTCTTGTTCATGCTCTTTAACAACTTTATTGGACTTGGAGCCCGGGGTATCATGAAATATTTTCTCTTCCACCTTGGAATTTAATTCTCTTACGAAGAAATCTTCTACCTTATTTTCCTCCATGGGTGGCAAATTCGTAGTCTCGACAACTTTACATGGATTTTCTTCTAGATTGGCATCCAAGTTTGGCGCAAGAAGTTGATCCAAAGCTTGTAAGCAGTTCTCATCAGGCTTGAGCTCAGAAACTTCCACTGGACTTCCTACTAGATCAAATGTTGGCGTGTCCTCAAACAAAAACACAATTTTATATGCTTCAAACTCCTCGAAACCATGAAACTCTTGGCCAGCTTTTGGGCGTAAGCGGTCTATAATTGCATGGAATGTGGACAAGAGGAAACTGGCTCCGGGTTGGGATAATTTAGGGGTGAAATTATGGAAAATGAGAGTGAGGAGGAGAAGAGAGGTGGTGATGAAGAGAGGGGAGAGAAAAGAGAGGAGTTTGAGAAGATATGGGGAAAAGAAAATGAAGTATGACAAGTAAAGAGGGTGAGAGAAAACGAAGGAACAAAAGAGAGCAAAATCAGAGAAAATGAGACTGGGGAATTGGGACTTGGACGTGTTTGACGAGCAGAGCTCAGCCATTTTTTTCCTTGCCCTTGGAAAATTATAGAGAGAAATTAATAGGAAGACGGTGATGGAGTGGGGAGGAAAGAAAGTTTGTTCCTTTCTTCTTCTTCTTCTTCTTCTGTTTTTTCCTTGTAGCAGGAGAGAAAAATGGTTGTGATTGTGGAAGTGAAACCGGCGTGAATAAAGGGCAGATAATAGTGGGAGAGAGAGGCCAGCTAACCAACTAAAAGTGACAAGGAAAAAAGCATAATCATTTCCTTTAGGAACTTTTTCTCCTTCTATAACTACCAGATGTTTTTTCCTTTTGTTTAGCTTTACCAAAATATCCCTCCCACAGTCCCACCTCCTCAATCTCATAACAGAACATAACAGAACAAATGCCATGTTCTCAAGAACTATTCTTCTTACTAGGGAGTATTATTCTTGACCATATTTATAATTTTATATATTTATCTTCAAATTGAAAAAAAAAACACCTTCGCTTTCCCTTAACGTAAAAATTATAATATTAGATATAATCATAGGGTCACCAATCACGCACACTAAAAAATTATATAATAAATCATGTGCGAAGAAGATCATTATGGTTGCAAAATATTAAAACCGAAATCTCTGTCATATTTTAAAGCACTCAACTAATGCCCCATGTTAGTTCTTAAATAGACCTTCAAAACCTTGTCACTCTCAACTAATGTCCCATAATGTTATTTCTTAAATATACCTCCAAAACCTTCTCATGTTTTAGCATTAAAGGATGGTGGGTGAAAGCATGGGTAACTAATTCTGGTACCAACTTGGGTTCATCATTCTTCAACTTGGAATCCTGTTGTGTTTTAATGGGGTTATGGGATGAAATTAAAGTCGTCTTTTTTTCCCTCTCAACTTAGGAAGGATGGACTAGTATATATATGAAGATAAAAGCAACCGAGTACTTGCAATGTTAGAAAAGCTAAATTGGAGTCTATGTAAGTTACAACCAATGGGTATGGAAATGGTGAGAGAGAGAAGAGGAGGAAAAGAGGTTATTGAGGAGGCTAGGAAGGTAGATATATCTATCTATCGTCACATGGGGAACCACTCGAGTGGTGCTATGCATGCACCCCCTTGTCGCTTTGCTTTAACCCCCTATGTCGGTTTTCAATTATTCAAGTTTACTTTTTCCATCTCAATTTTGACTATTCAAGTCTTCCGATCAATCCTTCCACACAATAATTAAAGAATCCAAGAAATTTCATCAACTCTCACAGAATTGGATGCCCCTGCTTTTCATTTCTCCCCTTCTTCCTACTGTTAGAATTGTCAAATGGGGATTCCAACGAAAATATGTCCTCAAGAACTTTTGAGCCACAAAATATACCATAGGAAGAGAAAATCGTATCATGATGACAAATTCTTATTTGATACTACATTTTTTTTTTAAATATCAATACAAGGAATTAGAAATTTTTTAATGACGATAGAGTTTTCTACGGTCAACTACCACCTCATGATGCACAAGAAATACCCCACCACAAAGTACACTTGATCTCCTTAAATCATTAAATTTTATGTCAATTTATAAGCGGGTAAGTAATTTATTTTTTTATATTTGACTAATTAAAATGTAATTTTATAACAAAACGTTAGAAAATTTGTTAAAATACTTTGACTTTTAAGATAAAGTTGAGGTATACGATTAAGAGTGAGAAATTTTATCTCAATAATGATGTGAAGGTGCAGTGATGATCTATATAAATAATTAATTTATTAAAAATTAAAAAACTAATGAATCTAAAAAAAAACAAATTTTTATTCTTCTCTTTGCTCCATCTTCATCCACCAACATCTTTAGAAATTATTCTTTTTTCGATAGTAGATGTTAAAAAATTGGAGAGAACTTAAGGAAAAATTTATTTGAGTATCCATTATAGATTAATAAAAATAAGAATCTATAAATATATACCCAATGTTTTTAAATTTGTTAAGACCCAAAAATAAAATTTTAGAGAGAGAAACATATGTGTTTCTACTATCAAAAGGAAGAAATAGCTTTTCTAGAGAAATTTCAATATGAGTTTCTTATGGCGGTGTGAGTAGGGGAATGGTGGGTGTTGAACAGAAATGTGAGATTTTGGGTGTGGGTATGAGAATGGAAGTGATTAGTAGTTTGGATTTAGGAGAGAGAAATATTTGGGGGTATAAAGAAGAAGACTTTGGGACAAAATTTTGGAGAGAAGAAAAGGAAAATTTATATGTTCTCAAATTAAATACACATGAAAAAATTTGGGCAGAGGTGGAGGTGGAGGCCATAGAGACTTCCTAACTCACGGCGGTCATAAGGTTATTGACCGGCGACTATAGAGCTTCCTATTCAGATTTAATTCGTTGGCACTTTAGATTTGTTCAAAATTAGTTTGTTAGATCTGAATTTTTAGATTCATATGGATTTTTAGATCTGCCAAAGTTTATGAATATCTGACCTTGCATCAATGAAAGAAGAATAGGAGAGAGAAAACTTATTTGAATCAACAAACAACATAAGAGACAAGAGGGTAGAGAATTTATTTTGTCAACTGCAATAAATTAAGTCACGTAACATTGTAATATTAAAATTTTGTTAAAAAATTAACGTTCATTACGAAAATTAAAATTTAGTGAATTAATAATAAAAAAATATATAATTTAATTACTAATTTATAAATTGACATAAAATACAGTAATTTAGTAAACCCTCAACCCAAATTATGTGCAGAAGGCCCGAGGGAAATTAACATTCTGAACTTCATTTACTAATTGCAATTTACAATTTCATAGTGGTTGACTGGCTGCTGATCATTCTTACAATTCCGTCCAACACAACCAGCTAACTTCAGTCAAGCTTCTGCATCTTCCATAAGTTAAAAGACAACTACTTGGAATAAATTAGAAGAAAGGGCACTTGCCCTCAATTACATTCTTCCCTCATCTTCTAACCAGTAATATTTTTTTTCCTTTTACTTTTCAGTCTAAGTTTCCTAATTCCTATAACTACTAAGCAAGTCAGTAACCTAAACATCATGATCCTGTAAAGTGTAAACCATTCACCCTCAAAAAGATATTTATTTATCCATATTTAATTATATAAATTAATTAATAAGATAAACTCATAGTTTTGGAGTAATATTTTTATAATTATGATGTTGATCATGCTAATGAGATCTAAATTCAAGATAATTCAAAACTAAAATATTCCTAATCGTAAGATCAATATCACAGAATTAGTAAATCCAGATAAATTAGTACATACTATGTTTACTATCTCATAATCATTTGTGTAAGAACAATAAGAATAAGTTTACTGAACGCGACTCGCTTAAAGAACACCTAATAGAATTTTACATGTCTGTCGATAAGAGTTTTTAATGTAATAATAATACCAAGTGATTTTAAGACTTGGAGATCATCATAATATTAATATCCAATCCAAAAATAAAATAAAATAATGAAGTATATACTCCAATATATGCATCAGCTATTCACTCATTCAACAAAAAGTACCATTTGATTAATTTTTTTCTTCTAGCCAAATCCTAATTAGATGTCAATTTATTTTATTTTAGTTAGTACAATAGTTAATGTTGCAAACTTAAAAATTATTATCAAGTACAAAAATGTTCTTCAAAAACTAGAATAAAATAAAATTACCAATTGAGTTTTAAGATTTAGCAAATAAATTAGGATCAAACTCAAATGACATTTTTTGTATAATTAAAATGGATAACGCATTATTTTAAACATATAATACGCATAAAACCTTCTCTAATTATAATACTCTTGGAAAATACTTCATGGTACTAGGCTATTTAAGTAATTGTACGTCCCTTATTATTAATCTGTCTTTAAGATAATGAATGTAAATTATGATACAATTTCAATATTAGCAAATTCCATTTTAATACATCCTTTGTCTTGCAAAAAATTCTCATTTGTCAAAAATAATATTCCACAAAACGATATATTTTTAATGATTTTAGTGTAAAATGACACGGTGTTCTCAATTTTGTCACTATAATTTCATTATCATGTCATTACTCCCATCACTCGTACATTAACAATTTATTGTTTTTACAAATTGGAATTTTTTTATGAAACGGTAATATTACTATGGTTAGATATATAATTATGAATATGTGAAATAAACCATATTCAATTTAGATTATGCATATAAAATATGAATCTAGTATGGAAATTACATTTAATTATTAAATTTGTAAAAATTTGTTTTAGTGCTTCAAAAGATTAACACTTATTTTTAAGTTTCTTGAGAGGAGAATATAATATTTTTATGTATTTTAATTCGTATATTAATGGTTTGCATATTTTTATAATGATTTTTTAAATGAATCATACTCTAATAAACACAGAACTAATTCGTTTTATGCCCGAATAATAGCAGTCTTAAAACCTCTCCAAGGTTAGCCCAATCAATATATGGGCTTTTCGTGCTATATAAGCCCGTGTACATATTCGAACATAACTACAAAGAGTCAATTGAAAATAGAGAGGAGAGAGATTAAGGAGCGAAGCTAGGGCATTCGAAGATGATCATCCCAGTTCGTTGTTTTACTTGCGGCAAGGTATTTAGCTCCTCCTTTCTCCTTATTCTCTTTCAGAAGATGTAATATATTAGTAAAATGGAAGCTGTTTTGTGTCCTAATTCTTGTATTTTAGGGTTTGGCATGTTTTTTGTGATTGTTTTGTTTAAATTTCATTTAAATTTGGTGTTGTGTGATAGGTGATTGGAAACAAATGGGACACATATCTTGATCTTCTCCAAGCCGATTACACTGAAGGGTTAGTTCATTGCTGTTACTAGTTTCATATTACATACCCCATAACAGTAATATGTTAGAAATCTATAAAATATTACTTGAATAAACTGTGTTTTAGCATGTTTTTGGAAACTTGGCAATGTTGTTTTGGGTAATATCAATTATGATGATATGCTGCATGCAGTTACCTAAACAGATTAATAAAGTGTTTTATGGTGGTTTTAGAGAGGTCGAAATATTGACTTGTTCCACACCCAGTTTGCATGTGCTTTAGTATTTTGAGGACCCTTACTTAGGATATAAAGAGTAAAAGCTTCTTCTCTTTTCTAAATTGAGATTTATGGAATTTGAGCTGATGTAATGACATATAGTATCTTGCTAGTCCTATGCAACATATGTATCTTGCTTCTTCTCTTTTTTAGATTGAGATTTTTGAAGTTTGCTCTGATGTAATGATATATATGTATCTCACTATTCCATATTATTTTGCTCTAGTTTTATAGCAACTAGCAAGTAGCAAGCTAATTCTTCAACATTATTTTGGGCATTGGTGATTGGTATTGGTGTGTTACGGAATGGTACTGTAGAGATGCAATCTGGATAGGACTCTGTTAATTCCTAAATTTGATTATCTTGCTTTCTCCTTTTTTCCTACTCTAAGTTCAATATAGTACAACTGAAAGACTTGTTTGGAATTTGGGATCTTGTCTTCTAATGCAGCTTTGTTTATTCTTCTCAATAGATTATAGACTGGTAGTAAAGATGCAGTAACACATAATACCTGATGCTTAAAAACTTATAAATATTTATAAGAGATGAAAAGATAAGTTGAAATTAAGTATTTCCTCTGCTTCCTTTCGCATGTGAAGACAAACTTTATTGATTGTTTATCCTTATCTTTCTTGCTAAATTTATTTGTGGAGCTACCATAAAATTACAAGATCAAACATATTATATAAAAGCATCCAGCATAAAAATGTCCAAGCTATCTATCCACGTTGACAAGGAGATGGAGACGTAACATTTAATTGTTTTGTGCAGAGATGCTCTCGATGCCCTGGGATTGGTTCGTTATTGCTGTAGAAGAATGCTAATGACTCATGTCGACCTCATTGAGAAGCTTCTGAACTACAATAGTACTCTCTCTCTGTTTTTCTCTCTTTCTTGCACTATGTGGCAGTCTTTGTTTTTCTGTCAGTGTTTGTGGGTATATTTTATGTGCCTGCATAGGCGTGTATCTGTGTGTATGTCCTATATTGTGGTTGGGGGGAGGAATGGCTGTTGGAACCCAGGTAACTTTTCCTTTTATGCACCTGCATAGACGTGTATATGTGTGTATGTCACTATGTCTTATATTGGTTGGAGGGAGGAAGGGCTGGTGGCAGTCGGGTAACTTTTTCTTTTGTTTGTTTTTTTCCTTGTGGTGGGTGGATGTTTTCGTTTATGTTGCATGTAGAAAACAATTCTTCTTCATATATCTTTTTCATTTGATTTTTCCCTTATATAAAGTAGCACTTATATTTTTGACTGACATGGATTTCTTTTGCAGCTTTGGAGAAATCTGAGGGTAGCTGAGGCTTCTTCAGGAGTTCCAAAAACTTAATGGCAGTTGGTCTTTCATTTGTGGCCTAAATTTTGTTTCCTCCAGCTTGTGTTTGGAATTGAGACAACTAATGAGAAGATAATTCTATCAAGTGTTTAGAACTATTATTTGGAACTATTATGGTGAATTGACTGTTTATATAAAAAGAATCTACCTACTAATTCTGAACCAGTTCTTGCAATTTATCTTACGTGAGGAGTGGTGGTAAATATGCTTAAAATATGTTACCTTTGTTTGCAATGATAATATCATAATGTGTATGGTACTTGGACCTACTTGCTGCAAATTTAGGAGGCATTACCCACATGTATGGTGGTGCTCTTGCAAAGCAGCAATTGCATTTGCAGATGCAAATATTGCTCAAGATAGTTGCCCAAACTACTTTCATATTTGTCCATTGTTTTTTTGAAGCTGTCTGTGCGGGTATCACAGAATGATTTTGGTCAATGTTTCCAAAATATATTTATTTTTTGCAATCATATTCTTATAATTGGCAGAGATTCTGTAATCTGAACAATTTCTTTGCAATTAGACCAAGTTTGGGTTGTTGATTTGTTGTGTAACTTTTATTTTGATATGTTTTTAAGATTTGGAATCGGGGATTTTATTGCTGACGAAGGAACTACCGTCTCTCAGTCTGTTAACACTTTTATATTGTTATATTGTTTATAAAAAAAATGTTTGGAATTGAACTATTTGTATTGATTTAACATTATTTCATATTATTTTATCACATAATAAGGGATTAATAGTCTTTTAAATAGTCTTATGAACTATTTTTTTTAATCATTGCTAAGACTATTTATGAGACATTATATAATTTCATGATAAATGTGGGATTAATAGTCTATTTTATTTTAAATTATTAAATAGTTTTAATGGATTATTATTAGTCTTTCGTCAAATAATTAAATAGTATAAAATAGTATTGAATTAAGACAAATAATTCAATTATAAGAATATTTTTTGTAAAGAAACGTGATCTGAATGTGTGTAAAAGATAAGAAATTGGTTTCCAATCTCATTTTCACGGGGACTAGTATCAATCAATTTCAAATCAGTTATTGGTCCTTGTACAATGTGACATGCTTCCCAATAATTTGATAGTATGTTTTGTCCATGAAATCTTGCTCAAGGAAGAAGATTTGTTACATGCACCAAGGTCCCAACTATCAAACAATTGCTTATATGTCAGGCTCATCCATACCAAATGATTGTTACACTAGTGTCTCCGTCCGTACTAAACCACCCTAACATATGACCTTTATTTATGAATTGGGTATAGTATTATATCAACATAAATACTCGAATAATACTATGTTTTTATCAATGAAATGAAGTTTTTATCGTTTATTATATATATATATATATATATATATATATATATATACACAATTGATAACCCGTGTAATAAATGAATTAATTTGAATAATTTGCAAAACATATAATGAGAATGACACATAAATTTATAAACATACTTCATTATTCTCATGATCAATCTTATATCTTTCTGTCTTCATCTTTACATTCCGGCCAGTTTCACATGGTTTTACACTTTTCATGTGAAATTCAACCCAGATATTATATTTTTTTCTCTCTCTCATCCACCTATTCTATCCATCATACAGTGACCATACTGTGTACACTTTCATTCCTTTCTAGTAATAATCAGCCATCAGGGAGCTTACTTGTTTTCATTTAATGATTCCCATATTAATTACCACTTGTTTAGAGAAATATGTTCTGTACGTGGAGTTGCTACAGCGTTGAAATATTAATGGATACCAACGACCAGCAACTCTTTTTTAAAAAAAAAATAAAAAAATGGAAGCAACCTCTTCTATATGAAAAATATAACTTCATGAAGCTTAATTGGGCATACAAAATGGTCCAAATATAGCATGAAATAACATTCATTCACTCAGATTAATTTTCCAATGTACAGGCTATTGGGCTTGATAGAAACTTTTATTAGATATTACAAGTTGAAGTTTTATATCGAATAAATAATAAAAAAAAGTAAAGAATTAATATTCATAAATAGACTTAAGACCTAATAATTTAAGTTTTTAAAATAAGTTGAGTTCTAAACATGTGTCTTAGTGCCTTGTGAACACGTATGCGAAGTGCGGACAGTTCTCCCCCAACAACTTTATAATTTGATTTTTTTCCATTATTGTTCAATCTTTTACACTATGTTTTCAAAATTTGGGATAAAAAATTAAAGGAAAAAAATGAAAATCTAAAGTTTTATGACTTTTTTCATGTTATTACGCAGTTTATAAAAAAAAACTTAAATTTTAATTTAAATTACTGAGTTGCCCTTATATTAATTTTATTATGTTTATAATTTGAAAAATATAATAAGAATTATAAAAAATGATCTTATATTATTTAGTTTTTCGTTAGACGAAATTTTTTGGCAAGAAGAGTGGTTAAATTGTTTGTCTATTTTTTTTATTTTTTTGTACATTAAAAAATTTAATAACAAAGAAATTGAAAAAAATCCTTAAATTTTTTGTCTATTTTAAAACTAAGTGTTAAAGTAATTTTCTTGGTATCGTAAAGTACCATATAAAACTTGCACCCAAAAAAAAGAAGAAGAAAAGGGTATTATAGAACTTTACCTTTTGGCACTATATATATGGAAAAATTATTAAATGTATCGGGAATAAAATTATAGTTTATTCTTTTCACTCATAATATTACAGGGTCCACTAGGGACCACTATTTATAGACCTTATGGTATTATGAGAAAAATGAACAAATTATAATTTTGCTCCCGATATATTCAATAATTTCTCATATACACGGTAGAATGTTAGCTACAAATAAAGGTCTAGCCGTCTCATTCAATAATTGACATGGGACTAAATTTACACATACAATAATTAAAAATTATATTAAATATTATATTTATTTATAGTATTAAAAAATAAGACATAATACGAATTTTAATAATATATTTTATTTTTTAATAATATAAATAAATATAATATTTAATTATTATATATTTATACTTATTTATCGATAAATGGAAGTGTCAACCTAATGCTGGACTCAAAGCGAATTCATTGTTTGATGCACACTTTGACTCCATTACAGCCAGTCCGTCAATATTCATATTTGCAAAGAGTAAAGAAGGTTAAAAGTAACAGGATTTGCTGCAAATTCCCTCTATATTTTGGATTAAAAAATTAAAAATCTCATTTTTACGCATTCCGCGAGCAACTTCTTCTGCTTCTTCATCACTCTCTCTCTCTAACTAATCCCACTGACTTTCTCTCTCTATATCTCTATCTACTATAAATATACTACTAAGGTAGAAGAACTTCTCAGTCAGAATTATATACATATATCTATAAGCAAAATCTACTTTTAGAGAGAGAGACAGGGAGAAGAAGGAAAGAAAATGCATTACCATTTACTGGATCTGGAACCCTAACACGTACTTCTTCACGCAAAAATAATTATAATGGGAGTTTTAGGAGAGTCCTGGTGTTTCTGTAATGGCGGAAGCAAGTCTGAGAGAATGAAAGCCGCCATTTTCTCCGGCAAAGGTCCGGCTATGGTCAGGATTGATGTTGGCGGCTCAATGTTCGGCACCGGATTTTTGATTCACCGAAATCTACTGCTCACCACTCACGTTAACATCCCCTCGGTTTCTGCAGCTGAGTCCGCCGAGATCTGGCTGCAAAATGGCGTCGGTGCTCGTCTTTTTCCTCACAGGTTAGCTCTTTTTCGTATTCCTATATGATGTACACTGAATTTGTTGATTGAATTGAGCTTGTTTGGAAAGAATTTGTAGGGTAATGATTGAAATTGTCCAAGTGGAAGAGAGCTAAGTTTTAATCTTTTATAAGTGTATTGACTGAAAGTGAGTGATGCGTATGCTACCTTTTTTTTTTTTACTTTTTATGATTGTGGCATGTTAGATCTGATAGAATTCATAGTCACTATCAACATATGCTTTTTCTGCCATTCAAGTCCAAGATGAATTTTTTGATTCACCAAGAATGATTCATTCTATTTCCAGGACTATTTGGAGAAATTAAGCTAATTATTTGGTTAATCTCTTAGGTACAAATAGTAAAAGGCGCATATGTAAAGAGTAGTTTTATTTTTTAAGCTAGATTTATTTGTTAAGGTTATGATGATAGAGTATTTAGTGAGCTTACTTCCCTGATTGGGTTAATCTCATTTGGGTTTAGCTATTCAATGATCACTTTGCGGAACGCGAACATCTTTGTCAGTTACATCATTGATCTTGAGCACGGGTTTATGACTGAAATTGAAATTGAACCCTACTCAACTGCACTAGCTCAGCTGCATACATTAGTGTGTCAATACGATGCATTTCCGTTTGCCAAATTTTGAATTCTTCGTGATTAAATCTATCTACCATGGTATGAAAGAGAGTATAACACAATAGCATTTAAGATCATTATCAAATCTATAAAAGCTCAAGAGAGGTTAATAAGATAGCATCATGTATCATATTTAAAAACATTGAAATTTTTATTTAGAAATTTAAATTGGCAATCCCTTCTCTGAGTTTTATCATCACGTGAAGACAACAATTTTAAGAAACCAGGACATCTTAATGTTATTTATATTGAAGAAGTATGTATTGAGGGTGGACTAGTGAAGCTATGCTCGTCATACCTCAATGAATTTGACTATCAGTATATTATGATTGTGAACTACATTCCAGTGAGTAAACTGTTAACAAATCACGAGCATTATATTTATATGCACATTACTCATTATCGCATATGTTTGTAACTTCTTGACCAGTAATCTGGGCATGCTTCTTGTTATGAGCTTTCCTATGCATGGCCTTGACTCAACAACTCTGTACACTAGCTCCATGATTTGCCTGCTTGATACTCTTTCTGGTACGATCCTTGTTTGCAAGCTCGTCTTTAATCCCTACTAATCAATAGGATGGATACTAGACACGTGTTTATGCAGTTACAAATCCAAGAACATCTGATGTTTGGTCAGTCTAGTTAGAAATCAAGGATGCAGAATTTGATGGTAGTCTCCAGCATTTTTTGGGCGAACAAAGTGGCTCTTTTTAGAAATTTCATGTTATATTTAAGTTATCATTACCAGTATTTGATGTGGTACTGATTATAATTAATACCTACACGCCTGCATTTTTCGAATGCCATGCTGGCTCTTTAGTTATGTATCTTTACTTTGGCTAATTATTTTCGTTTCCAGGATGGTTCATTTTGGGACATTTTGCATGCATATTTCATCTTATCCTATCCAATGCTTTCTGATAGAACTCGGTCATTTTAGCACATAATGTATATTCCTATTTTGGATTTCTTCTTCTCAAGTAGCTATGTCATGCGTACCTTAGTCCGCATTGTTAGGTGTTTGTGAGAACTTTCTCAAGTCTTTCATTTATCATAGGTTCTTCATCTCCAGTTCCATTCTTGATCTAACAATAGTGGGTTTAGATGCGATGGATGGGGACTCAAGTGTGCAGGTTCAGCATCCTCAGTACTTGAAGACCTGCTCTAAACTTAATCTGGATCTTGGTAGTATTGTTTACCTTTTAGGATACGCAGAGAAAAAGGAATTGACAGTGGGGGAAGGAAAAGTGGTGATAGCGACAGACAATCTCATAAAGCTGTCTACCAATGGAGTAATGTGGAGCCCTGGTTCAGCAGGTTTTGATTTGCATGGAAATCTTGCGCTTATGGTCTGTGATCCTATGAAACTAGCCACATCTCCAAACACCAAATCATCTTCAACATCATCATCATCTTGGAAGAAGGATCTTCCTATGCAGTTTGGTATCCCGATTCCCATCATATGTGATTGGTTAAACCAGCATTGGGAGGGCAGCCTTGATGAATTCACCAAACCGAAGCTACCACTCATTCGATTGATGTCTGCTGGCCAAAAAAGTGATTATTCTTGTGCGTCCTTCACAATGCGGCGGGTGTTCAAGTCAACAGAAGCTGAAGATGGAACTCCATCATCATCAAACGTAATGTCAAAACCCAAAGACATGCCTGGAGCAAGTTGTTCCCCAGTGGCAAATACATGTGATGACAAAACTCCAACAACAGATACACAGACTGCTACTCATATACAGGGAATTCCAACTCCAGAAATCTACGAGTCACCGAAGTTAATTCCAGTAACTTTTAGGAAGAAGAAAAGTACCCAAATCCAGCTCTTAGATATTAATTTTCCACCAAGGATTGCTAAAGTTGCAGTATCACCTCGGCCAGTGCGAAAGCTGCTCCAAAACTCAGATGAGAATTGTGTCGAGGAACTTCCCTTGCACTATGCAATAAGAGAAGAAGAACATTTGAGTGATAGAGGGCAGGATACTATGGCAGATGCAGAGATTGCCTCAACTGCTTCCGCAAATGGCGCCGAGAGTGAGGTCCAATCTTGTTATTTTCCTGCTGAGGTTTCGGAGGTGCAGAATGGGTATAGCAGTGAAGGAGAGACTACTATGTACTCTGCAGAAACAGCTGAAAGCCATAATTATCCGAGTCCTAGAGAGGGAAAGTTTCAGCAAGTAGGGAGGAGCCAAAGCTGTGTGAATTACAACAGATGGAGTGCTGTCCAAAGGAATCCAATTGTTCGAAGGACAATGCTAGAAAAGCAAAGAAGTTTTATGCAGGGTAGAAAAGTGTACTCACAAGGGGCTACTTCTCAAAGGAGTAATGACTACTTCAGCCCAACTGTCTCATCCATCATGAAAAAACGGAACAACTTGGAGCAGCCAAACAGGCCCCGACAAAGTGCAGTTCATTCATCTGCTAAATGGACGTCGTAATTAGTATGAAATCAAACAGGTTCATCCAATGTTTCCTAGTCTCTTTTCGTGCAGGCTGCATATCTTTTTTAATTTATACGGCTGTACTGTAATTGTAACTAATTAATTGATGTGACTATTTGTGCATAACATTTCAAAGATTAATAAGAACATTTAGCAGAGATGTTTTTGCTTTGCGTCCCCAGTTCTATATTAGGTAGAAAGCAATAATATATAAAGCAGGAATATGTGTTTAATTTTATAAAGGTAATGGCTCAAAGCTGTTGTTGTAGTTTCTTTTTCAGAAAAGTTGCAAGTATTTACTTGGCTCAGGCTGAGAGTAAAATAGTTAGCAAACAAACCCGGTAAAAACGAGCGGACTTTCAATTTATATTTGTTTATATGTTGGTAGTGTTATAATTAGCAAAACAAATTGGAACGATCATACATGCACATTTCAACACATTTGGGATGATTGAATCAAGTACGTTTGGGTAATCTTAAGTTATTGATAATTTGCCTCTAATGGAGTTTTCTTTGCATAACATTTGTTTTGTGTAAATTTTGATATTGACTTTTGTGTATTTGTATCTAATGAATTGTTATATAATATTTATATCAAAGGAATTGTTACATAATTAATAGTGCTTGATCATGGTCTTATTAGCTGTAGATAAAGGGTATATGGTTAGAACTTAGAAAACTCGAGGAAGAAGAAAGGGAAAAGAAAAAAAATGTAAAAATTTACTGGAGTTTTCTTAACCATCCATCACTCTACATTTTACATTGTTTTCTAACATACCCGCGGTTAACTTTGTTTAACTCGCACCAACGTTTTCCAACGTTATGGATGAAACTCTGAGCTAGATTTATAAGTGAGAGGAAAATATGTATATATATAACTGGAAACAAAATCCTTTGCTCATTGCCAGTTCTATAACATTATTCCAATTCCAAATGCATTGCCACACCAATCACTTGATCTCATTACACACAGCTGGAACGTACTTGACGTCTTAAAAATGGTACAAGCAAAACACACACACACAGACAAACCCCGCGAAAAAATTACAGCCTACAAATGAAAATTTGACCCCAAACAACTCGCATGAACAAACTTTGTTTCAATTTTCAGATCTAAGATAATTTATTCAGTAGGATGCCCAATTAACTGGATTTGTTGGTTTGATGTCAGGAACAGACAGAGTGAAGGCTGAAGGTGTATCGAACCAACCGAAATTCTCCAGGAGTTTCTTGATTAAATCTCCTACTGCGTAAGCAACACCTGAGACCAAAACTGCAATACTAACATAGTACACTATGGTTTTAAGGTAAATGTAAAACTTTGGTGGCTTCTGGATGTAAGCCTTGCCAATTGCTAGTAAAATGATGCATAACAGAGAGGCTGCTGCAACTGCCATAATCGTGAGATCCTTATCATTCGTCTTATCAAACGCGAAGCCATAAGTTGCAGGTGGAATTAGGCCAAATACTAGGAATGATAGCACTGCAAATATTGCATGTAGTATGAAATTCTCCCTCCTGCCCAATTGTTCTTGGTATTTGTTAATGGCCCCTTCACATTGATCATTTTTCAAGTCTCTAAGCTGCAATATACCAAAAGCTAGTGTGAAAAGGGCTGGACGGGAACCAACTTTTATTTTAGAATATGAAAAGAAAATATAGTTGATGCTCATGCCAATTATTACAGAAGGCATGCAAAAAGATATATGTGTGTGTGTGTGTGTGTGTGTGTGTGTGTGAGAGAGAGAGAGAGAGAGAGAGAGAGAGAGAGAGAGAGAGAGAGAGAGAGAGAGAAATTATCAATGTATGAAATTAGAGACTAATAATGAAACTACTTACATTATGAATAATGATGAAAAGTCCACCAATTAGGTTTGCCAATCCAATAGCTATAATATTCACTGCAAGAGAATTCAAGGAAAACTCTATAAGCCAGAAGGACTATCCAAAGATGTATATTAAACCAATTAAGTAGCAGAAACTTGCATGTAGTAGCATCAGATGCAGATGCAGAAGACACAACACCAAGGCTTGTTATGGACTCCATTAAACCTCCATAGACAATACTTTTCAGAATCTCCACTGATTTAGAACCTTGAGTTCCTTTTGTGTCTCTTGGACTTTCAACACCAGGAACATTGTCTGTGCCATACGAGGATATCTCTTCAACCGCACTTGTACTACTATTTCCTGCATCATAATGCCAATGTTGATAGCCTAGACACATTAGTGTATGCTAAACCTTAGCGGATCCTGCCTCAACCGAGTGTAGGCATGTACATACCTTCAGGCATTCCTGGTTTGGCGAAGAGTGTGGCTCCTGGTCTGATCTCACCTGCATATTACAGCATTCCAATGTTTTTTATGGACTGTCAAAAGAACATCTGCTACCATCATTTTTTTTATAAAAAAAAAATCCTTTAATATCAGCAATTTAACATCTAAAATAACCTTAACAATCACTAAAATATTACCGGTAGGTTAAATGAATTGATTTTTCAGTATCCTCTCGTTACCTGGGACCTTATCAACATCAATTTTCCAGTCTCCAGGCAGTATGGATCCTTGAGGTGGAGAAAATCCCAGACCTTTTCCGTCATCAGGACGCTTATTGGTTAAATCACCACCAACTCCATTACTGTCCACTATTTTACCAGGTGTACCTAAAGTTACATTCTGCATATCATCATTTCCTGTACAAACATATCAATTATATAGTATGTCAAGTACATTAAACACCAAAATAAGATTAGATTTTTTCTTTGTTGTTGCACTACAAATTTGGAAAGTTAGATAACGACAAAATTTGCAAATATGCAGCTTTCACACCAATTCCATGTTTAAAACTCTCAAGTGATAAGATCTTTTCTCAATCTAGCTGAAATATGCTAGTCTTTCACAAACCGGAAACAAAGAGTTGAGGACAAACATTACATTACCTTGCTCAATTTCCCTATCACCATTGTCGCGTGCAGAATCAGAGGATTCTTGTTCAGATTTGTGTGAATTCTTTTCCTCTGGTCTATTTCCAAAAATCCGAAACAGACCAAAACAATCTCCTGCTTAAATAAATAAGTTAGTTATCCTAACTTATTGTCCATATATAATATGTGGCCTTAATGCTGAAATGAAATTGATCAGCTCTCTCCAAAAACTAGTGTATCAAATTATCACTAGAGATAGTCTTTCATTTTCTTGTAGCATTAAGTAGTTATTTAGCAAAACAAAAGACTAATATATATGTTACCTTGTTCAATCACCATATTGTTGTTATCTCTAGTTAAACTATGTACAGGAACATTTACATCCGGTGGAAGTTCCTGTTGAGGAATTTCTGCGCCATCTTTCTTTTCTGCATTTCCCATAAGCCAGAACCAACTGAAACAATTTGCTGTTTTACAGATAAAGAAAACAGTTATATCAAGTCCAAGTATAGAACAGTTGGTAAATGATCATGTAGCTGGATTTGTACCTGAAGGAACAAACACACTATAGCACGATGAACATCCCATCATATCGACTGACTCATGTTGTTGAGTACTATGATCTGCAGATGCTCCCTTTTTCACTCGTTTTTTACGAAGAACAACTTTGGTTATGGAAGTATTACAATTGGGACAATACATAGTATGTGTATCCAGCTTCTTTGTTTCCCTCTCAAATTCCAATTCTATAACATCCTCATCGTCGTCGCTTTCTTCTATTAGCTTATCAAGCTTGACATGCTTAGTTTTCCCTTTGGCTAATGGGATTGAAGGCTTATTTTCTTCTTCCTTTGACTTTTCAGGTGGAGTAAGATCGGGAGAGATCTCAGAATTCTTTTTTTTCTCCATGCCTTTGTCATCCGATTCTGCAACTCGAGGATTTTTTTTAGAAAGAGAAAATTCATCTGTAGAATCTGCAAATTGAAGGAGCAACATATAGAACAATAGGAGTATGTAAATGATCTTGCCCTTTAACCATGCAAGTACAATCACACATGTATGTTTAATTGTGTAAACAGAAATTCTGAGGTGCCATATAATGTAAATATCTTTTTAGATAGTCTTGGAGTTCTCCACTGGGCTTAATATGAACCCATCAGGGAGGAGGATCTAACAACACTATTTTCTTGAACCAGCAAAAAAATTAAGTTTTTTTCCTTGTGATGATGATAAGTAAAAGTAGTCTTCTAGGTAATAAAAAGAGTTGCTTGTGAGGGAGGGGCTTTATTATTAATTGGAAACTGCATAATGTAGTAAGTAGCACAAGCCAATAATGTTTTTAGAAAGAATTATACAGCTCGTGTGAGATATCCCCTCTTTATGAATATGATGATCAACCCAAGGACTTCCAATTCCATGAGTCCAAACGCAATGGCGACATTTCCACATTCCTTGAGATTCAAACGATCAAAATCAATTCATTGGTCATCATATTTCTCACTTTTTTACTTGTAAAGAAAACACTATAATGCTTGGCCTTAATAAATCTACCATTAATTTATAGACAAGTATAAGTGCACAACACCAAACACAACATTTTGATCTTAATCATTGAAAAATGAGGCATGATACGAAAATCCGTGTTAGGTCCCATTTTTTAATGGTTAAGATGTATGTAGTGTTTGAAGTAACGTTTGATTGTAGTGGATGTAAAGTTGTCCTTAATTTATAGCTTCCTACCATAATTTTTCATATTTTAACCTCAACTCATTTAGAGCCAAAATAATAAGCTATTCCAAACAAGGGTAAATGCCGCTAAAAATTAAGCAATTTTCACATATTTTCTATTTTTACCAATTAATTATAAAATTTTCGCTTTAAACTATAAAAAACAAATAGTCAAATGAAATCCACTAACATTTGTTAAGGATTTTAGGAAGAAAAAAAATATTCTCTTGCATTTATAGTTTAAAGTAAAATTTTTATAA
This sequence comes from Hedera helix, assembly GCA_947179155.2. NCBI lineage: Eukaryota > Viridiplantae > Streptophyta > Magnoliopsida > Apiales > Araliaceae > Hedera > Hedera helix. Next base: position 47,547,463 of record OX359276.1, on the reverse strand, counting down.
TTAATTGATAAAAACGTAAAGTTAGTTTTTAGGGTCATTTACTTTTCCAAACAAACAAAAAAGTTGGTAAAGGTGCATGGTGTAGTATTTTCCACAGGAGAAACAGCAAATCTAACAATACTATTAATTATTAAAAAGATTTAACTGATTCAAAACAATTTTGGTTGGTAAAAACATACCCGTATCGTCCTCGAAATAAATGCTATTTCCCATTCTCTCCTCATCCTTCACATTAAGAGATCCAACTGCGTCTATGATGTTGGTGTTTGTGTCCATATCACCACCATTAGTGTTGCTATGTCCAGACCCTTCTCCGAGCACCACCTCCAGCCGTTGCTGAAGTACTTCCATATCTTAATTTCTTAAAATTAAATAATTATATGAACCACCACAAGCTCCCTTTCCTCTACAAGAGAATGCAGCACTAATTGGCACATCTTTTTGGCTCTATAATTCTACATTTTATATCTAAAAATTTCAAAGGGTATTCATTAATAGGATTAATTAACAAGAATATTATTACATTATTATTGTATGAACATGATCATCACTTCACAAACTGGTCACCAAATTATAGCTGTACACACTTATAAAATAACATTACTCGGTATCCTATGAAGCTATGCTTGAGTAAATTGATACTTCTGTTAATAATAATTTGTATCAGTGACTAATTTCTTACAATTTTAAGCTTTGACTTGATGAATACTAAATTAAGTCGTGGGAAATGATGGCTGTGTTAGTATTAATTAAATCTTGCTAAATCAAATTTTCATATCTCCCTACCACTACTGCGAATCTCTGGAAATTTAATGCCTGAGAATTTATTTAGTGTTTTAATTATTATTTTTTGGACACATTAATTAATTCAAACATCTTCATCAATACCACCAATGTGATCCTTGCTCCTCTTGGTATGCAAGGAAGGGGCAACCTGCATTGGGCTAGCTACGTCGTTTGATTATATACTGTTAACTTCGAATATATCTTAGTCGTCATCCTTTGAATACTATAATTTAATTTTCATAATTGATGATGTTCATAGTCATGATTTGAAGCTAAAGAAATGATAATCCAGGCAAGTCAATGTTCACATTTCCCTCGCTTAGTTGAATAATTATCCAGTTTCTCTAAGGCTTAACAATCTCAAACTCACAAACGTTGCGCTTTAAATAATACGTGTGAGTGAGTTTATAGGAATAATTTTATTTTAATAAACCAATTAATGAGTTACAAGATAGAATTAATGAAGAAATTATTGTATTTTTTTAAAATAACGTCAATAGTAGTAGATCATCAGCATTTGCATGTCAACGGAGAGGGGCTCAAAGAAGATAGAGTGAATACCAAGGAAAGGGAAAACAAGTACTAACATCACGCAACTGGTACTGAAATTAATTAGAATTTTATTTCATTTCCTTCCCTCTTTTCCTAATTTCGCAAAGATTTCCACTACATACTCTGACAAATTAGTTCAAAATACTCTTTCGATCTCGCAAAAAAGAATTTTGATTTGCAAATTTTAAATACTTATATTATTAATTTCAATTATATATCTTTGTTATGAAGATGTTGTTAGTTTTGCTATCGAATGGATTCAACTTATGACCATGCATAATAAAGAGAGACGATTAGTTACTTATTTGTCTAGTAAGACTATGAATTCGGGTCAAAAAATTGGCTTATAAACTCTCTCTCTTCGCATATGTTATATATACCGTTCAACTATCTATGTATCGCCTTTCTTCAATTCTGTTCTATCACTAAATACACACACACATATATATACACATACATACATACATAGGTGATAAATAAATCTCTCAGTTTAGGACAATAAAATAATTTTTCTATCTTGTATGTAAAATTGTAAAAGAAACATCAATTTTGTCATGTGCACATATTGTTTGTTATTGGGCTTTTAAGGTCGATATATTCTTGGATCAAGTAATATCCAAGGCCCAACTACTTTAGTTGAATAAACATGGTCTTCATGTTCATCATAAATGAACAAAAACCTTATATCTTCAAGCCTAGTCCAAATTTGTACAGTTTATGCAGTTGAAGTTGGAAACCGAAATTTTAGGACCAACTAAAGATTGCGTTAGAAATACATTATTGTAAGTATAAAAAAAATGTTAGAAAAATGAATTGATACTTAATTTTTTATTTTATTTTTTTGTGACATATTTGTATTGGATTCATCGATAATATTTGCTAATTAGGGCATATTCTTTTTATGCGTGACATGAAATATATATGTAACATTACTTGTAATGAAAACATTTTTTAATAGTTAATTAGTTCCTGTTGTGGCTAAACTCCAATAGAGAGCAATCTCATTGAACCAAAGACTAGGAATTGTCAAAATCGCATATCCATCCAGTGATTATAGATGAAATTATTTTTAAAATTAGGGTATAGAATAATTTTGGTATACCCTCCAAATTCATGCAATATAATATAAGTAATAAATGTATCCATTCAAAAAAATGGTGTTTTCAAACTGACAGTATCATGTAATCATATGGAATAAACTAGATTAAAATGTGTTGCATACTCGCATGGTTTTCTATTATATCATCGGATTATGTAATTTTTTTATGAGGAAAAATATTAATTAATTAATTAATTATTTATTAAATTTATGGACAATATGTTGTATTTACTCGAAATAAGAATTAGCAAAATTATAAAAAGACTTATTATTAATATATATATAATATTTTTTTCTTTTCATTATATAAATCGTTTAAGATATAATTACACATATTAAAAGATTTCATTAATACTAATGTTAGATAATTAATATTAATTTAATTTTTTTTTATCATTTATATAATGAAAAGAAAAAAAAATTCTAAATATATATAAAATATCTTATATTATGAAAAATATAGAAATAATTAAAATTATTTATATAATAAAAAAGAGAGAGTATTAGATAATAAAAATTGACATATATTTATAGCGAAGATATTAGTGAAAAAAATTGCGACTATAAGCACCCACATTTGTAGACTTTTTTTTAATGCAGTAGCGGTGGCCGGTGGGCGGGTGGCTGCGCACGTTTGTAGAGGAGATGGCAATATCGTTAATATCGTGGGAAAGTCGTGTCATTTTAGTTGATAAACTGTCTACGCAAGCGGCCTCGATCGTATCGACGCCACCAACTCACATAGAGACAGAAGGCAAGTGAGTGAGGAGCCAGGGGACTCCAGCCTGATAATACACAGATTTTTCTGCTATTTCCCAATTTCCTTAAGAGAGAGAAAATCAAAAAGCGGAGAGAGGGAGGATGTTGCTGAAAGGGGCATCGGCAACTACATGCAATGCCGTTTTATCCGACCAAATTCCAGCCCTAAATCAATGCCGTTTTCTCAATCCCGCTCCGATCTCGATTCGCCTGCGAAACTTCGTCGCTTATTGTCGCTCGTCATCTTTTTCCACTAATTATAATAATAACATTAATGCTCCGGTTCTAGCCGTGTCGATCGGCGAGCCCAAGGAGCAACTGCAGCAGCAGCAGCAATCCGGTCAGGAGAAAAGCTTGGCGGAGCGGCTTCGGTTGGGGAGCTTGACGGAGGACGGTTTATCGTATAAGGAGAAGTTTATAGTTAGGTGTTATGAGGTTGGAATTAACAAAACCGCCACTGTTGAAACCATTGCTAATCTCTTACAGGTTTCTATCTCTTTCTCTTTTTTATGTAGATGTATGTTAGTTTGCATGTGTGCATTTTCAGAAAAAAGTTACAATTTTTTGAATGTTTGATTTGCATGTGTGGTTTCAGTGATCATAGAAGTTGCAAACTTATGGAGATGTAGATTTATTAGTGCATTGTTTTATATGAAATGTGAGGTGGTTTATTACATTAATTGTTGGCTTATTTCTCAAATCCTTATCAAATGCTTTCCTTATGAATCTATCTTTTGTCTTTTTGTGTTGTTTGTGGAGATTAACCTTGTAATTATTGATTCTCTTCGTGATACTCTGTTTGGATCATGTGAGAGATGTGGAGAGAAAAAAGAAGGTAATGTATGAAAAGATGAAGAATTTTGCTAAAATTTGGATTTTTAAAAGATACAATTGAACTTGTATTACTAATTCTAATTTTGCTATATAGCCTAATGGAACTTGAAGACCTGCAATAAAGGTTAAAAGAAGGACAATGAAATAAAATATAAACATGGGGGGAAAATCATCTAAAATGAACTCAACTCAACTCAACTCCACCTACATATTTATTTTTAAAAAAATTAATATCAGATTGTTTGCTAAAGTTTAGTGTGATGTAGTGTTGTCAGAGCTCTTTTATCTTCTTATGTTTCCCTTTCCTTGTCGTTTTCTTATCATTTTTCTTACCTTTCTCTTTCGGCGATCCATTACTTATTTACCAAAAATAAAAAATACCTAATGCTGTCAGGATTTCTTGTCAAACACTTTTTTCCCGATAATTGTTGTGGTATTCAATATTTTCTATTCTTATTCTCGTTCTTCTTCTTAGCTGTAGCTGCATTTAAACCACTCTGGCAGGGATTGGTTTGAATTAGTTTTGACTGCTTTTTTCTTGCATCATCGTGATGTTAAATTTGCTCATATACATGGCATTTCAAACCTGAAACAAAGAGTATATCTAAAATTTCAATGTAGTGCGTTGTATGTATTATGATTCTTTGTAAGTGTCTCTCCCTTGGCCCTTGGGTGTCCCCTCAAGTGCTCTATAACCTGCACTTTTGAAAAAAAAATTCAAAATTTGATGATGTAATGTAGGAGGTTGGCGGCAATCATGCTCAGAGTGTTGGATTTTCAACTGATGGATTTGCAACTACACCCACCATGAGAAAATTGCATCTCATATGGGTGACTGCTCGAATGCACATTGAGATCTACAGATACCCTGCTTGGTAAAAATGTGCTCCATCATGTCATAACATTGATTTGATTTTTATAGGCTGGACAACTTTAATCTATTTTCATATGTTAAAATGTGTGGCAGGAGTGACGTGGTTGAGATAGAGACATGGTGCCAAAGTGAAGGAAGGATTGGAACTAGACGTGATTGGATTATCAAGGATTATGCAAGTGATGAAGTCATTGGAAGGGCTACGAGGTGCATTTAACTTAATTTTTTTTCAGTTGTTAATAGCTAAAGTAGAAGAAAATATTTTAAAAATGAATAGGAGAAAAAGTCATATGTCAAACATCATTTGAGTTTTCTACAAAGAAATGGACCTTGTTCCTGTCTCCATGCAAAACTGAGAACTAATTACTTGGCTTGAATCACAGTGCTGAGGCTGATTTGGTTATCGCTATGTGAACCATCAAGCTAACGATTTCTGATGAGATAATAATTTACTTGGTGAGAATTGAGATGAATGTGTTGTTCTTTAAACAAATAGGTTCATTTGGGAATTTACTTTCAATTAAGGTAATTGAAATGCAGTTCAGGTGCTAAGCACTTTGTACTTTACAATATAGGCCTTATAAATCACTTTTTTTATTTTGAATTTTATGCGAGTATTTATGTGCTCCCAAGAATATTGATTCCTTCTCTAATACTTGATTGGCCATGCAAGTTAATTGGGACTACTCTAGATAGGTCATCGCCATCGGTTCCTGACTGTCAACAGCTTCTGGTCTTTATGTTATCCAAGTCTGCCTCTTGCAATCAACTATTATATCGAAAAAATTTCTCTATTGGGAGACCAATTCGTGTTGGCCATAATTATTCTTGTGTCACAGTTAACTGAACATGAGCTATTTATAGTGTTTATTTCTTTCCTAAATTTTGTTTAATTGCAGCAAGTGGGTGATGATGAACCAAGATACCAGACGACTTCAGAAAGTCGATGATGATGTTCGAGATGAATATTTAGTTTTCTGCCCAAAAACTCCAAGGTGGGCTATTGTTTCTTTTTACCTATAAAATATCATCTGCTGGGGATCTTTGCTTAATACTAGTAATCATGATGAAATATCGTGGAGGATCAACATTTTTATTTTATTTTTTTGTGGTTGAGAGCTGCTAAAAAATGTGTAATTTTTTTCTACATATGATCCCTCTCACATATTTGGTCTGCTTGTTCTAGCCTTTTGCTAACCGCACCATAATAGATGAGAGTAACATATTGTACGTCTTAAACTAGGATGAGACTGTAGAAATACCTTAACAGTTTCCTTGCAATGGAGTTTAGCATAACTATGCGTTTAATGAGCAATGAAATTTTAAGTTTTGATACACTGACAATCCATAATGGCTAAAAAATATGAACTGTTTCAAAAATGTAGCAAGATCTGTTGAATAAATATCCACAAACATAGTATTAGATGCAAGCACAGAGAAATAGAAGATGATATTGTCATACAATATATCCATCAATACCTCCTTCTTGGTGCCTATGAGATGTGCCACATCTCCGCAAAGAAGAAGAAGAGGAAGAATGCCACTAGAATCTTCTTTCACAATCGCTGTCAAGCTTGAGAGCCCGGAAGTCGCTTGGTTTGTTTAGTAGCTTGGCATGATCAAGTCCGAGGGCAGGTGTTTGTGGTTAGTCTTATCGCTTTGCCTCAATGGCCTACGATTAAAAGACCTTCTTTTAATCCTTGATTCAGTTTTTGGTTACTTGTCCTCTAGGTATGATGTTTGTGTAGACGATAGATGCTACATTAGAAGTGAAGGATGGAACCTAAGCATCTTGTATTAGGTGGCAAAGAACTATTAGTTTTGCAGAACCAATATACCTTACTTGAATATGGTGTCTTCAAGCACCATAAGAGAAAGAGGATTTGATTAAACATGGGCAAATGGCAAATCAAATAAGAATGATCCTAGAGTATCCATGGGATTCAAGAATAGAAGCATGCTATTTGAGAAACAGCAAAACTAATTAAGAATTAGAAGGCTGGTGGAGAACTGTTTGATTCCCCCCCCCCCCCCCCCCCCCCCCTTCTTTTTTGGGAAAAATAATTTAGTTGATACTATCTTCTTCCTATTTATAACTACCATTAACAACTTGACCTAGAATAATGAAAATAACGGAAAAGCATAGTATGAACATGTAGAGATGCAAGGAGTTTGCATAAGAGAAAGGGATGCGGGAGGATTGGAAATAAATTTAATATGCAATTACTACAAAAAGGGTAGCTATAAGGCTAAGTGCCGTGTGGCAGGCTGTGGTGCAAACTTGGTTTCTCTCAGCTTCAGAAATACAATATATAAATTTGATTATGCTTTCGTGCGATGCATCTAAACAAAGAGATAATCTTGATATAGTTTGTAGAATGTTATATTGATTCACTAATTATTTATCAATTTTTATGCATCATTGCATTTAACTCCACATGTCCATGTTCTGAATACTGTTAATTATCTAAACAAGAGGTGCCTCCCTTTTGCATTATTTGTTGATTTTGGAAGGGAATATTAACTTCATCTCTACTATTTCTTAAAAATTATCTCCAAGTTTATTGTCTACTATTGTGATATAAATTATTCTTGCTGTATCGATGTTCTGTTGTGGCTTTAGATTATCGTTTCCTGAAGAGAATAATAAGAGCTCAAAGAAAATTTCAAAACTGGAAGATCCTTCTCAGCATTCCAGGCTAGGACTGACGGTATGATGTAAAAGCTTATATAAATTGCTTCCAAGTATTTCTGTCAAGTACTAATTTTTTTTTGGGATTGCAGCCGAGAAGAGCTGATCTGGACATGAACCAACATGTAAACAATGTCGCCTATATAGGATGGGTTCTGGAGGTTGGTAAAAATGTCACTTCCCGTTCATTATATGAATAGCTCTTCTTTTGTTGCTGTATATATGTAATCTATGTTGTTGAGGGATGTTAAACTTTTCTAACTGCCATAAAAACACGAGGATGCTCATTTGATGGCCCTGGATTAGGAAATGTCCTAGGTCAAGGTCTATATTCTTGTGTTAAGTTACTATGTGCTAGATTCTTCGCCAAGAGTCTCGATACTGTTTAATCTTTAAATAACTATGTTGTTTATATACTAGTGGATAAAGAAATCTGTGGACTATTGGCATTGGAGCCTGACTGCTCTAATGGGAGTTTTCTGTCATATAGTGTAAGCTTTTCCATTCTAGAGGAACTAAACCTTCCTCCACCTTTTAAACGGCATATAGAAAAAATTACTTTCAGTTCTATCAACTTTGTTGTCTTGGAACTTGTGGAAGCTCTAGACACCTTGTGTTCTACATGGCCAAAATTTTCTTGTACAAAAAGTTTCATTGAATTTTGCTCTTACTTTCTTAAGGCTCCTGCGTAACCAATTAATTTTGCTAATTGAGATCTTTTCATCTCTATATGACAGAGCATGCCTCAGGAAGTCCTTGACACCCATGAACTGCAAACGATAACTCTAGATTATAGGCGTGAATGTCAACATGATGACATAGTTGATTCTCTCACAAGTACCGAGCCAGACGAGGATACTGCAGTTACAAAGCACAAAGGAACTAATGGATATGTGGCTACAGCAAAAGATGGGGATGACTTCTGTCAGTTCTTGCATTTATTGAGATTATCTAGTGAAGGGCTTGAAATTAACAGGGGCCGCACCGAGTGGAGAAAGAAACCAGAAAGAAGATAAAACTACTGAATTTTCTGTTAACCCACTCTTGTGGTTGTTTCCTTCTGCCCATTTTTTCTTTTTATTTTCTCCTTTTCTTTTTCTTGTTTGCGTCGCCAATTGCTTATGTTTTCTTATAGTCTTGTGCTACCAAAGGGATTTTGCTTTTAGATTTGTTCCTTTATTAGGAATTAGCTAATTTATTGCTATTTCTGTTGTGTATGTAGACTGAATAAGTTGCAAATTTAATATGTACTACAAAGATTGCACTGTGAAACACAAGTGTAGTTGAGTAGAAAATTTATTAGCCGGTCCTGGGTAGGGTTGCTGGTGGTCCACACCAATTACATCACACCAATCGTATGTTGTCATTTGTACGAGGTTTGTGTAAATTTCAGCAAATCAGCAGGTCCAGATATAAGGTTTGCACAAATTTCATACAAATGGCAGCATGTGATTGGTAAGGGCACCAGCTAGTCTTGTCTCCGGAGCCTTGAATAATTACTCAGTTGAGTATGAGGCAGCTATATTAATGAATGTTTTTATGTATATGCATGTGTATAAATATGTGTATACATATGTATAAACATATGTATATGTATGCAAGTATAAACGTGTCTGTCTGAAAAAGGAAAGATGAGAAAAAACTAAAGAAGAGGTAGACTGTTTCAGTTTTGGTGCTGCACGTATCTGAACTTCTGTAGCAGAATATGCCAAAACATTTGCACTATCCGAAGTCTAGTTCAAGTATGGGTGATGCTTATTAATATTTGTCTTCTTAATTACTTTTTGCCTAACTAATTTACTAAAAATTATTCGCACCAACGTACTTAATAGTTTATAAAAGAAAAATACCAATAATATTCAATTGATTATTGTGGTGACGACTTTATTTGAACATATGAAATGAGTTAAATAAACATATGAAATGGGTTGAGATTAAGGTTATGTATTTTTTTGCAAGGATAACATTTGAAATTAGACTATTAATTTTAAGTTACTTGTTTGTTTTTAAAATTAGATGGACTATTTAATATCATATTCAATTAGGTATTATAATTTTTACCACTTGGAATTAAAAATTTATAGATAAAATTAACTTTTACCATTTTCAAAAAATAACTAGTGTATCTTATTATATCAATTCATACTCAAACTACCGATAAAACGATAAGTTTGTTATAATATTACAAATAATAAGTTTTTATTCAATCCTTTAAACAATCATGTACAAAACAAAAATAACGTGAAATTATTTTAAGTTATTCTATAAATAATTTTATGCTAAATAAACATATGACTAAGACTATCTAGGACTATTTAATCCTAAAATTAGTCCATGACAAATGTCCGGAAACAATATAACCACCCACAGCGGCTGTGTTGGGGTGGTTTGGAATTTCCTAGTCCCTTGTACATTCACGTTGCTAAGAAGTTTGTTGACCAGTATTAAAAAATAACACTCCTTCCATTACATGCTGTGGCTGTGTTGGGGTGGTTTGGAATTTCCTAGTCCCTTGCACATTCACGTTGCTAAGAAGTTTGTTGACCAGTATTAAAAAATAACACTCCTTCCATTACAAATATAAGATCACTTGCTTTAGTATTTTATAAAGAAGTGATCGTATATTTTTGAGCTTTTCTTAGTTTAGTCTTGATAGCTCGAGACATTGTGTTAATTTGTAATTTATAAGATCATGTTAGTGAGAAACTTCTGCCGGATATAAATGAGAACGAGAACAGTAGAGACAGTCGGTTGAAATTTTGCTTCCATCCAACACTGGCCAAGGATCAGAAATCTCTAATAAACAGATGATTAGATAAGAGAGCAACACTTTTTTTTTTTAGATAAACGGTGAGGGTTTGATGAATTGAAAATAAATTACAGCGCATACAGAGGACAAGTATTCAACGAGTAACACTTGCAATTCAATCCAAATAAATAGTTAACGGAGTAATATATATATAGATCGTCATCCACAACAACCGATTGTCGAGAATACAGTTTTAGCAACCAGTACAAAGAGGTAATTTTTTTGTTAAAAATTACATGTCGCAACAGTTTGTTGAGACAGCGACAGGGCCTTTGTTATTGATTTTAGCCCTGTCACAACAAGTTGTTACGGCTGAATCTGATTGTTGGCCAGCAACCGATTGCTAAGGATAAGTTATATATAAAAGAAAAGACTTTGACTAAGAGAAGAAATTAGAACCCATCTTGACTAGTATTCAAGGGTAATACTTGCAAGATAGCACATAGAAATATAGAATACCAATAAAATCCATTGTAATAGTTTTGTATTTCTATTAACCTCCGGTAGTAATATACTTCCGTTTCTCACAGGAGTACCACAGTATCATGTCTTAGCAAATTCTTCAATAATGCAACATTTAACAAGTTCCATCTTAAGGTGTTGCCAAGTATAGTGATGACTTTAACCACACAGATTATGCATCACATCCGGCCCAAAAACTTTTAAATATCTGTTAGGGAGAACTTCCAAAATAAATAGAATTTTGCCAAACTTTTCTTTTCCTTCACTTAAGTTAAATAGGAAATGCTACACACCTACCCTTCCAGAACTTCAAACAACAGGGGCACACAGACCTTGCACTCAATTGGTGGTAGGTAGGTAGACCCTAATGGTATTTTTCATGCTGATCTTCCTCCGGCAAGTCGGGCATTTACTCTGAGCAGATATTGCAGCCCTAATACATTTCTTACAGAAAATATGGCCACACCTTGTCGACATCTCCTCAACTAACGGACCCATGCAAACTGGACAGGTAAATGTTGGCTCCTTCGGCGGCGGCGGCGGCGGGGGCGGTGGCGGCAGTGTCACAGTCAGCACATTCCTTCTCTGCAAGTGTATAGAAAAATAACCTTCCAATAAACATTTCTTTAATATGCTAATCAGATACATTTGCTCAAAAATAATTTAAAACAAAATTCTAAAACACAGTGCATACTCGAGACATTTAGCGCAAAGGAAGACTAACAATCTCCACAACCACAATATAAATTGGCTGAATGTTTTCTTTCTTAAATTCAAAAAATTGCAAACAATATATTAAACCAAAAAGCATTAGAATCAGAGGTACAAGCCAAAGCACGTCTACATGCAAGCATTACACAAATTATAATAAGTCAAGTCCAACCTTTACGATCACCTGATCAGTCCAATATTATGCAGAGGACAAGCAAACAAGGGAGAAGTTGAAGCCATTCAAAATGTTAATTTTCTTCTTATATCCATGTGAAAACAGGGCATACATATACTCCCTGCATTCTACAATAGAAGATTATTATTGAATTTTTTAAATAAATTTGAGACATTTTCAAATTTAAAATTAACCCGATTCATTTGAGTTTTAAAAATAATAAATCTTTTAATTAGCAGTTTTTTTTAGATAGTTTACAATATCTATAATTGTACGAGTAAAATTCAAAAAAACACTTGTGGGTTACCCAAATTTTTGAGTAAACCACCTATCGTTTAGAAACTATTGTTTCACCACCCATGGTTTGACCTCAAGTATCACAACGTCCCTTGTTAACAATTTTAATCTACCACCGTTAGTTTTTACAATTAAAGATTATTTTTACACCTCTCTCTCTGACTATCCATCTATATATATATATATATATATATGAAGAGATTAATAATTATAGTATTAAATAAAAGGGGGGGAAATAAAATAACAAAGAAATTAGAAACTAACAATCTCATTTAACCACTATAAAGTCAAAATACATAATTAAAAGAAAAAAATTATAATCCAGTAAAGTGGGTTAAAACCAAAACAAAAACAAAACAAAAAAAAAAAATCAAAATCATCGTCTTCACCCAGACGAGTGTAATAGAAGATCACAATACGTGCACTCAAACCCATATTCACAATACATAAACTCAAATACATACACGCAAATCCCCTTCATATTCACAATACAAAGCAATGCATACACTCAAATCCAATGCAGTCCTAGCCCTATTTCACAATATTCTTCATCTCAAACCCATATCCATAGTAACAACATAGCTCATCAAAATTAAAGTAATCCATTTCCAAATCATCTTCACCTCAAGCACCAACTCAAATGATTATTCAAGATCTACAAATGCCAGCGGATTGTCATTATTGTTTAGATCTAGTTCCCTTTTTTTTTCTTCTTTAGATTTGGTTCCTCTCTATTGAAGGTGATTGCTGGATTGTCATTGTAGCAAATCTAGGTCACGCTCATCCCTTTGCCTCTCTTTCCTCTCCCTTTAGGAGCTTTTTATCCGGCCAACAACAAATGTTTCTTCTTTTTTGGAATTTTAGTCCGGTGATTTTTTTTCGTTGCGTAATGATGATGTTGATGGTGGGCAGGGGTAATATTTAGAGGTGGATTGTGATCAAAGAGAGAGAGAGACGAGGAAGAGGCAGTGTGCGGTAATGGGAGAGAGAAGGATGAAAAGGTGTGCTGCAGATTTGGAGAAGATTGACCATGATAGTGGACAGGCTAAGTTGGGGATCATTCAGGGCTATTTTAGACAATTGCCGCGTGAATATTATTATAGTTGGGAGTCGCTTCCTTTTTTGCAAGTGAAATCAACTTGCTATCAATTTGGATGAAAATGAGGTAACTTGAAACCAAATCACAAGTGGTGCAAGCTAAGAAGCAAGGATTCGGGTGCAGGGATATAAATAAATAAATAAATAAATATAAATATAAATATATATATATATATATATATATATATAATTAGATTATTACAAGTATAACAAAAAAATAACAAAAAAATAATACTTCAAGTTAAATGATGAGTAGGGAATTTAATTAAGTGAAACATGCTGAATTTAAATTACTTTATCAAAGTACCAAACAGTTTACTTAAGTTTTAAATTGTTCTAAAAAGCCAAACAAGCCCTTATTGTTGTAGTATATTTAATTAAACACCAAACAGGCCCAGCCCAGACCCTTGTAACCTTATTAGTGTTGCATATTTAATTAAACACTAAACAGGACCAGGCCCTTATTCCTGTTGTATATTTATTTAACTAAACACCAGTTCTCACTCATACCAATTAAAAACAGCGTGTCGGCAAAGATGAAAGGAAAAAAACCAAAATAGAGATGAAAACTGAAGAGAGAAAGAAACGATGGCCGAGAAAGAAAGAAGCAGAAAGAAGAGAGATGAAAGAGAAACATACTACCTCGGTGATGATATCTCTATGTTTGGCGAACTTCAATCTCTCTTAAAAGGTATCATTTGAGCCCTAAGTCCCCTCTCTCTTCTCCTTTTTCCAGCGCACCATTGGACTTAATTGCAGGGACACGACTTTCGATGCACCCTGTATACACACTCGCCCCCCCCCCCCCCCCCCCAAAAAAACGCACCCAATGCGCAGTGCAGAATGTAGGTGTGCATCCTTGCTTCTTAGGGTGAAATGATAGTTTCTAAACCACAAGTGGTGACTCAAAATTTTGGGTGAACTACATATGGTTTTTTGAATTTTATTCTAATTGTATTGACTAAAATCAAATAGATTCGTATCATTTTTAAATTTGAAAATGTTTTTAAGCTAACATTTCAAAAGTCAATATTAATCTCATAATTTGGAATAGATGGAGTATTTAAAAATAGGTACCAGATTAATGTTCAGGAAATGACGCATTAGGAAAATGCCATGTGAAAGATATGGTAAATATCGATTAATATTGCAACTAAATAAGGTTAAAATCTTTACTATTTAGTTAATTACACCTGAAAGTTGCATTCATTCAAGAACTAGAAGCACCCCCATCGAGAACAGATGTAAAGCCTAGTTCCAACTCATATGAGCAGTTTAGAGGGGGGAAAACTACATTAATTAAGCAGTAACATATATTTACTCCATTAATATCTACTATTTTGGCCATAATAACAAATAGATGAAGGAAAAAAACAGCAGTTGATGCACACTGAGCAAATTAAGTACAATATTAATTCAACAGAGAAAATTTTAAGAAGATTTAATAGAGCTATAAATTTATATACATAAAGAATAAATGAATGTAGTTATTACCACAGTGTTGCTACTTCCTTCCAAATTAATGTAAAGGTCACCATTTTTTTGTGTTTGGTTTGCTGAAACTCTTCTGCGCTTGCTGCGACTATTAGGAGCAACCCTAGTTGATAGTCCTTGATTACGGAATAAGAATTAGTCACCCAAATAAATGGAAAAAGAAAGAAAATGACAAAAAGTTGCTGGCAACAATGAAGAATGACATCACACGGTGTCAGATATGTGAAATAGATGAAAATGATCGGTAGCCCACTTTGTTGAAGAGCCAAATGAAAGATACTAATAACTAAGCCAAGGAAGAAAAGGCAACATAAATCCACATATTGTGAAAACAATTTTTGAGCATTAACGAGCACTACCAAAGACAGTGCCAAGAGTTGCTCAACCCTGCGGAATACAACAAACAGTTGTCAGTACTTTCTCTTCAGCCAAGTTGTTTCTGCACCTTCTAAACCAAAGGTAATGGTGTCTTCAAAATTATGAGATCTTGAGACAACAGTAATCAGATTTAAGGCTTTATACAAGTTTATAAAAAGTTTCACCACATTATGATAAGTGAAAAAACCACTTCATTCTATATGTGCAAGGTGGCCATCAATTCAATGCATATTTTTGCTGTTAAGAATATAAACGTAGCAAAGTGTAAAACAAAGTAATACAGAAGAGCCAACGGGCAGCAATATTAAAGGCTCAACGCAAAGATCAGCAGAAATAGCTACCCCCACCAAAAACAAAAAAGCGAATTACCTGAATCCAAATCAACTAGTACGGCACTTCCACGAGTCCTTTGGGAGTTGTTTGTTGCCTAACATGATATAGTTAGGATAGAATCAATAGTGGTATGAGGACATCCACATAAACATATAAAAGTGCATGTCAAATGCAGTTTAATAAGAGGAGATGGAAACCATACTTCTGCAAATGCCCTGGGGGAGGATATAATAACAACATCATCATCAACTGCCTCAAGATCAATTGGTGGATATGGAATTGATCCCCCTTGTTGAACACTTGGACCAACTAGAGACCCTGTATGAGCTGACGTCCCTTCCTGCAGCGGAATATTAAGATCCACACCTAACAGCATCTTCGCGTTCATCGCACTTGTTACATGATGCCTTAATTCCCGGATGCTCATGCTAAATGTACTTCCTAATCAGGTATTTCACACCCTCAAAATGCCTAATCCTGCAAAAAAGGAAGGATGATCAAAACCTATTCATACAATAGTCGTTTTTAATCCAAAATAAATTTAAGTATCTTGAATAAATTCATATTTTTAATGCAAACTGGAAAAGTAACGGATGGAATAAATAAATCGTACTCCTTCTATATGGAGAAAAGAGTACTATTATTAGGGAGGGAGTATATCATAGCAACAATTCCCCTTGGTATCTGCTACTTCCAAGCACCACCCAATAAGAAAGGAGAAAAGTAAAAGACATACAATAGATTTGGACTTCATAGCAAATAAAATTCTAAGAATAAAATAACTTTGAACCTCAGAACTAAACTTCATGATTTTCTTTGAACTTTCTCATCATCAAGGATGAGCATTCTGAAGCCAATTAGTATATTAACAAGATGACAAAAGAACGAATAAGGTAGATAGACTTGTGATCTTGGCAAAATAGACAAACTTTTATACAGTATCATGTACTTCTTATGAAGAAAAATCGATCCAAATCAGCATAAAAGATGAATGGCACAAAATCAGAAAACTTTTCACATGTTCAAGCCCACTTATCTAACAGATATCACAATTTATAAATGTAAAATAAATAAATAACTTTTGATGCCTAAACCTAACAATCAAGGAAAAATTACATTATGAAAAATAAATTAAAATTGACAGAGTACCAGCGATGACACGATTAAGCAGACTAAACCTCGCAGCAAACAAAATCAAACATAGAAAATTCAAAAAAAAAGAGAGATTCAAAGTGAGAAATGGCTAAAATTGATAGATTTAAAAGAAACTTAAACCTGATTTTGAAGTGAAGCTGAAAAGGTATAAAGAGAAGAGGGGTAGAGAGTCTTGTCTGATCTAGTTAGTTCTTAGTAAGAGATATAAAGCGGAGAGGGGTTTAGACACGTAGAAGAAAACGACTATGCACCAATCTTCATTAGACTCTGAGGACGTAGGGGTGCTCCGGGAAAAACTATTCTATAGTTCTAAAACATGATAATTACTATCCTCTTTCTCTTTTATATGCATGTGAGGTATTCAATAACAGAGCTCACAAGATATTCACATATATATGAAAAAAATAAAATTATTTATCATATTTTAAAAATATAAAATAGTTTCTCGTGCTTCAATGCTCATTCGAAAATACCCAAATATAAATTAAAATTTAATATCGATATCAAAATATTGATTCAATAAACTTTTAATACAATAATTTTTTATATTTTTATATATAGAGCTATATATTAATTATTGTAAAAATATATAATTGATCCTTAAATAACTTACGTGTAAAAATATTATAAAAATATCAATTTTCTTTAATAATGATTTTTTGTTTCAATTATATTTTTGTATTGCATTGATAATATATATTATACATAAATAAATCTTGCCTTTTTTTTTCTGTGTTGTGCCTCCTTAATTTGTAAGATTAATAATTTGATATTTTATTCATAAATTTGACATCACAAAAGTTAAAAATAATGTATTAATATAATATAGTATTGTAATATATTTGTTAGGTTTTTTGTTCTATTATTTAAAAAGAGATAAGTTAATGTTAACACATACTTAAAATTTCAATACTTTTATTATATATATTATAATAATTAATGCATAATATATAAACAATACTAATAACAATACAACACAGTAATTAATATAAACATCAAAGAATATTTCAAAAATTACAAAAATGACAGGTTTAAGAAATTAAGAGTGATTCAAATTAAGATAGAACTAAGAAGTTAAAAAAAATTGTATTTTTTTTATTAATTGCAATATATATATATATCAAATGTATTTTTATTTTTTTATTTTTTAGATTTTCACAAATTTTTAAAAAATATATACCAATACCATAAAGTTTAAAAATATCAAAATATTGATACAAAAAAAAAAAAAAACTAATATCGCCCGTATCAATATCAATCGATTCGAAAAAAAACCCGAAAAAATCAAAAGTTTTGAACACCCTTGTTGACAAGGAACTGGTCGGTGAGTCTTTTACCTGCGCGTGTTAAGTTTGAGAGTTTAGTTTTTGAAATTTTATTACTCCCTAGTCCTCCTCTCCAAAAACAATAATGATTCCGTGACTGAAAATTAAATACAAAAGAAAGTTAAAGAATAATTTAGATGGTAGTTATAAGTTCAAATCATTGAATTCATTCACATATGATATGATGGTGAAATATTTAGTAATTATAATTTGATATATTATTTTGTATTTAATTGTTTGTAATAATCTTTTCGTATCGTAGCATTATTCTTCCAAAAATAGACATTTATTTTTGACTTTTTAGTGACAATTTATGAAATTTTAAAATTTAATTTGAAATCTTTAAATTTTGAATGATACAAATTTATTAAAATTTGTATAAAAATAATATTATGTGTACAAATTATACACAAAAAATTATGCACCAAGAGCATAATCCATGTAATACATACAAATAAGAGTGTATAACATTCAATATTAGGTGACACTTCCTTTTTCTTTTTTTATGTACAATATTTTGTGTATAATTTATGTGTAATTGTACTACTCTTTCAATAAATATAAGTATTTGTGCCATCTCCATTTTGGAATATAAAATTAATTTTGACTTTTAAATTAATTCAATTTAAAATATTTTAAAATTTATTTAATTATTATCAATACTATTATGACTATTATAAACTACCTAAAAAATATTTATTAAATATGAAATGTACCACTAGAGTTTTGAAGTATTTTACAGCAACATTAAAAATTACAAATAACCACACATTCACCCTATAATTAATTTTGGAGCCTCTAAATTCTTTTTTTGTAATTAATTTTCGAATCGTTTAATTCCTTTTAATGGTTAATAATTAGGACTCTTTGTACAAATGCTAACATTGTCAGAAGAATTTTAACGTCAACTGTAAATGGGTGCTTTTTTTTCTCTTTTGCCTCGCAAAGCTTTGAACTTACAAACTTTCTATCATCTGTGGTAGTACTTTGATTCCCAAATGTGCCATTTCAGTACAACTATTTCATCTTCCGCGGTACTTTGAGCGTGGAAGAAATTTGGGTGGATATATTTGCCATTTCAGTACAGCTATTTCACAACAAGAACTTTCAAAAGTACAAGTTTCTGCCTTGAATCAAATAAGGGAACAATTTACATATTATTAACTAGAAAACCAAGTTCAGTTGCTGACCTGTTTGCTAGAAATATCACGATAATACAGGAAGAAACCAGAAGAAAGAAAACATCCTTCCTATGTTAAACTGATCTTTCTGATTTCTCATTTATGAATCATCTCGAATGAGTTAAAATGAAGAAAAATGATAGCCAGAAGAAACAAACAGATTAATTTCAGTAAAACAGAACAGAAGTTTAAAGATTATGTGAAAAACTAACGTAGATAAGTTTCCAACTAAATTTCTTCACCACAGCTTCTCTGTTAACCTGATCATGAATGAATTTACAGCAACTGCATCCAAAACTAACCATGAAGATTCAAATAGCTCGTGAAAGAACTCAGCTCCGGTCTCCTCAGCTGCATTTCTGAAAGCAATCCCAAAGGCATTCCCTTGAATTGCCCCAAGACGCGGTTTCCCACAAACTCCAACCATCAACACCTTGTTTCGCTCGTGGGTATAGCAAACACATATCAAAGGCTTCATTTTTGCTCCCTTCTCTCGCAAAGCATCCATCAGAAAATACCCAAATTTTGTTAAAGCCTGCGGGTAGCCCAACAGCTTTGCATCAGCTGAATCTTCAAGCTTTACCCACCTGAATTTACTCCCACTTCTGATTGAACCCTTCCTGGTAATTGCTGCACTTCCTTGCCTAAGAATTGCTCTTTGTATCTTGATTGCATGTTGCATTCCAGTTTCCAACTTTTCAAGCTTGTTCAAGGACAAGGAATCATAAGCCACCCCAAACTGTTTGGAAGCACAAGAGCCATCTGACTCTACAGATGACTCTAAGAGTGCAGTGACTCCATACACAACATCTGCTGCAGAAATTTTTGAACTATATCCATGTAGAAGCAAGAAGCCTCTGTAGTAAAAATCTGTGAGGCCGTATTCTGGTAGAAAATGTTCAAACATAGCCTTCATTTTCCGCTTGATCTCAACGCTCATGTATTGGAACTTCTGTTTGCATTCATCAAGAGCAAATCCCATTTGAGCAAGTAGCAGCATAAGCTTTTTCATCCCGTTGTCATTCCATGTCTTCAATTTGGTTGCCATGTAAGAAGAGCACAACATCGAATCAAACAGGTTCCATTCTTGCAACAGCATTAGCCTTGGCTCATCTTCATATGCAATTCTGGAAGAATCAGGTGCAGAAACCTTTGTTCCATCCTTGAGAATCACTGAATTAACAGCATCCAAATTTCCAGAGCTATTAATGTGCTGTTCAAGCTCCATTACCCCAGCTTGGTATCTTTCATTCGTTAATCTCTCATGAACAAACTGGTCAGTCAAAGCAACGCAAGCCAGCCAAAGCAACTCGTTTGTGTTCTTCCTCAAAAAATGAGACAATTCATACATCAAACACCCGGACGGCTTCCCATGGAAAGTACCCATGTAATAATATTCTTTCTTTAGCTTCCTAAAAAGCTTAACTGGATCAGTCTCATTTTCATCCGAAACCCTCCTCTTTTTCCGCGTCCCATTCCCAACTTTGTCCTCACCTTCACTATCATTCTCATCATCACTGTCAGAATCATCCTCAATCTCATCATCACTGGCCAAATCACTTGCATTTGCCAAAGCCGAAACATCAAAATCATAGGCCAGATCAGACTGATGCTCATCATCGCGTGTATAGAGTACCACAACACGATCATTTAAATCACTCAAATTATGCAAATGAATAGGCCGGTGACTATCCACCACAAAAACACGCGCCACCGGACCTATTTCGAGTATTCTTTTAAGATCCCTATGGCATCCCCAATTTATTAAGAGAATTGTAATGGGCTCATCATCTAAAGAATGCAAACTAGGTCCTGCGTATTTGTGAATTTCCTTAAAGGTAGAAACGGGGTAACATGCGTATCTAACAGAATCAGATTCAAGAACATGGCCAATAATCTTCAAAGCACAAAGCGAATCCACGTCAGAAGTAGAGGGGAATATAAGTAAAGGAGTGGAAGAAGCTGGAGACAAAGCAGATTCGCGTAATTTAGAGTAGAATGATTCAATACTATGCTCTCTCACCATAATTACTCAATTGGGTGTTCAAATTATCAATAAAAAGCTAATCTTTGAAAGTAAAACAATGTGGAGCTCATGAATAAACAGATCATAAGCTCAGAGAACACTGGCAATTAGTGAATATATGCATCTCGCACATGTATATATGTAAATTCAACAAATTAACAGTAAGAATAAAGCCACAAGGGAAAATCCCGTTTGGATTTGCTTAAGGAGGAGAGAGAATTGAATCTCGATTTAGATTTTTACCTGGGATAGCAATGAATCGTAAGAAAACGTTGGGCTCCTGTAATTCAATCTTGTTCCCGCTTCAGGTCTGGCTTCTTCGTCTGTTACTGTATATGTATGAGAGAGGAATGTTTTGATGGAGATGTTGATATTTTTTTAATGAAAATTTCAAATTTTCGACTCCCGCGAAATTTTGGCGGTGGAATTACGGAGTGGGTGAGAGATAATGATACGGTATGGACGACCACAGAGTGAGGTGCTGCTGCTTAGTCGTTCGATAAAATATGTTTTCGGACACGGTATGTTCTTCGACCAACCAAGTTGAAGGTTTTTTAGGGAATTTTATTCTATTTATTGTTAATATAACTACTAGGGTTGAGAAAAAAATGAAAATCAAAAGAATGGCGAAAAAAACGCAAAAAGATCAAAACCAATGACAAATTCAATAAATTAAAATTGAAAAAAAAAAATTAAACTACATATGTGGTTATAATAACGGTTACTAACAAAAAAATACATTAAATTAATTAAATCGCACCAATATATATATATACACACACATAAACACATATGTATGCTAAAACTCTAATATATGATTATTAATTTAATAATAAAAAGTGCGTCCAAAAATTAATTAATTGTCTACGTATTCTTAACATTTTAGTTGTTTATAGAATTTTTCTTTCACTTATTCATATCATACATTTATAACAAACTTGTGAGAAATATTCATAGTTTTTTTTTATATAACATAATGTTGCTTCTAAGCTCTAATAATTTCAAGATTCATTAGTAGTAATATTAATAGTGGGTAATAGTTATGATTTGAACTTTTAAACTTCTTTTATTATTAGCTTTTTTTTTTTTATTATTATTTGAATAGCATATTATCCACACAAAAAATCGTAACCGCAAAATATTAATCATAATCGTTAGTAACCAAACTATTTGGTTAACCACAATTACGGTTACTTTTATAATATTAACATATAGTTACGGTTACACATGTACTATGCACACTCTTAAATTAACTACACTAAAGAATTGACATTTATCAATTTTCTTAATTTGCAAATAATTTCTTCATAATTTTTAACTAACACTTTTGTGTTTTGGATATTTAACTTAGTAATTTATTAGTTATTTTTTGTTTTGTTATGTGAGATATAAAGCTAGTAAGAAAAACAATATTTACTATCCTAAATGTTGCAAGGGAATTGATATTAGCACTTCACATATAGTTATTGATATTACATATTTATCATAAATATAAAATATCTTATTTTTCTAAAAGAACATAAGTTATTTCCTTGAAATGTCAACATTTTAACCTTTCAAAGGAAAAGCATCTGTAAAAAAATACTATAATGGTTTACCATCCTTCCATTTCCTCAAATATCATTGCATGCGTCATATTATAACCATTTTCCTTCGTTACTTGACCAAGTGAGTATATAAAATATTTGGATTTCATAAAATCCTCGTGATCATATGTAAATTTATAATTTTTTCTTGTATTTGTTATCTAATGTTTTCTTTTATGATCCAATACAAATGTAATATTTACCGTAACAAATGCTACAAAAAAATATGAATTTATACATGATCAAAGAACGTGACAACTTTATTAAATCAAAATTTAAAAGTAAAGTTAAAATCCAATGAGTAATAGAGAAAGGGGCAAGAGAAAAAAGAAAGGGGAATAAGAGTGCATTTTACATGTCTCAATGAAGAAAAAAGTTATTCATCTGTATTTTCACGTTCTTACTTTCATTATACCTAAAAAAAAATTGATATTTTCACAAATAAAAATAATATTTTTACAAGTTCCCTCTTACATAAATAGTAAATAAACTCCACGTTTATGTGAAAGGGGAGTTTGTGAAAATATAAATTATATACCTGAAATTGATGAAATATTAGATTTTGATAGCTTGGATTACTTGGGTCTTCTATATATGTAATAAAAATGTAGAGTTTGAGAGCGTGGAGAACTTGTATCTTCTATACATCGACACTGCATAAATGTATAGTGATTCAGTGAAGTTAGTATTTGGTCAGTTTGTAAGTTTATAACATACAGTTGCATTTGTACATGACATTGTTTGGTATTAAGACCAAAAAAATACAACTTTATGTGCTATGCGAATGGAACTCGTTGCTATAAAATCCAAACGAACTGACCACGTACCAGCCTAAACGAATAGAAATCTATACCTCTAGTTGTATAGCACCCTGCACCTCATACATCTATAGGCATACATCCACAAGCAACCAGTGGATTCAATAGCACTAGTTAAGGCAAAAAGATTGAAGCTCAAGGCATTATTTCTTTTAGAGTTGAAAGAACTAAACATCTTATAAGTACTAATTTAGGAACACAAGCTCCCGACAACAATTCACCAAAACATCGTAGGACCTGTTCCTGGAACTGAATAACAACTTATGGGTAGCATTTTGAAGCTTCATGAAATGATTAAAGTTCTCACAAAAAGAAAAATAAAAGAAGAGGAGAACATGCCAAGTATACATAACTAGGGCCTTTGAGAAAGATAAAAACAACATATACATTGAAAGAATATATCTCCCGTTTTCTTTCAACAGTTATAAATGGTACACACTAATACACAAGTGGAAAGCCCAAATTACCATTAAAAAAGAAAAGGAAAGAAGAAGATGAAAATAGTAGAAGAAAAATGTTTACCCATCTAAACCCTCATTATTGTCTGACAGAAGCACACAACTAGATACCAAAGAATGCAGC
This sequence comes from Hedera helix, assembly GCA_947179155.2. NCBI lineage: Eukaryota > Viridiplantae > Streptophyta > Magnoliopsida > Apiales > Araliaceae > Hedera > Hedera helix. The sequence continues at coordinate 47,523,437 of OX359276.1, read as the reverse complement.
ATACTTTTCAAAAGAAAACTCTGCGTAGACAGCGCCTTGGCGCTATTTATAGGTTCCAAACAGCTTGTGCATAGCACATACTTGAAGTAGTTACTCCTTACTTTCCAAAGCATGAAAAACAGCAGCTCTGGGATTGTAAAAGAAATTCAAGAGAAGAAAAGGACGAATCAGACAAACGCAAAACCATACAGCAAAGTGATTATGTACTTCAAACTTCAAAGAAAATATATTATGTGGCAGACCTTATTTTTGTCACGGTCATTCTGCCCTTTTCTGTTGGCATAAGATGGGTCGGTACTCATGTTTGATACCATTGGAGAGCCTGTTATTTTTTCTTCCCGCACTTTGTTGAAAATGTGAGTGTAGTTGTCGGCTGATGAAGGGTTATTCTCATCCCACTCGCCAAATCGAGGAACAGCAGCACCTTTATCAGGCTGACATTGCAAAATGCGGAAAAAGTATTGATTAGTTGTTTCAGGTACCAACTAATACTACTGCTTTCATGCATGCTAGACTATGGAGATAACTTTATTACTGTTTATTCGGCAGACAAGCATATCAACTAGACAACCCATGCTCAATAGATATGTATACATTAGCTATATTAAAGACTCCACAACTGAAACTAGAAAGTGTTTATTGAAAAAATTAAGTTAACCTAACGCATACAAATGTGTATGCATTAGATTAGAGAAAAGTGGGGGAAGCTATAATTATGAGAACATTATTTAACAGAATATATTTGCCATAGAAGTTAAAGAGAATGAAGGTATGTGCATGACTGATTTACTGCAGGAGAAAAACAACTCCTCAAAATGTATAATCTAGAATTATTAGTTATAGTGTTTGAGAAACATTGTCATTTATCATGATTATTCCAACTGGGCATTATATTCTTAAGATAAAGGAATGAGAGAGAGAGATTTTAGATAATCCCAGATAACATTTTTCTCCCCTTCTTCTGGCATCTTAAATACAGACAAACGAATGCATTTATGGTCAATGGTCATACAATGTTTCATGAGATAATAAAGTTTAAGGGTGAAAACTTACAGATTCATCTGCTCGAGAAACAGGCTTCATTCGGGATCTTCCAGGAGTACCATGGCTACTATCATATGACTGCTTGCTTTCCCAAGCGGGAGATCCACTACCCTTCCCAATGAGTTTTCCCTGGTGCTGTGGATGTAGTGGTGAGCGGTCAATGCTTTGCTCAGATCCAGCACTTTGCCTTACAGGTCGACCAGAACCTGATCCATGGCCTCCTCGATTCTGATGTGTTGGGCCAGTACCACCTCGACGACCCACATTGTCATTACGTGGTGGAGCTTCAGTGAACTGCTTCAGATCATCATCTTCCCTGCTTGATCGCCTCTCATGTATTGTTGCCCTACCAGCTCTAGGTCCTATTGGTTCCTCAGGTGCATTTCTGGCTCTCGATAGTGGCTCTTGTGCTGGAAGAGGAAACATGTCAGGATTCTCCTGGGGGTCATTTGGATTTATCATCTTCCCACCAGTTTTACCCTTCCGCGCATTCTCAAAGTAAACTGTGTAAGGAACATTATCTTCACTTTCCCAGTTGCCAAACTTTGGTACATTTGGACGTTGCTGCAACCATAACAAGAGTAAATTATTCTTACAATCATTAACATTTTTTGAAAGAAAGAAGTCAAATAAAAAGAAAAGGAGTTGCTGCCATTGTGGCAGGATTATTTGTTCAGCTTCTTCATTCAATAATCTTACAAGGGCGTCAACAAAAGAGAACCATGAATGCTAATGCAACAGAGTAAATAATAGATGTGACCCTGGAAACACATTAATTAGAGTATCATAATTATTATTGCACTTAAACTTTGATGCTTTGTTGTTACCTTCTCTCGCTTAGTAATCTGCTTAAAGATGACTTAATTTTGGGACATCAGGACATATACAAACATTAAGTTTTCATTATGATAGTGAATTTCTCAACCATGTTGTAATATTCTAATCATACCGATATGTTATCCCCCATCTTCTAGACATTTCTCTTCCAAAACTAACTCTCCATCATATCAAGACCACTAACCACGTGATGTACTTCAAGAATTCTGCTGCCATTTTGTAAGATGTAAATGATGTTGCCCAGGACATTCAAATAGTGACGGAAGAAAAGATAGAATGATTTTGGTGGCAGAAAGTGAGAGTGGGAGGAGTCCACCCACTTGGACAGATATTAACACAAAACCTGAACCTCAAAGAGTACAAGAAAAGATTTTCATAGGCCTCGCCAACAAATGCATACCTAGAAACTTCAGTTTGACTGAAGACTACATTTAATAATTGACTTGAAAGAGTAAAAGACAAATTCTTTTTCACCTTCTAAAATCTGAAGGCTTAATATTACTTTGACTTGAAATAATAAAAAGATATTTCAAGCATTCTAAAGAACCAGATAGTTTTACTTGGACTACTAAAAGACTCTTGAACCAATGACCATTCTAGGGGTTTTAAAGTATAAGAAAACAGAGATTCTAAGTTACAACATATTTAACTTAAAGCATCCTGAGAGTGAGACGTGTCCACCCCCTGGACAGATATTAACACAAAACCTGAACCTCAAAGAGTACAAGAAGAGATTTTCATAGGCGTCGTCAATAAATGCATACCTAGAAACTTCAGTTTGACTGAAGACTACATTTAATGATTGACTTGAAAGAGTAAAAGACATTCTTGTTTACCTCCTAAAATCTGAAGGCTTAATATTACTTTTACTTGAAATAATAAAAAGATATTTTGAGCATTCTAAAGAACCAGATAGTTTGACTTGGACTACTAAAAGACTCTTGAACCAATGACCATTCTAGGCGTTCTGAAGTATAAGAAAACAGAGATTCTAAGTTACAACATATTAAACTTAAAGCATCCTAAATAAGACTATAGACCGATTACCATATGTAATATGCTTTTGATGTTGTATTTTATTGTTCCTTCACTACTAGTTTGTGGACTCCATCAAAAAACTTGCAAGGAAAGATTATAAGAACATGTCTCCATTTAGTTTGTTCATGAAACAGACGAGAAGTGGGACTTCAAAAAAAAATCAGAAAAGAAAACATGTGAAAACAAGTAATAGCATCCACTGTATTATTTAGTGACTTCTAAAGAGCATACAGATTCCTACCCAATAGATTCTTTTTCAGTCTACCAGGAAATTCAATAACTAATATATGGAGTAAAATGATGAACTAATCTCTTACTTTAGTTGTTAATTCAGAAACAATTTTGGCATTGATTGAACCAAACAATCATAGGTTTAAGATCCTATCACTAACACAAGAAATTTGGAGAATAAGGAACATATGTAATCGCTTTTACTCCAGAAAATGAAGGGAATAAAATTCAATTTCATTACTCCCTCTGTCCAAGTTTAATTGTCCTAGTTTGAAACTACACGCCTATTAAGAAAAAAAAATTATCTTCAAATTACCCATCTTAACTACTCTATTATCATCTTTTTTTGTTTTAATTAATCTCCCAACTCTTTCTTAGAATAATAAAATAGAGGAGAGAAAGAGACGGAGAGAGAGGAGAAAAAAGGAGTATGGTAGTGCTTCCAATGTCAAAGTTAATAGTATTACTCTTTCCAATATATGTCATGTAGTTTTAAATGCATTTTTTTAATGAAATTAAATGAGGGTAGTATTGAAATAATAAGATAAAAAATAATATTAAAATGGATAGAGGAAAAATAGATTTGGACAAACCAAAAATGAAATTTGGACAAGTAAAGTTGAACGGAAGGAGTATATTTTTTTTACTATAAGATGTATCATAAGATTCAAAGGATGTATTTCTGTTTATACAAGCTAAGGTTGATGTAGGACAAGTAGGAAAGAAGGAATAAGGGAGAATCGGTAGATAAACACATAGCTTTTCTCAAATCAATAATATATTCAACAATTTCAATAGTACATCAACTTATATAGGAGATTAGAAACCATAATTCTTGGATACCAAGTACAGTCCTAATTTAAAAGGAAACAAATCCTAGTGCTTAAAAACTTTTGAATATTCTACTTTCTTATAACAATCTACCACTATAATTATATAGATAATTACATTATTCTTCTCTCCACATCAATGGTAAAGAAATCTTCTAGCTAAACTTTCCCATATATCATTGGAAAAACAGCCCTTAATTTACCAGTAACAGTAGCAGCTAAGGCATAAATACACAAGCCCAGAATTTTTCAGGCTCGAGAAAAAGGAAAGCAATCAAACTTCTTGTTGTCACACAAAATTTTAATTCCTAAGCAAATAAGGAAATTCTCAGCTACGTCTCTCAGTACAATGATTTTAAATACCTACTGTCATTTGAAAAAAAAGAGTAGGAATCAACAATAACTCTAATGCCTACCATGTAGCTTTAAAACAGTGTTGCCAAAGTAGAACCTGAGAGAACCAGACAGACTTCGAATGAATTACCATCTAAATCGAACCTAGATCAGAGGAGACTTCAGCTAGAATTTTTATTTGTCTAGAAGTAAAAATTTTACATTTTCTTACATGTCCAAAATTTGCAGAACATTGTCGAAATCAACAGAGTTGTAATGCAAATATGGGGCCAAGAAGTCAACCACCCAATAACCCAGAAATCAAAAGTGCCAAATTGTTGCCCATAGGCCCATAACTCAACCCCTCATTTCAAACATGTAGAGCACTTTACAACAAAAATTATTTTTGAAGATCCCAATTAGTCGAGGCATGAATTTTCGAATTGAGCCAAGTTTCGTTAACAGTTACTACTGGATAGCTTTCATGAACAATTATTGTTTAATCATCTGGTGACTTCATTCTTTCCAACCCTTCATAATTAATTCCTTAAGAACAATAAAACCAATAATTAGAGCAAACAAACAACCAATATTTTCTAATCAAAAACAGAGAAAAAAACCATAATTCATGCAAGAGTTTAGACAAAATTCAACAAACAGCACATATATAACAAAATTAACATGCTTTTTGTAGCAGAACAAGTTGAAATCAAGAGGCAAACTTACTGCCATTTCTCTTCACGAAAGTTGTGAACAAAACACGGAATTAACAACCAAAGACTTGTTTCAGAAAAACCCAATCTTTGTGATGTATCAATACAAAGATTCCAACAAAAAATTCTTCAACAACCAAAGAAGAAGAAGAGACAGAGAGAGGGGGAAGTTTATCTGACTGATCGATTGACTGACCGGAGCCACCGGTTATGTTTTGACTATTCGCCTACTTCTCTTTTTCTCTCCTCTGTTGGTTTTCTAATTTCTTTAATTTCTCACCTTCTTAAGAAAAAAAAATGAGAGAAAACAATAGCAAATGTAATGTGTTAGGTGGGGGGTGGGTGTTTTTAATTTCTGTAGAGATGATAGATACGGACTTTTATTGATTTGAATATCATTAGATTATTTACATTTGGTTCGTCTTTATATTTTTTTTGGGAGTCTAAATTAATTATTTGTAAATAATTTAAGCTTTTACCATAGGGACTTTTTAATTATTAGTTATTGTTCACAATTTTCTTTATTTCCTTAATTTCTTAGAAAGTGTGCATTTTTTCTTTATTTTCACTATTTTTTTATAAAAAAATAAGAATTTTTAGTATGCTTACGTGTATAATATATTCATTGTGAATAGAATCTAAATATTTATTTATACTTCGTTCAATTTTTATTTCGTAAATAATATAAAAATCCTTGAGACATTTTTAATGACGGAATGAATGATACTGCGGCTTTGTATAAATTCATAATGGTCCAACCCAACTCCCACGTGTGTTCAAGTCCCACAAATTTATTTCATATTCATAGTTACAGCAGGCGGTAGTTTCACCAATCGTGTTATTATTTATATGAAATTTGTGTAAATTTTATATTTAAATTTATTGATTTACTGAAATTTATACAAATTTCATATAAATAATAACATATAATTAATGTGCAGCACTAATTAACCTTAACTCAAGATCAACTAATAAACTTTCGGCAGGCCTTTCCTTGTTTGTTCTAAAGTTTTGACATTGATATAACTTGATTCAAAGTTTATTTACTTGTTTGTTCTAAAGTTTTGACATTGATGTAACTTGATGTAACTTGATTCAAAGAAACAAATTAATTTTTAATCATTAGGAATAACTTGAAAAATTAAGTATTTAGTATTTTCTTGAAAAATACAAACGACAAATAAAAAAGAACAAAAATTTCTCTATAAAAAGACACATAAAAAAGAACGGAGAGAGTAGTATTTTTTAGGGAGCGGAAACCAAATAAGCTTTATCAGCCTCTTTTAATGAGAACAACTCAAAATAAAATAAAAAGGATTAAAAAAAACATGTAATGAGTAAATTATGTTTAAAATTTAATTGCGCTTAGACATAATTACCCTCTAATTCAACTTCAACAAATTTTTTTAATCTCAGAGTACGTAATTTATCCTCCCTCAAGCTGCTGCCATCTTACATACAATAATTAATTAATTAATTAATTAAGACACTTACTATGATAATCTTATCATTACGAAGAAATCAAGAAATTGTTGATATTTGTTGATGAGGTCATGCAGTATACGTATTTGAAAAGTTTGCCGACATGGTGCAAGACAATTATTGGAATTTTGTTGGAAGTCTCCGCTATTAAATAAAATTCTCACTTATTTAATAGTAAGCTAAATTGTTTTGTTTGGCGTAGCTTATTTTAAAAAAAAATAAGCCCAATCGAGGGTGTTGTACAGCACTCTTATCAGAATATCAGTTTATATTTTAAAAAATAAAAAAAGCACTCTTCTATCAGTTTATTTTCTAAAAATAAGAAAAAAAAAACTGTCTAGAGATTGTTGGGATATTTCTCAAATTTTAATTTTTAGAAAATTATTATTATAATAAAAAAGTGTCATATTTTAAATTAAAAATAAATAAATTGTGAATACTCTATAAATAGGATTTTATGTTTAGTTATTAAAGTGTAATACAATAAAATATTATATAGTATTCTAAAAGTGATTTTTTTTTAAAAATTTTCACATTAAATCTTGTCTTGTTATTCTCTCTTTATTTTATATTATTTAATTTACGTCGACTTAATTTCCAACAGAACTAAGTTTCATTAAATAAGGCCATAATTATTTGATATAGGTTTTAGAAAGAGGATGAATGAAGTCCAAAGATACTTTTAAAACTACTACATGATTATTATTAATTTTTTAAAATCCATTAATAATAATTTTAAACTTAAAATTAATATGATTTCTTTAATTTCAACCGACACTATAACAAATATTGTAAATTTTTAAGAAAAATATTACTCGGTATAAAATTATTGTTTCAAAATTAATTTTAAATTTTAAAAAGTCTCAAACTAATTTTAAAAAGTCTCAAACTAACTTTTCAATATTAAAGAGAGAAGATTTGTAGCAAATAAGGATGCACTTGCATTTTGTTTTTAATTTTATTCTAATACTACTTCTTTCTCCTCGCACGCTACGTACATATTTCTTGTCTTTCCCATTTGATAGTAGTTGACGTTTGTTGTGCACAACCTGGTAGGTGGCAACGTAACATTAATCAGTAGATATTTTTTCAACGTTTGTTGTGTTTACGAGGCACAACTTGCTAAATAAAAGCTGTAATAAAGTGAGAGGATTGGTTTTTTCGTTAAAAAAATTAATATTTTTTTAAAATTTATTCATATAAATAATAAATAAAGTTTATTTTCATAAATAATAATAATTTTATAAGAGAAATTGATATTTTTGTAAAATTTTATTTATATAAATATTAAATAAAATCTATCTTCAAATAAATAAAAATTTATAAAAATATTAAATTTTTTTATAAAAATATTAATTCTTTAAAATGAAACATGATCATAGGCTTAATTTTTTTTATTTGAAATTTTGCCCTATTGACTTCGAGGTAACAAACCAACTACTAGCATAATGCTGAAAAAATGGACAAATTTCGTGTCAACTAGACACAAATGACGCGACTCATAAATTTGTAACTTCAATGCTACCATAAAAGGCTATTGATTTATGGGTGCTCTTAGCATGTCTCCTTATAGTACATGTTAAGCATGAAAAAATAAAGATAAATTTTATTTGTTTATATATTTGCACAGAATTCAATACATGAGATTCACTAGTATATTATTTTTTTATATATTGAATTCAGTACAAATACATAAATAAATATTATTATGCATTGTTTTCAGCGGTTAGAATGTACTTTAGGACATATTCTAAGAAAATCCTTGATTTATTTCGGATGGGATGGCGTATCATTTTTAACCAAATAAATTCTCTCTTTCTTAATTTTGTACGGATAAATTTACGTATATAAATATTAAACATAAAATTTTATTTTAATATTAAAAAATAAAATTTAATAAAAAATTTAATATTAAATCTCACTTTTTAATAATAAGATAAAAAATTATGTTTATAAACTTGTATTCTGTCACACCAAAATATAAGATTAATATAACTTTGATTTTATTTTAAAATATAAAGTAAAATAGTCCTTGAACACATAAACATACAAGAAAGTATCGTACTTTTTTTTAAGAGGATAAGCTATCTTCTTAATTTTTATACTTTTGATATAAGTCGACACATTTCGAAATGGGGATTGGGGGGAGTACTTTTTTTTCGAATATAGAAGTGGACGAAGGGGTGGTTGACCTTTTTCCTTTGTAACTCCCCACTTCAGAGAAATATTATTATAAATACAAACAAGTTACATTATTAACATAATTTTTTTTATCAATTACTATATAATATCAAAGAGTTTCACACACTACTGTTAAGAAATGGATTACTAAATTTATAAAAAAAAAATTAATAATTTTATATCAAGAAACATCACACTTGTAATAACCAGTATGACGAACATGAGAGAAGCATGCATGTGTCCCAATTAATTAGATGAAAGAAGTAAGTTTCGAAGTTTCATTTTCCTTCTTATTCCAAAACTCATGGCAGAACATAGGGAGGGAATAAATGTCCTTTTAAAAGATAACATAAAAGATGCCAACAAAATTGTAAATTTCTAACTACAAGGAAGATACTACCGGTTCTAAGAGCTCAGTTGAAAAAAAGTAAGAAAATAAAAACCGGATTAAAATTGAACAAAGGAAACTGACTTGATGTTATAAAGCAATAAATTCACTGAATATAATTTCTAATCCCCTCCCAGGCTATTAATCATTTCATTATCTGCTACCAACGGCATTCAGCAATACAACTGAAAGTTTTACCCGATAAGTTACATGAAGACCTGAATCGTTCAAATGAGGGGCCTGATGATTTATAGGATATTATTGTACCCAAGCCTGAGGATTCCCTCAGAGCAATCAAAGGAACCTTGTACACTGCCAATGTCAGACTCTAGAATCCAATGCCAGAAGTATCTTCTTTCTTGGACCCTGAAACAATGGAAGACAAAAGCAACTCTCCTATTTCAAATGGCAGAATAGGAATCCCAAAACATCCTTAGATACAATGGCTCATAAATAAAAATAACTTATAAGAAGCCACAAATGAGGAGATATTTGTCTAAGCGGGAATTCCAGTCGACATTGTTCTAGTGATTTCCAACTGTAAATGTCAAAGCCAGATTTTATCAGTCAACTAAAATGCTTACCTACTTGATCTAATGTACCGTGACTTCTGGAATAGGAGTAGATAGTGAAACAAAAATACTTGTACAAACCACTGAAGTAACCCCATCCCCAACTGTCCAAAGATGAAAATCAAAGCTTCTTGGAGATACTCAGCTTGTCAAAAGGAACTCATATTTCTTGACTAATACGACATTTAAGACTGAAGAACTACCACTTAAAATTTAGAAATTTGTGAGATGGGAAGCAGACGTCTTAGCTCCAAGAGGAGTAGCAATGTAATACTTGAGTGCCTAGCTAATTTCAACTCTTCTAGTTTTGTATTGATTCCTCCGCAATTTATTCAAAATTTAAACCTTTTATCTCCATTAATTAAACATAGTAAGTTGTTTGCATCTGAATATAAATAAGTATTATCAAAAGCATCGTCTATCTTATTTATTTTTTTTAAAATCAATATCTTCAAAATCCTTAACCAGGTAGAATTTTGCGGTACATTGGGCAGAGTGTAGTTAGTTACCATTGGTATACTCAAAGCCTTCAGGTCCTCATCATTCATGTGTAAAAGGGCCGACATATCAACCTACAAACAATCGCAGATGTCAATAATATAGAAAATGGTTGAAATCAGGAGTATGAAAATACACAAATCTATAAAGTCTGCATACTTCCTCTGCTTGAAATGTTATTGAATATTTTTCAAGACCCAGGGAGTGCAGGAAGCTATCCACTGATTCAACCTAGAGCAAAGATATATTATTTGTTAGAAAGTACAAAAACTGCATTTTATTAAATTGGTCTGACGATTGGATATTTTAGCAATTGAAGGACATATAGCCTGCAGCAATATATATTACTCATCAGTAAGAACTAAGATCAACCATTGCAGACTATGTAACTTGTATGTTATTAAGCATTTGAAGTTTCATGTATCTAAAACATTATCAGGATTAAAATTGGCAACCTTAGAAGGGAATATAACTGATAACTCACAAAAGGGAGCTTTCAAAATGTTATCCAAGAAGGAGCTCGGGCCTTCAAGTTAACAACCACTAGAGCAGCGTCAAAAGTGCTTATGATAGGTTGACGGCAGCAAAAGAGAGGCATGACTTTCACAGTTACAGAAATATATTTATTTTCCTTTTTTACACAAGTCAAATTGTTTTAATTCTTTAACATGGTCAGAATATAATGCAATATAGTAGCAATCATACATACATAGATAAACTCATCATAAAAAGCATAAGCTACTGCACTTAGCTTGTCTAGTTGTAACAACATAGATAACTATAGCTACAAGGAATACGGTTGATCAGTATTCTATTTAAAGAAGTCATATGTGTGACCTTTTGAGTCATTAGTCAATACCTGTTACATAAATATGAATCTTAAACAAAAGTAATCATATTCTCACTATACTACTAATTAGATATGGCAGAAATAATTTACTTACTAGCAAAAAAAAAATATAGAGGAGAATAGTTTAGGACACACCTTTTGTTGAGTCTTTTTCTTAGATACCGTGCTGGCAACTATTTTGGTCTCTAGCACAGGGGCTTCAACTACAACACTTTTCCTAGCAGGTGGTCTGCCTTCAGTCATTGGTCTTGGCTTTGGCAGAGCAGTATCCACCGGTTGGGAATACATTGTACCAGACAACTTTTCACGCAGATCTTTTGTACCTCCTGAGAGAGATCCCTTTCCACTCTGAGTTGCTTTTTGAACACTCTTCTTCTGGAGCTTTAAACGAAGATCCCTCGCACCAACTCTGCCATCTTTCCATGACATTAACATACAATTAAACGCATATAAAACACAAGGGGGTAACTTTCATAATTTTTAGGTTCAAACAACTAAGGCAGCATAAGTAAGTTGGATTTAGTTATGAGTTATGACTAAAACAAGCCATACTTAAAACTTGAGGCTCGTCATGATCATAGAGATCGTGTTCCCATTTGTCATCATCCTGCCTCTGCCTGCAAAAGAAAAAATAAAAACATATTAAGAATATATTGTATAGATGTGTTTCCGGCATGTCATAAATTCATGCCGAAAATACCCACCTAAAAAAGTGAAAATATTTTCTGGACGAATGGAATATAATCTTAACAAACACTTAAGGTAATGCACAGCTACATATACTTCTGACCTGCTTTTGATGCCAGTCCCTGAATCTCTTCCCACAACAATCTAAAGCAAATATTTTTGTTTCAGCTTTCAACCCTATGAACTCAAAGAACTCAAAGACCAATGACAACTAACGGATCCTTTGCATCTCTACGGACATAATGCTCATATGAAAATTATCACCAAATCATTCTTATGAAAGGAACCCCCAAAGTGACCTAGAAGCCGAATATAACCAAGTTCCAATCTTTGTTCAAGCAGTTGTGACAGAGGAAATTAAGTTCTCTGGTTTCATGGGAATAGAATATGCAAATGACTGAAACAAAATAAATGCAGTCTTGAAAAGAGCTCATCAAGTTTAGTCAACAAGTCTGTTCATCTTTCCAGAAGTATGAAGAATTGAGCATAGGCTTCTCTAAAGTCAAACCAAAGTCCTAAAATAGAAATTTTATCTACAGCGATTATTGGGCAATTGGATTATAATTTTTTAATGATGACACAAGATCAACTATCCCCAGTTTTTTTTTTTTTTAATTTCCCCATTATCCTTTAAATACAGTCCATGCAAAGAAACATACAGTAGTGTAAGTCCTCGGGAAACATCTGCAGGAGCAGCAGCTCTGGAAACAATTTCTGCCGAACTCACTCTATTATTAATTTAAAGCAATTCAAATTCAGAATCTCAGATTCTGTAATTATTCACAGCATGGGATATAAAAGTGGCACACCCATTTCTTTTCTACGACCCTCCAAGCCACAAAATAAAGTTTACTACGCACAAAATATAGAGTTTAAAACACTAAACACTTCAGTTCCTGCCAACATAGTCATATTCACAGACCTCCAAATACCACTACCGAATTGAGGAGCAAATATAAAAACTTGATATACAGACAACGAGAGCGAACAAAACCTAGGACACAATACTAGATCAAATTGTAGATCAATAAACATATCGATATATATATATATATAGATGAACAAACCTCTTGCCGGATATTTGACGTCGGCGACCGGAATCCTGTATGTTAAGACGGTCTTTTATGGAAACCTTCGTTGCTCCAGCCTCTCGATCGGCATACATCCTCAGTTATAGTTCTATATTTTTTTTTCTACTCTCTAAATGAATTAGAACGCAACAGCAATTCCTAAACCTAACCCCCAATTATTAGTAAAGTTCGCGAGTAGATGAATTTTTAAAATTTTTTGTGTGAAGAGAGAGAGAAAGGGGAGAGCTGAATCCCGACGACAAAATTACAAAACGGAATGGACTGAACTGGAACTATGGAAGCCCTTTCACTGCTTTAACAACACGAGGTAATCTATCGAATATAGCTTTTACGCTCTTACGCTCTGTTTCTGAGTGTTAAAATGAACAGGAAAAAAAAAGAAATAAACAAAAAAATTAATTTTTTTGTCAAATTTTTGTACTTTTGAATTTTTTAATAATAATAAAAAAAAGATCGAAAACTTAATCATTTTTTTGACAAAGTTTTCTATTCAAAATTGGACGGATTTGGACAAAAAAAAAAAGAGGAGATAAATTAATATTTTTATAATTCTCATATTATTTTTAATTTAATTTTCCAAAAAAAAATAAAAATTCTCTCAATTTGCTCCTGAATATTTTGTCTTCCTTATATACCTTCTATGTAGACATGTACAATGTTGTATTCAGGCACAGGCTTGGAAAAAGAACAATAACGAGATAAAATGATTAAAAAATATGACAATAGAAAATTTCTTAATGAATAAATTAATACAACAATAAAATTTTGATGGTAGTGTTGGTAAAAAATATTTCCTAGTGACAACATCATTTCATCCTAATAGATAATAAAAGTAAATCTAACTTCTCATACTTTTATTTGACATTCCAATTGTTGATAGTGGAATTTATGAGCAGAATAGCATATATAATAAAAAAAAATGTAAAAGTAATTAGTAAAAGAGTAAGGATAAATTTGTAAAAATAAATTGTTTTTTTTTTCATTAGAACTCAAAAATATAAGAAAAGAAAAATTTTAGGTTTTCTATTTTTTTTTATTAAAAATAAAAAAATTTAAGTTCTTTATTTTATTTTTATTTTCATTTTCATTTAAAACTCGAAACTCAAAAACAGAGCGCTAAGGTTCGAGTTATTGTGCTTGGGGTCGAATCCTGCTTTACCGTAGTGATAGACTCTTGCTAAAGATTTTTGTTTAATTACGATTGACATATATCAGAAATTTAATAAAATTAATTTATTATATTATATATATAATTAAAATATTATTGATTATAATTATTTATGTAATTTATAATAAAAATTTACTTATAAAATCATAACATATATTATTTTTCGTAATAATAATTCAATACAACGTAGAGGAATATTTATTTTACCACTCACCACAACTCCATTCGCAAACTCATTTTAAATTCTGTTCTTTGGGCTCTATTTTGGATGTAATAATTCTGAAGAATAAAATTTAGAGAGGTTTTTCGATAAATCCAGGATGAAATTTATTAATCGAGTAAATTCAAATTATAAATTTCATAGAGTTGTTAAGGAATCTCTTTTATCAAAGACTAAAACTGGTCATGAGAAAGAATCAACTTGGCTAGAACATGAGCTAGATTATAATTGTTGTTTGACATTATGATTTGTAGAGAAATAATGCCGGATGAAATATGGGTAAAATTCTTAGATTATCACATAATTCTTTTCCCAAGTGGGAAGTATATAATTTAGCATGAAATTCCTTCTTTGTTTGATATTGTTCATCCCTAGACAAAGTTTCTCACTGGTATCAAATTCTAGTCAATAACCCGGGAAGTGCATCTAATCCTTTATTGATAAAAGTCCAAAGAAGGGATTTGTTATAGCAGAATGCAATAGAGTCCCAGCTGATTTGATTAACTCAATCTCAACCTTGTCTTTGGGAAGATACAAATACTTGCCTCCTTCAATTATCTCAAACCCACAGAGCTCGAGAAAGTCGATGCCTTCTTCAAAACACCCGACTCTGTCCTGTCATTTAAAACACAAAACATGAGAAAGGGTGGTGATAATGGCACAGCACATTTATTACACCAAATGACTATTTTCTCTCCTTTTAGTAGTCCCGTGGAATCTGGTGTGCTTTCTCTCTAACCTCCATCTCTTCCTCACCATCTGTCTGAAACAAATGCGCCTCAACCTTCATCTCCTACCACTTTCATTAGCGATTTGTTCTCCATTATATGCTTAGTTGCTTACTTTCCACTCAAAAAGAACATAAAATAAACTACCACCACCATAGCCATCGCCACAACCACAGTAAGAGTATTACTTCTACTTCTCTCTGCAATAACAATCTAAAAATATAAATGTATACTGATCTAGGGAACTAGCATGCGTCCATCCTATTGCAACTGTATTTTTTTTTTATATTTCCTGGCCTATTCCAAAGCATGTGTGAGGGGACTGTCAACCGCTAGTTCATTTATCTCTACGGCCAATACCAATGCCAGGTGCTGGGTAGTAGTCTCTGTTGGAATGTGTTCGTGTGCGTGTTATTAAAACCCAAAAGGGAAAAAGGAAATAATAAAGGAAAGCAAACTCAAGTGAGGAGGCGCATGGATGAATAAAAAGTCATCACTCACAAGGTATGCATTTTTATAGGAACCCTGTTGTCTGACAAGGAATTTTTATTTTCAATACAAAAACTTCCTGAAAGTACTGCACTCAGTTTTAACTAATTCTACTTTAAATTAAACAGAGGTTCACATGTAAAAATTATACCAGATAATAGAGGATTCACATGAATACAAAATTGAGAATAGTGCGAAAGCCAGTGTCTTATATCATCAGATAAAAGAGGCAAACCACGGAATTCAGCAGCAAGCAACTTTCCTTAAAGTTTCACATCAATGGGACATTTTCTAAGTTTTCCAGAGAAAAAAATGATTTCAAAAGCTCAGGGCAAGTGGCTAACCTGAAAGGCTGGATTACTGAATCGGATCTTCCTGAACTTTTCCTCATTAGGATCCTTTGCAACATTTCTGACATAAACTAAAAGAGTTCGGAAGGCCTTCTTCACTTTGGCAGCATCATCCTAGGGCCAGAGAAAAAGAAAATGAGGATATAAAAAGTAACTCATTTTTTTTTTCATGGAGTAAAATAAGATAAAGCTGGTGGCACTTCTATAACCAATGAGAAAGGAAATTTTCTTACAAACTCTATCATTTGGGTAGACATTACAAACTTGACTTATAAAAGTATGCATCTCACAAATACCTAGTCTATATACACATTCCTTGTTGACGATTCAGTTATTGAAAGCATTTCTTCATAGAAATAAAAAAGAACAGAAGAAAAATTTGTAGTGAGCACAGAAGATGAATAGAATACTAAATCTAATTATTTCTACTAAAAAAAACTTGTAAGAAACCTGAGTGGGAAAGCACAAAAAACTTCCTGAGAAACTGTTTGATATTTGAAAGTATTAATATGGAGAATTTTCACAATTTTTTCCCTTTGAGCAGCTTATAGAAATATAATTTCAGACCTTGTTATAACGTTATGTCGCACTATAAAATAAGGCCACAAGAAAAGTAAGTATTGGAGCTACCTCGTGGTTACGTCTGAGAGATCTCAAACATTCACCCATGAGCTCTGCCTTTGTAGCAAACTTTACAGGCAATGTAGCAGCCTTTGCAGGCAATGACTCCTGCAATTTAAAAAGAAGGATACTTTATACAATTTTTATTAAATGCGGGAGTCGTAATCAACATGTAACCTTTCAAGGGCACCTTTTTAGATTGCATCATATGTGTGGCAGGCTTGACAAATGCAGGATCATCTGGAGCCAATCCAAGCCTCCGCCTTCTTTCTACCTATTATGAACTTGAGGATTTTAACAATTGTTGAAATTAAACTGGAAAGCAATAATTTTCATCTAAACTAGAAATAGAAAATTTATGAAGTGTTAACAGATGATTCTAAAAAGCAGCTATTTCAATATAAAAGATAAGGAAACCCATGATAATTTAACTTTTCAATGGTAATATGCTTCTTAAGGTTTCCCCGTCTCAGGAAGGCAGAGAAAATTTTCCATACAGGTTAGTCAAGTAACCAGGTTTGACCAAAGTTTTACAGAGAAGCTTTCATTGCTAATTTCGCAAATATAACTACCAGAAACAAATTTTTGAGAAAACGTGAACAATTGGTATCTTTCTACAGTTGCAGCAAAAGAAAAACAGAAGTTTTTTCAGCAAAAACCTTGTCTTGATGTAGTTTCTGACGAATTC
This sequence comes from Hedera helix, assembly GCA_947179155.2. Taxonomy (NCBI): domain Eukaryota; kingdom Viridiplantae; phylum Streptophyta; class Magnoliopsida; order Apiales; family Araliaceae; genus Hedera; species Hedera helix. Next base: position 47,506,398 of record OX359276.1, on the reverse strand, counting down.
TCTCCCGCGCTCTCTTCTCTTCCTCTTTCTCTGCTTCCCACAAAACTAGGGAACTACGAAATTAAAGGGCATGAAAGTTTGTAAATATTTGAAAGAGAATAGAATATAAAGAAAACTAATGCTGCATGCCCAATATATGTGCGTTTATATATAAATATAGGAAAAATCTGTGGCAGACCGTTTTCTCTCATTTTCTTCCGCAATTCGTTTTGCCTCCATCAATTCCTTGCCTGCTTTAATCCTCTCCTGCAAGACATTGCAACTAAGAGACAAAAGTCCAAAAAAAAATTCATGTACCAAAACTTAAAAATTTATGGCATAAAGCAATATTGTGAAGCATAAAGAAAAAATTATCAAGTGTTTTCTTTTATCACAAAGTTGAAAAATAATGTGCTAATAAGTTTATTTAACCTCATAAAGTTTCTTATTAGATAAACTTCCCTACATTGCTTCAGAAGGACTAAGTATGACATGTATCCGAAAATATTCTTGTAAAAAAACACAAAAATTTAAAATGTCCTCCCTTGGTCCAAAATTAAGCGAGCTGATTGGACTGTTAAAAACAGTTTAAGGAGGAGAGGAATGCTTACTTTAGTTTAAAGTATAGCCTTTGGATGGAGATAGTGAAAGGATTATATAAACAAGTTCACTTATCTTGGGTATCCCAAAGGGAAAGGAGTTCACTGAATGTGGACAAAGGGAGTATTTATTACTCCAGCATTCCAAAATATAGGACCATCGACTTTTTAAAACCAATTAGAGATATTTTCAAACTCAAGATTGATATGAATTCATTTATTTTAGACAATACAATTACGAAAATTATAAATTATCTAAAAAGTACTGCTAATTACAAATTTTATTATTTTCAAAAGTTGAATGAATTATCAAGTTTGATTTTAAAAAGATCTCATGTTAATCTTATATTCTGGAATAGAGGGAGTATTAAATACTACTGTCAATCCCTTCCCCTCCCAACCTTCCTGAAAGAGAGAGAGAAAGAGAAAGAGAAAGAGAAAGAAGAATAAGAAAAAGTACTTGACTTGCATGACAGAGTGAGGCGGCGAAAAGGAATGAATTCAAACAGCACCGTGGAGAAGGTACTAGATATAAGACTATACCTTCTCTCTTTCGCTTTCTGATTTCTTTTCTTTTACTTCTTTCATTCTCCGTGCTTGATCCCTGAAATCAGCAAAAACAAATGTAATCAAGACGAGGAGGAAGCAACAAAAAGCAGTTTAAGGGAGAGATTAAAGTAATAATTATTAAAAGGTAAAAGCAGTCAAATGAAATATAATTTATACTTTTTTAATTTATACTTGAAAGATGCTTGTCTCTCTACCACTTGAGCTACCTCTTGGGATTAATAAGTAAAAAATAATCAAACATCAATGCTATAATTTATAAAGAAGCATTTCAGCATGAAGAGAACATTAAAACATACCTTAATTCTTGTGCTTTTAACTTCACTTTTTCCGTCATAAAAGAAGGTTTAGAAGCTTCAATATCAATGTTCATTGGAACCTGGGTGCATTTGAACAAATAACAGAATTAATTCCACTAAGAGAATTTTTCATTTATCATATAGTAAATTTTTCTAAGGGTAGGCAAGGCACTATTATAGATTAAAGAACCTAGATACTCCACTCTTTACAGGCGATCGTATGATTTCAGCTGTAATGAATACAGAACCTATAAGATATCCTTTCAAACTTGAGTTTAAGGGAAGACAAAATATTAAAATAAAATTTGAAAACCACAATAGTAGATTGACAGTTTCATTGTCAACTTCCAAATTAAGTTTTTTATTCTATAAATAAATAAATAAAGGCCCTGAATGTTGGAAAAAAACACCTCCCACTAGAACCGTTTATGATAAATTAAATGATAAACCACGCCAAATAAATAATACAGTTCCAACAAAATAATAACTGCAGAAAATAAGCCAAACACACAAGACACCAAATTTACGTGGAAAACCCAATTGGGAAAAACCACGGGGAGAGATCTCAGAAATTCACTATGAGAAAAATATACAAACTTGAGAAAATAATATCACTAATTATTTTCTCCCTCTCTGTATCTAAGAAAATAAAATCACTATTTATTTTCTCTATTCCTCACTTTCTTTCTATAACTCAAATGAGCTATTTTTCTCTCTACACTTGGAACTCTCGGATGAATTCCTTTCTGTTTTCTCTCTTGCGTGCTCTCTGCCTTTTCTTCTCTCTTTTTCTGGTGTATCTCGCATTCTGATGGGTGCAAATATTTATAGCCCTCCTTAATGAATACAAGCATTAAACCAAGGAAGAAAAAAAAAGGCATGTTTTCAGCTGAAAACATGGGTGCAGCAGAGCCGAAAGCAAATGAAGAAAAGCAACATAGAGAAAGTCAAAGTAGCAGCCGCAGGAAAGTAAATGCAACCGCTGCAATAAATGCAGCTCTGGGATTGGACCCAACAATCTCCCCCTCCAATCCCATTAGAGAGGGTTTCCACCGTGACCCCGTCACTTGGAATCCATTCCTGCCAACTCCTTGCAAACATCGAGCTTGTCGCGAGTCACAACCTTTGTCAACATGTCTGAAGTGTTTTCATCGGTATGAACTTTCTTTACTTTCATCAGCTCATTTTCCATCACTTCTCGAAGCCAGTGATAACGAACATCAATGTGTTTGGTACGATTATGATACGTGGCATTCTTGGTCAAGTCAATTGCACTCTGACTATCACAATAAACCACATACTCATCCTGTGTAACTCCCAACTCTTGGAGAAACCGTTTTAACCATAACATCTCTTTGCCTGCTTCTGTAGTGGCAATGTATTCCGACTCAGTTGTAGACAAAGCAACACACTTCTGCAACTTGGACTGCCATGACACAGCTCCCCCTGCAAAAGTAAATACATACCCTGAAGTAGACTTCTTCTCTTCAGAACCTGCCATGTCTGCATCTGTAAAACCCTCCAAGACTGGATTCGAATCACCAAAACCCAAACACAAACTGGAAGTAGCTTTTAAGTATCTGAGAATCCACTTAACTGCTTCTCAATGTTCTCTACCAGGATTTGATAAATACCTGCTCACAACGCCAACGGCATGAGCTATATCTGGCCGTGTACAAACCATTGCGTACATAAGACTCCCTACAGCAGAGGAGTAGGGAACTGCCGCCATATCGTCTCTTCCTTCTTTAGTAGAAGGACTCATACGCTTCGTCAACTTAAAATGACTGGCCAGTGGTGTGCTAACTGGTTTAGCATCACCCATGTTGAACCTTGCAAGCACCCGTTCAACATACTTCTCTTGTGACAACCACAACTTCTTGGCTTTCCTGTCACGAATAATCTTCATGCCCAAAATTTGCTTGGCTGGGCCTAAATCCTTCATATCAAAGGATTTGAACAACTCACCCTTGAGCCTGTAAATCATGTTAGCATCTTGCCCAACTATCAACATATCATCTACATATAGTAATAGAATAATGAAATTACCACATGGGAATTTTTTCACATACACACAATGATCTGCAACTGTTCTGATGTAACCTTGATCCATCATGAATGAATCAAACTTCTTGTACCATTGCCTTGGGGCTTGTTTCAGGCCGTACAAGCTTTTCTTTAACTTGCAAACCAAGTGCTCTTTCCCTTTAACTTCAAATCCCTCTGGCTGCTCCATGTAGATTTCTTCCTTCAAATCACCATGAAGGAAAGCAGTCTTCACATCTAACTGTTCAAGCTCAAGATCCATACTAGCTACTAACCCCAAAACTACTCGAATTGAAGTCATCTTTACAACTGGAGAAAAAATTTCATCAAAATCAATACCTTGCTTTTGAGCAAAACCCTTGACAACCAATCGAGCCTTGTACTTTACTAGTTTTTCACCGTCTCTTTTCAGCTTGAACACCCATTTATTCTTCAAGGCTTTCTTGCCTTTTGGAATTGTAGTCAACTCATAAGTGTGATTCTTGTGCAAAGAATCCATCTCATCTTGCATTGCTCCCAACCAATTGCTCTTCTCCTTATGAGTCTCGACTTCTTGAAAATTCTCTGGCTCCCCCTGCTCAGCAATTAAAAGATATTCAGATGAAGGATACCTGACTGATGGCACATGCACTCTTGTGGATCTCCTGACCTGAGGTTCAATATTAAGATGAGGGGGTTGCTCCCCCTGCTCAATACCCTCTACATCTGACCCATCATCATGATGCAAATCTGTATCAGTCTCTTCTTCATTCTGAACTCCTTCTCCACCTATGACATTTTGTAATGGAGAAGAAACTCTGCTGAGGCTTGGAACTCTATCATCTCTGGGCTGTGTGATGCTATAAAAATCCTCATAATTCTGGTGCTCATGAAACACCACATCTCTGCTTCTGAATAATTTCTTCTGAACTGGATCCCATAACCTGTAACCAAACTTTTCATCTCCATATCCAACAAATATACATGGAGTAGATTTGTCATCAAGCTTTGATCTATGCTCCTTGGGAATATGTGCAAAAGCCTTGCATCCAAATATCCTCAAGTAAGAATATGACACATCCTTACCACTCCATATTTTCTCTGGAATCTGAAAATCCAACGGTGCTGATGGAGATCTATTAATCAGGTAGCAAGCAGTACGGACAGCTTCACTCCAGAATGGCTTAGGCAGTTTAGCCATTCTCAACATGCATCGAACACGCTCCATAATAGTGCGGTTCATTCTTTCTGCCACACCATTATGCTGAGGGGTACCAGGAACAGTCTGCTCATGTCGAATGCCATGTGTATCGCAATATGCCGCAAACTCCTTTGAAGTGTATTCCCCTCCGTTGTCACTGCGAAGACACTTCAATAATTTTCCAGTCTCCCTTTCAACCATAGCATGGAAACTCTGAAAGTACTGGAACACCTGGTCTTTTGTTTTCAACACATACACCCATACCTTCCGTGAAGCATCATCAATAAAAGTAGCAAAATATCTATTGCCACCTAGGGACTCAACCTCCATGGGACCACAAACATCTGAATGTACTATCTCAAGTATCTTAGATTTTCTTTTAGAGGAGCTACTAAAAGAAACTCTATTTTGCTTACCAAATAAACAATAATCACACGGGCTTAAATTAGTACCTTTAGCAAAAAGAATGAGGGACCTTTTTGCTAACATCTGCAACCCTTTCTCACTCATGTGCCCGAGCCTTTTATGCCACAGATTTAGTGAAGATTCACCTTCAACTGCATTCAACTCACTAGAACACATCTTCACATGAGCTTTGTACAATGAACAGCAAGCAACACCTCTTGCAACAACCATTGCACCCTTGGTAAGCTTCCACTTTCCGTCGCCAAAGTGATTATCATAACCTTCCCTATCCAAGGCCATACCAGAGATCAAGTTGAGACGCAAATCTGGAACATGTCTGACGTCCCTCAGAGTAATTGTGCAACCAACATCTGTCTGAATGCAAACATCACCAATTCCAATAATCTTGGAACAATCAGTGTTACCCATTCTCACATGGCCAAAGTCTCCAGCTTTGTACGTCATGAAGAATTCCTTCTTGGGCGTGGCATGATACGAAGCACCTGTATCAATAACCCAATCAACTTTCTGATCATCAACATGTAAGCATTCTTCTTTACCGAATGAAAGAATCACAACATCCTCGGTAACCGTAGCTGCAGTATTCTTGTCCTCAACTTTTCCTTGCTCACCAGTTTTCTGCTTGTCTAACCAGATCTTGCAATTTCTTTTGTAGTGGCCTTCCTTGTTACAATGGAAGCACCTGAATGTACCGCCATCTCTGGTCTTTGACTTGCTCCTATGATTTCTGCTTTTGCTGTGATGTGAGTTTCCCTTGTGAGATCCCCTGAAATTGCTTCTACCTCTATTTTCTGTTACAAGTGTTTGTGTCTCAAAATTCATACATTGCTCCTTTCGCCTTGTTTCTTCATTGTGTATGCTGTCCTTGACCATCTGCATAGTTATTTTTCCTTCAGGAGCTGAATTGCTTAGTGACACAACCAACGTTTCCCAACTGTTGGGCAACGAACTGAGAAGCAATAACGCTTGAATCTCATCATCAAGATTCAACTTCATGGTGGACAACTGGTTCACCAATCCTTGGAACTCACTCATGTGTTCGGATACACTGCTACCATCTCTGTACTTCAGGTTCACGATCTTCCGAATCACAAATGTTTTATTCTGTGCATTCTTCTTCTCGTACATGGACTCTAATGTAGTCCAAAGAGAATTTGTATCCGTTTCCTGCGAAACATGGTGGAACACACTCTGATCGATCCATTGACGAATGTGACCGATAGTCTTCCTGTTCATCTTTTTCCAATCAGCCTCAGATTTATCCGCTGGCTTAACTCCTTTAAGCTCCAACGGTTCATACAAATCCTTACAATAAAGGATGTCTTCCATTCTAGACTTCCAGATCGAAAAATTAGATGATGTCAATTTAATCATGGCGCCACTTGATTCCTCCATTTAATTTATCATAAACAACTAAGCAACGCGCCTAGCTCTGATGCCAATTGTTGGAAAAAAACACCTCCCACTAGAACCGTTTATGATAAATTAAATGATAAACCACGCCAAATAAATAATACAGTTCCAACAAAATAATAACTGCAGAAAATAAGCCAAACACACAAGACACCAAATTTACGTGGAAAACCCAATTGGGAAAAACCACGGGGAGAGATCTCAGAAATTCACTATGAGAAAAATATACAAACTTGAGAAAATAATATCACTAATTATTTTCTCCCTCTCTGTATCTAAGAAAATAAAATCACTATTTATTTTCTCTATTCCTCACTTTCTTTCTATAACTCAAATGAGCTATTTTTCTCTCTACACTTGGAACTCTCGGATGAATTCCTTTCTGTTTTCTCTCTTGCGTGCTCTCTGCCTTTTCTTCTCTCTTTTTCTGGTGTATCTCGCATTCTGATGGGTGCAAATATTTATAGCCCTCCTTAATGAATACAAGCATTAAACCAAGGAAGAAAAAAAAAGGCATGTTTTCAGCTGAAAACATGGGTGCAGCAGAGCCGAAAGCAAATGAAGAAAAGCAACATAGAGAAAGTCAAAGTAGCAGCCGCAGGAAAGTAAATGCAACCGCTGCAATAAATGCAGCTCTGGGATTGGACCCAACACTGAATTGAATAGAATTGATTTATAATAATAAAAAGTTACTTACACCTCCGCTCACGAAGATGAGATCCTCCATAATGAATTTCAAATAGATAAGCTTAAAGATTTAATTTACATTTCAGAAATATATTAATACGCATAATGAAATTTGGTAAAGAATATGTGGAGCCAACAAGGGAAAGAGTTAACTTTTTTTAACAGAGAAGATTGGAAGAAACAACTTGCAAAGTGATCTGAGTTTCTCAAAAAAAAATCAGTCGTACAAAGATAGAAATCTAAATGCTATAAATGCTGCAAACATTTCTTCTGCAGCATCCTGGATAACCAGCCCCACAGACTACAACATGGACAATCTTAGAGACTAGCTACCTCCCTATTCTGGGGTATCTAACCTCCTTTTCATTCAAATATTTGTCAGAGAGAAAATTTGATTCCTGTGAGACTTCTCAGATTTTAATGTAGAGTCATTTTAAACATCTCTTGCTGAGTCTTGCTCTCTCTGAATTTGTTTATCAGCTTAATAGGCAGTAGGACTAGCACGACTCCAACATACATGCAAGAAACTATTTATGTTACTATAACTGAGAACCACACTAAAATTTCAATTCAATATGAACTCATATTTGGAACCAACTTTTTTTCTATTAGGGTGAAGATACGTACCAAGGGCATCTGATCAATGTCAGGGTCACTCTCGTGATCAATTACCCAATTTATAGCATCCTCAGCACTAGAATTACCTGGACAATAGAAAAAGTTTATTTTAACAAAAATAAAATCCTATTAACTGCAAATAATCTGGAGCAATTTGAAAGTTAAGACTTAAGAATGAAGATAGGACTGAGGAGCACAGCAATAGCCGTATATGCACAAAAAAGTCATATATGAGTTATGCATGAAGTGCACAAAATTAGGGACTGCAACCAACCAAATTTTTAAAGCAATTGATGGAATAAAGGAGAGGCTTAAGGAAGAGATCAGAACTTTAAAAATTCAGGGAAGATCATCACACGTTGACCACAGAAATATTTCGTAAATACAGATAATTAATTTGTCTTATACTCCCTCTAATGAGTGATTGAGGAACACAAATCACATCAAAACAAGATTTTAGTGAGAGCTGCAACCCCCCCCCCCCCCCTCCCCCCCCCCCCCCCCCCCCCCCCCCCGGGGCCCTCTCCTTCCATCTATTCATTGAATAATAATTCGATTAAAAATGTTACAGATTTGAAAGCATGATGAATTGGATTTGAAATATTACTCTTCCAAGTAAAAATCCTAAGAAAAAAATATCTTTAAAACATTCATACCCTATAAAATTCAGAATGAGTAATCATTTTTTATCCATTCAATTCCCATTGTATTGATTATAGACAACAGTTGATGCTTCTTGCGTTGCTCTATTCAGGAAAAATTAGTTTCTTCTTTTTCTTTTTTTATTTAAAGACAAATATATTGCAAAAGTTCAACAATGACCATTAGCATAGTTGGTAATCAGGCTCTTTTGTCAACTGAATTTTTTTTTACCCCCACCCACATTAAAGAGAAGTAAAGTTTCCGAACTGACACATAGGAAAATCTGTTTTTGGATATAAAAAAAAACGAAAATAATGAAGTGTCTTTGTTACTTATTAATCCAATGAAATCCCGAATTTATCTTTCCCATATCCCAAAATAAATGTGAGTTGATATTTCCAGTGGTATTTTTTCATTTCATGCGCAAATGCTGCAATGCACTGTTGCAGTGTATGTGTGAATTGAAAATTGCACATTTGCGCTGGAAATGGTAAATCTGTACTGGATATAAATACCTAAATACATTTGATTTGATATAAGTGTACTAACCAGAATAATGAAGAGCCCTAGTTGCTCGGGGGAGTGGAAATCCCATTACTTCAAGCTCATCAAGCAATTTCTTATTTACTTCTGGAACAGCCATTATTAATGGTGATGCCACTACACAATAAAAGAAGTCAAAAGGGTAAATCAAAACCACTTAAAACTGATTTCTCCAATTTGACAAAACAAGGAAGGGAGGTGAAAACTACGACAAGACAATCATGAAAAAAGGCATGGAGATATAACAAGGATTAAAAGGAACCAATATTAGATTTCTACAAGAGCCAAAAAATAGGTACATACTGGTTGTGATTTGTAAATCAAATGCAGGGAGATATATATATATATATATATGTTTTTCTTCTTAAGATAAGAAAACGCAAGTTCACATATTTCAAATGCATTGCTGCATTGTTTGCTGCTACTTACCTAGTCTTGTGTCTGTAATCTGTATATTGTCTGTAAACAGGAAGCTTTGAGTTTAATTTTTTTTAAATACAATGACATGCTCGCAGATGACATAGAAGGTCAGGGAACAACTAATGGAGGTAATGATGAAGATGGAGAATGAACGTCATTGTGCATGGAAGCCTCTGAGTTCGAAATTATTATTTGCTACAGGGTGGCAAGGGGCAGAATTAACGGGAGCATGCAGCAGTTCCATTATCTGGAAAGGTTTAATAGTGGCTTCGATATCAATTCTTGTGGTTGGATGGTGATTATTGGCGTAATTACAGTGACCAGTTACTGATGGTGGTGGGCCAAGTGTAGAGTAGTGTGGCATATTTACTCAGTTTCAAACAGGCCTTGCACCTGGACAGGTTGCAGAACAAACTGTTTATCCCTTTCAATTAGCCATATCAATTATTAGTGAACTTCCTTCGTTCGATAATCCCTTAATTAGCTGCACTCATTACTAATAATGCTACAACATGAGGGTGCCACCCTTTAATATGGAAAATCTCCTCTCTATTAAGGGAGGTAAAAAGACGTAGTAGAAAAGTCTATTGACACAACTTACGCAAGTGAGTAAGAGACGCAACAAGCATCCCTCAAATGATCTTGAGGAGTATAAATTTTATAGAGCCAAGGTATAATGAGAACTGGTAACAGTGTTATGAAACATTAACAATTTACAGGACTGTTCATATTCATTTCTCTCTCCCAAAATTAATTCAACTGAGCCTCACCCTAAATTTATGAATGTGGATATTATAGTGAAACTTATACATTAGTTTATGTAAGGAAGGATCAATCTCAAATTTTAATTAACATGATATTAAATATCATGTGTGTACACAAATACCCTTCTCAGACTTGTTCCAGATCAAATCAATACTACTTCATTTAACTTATCAAATGAATTTTTGATCTCAGATTGACCATAAAAGACAATCCCCCATAAAGCCATAGTTTTAAAATATATATATATATATATATATATATTTTTAAAAGTCTTTATTCAGGATTAAGGCCAGAAATTAACCAGGTTATTCATGATACATATATGTAGTACAAAGAACATCAAATTAAAGCTATTATATCCACACACACAAACAAAAAAGAAACACTTGGTACCACTTTACAGTACAAAATACAAAGAGATAAATGCCTCAATCAACAGACAACTATAAAGAAGCATAAATTTCCGTTAATAACTTAAATCAAACACTAAAAACTCTAGAACTGATGTTGTAATCTAAACTAAAAGGAGAACTCATACCGCAATTGATGAAATGATTGGGATGATTCGGCGAAATGAAAAGTAAGGATCCTAACGATTTTGAGGATTTGCTACGGAATTTAGGCAGAGTTCCAATGGAGATTACAACTGTTAAAGAGAAGGCCACCATTGAAGATTACTACTAGATTCTTATTCTTTGCTTCAGGACACTTTCTTCTGGTGGATTATAACACCCTCTCTCTCTCTCTCTCTCTCTCTATGTCCCTTTTCTGGTTTGCTTCCGTTTCAGAGAGTTGGTTTAGTATTTGAATTTATACCTTTCTGGCGAGTCACTCTTTCTCGTGTATGGCCGGGGCAAGGAATACTAGGCCTCTTTGAGGGACTCAGATTTTATTTTAGGCCCCATTTGGCCCAGATTAATATTGCACAATCCAAAAGCCCAATCAGATTTTACTTATTTAGTAAATTTATAAGGGGAAGTGTTAGAGTTCGCTTAGATTACTCATTAGTATTTTTTATTTTTATTTTTTTAAAAAAAAGGAAGATTACTTATTAGTAGTATTAATTTTAATTTATTGGTGATCTTTTCCAGTAATTTTCTATTTTTCCTTTTCATTAAACATTTTAATTAAACAAGACAACGTTTCATCATTTATTTTCTTAATAAAATGAATGATAATAGTTTGCTTGATTATTAAGAATAATGGGTGGAAAAGAGAATAAATAAGGAAAAGAAAATAATTTCATCTCCTTATTTCCAATACAAAGGTGAATGCAACAATACTATTAAATGTTTAATTAACATAATTGTCAAATACTCAAATACTATTAAATGTTTATTCATAATATAATTAAATTTGCCCGCTTCTTTATGCTACCGATTGTTATTTCATTGAATTTGCTTTATTAGTAAGCTCACGATTCGGAAATGTTGACCCTCAAAAGTCAAATCCTTCAACTATTTGAAAAGCATTCTGGGGGAGGAATAGGATGCTTAGGCTTATCAGAACAATAATCATAAGTCATATACTTTGCCCTCACATCCTCGTATTCCCTTTGCTGTTTGCCATTCAATTTCCAGAATTTATATGCATTCCACCAATACTCGGGGGAATAACAATTGGGATCAATGGTGGATTTATCATTACAAGGGCAGCCGCCAAAGTTGAAGCCTTGGAAGTGGGCTTTGAATGGTGCATAAGACCAGTTAGTCTTTGTTCGGCCTCCATCTGTGGCCCAACTATCTCCATCCCATAAGCTAACTTCTACTTGCATGGGCTGAGATGGATAGCTCACCCCAATATTTTCGTTGTTCTTGTATACTCTAATGGGAATACTGTCCACATAAAACCTGCAGAAATATTACATTATATATATATATATATATATGAAATTTTAAACCATATATATCTTTATTAAATTAAAACCCTATATTATGACAATTACAAAGAGTGTTTAGTTTTTAATTTTTTTTTTTGTTGCTGAGCTTTCACAAATCCTTTTTAAAATTAAAAAGAGAGGAGAAGGATGATTTTATATTTATATATATATATATCTTACAAAATCTGCTGTTGATTCCAAAGTATTTTATAGGTATGATAATCTGCGGTGGGATGGTTCATATATATATATCTTACACAATCTGCTGTTGATTCCAAAGTATTTTATAGGTATGATAATCTGCGGTGGGATCGAACCATAGGTGCAATCTTTGCTCCCTATTTCCTTGGCCATTTGAGAAAACATTTGTTTGTAACGAGATAGGTTTGCCTTCTCTATTCCCCAGGAACTCAAAATCAAGCTCATCATGGTTACCTGTGTGTGAAGTTAGCTGCATGCAACATATATACTACAATTTAGATACCAAAAACAAAATAATATCAAATAAATTCATATTAATTTTAAATTTTAGAATTTTATAATAATTAAATTAACTAGGATCGAAAAAATATCTAATGAGACCATTTTGTAGAAAGGAGGGTGTATATAGAAAAAACAAAACAAAACATGCAATTAATATCGCTTACATAGAAAGCTGTAACAACTCCTGCGGAGTTCTTGTCTGGTACCTTTATTCTCAGATGAAAGAAGCCACTTCCATAACTCAGCTTTGAAGCAAACCCAGACCCTATATATATATATATATGCACATATAGGACAAGATTAATTATTCGGGAAACCTATATATATATATATATATATAATTTCGAGGTAGCTACATGACTTGATTTGATTAGATCATACTAAAAATCCACTTTTCTAAGCATGCAGCACGGTATTATATACTCCGGAATTTTAACCACTTTTTTGTCAGTAGTAGCTAATTAAATTCAGCTCAAGAAAATTAAATTAATGAAGTTAATCTGAAAGTGGAAATTAAATGAAAAACAATAAAAAGAAATATAACAAACTGACAAACATGTTCTGCTAAACCTTTTTATTAATCTGTGGTTAAAATTCCTAAACTGCTGTTTTCCGGTACGAAAGGGCGTGGCAAAATTAAATTAAACTAGCTAGTTGCTAGACAATTAGAGGAAAAAATAATTAAGAGATGAAAATGAAATAACCAGAAGATTTATCCATTGAAAGCTGAATATCTCTTCCTTGATTCATAGACATAACATGATCCTCTCCCCATGAAACAACATAATTTTCATCGAAACTTATGTCTTCCCTCGCTCTACTAGCTTTCACCCCACTAATAATTAGTAGGAGAATTAGTGCAAAGAATAGAAAATAATTCATGGGATTAATTAATTGCATGTAACACAAATATTATTCCCAAGCTAGCTAATTTTTGTGATGTTCGTGCAGCTGGCCTTGTATGGTTTATATACGAATTGGTTTTCAACTTTGAAGAGTAGTAGTAATAAGTATATGAGATCAGGCAAGGAGAGTATGAACCATTTTCTTCAACCTTTCCCGGCCCACACACTATTAATCGACTTTAACAAACCTCGTCATGATATTTTCTTGTGGGAAATAATACTAACTTTAAGATATATAGAACAAACACTCACTTATAATCATTTTATATATGCTAAGAATAGTTAATTTTACTTGATGAATGTAACCATGACTTGTTATGTAACAATTTGGTTAAATCCCGAGTCCAAATTAAATCATAGCATAATAAAATCTAATTTGTTGTTTCAATAATATTTTCTTGAGTCTTAACCCACCACAAACTCACTCAAAATATATTAGTGATTGTTTACAAACTCGAAATATCCTTATCCCACTTGTTTACAAATTTTCCTAATCACTTAAATACCTGACGTCCCTATTACTATCAGGCCGAATATATAACCACACATGACTCAAAATTTTTGTCTCGATCTCTAACTATTATGGGATAATATTAGCCAACGGCCTACTAGACCTGTCTTCGTGTCCCCGCCCATCTCTGATATCATATATAACAACTCGTGTCAAATTTTGAATCCGAATATAATCATAACATAATAAGATTTAATGCGATATTTCAATAATATCTTCTTGAGTCATCTTTGACCACCATAAGCTCAGCTAAAAAATTATGACTGAAAGTACTAGTGATAATAGCTTGAATACTTATATACACATTTAAATATCTCATATGTTATAACGTGGAATTGAAGTGTAACATATTCAAATGATTCTTCAAATCTTTTCGCTTAATTGAACTCTCTGCTGCTAGCTAGCCAAGGCCAGCTTGTTATTCAACCATATATGTTCCTGTAATTTTAGCTAGCTTGTACCACCAAAATTCTACATTGCATGCTATAGGCGTAATAAAACTATCATATTTTTCACGAATGGGGAAAACCTAATTTGCCTCAATTTTAGACCTTGACGTCTCTCACGGACATCGGATGTTGCATGGGAAAGGTCCTAGTTCCTACTCTTACCCTCCCAAAATAAGAATGCTCTTCGTCAAAATCTTTATTAAAAAAAAGAGGTATTTCAACATAATCAAGCCTATAAAATGAGATTTAGTAACATTATATTGAAACGGAATATTCTTTTTTTGACATTCTAAACAATACCAATGAACTCTTATATATATATAAGTTGGGGATAATCAGAGGCGGAGCCAGAAGGGGGCTGGGCAGGCTGTAGCCTGGCCCCCCAACCTTAACCTCCAGAAATTTGTAGATCTATATCAGGGTAGAAGGCATGACCCAGGCTAGATGATTGTTCAATGACTGGGCATGAAAGCAAACAATATTTCTTTTTGATTGTTCAATGACATAGCCATTAAATGGTCTTCTTTGTGTGCATAAAGATAGTTACATATTCACTAATATTTATTAGTTGTCCTAGTAAATCAACAATAAAGTACATATGTTTAAATCCTAATCACTCATGACCCATACATCCACAGGCACACTCTCATTCTTATTTTGATTAAATTTGTTTAGTTTAATAAAAGAACTTTATATGTAAAGAGATATATAATAATACAGCTTCAATAAATATTACAGCTTTCTCTTTGAAAAAGTGACTTTGATCTAACACCTTCTAAGGTTGGTGAAATTGAAGTGCAAGGCTAAAAAAATTAATCTTCTTGTAAAAGGGAAATAAATACTAATTTTTTAATAAACAAAATATATACTGTATTAGTATTGGGAATAACTCCTGAATGAAATTTCAGCATGAATTATACCTGATAGTTGGATATAATCTTCTGTCTGTATTCTCTATGCCTCTGAACCTGTCAAAAAGTTGTAGAGAAGTCTCAAAATCTGTTTGGTTACAAGCTATGCAGTATAATCTCATTGATAAGGGTTACGGTGACGAAGGGAAAGATAGGCTTTTGGGGTTGTAGCTTGGCCCAATTTTATTTTATTTTACTAGATATACTATATATAATAATGCAACCCAAAATAAATGTATTGGAATAACTTTGATCAACTCAGCCCAAATGTACAATTTTGACAGTATAATATTCTTAGCCCGTCTCAATTTTTATTTCTGACTCCGCCCCTGGGGATAATATGGTTTTGACAACCACACCTAACTTGGTTGAGGCAAAGCAATTAAGGGGAATTTTGTCAATTCATTTATTTTATTAATAATTATTTTGTCATTTCGATCATTAAAATAGCATACGTTATATTTTAATACTTGTAAATTCAACTAGTTATGACAAATACAATTAACTAACTGTAATAACTACAATTACACTTTTCTCATGTAAGTTATATATATCAAAAGTCATCACAGAAAATAATCTATATGCTACTTACATGTCAGCTAAATAAATAGGAAGCTTGTATTTTTATATGTAAAAATGATAGTTCTACATAATTGTTTCTCACATAAAAGAATTCATTAACTATTTATGTAAGAACAATCGTATAAAAATATTATTTTTTCGTATAAAAATATCAATTCCCAATAAATACTGCTGACATTTTCTGATCTCTAGGTAAATCCGTAAATCCGCGCAGCTAACAGCTAAATAGCCAATAGTGGGCTTGTGTCTGTTTCATGCTTGATAGTTGATATCATCGTATCAAAATGGACCTGGTTTTAATGACATCATAACCCTATGGGCTTGGGATGTCTTTATGCGGCGGAAAAGTTTAGAAACTTAATCAGGCCCACCAATAGCGATTATACATCTGTGGGCATGTAGATATGGACTTTAGATTTTCTACTCGCGTTTAATCCCAAACGGATCCATATTATTATATACTGTTTGTTTTCTCTTCTATATCACAAATAAATATTTCCTGGTCTTTAGTAGGAGAGGTTATACAAAGTGATCAAGGAAAGTAGGAGAGTTTTTTTAAAGACAATTTTTACACAAAAGAACCAATATATACATTTGATAACTTATCTCTAGGTACTTTTATTGACCATTTCTGCGAGAGATGTCCCGTGACGACAACAAGACATACATTTAATAATTTATCTCTAGGTACTTTTATTGACCATCTCTACTAGAGATCCCAACAAATCACTAATCTCTCGAACACTTGTACAGGTAGAGGAGAACCCCAAGCGATTGGTCACAAATCACTAATCTCTCGAACACTTGTACAGGTAGAGGAGAACCCAAAGCGATTGGAGGCTACTCCCGACGACTAGGATGTTATCAATGACGATGATGAGTTGGTTTAGATTAGTTGTTCATTGTTACATACAAATGGCCATAATCCATCAGATCGAACATGCCCGTTTGAATTGAGTACTTTTTCTTCCTCTCATTCTCGTGGGGGATACAAAAGGTAGGTCCCATTAGCCATCCAGCTGTCAGTAATGTTTATGTACGAAGAAGAAGCCCGACGGTCATCAGCCCCCATTCTAATGGGCAGAGAGTGCCAGAAGAATTTATGTTGCTCGACTCTAGCTACTTGTCATATTTATACTAGGAGAAAATCTAAGAAAGAAAAGGAAGAACTCTATGAGAAAAGCAGCACATTTCTGAAAATAATTTCTTATTCAACAATACACAAAATTACGGTTAACTCCTTCCAATGACAATTTTAATTCTCCCTCTTCTATTCTATCTTCTCTCTCCTCAAACAAACAAAATTGATAAGGCATTACACCAATTCTGATAGATATTTGGCTGAATTTCTTCTGTTGGAGTGTTACTAAATGAAAATAAAAATGGAAGAATTATAAAAAAAAAAAAATAGCTAAAAGTAACCAAGAACAATAAGAAATCATTCAATAAGACATTACATTACTATGAACAATACACACACACACACACACACACACACACACACACACACACACATATATATATATATATATATATATATATATATATATATATATATATATATATATATATATATATTATAATCCCTTCTCATTCGTTAAAACAAGAACGGGGGAGAGAATTAAACAGAATACAGGAGCCCCATGCTGTGGCAATACATAAATAACCAAAGTTGTCCGCATCAGAAACCAAAACTATTGGACAAAAGTAACAAGAAACTAGCTTTGCATCCATGTTTCTTAACTATAATATAACTCTCCCTATAATGCTTTAGTACCAAACATGCTATAGTGTAGTCTAGCTTGCAGTTTAGAGCAATACATGCCCGCCTCCAGTTTGATGCAGCATTGCATCAATTTCATCACCATCCTCCATTTCAAGCTGCTGTCCACATTTTGCAAATGAAAAAAAATAAATCAACTTGAACAATTTGATATATTGCAAGCAGTAAAATGGATATTGAAACTTCATTTGTGACTAATGTAAATCACGTGCATAAAGACTAAAGGGGTGCTAATGCATTAAAATTAATTTGACTTGTAATACCTGAAACCTATGACGCAGGCAAGATTCAGAATTCAGTAAAGTACATTTAGCCAAAAAATGTGACATGTAAATTGTCTGGGGAGAGAGAAACTTCAAGCATCAAGACTGTCTCCACACACAGCGACTCTCCTCCCTCACATTTCAATACCAGAGTCACATTTCAATACTGGAGTTGAAAGACGAATATGTAGACCGGGTTCACAAATACTAATAATGATTTTGAGTAGTTGGTAACATTAGAGATAAAAAGGCTCACAAGAAAGCACCAAGAAATTTCTAAAACGTTCCAAATGCCTTCAAAAAGGAAAAAAACTAAACAAAACATTACCTCATCCGGAGTTTGCTCTGCTCGGAGTCGACGTCCATCAAACAAGAATGCAATGGCATTAAACTCCACCGACTGTCGGTCGCAATAAGCAGTCATGAGTTTTCGTAACTGTGTGCTGCGTTTAATTCTAAAAAATACTTCATTGCCATCCTACAAGTGGGAGAAACTAAGACACATAAGAGAAAAAAGAAGTTGAAACTTATGCGTAGTTTGTTTATGCATCAGTGAGTAAGACAAACATATTTTACAATATTTTAGAACAATTGAATACTAAATTTCCACACGTACAGTGGCTATCATCTTCCTAAGTAAATTATTCAAGAATCTTCAAAAAGAGCTCAACCTAGAAAATCTTTAAACTCACCAAAGATGATCTAACCTGTGACACTTGTCAAAAACATTATTACTTATCATAAAAATGAGAGACAATATAATTTCATCTATGAGCTAAAGTAACCAGCAGAAGAGAATACCCTAGAACTCAAATTATAAGCAACATACTGTGGCTTCTCTTTTCTCAACAACTTTAACTTCTTCGAGTGGTTAGGAAATGAAAGACAGTTACCTCGTCTACAGAATAATTAAGTTAATTACTTGTAAAAGCCAACGTCTACAATATGCCGATCTGTCTCGGATGTTTGAAAACTTGGGGGATACCAAGGGAAATCGCAGTGTATTGTGCTGGTTATAAACCGTATTTTAAGATTATTGAACCATCAAAAGAATATAGACCTATAATTTTAGATCAAATAACACTTTCTTCTTCTTTTTTTGTGATAGATTAGATCAAATAACACATTTATTGTCATAAAAACAGTGCAGCTTACATACACCAACATAATTCAGCAATACATTTCCTTAAACAATAAAATTGCATTAAAGAGATTTTCAACAATTGCATTATACAGTGTCTAATACCCCTAAGAGGATATGGCTTTAAATATCACACAAGAAAAAAAAAAAAAGGAAAAGAAAAGCAATTCATAAAAACAAATTGAACATGTGACCGTGATATGACCAAAGTCACCGGATAATAGATGAATAAACACGCACCTAAAACAGTATAACACTATTAAAGTCTGACTGCCAGTGAAAACTAGTATTAATAAAGACATAAGCCTCACAATAAAAATCAAACTGATTTCAACAATGTAGTGAAACACTAGATACATAAGCACTCCATCCAAGCATAAATAAATACGGCAGTCAATTATCACAATTACCTAGAATGGTATTTTGAATAATTTAGGTAAATTAACAAACTTCAGTGTCTCACTATTGTCTCCCACTTTGTTGCAAAATTTCACTTTAACTCAAAAAGTAAAATATGAAATTGATACTCAGAAAAAACTAGTCCAGCAATTAATCAATAAAAGCTCCATCTAAAACAGGAGAAGTTGTTCGGTTATAACAATACTCCCTCAATCCCAACTTGAGGATTCAGCTTTCTTTACAAGGACCGGACATCCCAAAATATCAACATTTCAACATTCTTATTATTTAAACAAGTTTTGATCAAGGCCATTTGATCTTCAATAACTTCTTTAAAGGTTTTTAACTTTCAAATGTGAATCTCATCTGGTAAAATTCTAAGGCATAATTGCTGCTTTCAAAACTGAAAAGAATTTTGAATTTTAGATTTTCACAAATTGACACTTAAAGAGTCAAAAAAATGAACTTAATTGGCGTTATCCAATATTTACTCTTCAATCACAATGAACAAAGATCCAATAATCTATACATACCATGCAAAAGTTAACCTCAGTCAAAAGATGAACAGAGAGTATTAAATGCATATGTGTATCAGATATAAATATATGTACCTGACCCTTGACTTTGAGATTAATGTGTTGATCCATGGGCTTCTTCTCTTCCTCTTGGGCAGCACCTCCTTCACCACCAGCAGTTGCAGACATTATGAAGAATTAAAGGGTTTTCCTTTCTCCTACGGCGGTTTTCGAATTGGAGAAAATAGCTAGAGGAAGAAGATAACTGATAAAACATGAGAAGTGGTAGACGGATCGTATTTTAAGTCTACACGCTCATGATGCTTCGTTGTGTACTCGCACTTTACGTCTGTTTACGACAGGAGATTCAGCGCTTATGGTACGTTAATTAAATCTCTTTATTTTTATGAGTTTATAATTATAAATAGTAGAATATTATTAAAATAAAAAAAATTATTGGTTTATAATATCAGGTGACATTGTCCTAAAATTATTAAATAATTTTTTTTACAGTAGTCAGATAGAAAGTCTGATTTATACTCATTCAATCTCGAAATAAAAAATAAAAAATAATATATACTCTCACCTATCTTAAAAAATATTATCAAATTAATTTAAAATATTTTTAAATTTAAAAATAATGTGATCTAATAATTTTAAAAAATAATAAATATTGTGATTAGTAATATTATTTAATTAATTTAATATTTAAAAATATTTTAAATTAACTTCAAAAATTTAATATTGATCATATATATATAATACTTTAAAAAATAAATATTAATCATATATATATATATATATATATATATATATATATATATATATATTTAATTCTTATAATATTTTATTAATATAGTAGGAATTTGACTATAATTTTAGTAATGAATATATATAATGAAATCCATCACTATACTAGGCAAATCATAGACATTCACATCTCCATCAAAGGAATATGTGTGTGATTCTCTCGTGAATCGCCTTTAACTAGCGGTGTACAACGGTCGGTTTGGTCGATTTTATATATAAAAAAATAACTAAATCATTTAAATTGGTTATAAAAAATTAAAAATTAAGATTATTCAAATTTTTACTTCATAGTCGGTTATCCATCTATTCGATTATCGGTTAAATCGATCACTTTAAACAATTTGATTAATTATAAAACTTAAATATAAAAAAATAGAATTAATATGTACCTTTACGATGTTAGAGATTATGTTAACATTACCTTGCAACGGGCTCTACTATATGTGATAGCTCCAACAAGCTTACCACATACCGTTGTTTACTTGTTTATATAAAGTTGTTCCAGGTTCTGGCTTTTCTGCTACTTCAAGGTACCATAATTTCTTGCAGTTGCTTCCCCTTCCTTTCTATGTCTCATGCGATTTATGAACACATGCGATTTATGAACTAATCAATATATAAGCCTGTTGGAGTAAGCATGTTGGAGCTGCCACTTGGAGTAAGCCTTTTATCTTTTGGAGCTGCCACATGCACTAAGCCTGTCGGAGCTGCCACGTGAAGTAAACTAATAGATTAATGTATTTATATTTTATCATATTTCATATATAAATATATAATTATATAAAATAAATATTTTATTAGTAAAATATATAATTATATTATAATTTTAAGAGTTCAATTTATTTATTTATTTATTTTTAAATAAAACCAAATCGATCAACCGAACTTCGATTTTTTTTTTTTTAAAGTTTTCGATTCATTGATTTTGCTATTACCGGTTAAGTTTGAATCGGTTAATTTTTCAATTATTTTCGATTTATTATTCACCCCTACCTTCAGCAAAATTATGACACCTAGGGTCTGAACCTAGAGATAAATCTTTCTTTATATAATATAGAAAAAAAATCCATTATTTTGAAAATGGAAATGGTTATAAGTTTTTTATTCAATGTATATTATTAAAGTTCTGAATGTATCTATTGATAAAGTTCAAGTTTTAAACTTTCAGATTTTTCTATTCAATAAGAAAGGAAAGAAAAAAAAAATTAATTTAATATTGCGAGATGAAGTGAATACTGAATAGAATAAAAAATGAAATATCAGTACATTTGATCAATCAAATTAACTTACTGAATTAAATGTTGTACTTTTAGATATAAGTATTAAGGTATTGATTTGTGATTATCCTTTGTCTTGATCTGAATTTAGCATTTATTTCAAATGACTATTAATTAAATAGTAACGTCTCAAATACATAATTTATTAATAAATAAAGGTATAATAATTGCTTAAAACCTATTTCAATATTGAACAATCTATATACTATTGACATGTGTACTTGAGATATATTTGAAACTCCAAAATTTGAGATCCTAACATTAGCCGTAATTAAATTTGGCGGTCTCGTTGTTAATATATTTTGTTATTTAATAATAACTTATAATTTTAAAATATTTAAATCTTTTAAACTATTTAAAAATAATAAGTTTCTTCCATATGAATTACTAATTGATAAGGAGAGCGAGTACATGCTTATTGAGAGTTGAGAAAGATGTATGTATTAGAAAAAATTATATTTAAATAAATTTTGGATTCCGCTAAAAGCAAACGATGGATCATTACTATTACTACCAAAACTGGTTTTGGACGAATCTAACGGCTGAGAGTGAAAGAGATTGACGAAATATTCCTCCTTATCCAAAATGGGCTGGGTAGTTTTTGGATCATGTCATGGTGATGGACTGATGGTATGTTAGAATTAGGTTACTTCTACTACTAGTTTTATATTTACAAAGCTTTACGAGGAAAGTTTTATTGACACCTAATACGTATATATATAATATAAAAATAGGAAGAAAAAAAAGGATGAAAATAATCGAGAAATAAAGGATTTTTCATTTATTTGGAATGAGAAAAAATAAGATAAAAGTAAACACTAACATTACGAGCATTTCATATTACTATAGGATATTATATTGGGCTTGTACATCAAAGTCTTTGGTATAAAATAAATTTTATTCTCAAATAAACATAATTTTTTTTTTAAATACTCCCTTTGTTTCACAGAGTTTTATTTGGAAAAAAAAAATAACTTTTTGCTGAAAATATTATAAAATGACATAACATATTAACATCTTTAAGTTTGACAACGAATTATAAAAAAATGTTCAACAAATACTGATACAGAAGACAACATTACGATAAAATCAGTAAGTTATTATTTCATCCACGTATATCTCTCACCTTAGATTACAATAAATTATTGTAACAAATTAGAGCATTCAAGAAAAAAAAATCATAATTTAATGTTATGCCACCCTTAATTACACATTAATTATATTTGTGCCTTTTGTCGTCTTTCATTTTATCATCCTCCTGTAAAACAAGCTTGTTTAGTATATATTTTATCAATTCGTTAATAAAATATAAATAAAAGTGAAAATATTTAAATAACTTTTAAATTATTAAAGTCCATAAATATTGTCACCAATACAATAATGAGATGTGGTAGATAAAGATGGAGCGACTGAATAATTAAACCAGTTAACTCTTTAATTCTCACCATTATTAGTTTCAAAAAGTTAAAGAGATCATAGGTATGAAAGTTATACCAGTTATTATGAGATTAAAAAATATAAAAGGACCACACCGGGGTCATAATCAACGAGCTCAAGTCATTTGTAATAAATTTCTGTTATCAGACACAGAGTATATACATATATATGTGTGTATGTATACATACACACATATATATGTATATACTCTGTGTCTGATAAAAAACAGTAATTTGTCACAGAGAATCTTAGAATCAACACACACGAACTCAACATCAACAAATTAACAAAACAACACTCATCAGAGTATCTGTCATAGGATTAAAATTAGTTACTTGCCGTGTGCATCACCACGCAATCTAGAGGGTAGGAATTAGTGTACTCATAACTTTTGTAAATAATTCTCAATCTCGTATTATTATAATTGTAATAATGCGGAGATAATTTTTAATCTCGTGTTATTGAAATTGTGTTGGTGTGACTTTTGTTTTGTACTAAATCTCTTTGCGTTTTAAAAAAATCTTGAGTCTAAAATATCAAACGCATAGTTACTCGATTCTTAATAAATAATTTAAATTTTTTAACTATTTATTATATAAAAATAATTTTTTAACACTGAATTTAAATTAATATTGTTTTTTTCTTTCTACTGAGCTATAAATGAATAGCTCAGCCACATCTATGATGTCCAACATTAGTTGGGTTGATATACATGTCATTCTGACCCAATTGTTAGGTGGTGATCATTAGAAAACCCAATTGTTAATAGGTACTACTTCCTTTTTTTTATTTGTCATTTATAAATTTTAAAGTAACATTAAATATTTAATTTTTTATATATAAAAGTTAATTTATTTCTCTCTTATCTTTTCAATAGATTTAAAAAAATTAATTTTAAAATTTTATACTCAATTTAGTCAATCAATCAAAAAATTAATTACATTTTTTAATTTATGTAAAAAATCTTAAAAAGACAGATAAAAAGAAATTCGAGATATTAATGTACACGTGTCCAGTTACAACAGTAAGTGTGCAACCGGACTGTGGGCCTCAAATGAGACAGTTTTGCTCCATCTCCTGGTTTTTTAACGGGGTGTGTGTAAGTCAACTCTCAACTCCCGTCTACTTACGTAAGAATATTTTGAAAGAAAATCATGCTAGTAATTATATATCAACATTAACAATAAATAATGATGGAAAAGCATATCATGTGCTAGATTTCTATACTATTATTTTCTCATTTAGTCATTACTCATTATTTAATTGAAATTTTATCACGTTGTTATTAAGATTTATGACGGATAAGAAATTAAGAATATTTATAATCTATTTCACATAATTAACTTGCGCTTTCTCCATTTAAAATATGAGAGTATTAATTTTTTATTATGTATAAGTATAAGTACACAATATTCAAATATTACTTTCATTTTAATTATTAAAAAGTGGGGCATGATATTAAAATCCGTGACATATTTTATTTTTTAATAATTAAAATAAATGTAATGCTTGATTTTATATTTGAATATTGTGTATGTAAACTTATCATTTTATTGTATTAAAGTTTGCATATGATATTTTTAAATTTAATCTGCACTGATAAAAGAAAAGGTATTATGAAATTATAAAAATTAAAATTTATGAGAAAACATGAGTTCAGCATTTTAAAAATCAATAGTATTTTGGTGATTAAAGAATAAGTACAAAATTACGTGTACGATTCTAGTCGGTTATAATTTAAGGTTGGGTCTCTTATGTATGATAAAATATTAACTAATTATAATTTAACACATTATATTATATTCATATTATTCTTTAAAAATATATATATAAAAAATTATAATCTTATACTTTAAGTATACATAATTATATAAATTATAAAGTAATAAAAAATTATATACACGACATAAAACTTAAAAAAGAGCGTTAACTATTTTATTAATCATGGATTATTTAGCTCTTGTGAACTTAAAATTTATTAATATTATTACTTAAAAAAAATTATGACCAGTTTAAGTGAGAAATATAAAAACATTAAATAATATATATATATTATTTTTTTTGAGAAATCAACTTTAATTTCATCCAAACATTTACTAAAATCTGAATATTATCAAATAAACGTACCAAACTTTAAATTTGATCAATTATGTTGGACATATTGATTAGTCATTTAAATTTATTAATTTTTACTTTTATACGAAAATGTTTAAATCCTACCCCCGCCCTTGGTAGGTAGGAAGTGTATAAAATTAATTTATATAATAAATTAAATTATTTTAAGGATAGCATATTTGTTTTAAGGATATAAAGTTGGTTTATTAAACTTAAGTAAATCTCGAAAATAGTGCATAACTCAACAACTATTCCATGCTAATTATATATATATATTTTCAATTTAGAAATAAATAAATAAATTATTTTTTCATGTTTAATTTTAAATGCACATAATAAACTATAGGTTTTTGTTTAAATTCATTTCCTTATTTATTTGTTTATGACAGTAAACGAAGAAAATCTAAAGAGCTAACGGAAATGGAGGGGCCAGTGTGCTCTGACATGGTTGCTGATATTTCGGCATTGTTTTATAGTAGTGGTAAAACAGGAAACCATAATAAATACCCGCAAAAAAAGAAAAAAAACCAAGAAGAGAGAGAAAGTTGAGAGAGTGAGACGGCGATTTACTCCATTGCACAAATCTCTAGCACAATTGTAAATTTTGTAATCTCTCTATATATAAATGTGTGCGAATTGGGTACTCATGGATCTCTTGCAACGGCTACTTTTTACGGTGCTTGTGTAGTGGAGGCGAGAGACAGAGAGGGAGGTTGAAATTTGTGATTATTTTCTAACTTCTCCTGCTGCTTTCGATTTTCTGTTGCAGACAGATTTATACATCGAAATGGATTACAACAATGACAAGTATGTGATGAACTAAATTCCCTGTGTTTATCTGTAATGTTGGTTTGTGGGTTGGTTTGAGATTCAATATATATTATTTGTTCGTGGGTTGGTCCAAAAATTTGGTTTATTTTTGTGGGCGAGCTTTTTTTGTTTGGGGATTGAAATGCTGAATTTGAGATTTGGGTTTGCCTGGTTTCAATTGGTCTTTTTCTGGGAAATTGTTTAATTTAATACTTGTAGTGATTTGGTATCAGGTGTAATTTGTCTACACGTAGTGAGAGAGATCAACATTTCCTCCATTTTGAGGTCCTTCAAGCAAACTAGGAATTCATGATCTGTAGTATGAGCGGTTTGACTGAGATTGATGGGGGTCCTTAGTGTCTTTATGAACTGATGCTGGCTTAGACATTGATACGGAAATTAATTGATATCTGAAACCCGATTCAGTTTGTGTTTTGTGTGAAAACAAATTTTTAATCTGAAGATGTTGTAGATAGATATTTGATCACCTTCTCAATAATTTGGAATTCAATTAGTTTTAGGGGATAACCATGAAGTGGTCAAACTTTTCAGAATACTGATTCTCTGTCTGATAAAGAGAGAGATTATGTTTTTTGAGTTTAAAGCTGTACTATTTTTCTGTCAATTCATAATCTGCCTGATTTAGTTCCATCTTTTTTTCCCCTTATGGAATTAATCAAATCAAATATATTATATCATGGAGTCATATACTTAGTACTGAAGCTGTCAATTATGGATGCAATTGGTTGTCTTGGCTAATTGGGATACTTTTGGTTGGGGCAAGGGGGGATTAGGTCACATTAGTTAGGTCCAACACCATATGTAGATTATACGTCATCATGTCTGGATTTTTACCTGGTTTTGGTCGATACACAAGGGAAGCTAATAACTATGGAATCATTCTTTCCTGTATGACTTCAAGACTTGTCATGTTTTGCATTTGCTAACGTAATTTGTTGATATTCATAGAGTGCCTTGAGGCCACGTATTAGTTTTGCTAGATATTCCTAAAATATTTTGTACTTAACACCACTGTTGTAATTAACTTTTATGAAATGGTAACAGCGAGATGTGGGACTTGCAAGGTGAAGATTATTCTCTAGAAGATGATTCCGTTCTTGGTGAGTTTCATTATGATTTATGATTTGTGAATAATTATATTTGTTATAAGTTATTGTTAATTGGATGGTGTTGGTGTGACCAGATTTATCAAAAAGCCTGTGGAATGGTGTAAGCCAGAATGAAGAAGATTTTTCCTGCATGTTTGATGAAACTACTCCTTTAAAGGCTTGCGGGGATCTGACTTATAATGTTGCTCCAATTGGTACTGACTGTATTACACTTAGAAAAGGAGAGATTGGCAATTGGAACATACAAACATGATGTATTCCACTTTACAATTGTACATGAAATTTTGAACGCGTATATCTAATTTGAGCAATGAATTGCAGAATACACAAATAAGGAACTGGAGCAATTTAAGGAGTCCTCTTCACAGGTAAAGAGGCGCCGGATGCTACAATTTGACGCTGAGGTTTTGGATGTTCCACAAATATCAACATCATTCCTAAAATCAAAGGTTGGTACAGACACATTTGCTCAAAATTTCGTATTAGAATTATGCTATAGCCTATATCTGCTCAAAAAAATCATATTAAAATAGTGCTGTTAGTCAAATGCAGCATACTTGATTTGCTGCAAAATGTTGATTTGGATTATAAATTCTATTTCACCATTATCATATTACAGTATACCACGAAGGAAAAGAGTGAATCAGTTAAACATTTTATTCAGCTAATATTCTGCACATCAATTCAGTTGTCATCTGTGGTTTATGTCAAACATCTTTTCAACATCTATTCGTTGCTTTCTGGTTCGTTGTTTAGGAGAGCATCGATTCATATGAAGAGGCTTTATCTGGTGTTTCACAGTGGGTTTCCGGCTTTGCAGGTTTATCTTGTAAATTTTGTCCTACAAAAAGAGTATTTACTTTATGTTTACCTACAAATCTCTAGTAAAAATATAATTCCTTTCAGATACATCTGCATCCAGTTACGAGTGTCCAGATCAGTCATCTGAGGGGTGGCTGGTTGATTGCTTTGGTGATGCTGAGATGCAATTCAGTCCTGATGATATGTATGTTTATGTGGGAATTTATATTTCTATGTTCATATATTAAAAAATTGGCTAATTAATGAACTGAACACAGGAATCTGTCTGGTTCAGCTGATGTGCAAATTGATATTACAGGTACGTGAGGATGTATTCTTACATCCAATACTATGTGCTGATTATGTTATTTTTTATTCATCTCAAATGTATGTTCTTATTTGTGTTTTTGTTTTCGTCTTATTTCCATTTTCCGCATGTCTTTATCTATCCATGTAGTTTTTACATATTAATGTACTTTTGTAGAGATCTGCGACACCCCACCACAACATGAAGCTTCTACTCCTCAAGAACGTCCTACTCGAGCTCGTCAAAATGTTGTTTTTAAAGGTTTTTATCTCCTCCCATTCTTATATAAGTAGTGTTCCATACTCCAGCTCAAGACCTTTACTATTGTTACGATCAATGGCTATTCTGTTGAAATTGTGGCGACATTCCATTTTAGTTCTCTTGCGTACAAAAGAAAAGACCTTATACAATAATATTCTGCTTTAAATCTTTAATAGTATCAGAGGTCTTGTTGTGAGTATACCTTGTTAAACACAGCAGATTAATACAAGTGAGCTCGTATCTCAGGTAGGAAGTCATACATGCGGACTCCCACGAAGTTGGCTTCTTCTGTTGTGTATCCCTTTGCATTTGTTAAGCCGTGTGGTGTTCATGGAGATGTTACACTGAAGGATATAAACCAACGGATACGCACTCCACCGCCGTCAAAATCAAAGCAAAGTTACGAAGATCCTTCTACTTCTTATCCAACTTCAGCTTTAACTGGGAAGCCTGTAGTTGGTAAAACCAAAATTCGAACCGAGGGTGGAAAAGGCAGCATAACAATCATGAGAACCAAAGGCTGATTTCGATAAGTATTCTTCCAAAATTTGCTCCATGATTTTGGTGGTCAAAATTTTCATATCTCCCATCCACCTAGTATAGAAACTAGTACTAATTCTTTTAGGCTGTTCTTATTAGTGGAGTTCATAAATCACTATGAAGTGTTTATATCTCCAAGTGGTACTCTAGGTGGACAAATACTTATCGTTCTTTACTTGATGGACTAATTATCACTAGTGCTTATTAGGATCTTCTCATCTTTAGAAGAACTTTAAAAGTTATTTTCTTGTTCAAAGCCTGTATTAATTTAATTTACTAGAAACTTGACTGGTTTGACTAGTTTACTTTTGCTACTCTTCTTCATCTTTGAGAGATTATTATCTTTTTATTGTTACAAATGAACAAATAAAAAGAAAAATATCCTTTTGAGTGTAATTTCTGTGAGGAGAAATCAACTTATATATTTGACTTGCATGATTAATGGTCTGGTTTGTGTGGGAGCATTAGAAATTACTAATAATATTTTAGTTGTGTAATTATTTCCTAGGGAAAGAATCAGATGTTGTGTCTGTCTGAGTGCAATGTTTTGGCTGTTGACCAGCTTTAAGAGAAAGGAAAAGTTGCAAATTGTTGAAGACTGCAGAGGCAGCCTGCATGAAAATTCTCAGGGTTCCGCTTTAAAAAGTTAAGGCTGTTTCTTCATGATGGAGGAGCTATATATATGGGCATTATTGATATTTTAATAATGCTTTATGAAATGCATAGTATAGAAAAATGATCCACAAGGGCAAAAGCAACTGTTATGTTTCTGGTTTCTTAATTTCTTTTTAAATTAGTACGATACGGCAATGGACAGGTCTGTCTGAATTCATACCCGTGAAGGACTGGATGTGCATGTTTGAAACCTGATTTATGCCTGCCAACTTTTTTATATTATCACGCTTGTGTTTATTTTTTTTTCAATTGGCAATTTGTTAGGTGAGTAATACTTCTTCCATTTTAAAAAAGAAAATAGTTTCACTTTAGAAAATTAACAAATTTTAAAGATATATTTTCGTTCCGTCTTAAATAACGATTAGTTTAGTAATAATGCTTAGTTTTATAGTGTCAATAAATAATGTGAGGATCCTTTCATTTTATATTATTATTATAAATAGAATTGAAAGTATTTTTATAGAACGGGAGGAGTATATGAGTTCAAGTTTAGTGAGTTTTCTATTTCATAACTGATATATCTACCCAACAAGTGATTCATGCACAATTACAGTGACAATTTCCTTGATTAGTTATTTATTTATTTTGATTTGAGTAAGAATATGTTACTGATCACTTGGTACTGATAGGTTGCAGCTATGGGTTTTTCGCCCAATCTTTTTTTAATGTGGATTTTTAGTACAGACTAGACTAAAATAAGATGATATGAACAGTTCAACGGCAAGGCCCAATAGTGTTTAATATACTTCCTTAGTTTCGAATTATAAGACTAAAGAACTGTTTGATAAAATTAAATAAAACAGTTCTGAGTAAAACTCCGCAAGACGGTATGAACTTCTTCATGGTGATTGAATTTTCTTGTTAACTTCTCCATCTTCTTCTTGATGTTGTTTTTGTTCATATTCTTCTGATTTGAGAGGGTTGGGCTTAAACATGATCTTGATGGTTTTCAGAGTTGTGGGTTTGGAGACAGCGATTTGGGTTTGAATAAAGAGGGGCAACATGAGTAAAAATTTATTCAGATAACTTGCTTACTTATTTAGCGTGAAAATCTTGACTTATTCGGTCAACAAAAATTGGACCATTCATATCTTCAAAAATAATAACCACACAGTTTGATTGACTGAATCGTTCAGATTCAAATTCATTCAACCCTATTCAGACCGAAACAAACAGGGCTTAATATTAATTTTTAAAAAGTGAATTTAATATATTTTTAAATTTAAAATTGATATGATTCATTTAAGTTATAAAAATAATTTTTTTCATAACTAGTATTATTTTTTAAATAGTTTATGATATTCGTAATTGTATGAACATAAATTGAATGAATTAATATCAATTTTAAGTTTAAAAATATTTAAAATTGACTTTTAAAAAGTCAATATTAATTTTAAAATTTAAAATGCAGATAGTATTTATTAAAATCGTAAAACAAATTTTAATAGACGTGCTTTTAATATACTTTTTAGGAAGTTAGGCAAGGATGAATTTTTTTATAAAACTTTATATAGATATATATATTAAACGGCCGGCTAGGCTAGGCGGCTATGCAGTCACCCATTGCATGAACTGCTAGGCTGCTACAACTTACAAGGAAGTCGCAAATAAAATGTTTTCAATTGGTTTAATTTAAAAGAGTCATGCCAAACTAATCCTCGACCTCCTCGTGGAGTTGGCAACTTCTCATCACATAAAGGGTGCCTAAAATGATTGATCCAAGAAATTAAAATATGTAAATTTTGTAATACTTTTGACTCCTTGATGCCACAAAGACGAACCAAATAAAACAAGAACAAGGCACATAATGATAAATTCTTGTTGTATTAATGTTACAAGAGAGCTTGACTTGAAAATTCCCAACCCAGCCTTACAATTGGAATGAGCTGACTGGAAATGAGAGAGAGAGAGAAGAGATTCCGTTCAACTTTACGTAGGAGGAGTATATTTGACCCCATAATAATGTATGAGCCATGTTTCCCCTATCCATATAAAACTTATCTACTGCTGCAAATATGGGATATTTTCAGCCCAAAACTGCCTTCCTCTTCTAGTGCAATTTGCGAATATACAATTTGTAGAGCACACAGTACAGTTGTCTATATATGTTACATTATTTGTGCTGAAAATGATATTTTGCGCAGAATATATGAGCTCCTAAAGTATATTATTAAGTTTTTTTGACTAGTATACTGCCACCATCATAAACCAACAAATCCAAAAGTACCCTATAAGAAAACAACTTATTTTACTAGCTCAAATTCCAACACCCAGAAGGCCAGAACAACATTAACTCCACAAAGAAAGAAAAGAAAAAGAAAAAAAAAGAATGACTTGATGATCATAAGAGACTTAAATTCTTAAAGAATGTGATCCAGTCAACCACATTGTCAAGTCTAGATTCACAAAATTGAACCTCCAAATTCCCATATTCAATAGTCACAATGCAGGATAATATTTGGAGGAGGGACCAAATTGAAAGGTTCTAAAGTTCCTTCGAGCAACTTTGAAGCTATTCCAAAACATTGTCATCCATTATCCAAATCCAGAAAACTCAAATTTCCTTGTATGTAGCTCACATTCCCAAGAAATACTTAATAGTAGTATAATGTTCGAATTATATCTCAGATGTAACCCGGACGAGCTGAATTTCTGAAACGGATCAGAAAATATCAAGAATTTCCAAGATGTAGCCATTGCAAAGAGGGCAATTCCCTCTTTGGACCCAAAGCTCCCTAGAACACAACCTGCAAAAGGTATGGCCGCAAGGTATGAAAGCAGCCCCCTTATGCCTCACCATACACACACAGCAATTATTATATTCTCCACCATTTCTGTCACGACCATCTTCCTCCTCTTCTTCATCCTCCTCATCCCCAATCATATACAAGGAATTTGATCCTTCAATTCCCATCTCTCTATCAGTCTCCGCCAACAACGACATCAGCGACATCCTCACCGGCCCTCCCTCCCCGTCCCCCTCCGCCGTCTCCCCCATCCCTTCCTCCTCTTCTTCCCCTTCTTCCGCCGTATGCGGCTTCTCCTCCGCTGCAGCATTTTCTTCTTCGTGGTTGTTCTGTGGTATGCAGCTCGCATTACGCTGTAAGAGCGATGATCTACGAGACAAACTCTGAGATGAGTCGGTGAGTCCTGGCAGGGGATCGGGGTCCGATACCGGGATCCTGGTGGATTGTCGGCGCATCATCATTCGGTTGTTGTTTGCGCTGTTGTTCCCCTCCATTGGGAGGTCGGAGGCGGGAATGTGAACGGAGGAAGTCCAGGCGGCGCCGGCTATTTTGAGGCGGAGCTTGTCCTTGAAGTAATTCCAAGTCTTCTTGTTATCTTTGATAGAGTCCTCTCGGATAATATCGAGGAGTGTCCGATGAAGATTTGTTCTGAATGTTGAGCACGGAGCCTAGGGTTCGACGGGGAGCGTGACGAGCGTTGCTGTTACCGGTATCGTGTTCTCTAACTCTGGAAGGTGGTTTGTGATTCCGTCAACAATTGCCGGTTAACTGCACTTTCCATTCAAATCTCAATTTTCGAGAAAATTGAGATTACAATCTTTACGCAGATTGTAAAAACAGAGTAGGGGAAAATAAATTAAACTTGAACACTTGTTTAATTGTTTTAGGTGGAAAATGAGAGAAAGAAAGAAGATTATGGTATGATAGTTGGATTGGATTGAAATGCATGTGAGGTCAAGATTGAGATCTCAGATTAGGGAGGTTCTCCGATAATGACTTATTATTATTATTATTATTATTTGTATTTGATCAAAAGCTTATGAATTCAAATGAGAGAGATAAGGTGGTAGGTGGTCACTGCTACGCTACCAAAAGGTTTATGCATGTGTGGTTGCCAAATTTTGCCTCCGTCTTTCTCTCCCCTCCCCTTTCTCTTTGTGTAGTCAGTCCTTCCCACACCCTATCAGCAGTTTCTTTTGAGACACAGAGAGGAAGGGAGACAGAAATGTTCGTACGTGGAACCAACGATTCATATGGAACGGAACCTTTTTTGCGGAATTTATTTTTTGTCTCTCTCTATCTGGTTAGAAAATGAGAGAACTGAATCAGGGGAAATTAAGAAAGGAAAAATAAATAAATGAAACTATTTTCTTTTTAAATTTCAAACTTTCAAAATTAGTATTTACTCTTTTATAAATTTTGTGAAAGGCAATGGCAAATTTTATTTGTATATTATTTCAAATTTTAAATTGTATATAAAACTAATTTAATTTAATACATATAGGATATTGTTATTTTTATTTTTTACAAGAAAAAATTCACTTTTTTACAATATCTCACACTCATTAATTTGGATCCTATTTATTATCGAGAATTTTATAAAAATATTAATTTATATTGTAAAAATATCAATTTTCTATGTATATAAATACAACTAAAAAGATCATGGGTATACCAGCTAAACTCAATTTATTAGAGTTGATGATTTTCAAACTGGGGGCGCAGATAATAATAATATTGCGGGAGGAAATGTAAATGTAAATGCAAGAATATGATTATGAGAATAATTTTGTGAAAATATTAATATGTACGCGTGAAAAACAATTTCTTAAAAGAATTTTAATTAACCTTCGTTAAGATTTCTATATTTTAAATTTTAACATTCCCATATGTAATTGGCTAGGTGCTCGTGTTGAGTTTATTGCATGATTGTACAATAGAATCCCACAAATCTTGTTTAGGTGTGCAACAATTACTTAATGATGTACATATATCAGTACCTTAATTGAAAGATGATATATACGTCCATACAACGCGAACAGTTATTTTTCCTTTTATTTTATTAAAAGTATTTTATGTCATTTCACTGCATGCAAACAACAATGTAATTTAGTGATAAATGACATAAACATCTTCTACTATATATAACAATAATATACTACTATATTAATCTTGGCATCGATCGAGAATAAATGTACTATCAATTAATATTAATGTTGTAAGATGATCCTCCATTCTCAACTGCCCGTGCCGTAATTCTTTTGCCTTTATTATCGTTTCTTTCCTCTCAATCCTTTCTGGGTTCATAAACCTTAATTTTCACAAGCTCCTCCCTTAATTTTGACCTCTTATAGCATCCATTCTTCCAATCTTGAACAACTAGTTTTCTATTCGTAGGTTGATCAAAATGAATAGGGTGAAGCCATTAGTGGTACACCTTCATAACAACTATCCACGGTGGAATTCCATCCGCAATGAGTCCGAAATCCACCTACAAAATCAGGGGCGGATTCAGGATTTTGTCCCAGCAGGGGCGGATTTTAATTTTTTTTAAAAATAAATAAATAAATAAAATTTAAATTAATCTTAATATTAACTAAAAATTTTTGTCCCGGCAAGTTATATTTGTTTGGAATTGAACTATTTACCTTAATTTAATATTATTTTGTATTATTTAATCCTTTGACGAGAGATTATTAATCCTTTAATGTTAGATTATTAATCACATAAAGTCATTTAATAGTTTAAAATGAGAGAAACTATTAATCCCAAATTTTTAATGGGATTATATAATCTCCTATAAATAGTTTTAGAAATGATAAAAAAAAATAATCCATAAAAATATTTAAATGATTATTAATCCCCTATCATAGGAAAA
Organism: Hedera helix; assembly: GCA_947179155.2. Taxonomy (NCBI): domain Eukaryota; kingdom Viridiplantae; phylum Streptophyta; class Magnoliopsida; order Apiales; family Araliaceae; genus Hedera; species Hedera helix. The sequence goes on along the minus strand of OX359276.1, from coordinate 47,470,605 downwards.
AATAATTTAAAATAATATTAAATTAATATAAATAATTCAATTTTAAATATATATTTTTACAAATAAACATACACAGAGAAAATTCAGTCTCTATAGTTGCAATGTCACGCGGAAGAAATAAAGGATATTGCGAAATGGAAGACAAAAGAAGAGATTTGAAATCAAAGAAAATAGGAGACATGCGCCACATGCCCAAGGCACCTGCAATTACCCTCACTTAGCAGCACACTGCCTAAGGACAAAAGCATACAAACTTTATGTCACCACATCAATTTTTTTTTTTTTTTTTTTTGTTACTAATTTGTTTACATATTAAAATGTAAAAAAAAAAATTAGCTATTATATTAAAGCTCAAGATATTAATCTCATCTTCCTTTGAGATTATAAACACTTAGACTAACTAGGAGACAAAGACCTAACCGTAAAAGATACTTCATACAACTCATTATGTTAGGCCAATTACAGCATCGATTAGCCTATATTGCTAGGGAAACAAGCCCAAGATAAATCTAATTTAAACAATTGGGTCACTGGGTAATTAAAAAACAGCCAGCCCAAAAAAATCAACCCTACACTAAGCCAGCAAACTACAGTCTAAAAGAAAGACCCGGTCAATGGGTCACACTAGAAGAACAGGGCAGAGGCACGATAACCAAAGCATGAAAGCTATCATCTCAAGCCAGCGACGCTCTAGTTGTAGCCGCCGACGACAAAAACCTCACAACATCACCTCACGGAACAAAGAAACAACCACATCACAACTTTCTGGCGAGGGAAACAACCTCCAAACCTCCGTCTGCAACAACATCAAACCCAAATCAGCACATTTGCGATCCACACATCCCAAACCAAAGCCCCAACTACAGACACCACGGCACACCGATCTAGTCTGATCTTGGGTGGTGATTCCACACATCCCAAATAATATTATACTACTACCAAAATAATTCATAAAAAAACTATCCACAATTCAGCAATCCTACTATCCTACATGTAGTTGCCTCCGTTGTCCACTCACTATCTACATTTTACTACTACAGAAATAATTCATCAAAAGTCAGCGGAGGCAGCTGCCTCCGTTGCCCTCTGTGTAGATCCGCCCCTGTACAGAATTAAGAATGGCACAAAACTCTCAATTGGTCACCCATGGCACTACCATCCCAGCTGCATAAAGTTGAAACTGAGAAAACTTCCATTCGAAATGTATAAAACATGCAGAACCCAGAGATTTCGAGTCCAACCATTTTAAGTAGTAGGAATTATGGTTGTCAATATTAGTAGCACGTAAAGAGTTGGCTTGAAGTGGGAAGAGAGGTATATTCGGGCCAATGGGCATTGAAATTTTTGCTTTTAAAGCATCTATAACCTCTGATTCAAGCTCATAGATAGATGGATGTGAATAAAAGATATTGTACCTTGGGAATTAACCAAAGAAACAGCGCGCATCGTGTACTCGATGAATTATATTTTCTATTTCGGTTGTGAAAATTGTTCGAAGATGAAGATCTACTATGCAAATCGCAGATAGTCCAGGAATGTCGTCTCCTCTTCCTGCATGTCACATGTAATTTTCATCACTATAAATACTCTTTACGTTCCAAAATTAAAATTATTATTTTTAGTCCGTTCGGAAAAAATACTACATACCTTTACTAATTTAAAATTATACAGTTAATTACATGATGTATCTGTGACGACCCCAAATCCGGGTTCCATAACCTCGAGTTTGGTTCTCACTATTCAACACATTACTAACAATTAAATACATACATTGCATTTAAATATCGCGGAATAATACATATTGGTTCCCTTCAAAAGGTTACAATACCAGGGTCTATCAACCTTAACATAAAAACAGTTCCTATCATAAGGAATTACAAAAGGTTTAACAACCGTAAATACATAAATAAAGATCTAACTAGCATGCATAAGCTACTTAAGCTTTGGCCTTTCCTTTTCCCTTATCCTTCCTGGAGCAATCAGGATTATCTGAAAAATGGTTCATGATATAGCAAGAATGAGCAACTAGTTTGCTCAGCAAGTTTATAACAATCATATAGATTTAATATATCATGAATGAATGGGAAAGATCATCAATGGTTCAACAATAGATATAACAATTGTGAATGAAACAGGATTCAAATTTTAATAAACAGAATATTTGAATCTTAAAATGCTGAGTGGTCACTAAGGACCCTGAACTAACTAGGGTATAATAGAGTTTCCTCTGACCCTTTGAGTTGTTTGGTTTTCAAGGGGATCAGCCTATTCAACCCGCTGTATATGCATTACATTTAGTCACTGGCGCCCAAAGTCGGTTTCCCGACACAAAATCCCCTAATTTAGGGTTGTTCAATTCTCAGACTTAATATAAGAAAATCCGCACCCAACAATGGTTTGGATAAGCTTTTAAAAGTATTCAAGTTATTGAATTTAGAAACGCAATGTCTAGCTGAACTATTAGCTTCAGACATTTTTAATACAGTTCATGAATCAAGAACTAACAAGCTTCAAATGCACTAAGTGCGATTTATAAACAATATGGATGTGGAATAATTTTAAATAATTAAACCACTTCAAGCTTTAACAATAAATACAAGTATGGAAACTTGTTCAACGATAATAATTGAGTAGGGTTAGAGAACTTGCCTGTTTGCTCAGCTACAATAATTGTCTAGCTTTAACTAACTTGCTTTGAAAGACCTAACATTAATAAAGTTGGTCTAATAATTAGTACGGCGTATTTGCATAATTATACGCTTAATAACGAACTTATTTACCACCATAAGTACTAACACATAATTTACATTAGTCAAAACAATATTATTAACCTTATAGACACTTAATCATTTTAGGTTAATAATTTAATAAGTTAGAAAATATTTTTCTTAAGTGTTGGACACTTATTAAACCCTTAAACAACTTATTATAATTGTTTAATTCAATTCAATTTATTTTATTAACTCAATCTCTTTTTAATTACTATTCAATATTGATTAAATAGAAATTAATTAACTCTAGTTATTATTTAAAATCAATAATAACTAATTGTACTTACTTATTATTTAATTATAAATAATTATTAACTTAATTTTAACCTTCTTTAATTTAATGTTAATCAACCAATAATTAACCAAGTAATTAACCTCACTTATTATTTAATTAAGGAAATTAAATAATAGTTTACTAATCTTAATCCTCTTTAATTATTATTTAATGTCAATTAAATAATAATTAATTATTTAATTAATTTTAATTATTATTTAAGGTTAAATAATAATCAAATCCTTCTTATTTATTATTTAAATTAAATAATAAATTATTACTCTAATAACTTAATTTCCATTAATCATTATTTAATGTTAATTAAATAATAATTAATTACTTAATTATCCTTATTTATTATTTAATAATATTTAAATAATAAATAATTAATTTATAAATTTTATCTCTCTTTAAATATTATTTAATAGGCATTAAATAATAATTGCTAATTTATCATCTTTATTTATTATTAACATTTAAAATAATAAATAAATAATAATTTTTATTTAACTTAACCATGGTTTAGCTAACTAGATTAATATTTAAAATATTTAAATATTAAACTTAATGAAAAACATCCTCCCCAATATTATTTTTGTATTATTATTATTTTTGTTATAATTTTAAATTAATTTTTAAATATTTAAATTAATTAAAATTAACCCGAATGGCATTTTCGTAAATAAGTTGAAAAACCGGACCGATGGCAATTTCGTAAATAATCAGAAAACTGATCGAAGGGCAAAATGGTAATTCTGCCAAGAAAAACGCGGAGGGGCAGAATCGTAATTCCGCTGAAAAGTTTCTTACCGCGCATTGCGCGCGTTTTAGTTTGTTACGGGTCAAAACGACGCCGTTTCTGGAAAGCAGAAAACGGCTTCCGCGCGTACGCGCGGAGTAACTTTTTACGGACACCAAACGACGTCGTTTGGCTCCGTGTTTTCGGTGAACAGTGCTGCTCGCGCATTGCGCGGAAAATCCAAATTTTTTTATTTTTAGCAGATTGTGAACAGTGCTCCGGCTACCCATTTTAAATAAAAATATACCTTCAATAAATCTTTAACTCTTCAATAAAAATCCAAAAAAATTACCAATCACCTTATATTAATTTATAACATGAAAAAATAATTTTTCATGATTTAATATCATTATTTTTTTATAAAAATTTCTACATCACATAAACTACCATAAATCATATCTTTTTGTGTAGAACTCCATTTTAAGTGATTCAAACTTTGTTTTTCTCATGATTTAATGTTCTATAATATTAGAACATCAAACCTAAGTTTTACAAAAATATTTTTGGTAATATATTTCAAAACTTGTTTACACACTACTAAATACATATTTTAGCATATAAAATATACCAAAATACAAACCAAACATATTAAACTCAAGCATGGCATAAATATTACAACTACACATTAATAACCATATTAACATGTTTATACTAACATGATGATTTATTTCATTTAAAAATAAAACTTAGATTTAGAATAACCATTACCTTGATTTAATGGCTATCTTCCTTTTTCTTCCAAAATAGGTTGTGAAGGAAGATGACATGAACCAAGACTCCTTCTCTTCTCTTAGTATTTTGCTCTAAATTTTTCTCACACTATCAAATGCTCTCTAGCTTGGAAAGTAGAAGAAGAAGAAATGACTCACTTAAGCTCCAAAATTGTAAGTATACTTACAATTTGGATATATATAAAATCTATATCTATCAAAATTACCATCATGAGATAGCAATGAAACTTACACAAGAAAGCTAGCCCATACTAAGTTGGTGAGGATTTTGTGGGAAAAGACTTTCCCAAAAATCAAAACAAGCAACCTTTAATTAAATAAATAAATAAAAGAAAATAAAGCAAAAGACTCATTTTCTCTCTCCTTCAAGCATGATTCGGCTGGACTCTTCTTCATGTCCCAAAATGAGTGTCACAAGTCCACTTTTTAATAATTAATAGTTTTATTAAGTATTTTTCAAATGGGCCAATCATTGGGCTTTAATTTAAAATACCAATTGGGCTTCTATTAAATTGTTTGGGCTACTAAATTGTCAAATTTTATTATTCTACACTTGGGCTACTAATTGACCCATGATGGGCTAATTTAATAATTTATGCATTAATTATTCAATCCATGATTAAATAAATAATTAAATTGAATAAATAATTAAATATTCTAACCCATTAGTATTAAATTACTAAATGGACTAATAAATATTATTATTAATATTTCACATTATTTACATTAATTAATAATCATATTAATTAATTTATTATATTTAATTCACTCATTATATTCAATTTAATTGAATATTTAATTAATAGGAAACTTATCAATTATTTTGATATTAAAACTTTAGGGTTTGTTCACCAATTTAATAACATATTAGTGACCCCCTTTAATTAATTTTAGTAATTAATTACATAATTATTTAATCACATAATTAATTAATCACATAAAAAGATTTAAATAATCTCATAAAACTAACTCGTTGGAAATTAAATTAATAATTTAATAAATAAAGATGTGGAAATTCTAGGACATTACAGTATCTAGTTTGCTATTACTTTTTTTATTATCATTCTACAAAAAAGAGTCGATATTTGTAAATACAAATTTACGAGTTTTACTTGATTAAAAATACGTACATATTTGTTTCATTTTAGTTTTAAATTTAGTTAATGTTTAGATAAGCAACGTTAATTAAAAAAACAGCATATCAGTACATTTGTTAGCTAATCCAAGTAGTGCAGAAAAGGCTTTTTTACGTAATTATTGGAGTTCAATGAGACGTGACTTAGCAGCTGTTGGATAAAATCAAATAAAATAATTCTGAATATTTAAGTAATTTTAATTAGTTGAATAAAACAGAATTTTGAATGAAAAAAATTATTTGATAATTAATATGTTTGAAATATCTGAATAATAATTTTTTACTATTTTACATCTCTAAACCAATGTTTTGAAACCCAGATCGGACCGGCCCGACCCGGCCAGTTCAATGTCCGATTCAGTGCAATTAATTTGGTCAAAAACTTGATAGAACCGGTTGGTTGACCCTGTTGAACCGGTTTTAAAGTATTTTTTAATATTTATTTTGTACAAAATAAATTATTTTTAAAATTATATATTTTTAGTAATATTATAATATAATTTCATTATATTTTAGCTAATAAAAAATTAAATTTTTAAATTTTTATTAATTATTAATAATATATATTTTATATATTTATGACACCATCGGTTCAATAACTGTCTGGTATCCTTTTCGGTTAGATGACCGGTCTAGGCCTGAAAATATTGCTCTGAACTATGTCAAACAAGTATATAAGTATGAACGTACTAAAAAATAAGTTTAATACAATATTAATTACACAATATTTTAATAATTCAAAAAAAATTATCAATAAAGTATTAAATGATTCAAACAAATTCAATCCAAGCTTGATATATAGAAAATGTAATAGGTTAAAAATCCTACTATTTTTTATCAAACCAATTTAATAAATAATAAAAAATATTTAATACTCTATAAAAATCTGGTAATTACAGAAAAAAAGGGGGGAAATAATTATAGATAAAGAATTAAAGAAGGAACAAGAAAGAGATAGAAGACAACTTGAAGCTTGTGCAAAACTTCAATCACTTTGGATAAAAAGTGATCAACGCCGGAAATAGATTGGAAGAGGTGGAAATGGTGATATGTTTGTAATCCCGTTTAATATCGGAGGATATTTGAGTCAAAATTTATTTAGTCACACTTCTGATCGAATAAGCCAGCTTCAATAAGCTTATTGATTCAACACTTTTATCTCATTCACATAGTTATCAAACAATTTGTACATTTGACCGATTTAGATTATAGGTCATTCAGACTTATCCAGCTTTAATAAAAAAAAACCCTTTACTAAGAGTTGGTTCAGCTTTCATCTAAACATATAAGAACTAGAATTAGGTTAGATCTGTCTATGCAATTTATGCGTATTAGTTCATAATGTGGTATAATGTATGTTTTGAGGCAACTAAGGATATGTAGGCAAACTTTTGTTTATTTTATATATTGCATCTTATTTTATACTTTTATGACTTATTATTTGTCACATTTGAGTTTGATAAAACTCATTTGTGGACATAATTTAAATAAGTATAAAAGGTGTAACTTAATGTCTTTCATGTGGAGAATAAAAGTAATTCATTTGGTTCAAATTAGAATCATATGACTAGTGTTTATCAATGACTTAAGTGAAACATTGATAAGGTGCAAGTTATTTGTAAAAACTAGTTTGTCTTGGTTCCATAATGATTAATAAAAGATTACTAGTTGTTTTATAATCATTAGTAGTGTAATCTTATTTAATTATATGAAACAAAATAAAAGAAGTCCAATATATTTTGGATTTGACAACTAGTTAATCTTTTAACGCGACTTTCTTTTTTTTATTATTTAAATTATATTATTATTAATAATTTATAACTTACATCATTATGACTAATGTGTAACTTACAACATTATATTTATAATAATGAGTAATTAAAATAGAATTTATAATAGTTGTTACTATTATATATGTATACATATATATTTATATGTGTAGATATATGAAGAGATATACATATATAAGAAATGGAAAATATTTACATCATAAAAAGAAAACTTGCACCTGAAATTCTCTCCTCTCACTTAGTTTTTTCTATAAACATATAACTAACACAAAGAAATATTCGATTGAAACATTTTGTGAATTGCTATTACAAAATTATTCAACTTTGAAACTTGACGTATATTTTGGAGATATATCGCTTATAACTTGTAACAAACCATTTGTGGTAGGGGCGATAAAGATCTTTAGGACATGGATCACTCGTATTATGTTCTCTGACTAATTTTTGATTATGACTTTACGAAACTACGATTCTAACAATTTTAAGATCTTTATTGAGTTGTTGTATTCATGATTTTGGTGAGATAAAAGACAACACGGTTTTCAAAAATAAGTGATAGTTTTCTTATTTCTATTTCACCAATGAAATTATCATTATAATTAATTATATTTTGAGATATTTTACTAATTATTTTGGTGACAACCATCGGTAGGAAATTAAATTATAGAAATGGAAGTGAAAGAGTTATTTCAATTTACAAGTGTGTAAATTATTGTCGATGAGAACAAAAGTAAATTCAAGAAATATCTAATGAAGATGACACCAACTTAAGTTGATACAGTGTTCTTCGGATTTTATTCAAAACTGCGTGTCATGAATTTTTTATTTATTTTAGAGAATGAAATTTGTTTATCATTTTATAAGTATATATGCATGAATGGTATATACTTAATGTATTATGTCATGTGTAGATGATATTTTATGTTTGAGTATTATTTTACTTACATTTAGTTGTAATAAATTATTTAATTAATTTTGTGGGATAATAAAAGTAATTAAATTTTTGTTCATGACCAAATAAATTTAATTTTTTGTATATATATTTTTATTATAATATTTTATGAGTAGATAAAATATTATAATGTGTATATATATGTATGAAATTTGAGACAATTATTTTTCTAATACACTAATTAAGATTAATTTATTTTGAGAAATTTACTTGTCTTGATGTATAACAAATTAGTTGTAAATTAATATATTTTGAGAATAATGTAAATTTATGTTCTTTTTGAACAAAATTATGCATATAAAATTGAGCTAATATTTAGTGTCTAATATTGCTTGCTATTTTTATGCATATATTTTGTAGATAAATTACTTCATTCATGGGAAATAAATTAATTATCAACCAATAGTTAAAAGAGATATTGTAGAAATAGATTTGGTTGAGTAAATCTTGTATACAATATGATTATGATGTTGAGAAAACACTTATAAATGTTATTCGTAGTGTTTTTGGGATGATCATAATTGTTATATGTTGATTTATTTTTATGTATATTTTTTATCCAAGAAGTAATAAAAATTTTAATGTGATTATATTATATATGTATACATATATCTATATGTGTAGATATATGAAGAGATATATGTATATGAGAAATAGAGAATACTTGTATTATAAGAAAAAAAATTGCACCTAAAATTCTTTTTTCTCTCACTTAGTTTTTTCTACAAACATATAACTTTCATAAAAATATATTTGACTGAAATATTTTGTGAATTGTTCAACTCTGAAACTTGACATATATCTGTTAGGGTTTCGATACAGTGAAAGCAGCGGAATTTAAAAAAAAAATTTCAAAACCCTAAGACAGGATCCACGCGAAAACAGATTAATCAGAGGTTTAGATTATTTTACCGATTATCTGAGATGGAGAGAAGACGATGAAATTCTGGAACGGCTTCGAATCTTCAACGCAATCCAGCGACTGCGTCTCTACGGTATCCACACGAACGCTCCGCGAATCGTCCCACGATCTGCAGCAAAAGGAACTGCGGTACTAGCCACCAAGATCAGGATTTCCCAATTATTTTTCTCTCTAGCCTCTTTCTGAAAGCGGCTAGGGTTTTAGTTTTTCCTTACGTAACTTTTGGACTACTGATATATCATATATATAGTAGTTAATAGGAATTAACTAAAACCTAAAATAAATAGAAAAATAAAATCCGAATTTATATATATTATAGTTTAATTAAGTCTTACTTAATTAATATACATATATACAAATTATCCTATTAATTTAAATTCGTAATTTTTTAAATATTATCAATCATATTGACATATTTAAAATACTTACAATTTAAATTAATTCCCTTTTAATTACGTTCTAAGTGTGTGACCCTATAGGTTATTATTATGTTGACAATAATTTTAAAATCATATTATAAAATTATAAACAGTGAGCGGCATCTAGTAATGCATCACTGCTACCCAAATAATAATAAGATCGGTGATTCGATACAACCTTTTCGTGACTAATGTTTCAATGTAATTTAATCCTTTTAACCTTATATCCTAGATTAAACTCGAGGCATGGAATGTGTCATACTCTTCATAATTTAATCTGAGTTTTCTTGATCAATGAGTAGACTATATGAAACAAATCAATATTTGAGCATGGTCATGCATTTCATAGTCCTACTCAATCAAGAGGCCTGTGGATATCACCCCTAATATATAGGAGGGTTAAATTCCATCTAGATCACTCATATTCCTCACACGATTCATGATGTACCCAATAATCACCTTTATTGTCCACCCTATTAAAGGTGACATTTGATGATATCAAAGTACACAAATTCTCGTGTAATAATATAGTGACTTCAGGTCGGAGGATCATTACATCATTGTCACTATAAGAATTTCTTATGACACTTTGCATAATGCTCCATGTAGAATTCTCATGGTGGGTCTGTCCAGTACATTGTTCTCTAACATGTACCTATGCATTGACTCAAATATCTCATATATTTATGACCAATGAGATTTGGCCATCAGTCAATCCACATACTAATCTCAATGCATCATTGTTGTCCCATTAACAATGATACTCGACTAGGGACATTTAAGAGCAATGATACTAATTATAATTATATAATCTCATGTTCAAGTCACATACTTAAAGCTATATAATTCGTACCATTATTCTAAGGGCTTTTATTATGTTAACATTTATATAACGCAGTAAATGAAATCATAATAAAATAATCCATTTATTCAATCAAATATAATATCAAAAATGTTAAGCAATTACATCAAATAATTAGCCTCTAGGGCATAAACTCTAACAATATCCTGAAGATATATCGCTTATAACTTGTAGCAAATTATTCATGATGAAGATAATAAAAATCTTAATAACAGAAATTACCCATATTATAATTTTCGACTAATTTTCAATTATAACTAGGGTTCAAACTAGGGGTGAAAATCGGTCCGAGTTACATGGTACCCGACTCGGATTCGACTCGAAAATATGATCCGGGGCTTGGATTCGGTAGGCATCTGAGCCGAATATGAGTCAAGCTCGTTTATAGGATTATAATACTGAACTCGAATCTGAGCAGCACACTGTTCGCTCGTTTTAGGGTTCGAGTACACTGCCTTCATCTGATCCATACTCGATTCTTACTCAATGAACCCTACTCATTTAGGGGTTCGATGTATGAGATTAGATAAATATAATGATGTTACTAGAAATTGTATTATAGTATAATTAATATTATAAATTTATCATTGTAATTTTTGTAACTTGTATTTTTATATATAAATAAAATTGAAGTTTTTTTAAGTTTTCATTTTTATGTCTCATTTTGGTGTGATCCATTTCAGATTCGAGCTCGAATAGAGGCTCGCGAATTACTCGTTGTGAAAACGAGTCGAGTAACTTCGAGCCGAGTAGTATCGAGTAATTCATCGAGTCAAACTTGTAGACACCCAAATTTTGCACTTTTGTACTAACCCTGACAGGAGGGCAGAATCGTCATTTGACCCGACGAGCGAAAAGGAAGGTGGACCCCAACACAAAGCCACCCCAACGACTTACGGTTAAATCCGTCACAGCAGATAACGAGCATCAGGCAAGGCAAACAGCTGATCCAGAAGAACCTGATTGGATCACCAAAGACGACAAATGGCCACTACGCTTACGATGTTCGGGGGTCTCGCTCCCCGGTGAGCAAGCGGCTGCCCAGCTCGCCGGTGAGCTGGCGGGGGTGGTAGGGGGCAGCGCCCCCTGGAAGCCAAGCACAAAGAGCGATTTATACATCAGGTAACAGCCTTCCGAAATAATACAGCAAAAAATGACGATTTAAGACCGCGTGGCACAGAAATCGAGAAAAGGAAGCCAGACAGCCGCGGATGCATCTGCGGCCAACGACTTTCGGGGTTTCGCACGGCTCGAGGAGACGGCACACGGCAGCCGAGGTTCGGCGCGGACGGCCACAGCAGGCAGCCGCAGATGGATCTGCGGCCAGCCGCAGATGCATCTGCGGCTGCCTGGTGAAGGCTATAGATCGGTCATTGTTGCGTTCGAGAGCAAAAAAGGAAGAAAAAAGAAAGAAAAAAGAGAGAGAGAGATCGCGCGGGAGAGAGAGAGAGGTCGAATTTTGTTGCTAGATTCAAACAACATATTCCATTTGTTGTGTTCATTAGTTAGTGATCTTGTGGTGTAATCTATTTTGTGATATAAGAAGCTTGAACCGGCGTTTTGCAAGGTGAAAAGGATATTTGTTTGAGTTTATATGGCTTGTATTGTTAGTGTAGCATTGTGATTGGTTATTTGATATAGTTGTTGTTGTAATGGTGATGATCCGTGGATTAGGTGTCGTTAGCAAGGGTTTCATCGGAACATAATTCCTCCTAACGCCCCGATGATATCCGTATGGTGATTTTTCGTTCGTTATGGTTATAAGTAATGCGTAGTGTTGATTTGGTGATATTTGGGTTATGTAATGTGATAGCAATGTTAAATCTCGTTAGATTTGGTTAAGTGTTGGTTGTGCAACGATTTGGGTGAATGTGAGCCCAGGGAGGAGATCCTCGTGGTCAAATCCCGATGATGGACATTTTTGGTATATGTAATCATCAGATGGGATTTGTGGTTGTGTAAATGTAATATTGGGCCTTAAAGCGATACCGAATCGGGATCGGGTTAAGGCCCCGTAATAATAAAGTATGTGATTGTAGGTGTTTGGGGTTGTCTGGATGGCTCACATGCCCGTGGATAGCCCCGACACGTTTTGGGATGTTTGTTTTAATTTACGACACAACAATGGTTTTCAAAATAAGACAAATAATGAAGATTTTGTAAAAGTGATCAAATTAGGATGCTAGATTCACGAGGTTTAAAATTAAGGGTTTTTTGGCAAACTTTAATCCATGACTGATGAAAAGGCTTTAGTTGGTTTTAAAATGTCACAAAAAATGATTTCGTAAAATAAATGAATGTTTTCGGTAAACTTTGTACATAGGGTGAAAGAGTTCTATAAGTTGCCTTCATGTTATTTGATCTATTATTAAAAGGGCAATGTATAGTCTCGATACCTATTTGACAAAAGTTTACAAACTGTTTTCTGAAAACAACACCGAATAAAAAACCCCATCGTTATCGAAATTAAAATCAATATTTATTATAAAAATGAAGCCTCGCCATTTGGATCAAAAGACGTCTAAAAAACGCTTTCCCGACAAAACACTTTTTAGCCATAATAAAATCCAAGTAACTTTTATGCAAAAAAAACTCACCACAATCATCGCCTAGGCACACACGCACGCGCACACACACATTTCAGGATTTAAAAGGATAAGAAAACATCGAGATTGCGGTAACCGTGTTTCACGAAAGTAGGGGGGTGCCTAACACCTTCCCCTTGCTTAAGCAAGCCCCCGAACTCTATGAATCTCGGTTTGCGGACCAATTAATTCGGAGTCACATATGAGCCAGCGATTACGAAAAAACAAAATTCGGATGAGTTGGTACATCCATTTCAAAAATACCAACTGGCGACTCTGGTCAATTGGCTCATCATAAAATCGATCTTTCAAACCCCGTCGACACTAAGCCGACCCTTTTCAAAAATCACATCAAAATCCAAAGGCTAAAATCGGAAAGGGCATTTTTTTATTATTAAAAAACGAAACGACGAAAATCCCGGCGTCGACAGAACTTGAGCAGCCTTAGAAATTATCATTTCGAATTCGAGTTGAACCTGAACATAAATTTTCTGATCCGAGTCGAGCTTGAGCATCAGAGTGTTCGGATCAACTCGGGATCATTTTCACCCCTAGTTCAAACACTTTATTTTACCCGATGAAAGATGGGTACTCATACTTGGCAACATTAGTATATTTAATTTATGCCCAACAAGTTCTAGGCGTAAGCACTAGTCAGTATTATTCCCCCCAACTTTCCTTTAAAGGCCAAGTTAAATCAAGAATTTGACATTTTATTTATAAATAAATAAATAAATAAATTATATGGTGAATGAACTAATATAAATATTTATACTATTTTTTTCGAAGATATTTTCCTTCCATAAATCTTTTATTATTTTTGTGATTTTTTTTTTTGCGAACTTTAAGTACTAACAATCTGTCTAATATAAAGCTCGATTTATTTTCAGGTTTTTGAACTATTCCAAGAGCAGCTTTGGTACAGGCCAAACTCCGGTATATATATCAAGCTAATGTTCATGATTGGAAAAAGGTAAGGGGACAATTACATATTTTAGTACATTTTTAGAAGTAATTACAATAATGGTGTATCCATAAAATAATTACAAAAGTAATACATTTTTTCATATTTATTTACAAAATAAATATATTTAGTATCCCTTTAATTTAGATGGGTATTTTAAATTTTAAATATCATCTTCATTGCTGTCATCATCATTATCATAAAAAAGAAACAAAAATTTATCTCTTTCATCCCCCAATCTCTCTCATCCGTTGCAAATATTCATCTATGTTTCCTCCACTTCATCCACTTGCCTCCTCTCTTTCCCCCCGACCACCACCCCTACCCCACCCCACCCCACCACCCAGCCACCGACCCCCACTCCCGCCCCCGCCTTTCCTCCCCTCCACCACAATCCCCCCTCCCCTCCCCTCCCCCCGCCTCGCCTCTTTCCTTCTTCCTCCGACCGCCTCCTCCCCCGACCACCACCCCCGCCCCAGCCCCCTCCGCCCGCCCACCTCCCTCCGTCCCCACCATTCCTCTCCTTCATCTCCTCATGCCCGCATCGCCTCCTCCCGCCCTCACCCCTCCTCCCTCGACCACCACCCCCACCCCAGCCCCTCCAACCGCCCCCTGCCTCCGTCCCTCCTCCCCTTCCTCTCCCCAACCCCGCACCTCCTCCCCTCGTGGTGGCTCCAGATCTGATCGTGGTGGCACTAGTTCTGGTGGTGGTGGTGCCAGGTCTGCTGGATGTTATGTGCTCTTGGTGTTTAATGTGTGTGTTTGACCACAAAAGCTAAATTGGTTACCTCCGTATTAAGGTTTGGTTACCACCGGCAACAATGACACAAGTAAATATAGGTAACCAAACAATAGTACGAAGGTAACCAAATTCATGAATGTGCAGTAAATATAGGTAACCAAACAAGTAAACCTAGGTAACCAAATACTATTATTGAGGTAACAAATTTCTGATAATTTGTTTTTTAATGTAGTAATTCTAGGTGACCAAACACTAGTATAGAGGTAACCAAACACTAGTATGGAGGTAACCAATTCTTGAATGTGTAATAAATAGTTTTGGTTACCCTTGTATTAAAGGTTGGTTACCTCTGTATTAAAGTTTGGTTACCTTTGTACTAAGGGTTGGTTACCTTGTATTAAAGTTTGGTTACCTTTGTATTAAAGGTTTGTTATCTTTTGTGTTAAGGTGGTTTGGTTACCTTTGTATTACAGGGTTGATTACCTTTGTATGGAGGAGGTGGGGGGAGGGAGGCAGGGAGAGGTGAGAGAGGAGGCAGGTGGGGAGGGGGTACAGAGGAGGGAGGAGACGGGGGGAGGGGGGACGGAGGAGGGAGGTGGGGAGGGGGGACGGAGGAGGGAGGTGGAGGCAGGCGGGAGGGGGAGGGGGGACGGAGGAAGGAGACGGGGAGGGGGAAGGAGGAGGCAGGCGGGAGCGGGAGCGGGAGGGGGAGGGGGAGGGGGGACGGAGGAGGGAGACAGGGAAGGGAAATGAGGAGGCAGGATGGAGGGGGAGGGGGAAGGAGAAGGGGAAGGGGGGACAGGGGAAGGCGGGGAGGAAGGAGATAGGCGGGGAGGGGAGGGGGGAAAGAGGAGGCAGACGGAGGCAGGAGCGAGGGGGAGAGGCAGGCGGGAAGAGGCGGAGGGGAGGGAGGAAGTAGGGTACATGTGTCCTCTTTTCTCTCTCCTCTGTTTTCTCTTTCTTTCTTTTTTGCACACTTTTTATAATTATTTTTATTAGTGTATTTTTTTTTGTAATTATTTTTGTTAGTGCACTATTTTTATAATTATTTTCTAAAAATTGTATATTTATGTAAATGACCCAAAGGTAAGCAACCTGAGAAAGCCCAATAAGCCTTTTTAGCACGGATTTCTGGGTCACCCAGGCCTATTTGCCCTCGCCTTTATTAGCTTAGCCTCTTTCAACCAACCAAAATAAGAAAGAGTACCGCTCTATGTGCCTTCTTTCTGCACTCTCTTTGTGAACAAAATAAATGGCATCCCTATTCGGACCCACAGACCCATTCCCGCCGTTGTTTAACCGGAGACCTGGAACTAAACCGATAACCGTCCAGAACAAACTTGAAGCACAACGAATACCAGAATCAGAATCAGAATCATTTTTTAAGCAAACAAATTCACTCGCTGTAACAGAGAAAGGTACTAAAATTACTTCTAGAAGAAGAATTGACAGCGTTAAACTGAAGGAGATAGAAAATAGAGAGAGAAAGACGGAAGTCAACAACAAGATAGCGTCACAGAAGGCAATATCAATAATATTGAGAAGAGAGGCCACAAAAGCTGTGATTGAGAAGAAAAAAGGCCCAAACAATTCGAAGAAGCTTTTGCCAAGAACTGTTCTTGAAGCCCTTCACGAGAGAATCACAGCCATGCGTTGGGAGTCTGCTCTTAAGGTCCATTACCCATTACTTGTTCGAACCATTATTTTAATATGCTTGTTCTCTTTGATTGCCAAAGTCTTGGTCTTTCTATCACAAATGCCATATATGAGCAATTTTAGCAAGGATAATGTAAATTGTTAATGGGTTGCACATCTATTTTATAATCCCAGAAAAGAGTCCCATCTACAAAATTTACAACTTTTAAGGATATATTCTCCCGTTTGTAAAATTTGCAAACATTAAGGATGTATATTTGGTTATGTTCACCCTTAAAAATAATAAGTTGTTAGTTTAGTAACAGTGGCATGATAATGAAATTATGGCTGAAAACTTGAGGAAATTATTTCATTTTAAATACACTACCAAGTACCATCAACAAAAAAAAGGACTCATTTTGTGGAATTTTTTTATTTTTTCAAATGGGACTCTTTTTTTGGAGCTGAGGGAGTTTATTTGTTCTAGTTTTAGCACTAAATTGATCGAGTATTTAGTTTATTTAGTAGTGATGACATGATAATGAAATTGTGATATCAAACTTGAGGCCATTGTTTCATTTTGTACTACTGTCATAAGAAATGGGCCTCTTTTGTGGAACTGAAGGAGTATTTGTCTTTTCTTTCAAACATCATACTTTTGTTAAAGAAGAAAATTATACCTCATGGATTAGCTCAGTGGGCAATAGTTTCATCGCAAAGTCTCTTATTTGGTCTAACTGGCATCAATAATTCTCATGAGCCTACTCAAGCTGATTTTCGAACTGAGTCCAGTCCTGGGCGTGGTTGGGTCCACCAGCTAATAAAGGAAAGGAAAAGAGAATAAAGAATCTTAACTAATTGTAGATTAGCTAAGATAGATTGAATGAACTTCATTCTACCTTGTGCAGTACTGCAATAATATATCATTTGGTTCGCTAAGATATTAAATAGTGATAGGTGTGCGAGCAGTTGTTTAAATTTGTGGAGCACTGTCTTTGTGCTCTATAAAGAATCTATTAACATGAGAACAATTATTTTTTCCGTATCTTGGATCAGGCAAAATCGTTGGGTTAGGAGTATTTTGGGCAAGGGTACAGTAATTCAGAGGTATAGTACTTCAGAGTATTAAACCTAGATATGTAAAGAAAATGAAGCAGGGCACTTGAGATGAAGAATGGGAATGAAAACAAAAGGGAGAAACTGTAATACAAGTTAATTGGATGAGATGAGATGATACTTGTTGAGAACTTATGATGTTCGCACTTATGCAAGAACAATCATAATTGCCATAGTGAGAAATGATATTGTTTAGATTCAAGGCTTGCATGGATGAGACAAAGATTAAGAAAGATGAGGGATAGAGTAATAATGAAAAACATGTCAAAAGTATAGGCAATGCATTACACAAATGTACATTTGTTAGCTAATCCAAGTAGTGCAGAAAAGGCTTTGTTCTGTATTTATTGGAGTTCATTGAGACGTGACTTACTAAGAGTTGGTTCAATTTTCATCTAAATAAGAACTAGAACTAGGTGAGATCTGCCGATGCAGTTTATGCGTATTAGTTCAAGAGGTGGTATAATGTATGTTTTGAGGCAACTGAGGATCAGTCTGAAGTCAAGTTTTTGTTTATTATGCCCGATGAAAGATGGATACTCATACTTGGCACCACAAGTATATTTAATTTATACCCAACAGGTTCTAGGTATAAACACTAGTCAGTATTATTCCCCTCACTTTCCTCTAAAGGCCAAGTGAAAAGTTAAATCAAGTATATGACATTTTATTTATAAATAAATAAATCAATTATATGGTGAATGAACTAATATAAATATCTGTCCACTTTCATATTGCTTCTTCTTTAGAAAGATCATTCCATTGCAGAATCTGGAAATCGTATACTATTTTTTTTTTTCCAAGATATTTTTGTTCTATTTACATAAATCATTTGATTTTTTTGGGAAATTTATTTTCAAAATACCATTTTTTAAGTGCCAACAATCTGTCTAATTCAAGGCTCGATTTATTTTCAGGTTTTTGAACTACTCCAAGAGCAGCTTTGGTACAGGCCAAACTCCGGTATATATATCAAGCTAATAGTCATGCTTGGAAAATGTAAGCAACCTGAGAAAGCCCATTCACTATTTCAGGCCATGATTGATGAAGGTTGTGTTGTGAACCATGAATCCTACACTGCCCTTCTATCTGCCTACAGTCGAAGTGGTCATCTTAACAAAGCATTTTCCCTCCTCGAACAAATGAAGAACACTTCTAATTGTCAGCCTGATGTATTCACGTACTCAATCCTCATAAAATCATGCCTGCAAGTTTATGCCTTTGATAAAGTGCAAGATCTTCTTTCTGACATGGCATCTCAAGGAATAAAACCCAACACAATTACGTACAATACACTCATCGACGCCTATGGGAAAGCAAAAAGGTAATGCATTCACCTTTCACCTTTGTAATTTTGAGTGTGCTATCTATTTATTGGGAAAATGATAGATTTTATGAAAATGCATTTCCTGATTTCCATAATTTAGTAGCTATAAAGTTTAAAAAAAAAAAAAAAGTGATTGGCGAAAAATATTTAAGAAATGAAACAGCCATCACTTTCATCATTGTCACTGCTGAAACCTCTTACCAAGACACCATTGCCACTCTGATAGTTTCCCGCATTGTTGATGCCATTCCGCAACCTGTGGTCATTGTTATTTTTCATTTTCTTCCCTTGATTCATTCAACTAAATGTGAGAAATTGTTTGTTCCCTTATATTTTGACAATACCTGCCAGAAGAAAATGATCCACTGTTTCCATTCCCTTTAAGGTTCACTCAAATGGAATCAACACTTGTTGAAATGCTTCGCCAGCAGGAATTTGAGCCTGATGTATGGACTATGAACTCCACGCTGAGAGCATTTGGAAACAGTGGGCAAATTGAAACAATGGAGAAGTGTTATGAGAAGTTTCAAAGTGCTGGGATTCAACCCAACATCAAGACCTTCAACATACTCTTAGATTCCTATGGGAAAACTGGCTATTATGAGAAAATGAGTGCTGTAATGGAATACATGGAGAAATATCACTTCTCATGGACACTTGTCACTTACAATGTAGTAATAGATGCATTTGGAAGGGCTGGTGATTTGAAACAGGTGGAGTTTTTATTTAGGTTGATGCAGTCAGAGAGGATCAAACCGAACTGCATCACACTATGTTCACTTGTAAGAGCTTATGGGAAAGCTGGAAAAGCTGACAAAATTGGTGGTCTTCTGCGATTTATTGAAAATTCAGATATAACACTTGATATTGTGTTTTTTAACTGCCTAGTGGATGCTTTTGGGATGATGGGATGCATTGCAGAGATGAAAGGAGTGCTTGAATTGATGGAGAGGAAAGGATGTATGCCTGATAAGATTACGTATAGAACCATGATTAAAGCTTATTCCATGAGTAGAATGACTAGCCATGTTAAAGAGCTCAAGGATGTACTTGCTTCATTGGAGAGGCCTTCATCAGGAATGAAAAAGATCACCTTCTGATCAGAAGAATTACTGGTTAAACCCATCAAAAGTAAGTTATCATCACTTTTGTAAGTACTACTCACTTTCTCTGTATATTATGAAAATAAAAAATGGAAAGCAGTAGAAAAACAGGACACTGATTAATAGGGTCTTTTAATCTAGCAAATTACAAGTATTAGTTGGTGTTCATATTTAATTTAATATATAAAAACAATGGTACTTTCTAAAACTATTTCAGAAAAATTCTTGGTGTTCATTTGGAAACACTTTTTTCAAGTACATTTTTTTGTAGTTGCCTTTTTTACTAATACCTACTAAAATGTTAAGCACACTTCCCAAAAAAACTAATTATTAGTAGAAAAGCAAACAAGAAATAAAACTGTTTACAAAGTGTTCCCAAATGAACACTAGGTTTTTCTCGTTCAGTTTTTGTAACCTAGACTTTGAGCTGCTCTCGAGGGAACTTCTTAGAGATCCAATCCAAGGAATTGCTCTTCCATTACCCACTGGTTTTGTCAGTGCACAATTGCACATATATTCTGGGTAACTTAGTTTTCAACCGACGCATGCATTACCAGTTTGGAATTTATTACCCCAGTGACATATTTGTTGCAGAGGATAATCTCTTGTACTTTCCTGCTTTGTCAAGAAGTTGCAAATTTTCATAATATTATTGTTTGTTTACAATTGCTTCACTGGTACTATTATTTGTCATAGTAAAACTAAAGTGCTTCAAAACATAGGGTCAATTTAGTTGACTGATGGACTAGATGTTCTCATGTAATTCCTCACCGTTTCAGATAGCTTCAACATACTTTACCAGGAACAAGTTTGTATGTGTACTACAATATTTGCATTTTGAAATATTTATCTTTAACTTTTCCTTAGAGTCAGTTGATACTCTTTTTTTATTTACTACTTAAATATATAAAATCTGGTGATACTTCTTTTAAGTAAGAGCTTTAATAATTCAGAAAGTAAACACTGATTTTTTCTTCCAAGTGGTCTTTTATAATATTCTTTGAGAATGAAGATGATTAATTTTGACGCAGTGCCAGACACTGCTTCCAGCACATTATAAAGGAGATGTCTTTCTAGAAGCAATATATATGAGGTGTCAGCTTTTGACTCGTTAAAAAGCATTTTAGCAAAATACATCAACGATGGCAACTAAGTCTATACACCTTCAAGGTGTTATCTTTCCAAGCTAGAAAACTTTATCATCCATGCGTTACTAATGATAGATATCTACCAGGCAGCCTGGTAAATTTCATGAATGCTTTTAAGCTGGAGTATAATTGTAGTACCCTCAACATTTATATCACTTTATTATAAGAAAGTGATGGTTCTTAATTTTTGGAGCCTACTTTTAATGCAAATCACAAAATATTCATGACATGTGAAGTAGATTTTTGTTACTTGCTACCAAGTCAGTTTCTGTCTTTCTGATGTGGCAAAGATGTGGGATTAAATAGTGTGCTCTACATTTTGGTGGAACTGATTTGCTCATCTCATCATCTCAGATTAATCTGCTTTGGCTACAGGTGGGGGGAATGCAGCCATCCAAGGTTAATCGCCTGATCTCACTTTAGTTCAGTTTATGTTTCTCTCTTTTTCAGATTTACTTCTCTGGTTGGCTGTTAAGTAGTATCAGAATATAACAAAAGATGTTAATTTTGTATTCTCTGTACTAAAGTAGGCCATCCATTCAGGAGATACTTATAAAATAAGAGTTGAATGGTACAACTGTCAAAGTTAACCTAGTAAATTTGCTGAACAGGAATACTTTTGGGCGGTGGAGAAATTAATACATAAAATAGGAAGAAGTCATCTCAGGTATGCTTTATAGTTCCTTTTAACAATGGTCCAACACCTATAAATGATCAGATTCATACAGTAGTATCCACTGAAGTTCAACTCGTTTGAAAGAGACCAAGTCTTGCATAGTGTTTGTGCCTCCATCCAGGACGGGTCTTGCAAATGAACTTGATTGGTTTGCTGTAGAAATCGTATTCGCGCTGCTTGGAGAGAGAAAAAGAGCGACTCACACTTCTGCTGGTGGTTGCACTCATCCAACCAACTCTTCAAATGATTATTCTGCTAATGATCTTGGCAGTGGAGCTGAGATAGATGACGTGGAATGATAGCTTTGAGACAATTCCATTACCTGAGATATTTTCAGAAGTTTAGTGCAGAGAAAGAACTGATTAGTGATTACAAGATCACCTTTTGGTGCTCTCCTAAATAAAAACTTACAATAGCGTCAGAGTTTCAAGTTTTTAGTTGCCAACATGTTGATATTCTAGAGTAAGCTGACCGAGGAGCTTGGAAGATATTTGGTAAGAGATGTGTTTGCAGCTTATTTTTTTTAAATATTTTTAATTTATTGTTTTCTGGAGTTCGAATGAGCTTCATTGTTGGCGGCGCCAGAACATGGCCCTGTAGGTGCTAAAGTAAAGCTGGTCCTGCACACGAAATTTCAGCCATTGAGCTGCAAATGTATTTGTAGTAATTGGGCAAAGAGCAGCATAATTAGTGGAGTTGATTTACAAATGCTTGTTCCAACTTATATAGAGATCCAGCATTGAAACCTTAAAAAGACTGGCTGGTTCAAATAGCAACATGTAAAACTAGTTGAATTATTCTTTAACAGTTTCAGAATTGCAGACATGGTTGCAAGTAAAAGTTTTCTTCAACTATATATTTCCTGATGATGTTTTGGATTGTTTTGACTTTTGTGATGGTAAATTTGAGGATAATTTATATAATGTAGTAATAGAGATAAGACTTTATTTTTCTTAAAACAAAAATAATTAACATATTAATATTAATAAGGCTCTTATTGCGAAACGAAAATATAATTAAAGATGGTCTTCTCTTATCTTAGGAAACACATTGAATCTTGAGGTTTAAATAGACTTATTACAAATAAATTATAGTATTTTGTAAATTTTTGACCGTTCTTGTTGAGTTACATAAGTATAATATTTTGATAATGTTCTCTTGCATGTAATGATACAGAATGCATCAACAAGTAAATGATTCATTTTTAAAAAAAAATTATGTTAAGGAGAGAAAAAGTAATTGCGATACGTTTTCAAAATAAGTTTTATAACTAAACTGATGAAATATTTTATAGCCGAATATTAATAATGTATAATACTTGTTACAAAAATATGTATTTTGAATTTTCACATAAAATTATAAGACGTGATTTTATAAAACTATCGAATCTCATTTAATAGTTATATAAAAGCACATTAAGATGAGAATATTGATTCAATTATACATTTAATTATGAGTGTTCAAACACACACACACACACATATATATCTATAGATACCAGAGTAATAAATACATTATGTTGTTATAATTAATTATGTCATAAATATTTACTCCTGTATGAGAATATATCTTGGTATGCATTGGTATGTAGAACACAATAAATTAAGGTGATTTTTTAAATTATTTTCCTTTTAAAAGTATAATAAAAACTAGTCATTATTTAGTTGAAAGTTGATTTTTTTAAAACGATGAACTAGTTAAAAAGTTAGTTAAACAATTATGTAACAATTTATTTTTCCACAAATGCCCCTTAAAAACAATTTAATGAGTAACGGCTTCGGAACTGTAGAGAAATGGAAAACAAAATGGCGTGCTACAAGTATAACAAAAGGAACAAAAATGGCCCAAATGGATTTACGCAAAAGGCCTCTTCTTCGTCGTCTGCATGTCCAGCCCACTACTACTCGCAGGGAACGAATAGTTTACAACATTAGAGAGAGAAAATTTTAGAGAGAGAAAACTTACGGAACGAGCACGAAGACGAACCAGAACGACAGCTATATACTCTTCTTATACATCATTAATAATTTAATATATATATCTGTGCTCACAATTATGCACGCATATAGATATGTATATGCATATATTTAGAGAGGAAGGAGTTTGAGGCAGCGTTTAATGCTAAAGGGGCAGAAATTTGGTAGGGTACGTCTCATCCGAGCAAAACCCTAGAAAGAGAAAGCCTTAGCTGCGAATTGTTCCACAGCTATTTAGAATTCAGGTTTATTCGTCCACAAGCCTTGGAATTTGGACTTATTCAAACCCTAGAATGAGGACTGGTGCTCGAATTGCGGCTTATGGTTCATTATAAGGCAATGGGTGTGTAATTCTGTATCAATTGATTCTGCTAGTGCATTTTGATTGAATGCTTGGAGGGTTTGTATGCCAGGTGATGCATTTGTGGGGATTTTTCAATTGAACTTGAATTTAGTGTGGTCTTGCCGGTCAAACAAACTCGGGGTTAGTGGTTATTTCAAACTGTACGTTCATTTTTTTGTTGGTTCTGTTGAGATGCTCTTTTGAGAATTTGGATGTTATAGTGGTGCTATTATGATGAACATGGAGATTGCTAAAAAGAGTGAAGCAGGTTGCAAATTTATAATATTTTCTATTTTATTAATGCAGTTATTAGAGTTATTTTGGTGCGCATTGGTTTGTGGGGTTTACATGATCCTATTACTTAATCACACTTTAACTTCATTAATCAAGTGATCAAGAATGCATCATAGGTTATTATGACCTGGTTATTAAACAGGTATCCAGTGATTAGTCAATGGAACCGTTCTCGTGCATCCCAATCATATTCAGTTACTATCTGTGTTATATATGTGCTTTTCAACTTTTAACAATAACCATTTTGGTTCATCTGTTTTTCTTCTTCCCTTCCCCTCTTATTGGGTTTGTAAAGCCTTTCCAAAGTCATGGCAAATATCTTATAGAAATTCTGTAATTTATTTTTCTCCATTTTTACATATATCTGTTTAATCTGTGTGTGTGGAAAACTGTTATTTCTCTTCCCTATCATGCTATAGTTTTTAAGGAAGTAAACTAGGTTGTATAATATAATATAGGTCATTACTGCTATGGTGACTGTCATTTGCTAATATTTTGCAATTAATTGAGATAGTCCTAGTCTTGGAGTGGTGATTTGCTATCTGCCTTTTTAAGTGCCTTTGTTGCAATTGATCTTTCTTTTCCCGAGTATTGATAACTCTAATGGCTAGGTTATGTCTAATTAAGTACAACTCTGAAGATTATAAATCTATGCTGTCATTTGTTTGCTCTGTGTGTGCATGTCAGCTCTTGTATGCCTTCAATTGTTAAATAATCGTATTGCAGTTTTTTTTTTTTTTTTACCTGTATTTGTTGTGGTTCAGTTGCAAAATAACCTTTTTGTGTCTATGATCCTAGATATGCGTTGATGTGTATTTACGACCATTACTGTAGGGCATTTCTTATACAGTTCCCATACCATTTGATAAATAGTGATGTGTTTTAGCATATAGATTTGAGTGCTTAGCCCAAAAAGAGAATATGGAAAGAAGAGTAAGCATATTGAACCAAGCTTCTTAAGATGATTTTATTTTTGACTAATTGGCTAATGTTTCATAGCTGCAACAAGAAGGGGAGCATATGGACATGGTTACATGGAAATCTTTAGCATGCATAATACAAACACAGCTGGGTGTTGTTAATATACCTATTTGCACATACATAGATACACATGTTAATTCATAGTTTAACTATATTTCTGTGTCAACAGACATGCTATGTAGTCAAAATCAGTTTCTTACTGTTTAGAAGAATTTTTATCTTTGTTCCCAAAAATTGTACAATGTGGTAAGGAATACTAAAGAAACATCAACCCATCTCCCAGAAGACATTATAATTTTGTAAAATTTTACTCGCATCCAAAACTTGTTGGTCATGTGTTTTAGAGTGTCCACTAGTCATTAGTGATCTACAAATGTATGACAGGGACAGAAAAATAAACTGATCCTTTATAGAAGTGTTTGGTCTTCTCAGCTCTTATACTTTGTAAGTTTTGATTGCTGCAAAAAAGAAAGGGAAAGGAGAAAAAGTGATTAAGGAAAGTCAAATTCCACTGTTTGTGAATTTTTTAAGGGAATAAAAGAATAGAAAAGAGTAGAAAGTAACTTCCACTTTCTTCCCAAAACTTTCCACTGTAAATTCGGATGGGTGGAAACTAGAATAAAGGTTAGTATTTTTTTCCTGATTCCAATATTACTCAAAACAAACAAATATTGTTAAAAATGCTATTATAAAATGAGTATGGACAAATTACTAATAACTTACTCTTTCCCTTCTTTTCTTCTGTATCCAATAGTAGAGAAAATAATTTTTGTTTTGTTTTGACAAGTAACACTGGTGTCACCCATGTACAGTGAAAATACAGGCTATTAAAAGCCCAACTCGCTAAGTCACACAAACAAACCCATGGTCCAATATGAATTAGTTTTCTCTTTACCCCTTTCTTTTCCACCTAACTCACAAACATAGTGTTAGTGAAAAGCTCCATTTCCTTTTTGACTTTTCAAGTATTATCAATTTAACCAACATGTTATTTTTTTAACATATTAACTATTGTACTCTTGAAAATTCTTTCAGAATATCTAAAAATCAAACCATATTTAACCTTTATTGAGGTGGTTGCTGATATGTAATTTTTTTTTAAAAATTCATGAGGTGGCTGTTGATGTGTAATTTTTTTTAAAAAAATTACATAAATATTCACTCAATACAAAAAATATATATTTTTTTAATTGCAAAAATATTTGCTCAGTAGAAAAAAAAAATTTAATTGCAATTAGTAATATTTTTAAATACAGTAACTTTCCGTTTTAAAAATGTTTAATTTACTTGATTTCTTTAATTTCTTTTACATTTTTTCTTTATTGAACTAAATGTTTAACATTGTCGGTTTTCCTTTCCTAATACTCAACCCACTTTTCTGTTACTTTTTTTTTTTTATGAAAAAAATAATTAAGCAAATGACTTTATTATCTCCAATCCAACGTGACACGTTCACACACTGCTTACCTGTTAAGTTAACGCCAATATAGATACGCACACACACTTAAATTTTATAATAACCGATAAAAAATTCATATTCATTTGATGTCTTTTTTATGCAAGTTAATTTGGAAGATGATAAAACGTTCATATTCTTATCATCTTCCAAATTAACTTGCATAAAAAAAACTCCAAATGAATATGCCTTTTTTAATCGGTTATTATGAAATTTAAGTGTGTATGTATATATAAATTCTGCACATTTTTAAAATGGAAAGTTACTGTATTTAAAAAATATTACTGAGCGAATATTTCTGTAATTTTTATTTTAAAATTACACATCAGCGACCACCTTAATAACAGTTAACCATGGTTTGATTTTTGGGTATTCTGAAAGGATTTTCATGAGTACAATGATGATCTGTTAAAAAAATAACATGTTGATTAAATTGATAAGACTTGCAAAGTTGATTGGTTTTTTTGATAATTAAGTCTTTCATTTTTTTTTATGTTTTACGAAATTACACTAAAAATTGATGGAATTCACAGTTCCAATCCATGTGCGCACTCGGTTGAAAATGATTTTGTGTTCTCATTCGACATCTTACTTTAGGGGAAAAAGATCTTTGTGGGGTATAACAACCCTGATCAATTCCGGTTTGACTCAAATCAAATCTTACAAAGACTCAATCTATTGTCCTAATAATATTTTCTTGGGTCTAACTTAATACCTTATATGCAAACAAATTTTATTCACATGTTCTGATGTGGGATTGGGGTGTTACAATCTCTTTCATTTAAATAACTGACGTCCTCGTTAAGATTTAGGAACATATAGTCTAGAATCTTTGCATCTTTAGCCATTATTGGATAATACCAATGCCTTCGTGTCCCCATCTCTGACACATCCTTTCCCATTGTGGGATAATATCAATCACTTTCGTGACCTCACCTATGACAGCCTGATCAAATGGCTCGGCCCGAGTTTCAAGAGTCGGCTTAGATACTTATGTAGCCGCTGGGGTCAAATCTCGAGTTCGAAGACGCAATCTACTATCACAATAATATTTTTTTGGATCATTTTAACCCACCATTGGATCACTTAAAAGATCATGACTTTAAGATACTATTGATAGTCGCTTAAGACCTTATCGGTTGAGGAGGATGCCAATGCCCGTAGGGATTGCCCCATGGCTGAATTTCTTTGGAGTAAAATTTCAGTCAATGCACATTTGTTTGCTACAATTCCCATCTGTCTTGTTGAGAACTAGAACTCGAACTCGAACCAAAACAAAAGCAGGTGGTTCAACCGTAGGCAAGGGCTTCCGATGTGGGACTGGGTTGTTATGTAGGATGTCATATGCATGTAACTTTTGCATTATCAATGTTATCTAGTAAAGTTATGTCCAATTGACAAACTTTCACCTCTAGTGAGTACATTGTCTACTTTTTCTGCATTAGAGATCCTTTGTGTTCCCTTAATTGTAAAGTTAGTGCTGTCCAAACATGGGATTGTTCAAGCTTGAAAACCTTCGAAGTCTATTTGTATCTATATGGTTTACTAGGAACTAAGATACCACCTTGAATATATCCTTTTCTTTTTTTATCTAAAATTTAATATGATCTTATTTCCATTTTCTCAATTTATTTAAAAAGGAAATATTTGTTTTTTATTGAGCTGTGTCAGTCTTTTGCAATCGAACTTTATTGTTTTAAAAAGTTGGTATCTTCTGACTGTTATTAATACATACTTTCTTCTTTTCTTTCTTTATGTTTAAAAGTTCTTTCAGACTATTGTTATTCTTTTGTTTTAAGGAACTGATTAACCTTGAATCAATGGGACTGGAACACCTTTAGGTTTTGTGATAGGAATGCATGGATTTAGTTCAGGATCTCTCTTAGTCAATGCTGAGGTTGATTCCATGGGAGGAGTTGTTGACCGCGGAGGTGGTATTGGTACCAACCTTTCTCCGCAGCTAGCAGTAATTGAGGAGACTAAAACAGAGCTTAGGTAATGTCTATTTTCTTTTGTATTTATGACATCAGACATGTTAGTTACACTTTGTGGAAACTCTTTATTGTTAACAGGCAGCAATATGTTTCTTATGAGGAGGCAAAGAGACAATTAGATTTTCTTGAGAAAGTAAGCAGCTCATACTCTTTAACTACTCAAATCTTCTAAATGGATCTGAAATCACTCTAGCTGGGATGAATCATCTATTCTTATTTGCAGGGTGGGGATCCTTTGGACTTCAGAACTGGGAATGCAGCTTCACTTAGTGTTCAGTCTACTTCGTTGGCGGACCAACATCCTGAACAGTTCGTCACCAGGTTTAATTTCATGTTCTGTTATGGAGCATTGATTATACATTCAGTTTATGCTTAACATTTATGGTCCGCATAATGTGATATTCTGTTATTGCAGTGAAGCAAGAGGTAGTTTTGCACTGGCTGCTTCACCTCCTGGGGATTCTGTAGAGAGTAATGGTAGACCAGGGGTACCTCCAGCTTACGATTCCAATAGTGCTGATAATCTCTTGCTATTTGATGGGGAAAATGATTTTCTTAAAGGTGAAAGGAATTCCATAAATTCATCTAGGAGTAATATTGGTCCTTCTGAAAAGTCTTCCCAGTTGGATGGAAGTCAAAATGCCAAAGAATCAGGTGACTCTGTTGCGTTTGGGCTCCCGAGGAAAGCATATAGGCGAAGGAACAGATCCCGTCCAAGCCGTGACGGTGCTCGATCAAGTTCTACGGATGTAGTCCCATCTCGCGGTGATCATGCCTCTTTTCCTTCTCGCCATGCTCCCAGGGATGCGAAGGGGTTGGTAGTTGATACAGACAACCAGAAGGATTGGACTGTTTCTTCAAAGTCTAATTTGAAGGCTACAAGTCCAAATTGTATTATGGCTCCCAAGGTTGAACTGCCTGATAGTCGGTTAGATTTAGAGCTGGATGTTGTGCAGGCTGTAGAATCAGCTATTGGCCTGACCAAAGGCAGTCTCTCTGATGCCATCCAGCATAATCAGTTTTCAGCATCTGATGCTCAGAGAACTCCTGTTTATATGGCTCCTGGGAAACCTGAATCTCTTGGGGATAGGGAACAAATCGATTTAGCAGGTCTTGAATTTGCCCCTTATCTGGCTACAGCAAAAGATGAAGATCAAGTTACGTCCGGTCAAATGAATGGGTTAAGCGGTGAAAAGGTAGATGGAAAAAGCACATTAAATGAAGTTCAAAATAGCATCACAGTACTTGGCACTAAGGGTTTAGATTCAGAGTCGTCTTGCACCCAAACCAACCTTAGCTTAGATGGAAATATCGACAGTGAAATTTGTACCAATTTAAGAAATGGTGGCTCTAGTGGGAATGCTAAGGAAGAAACTGTAGCATTTGAGGAGACACCAAACATGGAAGGTGATAAAGTCGATAAGGAAAATAATGAGACCAAAGTTGATGACATTTATGCCGTCACTAATGACGACAGCAATTCCTTTTATAATAGCCACCTAGAAAATGGTTCTATTTTGAAGGACGAGGACCCATTAAAAGAAAAAGTATCTGGCTCTCAAATAGAGGTTAAAGATCCTATTTCCATTGAGGGAATGGTACCAGACGGTTTTACTGCTTCAGAAAACAACAGAAAGCCCAGTAATTTGTTGGGTTCCACTTCCACCCATGAAAGTGAAAATGCTTGTACTGGTAGACGTCTGGGATCAATGGATTCCTCTATTCAAGAGACTCCTGCGACTGCATTGTCTGCTAGCGTTTCTGCTGTTTCCCCTGTGCGAAATACTCGTTCTCCAGTAACCTTGAAATTTGCAACGAAGGCACATGAAGATTCTATTTTAGAAGAGGCGCGGATTATAGAGGTTATTACTTTGTGCCCTGGTCTACTTGTGATATTTATTCTGATGAACATGAAAGGAATTTGTATTTGCATTCCCTATTATTACCTAATAATCTCTAACAAAATTTGGTAAACAGGCCAAACGTAAGAGGATTGCTGAGTTATCTGTTCGTACGTTACCGCTGGAGAATTGTCGGAAATCTCACTGGGATTTTGTCCTCGAGGAAATGGCATGGTTGGCAAATGATTTTGCACAGGTCTGATCTTATATATAAACTTTAGAAATTGTGTTTCTTAATCATTTATCTTTTTTTACTTATCTAGAGTGTATTCTCATGTAGGGTAATTGACAAATTGTACCTACCAATTGAGATATCTTTGTTCTAAACTATTTCAGTACCTGCTTTCTGCTTAGCTCCCTTCTAGATTTTCAGTTTTTTCCTCGTCAATTTTTTTGTAGGAACGGCTTTGGAAGACAAGTGCTGCTGCTCAAATAGGTCATCAAGCTGCTTCTGCTTCTCGTTTAAAATTTCATGAGCAAAATTCTTTTCAGAAGAAAAAAGAAGTAGCTCACAACCTGGCAAAAGCTGTCATGGACTTCTGGTGTTGGGTAGAGGTACTTTTAGATATTAATTATCCAAGTTTTGCTTCTATAAGCCGACATCAACAATATTCTCATGTGACTGATTGAGGGTAGGGTTGAATTTTTGTGCTGGAATTTCCCTTCTTGTTACTAGTTGGTCAATTAATATTTTGTCAACAATTTAGTTTTTTTATCTTTCTATACACGTGCTCTTCATTTAGTTACCTGTCTAAATAGTATTAGAGATAATTATTGTTTCCCCCTCATATATAATGCCAAGTCAGTAACGGCAGTGATCTCTCCCAATTGGTGCAACTCCTTTTTTCCCCCTCCTGATTTCTGGATGAATACATAAGTACCATTATTTATATATTAAAAAACTAGATCTGTTGGAGATTTATGTTGAAAAGAGATGATGGAATTACAGATGGATTTATTCGAATCATAATTTCTACATACTTAAACAGTCTCTATGTTCCACTTCTTACGATCTTTCTTAATATTCATCAAGTTGATACTGAGATCTATTTGCATGGTTGGGAATTAAATTAATTAGCAGCATCAAGTTGGATTCTGCTTTGCATACTAATAGTACCTTAAGATCTTATCCTTGTGTACTTTCTAAATAGCTGCTATCGGTAATGTTATAGAATAAATCTATGCAAGTTGATTCGAAACTCTTTCTTATTCTTACTAGCAATAACACAATAATCATGTGTAGAAAAATCTGGCTTTTGTGTATGACTTTTCTTTGTGGTTATTTTGACTTATTTGCACCTTCTAAGAGTAAAGCAAAGGAGAATTAGTCAAGTGTTGGTACCAAATACCACGAAACACAAATTAGTCTTTACCCACTACACAAATTAATTAGCAGCGCAACTTTTTTTTGTTTGAAATTGATTTAAAGCTTGTGTATTTTAGTATAGAAGTTGTTTATAGATGGAAGGTTGAGTTAATTTGATACATATTGATATTGTTAATCTAGAATAGTTGTGTCGTATCTGTTGCAATTGTTTTAGATGTTTGAGCTGGGCCTCCGTGTGAACCTTCAGTTGATGTATTGGTACTCTTGCTTGTTTGAGTTTCTCTAGGTTGAAATTTGATCTTTGAAGGGAGGTGGGTTTATTTGCATAATTATTTTAATTACCTCACTGTTTGTGGCAGGAAACAAGCAAAGAGCAGGAGTTGCAAAAACCTGGCAAAGCTTTCACAAATGCAGTTCAGGGATATGCATTGAGATTTCTGAAATACAATAGCTGCAGTGTTCAACATGTCCCAGCAGAATCGCCTGTGACTCCTGATAGAACGTCTGATTTGGGCATTCTGGATATGTCATGGGAGGTTCACTTAACAGAAGTACGGACTAACACTTTATGGTCTTTTGTAATTCTTAGTAAACTATCAGCTTGACCACTGCTGTCTAGATAATGCTCATGTTATGGTTTCTGTTCCCATTTCTCTTTCAATGTTGACCTTTTCATTTTCTAGCAGGAGAACCTCTTCTATTCAGTTCCTGCTGGCGCAATGGAAACCTACAGAAATTCTATTGAATCCCATTTGCTGCAATGTCAGGTAAATATATTACTCATCAACATGTTATATGGGATAAATAGAATTTTGCTTCTATCTTTCCTCATATCCTCCATGTGCCCAAATCTTACTTTTTTGTCAGCTATAAATCCCAACTTCTTTTTTCACCTATTCAAGAAAACCTTTTATGCATGAACAACATGCTAATATCTGGGCCAAAATTTATTTAGTACCACCAAGGGATTAATTCACTTCTAGTACTGAGCGTCTTGATAATTAAAGCTCTCTGTTCCTTGTACCTTTTCTCTCCTTTATATGTATGTATATCAATCTAAACACATAGGAAATGGTTATTGAGAGGTTTTAACACTAGAACAATGGACAAAGAAAGAAGACAAAGCACAAAGAGAAATGAAAGGATTTAACTTATTCTTATCTACTTTTTCACCTGCTTTGGGTTAGAATTTCTTTTTGGCATAACTAGGGGCGGCGGCCATGGGGGCCTTTCGAGGTGTAGCAATTTCTGATATTCATACGGACTGGGGAGCTTTCCTTTTTGAAGGACTTCCCACTTTTGATTGTTTGGTGTACTGCTTGTTCACCTTGGCTATATTCTTCTATCTAGTAAATTCCCCATTTATCTAAAAGAAAATTTCAAACCGCCAGAGAGAACAGAGTTTGGAAATTTTTCGTCCTAATTGATACATCTTGCTGTTGTATTTATCATATATTGGTTCATGTTACTCGAGGGTTTCGTGTCTCCTTATATTTCAGCTGGTTGCCATGGCTTCTTTTTTCATATTTATCACTCTAATTGAAATTGTATATTTTGCCCTCTTTCTTAGAAAACTGGCAGTAGCATGCAAGAGGAAGTGGAAACATCTGGCTATGACGCTCTAGCAGGTGTTCTGATACAACTTGTGATTTATTTCTGCATTGTTTTCAGTTCATCATGTATTTTAACAAGTTTACTCCCTATTATAGAATTTGGATCTCAAGAGAATGCTTTTGAAGAGGATGAAGGGGAAACTAGCACATATTATTTGCCAGGAGCTTTTGATGGTAGCAGGTCATCCAAATTTTCCCAGAAGAAGCAGAAACATTTGATGACGGCATATACTGCAAGATCGCGCGAACTGGGATCCATGCCATTTATCCATAGCATTGAAAATAAAGTTGGGAACCATCAATCTATAATAATTGGAAAACGGTCTGCCAACACTCTTAATGTTTTGATTCCAACAAAACGTGTACGGACCGCTTCCCGACAGAGAGTTTCAAGTCCTTTTAATGCTGGAACTTCTGGTTGTGTTCAGGCACCAAATAAGACAGATGCTTCCAGTGGCGATACCAACTCTTTTCAGGATGATCAGAGTACTTTACAGGGTGGATCCCACATTCCAAATAGTTTGGAGGTTGAGTCAGTGAGGGACTTCGATAAGCAACTACCATTTGACTCCACCGAAATATCACGTAAACCCAAAAAGAAAAAGAAGGCAAAAAAATCGGTATTACTCAGCTTTGAACATCTGATAGAGGAGACTTTATCCTCCTTGTATAATCGTAATGATTTATAAGTCTTTTAGCCCTGTTTTATTCTTCCCTGAATTATGTATTGTTTCAGGGTTCCACATATGAGCACAAATGGCAAATGGATTCCAATTTTCAAAATGAGCATGTAAGTTTTGTTTCATAGTGCACTAATTTTCAATTTTTCAACTCAATGGTGCAACTTCTAGGTGAGAAGATTTGGCAATATTATAAAGTGACTAGTTTCTATGCATTTTATAGAATTTTTATTATTTTTTCATTTTGTTATCCACAGTTCTGATGCAAAACTATAGAGAATAATATGATGTAATAATATAGTGTAGTTATCTCTATTTTGATTCCATAAGTAAGCTAGTTTATTTTAAGAAGAGGGAGCAAAGTTTTGGTTAGTTTATATAGGCCTGGCTATTTCACCCAAACTCGATGGGGCCCATCCGATCTTGATCTTAATGGGACCTGATTTCTTAAACCTATAGAGTTAGGGCTAGGTATGGGATATACCCTCTCACCCTTGCCCCCGACCCGATTATATGTAAACATATAAATTTTTTAAAATTAGTATTTTGTATATATATAATTATGTACTTATTTAGGTTATTTCATTATAAGTTTTGTAACATTTGTAATATAATATGTTGTTAGTTATAGAAAGGTTGAATAATGTTTGATTTTGAATTAAAAATAGTTACACAAAGTAATATAAAAAAAAATAGAGAAATTTAATTTGTGAAAAAGAAGATTAATCGGGTAAACGGGGCGGGTATGGGGTATTGTTTTCGGGGGATAGCTCTGTATTGGTGGGGCGGGTACGGGGAGAGGTCCCCGGACCATACCCGCCTTGCTGCCAGGTCTAAGTTTATACTATCCCATATTTTTTGAAAAGCTCTTATAGAATACTTTTAATGTACCTTGTATCCTTAAGAGACTGGCATAAGATGTATCTGAAGGCTGTCTATAAACTGGCTGATGACGTCGTATTAATACTGTGATGGGAGGCTTGCAGCCTTATTCTTCTCGGGATGTAAACAAAAATGATTGCTATGCTTATAACTTGCTTATTTCTAAATTAATGTACTCGATACGCATTTTCTGTTCCAAGTAACTGGGTTATTTAGCCATTTGTTATCCTATGGCTTTCCTAGAGTAGTTATAATTTTATGTCCCCATCATGATGCAGAGAGATAATTTAAAAAGGAGATTGGAGAATCATCAACTTGAATCTAATGGAAGCACTGGTACAGCTTTTTTCCCATCTGATATTGCTTCATCATGTAATTTTGACAACATTCTGAATTTTTTTAATTTTCTCTGTCTGTAACGTATCCATGTCTCTGTGAAGGTTTATATAGTCAACATGTTCTGAAGAAGCCAAAGATGATGAAGCAATCACTTGATAATTCAGTTGACAATCTTACTCCTATGGGCGGTTCAATTCCTTCTCCAGTGGCCTCCCAAATGAGTAATATGTCTAACCCAAACAAGTTCATCAAAATGCTTGGTGGCCGGGATCGAGGCCGGAAAGGCAAAGCACTGAAGGTACTATAAGTAGATGACCTAGTGAACCTTGTAATCCTAATATGTTCCTATTACTGTTACTCTATTTTGGTTTGATTCTGATAAATTTATAAATATAAATCATAGCAGACACATGCTGGGCAGCCAGGTTCAGGAGATCAATGGTCGCTATTTGAAGACCAGGTAATATTCATTTTTCCCCTTCTGCATTTTCATGTTCTTTGAGAATTTACCATTCATGGACCTTTGCGCGCCAAAAATAAGTGTTATATAATACTACCATTTTTGACATCTCAGGCCCTTGTTGTTCTGGTTCATGATATGGGTCCAAATTGGGAGCTCGTCAGTGATGCTATTAGTAGCACTTTGCAATTCAAGGTAAACATATGTTATGTTTCCTTTTTCTCTGTTTCCTCCTCCTTTTGGTATGTAGGTTGAGCTTTGGGGTTTCATTTATTGTGAATGTGCTGTGAACACATGTAGTGCCTCCATTGGACAATGATGTATTCTTATTTGTACTTTATATATGGTGCTAGCTATTTACTATACTATACCGACGCTTCACGTTGCTCTAAAGTTTCTGTGTCCAACACTCGACTCAGACAAGGGTATGAGTACTGGACATTTCATTTTCATTTTAATATAAAAAATTGGCAAAATTGAGAAGTACCCATGTCGGACTCTTCAAAATACCATGTCCAATTGGACACTACATCCCAATTCGTGTAACATAGGTTATTTATTTATTATTTTTCCTTTCTGACCATTTTATATTTCTCTTGTTGGACAAAAAAAAATTGATTTTTTTACTTAACATGTTCAGTGCATATTCCGCAAGCCTAAAGAATGCAAGGATCGTCATAAGGTTTTAATGGATAGCCCTGGTGGTGACGGGGCTGACAGTGCTGAAGATTCAGGGTCATCTCAACCTTATCGGTCTACTTTACCTGGCATTCCAAAGGCAAATCTTAAAATATTTTTAATTTTTCTCTTTCATGTCTTCTACACCGCACCCCCCCCCCCCCCCCCCCCCCCCCGGGCCGATTTTCCCTGCTTTTTGTTGAGTAGTTAATTCTCGGATGCTGCATGTTTCACAGGGCAGTGCCAGACAGTTATTTCAACGTTTGCAGGGGCCAATGGAAGAGAATACAATCAAATCCCATTTAGAGAAAATTATTTTAATTGGGAAAAAGCAGCATCATAGAAGGACTCAGGTTTGTTTATTTCCAAAAAATTACTTTTAACATCGCTGAAAATCCAAACTTGTCTATGCATTTCTGCCTGCTTTTGCCTTGTCGTTGGTTTCCTTTATCTCAAGTGTTCTTTAATGTTTCATATTACTTTTGTTCTCAAGCCAGTTTTATTATATTTTGCATCTTGGACATTTATTGAAGGTTCTTATTCTTATCTTCCTGTGCATTTGAAGGATGGTTGGATTTAGAATTCAGCCAGTTTATTTATGTAGATTGCCTACATATTCAATATATACTTCCTCCCTCTTAATTTTTGTTCAGTCTGCACAATACTTGCTTGATGTGTAATAACAATAAAAAAAATTGATACCAGAAATTGTGCCTTGTAAAATCCCAAAATTGATTTGATGTTGTGATTTTCCTGGTTTCATACCAGTGATGTTGGCTGTAATGGAGATTGAATTGAAAGTCTGAAACATACGTAAATAATTGGGAATTTTTTTACCACCCTCAAGTTAATAAACGCTTAAATCTGTGTGTTCCCTTTAAAGGAATTAATTTCTTACCCTGCTTAAGCTGGCATATGCTTTCAGAGGTGCATTTTGATATTGGATTATCTTACCTTTTCACTGATGATTTGTGCCTTTATTGGGTTAGGTTTACCTGTATTCTGGCAATCTGGCATCTTTAATTGAATGAATCCCAACTTGTTATATTAATATATCTGTTTGTACTGAAATACACTATGGTTTTAAGGATTGTTTGACTGTTTGCCTGAGTACCTTCCAACTTGACTAACGACTTGAAAGTTGAAAGAACATGTCACCAATCTTCAAGAAGGCATACAGTACCATACTGTTGCATGTTTGGGATATTCTATTTTTATTTTTTTTGAATAAAGACTGAAAGAAAAAAGAGTGACATTTACTTTAGCAAGGAAATTATGTTGTTTTAAAGGTCATCTACAGCGGAACTGTCGAATTAATCTCTGAAATCTACGTTATGCATTAAATTTTGATATGCTGCCATTTTGGCTCATTTCTTACTATAATATACATTTTTGACTTGAATTTTTTAAGAATAATAACCAGGATCTGAAACAGCTCCAGCAGCCTCACAATTCTCATACACTTGCTCTTTCTCAAGTCTTTCCAAATAACATGACCGGAGGGCCTGTCCTCACGTAAGTCATGGTGATTATTTCATTCATATTTTATTAGCTTTACATTTTATGCTTTTGTCTTATATTTTTGTTTTTTTATTTTATTATTTAGTATTTCAACTCTCCATGTAAGTATGGATTTTGTTCAATGCAAGAATTTTTATATTAACTTTATTTTTTCTTTTGTTCGGCAATTTGTTATAAAGACCTCTTGATCTGTGTGATGCAACTGCATCTAGTCCAGATGTTCTTTCCCTTGGTTATCAAAGCCCTCACACTGGTGGGTTACCAATTTCTAATCAGGGTATTGTCGCACCAATGCTTCCTGCATCTGGTGCGAATCCCTCAGTACAAGTGACTTCGAATGTGGTTCTTGGCAGTAATTTTTCATCACCATCCGGTCCACTCAATGCCTCTGTCAGGTAATGCCGAAGATCTTGAGATCATCTGTTTTCCCACAGTGCATATATAATAGTCTGAATTTTTGTACGTTGGTCTTCTTGTAATCTACATTTAGGGATGGTAGATTTGGCATTCCAAAATCTGCGTCTTTATCAATTGATGAACAGCAAAGAATGCAACAGTACAATCAAATGTTATCTGTTAGAAACATCCAGCAGTCCAATATGCCTGTTCCTGGGGTTCATCCAGGAAATGATCGTGGTGTTCGAATTTTAACTGGTGGAAATGGTGTGGGCATTGCCTGTGGCTTAAATAGAAGCATTCCAATGGCAAGGCCAGGACTTCAAGGAATTGCCTCGTCATCTATGCTAAATTCTGGCAGCATGCTTTCCTCTGGTATGGTGGCTATGCCAAATCCTGTTAATGTTCAGTCTGGTCCTGGTGCTAGTCAAGGTAACTCTATGATGAGACCTCGTGATGCTTTGCATATGATGCAGGTTAGTTATCTAGTATTTCATTTTTTTAATATTAGAACATGTATAGATAATTGTATTTATAATATGCTTTAGTAAAGCCGTATGGACCGAGAAGTGTGATTTTCAAATAGAAAATTCTGGCACAGTTTTGAAAGTTCTGGATTCCTTTATTTATTTATTTATTATTTTTTTTTGGGGGGGGGGGGGGGGGGGGGGGGTGGGGGGTGTGGGAATTGGTACGTACTCTCATTTTATTTAAATTTATGCACCTTTCCTTTTGTGTTTTGTTACCCACTCGGTTGTTGCTTGAATCATGACGGATCTGACCTCAAACAGAGGTGGTTTTGGTGCATTGGCAGTGGAATACAAATTTATTTTGCAACTAAAATTGGAGAAGTTCAGAGTAGCCCCTTTGATATTATAGATCACCTTTTTTTTCGGGTCATTTTGCTGAAATAATTTGTAACCAGAATTCTTTGGTAGTGGAATATGATTATCAAATAGACATGGCTTTTCAGTTCTGTATTCCTGGCATTTGTCCAGTTGTAATTAGTGCATAAATTGTTACATTCCCATTTTTCAAGTTTTTGACTTTTTGTTTTGTTTTCTTAAAAAAATAAATTAAAATAAGCCTACCCAGTCTCTGGAACATCTAAGGCAAATGATTGTTCCGGAGCTTCAGATGCAGGTTTCACAAGGGAATAGCCAAGGAATTTCTCCATTTGGTGGGTTAAGTTCCTCCTCTAATCAGTCAACTCAGCCTCCTGTCCAATCATACCCACTCCATCACCAGCAGCCACATCTAGTGTCGTCACAACAGTCCCATGTGCTTGGTAATTCTCATCATCCTCGTCTTGAAGGACCTAATCACACAACCGACACACAGCATCAAGCCTATGTAATCCCTTTACCTAAAGAGAGGCAAATTCAGCATCAGCGTTTATTGCAGCTGCAGCAACAACAACAATTTGCTCCATCCAATGCTTTGATGCCACATGTTCAAGGGCAGTCTCAGTTACCAGTATCATCATCACTAAATACTGCCCAACTTCAGTCACAAACTTCTCCTCCATTACCATTATCACCGCTGACAACATCATCTCCGATGTCTACAATGTCACAGCATCCGCAGAAACATAACATGCCAACTTCTGGGGTTGGCCGGAACCCACCAGTTGGTGGCGGTGGGTTAACCAATCAGATGGGGAAGCAGCGACAGCGTCAGTCACAGCAGCAACAATTTCAACAAGCAGGTAGGCATCACCCTCAACAGCGGCAACAGTCACAATCTCAACAGCAAGCTAAGGTTTTGAAAGGTGTAGGAAGAGGGAACATGCTGATGCATCAGAACCTTCCCATCGATCACTCTCTTTTGAATGGCCTGTCAACTACTTCAGGAAGCCAATCTGCAGAGAAAGGGGAGCAGTTTATGCACATGATCCAAGGCCAGGGATTATATACAGGGCCTGGAGTAAATTCCATTCAACCTCTGAAGCAATTAGTTCCTTCTCATCAGGCCCAACCTCAGGTAAAGCTGTATTCTGGCCAGGCCACTCCATCAAAGCACATCCAACAGATCCCTTCTCATTCTGATAATAGCTATCAAAATCACATTCAATCAGTTGTTGCTGGTCCTACATTATCAACTTCTGTTCAAGCTGTTCAACCACCGGTTATTTCGTCTTCCAACCCGCAACAACAGCAGCAGCAGTCACAGCCTCAGCCTCACCTAAAGTTGGTAAATCAAACTCAGTCGACTGTTCAAAGAGTGCTTCATCAGAATCGCCAAGTGAATGCTGACATGCTAAAGAAGCTGCAAGCCAGAGAAGCTCAAGCTGACCTGCACCCTGTCAATAACTCGTCTCAGATGGGTACAATGGCCCCAGTGCCAGGCTGTGTTGATGTGGCTAATGTAATACCAGTTGTCTCTTCTGCCAGTGTTCCTCAAAGGAAGGCATCAGAAACGGTTTATGATCCCAGTATGCCCAATCATGCAAAGCAGTTGGGTTCTGGGTCTCCGTCTTTGACAAATTCCGGTAGTGAGCCTTTGCCTCCTGTCAGTCAAGGGCTAGGCAAGAGGCAGTCTTCAGAGAGCTTGCCCCCTATAGTGCATGATGGTGGTGTACAGCGGTCAAAGCAGTCCCCGCAGCTGCATCCTCCCACACTGCTGCCTTCGTTGCAGCAGCAACAAGAAGAAACACAACAGCAGCAATCTCAGCAAGAGACCCAACTTCTGCAAGGAGGGAGTAATAGTTTGTATGTCAGGCCTCCCTCAACTTTAAACTGAAAAGTACTCGCACGGATTGAGTACTTCTTTGAGCAGCTGGTTTTGCTTGCGTTGGGTTGGCATGCCACGTGTAACAACAATGTATAGGTAAGCTCACTATTTCACATAGTTGTAACACTTGCTGATGTCTGCACTTTTTATTAGTATTATATCAACAGTTGCATCTTTCTGTCACGGCTTTAATGAACAATGATGCTAATGGCGTGATGTTTTGTGCAGATGAAGCTCATAGTTCCCTCGGGGCATTACGAGACAGATAGGGGTGATTATTGTTATATCTACAGGTGAAGTATACTCAATTGAAGGGATGTTGGCAAATTATTTTTTGGGAATTACGTATATTACCATTTACCCTAGAGCTTTAGGAAGATCAAGAGACCGATATAGAGGTACACGTACAGGGTTTCTTCTCTCCTTTTACTTTTTTTTTTTCCTTTGTTTTATTTTGCTAGATTTTTATGTTATTTGCCATCCCTGAATCGGCCCTGTTCATGTATGGAGTTGCCCTATTTTTGCCCCATAGATTAGCCCATGTATTATGCCCTTTCGTATTATTAGGGGCAGCCATCATTGTTCTGGAAGAAACCGGAGAAAAAATTTGTGAATACAAGTCTTGTGGCTCTACTCTAGTCCTTTTTACTTGTTCTTGGTAGTCTTCAGATCTATTCAGCCCTCGTGCCCAACTAACTGTATTTGCCTTCTAATCTATTATCATGCATGATTCCAGACAGATACAAATAGGTGAACATAATTCCAAGCAAAGAGAGTACCTACCAATTAGGTGAACATACTGCTGAGATTATGTATGTACATTGATGGAATGACCAATCTGTCAAATCAGATGTAAAACATCATTTGTTGCTATGATTAGCATCGAATATTCTCGACACTGAAAAAGATTTGTCTTGAAACACCATTATTTGTTTTCGAGGTTTGGCGGTGGACCCAAGACCCCATTTAGTCTATTTTGAGATGGAGGGCAATAACCAATCTTTATTTTTGGGAAAATTGCTGTCTAGCATTGTTAATTTGTTTCCAAAACGTAAGATTAAAGTATAAATTATATTTTTCCTCCTGTCCACAAAAAAAATACATAATTTTTTGCTCCTCGTTGTTTAAAAAGAAGTTGAACCAGTTTGAAAAACATCATCTAATGTGACACAATAGTTTATGGTTGCGGTTATCCGTTATTCATATCAAAGAATAAAATTTGATAACTGTATTTGTATTTGATGAATTATGGTCAAAATACGGATATTATTTGTATTTATTTTGTATAATATAATATGTAAATATAACAAATATATGTATATTTATATTCGTTCAAATTAAATTTAAAAGTTTCAATTTTTTTTTAATTCTTGCACAATATTAAATTAATAACGAAAAAAATATTTATTTAATCAAATAAAAATTACAAATTATGTACAATCAACCAAATAAAAGAATAAAATTAGATATAATATTTAAATATAGTTTTTTTATATCGTATATCATAAAATAATATAAAATATATATAATTAATTGATGTTAATATTTTTTTGTTATATTTTAATATTAAATAATATATATATAGATATTTATGAATACAAAAATGCAACATATATATTTTTGATAAATACAAATATAAATATTATTCATTTCGATATAAATATGAATAATACTTATTTTAACGGATTTTAATGACAAGATTCATATTTTATCGATTGTAAAATGACTATACAAAAGTATTGAACATAATCAAATAACTCTCAACCAAAATTGCCATGACCTAAATCTATTATATTATACAAAATCAAAAACTTATTTGGCATCACAAAAGAAAAATAACCTTAAGAAATTATTGAGCCATCTTCATTTCTTACGAGGGCTGCTGAAGGCCTTGTGAATTGTATCTACAAGCTTCTGCCGCGATCCAAGAATCATTTCCATCCTCTTATTCTCCATTTCCATCCTGTACCTCTCCGTGTCCCTCAT
Source organism: Hedera helix (assembly GCA_947179155.2). Lineage (NCBI taxonomy): Eukaryota > Viridiplantae > Streptophyta > Magnoliopsida > Apiales > Araliaceae > Hedera > Hedera helix. The sequence goes on along the minus strand of OX359276.1, from coordinate 47,427,094 downwards.
CATCTCAATCTTCTTGTTCTCCATTTTAACAAATCTCTCGGCAAATGCCCTAATTTCCACTGCCAATTCTGCAACCATTTCAGTCCCCTCTACCCCTTCCTCCTCTTCATCATCCTCCTCCTCATCTTCATCACCATTATCACTCTCAAAAAGATCCTTTCTTTTTCTAACAATTGGATTTCTTGAGACCCTCAAAACCCTAGTAGTGTTAATACTATTTACCCCTCTAACAATGTGATTGATGCTCTTAGACTTGTTCTTCTTGCTATCAAGATTGGGGTTGGAATTGTAATCAATATCGTTTTCACTTGAAGAATTGGGTTGATTACTCTGATGGTACTGAACCATAGGTATGGGTCGGGCGGCTGTAATGGGTAAGGGTCCGCGTTCCATGCGGTCCATTAGGTCAAAGTACTGCCAATAATTGGGGCGGGGTTTGAGCCTTTCAGCGCGGTATCGTTTACGAAGTTTTTCGATCTTGTGGCGGCACTGGGTGGCGGATTTGGAGGGTTCGTCGTAGGCGCAGCGGGCGGCGACGGTGATGGAAACTTCTTCCCATTGGCTAGATTTGAGCTGCCCTTTTTTAAGGGAGTACCATTTTTCTTGGTAAGCTTGGATGAGATTGATGGTTTCTTGGTGGGTCCACGGGAGGGGTTGGGTTTTCTTGGTGATGGGGTTGTCCGGTGTTGGTAGTTCAGAGGAATTTGGATTTGAAGGCGGTTGTGGTGTTGGTGACGGAGGAGAGAGAGGTGGTGGGAATTGGGCTTCTTTTTTATCTGCTGGTGGAGGTGGTGGTGGCGGCGATGGGGATGAGGAGGGTGAGGCCATTGATGGGGATTAGGGTTGGGAGGAAAGGGGTGATTTGTGTTTTTATGCTATTCTTGTGGTGGGTATTGATGGTTGTGGCTTTGAGTAGTTGGTGGTGGTTGTTGTGGGTAGTTGGTACCTCGGTGGTGGGCTTGAGGATTTAAGAAATTCCAAGCCTGGGCTTAGGCATGGATTGGATTTTCTTCATTTCGATTTAAGAAGCTAAGGTTGGAATGAAAAAATATTTATAGTAAGCATTTTTGTTACTTGTTTCGGCCTATAATTAAAATTCATTCTATTCAAATTTTCATTTCAGAGAGGTTTGTAGGATGAGATTCATTGTAATAAAACAGATGAATATTAGAAAACCTCCTATGACCTATCAGGCCACCCAACCTAGATTTTTCCGTAGTTATTTCATGACTTCATTAATGTTGAGAAAGGGGAAGGAGATAATCAAAAGGGTAGACCGTAGGCCAGCACCCCTCCTGAGTGCAGTGGAGGTCACTAAACTAGGCCATGGGCCCTCTGGATCACCCTTGACCCCATCCAGTTATTACTATTATATATTAACTGCGGGACTAAATAAGAATTGTGCAAATCTTTCATTCTCATTTCTTATTTGAAACTTAAGTTGTCTTTACCTTGCCTATGAAATACTCTATGCCTAAATATTAAAATAGAGTTCCTTCTGTAAATAAGACACAAACTTGCAGACCCGATAGCTCCTAAGCCACACTGTTTGCAGCATTGTGTAGCATTAAAACTAGCAAGTGCTAACTTGCTAAGGAAAGCAGGCCATAAGCTTTTGGGAGAGTCAATAATCAGTTCCTCAATATTTTTAGCAAGTAAAGGCCAATGAGACATTCATTGAACAAATTAACGCGTTCTACGCATCAATCTAATAATGAATAAATTACATCAAAGCCACAGAGCAAAACTATACCACTACTGTTCTTAAAAAAAGTGACTGTTATCATTTAAAAAAATTTACTCTTTTTTAAGACGGATGGAGTATATGGCAAGAGTTGAGAAAAGGCGGCACATTCTACGGTAGAAAGATCATGACATCTATGGGAAATTTAATTGCAAGTGTTGAAGATATGGGTTCATGCATCAGTAAGAAAACACGGGTTTCTGTCAATGTGTACTTGTTATTAATGACTAATGATCAAGCTTAGTACGAGTATCTTATTATGTACAATGAAGAGAAAAAGTTTTGGCAAACAAGTCAAAATTCTAAGTAGCATTCTCTGGAGGGTAATAACTCTCCATCAAAGACCCGATCAGGTGGCAGGTACCTTCAACTAACCGCCTGAACAAATACACGAAGAAAAAGAAAATCATTTCATACGCCTTAGAGAGAAAAAGAGGGATAACAAGTGCGGCAATGATTCTGCATCAATTAGGTGCAGAAAAGTGTGACAAGGTTACCTAGAATCCCAGCCATGGGGTCTTCTGAAATTGCTCAAGAACTTGAGTGAAGATATATTCTCAAATTAAGGCAAAAGCTTTACAGGCCGCACATTGTGGAGGTAAGTGACCTATGTAAATGAAAACTCAAAGAAAATTTGTGCCTTTAATTAATGGTAGTCATCTTTCACGTTGAGAAGACTTGGAACTTCTTGACCAACATGAGTTTGTCCCCTGAAATCGCAAAGCAAGACTATCAGTTTCACTTGTTAGATGGACTATCTAATTCCTTTTTTAAAAAAATAAAAATAAAAAGATGGACTGACCAATGGTCACAGTACAACAGGTATTATAAAAAAAAATATTGTCCCATAGATAATTTGATGGCATGCCTCAAAGAAACCCCAAGTTTATGTTCCTCCACTTCAAGATAAAGATTATTAGTTGGTTCTTGTAAGAGCATCAGGTACTTACATTGTTCTCTCTTAAAGTTTCCATTGACTCGGCAAGTTCTATTTGTTTTGATGCCGTTGCAAGTAACACCTGAAAACAAATAGTTTAGTTATCAATTGCAGACGATCTAGAAAGAATATGCAATCTAAGTTACAGTTTTGTCCTTTTACGACGTACTACAGATATGCAAGAAGACAACTTACTTTCTTTGTCTTCTGCAAGTCATACTCTATGGATTTTATGCGATTCAGTGACTCGCGAAGTATGTCTTCTTTCTCTTGAGGTATTCTCGTAGGTTTATGGACCAGCTCAGTTACCATAGATTCTAAATTTTGCAATCTCTGCCACCATGGATGAAGAAAGCCCTCTTCTTTAGCATGTGAAATCTGCTGGGACCCACTTGCATCTGAGAATTCAGGTTCATTTTCCGACTTCTCCGCATCTTTCTTCACAAAAAATTTCCCCATCCCAAGCAGTGAAAAATATATACATGCTAATAATTTGCATAAGAAGTCAACTACACTTGTTATGAACTTATTCATCAGCTTTCTTTGTGCAACATCACTGATCAAATCATCTGTTGCAAGGGTCAAAAGAAAAATATGTAACTGCCTTGCAGTGGATATCATAACTTCCTTGATAATGAGAAAGGAATAAAATATACGGTCTTGGTCAGTAAAAGGTCAAACTAGCATGTCTTTACTAAATTTACTCTTCATGATTTAAGTCCCTCGTACAATTAATGTTGCAGATTTAATAACTTTATAGATTTTCATAATAGAAAGGAAGTATTTTGGTTACGGATTAAAGCTAACTGATGACAAATATTTTGCTGATATCAATATACACTTCCAAGTTCCAAGCAGAGTAGCAGACATAGGTTGATTGACTGAAGTATTGATACTGATGCCAATATGCACCAGCGAACAAATTCCTGATGAGAGTCCACATAAGGTTAATCTACATTAAGTAGCATTATGATCATCACTAAGTTTAAAATATGAAAGTATAAAGTTTAATGATAGATTCAGAGGTAATCAAGTATGAAGTATTGTTGGCAAGGTCAGAATAAGTTAGGCTTGAACGGGGTCCATAGCCATCTGAAAATCTCGCTTGCTTTAGACTTGATATGTAGCTGGGTCTCAAAGTTTTAAGTTGATCTAGGACAACCAAGCCAGTTGGTGGCTGATTGGTTGTGGTCACTCATCCTCTTTATGGATTTTTATTCATTGAACTTTTTCTTTTTATCTAACAAAAAGTACATCGTTATGGTAATCCAGGCCATTATGACACATGCTATGATTTCCATCATTCAACGTTAAATATTAACACTAATATAAAGAGAAATTGAGTAAATAAAGGACACTTACTTGTTGGACTTGTATGTATTCTAGGCCCACCACCAACTGGTTCAACTGAGCTACTGTTATACACTGGATATCTCATTGTTTCCTAATCCAACGAAAGGAAAAATAAATGCTGAAAATCAGTTTATCATTTTAATGCGCTTCATATATAAATAACAGTGTGGAATTGCAAAAGTTCATACATACAGAACAATTATTATTTTTAGATCTCTAACTGTTTATAAATTACTCACTATTATGAGTATGTTTATTCTAAATATATAAAGCAATAAATCATGTGACCAAGTGTTCCAAATTATTCTAGAAGCCTTTATAAAGTAAATGCAAGAAATTCAATATCTGCTTCAAGTTTCTCATAGCATCTAACACAAGCTCTGTAGTCAGTTATGGGTATGGGTAATGTATTTCATTATCCCTTGTAAGGTCTCTTTTAATAACACAAAACCTTATCAAATGGTTCCAATTAATCTACTAGGGAATTCACACTTCCTGGCAGTATTACTGGGCATTCAATTAATACAATGAGACCATTTGATAATATGCATATAAATTCTTCAATCGTTAAATAATTCATCTTTTAGCTTTCCTTTTCTTCATAGGGGTGTGAGGGAGCATAAGGTCAAAATACCTACTTCTTCACGAAGCAGCCTGGGTTGCTTGATAGCAAAAGATGAAATTCCTGCATTTGATCCTGACTCAGCAGTAACAATTTCTGAACTTGGACGCTTTATAAAGAACCAAAGTTTTTGTTAGAGCACCGCATATTACTAGATGCTTGAAAGTTCATACTTCATATATGTAATAATAAATCAACATCACACCTTACGAACAACAGACTTGGCTTCTAATACATCAATATCAGAAGAACTACTAATTTTCCCCAAATACATTGCTTCTTCAATATGTACTAGCTGTCATTAACAGTCCAAGAAGCAGCAATTAAGAGGTAAATATAAGAACAAAGGAAGGTAGGAAGGTGTCAAGGAAACAGACTGAAGCCTTTTATTATTGTTCATCACATTTTATGACTAATATGACTTCCAAATGTCAAAGGATCATACCTTCATCAATTCTGGATCATTCCAGGGTCCCTTGTCCGACCTAAGACACCCACCTTCATTTCGGCATGAGCAGGTTCCACCGAGAAATTCTGGCAACTGGCTGTTCAGAATAAAGGTGCAGATTAAATAACACCAAAAGAGAATTCTAAACATCTCCAGATGAAACCATGTAAAGATTCTAGAATACTAGAGAAAGAAATCCCAACCTTGACTCTATAACTTCAAACAACTGCTTCTGAAATTTGTTGCCAAAAACCTGTGGATCAGTTCACCATCAATGATTGATAGTTCCGTAACCTTGAATATTTTAGGAATGTTCAAAAAGAAATTTTCTTACATGTATCTTAGCTGTAGTCCTTGGATCGAGAAATCCTTTTGCCGTGTTCCACAGAAACTTGAATCCACTACCAGCATTAACAATATACATCTGATTTAAAGTCTGCAGGGAACAAGCAAAATGGATCCATGAACATGCATGGGATTAAAAGATTAAAATCTCTGCACCTATAGAAAAAACTAAGCACCTCAGGATAGTTGTCACCATCTATTTTCTGCATGCGCATGACCAGATCATGTGCAACCTTGCCAAAACTCATCCAGTTCTGCACAATTGACAAATATTGAGAAGCATTCAAGAATGTACAAAACAGAGATGTTATTTATAGATGAATCATCTTGGTGGGTTCTAAACTAACCATCCCGTGCACATCCAGTATCGTGGTGGTAGAATCAATATGCCTCCGGGCTGCAACTGAACATGCTGGAAACTTCTCAGAAAAAGTTTTCTCGAACCCTTGGACATGATACTTTAAGAATCTGTCGACTGTGGTGACACTCATAAGCTTACTCGGTTCAACTTTACCAAGTCTTTCAATATAGACAGGCCGTCCAGCTTTGTCTACACCATGGTAACCATGAGGATAATATCTCTGAACTTTTTCATGTTCATCATATACGAAGTCCTAAACATTGATCATTGTACTTCAATATCAGTTAGAATATAAATATACAAATACATACATACACACACACACACACACACACACACACACACATATATATATAGGAATGTTTGAAACTATAATAGTATAATTACACAATGACAAAACTATAGCAGATACATTAGTGAGTCAAAAACAAGCTGTATTAATTATTTATTTTCTTTTTAATGTTAAAGGAATTAGTATAGTGGGAGAGGGGATTGATGAAATCGCATCCAAGACTAAACCCCAACTATGAGCCCCAGCAGCCCCATCTCGATCAAGATTATGAATAGATGCATCCAGACCAATAGGAAGAAAATAGAGAAACCAAAATGTAACCATTAAAGTCACACCTCATACTATGATAGCCTCTTACCTGTATTATAGTGTCTACTCCGTACTCTCTCCTCCAGTTTAGCATTTCTGCCCACATATGGACTGCCTTATCAAGGTCAAACTTCCTTGCCTTCAAAAATCTGCAATAAAACCAAATGTCCTAACAATTTGAACAAAAAATACGGGATGACAAAAAAGATTTGTTTTCAAGAGAAGACAACAAACTGAGAAGTTTTTAATAACTCAAAATATTTGAGATAATACAAGTTTCTTGAAGAATTTAGCCTACGGGATATTACATAACTTAGCAGGCACAAGGCCTTTTTTGGGTAATTACGGTATCAAGGAGTACAAACAGAAGAAACAAATGTGAACCAGACAATTTCACTCATAAAAAGTAATTTTTTAAAGTACTTTTTGCATGGTAGTTGGTAGGATAGAAGAGGAGAGTAGCAGCAAAAAAAAAAAGAAGACAATGTTAAATAAGAAAAGAACAAATTCCATTCATTGAATATAGCATTTTGGGTGATTACAGGATAACAGAATACTTGTAAGACCCAAATTTTCATAACATTCACTTGAATAATAAGATTATGAGTGAAGAAAACTAAGTACTTTCACTTAAATTCAGTGCATCACAAAATAGAAGGCAAGGCATGCAGAATGTGAAACAGAGAAGAAAACTTAGCAGCTGCTCTTATTTTGCCAACGTGATTTCTGAAGTGAGATGCAGCAAGCTTTACCATTCCTTTGATTTCCGAGATGTGTAGTCATTCAAACCAGAAAGGACAGACAAGAAATGAAGGATCATTTTGCTGAATAACCAATGGATATTTTAAAAATGAGGCAGGAAGTCCAATGTCAAGTAAGAAGGTAATTATTTTACTCAATGAGACAGAAGCTAAGGCATTAATGGACAATTAAGAAGATAAGCACGCACAAAGAGGTGGTCCATAATCAAAATAATCCAAAAATCAACCTAAATATAGCTCTACCAAAAAGTCTAGTGAACTTAAAGATAAATCACTTCAGATGTCAATTATTTAGTCACACTGCAGTTATACTTAAACCCATAATTCTTTAATGCAGAGTAACACAAAAACATTCTGCATTACAAGATTTCATTGCATTTCCGAAAGTACTAGTTAATCTGCCAAAGCTGACTGTGTTAGTCCAACGAAATGACTCTGATATCCATCCTCTTAGTATGCAAAACCAATTTCCAATTCTTTTTTGAGAAGTAGCCGACCCCCAATTCCTACTTCTTGTCTGGCATCAATATTAACTGGCTGATAGTAATTAGTTAGGGTACTCTACTAAACATGTCCATGTGTACCACTTAACAAATGGACTGATCTTTTATCCAAGAGTGCTCATCTATGCCATCAGACATCTCCACATCCCCCAACTAAAGCTTAATATTCCCCCCCTCTCCAACCATACAAGAGAAAAGGACGGTGAGAGAGAGAATGAGTAGGAGGAGAAAGTGTTGGCCTTCCACCAAAACTGTGGGCTTCAACACAACTACCTTTGCATGCAGCCAATTTCCATTTCTATATTGAGAAGTAGCCAACCCCCAATTTCTACTCTTCTCATTTGGTGTCAATATTAACTGGCCAAAAGTAATTGTTCTAGAATGTGTATCACTTTACAAAAGAAGGAATTGATTTCTTCTAAGAGTGCTCATCTACATTGTCAATCATCTAAATATTCCTCAACTAAAGGTTAACACTTTTCCCCTCCCCAACCATCCAAGAGAAAAGGATGGAGAGAGAAAGAGGAGGATGAGTAGGAGGAGAATGTGTTGGCCTTCCACCAAAACCATGGGCTTCAATACAACTATCCTATAGTTTCAGTCAGACCTCTTCAGCAATGGGGACTTTCTATAATGTACACCATCTCAGCAACACAACAAAGGAGAGAAAGTATTGCAATAGGCCTAATTATAGGCCAAAACCTAGGTCAATACCGTCAATTTAGTTCAAAAGTAGATTTAATGTGCCTCGTATTTGGCCTAACAAAAATTACAGATTCAATATGGTAAGAATTTAGTCTAAAAATAAGGTCCTTTCTACAGTGAACTTATTATCCAACACATGAACGTAATGACGAAATCTATACATTTACAACTATGACCATCATACTAATATGTGCAACACAATCGATTTAGCAATGCATTATATAATTGGCTGTTCCTTCAATAACATGATCCAATAACCTTTTCTAATCCTCATTTTCACTTGGCAATTGAAAATCTGAAATGTGATGTATCTTGAAATTTAAAGTGAACTTTAGGCGACGTAGAAGCAAATATATTGATCACGACAAAAATTATATATTTCATGAATTTGGTCATAAAATGTATAACTTACCTCAACATGGTGTGGTAATCATCGTGGAGAGGTGGAAACAGATCTTTCTCAATCAAAACCAGGCGAAACACATTCACCAACTGTTCTTCCTTCTCATCTCGAAAATCATCAATTGATATTGATGCATACCGGCAATGAGCAACTCGCTTACTACGTTTCCTGAGAGTATGCGAAATTTTTGTTGAAGCATTCATTGGCTTCTTCTTCAAAGATCTGATCCGAATTCTGTTCTTCTCATCCTCAGAAATCTCAAAATCAGATCTTCTAACTCTTTCATCTTCTTGAGTTAGACCTACACCCAATTTCAATCAATCAAAGATACATATAGTAAAAAAAACAACACTTTTTGTGTCCGCCTGATCTAATTAGGAACAAGTTCTACTAAAAAATTGATACCATAAAACTTGTAATTATCAAAATGAAGTACCTGGCATTGTATTTCAAATGGATAAAATTTAACAAGGTGAAAAAATCTGCATCAAACAATAACGTAAAACTTGTGATGTCCGTAAACAAATTCTAAAACGGAAATTGAATACATGATAGATCTACAATATTCTCAGTCCAAAGTTTAGCCATTGTACAAGTCAAAATTCATGACAGTCTGATAAATACGACAAAATTCAGCAGCAGAAGCCAGAAGTGATTAAAAAAAACACGGTGAACTATATAAGAGTTATAAAACAGGAAACATTCAGAAAATAAGATCAGAATTATCAAATATTTGGAGATTTTTACATGATTAATAAATCGATGATCAATCGAATCTATGTACCTTTAAAGCAGCCGCCGCAGCTACATTCATATGATGAAGGCGATCAATGAGCAATTCTCTTTGTATTTTGGGATTTAGAGGTATATAATTCCCGTTAACAGTGAGCGTAGTGGAGGTTGTGTTGATGTATAGTCGTATAGATACTCTTTCTCCCTGTAAAACTTTCTCTCACTAAAAGTATAATTCTCGTGAAAGCGTAGGTGACGTTGCTTTCTGGTTACGATGCCTTTGCCACTGTCTTCAATCCTTCTAGACACTCTCTCTCTATATATATATATAATGTATAATAATAATAAAATCCAAAGAATAAAATTATATGCCCGGAGGATTTGCAGATGGGTATCCGGTAACAAAGTAACAAATGGAGACGTCGCTGTCAAAAAGTATTTATGGAGAGAGAAATAGACAGCTGCGTAGAACGGCCGCTTTTGCCAGCCTGGGATTTGGAAGCGCCGTGCAGTTGCTTTACGCCGGCGATTGAGGCACCTCTTTTTTCTTGTTTATTTTATTTGGGTATAATGCAATTTGCACACGTGGTTTACGTGTTTTTATAAAAATTGTCTCTGTGATTTAAAAAAGTTGTATACTCTCAAATTACATCCTTAAAATCACGTAATTCCATATATTTAAATGATTATATTAATTTTTAGGAGAAAAAGTCTTATTACATAATTTAATATATTTAAATGATTAATTTTTTTTATAATTTATAATAAAAGAGTAATTTTAAAGTTAACTAAATTATAATAAACTCTCAAAACTAAAAGTGATGTTAATAAAAATAAATAATAGAGAAAAATAGATCAACTTGATAATTGTTACAAAATAGTAATTTATGTTTTTAAACAAAAAATCTATAAAAGTAAATAATAATAATAATAATAATAATAATAATAATAATAATAATAATAATAACAAAAACTCAAACTCAAACCTCTATCTAACAATAAATAAAGGATTAAAAATTATGAATTCTTAAAATGGAAGGCTTCGGTCTTATACATGTTACAAAACAATAAGTTATAATTATAAAGTGGAAGCCTATAAAAATTAAACAGTAAAATAAAATTTAAATTTATATTCAATAACTATTGCAAAATAATAGATTATAATTGTAAAGTTAAAATCTATAATTTGCTTAGTTATATGAGAGTGTTTAATTAGTTTGAAATATCATATATATTTTTGAAAAATAATAACATTTTTTAGCTTAGTGGAATTGTTGATAAATACCGTTGATGAAAATTTTAATTGGCCACGCATACATTTTCATGAATAATTTGATATTTTTAAACAATAGTCATTGATATTTTATGGGACGGTATTATTAATTAAAAATTAGAAGTAATAATGTTATTTCTTTTGACATGTTTCAAATTCATAATGTTACAGGGCATTACACATGACATTTAACTAGTATTTATAATTTTGGACAATTTTTTTTAAAGATTATGTAGTAACTTTGTTATAATTATTTTTTAATTATATTTTTTAAACATATGTGGTAAAATTGTTATAATAATTTATTTTAATTGTACTTGTAACATAGTTAATTGTATCACGTTTTCTTAAATAATTAAAATATTTTACACTCAACGACAAAAAATAAATTTATGTTAACTTAATATGTTTTACAAGTAAATTTGGTTTTAGGATTTTTTTTTAAAATTGATTTTGGTACAAAGTTGCTAAAAAACTAGAATATAAAAGCAAAATACCAAAAATTACTCATGTATTAATAATATAAGAGGACATGTAGAGACATTATTCACGTATTTTTTGGTGAGTGAATATCACTCTCCGTTAAATTAGACGGAATTGAGTTAACGTATTTAGTTTTTACATTCATTTTACGAAAAGCATATATATATAACTAATGTTACTGACATTTCTTTTTCTATTATTTAAACTCCGCACCTATTTTCTATTTATTATATATATTTATATGTAAAAATTATAAAGAAATATATAAGTTGTTATTATCTTTCTGTTCTTTTGCTTTTTAATGTCACGAATTTGCATTTTTTGTGTCCATTTATGATCATGTAAAACAAAATAAAAGCTACAATAATAAATGTTATAGTGTAAAAGAGTAAATGACTTCCCATAATTTGTGAAATATAAAATGTACTGATAAATTTAATACCTAAATATAACTAGGGAGTCTTGTCAAAGCTTTCAGAATTCCAAATTGGATCGATTTCAATAAGGAAATGAAGCATGGGGTTGAAACGGATGGCTCCACTCAACCAACAATGCAACTCCTCCCTTGATTCCAACGAAAAATCTCATTTATAAAAGTTACACACATAAAAAATTATTAAGATAGTAGTAAAATTATGATGAAAAATTTGACCACACTATCAATTAGTACTATTAATTAAAAGAGTATATCTTTTCATTCGATAATTTATTTATTTTTGAAAACTAAGATTATTTTTGCGAGATAATGGTGTAATAAAAACTTAGTATATCGGACATCAGAAGCATTGGTAGGTAAGAGAAAAACACTAGTAGGACAATTGAAAAATAAGTAGAGCTCTAAAAGTGTCGAGTCAAACGGGGTCTTGACTTGTCAAAATTTAAAAATTAAATGAGTTGAGTTTGCACAGAGTTTTAAATAAACTCGAGGTTTGATGTACAAACTCAATCTATTTATAAATGAGTTGAGTTCAAGTCAAGTTTAAAAGTGAGCCGAATTTATTCGAGCTTAAAGTTGGCTAATTTAACTATATTATTAAATAAATAAGTAATTAAATGTTAAACGAGTCAAGTTCGAGTTAAATATCCCATTGTTCAAATTTTGTTTGTTTAACTAAACGAACAAATGAAATTATTCAAGTTCAATTCATTTAACGAGTTTGAGTTAAATTTAATCGAATCGAATTGTACAGAGCTCACAAACAACCTGTTTATTTGTAGCTCTAGATTTAATCTTAGAAGTCACCACAAAAGTGTCAGGGTTCAAGAAGCATCAGAAACAACAACATTATGTAATAAATTAGCAACAATAAAAAAATTACAAATACATAGAGCAAAATGCAATAAAATTAAAAATTAGGGACAAAATCACATTTATTGTGACGCCCCCAAATCTGGGCCCACACAGCCCAAACTTGAGTCGTCAAAAGACTACAACAAAATTATTACAACAAAGCACAACGTACTACAATACAGTGTATAATAATACACAATTAAGTCTTCACTATTATTGCCACACTATTTTACAAAACGTGAAGACTATGATAACTATTCCTCGGACCCTCACTCCATTCCCCGGCTAGACCCTGTTATGTTTTCATCTCCTGTTGAAAAACAATGGAACAAAAGAAAGGGTGAGCTCAAATAGCCCAGTAAAGAATATCATGACTAAGATAATGACGAATAAATTATCATTAGTCTTCAACAGTTGAGTTCTTGATAGAATACAATAGACTACAAGGTTTATATCAAAAACTGCAGTTAAATTCTTAAACAACGTTCAGATCAATAATAGCAGCGGAATGAGTAATCTATTAGAAGAATAATGCAGACTATAATGTCCACTCGGTTCTCTTTTTAGGAAAAACATCATCAACTTTTATCATCTGAAATATCATTAGTCAAGATAATACAAATTCACAGTTCCTGATCATAATCATGCAGATCAACAGTTCATCTTTGCACTACGGGCCAAAGACATTCAATATAACACCAACGGTCATGATTATACCAGTTTCAGCCTTTGGTCATAATCATACCAAACAACAGTTCATCTTTGCACTACGGGCCAAAGAGAACATTCACCACGTGCCATAAAAGACACCGAACAGATGTATCGCCTTTAACCTATTATATCGCCTTTAACCTATCATCTGTTCAACAAATATATCACATCTGTGCCCCCGGCCACAGATATTCACAACAGCTTGATTTTTGGATGATTAGAATGATATAAATGATGAACAGAAGAAATAGGATAACAATAAGTATCGGAAGTTTACTTTGTACAGATTCAAATAATGTCCAAATTGTCAACATGATGTGGAGTGAAATTTAAAAATGATATTCAAGATCCACAGTTCAGAATAACGGTTACAATTCAATAGAAAGGTTCACGTAAATAGGAAGGTTCAGTTGAAATAATGAAGTTCAACTATTATGGAACATATAATATTTTCAGGAATTATAGAAGCAATAGTTCCATAATAAATTTCGATTTAGGAGTATGAAAGAAAATAATATCCCTTACCGTAGCAGGTTTGATTAACAAAAGGTGAAGGAAATTAATACAAAGGGTTATTCACCAACAAGCGGCAATCCGCTCCGTAAGGTTATTCCCACAATTTAATAGAATTTGAGTACAAAGAGTTATTCACCAAACAGGCGGCAATCCGCTCCGTAAGGTTATTCTCAGAGATTAATAATGAATGAATACGAAAGGTTATTCACCAACAGGCGGCAATCCGCTCCGTAAGGTTATTCCCACAATTTAATAGAATTTGAGTACAAAGAGTTATTCACCAAACAGGCGGCAATCCGCTCCGTAAGGTTATTCTCAGAGATTAATAATGAATGAATACGAAAGGTTATTCACCAACAGGCGGCAATCCGCTCCGTAAGGTTATTCCCACAATTTAATACATGGAAATAAAAGGCACATCTTATGAGTAAGAAAGAAACAATATTATTTTCGAGAATCAAATAATGATAATCCCTTACCATAGTACGTTTGAATAATGGAAGATGAAAAAGATGGTATCCCTTACCGTAGTAAGTTTTAATAATAGAAGATGAAAGAAGATGACATTCCTTACCATAATAAGGTTAAGAGTATGAAAGAAAATGGTATTTCTTACAAGTAAGAAAAGAAAATGACATTCCTTACCGTAATAAATTTAAGAGTGTGAAAAGAATGATATTCCTTACCTTGATATTGTGAAACAAGTTTATAGCCGAACAAATCCTTCCTTGTTTGTAGCGGTAAAGAATCTGATTTTTGAGTCTTCTAGAGTTTTTAAAATCTCTTTATCTTTTTAAAATAATGTTACTCTCGGAAAGATAGACGGCATAGACTCAAGAATCACTCAATTCGGAGTTAATATGAATGAGTTATGAATTTTCAAAATTAAGACTGAAAATAGTGACGAAAATCAGAATAGGTTACGGTTTTTAGCATTTTAAGGCATGAAGATGACTTCAGATGACTTTTCTTCCTTCTTCAAAGTTGTAGAGGACGAAAAACTGAAGAGACGGGCTTTTAATTCATTAAATTCTGACAAATAATGAATTTACTATGATTTTTCGAAAGAGTTACTGTACATAAGAAAATTCCACTCGGGAATTCAAAGAAGAATGCAAAAGATTTCAAAACTAGAAATGACTTAAGAACACTTAGAGAGAACTTACACAAAAAGTATTTAGAGAGAGAAAGAAAGAACAATTAAGGAAGTTTATGAAAAATCCTTAAGTTAAGGCTTCTATTTATAGCCAAAAATCTTATCATTCATTTAATCTAAACCATTCATTTAAAGATCATCTTTTAATCTACACCATCCATTTCAAATATTATATTATCTTTAATCTACACCATTCATTTCATATCACCTAATAATCACCTAACTTTATATTATAAACAAATCAATTTAATTATTCAACAATAATTCACACTTTAATATACACCATTCATTTCATATCACCTAATAATCACCTAACTTTATATTATAAACAAATCAATTCAATTATTCAACAATAATTCACACTTTAATCTACACCATTCATTTCATATCACCTAATAATCACCTAACTTTATATTATAAACAAATAACTTTATCAATTCAATTATTATGACTAATTGTTATAAATACAGTATAGTTAGTTCTTAGATATCAAGTCAATAAATTAATGAAATACAACTGTTTAAATAACATCATAATAGAGATAACAATAATGTAAAATAAAGCATACGTTACTGTGTAATGACAATTATTGATTCAATAATGTGAATTACTGTGCATATGTTACTGTGACAATTATTAGGTTCAATAATTTTAAAAACAGTGCAACAACAATTATTGACTCAATGATATAAAATACAGTGTAATGACAATTATTAAATCAATAATGCAAAATACTGTGTAACAACAATTATTGAATTGATAATATAAAATATTATGCAGTGACAATTATCGATGAAATGATGCGTAACAGTTACGGTGTCAATTATCAGACCAATAATATGAGACACTATGCAATACCGCGTGTTACTGTAGAGTACCGAGTGCTACAGAAAATACCAATAACTACCGTATGCTACTATTCTTTTATCACCGGTATTTTAACAGTTCCGTTGACTATTTTTATTTAAAAAGGTTATTTCTGTCGTTTTCTATATCCGACAAATATTCCGTTGTGGGGTCCACAAATAATTTGTTATTTCGGCGCCGTCGTACGACACGAATATTCCCCGACCAAACGAATATTCCCCGACAAAGCGAATATTGTCCGACAAAATAAAATTTGCACATAACATCCTTAACTTTTAACTTTATCGATTTAACCACTTACTGTTTCAAAAAAATATATATGAAGAAAAATTAAATTTTGTATTTCATAAAATTCGGGGTCTTACATTTATAACAACAACAAAATGCTACTATTAATTAATACCCTCTTTGTTCTATAAAAAAGAGTTCATTTATAATAAAAAAAAAATGAAAAGAATCTATTTTATTTATAATAATATAAATAACATAATCTTTAAATTTATTATTATAATTTTATTATCATATTGTTAATAAATTTTATAAATGAAATTATTTTTATGGAACGGATGAATTAAGTAATTAAAAACTGCCACCTAAATTGTTGGCACTTTGACGAGTAATTATTCAGGTTTCGAAGGTAAAGTCAATTGGCATACCCATCAATCACAAGTTGTCATTTTAGCTATTACAGTGGGTCCATATATGAGATTTGCGTAAACTTCATATATCTCATATGAGATTTGCGTAAATCTCATATATCAGGTACCATTTGACAATAAACACAGGAGAATTGAACAATTTTTTCACTTTAACACTAGTGAGCAGAGCCCAGACTCACGAAAAATTATTAGCTAGTCTTGGGGCATGGTCAGCTGGTGCCTCACACCAATCATATATAAAGCTGTAAATTGAACCAAACAGTTCCGACTCAATTCGGGCTATACTCAAAAAAATATGAGTGAAACTCGAATTCGTTAATAATATAATTCAAATTTGAGTATAAAAAAGAGTTCGAATAAAAATACGAGTATAATCTAAGTAAAATTATACTCGACTCGTTTAAAATTCAAACTATTTGAATTTTTAATCATGACTCGATATATGGTTGACTGATACATATTTGAATAGATACTCGATACATTCTCTTATAATATATATACAATTAAACAAAATTTGAATAATTAGTTATTATTTTTTATTTTATGTATAATTGTAATTATAATTTTATATTCATAAAGTGTAATTATAATTATATATATTTTTTATTTCAAAGTAAAATAATAAGTTTAATTAGTAATTATATGTATTATAAAACTAGTTATTATGTGGAGACTATAATTCGAGTTTGAATTTAAAGTTTGTGAGTAGTTTGAATATAATTCGATCCGAATAAGATCAAATTCGAGTAATAAAAATTCGAGTCGAGTTGAGTCGAATCTGAATAAAATTTCTCAAATATAATTCGAATCCGAATCGTATTCGGGTAAGAATTTAAATTTATAAGTCGAATCCAAATAATTTAAAATTCAGATCGATTCAACTCATTTATAGTCTTAATTATATATTATTATTTATATAAAATTTGTATAAAACTCAACAAATTAATATGTTCATATATTAAATTTACGATAAATTTCGTACAAATGACTATATATAATTGGCTTAATTGATGGGCACCACATGACCCCCGAACGGGCAGCCTTAAATCTGACCTCTGTGCTCTCCCACTAACCCTCCACCCGCCAACTTAAATTTCTCATTGTCTCATTTTCTGTATAATTAAGTTGATAGATATTTTACCCACCCATCCCTCAAATTTTTCTCTGTTTATCTCCCATACCGGATATGGGTGCCGACGGCAAAGTCTATTCTTTGGCCCAGGTCTCCGAGCACAACACGCCCAAGGATTGTTGGCTCGTCATCGATGGCAAGGTCTAATTCTAATCACTATATCTTATTTTTCTTTCTTTTTCTTTTTATTTATTTTGTCAAGATTGTTTTTTTATTAAGTAATTGCATGTGGAAATGGTTTAGATCTGTTACCGATATCTGTTTGGTAACTTTTTGTCATCCGGGGTTGATTTGTGTTGTTAGAATCGTGAATTTGTGATCTTTGAATACTCTGAAGCATTTGAGGTTCTTGTATGCAATGTTTTCAGACGTGGACCGGTCACCAACTGAACAATTATTGAATCGGTGATGTCATAAATACATAAAAAAAAATATTATTAATAATTTTTTAAAATATTTAATTTTTTATAAGTTAAAGTATAGTGAAATAATATTATAATATTAGCAAAAAGATTTAATTTAAAATAAAAAAAAATTTGTATAAAAAAAAAAACTTTAAAACCGGGTTAACTAACTAGTTTTACCGAACCACCGATTAGATCGGTGGTCAAATAGGTTTTTTTGGCTAAATTGGACCGGTGTGCCAGTCGGACGGCAGGTCTGGATTTTAAAACAGTGCTTGTGTGATACCTTTCTTTATCTATTTTCCCCCATTGTTCTTAGGCTTAGATGCAATTTGATTGAACCTGATTGTAATTTTTTCTACAGGGACTCGAATGCATTTTTGGTTAAACTTCAGGGTTAAACTTTATTTAAGATTTTTTATGCTTTTTCACTCTTATATAACATGTCCAAGTGTAGAAGCAGGACTTTATAATTCTGTTAAAAGGAAATTTAAAGGGCTGTAAGATCGAAGTGATAAACGATTGCTTCTATTTGGATGTAACCCAAATTTGGCTAAGCATCTCATTTAATCTTGTATGAGACCCAAATTTGGCTAAGCATCTCAGTTAATCTTGTATGAGACAACTACTTTTGCATGCCTATTTCTTAAGTGGTGCTAAAATGCCCAAGTGGGATCAAATGATTTTGGCTCCAGATTACCAAATGATTTGACACTTCTAATACCCACTCTGCTATTGTGATGCTAGCCTATTTGTGATGGTAATTCTGTACCAGAATAGTCAGATGGAATATGGATATTGAGTTTTTATATGCAACATTCACTAATGGTTGGAATATGTATTTGGTTTAACATTAGATGCAAGATTCGCAAGTAACAAGATCATTGATAGTATATGTCCATAGGGCGGAGATTTCAGTGGTAAAGTTCGGAAATGTCCCAATGGGGGGATGTCTATGTATTAAGAAGTTTTTCTGTTAAAAAGTTTAGAGCGTGAACTTGGCATAACAAAAGGATTTTAGAAGGGAAGCTGTTGTTAGCCGTAGTTAAACGTTACTAATATTGGTTTAAGGTTGGGTAGTTCGATTGATAGTTGAATGCTGCTGTTTTACATGTGCAATTTAGTGATTCTTCCCATTTTAAGTTGATGGTTTATGTTTGATCTAATCGTGATAGATGTATATCAGAATGGATTTTTCGTGTTCAAGTAATTGATGGTTTTTTTGAGATGCTTTTAACTGCTCATATTGGTTTTGAGAGTGACGGTGCATTCTATGCTGTTAAGAAGGAAACGGCTATTTTGAACTGAGCAGTTTTTATGATAATAAAAGAGATATTATGACTTAAGTAATATGAAAATCTGTTAGATCTAGATTATTTAGTCTACTTGCAATCTGTTATATGTTTATTGAGTTCAGTTAAATTTAATGTTGCTATATGTACCACTATTATGTCCATTTTGCTACATTGGCATATGTTCTTACTGCTACATCTATGCACAAGGTCTGGAAGGCACCCTTTTATTACATTACTTAGGTATGCGTCTGACACAGGTGGTCATTTAGTTGTCGGATTCGCACAATTCCTAAATTTGAGGCATGGTGGTTATGTGGCCAAATATCACCGTTTTAAATGCACTGTCATTGTGCATACAATGGAAATTATACTCTAGATAGCTTCTTATACCTGGGTTGCTGTTTATATTTCGGTATGTTCATATATACTTGTGTGTGTGTGTGAGCACACGCCTCTGTCTAAAGCACATGTGTCTAAAAGAATTCTAGGGTACCAAGACAAATTATGTGCTATCAAGGTAACCCGTGAGGAGTCCATATTCTCCTCTCGTAAGTCTTTCTTAGTTTTCTACTGGATAGCCATAAATTGTTAAAGAAAAGTACCCGAGCATTGAGTGAACAAATGCAGTTGGGTTAGTACTGAAAGTCAGCTGACAAATGTATGTTGTGGATTAATTAGTTTATCAAGTTCTTCATAATGCTACTCTGTTAGTGTTAGTTACTTGGTGGTTGTATAATGTGTTATTTTTGGTGCTTTTAGTTTTAAAAATTTCATCCATTGTTTGAATTTTGACGTGTTGGAGCAGGTATATGATGTGACAAAGTTCTTGGAGGACCATCCTGGTGGTGATGAGGTCTTGTTATCAGCCACAGGTACAATAATATGTTGTGATATTAATTCTTATATATGGTTCTGGTTGATGTCTGCTCATGCCTTAATGGTTTGCCCTTGCAGGAAAGGATGCAACTGATGATTTTGAGGATGTGGGACACAGTAGCACTGCAAGGGCAATGCTGGATGAATTATATGTGGGAGACATCGATACAGGAAGCATCCCTTCGAAGATCAATTACACTCCTCCAAAGCAGCCTCAATACAATCAGGACAAGACATCAGAGTTCATCATCAAGCTTCTCCAGTTTTTAGTTCCAATCCTCATATTGGGTGTGGCAGTTGGCATCCGTTTCTATAACAAATCAGCTTAAGGATTGGGGATTATGTCTTGTAATTGGAATCCCATTAAATAATTCAGTTTATACTAGTTATAAGAGACCGACCCCCTTGTGTGTCAATTTACATGGCAGCTGTTTAAATTACGGGGGCTTTAGGATGTTTGAACTTTTATCTGGTAAAAGAACATGTTTATATGACTTTCGGCTTCCATCGATATGAAAACATCACAAGGAAACCATATGTATGTGGCCAACTGCATTTACCAAAAAAATGAATGGATTGGAATTGTTAATTTAGTTTAATTATAAATGTTCTTTTGGCTCATAGCAGCAGACCATCTTTTTGCTTTTCTGTAATGTTAGAGATCACCAGTTGTGAATGGCATAATGCTATATGGAAGATATTTGTTGCATAGGGCAAGTCCTGTTTTGAAGTTATCAGTCTTTTGATCTTGCTGCAAACATAGGCAATTTTGTCTTCTTAATCTATATTCACATAGGCCAATTATTGAATAAGAATACATTAGATTTTAATGCAAACAAATATAATTATAATAAACTAACTAGAAAGTCCTACTAACTAACAACTTATTCCATATTTGTTGTTTTGAAAACTTAAACTAGTTCATACAAAATTCAAAATTTAAATCCTCAAGTTTGTCCTAAAATCTCTCTCTACAAACTTGGGCACTCCAATTATCCGCTAATCGGCCAACTAGTTACGAATTATAAAAAGTAACGGTTGGCATAATAAAAGATAAACTAGGATTTTGGTCATAGCAAGGTCATGAAATCTAGGTTGAAATAAAAATGTACATGTACGTTACAAAATGTGATGTCCCATGTGAAAAAGGCAACAGTTTATTCACACAAAAAACTCGTCTTCCTCCTGCGTTAAATACCTCTTCTCCTTGATTTTACTGGACAGCTTTACCAGTCATTACCCCACCACAAAAGTCTGCCAAAAAGACAAAAATATATTACTTGTGTAAAACTCCATTGACGCTTCTGACTTTATTTTAGAACCTGTAACCCTCCACCAAATGATACGAGGGGCCACTTCTATTACCTGCTTGACTTTCAAGAAAGAGAGAGGGGGTAGAATTCATAAAGTTTATAATTCTAAAATAATACATTAGCTAAGCAGTCAACATCCAATATAGAAAGATTTCGTATCAGAAAAATAAGAGAGAGAGAGAGATAGAGAGATTGCAAAGATCAGCCAAGTACTGAACCAAATTCCAAATCCACATGTTCAAGGTCAGTATGGTTATGAAACGCTCCCAACACCAACTCTTCAAAGTGTGCATGTTAAGTTCGGAGTTTTTCTGTTTGATAATCTTGTTTGTTTAAATATAACTTATTTCAACTCTCAAACGCAGTTTATAAGTCTCAAACGCTACACACCATTTCTCCATTTTTTGTGTGGTACGTTAGTTCTTATAAGCCTCCCTAGACACACAAGCCCAACGCAACCAAAATGTACAGGGTCGATCTTTCCTTTAGATTTATAAATAAGACATCACAATCTTGATTTAAATTCAAAGTGAAAGTAATTATCATATGGGAGCAAAACTATAAATGCAGACAAATTGCTCAGCAAAACACAAAATAAGAGGCAAGCCAGTTACTTTTATGAGTTACTCTTAAGTTATAATAAGATGGCCTCATAGCCAATTTATACACACAGGAGGAAAGAAAATCAGGTGATTCATTTAGAAGCATTTTCAAATTAAATTCAAGAAGCCACCAAAAGTCTAAAGTTGCACCCCCCCACCCCACCCCTTCCAATAAGTTAGTGTGTAACAGATCACTAAATTACACATATTTCATAGCTTGTTTCCTTTTTACAACAATTAATAGTACAGAAATTAACCACCTCTCCTTACTCCTAGGTCCTTGGCAGCATATTCTCAACATTTGAGAAGTTTCAGGAAATCGATTAACAGGAAGTCATCAGTCCTGCGTAGGGGGTACAAACTCTAACCCATTCGTAACGGCCTGGGAGGGGTATATCATTCAAAACATCAAAGTTGTACCTGAAAAATAACACAGATTCATTAACCAAATAAGGTATAATATAACTGCAAATGTAATCTACCAGATGCATTTTGCTTTATTAGATAATAATTGAAGACAAAACTGAAACAAATTTATTAAGCCAATGCTACAATATTACAGACTATAACATACTTTCCAGTAAAAAGTCTTTGTTGTTCCAGCTCAGCAAATGCAAAGAATTCTTCCATCTCATCAGTAGTTGGCATATCTCGCATGGAATTCCAAATTTGTTGATTAGATACAGTTAGACCTGCAGGTCTCGTACTAGAACCAGGAGGGGTCCAAATGGTTTCTGATCCCCTTATCAAGCTACAAGGTGTGCTTTCCCTTGTGCTTCTGTTGGAAATATGCAAATTTAGTGGTATATAAATAATTTTATGTCCAATATTCTGCACTAGAAACTTCAGCAATACATACTCTTGTTTTACAGGAGGTTATCTACTTGTATCCAACAAGGTGCATTATATGCACTTGAGAGGCCTAAAAGGAAACAATTAAGAGCCAGTTCTATAACAGAGTTGTTCCTGATATGGAACGAAAGGGTCATTCAGAAAATCTATAGGGGACAATATTGCCCTGGATATTATACAATTTAGAAGAAGAAAATACAATTAAAAAAGGTGGAAAAGGAACTCAAGTAAAATGGTAGCTGCAAATTAACAAGGACACACTTTTATTGGTTGATATCCAAACGAGATTCATTGTTACTTACCTATAATTCCGATAACAGAGTATCCCGCATACTTTTGGGTATGAACCATGAATAAGAATATAAGATACATCATTACAAACACAAATGAGGCGGTTGAGTTTTAGCTGCCAGTGTAATCAAAGAGAAAAAAAGTTTTTCTAGCTTCGATGATTACAATGAATTCAAACCATGAGACAGAAATCCTTTCTTCTTTTTTTAGTGTATTAGTTACTGCTGAATAGTAAAAAAATTCTGGCAATATTCTTATTTCATGCAAAAAAAAAAAAAAACATTAAGATAATCAAATTGGATAACCAAGCAAAAGAATCCCACTACTGAAAGCTATTATTGCAAAAAAATTACAACATCATCCTGAAAATTTATCTAAGCAAGCGAACACCTTCAACCATAAATAACTATGTGGGACTACCAAAGATGCAGTACCAATATTGTTTATATTATTAAAAGGACCTCTCATCAATCACAAACATCATTAAACTCTTAAGAAAGCAATGTTACACAGTGTCCATGCTTCTGAAATTATATTATAACACCAAATATGATAGACCTTCAAAAGAAAGTGGTGTCTTCAAGAAAATCGTAATCCCTTGGTTTAAAAAAAAATCTCATGCAAAATTTACAAACTTTTAAGGAATTTTTTTGTTTTATATTTACCCCTAAATTTATTAAACTAATAAAGATTTAGTTTAGTAGTGATGGCATCATAACGGAATTGTGTCATTTAATACAATTAAAAGCAATGGGACTCTTCTTTAGGAGGAAGAAGAAGGAAAAAAAACCAAAAACTATTGTTTGACAGCAAATTAATAAGTGAAAAGAGGCATGCAGCACCCAGTACCATTAACCAACAGAGTTTATAAAATTTTACAAGTACAAAACCTTTCCTTTTTCTCTTTTGGAAAAAGTAGTACCCACCTGATCAATACAAAAGGAAAAGAAAGGAACCTTTTCTGAATTAGGATATGAAAGTTGTCCCTTCCAGCTACCAAATTGGAAAACCCCAAAAATCATAACCCCTACTTTTAAAAGAAAATTTTAAAAATTACTAACAAGGAGGGAGAAACCAACCCCTTCCTCGGCACTCATCATTTCCTTCCCATTCCCAATTTTTCTGTGAGAACTAAAAAGATCATCCAAGACATTAAACACACACCAACAAAAACACGACATATATAAGAAAAAGAATAATATAGAGAGAAGAAGATATACCTCTCTCCACCTTCAAACTCCAAATTGTTCTCGCCAAAAGAAGCCTCAACACCAAAATCCTCCGCTTCTTTGCTAGCCCCTAAAATGCTCCTCATAGCTGATTTTTGTTGTTTTCCAGCAAGGTTTGGTTTTTCAAGCCTTCGATTGCGAAGCTGAAGGTAAGATATTGAGGAATCATCATGTGGCTTTGGTGCGTGGCTTGAAGTTTGGATTTTCTGTAAAGCAAGGGTTTTGGCTCTTGTATGGACCGTAACAGACGATTGTGACAGCTCCATCACTGCAACATCGCTTGTAGTTTTGGCTTTCCTCCCATACTTTCCCATTTCTGTCTGTTTCCAGTGAGAACAAAAACGAAAACTGTTTTTTGGGTTAAGTTTTGAAAGGGTTCCAAATGGTGGGAGAGACAAAACAGAGGAGAGAGAGAGGAGGGAAAGGGAGAGTGACTTGCATGTGTGGGGTTATAAATCATATCACACGAATATATTCTTTAGAGCTGCTATGTATCGTCACACATTTGTGTGAAGTTACAATTTGAAAAGATATATATTTAAATAAAATTATAAGAGACTTTTATTTATGAGTAATATTATGAATATAAATTATATATAAAAAATTATATGCAAATAAATGACTAGTATATTTTATAAAAATAAAAAATATGTAAAATATTTAATGATATGTTTCACTTCCTATTTTTGTTTTCTTGTTTTTTGTACGGTTAGTACACAATATTTTGTATATAATTTGTGTTTGTTGTATTACTCTTCATTTATTATATATCTCCTCAAAAAGATTATTATCACTAATATTTATGAGTCATGTTATATATAACAATAATGATAGAAGTATAAGTGGACCCCATTTATTACGTATATCTTCAAAAAAGATTATCACTAGAAAATTGATATTTTCATATAAAAAAATAATATTTTTACACAAGTCTCTCACATGAATGTGAGACTTACCCACTATTTATGTAAGAGATATCTTGTGAAAATATTAGTTAGCTATCGAATCTTGTTATGCATGATGACAAGTTGATGTGGATAAAAAATGTCGATGTATGTGAATATATGAGATAGATAAGATTATTTTTCATAACTTGAAATTAATTTTTTTTACATAAATACCCGCAATATATATTATTTTCTAATTCTTTATATTATATATATAATTTTTTTATTTGACATGTTTCTTTTCGCCTAGGCATAACGTACTAACGTAGACTATCCTTATAAAATATAAAATGAGTCTGAATAAATTAAATTATAAAATATAACATGACTCTGAATAAATTAAATTAAATTAATCCAAAAATTTCTTTTCAACAGTTGTATAAAAAAGATTCATAAATGATAATAGTATCATATCAATTCACATGTATTAGTAATATGTTCAAGAATTAAAGATAATAATATATATTATTTTTGTTTCAAAAATATAAGATCATTATTAATTTCTTAAAATTAATGTAAGATATATTTTAAATTCAAAATTTAAATAAATTTATTTACTTTTAGATAATACAATAACAAGTATTATAAATAATCTAAAAAAGTACTATTATTAATTATAAGATTTAGAAAATTTATTAAAAATTAATATTTTCACAATTTTTTTTCATATGAGTACAAGACCTATTTATAATTACTGTGAAATTTCGTAACGCGTCGCTTTTCTCAAGCTCTATATGGTGCAACAATTGAATGAGTTTAGGGCTGGCTTGATCCAGGCACTAGATTCTATATCTTATAGAGTTTGTAGCCAAAACTAACTAATTTGAATAGTTGCACGTAAAGATACCAAATTCTTTAGAAATTGATATTTTAACAAATAAAATTTGATATTTTTATAATCTCTCTCGTATAAGTGTGAGGTTCATTTAAAATTTATATAAGAAGAATCTTATAAAAATATTATTTTTATTTATAAAAATATCAATTTTCAATTTTTTTCTCTCAAGCGTTGATTCAAGAAGAAAGGGAAGGATAGATAGCATTATAGCAAGAGTATGTTAATGTACTCATTTACTGTCATGTCCAAAGATACATATAAAAATAAAATAATAATAAAAATATTTCTCTCTCTTCTCTCTTTATTACTCTTTTTTTTAATATTTGTGTGTATATTTGAATGTGATACTGAATATATATGCACATAAACCTCTAAATTATGGATGTTCCACAAATATATGCTTTTTGATCTAAATATTATGAGGTCATATGTTTGGCTTGAATTTAAAAGGTATTAATTAAATATGTTTATAATATTTTTAAAATTTATTATTAGGTTGAGAATTTACTTAAACTTTTTTTTTCTTGTCCAATTCTTGCTTTATTGAGTTTTTTTAGTGAAATAAAACATAAATAAACGGATGAAAACTTGACAATTTTTTTGTCAAAATTTTCGTTCAAAAATGGATGAATTTGAACAAAAAACTAAATAATACTTATAAGTAAATTTTTTATAATCCTCATAATATCCTTTATATTAACCTTAAAATTAATATAAGGGTAAATTAGTAATTTAAATATAAAATTACAATTTTATTGAAGGGCACAATTTTTTTTCTTCCTCTTATAAATTTAGTTTGATTACAATTTTATCCTTTTTAATTTTTATATTTGATAAAATTTTTGTTATACTTTTATTGCACATGCAACGCATGTGTCTCTAAAACCAGTACAAATTGACTGCAATGCCTAATTTGATGTTTATATATGTTAAAAAATGGTAATCACTTTATTTAGGAAAATTTTAGATTTATTCACAAATTTTATTCGGTATATTTATTTGTAGAAAAAATAAAAAAAATATAATTTTATTTTTAATTATTAAAATGAATATAATGGAGTTATATTTATTTATTTATTTTGTAAATAAATTTTATGGATAAAATTTGTAGATAATTATAAAATAACTCATTTATTTATCATCTCAACAGCATAGCATAGGAGAGAATCTCATGAAAAACCTACTCAATACCCATTTATAGCAGCACCTCGTAAATTGTGTGCCACCGTGCAATATGATCGCTCACCCAATCATGAATCTTTGGCTCAGATACGTAGCTATGTCCACGGACGGATTTCCCACCCCATAGTATTACCTAACCAATTTAGGATTCTGCTTTCAAGTCCTCCCGCCCTTTTCACAGAAGTTGTTCTTAAACAATCCAAAGACGGACACATTTTATTACTCTAAATTATCAAAAGCTAACAACAGAAAGATTATTAAAATAAACATCCTTCAACCGAAATATAGGAATACGAGAATCAAAAATTTGAGATCATGAGTCACTTTATGACCTTCTCTACGCACGTAAACTTTACCGTCTTAAAATTATACACCGACCATTTATAATAAAAAATAATAAAAGATGTTTATGTGTTATCAATACATGACAAAATAAAATATAGTTATGAACGTAGGTCGGAATCAAATAATTATGAGTTGAATATAAGTCAACTCAATTTTTTAAGGAGTGAGGAGAAAGTCATGATGTTAAAGTTGAAGGCTTTTCTCCTGGTAGAAAGAACTTCTAGTTTGGCATTTGAGATTTGTGTTGCTGGGGAACTAGCGTAGCTTTTCATTGAACTTTGTTATGTACAATAATTTTGTTAATGATTCATACACTTATCTTTGTAAAAAATATTGGGATCCACCACTTATATGGTGGGTCCCATTGTTTTTTACAAAATGAATCATTATAAAATATCATTATTTATATCTTTTTTTGATTTTCAATTGACGGAAAATAAGTCTACTTTAGTCACATGTGAGGAGTATTTCTAGTTGAGTTGACGCGTGGCATAAAATGATTGGCAATGGACTATTGCAGAGCATAAATTCATTGGTTTAGAATTATTAATTACGAGATTTTTCATCACGCAATGATAGAGAATTGGAGAAAGCGAGTTGGGAGGCAAAAAATATTAGTCAAAACTTTAAGTAACCTAAATGATTTTAGTTAATTTAGGTTTATTCACCAGTTTGTAAATTAAATTGTCATGTCAGGTGTTATCACAGTCATTACTTACTAAAATTATGATTCTTGTTATATGCTAAAATTCATGACATATAAACTCACAAAGAAAATAAAAGACCTGAAAATCTGAATGAAATAAAAAGTGATGCATTTTTCTTTGTATATATGATGAATACAAAGAATTGAACATTAAAATTAGATTAGGTTCCTTCAGGAAAACAAAGAGAGAGAGGGGGCAGAGAAATCCCATGCACGGTAGCAACTGGATGGGCCCAATTTTGAGCAACTAATGTCTTTTTTGTATGGGCCCAAATTTTTAGCAGCTAATATCTTTGGGAAAATTACACTTTTTAATACATTTTTAAAAAAAAATACAATAAAAGTGTATCCAAAAAATATTTACATAATTAATAAATGTTCAATATTTTATTTACAAAATTAATGCATTACTCACTTTATCCCTTATAATAAATTACTTTTCAAAATTCAAATTTCAAACACCCACCCACCTACCTTCCTTCTCTTTATTTACTCCTGTCCCGTCCCATCCTGAGACCTGAGTTCTTTGCCCACTTTTAAAATTCTTTTATTATTTTCTCTCTCCTCCTGATTGCTACACATTCGCCTTTATCCTTGTCCACCATTATTTTGGGTCTCCTCCTTCTCTCCAAGCTTTCTCTGTTCTTCATCTTCCACACCCGCCTTTATCCTTAACCAAAAAAGTGAACCTCTGTAAAATATATGTGG
The DNA here is from genome assembly GCA_947179155.2 of Hedera helix. Classification (NCBI taxonomy): domain Eukaryota; kingdom Viridiplantae; phylum Streptophyta; class Magnoliopsida; order Apiales; family Araliaceae; genus Hedera; species Hedera helix. Next base: position 47,397,903 of record OX359276.1, on the reverse strand, counting down.
TTATGTCTCTTGGATTATTCCAATCCCAAATCCTAATCACCCTCCTTTTTCTGGTAAATGTCTCCATTAAGAAGAGAAATCTGAAGCACATGTCGGTGATTTCCACGGTTGAAATGCAGTTTTGTCTTAATACAGTTGGTAACCAAACTTTTATACCGAGGTAACCAAACCTTCATATCAAGGTAACCAAAACGGTGCTCTGTTTTTAAAACACAATCTGCAGGTTTCTGAAGTTAACCAAACACTAGTATGGAGGTAAGCAATTCTTAAATGTATGGATACCTTTTGTATTAAATGTTGGTTTCCTTTGTTTTAAGGTTGGATACCTTTTGTATTAGGGGTTTGGTTACCTGTGTATTAAGAGTTAGTTACCTGTGTATTTAAGGTTTGGTTACCTCTGTATTAATGGTTGGTTACCTTTTGTATTAAGGTTGGTTACCTTTGTATTAAGGTTTAGTTACTTTTGTATTATGAGTTGGTTACCCTCCTTCTTAAATCCTTTTCCATTATGACGACACAGCCACCGCTGTCCACCGTTTCCCAGCCCTCCCTAAAGCCACCAGTGAGCTTCTCATCGGCTTCCTGAATGCATAGTAATTAATTTTTTCGGACAGTAAATCCAGGTAACCAAACACTAGTATGGAGGTAACTAATTCCTGAATGTGTAGTAACTAATTTTTACGTGCAGTAACTATAGGTAACCAAACACAGTCAGTAACCAAACCTTCATATCAAGATAACCAAACATTCATATCAAGGTAACCAAATCTTAGGTTACCAATTTATTTTTGAAAGTGATGCAGTTGGTAGCCAAACCTTCATTCAGTTGGTTGTCAAACCTTCAGACCAAAGTAACCAATTCAGTTTTATTAGGTTACAAATTTATTTTTAATGTGATGCAGTTGGGATGATGAAGATAATGATGAAGGTGAGACGGTGGAGGAGGAGGATGAAGGGAAGACGGAGATTCGCGACGGCGTAGGCGGTGACGAAGATGGTGAGGAGACGGCGGAAAAATATGATGAAGAAGATAAAGATGGTGAAGAGGCGACGGAGGCGGTGATTTTGCAAGTTGTTTTTCATTCTTTTTTATTTGAATTTTGTATTATGAATTTATTTTTGTTGTTAGATCCCAAAGTTGCTGCAGTTATGGAGGGATTTGTTTAGTTTGATCATTTTGTTTGGTTTTGAAAATAATGGTAACTGCCGGATATGGCAGTATCCCCTTATTTTAAGGGTTTTAAAGATATGTGGCGTAATTAATTTTTTCTAATTATACTCTTTTTTGTAAATATTTTATTTGTACACTAATCTTGTAATTTGTTACTAATTATTGTATATTACTGTAAAGAACCCTTAAAAATATGTATTATTTTCATTAAATAAAATACGAAGTCAATCAAACCTCGCATGAATGGTTAAATAATTCTACATAAATGTGAGAATTGTACTCAAAAGATGGATACAAACGCTAGGCCCATTATAAAAAGATATTGGGTTCTTTACAGTAATATACAACAATTAGTAACAAATTACAAGATTAGTATATCTTTTTATAATGGGCCTAGCGTTTGTATCCATCTTTTGAGTACAATTCTCACATTTATGTAGAATTATTTAACCATTCATGCGAGGTTTGATTGACTTCGTATTTTATTTAATGAAAATAATACATATTTTTAAGGGTTCTTTACAGTAATATACAACAATTAGTAACAAATTACAAGTGTATGTATGACTCTAGTATATTTTGTATTTCAAATTTATTTATAAGCATATACAAAAGAAATTTGAAAGGCGGGTATTAATTTTTGAGAACTGCTTGAATGAGGAGACTAGAATTCTCAATTACATTTGTTGAATTAATAATTTTCATTATAATATCATTAATTTCACATTTTATAGAGGAGAATACAAGTTTCATGATAAGAAAGGATTATAAATTCACGTAATTTGTGAGAATCGAAGTTGAGGATAGAATAATATGCCACTATGCATGCATGGCGAGAGAGACGTTACCAAATTACCAAATGAACGAATACTAATAACTTTTACCCCACATATCCATATTAATTTAAATGAGGACCAAAACTATTCATCTTCAAAGTATTTTCATTCAATAGATGCATGGAAATTGAATGACAAAATTTTAATTTGCTTAGTTCTAAGACTTAATTACCAAAAAGAAAATATGACCAGTAAATTAAGGCGGAAAGGGTATATAACTTGGGAAAACATCCGGTACAAATTAAGTAAATTAAATACTAGTAACCCTAGTCGTGTTCACAATGTAGTGGTAGTGGATCAATGAATATGCTATGCTGGTTGCTGGCCACTCATTGTAGCTTTATTATATAATACTATGATCAATAAAATACTAATGGCCCACGTAATTAATTTATTCTTTGAAACTAACGCTACTCCATTATTAGAGGACAAGGCACGCTCTACCCTTTCTGACTCTGTAATTTCAGAAGAAGACCTGCAGACCAAAATGTCATCCGGCGATGATGAATTGTCCAGGGCGATGCAACTGAGTGCTGGAACAGTTCTTCCCATGGTGTTAAGAGCTGCTATTGAGATCGATTTATTTGAGATCATGGCTAAATCTGCTAATACAAGTACTAGTAGTACTAATTTTGGAGCTCAAAAGTTATGGTCTAGTTATGAGATTGCATCCCATCTTCCTACGAAGAATCCAGATGCACCCGTGATGCTTGAACGGATGCTTCGGTTTCTAGCCTCCAACTCCATCCTCACTTGCACCATCATCACCGATGAAAATGGACATGACAAGCCTTTATATGGTCTAGCATCTATTTGCAAATATTTTGTCCGTGATCAAGATGGAATTTCAGTAGCTTCTTCATTGCTATTGCTTCAAGACAAAGTAGTTCTTGATTCTTGGTTGGTTTCTTAATTTCCTCTCCTCTTTAATTACTGTAGTATTTTTAATAAAATATTAAGGGCATGTTCGGAAATGATTTTTTTTTTTTGACTTAAAAATTAAAATTTTTGTAGATTTATAACTTAAAATTTTAGTAGATTTATAAGTAAAAATATTCGTCGTCACTTTTACTTATAAGTCGGGAATTATAAATAAGAGTTGTGAATGTGTTTGACACTTATAAGTTAAAATAAAATGTAAAAATTAATAAAACGTTATTTGGTAAGAAGAATATTGGAAAAATAAAAGAAGACATTTTTGTCATTTCATAATAGTTGATCGACTTAAAAAAAATTGACTGATAAGTCATTTTTTTAAAGTAACAAATTAGTACTTATTTTTTTTGACTTATAAGTTAACTCATAAGTCAGCAAATAAGTAGAAATCGAACGGAAAAGTTGGAAGAATGACTTATAAGTTGGGTTGACCAACTTCCCAGTCGATGTCGAACAGGCTCTAAGTATTTCAAAGTCAAAATAATACTATTTCTTTTGGGTTATATTTGTTTAAAAAAATATACTTGTGGTTGGACTATTTGTATTAATTTAATACTACTTCTGACTGTTTTATATCATGATGGTAGATTAATTGTCTTTTAAATAGTTATGTGGATTATTATTATTTTTTTATCGTTCTTAAGTTTATTTATGTGAGATTATATAATCTCATGAAAAATTTAGGATTAATAGTTTTTCTTATTTTAAGCTATTAAATAGTTTTATGGGACTAATAGTCTAACATTAAGGAATTAATAATTATTTGTCAAATGATTAAATAGTGTAAAGTAGTATTAAATTAAGATAAATAGTCCAATTTCAAATATGTATCTTTTAAACAAACATGACCTTGCTATTTTGTTGTCAACTGTGTCAACATATTGTTAATAAATTTATTATAAATTATAAATTAACAAATACTATTTGATTAGGTCAAAAAGTTTTAAACGGTCAGTTTAATTTTCTTTCCGTTGCAATTTGGCTGACCATTTCATATGGGATTTTATTTTACTTGTTGAGTAAAATTATGGGAGATGACCGTTGCCTTTTTTTCCTATAAAAACCCTGCTCCTTTCTGAATTGCACACACAATTTACAAAACTCCAACTCTTCGCATTTTTCTTTTCCAGACACCTAGTCGCCTCTAATTATATAATTTCTGTCAAAGGGTGTCGCTGCCACATATATATATATACCCACTTTGTTATATATATATATACTAGAGAAAACCCGTGCCTACGGCACTATGAATACAAATTTTGGATCTCCAGGAGTAGTGCAAACTAACTCTAATTGCAACAATTTTAAGTTCTTTAGAAAACAATACATTCATAAACTTGAAAAGTCTAAAACAAATAACTCACCAGATGGGTAGATCTATAAAGATTGAACTCTGAGAAAACCGTCGGCAGGCGAATACAAAGTTTCAAAGATTCAAACAGATCAACGGTAAGAAAACAAAGAAGGTCCAACGGACAGGATTCCGGTGTAGTAGGTCCAAAACCCTCTACTTGTCCTTGCTGTGAGAATAGAGTTGGGGGTGGTGAAGGAGAGAGAAAAGAACGTTTCTTGAAAGGGATTTGCTGGCGGTGGTGCCGACGGTGGAAGGGAGTGGATTTGGGTGGGGTTCAGACGGTGAGTGAGGAAGAGAGAGAATGGGTTTGGAGGAGAAGAAAAGGAAGATGGCGCTCAGCGAATGGGTTTGAGTTTGAACAAATGAAAGGGACTTGGCTGTTAAAAGAGGAAACGAATGACGGGATTTATCCCAATATTTGGACGGTTCGGATGATTTTTAGGCTGAGCGGGAATTTTTTTTCTTTTCAAAAAGCCTTGTGTTTTGTTATTATAGATATAGGATGGATCTAAAAACATACCTCTTAAATAGAATACCTTTATCAAAACGACGTCATTTTAAATATTCTTTTTTTTTTATAAAAATAATATTAAAAGAATATGTGACATGATGTGGCCCCATATGTATTCTTTTTATTTACGAAAATTCCATCAAAGAACTTTCAAAATAACGTCGTTTTGATAAAAATATGCTACTTAAAGAGGTATACTATTTAAGAGGTATACTTTTGAACCGTATTATATATATATATATATATATATATATATATATATGTATGTATGTATGTACGGGTAATTTTATGATTTGGGTAAAAGAATAATTGAAATTGTTCTTGGGTCATTAAACTATTTCGGGTGCTGATTAGTTGGGTGAAGAGCCGTTGAAGGAGTAGTATTTTGTTAGTAACCCTAGTATCGAGAAAAATTCTCCGAGGGGCGAAATTTCTACTTTAAGACAGTGCACCGACCTCTACTCAACATAATTTGTTATAAATCGATAAGTTCAATTTCTGTCTTTCTTTATTTTATAGCTGAATCATGTGTTTTTATTATTATTTCCAATAATCTTAAGTAGGAAATTATGGATTCTATTATACTTGCTTGCTAATTGAACTTAAAGTGCTTGCGTTGATATGTATATGTGTATATGTATGTTCAAATTTATTAGTGAAAATGTTGGTGGCTAAAAGGTAAAACCAAACAATAATTAGAGGTGAATGAATTATTGATTGAGGTGGAATTTTGCATTGGGATGTGTGACGCACCGAAACTGAATCTGACCAACATGTGGTGCCTATATTTTAAAACATAACCATTGTTGTACATTTCTTTTGTTTGCACTCCATTGTAAAAGCAAATAGTGTTAATTCTCCATATTAAAAAAGTTAATATTTGAGTAGCTTAATCAATCTGAGCAATATGGAAATAATATGGTAATATGGATTAATTGCTAGCTATTTAGTATTAGTGATATATATATATATATATATATATATATAATTTCGTTAGGCCTATTATTTGAACCATTGATTGGTTTAGTTTATTTTAAGAAAACTGAACGTAATATCTAAGGATGACCAAAAGAGTATATATATTTTTTATTTGATCTTCTGCTGATAAAAATTTGCAAGGCTATCATTCTTAATTAATTATCGAATGAACTTTTTGATATCTATTGTCTATATAAACATACTGCTGAAATTTGGGATGCATTAATTTGATATATATTGTGGAAGATGGTGTCAAAGAAAAGAGGGATTGTTTATTGAAGAAAACAAATAATGAAATTAATATACGACATTAGTGGCCGAAACAGCTATGTTGTGTACTACTTATTTTTATTTATTTATATTATTAGGTGATTACTGGGCATTGCTAAGCTACTGTTTTTCGTTGAAAAGATTAAATTTCATGATCTCAATGGTAAATTCGAGGTTAGGTATAATGTTAGATTCTATAATTACTTTGTTAAAGTTTTTGGCAGAGCATTCTCATAATTTGCGATCATTGATTTCATAACTAGTAGGTGTAAGGGACACCTTCATTATTGAGCATGAAATTAAATAATTAGAGATATTAATGCATTATTTCAATATCTACTTTCTAGAGTTTTATTATCAAGCTTTGGTTGATATGGAGTTCGTATCTATCTGTTGAAATTGATCTTGTCAATTCTAGGTGTACTTATTTAATTGTATATGATGGCATTTAGCATGCTAAATTAGGCCATGTATATTACTCCTTGTGAGTTTTTAGGGAAAACATTTACCTAACTTGTAATACCTTAAAGTGTGAGAGTGTCTTGCTAAGGTATTGTTACCTGACTCCTAAAAAAATGTTGATTTCTATAAAAATATTTTCCATTGAAATTTAAAATGGATTAACCATTAGCTGAGCTTCCTGTGAGCTCTTATTTAGAAGCAGTCACTTCTCCTGGTGCTCCTTTGTGAAGAGAAGCCATAAATAATAAGATTGAGTCAATTATGGCTAATCACACTTGAGAATTAGTAAAACCTTCCTCCATGTTTTAAAAATATTGGTTGTAAATGGATTTTTAAATGAAAGCTAAAACCTGGTGGATTAAATTGATAAATATAAGGCTAGACTTGTTAGTAAAGGTTTTAAACAAAATGCAAGACCAATATTTTTTTTTAGACTTATTCACTAGTTGCTAGAACATCATCCATTAGAGTTTTAATTGCATTAGCTGTTATTGAAAATTTAATAATTCATCAAATGAATGTTAATTCTGTGTTTCTCAATGAGAATTTAGAAGAAGAGATTTATATGGACCAACTTGAGGGATTTGTTTCCCTAGGTAATGAGGATAATGTTAATAAAATTAGTTAAATCTTTATATGATCTTAAACAAGCTCTTAAACAATGGAATGAAAAATTTGATTGTGTAATGACTTCTAATGAATATATAATAATAAACGATGGAGATAGATGTACATATACCAAATTTAATAATGAGAATTCTGGTGTTATTGTTTGTCTTTATGTGGATGGTTTACTTATTATTGGAACCAATATGTCATAACTAAATATGATATGAAAAACTTGGGAAAAGCAAATTCTCATAATTAATTTGAGAAAAGTTTGTAATGTGTACATTATTTCTCAAAAGCATTATGTGGAGAAAATGCTTAAAAGATTTGGATATTATAATGTTAATCCTGTTAGTACTCCTAATGACTCTTGTTTGCATTTAAAAAAGCATGAGGGGACGGGTGTATCTCAATCTGAGTATGTCCAAATTATAGGTTACTTAATGTATCTTATGAATTGCATAAGACCTGATATAATTTATGCAGGTAATAGACTTGACAGATACACTCATAATCCTAATAAAGATCATTGGACTACTTTACGTAGAATACTCAAGTATTTGCTAGATGAAACTAAATTCATGAGTGACTATGTATTTACCTTCGGAGGAGGAACAATTTCTTGGAAGTCTTCTAAACAGACTTATACAACTGCTATAGGCAGAGCTAAGAATAAGAGCTATAATGGCAAGAGTAGGCGGCATATACGACTCATATAAAATATTATGAGACAGATGTTATTGTATGGGATTATATCCCTTAACTTTATTAGGTCAGAGATAAATCTTGCGGATCCTCTGACAAAGCCATTAAGCAAGAGGCTAGTGAACAGTACATCGAGGGGGGGACTACTGCCTATTACAGATATCAACAGTGATGATAACTCAAACTATGTGAATGACAACTCCATGAAGTAGGTTCATATGGGTAACAATAAGTTATTGGTTGATTGTTCGAGGCATTATCCATTTTATACATATTTGAGTTTATCCCTATGATGTAGGATAGTGTAATTCTATAGTGCTAAAAGTTGAATTATATACTCTTAATGTTTTCTATAGTCCTGTTGGGTGATTTGTTTAACTATAAAACACATTTGACGAAAACACCCATATGAGTTTAGAGTTGGGGCCTCCTTTTATGAAAACAAGGCAGGTTTTCTAGAGTGTTCATGAATTCCAGGTATGGTGCAAGGCCAAAATGTGCCAAATCACATAGAACAACTTCAATTAAAGGAGGTTCATAACAAGGAAGGAGGTTTATAGAAATTCTTTAATTTCACCGAATTCCTGTGAATCAAGTCCTATTTACTCTATACATTGGTTCATAGTTCAAAAGATACCAGTGTTTACGTGTTGCACTTTTATATTCTCAATTTCTTTTATTTTTGACTTTGTAATATGCGCATGCACGCGCCCAAGGGGGGGGGGGGGATTGTAGTATTTTTAATAAAATATTAAGTATTTCAAAGACAAAACAATATTTCTTTTGGCGTTTTGTTGTTGACTGTGTCAACATATTGTTAATAAATTTATTATAAATTAACAAATACTATTTGACCAAGTCCAAAAGTTTTAAACGGTCATTTTAATTTTCTTTCCATTGCAATTTGGCTGAACATTTCATATGGGATTTTATTTTACTTGTTGAGTAAATTATGGGAGATGGCCATTGCTTTTTTTTGGCCTATAAAAAGCCTGCTTCTTTCTGAGTTGCACACACAATTTACAAAACTCCAACTCTTTGCATCTTTCTTTTCCTGACACCTAGTTGCAGCTAATTATATACTTTCTGTCGAAGGGAGTTGCTGCCCCACACACACACACACACACACACACACACACACATATATATATATATACAGGTAGTTTTGTGATTTTGGTAAAAGAATAATTGAAGTTGTTCTCAAGTTATTCAACTATTTCGAGTGCTGATTAATTGGGTGAAGAGCCGTTGAATTTTGGAGTAATATTTCGTAAGTGACCTTAGCACTGAGAAAAGTTCTTCGAGGGGCGAAATTTATACTTAAAGACAGTGCACCGCACGTCTCTGCTCAACATAATTTGTTATAAATCGATAAGTCCTATTTTTGTCTAAAGAATAATTGAAGTTGTTCTCACGTTATTCAACTATTTCGAGTGCTGATTAATTGGGTGAAGAGCCGTTGAATTTTGGAGTAGTATTTCGTAAGTGACCTTAGCACTGAGAAAAGTTCTTCGAGGGGCGAAATTTCTACTTAAAGACAGTGCACCGCACGTCTCTGCTCAACATAATTTTTTATAAAACGATAAGTCCTATTTTTGTCTTTCTTTATTTTATAGTTGAATCATTTGTTTTTATTATTATTTCCAACTATTACATATATAAGTATGATGATATGTTATTTATCTACCCCGTGTGTTCCTAAATGAGAGTCTCATATAGTCTAAAATATTTGGTAGTAAAAGAATTTATTGAAAAAAAGATGATAACTGATATTTCTACATGTGTTTTTGATATTTTCATATAGTCTTCTCTCACATGAACATAACGTGGGTCCCACCTTCATGTGAGAGGAAACCATGTGAAAATAGTGCTCCCCAAAAAGATTGTCAAACTAGGTTTGTCTGTAAAATTTTAACGATGTCTGGTGAAAAGAAGTCAAATGAGAATGTTGTTATGGGGCATGACATATGGACGATCGAGGTAGTATAAATGTGAACAATATAATTGAATATATACACACACTCTCTATAAGATCATCATATTGAGGGAGGAATTAAACTATTATATGAATCCTTTTCTTAATTAATTATAGGTATCACTTGAAAGATGCAGTTATTGAGGGAGGAATTCCATTCAACAAGGCGCATGGCATGCATGCATTTCAATACCCTGCAATAGACAACCGATTCAACGAGGTTTTCAATAAAGCAATGTATAACATCACTACTCTAATCATGAAAAAGGTTCTTGAAACTTACAATGGATTTGAGGACATTCAAGAGGTTGTAGATGTGGGTGGTGGATTAGGGCAAACACTAGCCACTATCATTTCCAAATATCCCCACATTAAGGGAATTAACTTCGATTTGCCTCATGTCATCAAGGATGCATCTCCTATTGCAGGTAAAATTTTACTGTTTCTTGATTTTTCATTCAATTTATAATGTTTTTGTTGGGATTATCTATAATGCAATTTAGAAATGAAAGAGAATAATATAGTTAATCACTTCGTTGATGCTAGGTGTGGAGCATGTTGGAGGAGACATGTTTGAAAGTGTCCCAAAAGGAGAGGTCATATTCCTAAAGGTTAACTCAGAAAAAAAAAGATTTTTTTATTATTTATGATTAATAACTTGGCAATAAACTGCATTTGTAATAGTTAAAAGATTACAACATTAACTATAAACTTGTGTGCTATTTTAATATGTAGTGGATACTTCATGATTGGGGCGATGACCACTGCCTAAGGCTTTTGAAGAACTGTTGGAATGCGCTACCGGATTCTGGTAAGGTGATTGTTGTGGAATCAATACTGCCAAAGTATTCGAGCGGTGATTTTAATTCGACAAGTACTAATGGTGATATGATAATGTTGACACTGAACCCTGGGGGAAAAGAGAGGACAGAGAGAGAATTTGAGGCATTGGCAATCGGAGCTGGATTTGCAGCTTCAAAACTCATTTGTCATGCATCTGCTTTTGATGTCATTGAATTTCACAAGAAGATTTAATAATACCGAAGGCCTTTGGCCTAGTGGTACCACCCAATCTATGATATCTATTAGGTTTGGGAATCAAATTTTGGCAAAGCATGTGTACGTGTGTTTAAATTCCATTTGAACTATCAAAATAAAAATTCTGTATTAGTAAACAACCTTAAATGTTACTAGCCACGACCAGGTAGCACCTAGAAGGGATTAAGTTACATGTAACACTGTGGCACTAAACTGAAAGTCTGAAACCAGACAAATCTAGGTTGCTATTTGTTGGTCGGATTTTATGGAGATTTCAACGATTATTGTTAATTGAGGAAAAACTAGATCAACGAACTACTGCTATCTCTATAGCTTTGTGTTTCTGATTTATGCAAATCAACAGTAGTGATTGAATGGTTATGACCGATGATAAAGGTTTATGGGAGTTGCAGCAGTACTTGCTCATATGAGGAAGATGAAGGAATTTTATTTTATTTTTTTATTAGAAGAAAGGAAGACGCATGCCTAAATAATGATTTAACCCACTTTGGAAATGAAGAGAATGATATATGGTTAATTACTTTGTTGATGCCAAGTGTGGAGTATGCCGGAGGAGACATGTTTGAAAGTGTCCCAAAAGGAGAGCTCATCTTCCTAAAGGTCAACTCTGGAAAATATTTTTTATAACTTGGCAGAAACTTACAATTAAACTGCATTTGTAATTCTTGAAAGCTCATAACATTACTGTAATCTTCTGTGCTGTTTTAATATGTAGTGGATACTTGATGATTGGGGGCGATGGACCATTTGCTTAAAACTTTTGAAGAACTGTTGGAACGCCCTATCAGATTCCAGCAAGGTGATAGTTGTGGAAGAAGCAATACTGCTAGAGTGTATTCCAACGGTGATTTGTTATGATAATAATGTTGACACAGAATTTGAGGCTGGATTCGCAACTTCAAAACTCATATGACGTATCATCGAATTTCCTAAGATGTAATAAACGATATGTGCTCAAACTAAACTAAGTATGATGATCTTTGTTGTCATGCCAATCTCGTACAAGTTTCAAATGCTTACACACACAAATATATTACCTTGGGGAAATTTGTATCCTGGGGGAAAAATAATGATGTAAATTGTGCAGTTTCAATACGTAGTACCACCTAACTATTTGCCAAAATTGAGATAGTACCTACAAGGAATTAAGTTACTTGAATTTAGCAACAACAAAAAAAATTAAGTTACTTGAGGCACTAAACTGAAGGTCTGGAACAAAAAATAGTTTTATTACTATTACTACAATAAGCACTAAAACAGAAGATCAAAAACCAATATTCATTATTATTAATATTATTGTTGTTTATAATAAAAGGATAATTGTTAATAAGGAAGATCATGCTCTTTCCAGCTTTTCAAACAACGCACCATGTGCCTCTCAACTCTTACCCCATCTTCAAACCCAACAAAGTTGCAGATTGAAATTATGTTATAAATATTTAAAACCTTTAATAAAACATTCCTTATAATAGTCTTGTATTTGACGCCCTTAAGAGGATGTTGGCACTTTCTCAGATTTTGAGGGTGGATGCAGTGTTGCAGCTCCAAAAAGGTAATACTAACCATTAATCAGTATTACTTATTTCCATAACTTGACGGAACTGTCATGACTTGCAGAGGCCACCATTCCTGTGACAGGGGACTGTGACAAAGCAGAAATTATATTTTCATGTGCTGGCACTGTCATGCTTTTGTTCTCGGCCATGTTCCACAGCTCCAAAGACTGCACACGTGGTTCGGATATATAGTATTAGTAAGGCTCTGGGATTTCTTTCATGTTTAGTAGCATGAAAGGAAAACCACAGCACAACAAAGTGATAGAAAAAGGTCTCCATGCCACTACATCTTGGCATTTATTGATTGTGCCAAGGGAGCACCAATATCATGGGTAAATGCATTTACTCAAGTCATTTCTGACCCTCGAAGATGACATTACCAATAACAATGAGCCGGCACAGATTCAATAATCAAAGCAACTCCAGGGGCCTAACTTCTGAACATAAAAGTGAGACTCCTACTAACTTCTTTTAATAAATGTCATCTATCAAAAATGTTACACAGAATACATGAAAAACTTAATGCAATGTCGTACAGAGTAGAACACTGGGAAATAGAAGCAGTTACCCTCATTCCACCGATCACCAAGAGAGCTGAATAACTTGGATGGAAAACACAAGAATGGAACTGGTTCCCATTCGAGCTGAGCTCATGAATGCACTCCCCAGAGGCTAATGACCAAACTCTCACAGAATCCTCACTGACGGATGCCAAATGATCTCCATTAAAATCCCAGCACAGGTAGTTTACGACTCCAGTGTGTCCCTGATAAATACGTAGAAGGTAAAAAAAACAGGAAGTACCAAATTAAAAATGGAATTAGATTCCAAAGAAGAAGTGAGTGCATGATGGGTCTGACTAATTATGTTTACAAAGGTTTCATCAACAATTGACAAATATCATCAAATGCCCAAACCTGGAAAGAGTATGTTTGCCTGTCAGTTTCAACATCAAAGATGGACACGACTTTATCTGATGCTGCGGCTAGAAGATGACCAATTAGTGGTTGAAATCTCACTTGTGCACTTCCTCCTTGCTGCACCAAAGAAAAATGTATGGAAACTCAAAAGAGAATCAACAGCAACTTTAAGAAATTGAAAGCTATACAAGACAGGAAAGGTATATCAATTTTACAAACCAACCTTGGAAACTCGAGTACATGAGAATGGATTGATATTCCAATAGCGAATTTCATTGTTACTATCGCAAAAACAAAAAAGGTCATTCTTCTTGGGATGGAAATCTAGGGACATAACATGAGAAGTGTGGCCGGTGTACGCATGCAAACAATAGCTTGGCTGCAAGAATAAGTTAACACGTGTAATTAACAATTTAAATAATATATATGATGGTTCAAAGGCTGAACTGTACCAGGAATAAATATAATTATAAAGAACGAGCTGAGATGATTACATTAGTTGCATCCCATAATCTCACAGACTTGTCAAATGAAGTTGTTGCAAGCTGAGTTGAATTTGGCCTGAAACGGACATCTGTAATCAAGTATTGGTGTTCTTCAGGGGTGCTCTCCGTTTGCAAGGTATCCATGTTCCAAAGAACGGCCTGACAAATGATCAACGTTGCCTTATTTGCTAACATTTTCTATCACATTGACTTCAATAAAATAAAACCAAACTAGAAACAAAGATCCAACAAGTTTGCAACTAGTAGAAATATGTGCATATTACTTTCTTGTCATGTCCAGCACTAGCTAGCAGCTTCCCATCTGAAGAAAAATGACAGCAGGTGACTTTATTTCTTGTGCGTATACAGCCAACTTCTCCAAAGGAAAATCCTGAGATGGGGAGTTATGTGATAAAAGAGTTAAATGGAGTTGAGGAAAACCTCAAGGCAGTTACTCCCAACATAGTCGAGACTGAACATGATATAACACATTACCTTTAGAAGACTCAGTTTTGTGTTCAGTAAGTGTTTGTTTTAGTGTGCCATATAAATTCTGTCCATCTTCTCCATCATTAGACAGAAATGATTCCACATCACCAAAATGATCCATGTCATCCTGCATTAAGAAATATTGTTCGAGGCCCAAGGCAATGTTCAACTTTTAAGTCCCACAAAAACTTAATCATTCAAATGAACATGCTATAATCAGACTTGACACTCACTACCCAAAACATATTATTTACAAACACAATGGTAATTTTCTTAATCAATCGAGTTGAAAGACAGCAGGTGATAATTAAGAATAACCTCAATTTTGGTTTTGCATTAGCAGGAAATATATTTTGACAAGCATAATGATAATTGCACCACACGTTGAAGATATTAAGTGTAGTTGTATATGAGGAACTTATATAGGCCTACCAGCTGATTTGTGGATGATGCAAGACCTGTTGCCTCTGCACCGTACATCATCAACCCCTTTTGCCCACTGTTTACATGCTGCAGGCTACTAGCGGTAGTTATTCCATCACCAGGTGTGTGAGTTGTTGATGGCGGGGAGTTCGGGGAAGGACCCACCGTATTTCCTGTACCTGTACTATTGGCCGGTCCAGAAGAAGATTGTTGTTTCCTTTTTCTACTATTGTTCTACATAATTATACCAAGGCACTAAACCTTAATTAGTTTAAATCCCCAAATCTGGGATGGGGGAAGAAAACAAAAATCACCATAATTGATTTTTGAAGTGCAAATCACGTGACAACAAAACTTAGTCACAACTGCAAATATAATATGTGCATGAAACAGATTAATAATTCAGCTTGTAGATGATATCCTGAACTACATGTGAATCAGCGATCAAAAACTTATATTGGTAGCAGAATTGGAAGTGGCTAATGGCATATTTTTAACAGATTATAATTCAGCTCTTAGATAAAAGCCTAAAACTACATACGGATTTACAAGAACAACCTGTTGCAGTTGCTGCTGCGGTAACTGGTCCTGTTGTTGAGAGGATGACTGTTGCATCTGGGACATCTTCATCTGAAAACATCAAAAAGCTGACTCAAATTTATAGAAATTAAAATAAACCACTAATTTAATTGTGTTCTGTACCACTAAATATTAGTAAGTGGATGTGAAAAATAGTGATGTAACTTAGGTGACAAATCGATGGCAGTTTTAGATAACAAAGCGAACCACAAAAATTAGAGCATGACTTGTTCATGAAAAAGGGTACATATCTTTCTTTCTTTTTTTACAAGTATTTTAAATACATATCTATAGAAACAAGGTATCCAGTAAATAAAGTACAGATTCATACATACAGTACATAAATAAAATCTGAAGGAAACTAATAAACAAAGATACAAACTACTGAAACCAAGATCCAAACTAATGAAACAAAAATCCATGACGGACGCCTGTTCTAGCTCAGTTTGTGCTAACTCAACAAGCTTATAAGACAAGTCCACTTCAATTCAATGAAAGAAATAAAATGTCCTATAATAGTTTTCACCAAATCATATGTAAAGTTATACACACAATAACCAAGTGCTGAATAAACAAAAAAGGCATAAAGTAATAAAAATAGGCATTTAAATCTATTCATGAGTCCTTCCAAATCGATCTTAAGCTTCTTGGGCCTGGCATGTTTGTGGAACAAGTTGGAAAAACTCCTGTCTTGACTTGCATTATGAAGCACGTATTTAAGAGCCAAACGAAATTGTATCAAGCAGCTCATGACAGCTTAATTTATAAGCTGCCCTATACCTAAGCCATGTGCTGCTAAAATTTTTGACAGCAAAACAATCTGAAAATTTTCTCTTCATTTTTGAGAAACTACATGGAGAACATCCACCAAATAAATACTAAACATATTAGAGTACACAAGCAAATAGGAAATCAGCTAACACAAGTCTTTTAAGTTCATTCGAATGCAAAAGGGTAGCATCTTTTCTTGTGCATGCACATATACATTTGTTGGTGGATGTCATAGTTACTTAGCTACATTTTCTTTTATTCTTAACCTTTGGTGAATTCGAATGCACCGGAGAGCATATAGATCCATCATTTCTTGTATGTTGACCATCTTTTGCATTCAAGCTACCTCTTGGTAGTCCACCAAACCCATAGTTAGGTGAACTTCCAAGGCTGCCTTGTGCCTGAGATTGTGCTAAAACCTGCTGGTGTTGTGATGCTAAGTGAAACTGATTCTGAGTCTGTAGATTGGGCTTTTGTACTTGTAAACCTAAAGATGGCCTTAATTGGTCAATTCCCTGTATGATAACCAATAGTCAAGCACTCATACACCTCCATATTTCATAAATTAAGAAAATACTAAAAACAAATGGGCACGTATACTCACCGTTAGAGGCCAACCCTTCAATGGAAGACCAGTGACACCTTGATTCAATCCTGGCAAGAGGCAAAGCAAACGAGTGAATAAATGTACTTTCTGTAGCTTTTTATATTTATTTTTATAATAGATGACTAGTCTATTGAAATCGTGAGAAGTTTCCAAGTCTTGTTCAATTTAGACACATTTCTAAGAACTACTTAACGCTAGCTCCAATCTGATGCTATTAAAAGGTCTTCAGATTTTAATGCTCACAAAAACAAAGACGATGACAATTCTGGAAACAAGAGAGTTCCTATAGTCCATGACACATACTTGTGGAGGTTTTGCTTAACTTCAAATTAAGGCACTGCATTGACCACTCTTAGTGTCCCTAATAGGAAATGGGAAAACTTAAAAGAGTTGATTTTCTAGAAGCCTTCAAACATCAGTGAGTGATTCTACCATCATTCAGCAAACAAACAGCTTACTTTTGTAAAAGTTCAATACTCCCCATCAACACAATCATAACAGTTGATGTATTCTCAATTTCTCATTCAACCTCATCTTCTACGCTTAATTTCAAATACATCAACAACGATGGTGAACTAGCATGTGCCACAATGAAAAATATGCAAGGAAAATGCAGCCAAAACATTTTTCACGTTGAACAGAAGCGAAGCTAAAAGGAATTTCAATAGGATGACAAACATCCCCTCACTGAATTGCACAAGAAGAAAAGGGAAAAAAAAGTTCAGAGAAATTAATGTCTTCCTATTAGAAGGTGGGGGAAAAAAGATAAAACAAATACATAAACTAGAAAGAGGAACATTATTTCTTCTTTGACCTATAAAATGGGGGAATTCTAATATGTTTCATCATCCCAGGAGATATCTCCAGAGAACATCCCAGGAGATAATTCATCATTTCCGTACAGAATACATAACCTAACAATAAAGGGAACTTTAAACCCTTGCATGGAAGCCTCCACAACTTCAAACTTAAGCCGATTCTCAATGACAAAAGAGAACACCACAGAAGCATCAGAGCTCCCCTCCAACTTGCATCCCAACTCTTCCTAACCCAATCGTTACCCCAGCATTCAACAATATCCTTAGCAAACTAGAAGAAAAGTCAAATGATATTATAATGTCTCAACCCCTCTGGAAATCCATATCTAGGTTGGGTTTGAGAATAAGTAGTGCTGAATGTGACTGGACAGAAAACCTCTATTCAATAACCCCCAGACTCTCGGCTCATTAGATCTGTTTTAGTCCTGCTTCATGGTGCCTAGAATGAGTAAATTTCTTCATTTGGAGTGACATTTTATGCATTCTTTGTATAGAATCTCTATAAGAGAAGATTTTTGGGTGTAACAAACATTCAAATTTAAGTAAATATTTCACAACATGCTACTTGATAATATACAGCACAATTATCATACCTGAACTTAAACCCGTGACAATCCTTGCATCCAATAATTGTGCAAATACGAAGGATAAAGAAGAGGGAAATTTTCTCAAAATCCATATATCCTCAACAAAGATTGATGAATGAATTTATACCTTGATAGTCTTAAAAGTTTGCTTATCAAGTAAGATTCTTTTCTTCTAAAAGGTTTGATAATGTTACCTGCACCACCCAATCCAGACTTTGATTGCAGGATTGCTTGTCCATAAATTGATGAAGGATCTGTAGCCAAAGATTTCTGATTCCCCAAATTAACCTCACTTTTTATGTCCTAAAGTTTAACATTGTAAGTTCAACCACGAAAGAAATCAGTTGAACTGATTATAAAAAATTTTAAAAATTAAGAAAAGAGCATATGTAAAAACATATAGTCCAAGCACCCACAGTGGTCAGTTGAGGACGCATTTGTTGCAAAGCTGCAGACATGCTTCCAGAATTTCCTTGTACCAACTGGCTGAATCAGCAACAAGAACAAGAGAAACCAATGATGAAACTAAACTAAGTAATGTTAAAGTGTAAAGTTGATCGGTTGATCTCAACTATTGAATAAGGTTATACTGATTTTACCCTGGATGATTGTTTGTGGATTTGAGAAGGGCCATCCTATTGGCATCAATAAGAGCTGGAGATGTCTCCGAATCTACTGAATGGGGATGTTTCATACGCTCTTCATACATTTTCATAGCCAATGCACTGGCTGACGGTTGGCCCATCATTCCTTCAGAGTTCATAGCATTTATTGGGCCACTAAGGGGAGGATGATTAGGATCCCTTCTTTGCAATTGTGCATTACGTTGCTGCATGAGTTGCAATTGCTGCATTTGCAGTTGTTGCTGGTGCTCCCTTGATTTGATTTGTTGTGTCTGAAAATCATTAAAGTAAAAAAAATAAAAATAAAAATGAGAAATAACATCATATTGAATTTTCAATCACCTTCCCCTCCCAACCCCAACCTCTGCCCCCACTTTACCCCCTTTCTCTTCCAAGAAACTAAAACAAAAGAATAAACTGGAGTAA
Source organism: Hedera helix (assembly GCA_947179155.2). Taxonomy (NCBI): domain Eukaryota; kingdom Viridiplantae; phylum Streptophyta; class Magnoliopsida; order Apiales; family Araliaceae; genus Hedera; species Hedera helix. The sequence continues at coordinate 47,378,753 of OX359276.1, read as the reverse complement.
CTCGCAATTTGCAGACGCAGACATCATTCCAAAACTACACGCACCTCAATGTAAGACGCAGCAGACTCAGAATGTTTCTCATTTGTCCTTGCAATGAAGATGTCCCAGAAGACAGACCACCATTCAAAAAGAAATCCTCCGGGTGCATCGATAGCTACAATTCAAATCAATACTACATAATAGCAATTCAAAACATACCTAAAATAATTACAAATTAGAACTAAACCATAACATGATCATCTGACAATATTACCTACTGGGTCTGCGGCAACCTTCCCTTCTGTCATGAAAGCTTTAGCGGAAGCATGCAATTTTCTTTTCAATAAATAGTCGTGTATGTAAACATCAAGCCTATACCCAAAAAAAAAAGACAGAAATTTAACAGAGAAGCCTAACTGGATTTCCAAGTAATTAGTTAGAAGCATGGAGTAACTATTAGTACATATATAAAAATATGATAGAAGAACAAACAGACTAAAATCTCTATTGGATTGAGAAGATAGGTCAGGAAAAAAAAATCAGCCTCTGAATTTGAAAATAACTTGATTATAAAATTACAACAATTTTTTTTTGTTCATTGGCAGATATTGTCTAAATTAAGTAGCAGTTTAAGTTTTTGGTAACCGAGGAAACATAATTAGATACTGAAAGTTTTTCTTCCTCTATAAAAGTAAAAAGGAACTTAATAAAAATAAAAGAACATGAACACAACATACATCTTATCAGCTTCCCAATTACTCTGTGCCATGATTGGTTCAAACACCAACCACAAAAAGTCAATCAACGGACTTGATTGCAATTAACTCCTGCACAGTCACACAGCAATCCCTAAATACAATTCAGCATAAATTTTAACTGCACTCGGACTCAATAGATCAAGGCCTGCATTGCCAATTAACTCTAGATATCCGCATAAAAGTCTCTAATTTAAATGAAATAACAACAGAAAATTAAGATCTTCACAAATTTTACAAACTGATAGATTACAAAATCCGTACAACACCGATCGTATACTCTCAAACACACAGAATTCTAAACTCTTACCGGAATTTGAAACTTTCACAGAAAATTCGTAGACTCTGATCTGATAGCAAAAGAAGGAGCACTAACAATTTACAAGGAAAAATATATCATAATTGTGCATTGATCACTATCGGAAGCGAATTCACTTACATGTGCGAGTAAAACAGTACGAAATTCAAGCTTTCTTCTTAGAATTAAACTCAGAAATCAAATTTGTTGAAGAAGTTTTAGTTTGCGAGCGGAGTTGAACTTCGACAAGACGGAGAGAGAGAAAATATCAGACAAAAGAGTTAAAAAGGTCAGGGAGTGAGATATCCAGCTAGCAAGGACTTTGGCCAGTGGTGCTGCTATGCCCTGTTTGTTTAAGACCAACAACTTATCCAGTAATGAATTTTTAGATTAAATATAATTTAGAATTTTAATTTTTTTTAATAAATAAATTAAATATAATTTTGGATTATATTTAAAATTTTTAAAAGATTAAATTTAGGAATTAGATAGTCCATAAATTATAAATTTAGTTATATTTAAATAAAAAAGTAGAAGGATGATAGGAATTTTTTTGAATTTATTGATTATTTTAATTTTTTTATATTATAGTCCACAGAATAGTCCATCTACTAGAATAATTGAAGATTAAATGACATTTGCTGATATTTATAATTTACGAAATAATCCATCTACTGAAATGATTAAATAGTTAAATTCATCGATTATTTAATGCATTTATTTTAAATAAAAATCTGTTAAATAATTGAATCGGTCAGATTTTTGAGTTAAATGACTAAGTCTAAATTTTTTGACTGATTAAATAAGTTTCAGCTAAATAAAATATAAAAAAAATAATTAATATATTAAATAAATTTTTAACAACTTTAATTTTTTTAGAGGGTAAAATAATAAAAAAATATTATTTAGATATTTCAGACATGTTAACTATCAAGTAACTTTTTTCATTTAGTATTTAGAATTTTGCTTCATTCAGTTTATTCAGATTACTTAAACATTCAAAATTATTTCATTCAGTTTTTATCAAACACTCTCTAAATTATAAATTAAATCAATAATAAATACATAATATTTAAATATTATATTTATTTTAATTATTTTAAAATAAGACATAATATTAAAATTTATATTATATTATATTTTTTAATTATTAAAATAAATATAATATTTAAATATTATATCCGTAGAATTGTTCGCAAACAAAAGTTCCTCTAATCGTGACAATTTAGTTTATGTTGATATTTTATAGTGCATCATTTGTGTTTTTTTTTCCATTGGGATAGCATAATAAATTTGACAATGACACACCAACGTTACAAAAGAAAAAAAGATGAACTTTAATTTAGGATCTATTGATTAAAGGACATAGTTTTATTTTATTATATATTATGACACGCATGAGCTTGACTTTCACGGCTTCACACATTCAACTTGTTTTAAAATTTATTTTTGTTAATAATCTATATTATAAAAGAAAGGGGTGTGTGACCGAGTCTTAAGAAATATTTTTTGTTTTTATCTTTATCAGCTTGGTTATTTTATAATTTTATCTTTTTTATATTATTTTTATTCTTTAAATTTGATAAAATTATTATTATATTTTTATAATAATTAAACATGCAACTCGTATAGCACCGTGATTATGTGACGGGGCCTCAATTTTTTTTGGTTTTTGTCCCTCCAAGTTGAGTAATTTTGCAATTTTATCCTTTTTTTTTTATATTTTTAATTTTATCTTTTAAATTTAATAAAATTATTATTATATTTTTATAATAATTGTACAAAGAATATGTGTAGCACGATAACTAGTATTAACAACTGGTTTTAGGGTATACCCATTTGACGTAATATTGTAAGTTTGTCTAATTATTAAAAATTATGTGTAAAAGTCTACGAAGAAGAAGTATAAATCTTGTTATATTATAAACCATCAGTATTAAACAGAAAAAAAAATATGAATAATAATGTTTTATAATGATATATGTAATAATTTTTATAAAAAATTATAAAATTTATTATGTAAATAATAAATTTTACCATTTTTTATAAAAATTATTATACGAATAAATGGGAAAATCATTATATATGGCAAAGCTGGTATCAAACGCGTTTCCAAAAGATTTGGTTCCAAAACCATCATATTTACAACAGAGCGGCATTCGTGTCCAAAAGTAAGTGGTCAGTCAAGTCTAGAAAGTCATAGAAGAGCAGCAGCCTAATGCCGATATATACAGACATTTCCTTTCTTTAAGATGCATATGGACTTTTCTTCTTCATTGCCGGCTTTTCGAGTATGCATCCATCGGTTATATATATATATATATATATATGCATTATTTGGTAAATTCAATTAAGTTCGATTTTTTTATTTTTTTGGCGTTCTGAATAGTAAATTAGGGGATTTGAATATGATCTATGTGATTTTTCTGTAATGATTTCTAGCTCTCTTTTTTTCACCTTTGTTTTTATCGGTATTTGAATTAAAAATTTTCTTGCATAGTCTTTCTCTCTGTAAATGTAGGACTTGACTGCACATTGTATGCTCTTGGCTTTAATTTGGTGGGTTTGGATCTTTAGCAGAGAAGTACGACCTATGTGATTTTTCTCAGCGTTAGTATACATTTTATAACATTCTTTAGCATAAAATCTTGGGAATGGGTACTTTTTTGTATATATCAGGGGTCTGAGTTTTGTCAGTAAGCTACCGTCAGAGTTTACAACCTGGTTGAGAGCTTTGTCTTTGTTAATATTGTCCTCTTGAGTCTCGAGTCTAAAATTGTAAAGTTGTCTTTCTAATTTTCTAGGCAAGTATTGTTGCCTAATTTGTACAATCTATCATTCCAAGTTTCAACCTGGTTGGTAACAAAATAGGTCCATATAGTGTTGGGTATGACCCTATTTTCGACATATTTATGTTGCGATTTATAAGTGGAGACCCTATTTTCATCAAACCATTTAGGTTACTATTTGCTTGACAGAAAAATGTGTGCCATTTTGGAGTACCGAAAAACCATTTAGTCTACCAATGGGCAAGTTCAATAGATTTTCTATGGAAGTGGACTTAGTTTATAAGTGAGGAAACAGGGCTTGCATTTATTTTCTTGAAATGTTTGTTCATGTGATACTAATTTTGTTTGAATCTTCACCCCCTTTTTACAAAAACTGAGCAAAAAATAAAATAAAAGAATAGGGCATTATTTACTCAAAATGAAGGAAGAAGAAGAAGATGGTTAGCTTCAGGGAAGCTGCTTTTTTTTGAGTATTATGTTCTTTTAGCTGTATTTAGAGCAAGACAGTATTATCATGTGCAAGTCTGATTCTTTTGCTCCTGGTGGTTGACTTGTTATTTACTTGTTTACCTTCATCGATATTGTTGATTGCTTGTGGATTCTAATGCAGGTTTTCTTGTTCAGCTTCATTAAGGAGTTCACTAAGCTAAGTAATTTAACAGTTGAGCATTTACTTTGGAACGTGGGGATGGCTGAGGTAAGATATCCATTTTATGATATTTGGTCTATTTGTTTCCCTAGCTCATTTTGTTATTATTTGGTTTGTGTAAACTACTGGCTATCACCCAAGAAAAATTGGATACATAGAATTTGAATTGTTGTCTTTGATGATTGCGGGAGGGTCACAAGGTTAGCTTGAACATCTATGACTTGAGCCAAGGAACGGCTCGACAGTTTTCCATGACACTTTTGGGAAAAGTTATTGAAGGCATTTGGTAAGTAGCTGATTGTTTTGTTATATTTAATTAATAAATAGATGTGTATGCTTGGGAGTTAACTAACCCGAACATGGAACATGACATCCTTGTATTGTTGCACCTCAAAAATGTACTAAATAAAGTTCCTCAATAAAATTTTGTTGCTTTGCGTTGTGGACTTTGGGTGTTTATCTTAATTTCTTGGACTACAGGCATACAGGAATAGTGATTTATGGCAATGAATACTATTTCAGTGGTGGCTTGCATCATTCTCCTGTTGGAAATACACCATATGGGACTCCGGTTCAAGCAGTCGATGTTGGTGTCACACACATGCCCAAAGATGTATTTGAAATGTATTTGCAAGAGATCAGTCCTCGATACACAGCAGAGTCGTACAGTTTATTCACACAATTGCAATAACTTTAGCAATGAGGTTGCTCAATTTCTGGTGGGGGCTACGATTCCAGAATATATTTTGAATCTCCCTAATGAAGTCACGAGCAGCCCTATGGCTGCCCTCATTTGTAAGTTTTCATCTCCTGGCACTTTCAGTGTTGGGCTCTCTAATTCCTTGGGTCATGATAGTGGACATTTCTTTGCAGTCAAGTGCTGGTATGGTGTCCTATGGAAGGGTAGGCGTAATGGGTTGAAATCCAATTTTAAAAATAAATAGAAATTAAATTAAAATGGACTTGGTGGATTATATCCCCTCATTATCACTTTTCCAGATTTCTTGAACTTGGTGGTTGGGGGACATACATGGTTGCAATTTTAAGTGCCTTGTGAACGTACGTTAGAAATTTCCTTGATAAATAACTTGAGGACTTTTTTTTCTTTAATGCATTTAACTGCCTAGAGTTTTTATCAAAAAAAAAAAAAAAATACTGCCTAGAGTCTTTGTTGGGATAAATTGAAGAGGATTTTGATGTATCTGATGATATTGTATTTGCCTCATCTTGCTTTATGGCTGCATATACTGAATTCTTACGAGCAATGAAAGTTTTATCTTAGGCTTGCAATACTGCTTACTTTTGTGTCACTGTGAGAATAGTAGACTGGTTGCTGGTCACTGAAGGAAGTCATGTAAATTGATTTGGTTATCTATGTATAATTTTCTGTGCAGTGCCTATGATAGAGCGACTAGAGACAACAATGAAAGCTGGCGCTGTGCCCCCAGCCCCACAGTTCAAGGAACGTATATTGTTTACACCTAAGGAGCCTGCAAGCACTGACCATGATATTGCCCCATTATCTTTTGGGGCCAACACGAAAGAGGATGAGAGTAAATTAAAATCAGAAGAAAAACCTAGCAAGTCAGGAGAGAGCCAAATACAACAGAAAATAGTGCTATTCCTGCAGTGGTCAATACCACAGTAGACCCTCTTGGGGATGCTCGGAGCAAGGTTCAGGAAGAGGAAGTAATGAATTTGCCGCCATCATGGCAAGCGGGGCCTTGCGCGCCAGTGAGGCTGCCACACTTGCAATTCGGAGAGTGAAGCAAAGATATGGACAGACAAACACTGCACAAAGCTAGAGGAAGCCTTTTATTACTCTTGTACTATTGCTGTTAGATATATGGGTTTTGTTATTCCTATTGGAATTTGGGAGACTTGATTATTTGACCAGACTACAAATTGTTCTTGTATGAGAAACGTTGGGATTTTGATTAAATTTTACGCCAGAAGTATTGGTTGTCAATGGCTACCAAGTGTTTTCTGCTTTGCATCATAGGTGGATGTTTTGGTTGTTGCTTAAATGAAAACCCCCTTAAGCCATTTGCCATGTTTTAAATCTTCCTATCCATCAAGAAGGTGTAATTACTAGCACTCAATATTTGACCAATTACTTATTATGAAGTAATTTCTTACAACTCTGTCGAAATCTTGTTGCCTCCATTTGCTCATTTGCCCATGAGAACTAGACACGAATATTAGCCGTAGACTGGCAAAGCTCGGAAAGGTCTAGGCTCGTTACATTTTTTACCAAATTCTCTTTAATACAAATTTAGCAACAATATTTGTCAAAATAATTTGTTGGTGCACCACTAAAAGTAATATTTATGCACCTAATTATGTATTAGGTGAAAAGTATACCGGAGGGAATCTACTTGGAACGCATTCGTAAAATGCTTTCTAAATTTAACACTGGGAATTCAATTCGTAAAATACTTACCAAGTTTTTCCGCTGCAATGTTCAGTACGATTCTTTTTATTCACACAATTCCCGGTACATTGTGTAGTGAAGTTGCATATATGTTATGAATAAAATTGACAGGGAAACTTTAAGGTGACCAAGTCAAGTTCTTATAGTATGATGTAGCTGTCGAGCTTTTACAGTATCCCAGTTCAATGGTGTTGTGGCCAGATTTTGGTCTAACATAGCATGTGATCAGAAAAGATCATTCTACGAGTTTAGTTTAAGAAAGATCAAAACTAGAAGCAGATCTCTCTCTTTCCCTTGAACATGAACCAAGAGAGAGAAAGAATAACCACCATACAAAAGTATCAAAAGTTACTATCTAGGGGCAACGTATGTGATACTTAAATGGTTGGAATCAAACATTTTACCCGAATTTGATTCATGCGATTTTCTGTGGGCAAAAAACCCAGGTTGCTTAGGTTGATGTAATTCAATTTCGCTACTCAGCATCAGAACCACTGATGACATGTTTGGCCTGTCTTCAGCATGTTCTTGCAAGCATAGTAACCCAATCTGAATAGTTCGAAGTATTTCAGAATGATGATCAGATGACTCCACAATTGCCTCATCAATTAGTTCCCAAAACTTGCCTTCATTATAAAGTCTCCAGGCCTGACCAATAAGATATTAATCAGTTTGACACGGGCTCTAAGGTGTGTCGCGTTATAGCAGTTGTTAAATAAGAAAAATAAAAATAAAATATGACATAACCAAGCATTTTTTGTGGCACTTACATGACCAGAAAGATATAGGAGCTGATTCGAATGAGAGAAATCTCTATTTCTCTTTCCACTCACTATCTCTAGCACCAATACACCAAAGCTGTAGACATCAGATTTTATTGAGAATAGTCCATCAATCGCGTACTCTGGAGACATGTATCCACTGCATGATAAAATAAGACGGAGAAATCATCCCTTGAAAAATGGAAGTGCCAAAGTTTTCAGTTTTGTAGAAATTCTTACTATGTCCCAACCACTTTTGTGGTATTTGCTTCAGTTTCGCTTCCTCCAAAACTTCTAGCCATGCCGAAATCTGAAATTTTCGCACTCATCTCATAATCGAGTAGAATATTGCTAGCTTTCAGATCTCTATGAATGATTCTTAGTCTAGAGTCATGGTGAAGATAGAGGAGTCCCCTAGCGATGCCATTTAGGATATTGTAGCGCTTAGGCCAATCTAGTAACTTTCTTTGTTCTTTATCTGTCCAATTTTCATCCATAAAAGTCATTGATATAGGAAGAAGTTTTAAGAAAATAACTAGGTAAACTAACCAAGACTTGAAATTAAGGATATTAAAATTCTCGAACATCTATAGCCATACCAAAAATAAAGAAATCTAAACTTTTATTGGACATGTATTCATAGATCAACATCCTTTCTCCTTCCGCAGTGGAACATCCAAGAAGCCTCACGAGGTTTCGGTGCTGAAGTTTTGCAATGCATGAAACTTCATTCTTGAACTCTTGTAACCCTTGTCTAGAGCTCTCTGAAAGCCTCTTCACAGCTATTTCTTGTCCCCCATCCAAAATACCCTAGAAATCGTCATCGTTAGTTTCCTATTTTACTACAAAAATTGGCACATACTTGTTTTTCACTTTTTATATCCCGTGAATGACACCATGCTAGTGTTGAAAATGATACTATTAATACATATTATGATTACCTTGTAAACAGGTCCGAATCCACCTTCTCCAAGCTTATAATTTGAAGAGAAGTTATTTGTGGCTTTGGCTATAGTTCTGAAGTCGAACAATGCTAAATCTTCCCTATTATTTTCATTGGCGCTAATGTTTACCACATTGATTTTTTTTCTTCCTGCAGCAAATTGAGAATGCAATGCATATATATGGTATCAAGAAAATGAACCGAGTATCTAAACATAAACAAATTAATCTGAGTATTAAGCCACGTTACCTTCTGTCTTCTGCTTTCGATACTTGAGAACATATAACAGGCATAGGCCTAGTAGAGCTGTCATAACTAATAGTGTAGGGGTGACTATGATCACTACAAGTCGCTTTACTCTAGAGTTACTTTTTACATCTGCAAAGACATAACTGAAGCATAATTTAAAGAAGCTAATTTCAAACAGGAAGACTATAAAGTTGAAATAGCCATAAAATCAGGTGTAATTAGCTGTAGAATCCTCTACTTACGTATGAAATTAACATTTTCCGAGGCAGGCATTCTTACATAAACCTCTTGTGGGTTCTCTTTCTGTTTTCCAATATCAATCAGGTCATCGAACCATAGCAAACATCCACTTCCACTTCCTCTGATATCCGTATTTGTATAAGCTGTACAAGAACAGTTCTTCAAGCACATATCATTACATTCCTCAAGGTTCATGCTTACATTAAACCACGAGTGTCGCGTGTCTGGCAATTTCATCTCAGAATACTTCACAAATGCGTCTCCATTCCCACAACTTAATTGAGTTTTCCGGACACAGCCACCAGTCCAATCTGCATTTTCCCAGGCTTGTGCAAATTTTGGCTCAAATCCTTTCAAGCACTCACAAGGAGGGGAGCGGTTAACATCACAACTACCATACGGTCCACATAGTGCATAACCGTCACAGTCATCAGCCTGGTATGTCAAATAAAGTTGCCAATGCTGGGTTCGGTTAATCCATGTAAAGCGTTGTGCTCGGCCTCCTGGATCCATCGTTATCCTCATAGAAGCAGAACTATTGATAAGCTCATACTTATAATAGATCTCCTGCCCATTAAGAACAAACTCATTGTGATAAATTGGGTTTGGTCCAAAACTAGGCATGGGCATGCCACTGAATCGAACACCATTCCAGGGTCCAAACCGGAAACTTTCAGTTGAATTTTTCCTCAGAAATAGCTGTGGATATCCACTAATATCAAGCAGAAACTTGTAATTACCTGGAGACGGATCATCTTCGCTCCTCCATGAACTGACTGACCTTTCTAGGCCAGTCGCCAAGTCCCTTCCAAGCTTAGCACCTGGCATCAAAGTATTTCCAGGATAATCAAAACTTTGCCAGAAGAAATTTTCTGTATTTTCATCCCGGATAACAAGATTTCCAGTATCTAATAGCCGTGCCACAGGATTCCACCTCCCGGATCTTGATGAGTCGGATGACCAAATTATGCTAGTGCTACCGTTGAAAAGTACAATATTTCCCATACTATCAAGTTTTAACAGGCCTGAAATAGTATCAATGGGGGTCTCTCTATTGGCAATCCATATAATTGTGGGAGTTGCAATTTTCTTGTACCATATACCCAAGAATCGACTTTTGGAACTACCGGGGCTGATAAATCCCAGTTCAAAGTTCCCGCCAGCTGAAACGATGGTTTCGCCATCTCTAATGGTTTGATTTGCAGCAATGGCGTCTGCTGCAGTACCGGAGGGTATTAACACAGAGGAGCAAAACCAGAATAGGGTAAAGCATTCTATCAACTTGCTCATGTTTCTATATGATGGCAAAAATCAAGCTTTGCCTAGTACAAAAAGATTGTAAATACATCGGAGACACAATATTGATTTGTAATGGTTTGACTATTGTTTTCCCCTTTTTTGAAAAGTAAATTGTGTGAACGTTTACTGATTCAATGTATTCCAAGTTGATGACCTAAAGCAGTCAATTTGAACGGTCTTCTTTAAGATTTTCTTATTCCTCAAAAACAACTGAAATAGGCATAAATAGTCAAACTTCGCATATAAAAGTTTCAGGGTGAAGAAGACTAACACGGCAAATCAAAAGCTATTCTTAGACTGGTATAAAAAATGAACAAGTTTACGAACATAATTTTTAAATATAAATTTAAATATAAAATTTTATTTTATTATTAAAAAATAAATTTTAATATAAAAATTTATGTTAAATTTTATTTTTTAATAATAAAATTTATATATTAGATCATATTTTTTAATAATAAAATAAAAATTTATGTTTGATATTTATATGAATAGACTTATTCATATAAAATTCCCTCCGTAGTGGACCTAGCATCTGGTAACCTCAGGCCACATCATATACTTATAGAAAAATAGGTAGATTAAGAAATAATTGATGTTATTTACCTCATTTTCAGAGTCAATTCGGATGTCCTTACATGAGATTAGTACTAGAAATTTTTTGTTAAATGCAACTGCTTATCCCATATTCCAGGAAAACTTTCAAACTGAGAGAGAGTTTGATGGGATTTATTACGACTAGTATTTAATGGTACACACAATATTAGTGGTACACACGTTGTGTGTGTAAATTATAAAAATAAAATATAAAATTTAAAAAACTAAATAAAAAGATAAAAGAAGTTAATATAAAAGGGACAAAATATGAATTATTATAAAAGTTGAACGGGCATTTTTGAAAGCCAAAAAAGCTTCAGAAATTTGTTAACACCAAAACCTCCTCTGGATTTATATATTAGATATAAATAAATCTTAGGGATTTATTAGAATACAAATCCCAAAAAGGAATAGCCTTGAGCAAGAGTGCACAGACATTAAAGAACATTTCCAGGTAAGTATTAATGTATTCTTAGGTAATAGTCCTTCCATTGCACAAGAGACGCCATATACATTTGAGCAAATGGTAGTCATCGTCGAAGGTATACATTCAATGTTATCTGTAAAAAATATGATATGTTACATTTATATAAAATAAAAAAAATTCCATTTTCCAGTGAACTTCAACCCGGCAAGCACAAGTGAATGACCCTGTCTTTTTTACCTTTTTGAAAGGTGATCTTGATCAGCTGAACCATGATTTCCATTTTCTAATTCAAGGCTGGATTCTTTTGATCTTGAGAAGGTATCTGAAGGGATGTTGATACCTGCGAAGCCAACCATGACAGCAGCAGCTCCAATGTAATCCATGAAATTAGGTGCATTGCCCTTCACTGAATCCACAACAGCGGCTAATGGGACTTGAATTGTAAGTCCTGCCGTCGCTACTGTGGTGGTTGTAAGAAGAACAGCCTTGGCCCATAAGTAATCGCTTAGAACGTTGTCTAACAAACCTAAACAATGGCGACGATTAAAGTTCAGATGTTATAGTAGCATATTTTTGTGATGCTTATCATCCCTTAATATGCATTTAGGCAACATTTGTCAGTATTAAAATCTAAGTTATCTAACCCTAGGAAATGATTCCAGAATTATATCATTCTGTTCTGAGAAAACAATAGTGTTACCATGGTAATAAATGAATAAAATTCTCTGTTCTAGGATTCAAATGCATTAAATGAAAAATTTTCATGAAAGTTAAACGCACAAAGAGCTTCAATAAGTAGAGAATTATAGTCAACTAGAATATGCTCTTCATGTTGGCTACCTTGAAATTAGCATCCATCTGATTATTTAATGTTGAAAAAAGTTCCTTGAATTAAACCTAAAAAACACTTGCTGTCAAAAAATGATCTCCAATGTATAATGGGGCTCCATATAGACCTTCAATTATGTGTTACAAAAAATAGGAATATCTTTTTGTTTCTTTCTTAAGAGATTTGAATTCCTTAATAAACATAAATGTGAGAGAGCTATATGTTGAGCCAAACAAGCTCAGGGTGTGGAAAAACAAACATACTTTAATATTAATTCAGAAAATAAGCAAGAAAAAGAACTACAGAAAAATATATATACAAGAGGAGCTAAAATTTTAAAAGGTCGAACCTTAGTTCCATATGCCCATCTTTATTCATAAGTGATATATCCCACTGACAAAAACACATCTTCCTAAAAAATTTAGCCAATATTTCACTCCCAAGTCTTCGAACTTGAATTGCTAGCTGACTTATATTTAGCACAGGCGCTTAACAGACATGATATTCCATTGGACCTTAACTAAGAAAAATATATCATAAACGAATTAACGAGATTCAACTTTTAAGTAAAAATAAATCCTTCTGGTGGTTGAATATTGTTTTACAGCTTTGACAAACAGACAGGACACGTCACACATCTTTTAAGAGAGAACCATTAGAACTGGGAACAAAATCAATGGCCACACAAACAAAGAAAATGAGAAAGAAAAAAGCCTATATCAACATGCATATTCATGTATTTGTATGTGAAGTCAGATTAGATAAACAGCAAGTCTAGTAAAAGAGGTGTTGCTAGCTGTAACAAATATACAGCAAGTCTACGTTGAATATCACAGCTAGAATCTCGAATCATAATCAATATGACGGATTTATTCAAAAGAAAATATATAGAAAAAAGAGTCCAATATGCAAGTAAAAAACCTGAATTTTTGGAAAACACACCTTTCCCGACAATTAGACCAAACTGTTTCCCGGTAAGCATATCAAAAGGCTCCAACTTGGTGAAATTAAGTACGAGGACAACAGGTAGGAAAATCAGGAAGTTGAATAGCCCTAGAAAACCAAGGAATTGTGCCATACTGACACATCCATTTTTTCCATCGTCGTCATCAGGCAAATGTTTACGAATAAGGGTAATATACACAGAATAAAAAGCAGCTGACAGAAGAGCAAGGATGTCCCCAAGAAAAGGGTTTGAGGCAATTGAACTTGATCCAGTTTCTGAGTCCGCCAAGCTGACAATTATTGTTCCTCCCATGCAAAGAAGAACACTAATCAGCTTCACCCAAGTGAACATCTCACCCAAGAATGCAAGAGAGACGAGAAAGGTGAAAAGACTGGAGGCACTACTTAAGATGGTATTTGACTGAAAACCAGAAGGAGAAAATTGCTTAATATCCCAAAAGTGAATATCTAAAGTATAAACAAAATTAAATAAATTTTAAAAAATCCAAATTAAGAAAGAAATGCATACCGTGACCGTAGTATATTTCAAGGAAAGATTGAATGTGAGTTGTGCCAGAAACCAAAATGGACATACCAACAGGCTAACCTTTGCCACCCTGGTTCGTGTCCACCGCCCTTTTGTGTCCAATCCATTATTGAGATTTTCAAGGAAATCTGGTTGACTAGACTCAAATTTGGATGCCAATATAGGATCTTCGTGGTAACTTACTTCTATTTGCTCCTCCACGACACCTTGCCTCAAACCCTCAACTTGGACACTACCATCACTTTCTCCAAGAAGAATGACCTCCTCAGAGTCCGGCAATCCATGCAAACTAGTATCATTCCTACTTTGCCAAAACAACAAAATGCCATATCTATCCTCCATATATCGCCCACTCTCAGTTAAGGGGATGTAAACCACAAACAAAGAATTGCAAATATAGGTGATAAGAAAGGGAGAAACACCAGCATCAACAACAGATTGAACCACAAAGCTAGCAGCAATCCAGATAATTGCAACAGCAATTATATATGTCAAACCTAAACCCCATCTCCAAACTTTACTTCTCATGTCTTTGAAGCTCAAATCCAGATAAAACTACAATTTAATGCCTCTTAAAATATGTAAGAATTTAACAATCAATAAAGTTCTCCAACTTAGAGCACCCATACTGCAGAATATGCAAAACCTCGCATTTGCTCTTGATACGCTAGAATGAAGAATCTGTCCATAATCCATATAAGCACAAATTTTCAAACCTTGCATTAGCACAAACAAATAAAAACTTCGCCTAATTCTAAATAACAAAACAAATTAAGCTAATAAGATCAATCCACTAGTCTATAAAGCAACAATTGCCAAATTAAAATAGAACCCACCACCGCATTCACAAAAAAGATTGGATCTTTATATATTACAGCACATATATAATATATATGTTTATAACTACCTAACAAAAAATATTGAAGAGTAAAGTAAAGTCAACTTTGAATAGCGTTCGGAAATACCTGTACTGAGATTCAGCAGCGAATCTAACGTCTTTCCGCTGGAGAGAGATTATCGAAGGGGAATTGCGAAGCGGGTCTTCTGGGAAGATGTTTGATTAACAGAAATTGATGCAGTTGGATTTGGAGTATGTTTGTCACGTTGTCGAAATTTCTCAACTTTTCATTTGTTCTCATACTTTTTAGCCTGCTCCGTGGCCCAGCCCAGATAGACACGGGCTATGTGTACACCTCTACTATTGAATCATTAGTTAATTCCTCTCTCTCGGTGGGTTCTTTTAATTGGAAAAAGTAGGATCCGGAAATATACCCTTCCATCTTAGGGCTATAATAATCTTATTTTATTTTTTGAAAAATGTAGAATTTTAATTTGGTTTGAGTTTGTGAAATATTGTAATTATAATAGTGAAAAGTATTATTTTTTTTTGATAAATAATAAGACAGTTTAATAACAATTTTTTTGTCCTTAAAAACGATGAGTCTTACCTCGAAAAAAATATTCATTTTAAAACAAATAGCCAAATTTTTCATTGGAAATTTATAATTTTTACGTGGTAAATTTGGAATATTGGAATATTATGTTAGTTTATTTTACGAGAGAGACTTTTGATTTTGAGACTCGCAAAACAATGAAATTATGACATATTTTGGAATAATTATGACAAGGTTGTTAGTTATGAAAAAATGTCCAAAAATCACCTCAGGTGCATGACCATCCTTGCAACTGTAGCCCTTGGATTTAATAAACAGAAAACCCAAAAGCGAATATTGTAGACTTGTAGTAATCAAACAGTTAATAATCAGTTTGTTTCTTCTGCAATCGTATTACAGTTCCATCATCCATCTCAAAATCAATGACACATTTATGAAAGTATGTGTTAAGTAGTAAGTTAGGAACGAGTCGTATTTATATGTATCCCTTGCAAAAAGCGAATCTGTATCCTCATTAACCATGTATAGTATAGCGCACACAAAACATATGTAAATTCAATCATCAGCCTTCTAAAACGACAAGCAAAATGGCGCATTAATTTTGTTATCTCATAGGTAAACCGATACAAATTGGTTGATCTTACACTGAAGAACAATTTCAAGCTTGTGTCATGTGTTGGTCCCTTGAACATGAACCCCATTCCTTAGCTTCTGCAATTGCTTTTTCGCGTTCCCTTGTATTGATATCCCTACACTGGCTTTCAGTGGCATCTGTCGTCGTAATTTCAGCTTGTGGAGAAGGAGCAGAGATAGGTGAAGCCGTTTCCAATTGTGGTCCAACCCCAAGAACACTGAGAGCACTAACCACATCACTCATCAATGGACGGGCTGCTGCATTGCCTTGCAGACACATGACAGCAACGGCAACTGCTTGATTCAAACTTTTGCTTGGAAAGTTTCCTTCAAGAAGTGGATCAGCCAGTTCCGGATATCTGCCTGGTTTCCTGAATATGGGTTCTGCCTGCTCAGACGTTAGAATATTAATAGCCATAATTAGTGTTGTTTGCACCAAAACGGACAAGGTAAAAGTAAAAGGACTTACCCAGGAAACTAGAGTTTGCTCTTGATTTCTTTTTGTGGTATCAATGGCTCTCCTTCCAGTAATTATCTCCAGTAACACAACACCAAAGCTGTATACGTCTGACTTAATGGTTAGTTGGCCTGTTCTTTGATACTCAGGGGCGCAGTATCCATATGTTCCCATCACCCTTGATGATACATGTGAATTATCCCCAACAGGCCCAAGCTTGGCTAGTCCAAAATCTGACAGTTTAGCATTGAAATCCTGGTCCAGCAAGATGTTTGAGGATTTTAAATCGCGATAAATGACAGGTGGATTGGCCCTATCGTGCAAGTATTCTAGACCTTTGGCAGCATGCAGAGCAATTTTCATTCGTGTAAACCAATCCAATGGCAGTTTACCTGGTCGAAGATCTGTAAATCAATGCATTACAGAATATTAGTAAAGGCAATAGGAACCTACCTAAAGAAATTGAAGGAGATCTCATTTTTCTTGTTTGGACAAAATAAAGGGAACTCAAGACATTGTCCTAGGACTTAGCGAAACGAGCTTACTCTTACACACTTCAAATAAAATCATGTTAGAACTTCCCATTATTGTTCACATTGTTAACTTTTTTTCTCGATGCTGAGTAGAACTTTGTAAACCTGGTTTAATCTTCATGGAGAAGCCCATCACTTTATATATGAATAGAGAAAGGACTTGAATATTTTGCAACGGTTATTGATAAATGAACTATAGGATGACCGGTCTTTCTATTTCCTTTTCCTTGAGGATTAGGCCATTGAGGATTTAAACAAATCATTTCACTTTCTCAGTTCTTTACACATATTTGGACAATAACTCAAATTACATATATGATTCCAGCATGATCAAGCTTTATGAATGTAATATTAGCGCAACTTACTTGAAAGTATAGCGAGTCCAGAACACGTGTAGCTCATTTATCCAAGACAGAAGATAAAAAAACAAAAAAAAAACAGTACCCAGTAGATGGTCTTCCAGAGATCCTAATTGCATGAACTCGTAAACCAGAAGTCTCTGTTCTCCATCGGCACAATATCCAATAAGGTTTACCAGACTTGAATGGTGGAGGAGGCTCAGCATCAAAACCTCTACGAGAAACTCCCTGTTTCCTTGTAATCCATTACGGTCTAGTTGCTTCACAGCTACAACCTGATTGAAAATGAACCAAGGTTTCTATGCATTGATAGAAGAATAAAGATACCAAGTCTAGCATAGTTATTCCAATAGGCAAAAACTACCTGGCCAGTTTTTTCAAGTTTTCCCTTATAGACTCGTCCAAATCCTCCTTCCCCTACAAGACATTCCTGACGGAAATTCTTTGTTGCAGTTGCTAGCTCACGGAATGTGAAAGTTTGGGCTGCAATATTTTTGTTCCCAACGTCTTTAGTGGCAGCCTTATCGTTTGAAGCATCAGTTGAGGGCCTTCTAGGTGAAGACCTATTGTTTGAAGAATCAAGTGAGGGCTTTCTTGGTTGATGCTTACTGTTATTAGCTTCAGTTCTGACCCTTCCGAGGTTTTCTACTGCACAATACAAGTTGTAGCATTTTTTAGCTTCTTCCTAGCATAGAAATCACCATTGAAAGTATACTATCCATTATGTAACATTTCGCCAATATATTTCAATTCACATGTTAAAGTCAAAACTCTATAAAATGCCTTTATTCTTGGACAAATAAATGCCAAGGCAACCTTTTGTCAACTATTTTAGAAAAATTGTCACTAAATCTAATACAATATTAAAGAATTCTGTATAAGAAGAATGTCATAGTGATCTCTCAAAGCAGTATTTTTATGACAAAATGTATTGAACAGGTCCAAACCTAAGTTCAGAATAAGGTTCAATCCACTCCCAACATCACCACTGGGTCATCTAGACCCACTAGAAGTAATCCAAAAGTCTTGACAAATTATTGGTACTTTTATTAATATTATTAAGAACATATTCCGATGTGAATGTTCTTCCATAAGAAATCAATCGCATAATTTCATTTTAAGAGGGCTTGATATAGCGAGTATGTCACAAGCTAAGGTGAATAAATAAAGCTATAAAAACAAGAAGAGTCTTGCTAAATATGACGATAAATTTATATCATTAGTTAAATACCGACATATGTACATACCTATGATAAGTAGGAATTAAGAATGATTACACACTAATTTATTCTGTTGTATCGCTTAGACTTTCATATTGGTCACAATTCAATTTCAATTTCGTTATAAATTTGTCGACATATAAATCATTTCCCAAACAAGAATAACTCAAGATGTTACTTTCAACAACCAATATTCCTCCCAAAACTAGCACATACATGTTAAGAAAAAACATGTAAAAAGCAAAATAGCAATCTAAAACCCTCTAAATAAAATTTAAACATACAATATGTTCTGCATAGTTCACAGTATTATATAATATATACCGCATGAAAGGGATTATGTAAAAATTTAATTGAAATATAGATACTCCATGATAACTAGTCACTTGTAATTATATACAAAAGGCAATCTACTTACCATGCCGCTGTGGACGGGGATCTCTTTGAGGAGGTGCAGCTGCTGGCATCAAATTCCTCGAACTTCCACTCTTTATTCTTCTAGAAGCTTTATTTTCATGGGATGAAAAACAACCACCCATGTTTTTAAGTCCAAGAAATCCAACCCAATGCAGATTTTGATAGTTGCCAAAATGGGGTCTCTTCTTTTCTTTTCTTTGTTTTCCCCCCTAAACCCAGAATCAGAATTTCATCTATAAATATGATAAGACAAACTTGCAATTGAATTGAAAATTTGGGTATATACGTGAACAAAAAACAGAATGGGATCCAAGCTTCAAGCTCTTGTTTTTTTTTCTTGGCTAATATGAACATAAAAGAGTATTGGGTTTTTGTCAAATCCTCAATCGGCCAAAAGGTTTACAGTTCATTCGTTCTGGATTCTGACAATTCAACCCCAAAATTAAAGATGTGATGAAAACAGCATGAAAATTCAAAAACCAAGAAATGGGTCGATAATTATGGGAATTGAAACAGCTAGCTAGAACAAGAAAATCCAAAAATTGAGGAGTATATAGGGAATGTATGTTTAAGGTGGGAGAGAGATTCAGAAAAGGGTTAGTAATATATCCCGCAAAAAATGGGGGAGAGAAAGGAAGAGAGAAATTGAAGGAATGTATCATTAAGAAAGAGCCAAAACTTGGGAACTAATTTGGCGGGGTTTCGGACCGGTTTGACAGCTTACCTATTACTACGTACTATAATTGTAGTAACATAACATCATTATTATTCCCTCAATTCTTAATTTTTTTTAAAAAAAATAATAAGTATAACAAAAATGGTGGTTGTCTTTTTGTTAATAGTATTATACAATAACAAAATATTTTAGTGTAATAGTATTAGAAAACATCTATTATTTTAAACAATGAACATGGAATAAAAATATATATTTAATATTGAGGGTGCGAGAGGTGATGGGTTTCTTACATTTTTGCCAGAGTTGTCATTTTTAATAATACTCTCCCGATTTTAAATTATTTGATCATTATTGACTTTTAAAAGTCAATTGAAAAATTACTTATTAAAAATTATGAAATAATAAAATTTACAATGAGTAATTCTTTTTAGATAATTTAAAATATTCATCATATATTGATTAAAATTAAAAAAAATTATGTCAATTTTGAGTTTAAAAATATCTTAAATTGACACTTGATCTCTTGTCCCACTTCCTTTTGGCATGAAGGCCATTGGCTCTAAACCATTGACTTTAAATGGGTTTACAAAATCAAACGTCATTCTGATAACTCCATTGAACGCTATAAGGCTCGTCTTGTGGCCAAAAGTTACACTCAAATTGAAGGTATTGGATTATCATGATACTTTTTTTTTCTAGTTGCCAAACTAGTTATTGTTCGTATTCTTCGTACTATTGCCAAGGTTAAGGCCTGACCTTTACATCAATTATACGTCAATAATGCTTTTCTCTTTGGTGACCTTAATAAGGAAGTTTACATGTCCCCTCCTTTTGGTCGGTTATCGACGCAAGGGGGAGAATTTGGTTTGTAAATTACATAAATATTTATATGAATTGGAATAAGTATCTCGCAAATGGTTCTCCAAGTTTTCTAATGCTTCATTTTGGTTTTAAATAATCGCAAGCTAAGCATTCTCTTTACACTCCATATCCAGGATGCATTTATTTTTGTTCTTGTATATGTAGATGACGTACATTGTGATTACAAGTTCTCACACTAATCTTATTCAACCTGTCAAAGATAATATATGTCAAAAATTTCACGCCAAGGACCTTGGTCACTCAAATACTTTCTTGGCATTAAAGTGGCTCGTTCAAAATGTGGTCTTTATCTCTCTCAATGCAAGTATACACTTGATATTCTCCATGACTGTGGCATGACAAGTGCTCGTCCTGCTAATTTTCGTATGGAACAAAATTTGAAACTATGTAACTTTGTCGGTGACCCCTTCTTAGACCCATATCTTTATCGTCGTTTAATTGATTATTTAATTTACCTCACTATTACTCGGCCTAATATTGTGTATACTGTCAACATTTTAAGACAATTCATACGTTAACCTCGTCAATCTCATCTAGATGTTGCTCATTGTCTATTACGTTATTTAAAGTTTACTCTTGGCCAAGGCATTTTCATCTTCTCATCAAGCATTCTTACATTTACTGTTTATTGTGGTTTAGATTGGGCTAGTTGCCCTATGACCCATCACTCCACCACTAGCTATTGCATCTTCCTTGCATCTTCTTCAATTTCTTAGAAAACCAAGAAACAATCCACGATTTTTCGCTCTTCTGCTAAGGCCGAGTATTATGTTATGGCTATGGCAACTTATGAACTTACATGCTTTCTTATTTATTACATGACCTTAGTATTCCTATTTCCTCTTTCATTTCCTTTTTATGTGACAACAAGGTTGTTATCTATATCTCCGGCAATACACTTTTTCATGAACGAACTAAGCATATTGAGATTAATTGCCATGTTGTTCGTAAAAAATTATTACAAGGTTTGATCAGACTGGCTAAGATCTCTTCTTCATATTAGCTTGCAGATTTATTTACCAAATCTCTTGGTCGTGATCAATTTCAGTTTCTCAAGTCCAAATTAAACATCTCTGATTTACATCCTCCAACTTGAGGGGGAATATTACTGTAAATTTTTTCTTACTCCCAAGATTATCTTGTTCCCCAAGTTTTGTATAATTAGTTAGTTTTTTTTTAACTCCCCAAGATATTATCTTGGTCCGTAAGTTTTATATAATTAATTAGTTTGCTTGCCTTGTAAATCTTCTATAAATTCACAATTGCATCAATAAAATTGTATCCAAGTTTTCCACATATTCTCAGTTTTAACAAGATCAGTTATATTTTCAGTCATAACCATTACATGATAATTTTAAGAACAATACTAATATATAACTAAAATCACATCAATTTTGAAGCTGACATTTTTTAAAATCAACTTTAAAAAGTCAAAATAATTCTTATATTTTAGAATAAATAAGTATTATTTTTGTTACTAATTAGAAAAGATATTAGCATTTTTTGCAAGACATAGAACGTACATCAAAATTATGAAAGATGACACAAATAAGTGTGATCAAACTCATAAACTTGTCTTTTGAGGTACTATTAATATAAGGGGTTGGGACATGCTTTGCATGTGTAATTCATATTTTTTTTTAATTAATTTTAAAAATTTTAATTTTAATTTTGAGGATTAAAAAAATATTGTTAAAATTATAGGGTAAAATAAGAAAACTTTTGAATTAAGAGACTGAATTTTGAAATTAAATATAATTAGACCAAACAGCTGCTCCCTACATAACCACCTGGCAACTAAATTTTTACCCTCTTCTCTTGTTGGACATTACTTAATTAACAGTGCTACAAGTAAAAATAAAAGAACAACATTAACAGGCCTACTGATCTCTAGATGTAGAGATCTCTTCAAAAATTGGAAGCCTTCTTGATCTACTGGGGGCCCATTCATTCATCAATCTCTCAAGCCCATCAACAAAATCTTCATCTAGATCAAGGCCCGTGAAATCAGACAGCAAAGGTGGAGGCTGCTTTGATTCCAATTCCATTAGAAATTCCTCGGCCCGATTTCTAGGCTTGACATCATCAGCGCCTGGAAGTTTACCTAACACCACATCTTGAAGGACAGAACGTGCCTCATTATACCGGCCCTGCCTGATCAGGCAGAGGCCCAAGTTACAGGCCTTATTGGTATCTGGATCAATCATTTGGGCCTTTTTGTATACTACCTCTGCTGCCATATAGTTTGGTTTCTGAATATAAGCCCAGCCCAAGTTTCCCTGTAAAAAAAAAGACCAATTGGAATGGATATATAAGGAATAATGCAATGGAGATGTAAACAGTTAAAACCATCGATAGAGATAAGATGGAATAAATTAAGATAGATCATTCTTAATTCTTAGCTATTGTATATATATGCACATACATCGCAATTATAATTTGATTGAAAATTTTCATAATACATAATTGGATTCTATACAAAAAGGCTAAATGATTACATAGCAATAATTGATGTTTTCTCTTCGGCCTTTTGACTTTTTTAGGCATATTAACATTTGTGTAAGATATAGTAGTACTTAATTTATTTTAAAATTAAATTTTAAGTGTAAATATTTGTTACATGAAGCGTTATTAGAATAAATTATGCTTCATATCGTCTTTGGCAAGGATAAACTTCATGTAGTGTGTGTTTATATCCAATAATGTGCATAAATCACGACATAATAAAAAGGAAGTCCTCTAAGAAAAAAAATTCAGTAGTAAAACCTAATTTTGGAAATTACTTGACAATGTATTGGAAAAATAAAAACATATATAGGCAGACATATATATGTGTGTGTGTATCCAATAATGCGCATAAATCACATGACGTAATAAAAAGGAAGTCCTCTCAGAAAAAACATTCAGTAGTAGAACCTAATTTTGGAAATTACTTAACAATGTATTGGAAAAATAAAAACATATATATATATATACCAGTATCCTTGAGGTTTCTTGCTTGACAGAAACCTGAAATTTCTTGCCATGAGATCTCGCAGTTTTTGTGGGTTTTCCATTGAAGGCTTCTCCTCTATAAATCAACCTTAGCTTTTGTTTAAGCAGCGCAATTTGTTCATCTACTTTCCCACATTTCTACATATATATATATATCAATAATTAATTAGAACTGTCAATTAATATTTGCATGAACAACAAACTAAGTTTACATGCATGAATTCATATATATAGATATAGATACAGATATAGATATAGATATACCTTGTATAAGTCCATGAGAACATTATCAATAGATTCTTGAGAACGTTTGGAGCAAAGGACCCGAAAAGACTTGATGGCTTCAATGGCCTCGTCAGTTCTATCCAATTGCTTCATCACCACAGCCATGTCCTTAAGTGCACTGTCTACTCTATCTCCTGCATTTATTGCCTTCCAAAACAATACTATTGCTGCCTCCGGATCCTTTTGTACTAGCTGAAAATTATTAAGTACAATTAATATTTAATTATAGAATAAAAGTAATTACTTACGCAAATCATGATCCAAAATAAAATTAACTAAGAAATTAATCCAGCTATTCCTGAAGATCATGCATAAGGAAACTTGTTACTACATGCTTATAATTTTATCAAAATTGAAGTACAAGAATTAGGGTTCTTGTTAAGTTTATTCCTATTGAATTAAAGACAAGACTGATGGAAATGCTCCCTCCCTGCCACAACAAGAGTAAATGGTATGGTAAAATGAGGTTAACCAAAGGGTTTTGGTCCAATGGTTATTTCAATCCCTTGTATACCAAGATGGCGGTGTTTCAAATTTTGACGGTGGTTAAGGTTGTGTGTATAAATTATGTCTTAAACTAGCAAAAAAATAATGAGGCTATTATGTCATTTTATATTTTGTATCAATAGAAATAAGACATTGTTTTGCAATAAAAAAATCATCAAACAAGACTCTTTCTGTGTAACGGACGGAGTAATCAATAAGAATCAGACAAGTCAACGTTAAAGATACTATTGATCTGTATGACAGATTATACATGAAACCAAATCCATTTCAATATAATGAATCTTACTTAAGGTTGTTGTAATAATTGACAATCCAAAATTAAAGTTGAAAATTTAACTATTGTAACTCAAGATCCCGCAAATAGATGATAAATTACAAACACGTACGTATAAAGGAGCAATTAATCTAAATTCTAAAATAAGTATGACACTGTGAATTAATCTGTAGATATTGTAGTAGGGTTAATTAAATGTTAATCTAGCTAACTAGTTTGAGGAGATTCATAATTACCATATAAGTTTTGAAATTATTGTATACGTTGGAATTCGACCTGCAATCAATTATATGTATATGTATATATATATGATGTGTGTGAAGAAATATATAGGTACCTGAGCATGTTTAGCTTGAACATAAGGACCGTTGCCTGAAGGAACCTTATAAATAACATGAAAAAGATGCTGCTCTTCCTGATCTCTCTCTACCACAACCTTTCGACTTGAACTACTATCTTCCATTCTCTCTCTATTTTCTCTCTCTAAAAAAGCCCAAGATTCAGATGAAACAATAGTACTACTACAGGTTGCTAGCTGAACAGAAAAGAAGAAGAAAACTGATATATTATTATTATTATGCGAGGGAGAGAAAGTAAGTTTGGTGTTATGATTAATATATAAAGAGGGATGAACAAAATATTATTGACGAAAATAAAATGAATTTGGATAATAATCCCATCCACATTCTTTGTACGAAGTCGTGGTATTGTACAGTCAGCCTGTTCAACTCTCTTCACTCAGTTAATTCCTCTTCCTCGCACAACTAATGCATTAGTACTTGTGGTAATTAGTTAACATAACAAATCTTAGGGGTGCACGTAAAATTGAAAAATTAATTGGACTGAATTAAACCGTTATTATTTTAAATCGAAAAACATAAAATCAAAAAAATCGAACACTATAAAACTAAAAACTTGAGACTAGTTCAGCCGGTTTGGTTTGACTTCTCAAAAAACAGAAATCGACCAAACTGACCGAATAATTTAAAATTATAATATAATTTATATACTTTTTTAATAAATATTTATTTTATATAATTATATATTTATTATATGTCTTTGTTGTGACAAATTTACAAAACTTCTATCATAGTGAGTGAATTAGGTGATTTTTATTTTTCGGATTTAGAGAACTTCTATTATAATTAGTAGTTATTGAGTTAGTGATTTATTAATTAT
This sequence comes from Hedera helix, assembly GCA_947179155.2. Taxonomy (NCBI): domain Eukaryota; kingdom Viridiplantae; phylum Streptophyta; class Magnoliopsida; order Apiales; family Araliaceae; genus Hedera; species Hedera helix. The sequence continues at coordinate 47,353,202 of OX359276.1, read as the reverse complement.
TATAAAAAATTGACAATATAATAAATATCAAATTATCAATTACGGAACTGAATAACCGAATAAACCGACCGATTTAACCGAAACCGAATAAACTGATAACCGATTACGATGTAAAATTTTTGGCGGTTTTGGTTTTTAATTTTTTATAACCGACTTAAATGGTTTGGTTATTTTTTTTCCCAAAAAATCGACCAAACCGACCGTGTGCACCCCTAACAAATCCTATCGTATTTGATTTTAATTTTTTTTTTCTTTTAAAAACATCATTTTTTTTCTTGTTATTATAGTATATACTTGATTAATAATTGTCAACTAGTGCTATTCCTTTCGCCCTAAATTAAATATCTAACTTTGATTTTCTTGATCAAATTGATCATTTTTAAAATTAATAATTAAACATATATAAATAAATTTTTGAAATCATAAAAATTAGGGTTGTTAGTAAATTATATATATAATTTCTTATGATTATGATATCTTCACCTAAATTTTATCGAAAATAGTGCAAAAATTAGTTCTAAAAATAATTAATTTGACTAAAAAGTCAAAATTAAATATTTAATTTAGAACGAATGAAATATTTAAAAAATATCATTATAACACACACACACACACACACCATATAAGTAATACCCAATATTGTTCGCATTTTTTTTACAATTGATAATGCCATAATAATATTATGTTGTTATAACAAATATATATTTAGTAATACATTTATATTTATTTTAATAATATTTTAAATTTTCAACGACACTTATTATATTAACATTATCAATTACTTTTTTTTTAGTTATTTGCTTTCTCTTATTACATGGTTTGCATTAACTACATAATTGGTTATGCAAAAATAGTTACATTATAATTTAAAAAAAAAATCAGTTTGTAGCATATTTAATTCAAATTAATATAATTTCATTTGATTTAATAAATACAATTAAAATTATTTTAAACTATATAAAAACTACTACTAATAAATAAATAAAAACTATTGTTGCAAAGTTCAAATAAATTCATGTAAGTTTTCAAAATTAAATTTCTTAAAGTTGAAAAGGAGGCTCTCTTATGGTAGGAGTAGGAGTACTAAATAAATCCATTGCTTTGTGCTTGTTTAGAGAATAATAATTCTGTCAAAAAAAAAAGGCAAGTACCATTTTTAACAAATACTCCCCCTGTTCCAAAATTAAATATACGTTTATAAAATAATAATTTTTTGTTCTCAAATATAATCTTAGTATTAATTAAAAATTTAACTGTAGTGGTTTAATATTAAAAATGATGATAAAAAAATGATGACAAATTAAGAATATAATATCATTTTATAGTTCTAAAATAAAAATATATCTTTAATTTTAAAATATATTTAAAAAAATATACCATATCATTTTATAATCCTAACAGTTTAGTTGTTTCATCACATTCTGTTTATCTGTGTCGATGTTTATGACGATAATTTTTAAAACCTATAATGGTGGTATGTCCCGTCGTCGTACCTTTAAAAAAAAATAAAACTATGACGATAATTCATACTACAAATCGTTGTCATCGCCATAAACCTCGACATAAAGGATGTCTACGGATGAATATGGCCACAAAAGCAATCCGATATAATACAACTATTATCCCGATAGTGATCAATTGTTGGCCATTCTTGTAGGCCTCAAATCCTCTATATCAATTTTCTGTTACCAAAAACATGATACAAAAATATATTTATTTATATGTATAATATATACATACAAATATATGTATCTCTATAGACATGATACAAAAATTAATACAGAACCTCATCCCATTCTGGTATGCACTCCAATGACTGTTGTTATTAAAGAGAGGATTTCTTTGACTTAAGCATGAGCCATGAGGTACAAAAAAAATTGAAGTGTAGAAGAAAAGCAGACAACTTCTAATATACTTTCTTATTTTTTCTATTTTTGGAAAACACAATTGCATTAGTTTCTATGTTTTTTAAAAGCCAAGGCTTGTTTACTTGGAGGGCATCCAGTCTTTGATCCCAAAATAGAATTAGACTGTGTGGTGTAAATTACAAAAGATATAAAAAAAAAATAGCATTACAAAAAAAAATAAAAAATGAAGAACTTTTGCTGGGTAAAAATTGAGATAACGGAATAGATACAATGGCCCCACAAAAATATAACTGGCTACTTGCTCTTGGCTATATAAAACCTTAGGGAATACCAAGCTCATCTACATGCATACCACCATAAAAAAAGATCAACATCACTACTTACTACTGCTAATTAACCTTCAGAAAAGGGATAACCCACAAGTTCAAGCTCTCAAAACAGATTCCAATCTAGGCCAAGGCAAGCATTTAGCTAAATAACAAAATAAGCACCCCACAATCCAAACTACGCCTGGTTGCCACCATCCCTAGGGTAACCACCCATCCTTGCATGACTGCGACCATAACCTCTTCCCCCTCCTCCACCCCTACCTCTGCCATATCCAGTGCCTGTCAAACAGAAGGCTCTCAGAGTCATTACCAGTACTAATATTCATGTGAACATTTAAGCAAAAGTATGTGTAATTGAATATGAAGTATCAGCATTAAAGCAGATATAGATTAGGTTTATAGCATAGGCAATATTAACAAAGAAGATTTATAGCTATGTATATACACGTATGTCTTTCTGTGTGCGTGTTGATAAGTTATTTTCAGCTAGTATATTAGATTAGGTGACACTTACAAATAAAAAAGAGGAATGAATTCAAATGTTACCCTAAAAATTTGACACAAATTCCAGGAATACAGGAAAATAATTGCACACAAAAAAGTGTATATAAGTTCTCAAGAAAAGTAAACTAACCACGATTCCCATAACCTCCACCACGGCCACCACCTCGGTTCCAGTTTGAATACCCACCATTTTCTGCCAGAAATTTTAGTGAAAATCATGTATATAGATTAACATTGGAGTGGTCATAATAAAGAGATCAACTAGGTTGTCTTGATGACAAAATATAAGGGTTAAAACTACTACCTTGATAGTTCCCTTGGTAGTTCCCTTGATAGTTCCCTCGATAGTTTCCTTCATAATTTCCTTGATAGTTTCCATATCCACCCCTGCTCCAACCCCTTCCTCTCCCTCTACCAAGGCCACGGCCCTGGCCCTGGCCCTGGGCCCGGCCCCGGCCCCGCCCATATGAATCTAAAATCAAGCAAAACATGCTTCAATATATAATGCAGTGTCAACAATAAACAACAATGATGGATTCTGCTCTCAAAAACTTATTGGTGACAACTTGACATCACCTTCATTGACAACATAGTGAACAGGGTGTGCTTGTCTAGGTTGTTGCTGAGGTTGCTGTTGCTGATAATTCTGTCGTGGCCTTGATTGTTCCACATAAGATGGAGCTTGGTACCTAGGAATAATTAAAGCCAAAAAACCCATAACTAGGTGAGACAAAGGACCCATAAAACGGCCAAGGGTATAAAGATAATTGTTGGGGGAGGAGAGGGGGGGGGGGGAGGGTTGGCACAAAAAATAAAGGAATTAGAAACTAAGCAAAAGCAGAGAATTTCAAGCATGGATATTCCGTATTTTCCGAATCATGCAACTTTTGTAAGAATCATAAAAAGAGTAATACCAATCAGTTTGCCTCATTTCTTGGCTTCCAGAACCCCATTTATAACATAGATAAAGATTGAATTTAATTTTACCCTGGAGAATTCTTGTTTAACTCCTTAGTTGACAAGGTGATTGAAATCATTGAGACTTGACGACTTGTCTCCACACTGCATTTGACATAAATGTGCAAAAATGATAAAAATAGCTTCCATACATATATTTGGAGGGAATTAAGACACCAGAGACCTCACCTCATCTTTGAAAAAGGAAAATTTAATGGAAAACTTGTAAAAACTAAGTAGAGACGGGTAAGATACTTACGGTAGAAGGCCCTCTTCAATGGGCTCCCATACATCGACTATGCTTACTGAACTGATGGCAGTATCTTGATGCAATCGAGGAATTCTTCTCTGTTCCAAGAAAAGTAGAATGAGCAACTTTTAGCACATGAGAGATTCAAAAGAGAACGACAAATTCATCTAATTCTGCAGACAAACCAACCTTTATATTCTCTGTGATGGCTACTGTTTTGCTTATTGCTTGTCCCATTGCTTTAAAAACAATTTCCCTTCCACGTCTCTCCTGAATATTAAAAGATAAAAAAAAAGAAGAAGAAGAAGATGAAATCAATTTTAATGTATTAGAGATAAAAAAAAAAAAAAGATGAAGTAAGATAAATAAAATCAAAAGATACTTGAGCACATTTCCACATGCAGTGCACTTAATGAAATAACTTATGGTAAGATTATTATGGCAAATGAGAGCCAGAAAATCAAGCTGCCAACCTGGTCCTGCAGTGACAATGACTTAACTACTGCAAAGGTGCATATTGAGAACAATAATAAATGGGCAGGCCAAGATGTCCACCTAATTTTCTAATTCAAAGATAATGATTAACATTAAGTAAATACTTATATGACGCATGAATATAGCTGGCTAATTTTCTACATGTCCCAGCTCAGGATAGATTACAAATATCCTGCTCGATGAGCAGCTGTCAGCAAAAAAAATCACTAGGAAAATGTGTTTCGGGCATGCAGCACCTGAAATCTAAAAATAAGTTACTCCCAATTCATAAACAAGAATGATCCAGAATTGCCTAGTTTCCCCCGAGTTTAATCCTACTCATACCTAAACTCCCTGTCTAACAATTTGAAATCATGCCAGTTGATTGTTAGTTTCCATAGGAAGGCAGTTAAGTGTTAATGAACATCATATTCGCATAGTTCTACGACATGAAGGAAGCAAAAAATTACTTAATACAGTACCAATATATCAGATGCTAACAGATCTAAGTGCGCCTTGGCAACCCCAGGCATGAGACACCAACGAGTTCAAATTATGAACCTTTTTTAGTTTCAAGAACACAACTAGGAAAAACGTATCAAATTATCATGACATGCTCAACAAGTAATTGCTCTAATGCTGAAATGCATTGAGGTTATTATCATGTAATGCTATTATGCTAGCAATACAAATCAACTAGAGCACTAGTGACTAGTGAATGTCTGTAGCAATGAAGCCATACAGGATATGAATCGGTATGACATGCTCGCAAGTGATTGCTCCAACACTGAGAGGCCAGAAATGCATCAACATAATTAACATGTAACTCTAGCACTACAAAATCAACCAGAGTAGTAGCATACTAAGTCACCAATTTTATTGTACTTAATAATTATCCCCAAATGAAATTCTCCTCGTACCTCGTAATGCTTGCCTATGATGCCCAAAGTTTAAACTAGCAATCTAGATTTTAATGTTTAAAGTTAAAATACCAGCACAACAATAGTACATCTTCAAAGCAGAAGACATGGAATATTCTAAAATTTAAAGAGAAAAGAAATCCGTCTGAAGACTGCAGTAATACACACATTATCACATTACATATCTACGTTGATGGTCTCTTAAAAACAACTGTTTACATAATCCTAGAGAGTATTCACAATAGTAAGCCCTTTTATTCTAGAGCAGAAAACAATATTACAACAATATAAAAAAAAAACACTGTCCATAGGATAAATCAGTTTGTTATATATAAACATCAACATTGAAAACTAAACAAAATTACAATATTACTTATACAACAACTCAAAAGAATCAAGAAAAAAAAGTGCACATATAATGTAGAAAACATATATATGATCAATGTAAGCTACATTTCAAATTTATCGTATTAATCAACAGAAATGCATGAAAGAGGTACACAAGTACCACCAAAGAGACTATAAAAAGAACTAAAAATTCCACTAATTCCATTTATTCATTATAAATTGTATAAACTTGGCAATTAACTTACAGAGAAACCCGACCTACTACTCCATAAATCAATCACAAACAAACCATCAACAAAGAGAAAAGCTATAGAAGATAGAAATGAAACTAGTACTGCAAACTATTAGGGGAATCAGACAAAAACCATTAAGAATAAACATACATGCAACCATTAATCAACGGAATAAGAAAAGGGAGAGAGAATACCTGAAGCAGATTAGTGGCATAGCTGATGTAGTTCCGAAACAAACCCTGTGAAGTGATTCTGATCTCATTCTCGTTAATGGGTAAATTTGGCTTTGGTTTCTCGACCTTCTGGTACCTATCCATGGTCTTTGGCCCTAGAGAGAGAGTGTTTATGGAGAGAGAAAAACCCTAAAACCCTTTATGCACAGAAGGAGAAAGAAGCTATAAACCTCAGATGATTTTGATGTGGGTTTTATTTATTTTAACTGGAAATTAGGCCCGAATTTATAAAGCCGCAACACCAGGCAGGAAGAAAGACGCGAGTATATAGCACGTGACAAGCACGAAGGAAATAATTATGTCAAAATATTATAATTATGATTTAATATTCTTGCAATATTGATGCTCTAAATGACTAAATATTTTTTATTAAATTTCAAATATTTTAAACTAAAACTCAAATTGGATTAAATCTAAAGAGGCTGTTCAAGTGGTATAATGATAGTAAAAATCTATGATAAGTGTATGTAATAATAATAGATACAAATATGAGTTAAAAATATATATATTTTAATATTTTGAAGTTAATTCGATATATTAATAAAATTAAAAGTGATGCGGGTTTATTTAATTCATCATGTTAATCTTTAAAAAGAAGGATCGTTTTCTATGTAATGCCAACTCAACTTTTTTATGAGTTTGAGAAATGAAATAATGCTGAGTACAATTTTGTGTGGATAAGAATATTAGATATAAAACAATCTTTTTCGGTATAAATATTACTAAGTAATATTTTGTGTAATAGGAATATCATATAATTAAATTGATAGTAATATAATTAAATAAATTAAATGCACTTGATTTTAGTTTTAAAAGTTGTAATGTAAATTTCATTCACTATGGTAGTGCACTTAATTTTATGTTTTTCCTGCTTAATATTTTTTAAATTTTTATCGCCAAACGTTTCCAATACATGCTTCCATTTTGATGCTTCAATTCTTCAATTATTTCAAAATATTTTAAGGACTTTTATATAATAATTTGATTTGGTTCAAATTCGAGAACGGCGATCGGTCGTCTCACTCTTTCTTAATTTTTGATATCGGTGAAGTTGAGTGTAAAATCAGTGAGATCAACAATTAATATAAGAGAGTTTTATACTGTCGAGAGTGACTAATCACTACTTCTAATCGTCATTCCCAATCGCTTCAGAATTTTTCTTTCGAGTATCTCACTTTTTTGCAAAGACACTTAAAAATTTGGGATATGTACTTGAGAATCAGAATCAAAGAGTGAGCAAATGTGCCTACAAGGACATGCAATAAAACCGAACCAAGCTTAATGATTGGAGGCCTTTATATGACTTGTCAGATGGTTAATTAGGATATTTTTGGCCATCCATAGAAAATTACATGAGTAATGAAAGATGCAGAGTAATTAATGAATACGTTACCCTGTATGGAGTATGTCGTAGTACATAGGGTGTGTAATAGTTGTTGGCACAATTGCATGTAACAAAATTCAATAACGGAATGACATTTTAATGATAGTGGAACTAGGGGGTGTGCAATAAGCCGACTACATTAATGCTTCACAAACTACGCAATATATTTCATAAATTACGCACGTTAATACCAAGTAAACCCATAATAAAACTCATAATAATAAATTATGTTTGAGTGGCTTCAAAGGAGATAATTGCTGAAAATCTTAACAATGTTATCATATGGACACGAATGAGAATAATATACACATCATGTTATCTTTGTGAATTGTGTGTGGTAAGAACTCAAACAAGAAATCATCTATAATCAAATTTCATTAATGAATTGCACTAGAAACTATTAAAGTACCAGATTATCTATAATCAAATTTCATTAAATTGCACTAGAAACTATTAAAGTATATTTGTCTGTATACGAGATGATTTCGATGATTCACACGATAATCATAATATATGCATGTCTATCAGGCAATCTAAGAGGTAAACAGGAAATGAGAAATGTGTTGTGCTTCAAAGCAACACGATTTCAATGATTAACATGATAATCATAATATATAGCTGCCTATCGGGCAATCTAAGAGGTTAATAGGAAATGAGAAATGCATTGTGCTTCAAAGCAACACGAAGGACCATATTTATAATCGTAATTGAGCGCAACTGTTGATACGGGGCTCTATCAATTTACAAGGATAATACAACAACTGATGTTTCAAATATTGATGACACAATAGACATGGTAAAATTATTTTCCGAGGCCAATTTCTACCCCGCTATTATAAGGAAGCAGGAACTTTCAAGTAGAATTCGATGATTACACAACATAACATCCAGCAGAGCAAGATAAAACTGGCCACCTCCAAGTGCATAAAGATGCTTCATATTGTATTGCAAAAATCTTCCCCAATGTCATATTTCAAGTCCTGCAACCAGCCATCCTGTTCAAGGCCATGCACTATAAGGTTTATTGAAGAACTACTTCAAATGCATCAAGAAATTGGATGTTTTATGAAGGCAAAATGCCAACATGAATTCATTGAAAGAACTGAACTGGCAGAAGTAAGCCAACTCACTAATGATCAAAATTAGGAAACAGATTAGAAAGGGAAAGGAATAAGTCTACACACACAACCAAACACTACATCTATTTATACTATTAAAAAGTGGGGCATGACACGAATTTCAATGCCATGCCTCACTTTTTAATGGTGTAGATAGATGTAGTGTTTGATGTAGTGTATAGTTGTTGTGTGTTTATACTTATTCTTTCCTTTAAACTTCAAGTTAATTACGAATTGAGAAACAGGCACAAAATGACCTTGGCAGACAAATGTTCCCCCGAAGAAAGACCTTGTTATGCTAATTCTATTTCAATATAAATTATCCATTGCAAGGTGGCTCAATATGTCGAATGCATCCCAATGGCTTTCCATTTGTGCAAACACCAGTAAAACTAAACACTCACTATTAATTGCCTTCTCAAAGTCTGTAAAAGAAGCCAGAAATTAACACGCAAGTGGCAGTCAATCAAGTCCACAACAGAAGCTTAATTTTGGTGCAGTATCCTAGTAATCCCACTCATTGAATGTGAAAGTTCATGTTAGTGAGGAAAAATATGCAGTAAAGAACAGACTTCTGTTTCCGACTCAGATTAAGGTCTGAAAATGTTCTTACACCTTACTCGCATTAGTTGATAATAGATTTTTTGCTTTCTTATGATCTAATCATTCTCAGCTGAACTTGCTACACAAAAATCCACATATTCTATTTTTTACAGAATTAAGTCTAAATAACAACTTTGACAATGAATAGGCTGAAGATGATACTGAAATACATATAGCGATACAATAATTACAGCAAAATAAACAGCATCTTATAAAGGCACATTCTCATATGAAGTTCACTACTTCACAAAATTTAGTATTTCAATAAAACTGATGAAACAACTGCGATCAGCAATGCACTGCAATTAGATGGAATACATTTGAACTGGTGCAATAACTAAACAATGCATACTAAAAGAAAATTCACAAGATGGGAGAATCATACCAAGAAGAAAAGTTAACGATTAATCCCTGGACCAAGTTCCTCCTCTCCAAGGCGAAGAATGTTATCAAGTGAAACAGTTGAACAAAAGGTTATGACCTTGTGGAAGTGATTTAGAGGTACTGGCAAATCCGGAACCCTCCTCCAGCTACATTTACCAGATTCATTGCTAATCTCACAAACACAAGCCGGATAATTCCAATGATGCTCTTCATTAAACACATATACAAGATTACCAAACCCCACACATTTCAAGCTTGCAAACCTATCATCCCCATCACCATCAAACAAACAATAAAGCAATTCATGAGGCATAATCGTCACTTCACTAAATTCCATCGTGTTCTCATTGATTCTCCACAAATTAAAACTCGTCCCATGAGGACCATTGCACAATCCAGCCAAGACAAGCTGCTCACTACACGAAATCAAGAATGAAAACAAAATCCCAGGAGGTCGAAGCGTTTGAACCTCACTCCAAACATACTTATTCAAATCAAACATAGAAATAAAACCCGAATATAACCCAAAAATATAAAACTTATCATTAAACAACGCTGATGATAAAGACTGGGACGAATTACCAGGCCCAAAATCCGCAGGCAAAGGCGGACAAAGCTCCCAAGAATCAAAACTGGGATTATATATCTCAACAGCTAATCTATCCTCTATATCAACTAACCCACCGATGAACTTAACGCCTCCTACAACAATGAACCTAGGCAATTTGGACCCACTATAGAACACACCCACCAGCGGGTTTAACCTTGGGAATTTAAGCGAACATGTTTCGTGCATTACGCGACAGAGAATCGGAGAGAATTTGAATTTAGCAGTGATCGAGAAAAAGAATCCATTACAGCCAATGAAAGAGGAATGATTGGGTTCTTGGAAAACGGGGAGCTTGAACCACTTATTGGATTCAGGGTCGAAAGCAAAGAACTGGTTGTTTTGGGGGAAGATGTTGTTTTGGCCGTAGAGGAAGAACAAGGGTTTCTTTTGGGCAGTGGAGACGGCGGAGGAGAAGGTGGAGGAGGTGGCGATAGAGTTCCAGAGCTTGCAGACCGAGGTGGCGCGTATAATGAAGGGAATTGGGAGGAGAGAGAGGATAACTTCTATTAGATCTGAGCTAAGGGAGCTGAAATCGGATACAGAATTCTTAATGGGTTCTTTGGAGGAATTAGATTCTTCCATTTTCACGAATGAATTTGAAAGTTGGGTTTCTCAAGTATTGGTAGTAATTGCGTATGGATAAGATTCCCTCCAATCCAAAAATTTCTTCATAATGCAAGAAGGAAAGTTTGAGAAGGTTGGTTAATGGCTGACCGTTGAATCATTCTCCAGCCGTACGAACGGTCAGCTAATCGTCCAGGGACTCGAGTGGTACTCCAAAGTCCACGCCACCTTCAAATGGCGAATGTCCATGGGATTTTTCCGCTTATAACAAGCAACATGTTTATTAGCTATAATAATTTCGCTTTTTTGAATTCTTGTTTTTTTTATATGAAAAAATATTTCAATATTAGGTTGACTTCACTTCCCATTGACTCTATAGCTTAATAGTCGTACTTTTCAAGAAAAGCGAAGAAGCTCAATAGTCATTGTTAGGGTGATTTTTAAGGCCTCAATAGACGTGAGGTGTTATTACCTGGGCTATGTTTGTTTACAAAATATATACTTAGGATAGGACTATTTGTATTAATTTAAAACTATTTTTGACTTTTTTATCCCATGATGAGGGATTATTAATCCCTTCATGTTGAAATATTAGTCCCATAAAGTCATTTAATAGCTTAAAATGTGAGGGACTATTAATCCCAAATTCATCATGGGATTATATAATCTCTCATAAATAGGCTTAAGAATGATAAAAAATAGTCCAAGGACTATTTAAAGGACTATTAATCCCTCATTATGGGATAAAAAAAATCGAAAATAGCTTTAAATTAATACAAATAGTCCAATCCCAAGTATACATTTTACAAACAAACATAGCCCTAGTGTTTGCGGTTAATATGGGTCAACGATATAGGTCAAAATATTGGTGATAGAACAGGTTGTGGTTAGACTCAGTTATGACTTTAGGGGGAAAGATTGACTTAGGGGAATGGATATGTGTAGAGTAGAATTAAAAAAAATAAATCAAGAAGGGAAAATAAAACTTATCAAAAAGTTGCATGCTTATAAATAATTATTATCGGATAAATTCACTGGTTGGTTACTTGACTAGGAAGTGGCTCATCCCAAAAATATGACCTGAGACAGCAATACAAATCACATGGAAGAAAGGATATGGGGATCAGAGGGTTCATGGTTGTTGATCTTGACGGGTTATCTTGAGTTCTTTTGTCTTTCTCCCTTTCTAATCTTTCTCTCAATCTCTTTCTAATCTTTCTCTCAATCTCTTTATCTTTCTATAGAGGATGATCAAGGTTAGTGGTGAATGAAGAGTAACTAAGTCATTCTCTCCCCTAGCATCCTTACTCTCTTCATTGTTGTTGTGTCTCTTTCCTAGCCAACCCCTTTGCTCTAATTCATCACATGTTATTATGTTACATGCCTCTGCCCTATGGGGCCCCATTCTGTATCTAGGATGGGCCCCCTTAGATTTTCTCTTATATAAGATTAAATATTTTGTGACCATTCACTAAAATATCTATTAATATTTACCCTTAGGATTTCTTTCTCTCTAATAAGCCCTCAAGTATATGAGTATATGGGACAAGTTTAGAGATCACTCTACCTCGGTTGGGGAAATGACACTTCCCATTATTTCATATGTCAGCATTAATCTTCCGTCTTTCTTCATTTAGTGTCTTTCAGGTGTGTCCTTACATCCTACACGTTTAGAACTTGCTCTCCATTCATTTTGTGCCCTAGGATGCTTCATACCTTCCTTCTTAGAGAAAGTAGGTCGCCCTAAAAAGAGCTCATGCAAGGCCCAAAGCCACTATTCCCTTCCTAGTCACCAAGTTAGCCCATTGCCTCCACCTTTAGCCCAAATTGGCTTAGTGGCTTGATGCTTAGGACATGGCCAAGGTTCAGCTTAAGGTGAATACTCCCCCTTCCCCTCCCCCTCCCCTTATCCCCCCACCCTCAAGTCGCTCTAGAACCAATAAGTCCCTCATGAATGGGCCCTTAAACAAATTCATGAGGAATAATAAGAGGCCATTTAACCTTGTTCATTTCCTTGGGGTGGGCTTTGCCTCATTCAGGTGTCGGTTTCTTAAATTTCTTGTTAGGGAATATTGTCTAAGTTTAATGTTTTTCGAGACGAGCTTCTGCCTACACCCATGAAGAACCCATGGATTCGTGTCACTCCATCACCTATGAAGGAGTGTCCCATATACATGTGTCTTGGGGATGGAGTATCAATCTCAGGTTTTAAGAGTTTTATCATATTAGTTTATATTAATAATTCCTTAAATCCAATTCATTTACTTAGCCATTTTTTATAGGAGCCCATCATGCTTATCAAAGGGTGGTTCATTTGTCCAACCTAACTCTTTCCACGTGTGCCTGTAGGGCCCATGACCAATTGATCAAACATTCTAAGAGTTTAGTTAGTTACATGTCTAGGTCTTATGTGGCAAAAACCAATTAAGGGTAACAACAATTATTACTCTTTTTGCCCCACAAAAAGAGTCAAATTTATAAAATATCATTAATAATATATTGTTATTTCATGTACAACTCTAAAAAAAATAAGTTACTACTTTAATAAGTTATTACTAAAAAGTAACCCTTTTCTTTTGTAAATATTTTTAAAAAAAACAAAATAAGACTCTTTTTTGTGGGAGTGGAATTTTTTTTATTCTCAACTAATAAATTTTTAAAAAGAAATTATATAATTAAGTGCATTATATGTAAATATTTTGCAGTATGTCAAGTTAATGCAGAATAGTAAAGCACGTTAGAGTTAAGACAGTTAGGGTCTCCGACTCCATATCTCATTACTCATGTTTAGCCATTCTTGTACGAGATCATATTATGCATCTCCATTAGCATTTTTAATTAGCAAAAGTAAAAAAAAAATCACATATAAAAATGGAACAATAACATCTTTGGCCATGCATGTCCATTATCAGACAGCTACACTTTTACTACTATGTTATATATATATATATATTGGAGTGATCTACATTCAAAGTTAGATGAGAGTTCCTATCCATCCAATTGTGACCCAGATGTCCATTATTAGATTCTTTATTACTTTCAATCGTGAGTTTTTGATTCTTTTTTTTTTGGTTTTTACTTTTTTCTTTGAATTTCTATATGGTAAAAGTAACATGACACGTCACACCATTATCTAATCACAAGTAATTAAGTTGTGTTTTTGCTAGATTAGATTTATGAACAAGAGCAAAAAAATCAATACTTGATGCTACACATTTGGCTAACCAAGTTTTATACTTTAGACAATTTTTCTTGTTATCCTCTTTTAAAAGAAGAAATAAATCTCACTTTACTTAAAATAAGTCTTTTAAGCAACTAAATGTAAGATTGGTTAATCTTTTATTAGTCTCTTGAGCAACTTGATTAGTATGATTTTTAAACATATTATATTTGTTGTGACTTTAGTGTTCAATACCTATAGAACATAACTTTAAGTCTTGATAATAATTTATCATCTTTAAAATAATTCATAACTTTCACAATTTTAGTCAAACGTTATAATTAGAGTTTACAAGTATCCTTATTTATGCATTTAATGAGGCATAAAATCTTTAGATTATGGTAATCATCTAATCTGTAATAATACAATCATTAGTTTTAAATTCTTTAAATTAGAACAATTTTGAACCTATATAATTATCATAATGTTGTTGATGAAGGTGACTGCCAAAAAAATTTATAACAATAATTTTTACTTAATTAGTGAAAGTAATCAAATCTTTAAGATTTTACAAACATCAACAAACAATCATCTTTGGGCAAAATAATTAGCATATAGTTGCAAAATCTCTCACATAATAATAGCCATGAGAATATATTCTAATCTTTATAATTTACCACTATTGGGTGTATAAATTATTCCAACTAGTCACTCTTCAAGTATTTGTTATATATATGTGTGTGTGTGTGTGTGTGACCCTCTCAATTAAAGTTCATTGAACAGATGATCACACACTAAAACCAGAGGCATTCCACTATCATATAAGACCGCAATTATAATCTAATTAAGCCGGTTACTTTGGTGACTACATCTCAATTAAACCTCAAATTTTCATATCAGGATATTCTTTAAAACACTTTTACATCAAGTATTTATGTGATTAAATTAATTATAACTTAGTCACAATCATATCACGAGAATAAAGTCAAACTTATGTAATTCTTTTACGTCTTAGGATGCTGTAATTATATCTAAAATAATCACGTTTTCATGATAAATACATTTATAATATCAATTATACCAAATGTTGATCGCATGAAAAAATTATAGTTCAACTTTATTTGTAAAATAAATACATATACTTGTAACAATTACAATGTATATAAAATACTATCAAGTCTTTATGATATTATATATACATAAAATTTTAATGGCAAGTATAATATTGTATTTACAATCTACACTAAAATTATACCATCATAATTTTAGAACAAAATTTATGCTCAACATATAGTAAAATAGCCCGCATATGCTGCATATACACATGATCGTATAAATTTGTACTCAAAATACTAGTTGCATCTTTAATCATATATAAATAAATATAAAATAAATATGTTTTAAAGTTTTTGGGTCATTATACCAATAAATTTAAGCAACTAGTCCAAGTAATGGCTTACATTGCACAAATATCCGTAGTAAACTATCATAAAATCTATCGATACATACATACCATAAAATAGATTATACTATATTAATTACGGCATACAATTTGGCTAACAAAAAATTAATAATGAAAACCAAACCGAAGCATGCTACATAAATTCTAATATCACGGGAATGAAAAACAATACAGGAAACTAATTTGTCAATTGGATTCAGATTGACCCAATCAAAGATATACATCTGTATTGTAACAAATAATCAAGTGATTTGGCCCAATTACTTCATACCTTAATATTATAAATCATAATTATTATGATTTATGATTTTCTGAATTAGCATGCAAATTAGCATACATGCAAGCATATATATACATGCAAATCCGGCCAACAAATCACCATATGTTAATAATTAATAGACAAGTCTACATATACAATAATTAAATACTATATTAAATACTATATTCATTTATATTATTAAAAAATAGATTATAACACGAATTTTAATATTATGCTTTATTTTTTAACGGTATAAATAAATATAATATTTAATTATTGTATGATTATATTTATTCATAACTAATTAAGTTGATGCAGTAAGTCTAATTCAGAGCGACTATACTTGGGTCCGAAAACTTCTCTTTAATTGAATTGCCTTTTATCGGCAATTACAATATTTTGGTGTAAAGGCTTAAATAAAAATCAAACTCTCAGGTAGTCATATGACTTACTTGCATCACATATCACATTGACAGCTTTAATTCGAACAACTTCTTGAATTTTCGAAGAGTAATATGAATTAGAATAAGTAATAAACGTAATTATTGTGTAGATTACCTTCATCCGTGCCTTTTATTATTGACATGAACAATTCAAGATTAGATGAAAAGCTATAATCTACTATTTAACGTTGGATATGAATTATTCTCCATAATATATATATATATACATGGGGTCGCATTTATGACATACGTTTGGTTGAGACTATTGTTCTAACTAGCGACATGTAACTTTTTTTTTTTACCCCAAAATGACAAAAATATCCCTAAAAACATAAACAAATAATACTAAAAATCTCCTTGATGTAGCGGCAGGTAACCCACCCCACACTAATATTTTTCAAGTTTTTCCTTTTGTTGCACAAGTGGTATGACACAATATTGTATATTATATATCTAATATAATATATCTAATAAAATAAAAGATATATTACATTAGATATATTTATTTTATTTCATTTGATATATTATATTAGATATATTTTTAAAAAGTTATGAGTTTTGTAAATTTTTTAATTTATTGTCTAAAATAAAATAAATAAATATTTGTTATTTCTTTGAACTTTTTAAAAATATATATTTAACAAATATTATTTATTATATTAGATTATTTTAGACAATAAATTATTTGTTTGTATTTCTTTGAACTTTTTTAAAATATATATATTTAACAAATATTATTTATTAAATATGTATTAGTTTGAACTTTTTTTAAAAAAATAATATTTATTTATTTTATTTTCGACAATAAATTATAATAAAATAAAGGATATATTATATTAGATATATTTATTTTATTTCATTTGATATATTATATTATATATATTTAAAAAAAAATTATGAGTTTTGTAAATTTTATAATTTATTGTCGAAAATAAAATAAATAAATATTTTTTTTTTTAAAAAGTTCAAACTAATACATATTTAATAAATAATATTTGTTAAATATATATATTTTTAAAAAGTTCAAAGAAATACAAACAAATAATTTATTGTCTAAAATAATCTAATATAATAAATAATATTTGTTAAATATATATTTTTTAAAAGTTCAAAGAAATAACAAATATTTATTTATTTTATTTTAGACAATAAATTAAAAAATTTACAAAACTCATAATTTTTTAAAAATATATCTAATATAATATATCAAATGAAATAAAATAAATATATCTAATATAATATATCTTTTATTTTATTAGATATATTTAATAAATAATATTGTGTCATGTCACTTGTGCAACAAAAGGAAAGACTTGAAAAATATTAGTGTGGGGTGGGTTACCTGCCGCTGCAAGTTGTAGCGGCAGAAGATTTTAGTATTATTTGTTTATGTTTTTAGGGGTATTTTTGTTATTTTGGGGGTAAAAAAAATAATTTACGTGAACTTATAGCGGCAAGGATTTTGTTATTTTTAATCCAAATTATGAACGATATAAGATCCATTTGCTAGAATAGTAATCACAACAAACATATACTATGTGCCCCTATATATATATATATATATATATATATATATCACATCCTTAAATTACTGCTGGCCCATTTTATAGTAAGATTATGAAGGGAGTCCAAAACTTTTTTAGAATTTTCATTGATTATTGAGTTGGTCATGCCCACTACACAAATTCAGATCGCATCCTTGATTGATCTCACATTTAATTCCTTTGATCTTCAAAAAATATTTAAGAAGAACAATATCCATCTGGCAGTGGCTCTAATACAATAGCTAAGCAGTAAAATTCTATCGCTAGATGCCTTCCTTAGATCTAATCTTCAAAGCTCTAGCACCACAACTGTAATAAACAGAAAATACCATATTAGTAACATATACATACAATGATACAAAAATAATATATATATATATATATATATATATATATATATATATATATAGAAAAATTATTCATAGAAACCGATTGCTGAAAACAACTAAAATTAGTTTGTCGCAAGAAGAATGAGCGCAGGGCCAATTACGTATAATTTTGGCCTGCCGCAAGAGGGGTAGTGGCAGAACCAAAATTACACGTAAATTGGCTTGCTGTAAGAAAGATGAGCGACGAGTCAATTTACAGTAAAAATGTCGCTGCATTGGTTGCCAAAACAGCCGAAACAATAGACCAGCAACCAGTTGTGATGGATGGGGACTAATATATATATATATATACACAAAGTGAAACAGGAGAGGCCTTACATTCAGAGTCTGTGGTGATCCAGTTTCCTGTTTTAGTAGTAGGGTGATCATTATCATTATCATGAATAGGAGTAGAGTTGAAAGGAGGCATGTTCATATTCTGCTCAATATTAATCCTTGAGGAAGAAGCCATTGGAAGAGCAGAGTAAACAGAGGAAGAGGTAGTGGAGCAACTCTCCACATCCCATTTGAAACTGATCTTTGGAGAGTCATAGCTTAATTGATCATCATCTGGTACTGATTTTAATGTTGCTCTATTTCGAAAATGTAAAACCTGAAATATAATCTCACACTCAATTAAAATAAGACCCCATGAATCCTTTCGAAGAACAACAAAAATTGACCCCCTTAATTAGCGTCCAAAACTCAAAAGTAACATTATTTGTCGTATGGAGGGGGAGAAGACTATATATATAGTGGCCTATGTCAAAAAAGAAAAAAGAAGAAGAAATTAGTTTACCTTTCGACTGATGTAGTTTCCTCCCTTCTCTGCCTTGGTGGCAGTAGCCCATCTCAAAAGCTCCTTCATTTTAGACAAGGGTTTGGTTTTGTCACTCTTAGCCTTCTGATCTTTCTTTTCCTCGTTGCTGCATTGGCTGGATGATATTGCAGCATCACTAATTGGTAGAACCTTAGTATTTCCGACATGGGCAGCAGCCGAATCTGCCCCCTTGTTGTTACTAATGCCTAGTCCTCTAGCAATGTCTTCTTTCTTCATCATCTTCATGGTATGGACCGTCTTTAGATTAAGCGTGCTATAAAAGCAAGTCTTTGCAATGTCTCTTCGTCGTAGTATTGAGAACAAATTAAAGTTCTTGCAACCCAAACTGATTGTTTCTACTCTCTTCTGCCTTTGATTAGCCTCACGATGATTTGACAGAGCTATTTCTTTTGATGGAGCTGAAAAAAGAACCAAACAAACAATTTTGTTAGTGAAAATATATACAATATATATTCTCATGAATAATGTTAGTGAGAAAGTTTTGTCTTACCACAACTTTCCTTTTTGTTGGTTGGACTGGTACTATGACTCTCTTTTGGTGGTTCATGTTCTACCTTGAGGAGCCACTGAATGATCTGTTATATATATAAAACTTAGCACCACGAATGATACATATCGATCTTCATGTGTAGATGTTACACCAGATCACAATATATATGCATGTGTGAGTGTGAAATATGTATATTTATATGCTAGTATCACAAAAGCTAGCTCACCTGCATGTTATGCTTGATGCTATGAAATATTTGCAAGTAAATAGTGATAAGACTTTAGAAGAAATGACCAAATGGACAGCACACAGGAGATCTACCTGTGCTGTCTCTATGCCTAGAGATTATTTGTCTGGATTAGTGGATATATATAAATATATATACATGTATGTGTGATATATATATATATATATATATATATATACATAGACGGTTCGACCCGTCGTCACTATGACGACGGGTCGAACCGTCGCCATAGATACCAAAGACGACGGTTCGTCTTTAGTTCGCTTTTGAAAATTTTCATATATATATATTTATTAGGCCTTTTGTAAGAAGAAGACAATTAGCGGAGACTTAGAGGGTGTTTGATAAAATTAAATAAAATAGTTCTAAATATTTAAGTAATTTGAATGAAGCAGAATTTTGAATACTGAATAAAAAAATTTATTTGATAATTGATATATTTAAAATATCTGAATGAGTCTATTTTATAATTTTAACCGTTAAACATGTTTTGAAATAGTTTGTTTGATAATTTAAAACATATGCAAGATAAATATATATTAATTATAATAAAAAACTTTTATATTAATTATTTGAATAATTTTTTCATATATATATGTATTAAGTATTTGAATAATTTTTATATTTTCTAACATTAACTATTAAATAGCAATTTCTTTATTTTTTTTCCTAACTTTAAAACTAAATGTATTAAAATTAATTAAAAATCTAAAAACCCAATTTTAACAATACTTGTTCTCTCCAAATTCGAACATCTCTCCTTATCTAGAAATCCAAAACCCAAGCTCAATTTCCCAAATTTTCTCTCTTCATTTCTCTCTCCTCTCTCTATATATGCATGAACGATGGATTCATCGGCGAAATTACTCACAAAATCAAAGAGAAACAGTCTCCGGAAAGCAATTCTTTCCCTGTTGTCCGAGTGGAGGCATTTCGACGAACAGTTGGTGTGCATGAATCAGTCTGTTGAATTAAGAGAGGGAATCTTGGTTTCTGTTCATGAATCCGGCACCAAAGAACCGACATAATTGAAAAATATGCAATTTGAGCCGATCCCAGACTCATCATATCTTGTCCAAATCAAATCAAATGCTTTACATCAATTTAATTTCTTCTTCATCTTCTTCAGTTTGTGTTTCAATTTGGGGGATGAATTGGACTGAAAAGGGGCAACATGTGTAAAAATTCCATTCAGTTGGCTTAGAAATGATTCAGCTAGAAAATGTGAACTGATTCGGTCAGTTAATATTAAGCCATTTAGATCGTTACAAATGATAATCAAAGAATGACTTTTTCGTTCAAATATTAAGTCATTAAGCTCTATTCAGAGCCAAACAAGCAGCCCCTTAGACTGAGAATCTAAGAAGATGGTGGTGAGACAACCAGGCAGTGAGTGGGGCCTACTTTGGGCTAGCTTGTGATTCCAATTGCTTAGGGGAATTATATTATATATGTATATATGTTGGCTAATCATGTAGCTATTGAACCACATAAGGATTATGTTATGATTTTAGCCTTTGTAGCACATCTCTAAGCCATATACGTGTAGGGCTAGCGTTCTCCCAGAAGGTGGTCCCTAAATTGGCCATCTTTTAGGGGTGCTGCTTGTACCAACATATTAAGTTGTTTGAACATGAAGTCAGGGATTACACTTAGCATGGTTGCAAGTTGACAAGGTCAATGTTATTTTTTTACTGGAAGGGACTTGGCCTCTCCTAATTTGATTCAAAAGGGCCATTTTATCCACTTATTCTACCTCGTCGACTGCATCTCTTTTTTTAATTTTTACAGTAACAAGAACGCTCGTAAACGACCATATAAACTGAATTTGTTGGTGAACAGCAATAATCCTCAAATAGCAAACTGGACTATTATAATATGTTAAGATTATACATATAAAATGTACGTGTGTATTTCTTCTCAAAAAATATTACCAAAGTGGGTAGAGGGGGAATAAAAATGTGTTATTGAGTTACTGTCTGCAAGTCTGTTGATCATGTGGGAAGAAGATATTTTAGGAGTTAGGAGACAGATATGAATGGACCTCACATGGGGTGGGGTAGTAAGGGCAAGGATATATATATATATATGTATGTATGTATGTATGTATGTATGTATGCTCTAATACAATTATTCCTTAATAAACTATAGTTAACATCTTCCTCTTGACCATGTATTTGTTGGTATGGAAATGAAAAATGGAGGAAGCTTGTAGCTGTATTATTGGGCTTGTCATTTATATGCATGCGTTTGAGCTTCCCTAACCTTTCCTTCTCAAATTTTTCAGTAGATTAAGATGGAGGATGACGTATCTCACCACTATCCATCTAAAGCTTTGATGTTGACGGGGCTTCATATCGGTGGTTGGAGGTTGAACCAATCAGATTGAGTGCATCAAAGATAAAAGCTGTCCCCATTGAAGGGTATGTTTATGTCCTCGCCCAGTCGCCCCCATACACAAGACAATAGTGCATATCCATTATCAATTGTCGTAGCAAGAATTTTATTTGAACTGTACAAATATGAATAGATAGGACTATTGGATTATAAAAAAGGCAAAACTAATTATTCTAGAAAAAAACACTAATACAATTTTTTTCTATACATCTCATGTCAAAAAATGTAGTAGCTAAAGTATTGTACAAGTCTACGCGTGCAACTTTTATTTATACAAAATAAAAAATTTGTCAAAAAAAAACTATCTTCCGGTTCTCCTATCTATATTGTTGTGAGAATGCCTAGTCGAGCATTATCATAGATACTCGATTCCCCAAATCAAGCTTAAGCTATACCCTGACCTCAACGCTTCCCCAACTTGAGACATACACTGACATCAACGCTTCCTCAAATTAAGCTTGAGCCATACTTTAAGAGGACATGTTGCAAAAAGATTAATACCAACGGATTTACCGGGGAAGAGTAGTATAAGCAAGATTATAAGGGTTGTAATTAATGGCATTCAATGCCACTCTAGTGTGATGGGATTTCGATATGCATTCTAACTTGGACAGCCAGACAAACACAGTGCCTCAGTAGTTTTTGTTATTTGACTTGACCCAATTTCTCAGACAAGTTACATCTAAGTAGATCTATCTTCCAGGAATAATGTGCAAGCTCAAGAGCAGTAAATTCCCAACCTTTCCGTTGAAAATTCCTGTGATAAATCTTTCCATCAACCGTAAACAGAGAAGGACCAAAAAAGAAAAGAAAAAGTGGATAGAAATAATGCAGCATTAAATAGTAACTTAACTTCTTTTATGAAATTTCTTTAGAAAAAGACGACTTCTGGTAATCTGCCTTGAACAAAATACAAGAAGGCAGGAAGGGCATGATGGTATCTGAATTCAAGTAAAAAATAGTCTACTTAGGAGGATAATAGGCAATTAGAGTAACAAATGATAATAGTATATACGCATCCATTCTCCCTCCTATAAGAGAACCACCAGGGACCAGCTGCATGAAACACAAAAACGTTACGAGTAGGGACTTGAGGGGTCAAAGCAAATACAACTTATTTATCAGTCTATTGAATAGCGTTTAATAACAAAGCAGCCATGACCATCAACGCAACATCCCACATCAGTTAATGTGGGATATATGAATGTGTATATAAGAATCCAAACCTGCTTTCTTTAATATTTTCAGTCATAATTTTTTAAGTGAGCCTGTGATAGTGGTCTAAGATTACCCAAAAATATTATTAGCCGTTAGCTTAAAGCAAAGCCACATGCGTTGTCGGTTGATACAGAAGTATAAAACAAAAGGTCACAACTAAAAATCTCTATCAAGCACTTACAGTCGCGATGTTGTTTCCATTAAGCAAAATCTGATCTAGCTTTGTTATTCTGCGCCCTTCAGCAGTGATTTAATTCACTGCAGTAAGGAAATAGTAGTGTAAAACAAGATGGGTATAAGCACAACAAGACGTTCAGCATCAATAAATTCACATGACAAACAGAATAATGTTATAGATCGAGAGGATTGTCAAGCTCATGAAATATAAATTTTCAGCTAAACATAAAAGTGAAAGAGCTTATAAGATATCCTTATCTAATACCTACGTCGTGAGAATACCGATTCAACTGATAAAGAAAATCATTCCTATGCATGGCTCAATCATGATATCATTTTATAGGTTTTTAGAATTATCTAGCCATATGACTTCCTCAAAGATTGTGTGTTCAATTGAGTGGAAATATTAAACCAATCTAAAATTGAATGTCAAGACCTAATTCTATTGAAGGGAAACCCGAAATAAATAAAACAGCTACAGTTTGGGAGAGATTAATCTATATAACTATATCATTACAACTTCTCATTGATGTCATGATTGAGCATATAAGATAAAATGCAGGTAGCCCGTGAAGATGATGGGCAAGGTCAACGTACTTGTAATTATGGCAAAAACAATACTCCCTTTGTCCAACTTATGCAGACACTTTCAAGTAGTTTTTGTATGGAAATGGAATTTAAGATTTGCCAAAAACACATTAATGTGTGTGTCTATATATATATATATAAAGTTGAAAATATAATATATAAACATATTGACAATATAAAATAACGTAAGGTATAATTTCGAAGCTAGAGTCCGACTGTCATGTGCCCATATTTATATCGACAGACTAAGAGAGGGTCTAAGAGGTCCAATTCAATATCCCAAAGTACCCGTAGGTTCGTTCCATTTGGATGTCATGACATTTATATAAATTTCTTTTGACTAGACTGAAGCATTCAGAATCAGATGAGAGGGAAACATATATAATCAGGAGCATGCATGATATCAAAATTTCTTGTGCATCCTGTTGAGTGACCTTGCCTCTCTACACCATCAATCTGAAACTGTGTTCTACTCGGCGATAATACTCTATTCTGACACATGGTACGTCTCCATCTCCTGGATCTTAATTTATAGGTTGTATCTGGATTTATCTTTGCATAATAATATTTTATAGTATCTTACATTAAAATGATCGTGAAAGTGATGAGTGATGAAGGGTATTCTTTAGCTTTTAGCAAAAGACTCGTATATGGTCTTCTTGTTCAGAGTTGGGCTTCTTCACTTTCCTCAAATTTTATACTGGAATTGAAAACAAGCTCAAGGGAAATCCCAGCATGGTAGGCAAACAGTTAGCCAAGCATGAGATGACCAAATTCCTAAGGCCCGTACCGGCACCTTTTAAAGTACATTCTCTGCAAGGGTAACCCAAATTTAGGATACGTAATTTATCGAATTTTGTGCCAAAATTGATGAAATAAACAGTATAATAACATGTTCAATTCTAATCTGACCATCACAATTGCAACAACTTGGACCAATATTCCAAAGTTGCAGCCAACTAATTTACAAATTCTCTTCAATTTAAAACAATTAATAATCGTAACGCCATGTCATACATCAACATCATCAAACTACATAAATTTCAGCAATATAAACAATGCTACAACTCAAATTCGAATAAAATTGAATTGCATCCTGCAGTAACTCCGTCTTACTCAACCAAACAGTGCCACTTCATAAGAATAACACTATTTTAACTGTTACATTAAATATAAGTAAAAATATATAAAACATAGGTCAACTTTTGGTGCTAGTAGGAGTGGCTACAACTGGTTTGAGCAGTACTCCTTCAATCTCGCAAAAATCGATTTAGTTTGAATTTTAAAATTAAATTGACTAATTTTAAAATTAAAATTTATCTCATTTTCTTTTAAGTATATGTAAAGAGATTGTAGCCATAAGAAACTACATTTAATTTACAAAAAATCCATTTTTTGGAATTTCAAAAATATAAATAAATTTACTTAATTATCAATTTTAAAATTAATTAATTTGATCAGAAAAGTCAAATTAACAGGGACAGAGAGAGTATCTAGTATTTTTGATAATCTATATTATAAAGTGGTCATGGGCTGCTATCTGGATCATAATTATTTTTTTTCTCTTTTATCCCTACATGTGAAATTATTAATTTGTATATAATGATTTAAGTTTTTAATAATAGTACAATTCGTTATGATTTTTTAAATAAATTTGTAATGGACTAAAATAATCATGGGCCAACATTTTTGTTTTTATTTTTCTCTTTTACCCTCATATGTGAAATAATTTAATTTTATATAATGGCTGAAGTTATTGATAATATTACGTTCAATAACAAATTTTTTGGATTAATTTGTAGTGGGCTAAAATTATTCCGTCGCAGAATAAAATGACTCATTAAAATGTTGTTTGATACAATGAACTAGTTGTTATGCCATATCTAAATGGATGTAAATTATATAACATAAATATGTAAAACTAGTATTTCACATTATCTAATAACATGTCATGCGCGTAATTTAAAACAAAATCAAGGAATTTTAGATTATAGTAATAAATCATATCATTATTGTTTATTATGATAAAATTATTGAATTAATCAAACTAAATTTAAAATCTTTAATTTTCTTACAAGTTATTCATCTTTATTTTTTCTATTAATAAAGTATTTCTCTAAGCTGATGACATTATCGTTGGTGTAACTGGCTGCCAGTAACTTTTTTTCATTATCATTACAAGCTTAATTATATTATTATTCTGTCATTTTTAACTTAATATTTTTTTGTTTATTCTTGTTATCCGGTATATTTTATTATATTACTAATAAAATTAACTTTAAAATATAGAGAGTTATAATATAAAAAATTATTCTATAATCCTAGAATATCATCACATAATATTTCATGACCGTTTACATGTATAATAAAATGACTTATTATACATATTAAAGTGATAACATAAAATTAATTTAGAACACCACATGATAATATTTTAAAATCACTTAATTATGATAATATTCCGTATATAAATATAGTTAATACTATATAAATAATATTTCCCTCTTAACTTTATATATTTGACCTACATAATTATCCAGGCCTCTATCTTTAGACTGGTCTAGTGAATTTCAGGTGAATGTTTATAATATATACCGTACTCAATCCAGAACCCGAATTATCAGCAATTATTCTTCAACCAATCTCGTAGAGACAAAGTCGTGAACAACAAAAATTATCGTAATCCCGTGCCTTCAATTTCTTAATTCTCATACTGGGTTTTTGAAATATTCTGATCTAATATTCATCTGTATCGATCCAATTATAATTCATGATTATATTTGTGACAATGTATATGTAATCATTCATCAATGCCCTAATTAAAAAAATGATCTTTTATATCTTCTGGGTGGATAAAGGCGGGATGAGGGTTACCTAGGGTTATGGTTGGGTTATTGACTGATGGGAATTGAATAATTGTTGTGCTTAAAGTCTTTGAATGATCTTGTTTTCTTTCTTTCTGTATTTTCTTGATCAAAAAGGAACTCTTGAAATTTTTGCAGAAACACTTCAATTGCAATACTTGTATATTTATTTTCAAATCATTATTATGCTCATTATTTTCTTAAGTCAAAAGAAACAGGATAGAGATTTGTCCTGTTTTCCTTTTCAGTTTTCCAATTTTATTATGTTGTTGTAGAGGTAAACATCACTTTTAAGGTTCTTACTGAGCTTGCACACTAACCATCACTACTTGCAAAACATATAATTGTATCATAAGGGTTTAGTAGGATATGCATGTACTATTTATTTATATATTATTCAATCTCCGGATTATTAAAACTCTGCACAATTGGTAAAAAGAGATGAGTTGAGAACAGTGCAACTGTGTAAGCTATTAACTTGGTCAGTGCATGAACTGTAGTGAGGGTCATGGGTAATGGTTTTTAATATTTTCCAGTTCTTATGGTTCTTGCATTTGTACTTTGGTGTTATGTAACATTAAGGGTTTTTTGTTTCTTCGTGGTCATATTAAATATTTTTGTTTTTGCATTCTCTTTGTGAGTGCTTGTGTAAATTGATTACATTTATGTGATTTCAGACTTCGGGCTTTCATCTTTATTGTTGATATCTATCTCTTCGTCATCTATAAAGTTTTTTTCCTCTCCAACATATTACTAATTTTTAGTTTATTGGAACTGATCACACTCTATTACTGTATTTTTGCTAAAACTAGCTTCGATCTAAGATGATCTAGTTGATAAATGACTTCGATCCAAAATGACTTCCAACTGGTTTGAAACTTGTTAAGTTTTTGCTTGAAAACCATGAAAAAGTGCTTGGAATTGTGTTAAATTTTAGGTATAGATGCTTTGGTGTTATTTTATAAGAT
Source organism: Hedera helix (assembly GCA_947179155.2). Taxonomy (NCBI): domain Eukaryota; kingdom Viridiplantae; phylum Streptophyta; class Magnoliopsida; order Apiales; family Araliaceae; genus Hedera; species Hedera helix. The sequence continues at coordinate 47,325,397 of OX359276.1, read as the reverse complement.
TAATATTTTTATAAGTTACCCTCCTAAAACATTATACTTTATTCCTCTTACAGGATTAGAACCTTTTGGTGGATTTGATTTTTGGCAATTTGGTTGCATAAGATTTTAACATTACTAGGGTGCAACTCACCCTGTTTCCCCTTCAATAAGAATGAAGATGGTTGCAGTGGTAATATAATCTTTTTGACTTTTATGATCAATTTGATTAACAATACATATACAAAAATGAGTAAGCGATTTTTTTTGGGCAATTTTTTGTTTTGAATATTTCTTGCGCCATTTTCTAGATTTTATATTGTCAGAAATTTGGTTGGGTTCCTAGATTTTTTTTGTCTGTTCATAGGATTGATTTTGCTAGTTTATGGTCTCTGAATATCGCATTATACATGGTGTCCGTCTTCAACAAACACCCCCCCCCCCCCCCCCCCCCCCAAACCAGCCAAAAAAAAAAAGAACTCTCCGTCCAAAAATATAAAAAATAGCTTGCCACTCATCCTTTCTATTATAGCATCATGCTGATCAGTTGTTAACAAGTTTCTTGGATTTTGGTAACAACTTAGAAGATGCAGCAGTTCTTCTGTTAGAGTGTTCCTTTTTCCCCTGTTAACAGTCTAGCATTGCCTTTCGGATACATGTGGCATGAACACATTCCCATGTTTCATTTCGATTTGGAGAATTTGTGAGTTTGAATTTTTTAGTTTCATTTTAAAATGTTATGGAATTTGGTTAGAAAAGATGTGTTCATTTTAGGTAATATGTTGATTTTATTAGTGAATATTACATCTTAGACTGCATATACGCAGGTGAAGGTGGTTTTTTCGTTTTCTTTTTCTTTCTCTCACCTCTCACCTCTCACCTCTCCCCTTCACATTTTCTGTTTTGATTCACGTGTGCCAGCATGGGCATTTGAGTGTTATTGTTTGGTCACAGTAATTGTGAAGAAGAGTATTGTCTGTTTTGAAGAAAAAGAAATTGGTCGTGTTCGGCTTGTTTAATAATTTTATTATCATACATGAATTTTCAGAAGTTGGCTAAAAGGGAAATTGTTATGACAGATTACGGGTTATTGATCTTTAAAAATATGAAAAAAGGAAAAAGCAGAACAGACTAACATTCCACCTTCAAATACCCTTTGCTCTCTCACATGATACAAAGGATTAGCGAGATGGTTTTGTAACGTTATTCTAAGCATATGAATGTACTTATTTAACTTGTCAATACTGTTGCTTCTTTGAGTTATCGACTTCTTTTTACTCATGGACAATAATGGTTTTCATTTGAGGTTTCTCCTATGAATCTGTAGTACACTTGATAAGTTATTTTGATATATTGTAAGTTGCATTGAGTTTATTGTTTCAATACTCTGTTGGACTAGTACTGCTGTGCTGATCATTTTGGTGTTCGAGTAATATACTACAGCGAACGTAGATGGCTAGTAGAAAACGAAGCTTATCGAATAATGCAGTTAGTAGTGCCCTCCACAAGGAATGGAACGAAGCTTTATGCCCCATCTGCATGGACCACCCACACAATGCTGTTCTTCTCATGTGCAGTTCACATGATAAGGGGTGCAGATCTTACATATGTGACACAAGTTACAGGCATTCAAATTGCTTGGACCGTTTTAAGAAACTTAGAGCGGAAAGCAAGAACTCACCCTCACCTCCCAGATTGTTACCCAGAAGCCAGCACATATCTTTCAGTTCTGAGAGAAACTCTGGTTTTAGAACTACAAGCGACTCTACTGAGGTTCATTTACACAATATAATTCGAAATGACTCTGTAGCAGAATTGCCAGGAGGACCGGATGAGAATGGAATCCATGCTGGTAGTAGGCCCTTTGGAATGGAAGATGAATATCTAGAAAGCGGAGGTTCTGAAGTCTTTGAAAGGGTTGATCTTGCAGTAGTGAATGATGGGAATTTTTCTGGAGCAAGATCGAGTTTGAGATGCCCTTTGTGCCGTGGAAGTGTACTTGGCTGGGAGGTTGTTGAAGAGGCTAGAAAGTACCTCAACTCAAAGATTCGAAGTTGCTCTCGTGAATCATGCTCGTTCACTGGTAGCTACAAAGAACTTCGCAGGCATGCCAGGAGAATTCACCCATCAGCACGACCTTCAGATGTTGACCCTTCAAGAGAACAAGCATGGCGGCATCTTCAGAACCAGAGAGCTTATGGTGATATTGTGAGCGCCATTCATACAGTCATGCCAGGTGCTATTGTGCTTGGGGACTATGTAATTGAAAATGGAGACGGAGCATCAGATGAAAGGGAATGGGGTTCAGCTGAGAGCGATGGACCATGGTGGACTACGCTCTTCTCATTTCACATGCTAGACTCAATGGATCCAGTTGCTGAGCGAAGGTCTAGAAGGTCAAGGGCTTCTTCAACCAGACATCGCCGTTCTACAGGAATGTCTCCTGGACGTCGGTTCCTGTGGGGCCAGAATTTGCTGGGTGTACATGATGATGGTGAGGATGGCCTGGACATCCTCTATAACATGAATGGCGATTCTTCTCCAATTCGGAGAAGACGTCGACGTTTGACATGATATCGGTCTGACAAAGACCAGTCAACCAAGCACAATATGGTAGTTTTCCGATTTCTGGACATGAATTTGATTTTACCAACAGGAATAGTGGTTTGGAATTACTTTCTTGGTATTTATCACAATGTTCTGGTACTGTACAGAATAAGTTAATCTGAGATGAGGACCTGGTTCCATAAATTCACTTCTAATAGTCATATCTTGGAGACAATTTATCTTGGAATTCTTGTATCCATGGATTGTACAGGTTGCTTTCTGACGGGGGAAGAAGGAAAAACATTAATACCAATTTAGAAGAAACATAAAAAAATTGTCTGTTTTGGTAACTGTGGATAGTGTTCCTTCGGAGTATTAGCTCCAAAATTATTTTAATGTTAAGGTTCAATGTCAACCCTCATCACTTTATTTTTATTTTTCTATCCTTATTTTCTGTTATTTATTTTTTATATTTTTTCAAGTATATATTGGTGTCGACCGGTGAGTATTTAATTTAGTAGTGATTATTACACGAGTGTCATGGTAAATTTGAATACCTAATGTATTGGCTGGTTTGATATTTTACCCATTTTGTGTTCAAATGACATTTTTTTGAATAAGTCAATTGTTTACGTGCCCTAAAGAACTCACATTTGGTCAAAGAATAATGCTATAAAAGAATTATATAAGTTGATCACAAAGAATTATATAAGTTTATCACAACGTACAGGAAAGATTAATTGCAAAATCATATGCTTGTAATTGTACCATCCTCTAGGCGGCTTTATTGATTTCAAAGGAAACAATTGAAATGATTTGTTTGCATTTGAAATACAATCCATCAGATAACACTATCTATCAGTGTATTAAATTTAAACTCGTCAATAAATACAACCTATTGGGCATCCTTTGATAAAAGATTGTTGGTTCCGACTGTTCGAGCATTGCACAAGTCATCTACACCATCTCCTCTTTCGAAAACAGCTGCAGCCCATGCCTGAGCCTGTAATCATTAATGCACTTTTATCTCTAACTGTTAACATCTACATACTTAAATAAAGTGTCGATGAACAATTTTTTAATTGTATTCAACTTGGGCGTGTTATGGTACAGCCTAAGTCCACTCGGCTCTTAGTACCACTGCCCATAAGATTACATAAAATAATTACTAAACAGGCCCTTGCTTTGCACGCACGGGATTATAAACAAACGTTTGTAAAGGGGAAGGGGTTGGAATGTATTTAAGAATGTAGAGATACATACCTATGCACATGGAAATCACACCGTAACGAGAGTCTTTACCCCTACGCTTCATCTCATTCAGTAATGTTGCAACACAACGAGCACCTGTAAAAGAAGATTTGTGATTTGTAACTCTTTAACTAATCTATTAGGTTCTGGGAGAAATTAGCCTCTAAAACTTGATATCATGCATATTCTTTTTAAGTTGGTAAACAAATCATCTAAACAAGATAAGCTTCAAATGTCCTTCCTAATGCCCTCCAAATGTGACAAGCTTGCTTATGTTGACTGCACCCAATCCCTGTTCAAGAGGTTGACCTTTAAATGTAAGATACTGTCTATTTTGAGCTGTCTTAATTGGTGAGGGAGTTAAAATTCTTAATATGAGCACAAAATCGTGTCTTAATTCTTATTGATCAAGATTCACAACCTGCTGCTCCTCCTACCCCCTATGTGCAACTGACGTTCTATATATATATATATATATATATATATATATATATGAATAACACGGATAGAAATTGTTGAAGACAAATGCATAAGTAGTGACATAAAAAGCGTAAGCATGTATATATGAGCAAAGTAGCAAGCTTCGAGTATGGTTGCAAGTGGTATAATGAATATTTGGAATTATATGACACTGCATCCTGTGACCTTACCCTGCAAAATAAGATTACCTGTAGCACCCAAAGGGTGCCCAAGAGCCATTGCTCCTCCATTCACATTGACTTTTTCAGGATCAAGCTCCAGTTTCTTACAGCAATATACGTACTGGGATGCAAATGCCTCTATAAATAATATTGGAATGGCTCAGTCAATGTTCTTGGGTTTACACCAACTAAAATATATAAGAACGCAGCGATCAAGAAAACAAATTACCTCATTTATTTCAAACAAGTCAATATCATCAAGTTGAAGACCAGCAGACTTAACAGCAACTGGAATAGCTGCAGCTGGCCCGACTCCCATGACAGCAGGATCCACTCCAACAGCAGCAAAACTCCTGCATGAGATGCACATAATGATATCACTCATTTGATCAAGAATGTGATATGGAAACAATTGCATAGGTTATGCAACTCAACACTGTAAAATTATGGCTATAACACAATAGATTTCATAAAACAAATAAAAGTGTAAAAAATGTGGGACTGCAGAATGTATTCCTCTGAAGGAACTGAAAGCTACACATACGTAGAAACAATGAGCCTGTATAATTATGCACTTAGAACACAAGGAGTTGCAAGAGCAATATCAAGCTTTATTTATTTTCAAAAGATTCTATTTACTTTTTATCTTTATCTTTTATTTGATTTTTACATAACACAAATATAGCTGCATTCAAGGCAAAGACAACTACTGAAAAATTGACACGTGACATAAAATGATAAATTTGTGTTTAAATAAGATGTCATTGGATAAGCTAAACACCTGGACCCTTGGAAAGGAAACTAGGAACATAAAAAACTTCCATAACACCTCATCTATTAAAGTCATGGTTTACATACAATACGACAAAAAGAATTGGGTGCATCACTCAAGTGAACATCTAAACTTACTACTTTAAAAGCAAGACAATGTCTTGAGGAAATAATATACCTGAACACACCAAGAATTGGAAGTCCCTTCTGCATAGCCAGACTTCTCTTCATGAGGACTGCCCCAGCACCATCACTCACCTGGCTAGCATTACCTGGGGAAAGCAGGTGAAATAATCAATGCAATGCATCGTAGGATGAAGAATTTGTTGGAATTGATAATTTCACAAGTACAGCACTAGTGCATACCAGCAGTTGTGGCCCCATCCTTCTTAAATGCTGGCTTCAACTTTGCCAAATCTTCCATATTTGTACTTGGGCGAATGCCATCATCTATAGAAATTGTCACAGGCTTCTCCTCTCCAGTTTTGGGGTCCACAATCTTCCAATTTTATTCATCAGTTCCAAACCATCAAGGAACTGCATAGAAATCGTATAGGCAAGTGAGTAGCTTTTTAATGACATTAAACTGGAATAATTTCATCCTTGAATTTTCCAGATGCAGTTGCAGTTGCAGCAGCAGCATGCTTATGAGACAAAACCTACTATGCAAGCATATGAAAATTTTCAGCATTCGGAAATAATATCACATTAATTGATCTTTGACACTCACGGCAGCATGGTCTTGTTCTTGTCGTGTCACACCAAAACGTTCTGCAACATTTTCAGAAGTAATGCCCATCGGAAGAAGACAGTCTCGGGCTTGTATAAAAGTTTCTACCTCTCAACATCAAAAAAATCCTGTCAAGGACATCACTCTTGTAAACCAAACCAGGTCCAAGCAAAATCAAGGTTCCAAACATACTCTTGGATTAACTTTTTGAACCCTGCCAACTTGATCAACTGTCATGGACTCTAGTCCGGCCCCGATCCCTACATGGAAACAATAAAGAATAAAGCAAAAATTGGAGGAATAACATGTAGTAACATTCACCAAGTTTACTCTTTACCTATATCATAAAATCATGCTTTATGGAGGCAGCTACGTCCACAGCAGCCTGGAGGCCAGATGAGCATTGCCTGTTGACGGTTCTGATAGGTACAGTGTCTAGATATGATTGCAATAGTGAGCGAAGATCTTTACATATTTTATGTAAACGGTAAAATTTAACTTTATGTTTGAAATTAATTATTATAATTTGTCTATTATTACAGGCTTTATCAATATGGCATCAAAACCAGCTTGTGTTCATAACTTTCGAACTATTTGGCTGCTAAATTCAATCATATTATTTCTTTTTTGGTGGAATTACTGTGAAGCACAGAAACTCTCCCAAGTCACATATTGTGTTAAGAAACCAAAATTTCTGAAAACTTGGGGAATGTCTCAAAAACGTTATTTTTAGTTTTCTACATCTTTTTAAAAAAAGACTAACTTGAAACGTGGTGGAAATGCTGGGTTATGCAGCATGTGATCAAAACTCTGGAATCAATATTTTAACTTCTTTATTTTTTTTTGAAAAATTTGGGCTCAACTTAATTTGTGGTGATATACCATAAAAAGTTCCTTTTTATTCTTTATTTGATTGTCTGATTCCATGCTACCTAGGGTTTAAACAAGCATAAGAACCATGAAGAGCGACAGCTAGTATCATCGAAAAAGGAAAAATTGAAAGAAACATAAAACCAAGGGGTAAGTACCAGGAAATCCGCATAAAAGGCTGCCATCCTGCACTCAATCGCTCTCTGTGAACCAGGTGCCAAAACAGTACCAACAACTATATCCCCCACTTCACTTGGATTCAAGTTTGTTTTCTCTATCAATGCCTACAGAAAATAATTACAACATGAAAATGTTGAAAGCTAGGTTATTAATTTAATAAACAGATAATCATAGACGACTCCAATGTTCAGCATCACAATGAAACGTGCACTCAAATTTACTTCATATATATTCATCAACTGAAATTGTACATCTAACCTTCAAAACAGGACCTAGCAAATCATCTGGAAGAGTGTCCTTAAAACCCCCACGTTTAGACTTGCATATGGCAGTCCGATATGCAATGCAGGAGATGATTTATATATATATATATATATACAAATGCATTTAGTTTAAGGATATCATTATTTTAAGTTCTGACAACTAACTACCAGATTAGCTTGATGTCTCTGGAGGTCAAGATCAAGTGACTTATGCCACAATCACCACATCGTCTCCAAAAGGAGCTTGGCGATGATAAGCAGCACTATCCCCAGCTAGACAGACTGAAGCCTGGAAAAGCAAGAGTACAGAGAGAGAGAAGAATGAGAGATATCCAAAGAGAAGTGTCTCAGATATAAACAAGTAAATAAAACTAAACACAGATTGGCAATAATATATTAGGCAAATCCGAAAGAGAACATTTAAAAATATCTTGATGTTCTTATACGTGTAGCATTATTGTGAAACACAATCCACATTCCACAAATTTTAAGTTTTGCTGTTTCATCTCAATGATCAGTAATCACGTTATTATCTGTGTCAGTAAACAATTGATGGGTTTAATTGCTATGCTATTCACACAAACACTTGGTACTCACAAGTAGATGCAATACATACTATGTGATGAAGCCTGTAGGATGCTCAGAAAATAGGTACATCATTTGAATAACCGATGTTGATGTTACAGAAGTTTTAACAGTATGCTTGGCCATCTATGTTTTGTAATACCAACCAAATATGTGAACTACAGAAGTATCGGTGCAAATCTAATAGAAGTTTGCATCATCAAAAACTGATTCACTGTGTATATTCAAAATGAAAATTTCAATAATCAGTTACATCCAATCTAAATGTAAGTAAAAATCCAAAACATGAACCAACTGCAACACGATACATTTTTGTATCATGAAATACTAATGGAAGATGATACTACCACATCTGTTTTGTTGGTGGAAGAATAGGATACAGCTTGTGACATATATAACACAATAATTTGGTATTGCCAAAGACCACTTCGAAACATTTCCTGAGTTATTAAAAATAAATAACTAATCTTAACCACATTATATATCCGTAAGAACCCCAATCTTGAAACTAATTGCAGAGATAATCGACCTCTGAATTATTAAAAATAAAAATTCTAACAATCAAATTATTAAAGTTTATATAGCAGTAGAAACAAAAAACCAGAACTGCATTGTGCATAGTTTAAAAAGAGAATGATGACCTGACCCAAAAACCATTCAGTGAATAGAACAAAAATTGTAAGGGGACAAAACAATAGAGAACATAATTCTACAAATGATTACGTAGGAAAACTTACAGAGAGAGAAGAATCAGGGGTCTGATGAGAAAATGATGAAGAGGGTCGAAGGTGTCCCAACAAAACTTTCTGTCTATTAACAGCTTTCTCCGTTCTTCTCTCTCTCTCTCTCTCTCTCTCTCACTTAAAGATTTAAACTTTTGTGGGTTTTAAAAATTGGGAGACAAAGCAGATTATATATAGAGGGAGAGAGAAGTGTAGTGGAACTGTGGAAGACTGAATTTAATTTCCAAAGATGACCAAGAAATATTTTTTCTTAGAAATTGAGTGGAATCTAACATGGGAATAGGGAAACTTAAGGGAAAATATAACATTTGGCTGGTGTTGGCCATGTTGCCCGTCCGGGAATGGTTTCTTTTTTTATTTAAAATTAAAATTTTAATAAATTTATAAATTAAAATTTTAGTAAATTTATAAGTAAAAGTGTTCGACATCACTTCTACTTATAAGTCAAAAATTATAAGTAATAGTTGTTGATGTATTCGATTAATAATGACTTATAAATTAAGTAAAATATAAAGATTATTAAAATGTCTTTTAGTTAGAAGAATATTAAAAAAATAAATGAGAGCATTTCTGTCATTTTATAAAGGTTGACTAACTTAAAAAAAATAAATTATAAGTCCTTTTTTTTAAACACGAAAAACTTACTTATTTTTTTTGACATTTTTTAAACTTATAAGTTAGAAAAAAGTTAATTCCGAACAGTTTTTTTAACTTGAGTGCTTATAAATTGGGTTAACCAACTTATAAGTACATGCCGAACAAGCGCTTAGAGACTACCAGTGGAAGGGGTTTTTGGACCCACTGTTATATGAGAGGGAGAACATACTGTTCATTTATTTTGGAGACAACGAATCTTATTAATGTGAGGTGTCTGTCTGCATTTTTTAATAATACTCGTCACATCTTTCAAGTATTGTTTTTCTTTTTTTAAAAAAAAATTAAAAATTATTATTATTTTCATGAATTATTTTGTTAGAAACATACACCCACGAATGGAACTAACAAAACAAAAAGAAATTCCTATAAAATAAATATGGATTAATTTTGTATCATAAAATTAAATGTAATGCATGATAAAATTGAGAAAATATTTCTAATCATCAAAACGAAAGCGTAATTACTTAATTAAAGACCTAAATTGATTGATCAAAATAAACGAAATGTAATATAAAAGACAATAATATTCAGATGTATAACTTTTAAAAACATACAATAAAAAATTGTATTACATTTATTATATTGATCGATATACTTGTTATCCAGAAAATATCACTAATCAAAATAAATATTCCATACATTTTTAAAAAAAAATCACATTTAACTTTAATCCTAATTAATTGTCAAATTTTATAACTGAAATTATGGTATGAATTTATTTTAATTTTTAAAATGATAATTTTGTTCTTATTAATTATTTTAAAATAATAATTTATTATATTGACTATTGTATTAATTAATAGAAAATGAATTTAATTTTTTTGTAAAATTAAAGGACACCCCCTTTTTTTTTATAGCTAGAATTAAAGAATGACACCCCTTTTTGTGTGGGAAGGATGAAATAGATATTGGTAGGTTGAATGTTAACTACTCCCTAAATAAATAATCAGTAACTAAGTATTGGAATAAATAAATGTAATTGATGGTCGTTGGGTCGTCTCTTTGACGCGTAACAAACACATTCATGTCGGGACCTTCAGATGTAGAGTAGTAGGAGTACTATGATTGAAAATTGAATTGAAGTTTCCCCCATTTTCTTCTTTAATGTAGTCTTTTTCCAATGTCAACTCCCCCATCTGACATTCTTCCAACTAAAATAACGACACTTTTGTCCTCCTCCTCCCCTGCCCAAATATTTTAAATAGGACAAATTAAAAAATAAAAATTTAAAAAAATTTATTTTAATAATAAATTTTATGTCTTTAAAGTTTATTTTTGTAAAAAAAATAATAATTCAAAAATACTGTATCTAAATATGTCCTGCACAAACCTTAATTTTTAAAGAAAGAATAGTTAATTAAAGAAAAACATAGGATGACAGAAGGAAGTACATTACAAAGTCTGAATTGGCTAAATTTATGGAGTTATTATAAAGCAGAAATTTCATATGTGAAGTGTAAACAAGACATACCATAGGAAAAGAAAATTCGTATATGCCATGTGTTTCTTGAACAAGAACATCAGTGGTGGCAAGTTTCAAAAGAATGAATAACCTGGCAGGAATATACACAAATGAACAAAACCGAGAGGAGAGAGCAGAAGTACACCATCCACACAAAAAAGGAAACACCTATAACTTCCTCAAATTCCTTATTCCACCATGAAGAAGCGAAGCAGTTGCACGATAAAAATTCTTTTAACTTGGGCAGGTAGTGATGTTAGGCTTCCCCTGCAATGCTGCAGACATAGATCGTAAACTTTTCGTAATGTCGGTAAATGATGGTCGAACTTCAGGATCGACTGACCAGCATCGTTCCATCAACCTCTTCCACTCAGAGTCGCACCTTTCTGGAATGGGAGGACGAAGAGTATTCTTCACAATCCCACCTACGTTCAGTATCAACAAAATTTTAATTAGTATTAAATTACCATCTAGAAGTGTTGACACTTACTTTCTAATCTAATAATAATGAATTATGTCCTAAAGTCGCCTTCCAAACAGACGTTTTTTCTGTTATTCGGTTAATGACACTACGTACCTATGATTGCACCACAATGCATATTCACGTAGGGTTCTTCCCCTGTCAAGATCTCCCACATTGCAATGCCAAATGAGAAAACATCAACCTGTCAAAACGAGGTCATATTACAAATTTCTTCAAAAAGTTATTCTTAATCCATTAAATGCTAAGATTATCATTGCTATGACATGTTATCCCAACCTTTTCAGAAACCCGGTTGCTGCTACCATTTAGCAATTCTGGGGCCATCCATGGTAGGGTTCCTCGTACGCCCCCAGAAACTAGAGTATTGCGTTTGATTCTAGAGAGTCCAAAGTCTCCAACCTGCAAGGGCCTTTAACCATCAATGACATTGCAGACAATTTGAGCATTCTTCTTTTTAAGTAAAATTGGACAAAAGGCGTCCACATAATACCCAAGTATCATAATTAGATTCTACTTTATGGAAGCCTAAAAGAACCTGCAACGATAGAAACCTGCCAAAGGTGTATCTTGTACACAGTTCAGAAGAGGATCTTTTCGTTTTACTACATAATAAATACGTTAGTATTCTTTTACATGTATTTTTGCATTAGTTACTGATCTAATCATCCTTCTTAAAAATAGACCGAGTTATCAATAATCAAACAAGAACACTGAAATACATATTTTCTTAGCTAAGATCAGTAGTACCTATTACTGTAATGTACAGTAAAAGATCATAGAGTGCATCTACAACTTGGACATATCAAAGAAGAAGCTTGGAGGTTTTAAATTACCTTGCATATGGGTCGTTGAGGATCCCTTAGATTAACTAGTAAATTGTCACATTTCAAATCAAAATGGACAATATTTTTTGAATGCAAGTATTCCATGCCAACAGCTGCATCCATGGCAATTATAAGCTTTCTACGACGATCAAGTGATCTGTATAAGAATTCAAAGTTCCATTAACTTGCAACTAAAATGATGGGTATATGCATGGGAACAAATGGGTGGAATATTCACCTATTCTTTTTAAGTAGGACATTCCTAAGTGAACCATTTGCCATAAACTCAGTTACAGTTGCCAACGTTCCCCCGGCCCCATCTGGTACAACCCCATAAAATGCAACCACATTTGGATGATGAAGATTTGAAAGAATTTGTGCCTCTCTCCAGAAGTCTTTAGTCTGATACAAACAAAAGAATTATCAATTACAGATGCTGATTAGATTAGCTGTATCCAAGAAATAATAAGGGAAATTGTGACACACCAAGCGTTCTTGCTCTGATGATCTCCCAGCAAAGCAGCTCTTTTTTATTCTTTTAATAGCAACATCTGACCCTCGCCAATTCCCATGATAAACAGTTCCATAGGTACCAGATCCTAACTCTCGTAGTTCCTCTAGATCAGCATTCTTTATGATCTGCATATTAGCAAATGAAAAATCACTTGTATATAGTAGTTAAAATTAAGGAGGAGGCAGCTAATTAGAAATTTTAAATTTTAGGACCAAAAAAAGGACAAGAAAAAAAAAAGAGGAGATCTTAAAGGGAAAATGATTTCAGAACAATAATGGAATGCTTGGATGGGTAGATGTATTTTATGAAATTAAGTTCATGCATGTGGATATTCTTCAAGACTACTAGAAACTCGCATTTAATCACAACTTAAGTGGCAGATCTTTGATGTGCATGACCATCAATATTGAGCCTAATTAGAGACAATAGATTTGATCAATTGACCATCAGTGGAGGGAACATAAGGGCAAGAGCATGCTGAATGTTGTCATGTGATTGATTATTTACACCTTTCTTACTTCAATTTAAATAATAGACAGCCCTCTTGCTCCAGAATAAATCCAATCATAAGGTAGGCATACCAACCATATGCACAATTATACAAAAGCTGCTGTGTTTCACAAATTATTTCCTTGATGGCATTGCCTAATGCCTGAATGAACAATATCAAGAGGAAAGCGTCTACTACAAACAATTAATCACGTTGAATTGCAACAGCAGCATTGCTATTTCGCGAATTCTAGTGTCTGCCACTAGTTTCTTTAACCCGGTTATTTAAGGCTAAAGCTTTTCTCTTGCTTTGTCAAATATATGTGAATATGGTCTTCCATAGCTATAAAGATTGAAATTTCATATAAAAAGAAATGGATATATTCTTATAAGCACTTTGACTAGTACCACGTAGATTTTAGAATCTTATTTTGCATTTTAACAATTTAATTAGGTTGGGAGCAGCTGCCAAAGAGAACTCAAATTCATTGAAATGGCACAAGGATGTAGGATATGTTGGCTCTGTTAGATAATATATAGGAAAGCACACATGAGAAGTGAGTACCACCAGCTATTTCATAAACCATACTCCCTCCATTCCAAACCAAAATATAAGATCAAGTTTAACCTTTTGAAGTCAATTTGACACATTTCCAAATTCAAAATTGATGGCATTTTATTCAACTTTAGACAATATAATTATATATATTGCAAACTATCTAAAACATACTTTTAATTGCGAGATTTATTGTTTTAGAATTTCACATATATTACATCAATTTTGAATTTGACAATGTTTTTCACTTTGACTTCAAAAGATCAAAGTTGATCTTATATTTTGAAATAGATGAAATATCATAGAGCTCACCAGAGATATCATCTCTGAAGTGATTGATAGGCTATGGAGAACTGAGACTGCACTATGCAGAATCTCTCTCTGCCAAAGAAAAGCTGAAGTATGACTGAAACTCTATGAAAGAGAAGATTTCAACCAAATGTGGAGATGATATTTAGTTATTCACAGAAACATCAGGAAGGGACAAGGATTGAAGGATTATACTCACCTAACTCCTTACCAAGATATGATCTAGTAAACCATTCTGATGTATTTAGATAACGTCTCTTGATGGGCAACCATATGGAGTATACAAACTACATCAAATAATATACTAGTTACATCATCCTTCACCAGTTTCCTAGAAGACAATATTACATTCTTTCCGTCCCTGGAATTCATCCCATGATACATGATGTGCCATAGTGCCTGAAAGAAGTCAACCAGCTTGAGATTTGAACTACTCCCTAGTCACCCTTCCCCAATCTTTTGTTTTTTTTTCAAGTACCTACCTCTGTCCCATTTTAGTTGCCATATTTTCTCAAGTGAGTGGCATGGTTTTTAAGACATGTTGAAAATATGTGTTTATGTGTGTTTGTTTATATATTTTAATACAAGTGTATAGGGTATATAAATATATTGAGTATCTAAATATAGATTTAAATTGTATTACTATTATATATAAAGTATTGGTGGCACGTCTAAAATATGTGCCATAAACACCCAAAAAAGGATACAAGTTAAATGGGAAGGAGGGAGTTTATGTTTCACTCGATGCAATTGCAGCTAGAATGTCATAGTGCTCTGACATTAGATCATTATCAATCAAATATCTACAATTTGAATGATTGACGGCATGGTAATATGTACAGACTCCCAAAAAGCTCATCTCACTAGATATTAAGTAATATTTTACATAGTTTTAAGTGATCTTTTTGTGAAAGGAAAGTGTTAAATAGAATTTATCGTTGCACACATACACAATTTCTCTCTTTCAACCAAAGTGTACAGCCTACTGCATAAATAATCCATAACATGGTTTCAGAACTGGCCTGGCCAACAAAGTTATTTCCTTTCTTTTTTACCTACTCAATATTATAATTTTCCCTTTATTTTTTTCCCACTGATGAAAACATTAACAAAATATCAGACAAGGATCCCCTCCACTACACCTTTCACCCAATACAGGTTGTGAGACTGTCAAAGAAGTCCAGGATGCTGTTCACTACATATTTTTCTCAACGACAAAAATATTACATTTAGTGGTACAATAATATTCGTCGCAAATAAATGTGTCACTGGTACCGTCACTAAAAGCAATATTTGTGCCGCTAAATGTGTATTTAGGGAAATTGAGTGAAAGGTGTAGTGGTGGGGATCCTAATTCCAAAACATCATAATTAAGATTGCGAATAAATAACCAAAATTAATCTAGAGAAACAAATGAATACCTGCAAACCATATATATCAGCTTCCATTTCAGCTATCATTGCATCAGTAAAACATTCATCCTTATTTCTGTCATCAGCTTGGGCATCCTAAACGAAACAGGAAAGCAATTTAAAACTATAGATATACAAAACTCATAAACTAAGGTATCTGATCAGATAGCAAAGAAATATCACCACAGAATCCGACTCCGCAACAGTGCCCTCAGCTTCTATTACACTTGGAGACAGAAAGTCACCACTGATTGTATCTATTATATTCTGGACAGCTGCTGAGGAAGATTTTATGCCAGGAGATATACTATCAACAGCAGATCCCAATACATTCACTGACTCCAGCTGCTTTTGCTCATCGTATTTACTTTGGACAATATCCTCAAATTTTTGCTTCTCATCATAGATTTGTCCAAGGACTGAATTTTCAAAGTTCTGATCAGGAAATTGCATCAAGTCAATATCAAGGAGTGATACTTCTCCAAAAGCAGTACCTTTGATTACATGCTGCACCAAAGCAGAGTTATTCAAATTTGGGTTGGAGCCAGCATCATCACAAACTGCAGACTGATGCAAATCATCGGAGCTTATAAGCATGGGTTCTTGTAAAATATTATTCTGGCGTTCAACAGGTACTGGCATAGTAGAATCATGAAACACTTGGCCATTGGATAGTTCACAAAGTAGGTCACTCAGAGAATTTTCTTCCCGGGACTGTTGTATGGAATCATGAATTACCCCAGCTATTTCCGAGTTCTTGGCACATGAAATATTGCTTACCTGTTCACCACCTGTTATCCCAGTCAAGATGTGCAGATGATCCTCGGCAGTTCTCTGGCCCTTAACAGTACACTCTGCTGAAATTTTCTCCAGTTGATTCATTTGGGATTGCTCCATCACCGAAACTGTAAAAGGATTGCAGTCGATCACTGATGGTGCTGGTCCTTTCGGAAGAATGCCCTCAGAGACTTGCAGATCTTGTACTTGAGTTTTGACGCCAAGCGTAGATATTCGGTCACAACCAACATTTGATGAAATCTTGATTTGTTCCATGGGAGTAAAAGGTATACTAGAATCACAAACTTTTCCACTCTGATGCAACAGAGGATCTTTTCCATCAAACCCACTTATTGTGTCACAATCCAAGTTGTACTCCTTGTTATGGTTTTGCATCATAAAGTTGTAATCATCTAAATCCTTTATTTCCTGTTGGTACCTCACACCAGAGAAATTAGCTTCCCCATAAGTATTTTCAACTCTATCTAGTGATTCTGAGCTTAATGAACCATTTACCATGTTGGCACTTCTCTGGGGTGCATTAAGCTCAGTATTTAATAACTTAATTTGGATTTCTGGATTGATGAGATTAATATTCTCCTGCATTTGCACTGGCTTTTCAGGCAAAGCAGCAGAAATTACCCGTGAAGATACTAATGGTATTGGTATTGTGAAGTTCAAAGGTGAAGATGGACTCGTTCCTTCTTGTGAGCAGTAAGTAGACCTTCCTCCATGTTCCTGAAGGAGTGAATCAGAAAATGCATGTAATAACACAGGATGAGACCCAATGGACTCATTGGATCCCAACAAAGGACTCACTGGATCACCTGAGCATGTAACAGGATTTTCTGAGAGAAATGTATGTTCATTGAGCACCGGCTTTTCAGAACTGTAGTTATTAAGATTGGTATCACTAAAATTTAATCTGGGAGGAGCCACAAAATCTCTGCTTGGATTGTGGATGTGAGAATGCACTTCAACAGGTTCAATAGTATGATTACAATTCGCGGCTACTTGTGGAAAATTAAAATCACATCCGGATTTTTCAGGGGGTTCTTGAGCAGCAGCAAATAAAATGGTGCTTTCAGTACTACCATGTGTTGAGATTTCCTTGTACAATTGTGTTTGACCATTCATCATATCTCCTTGTCGGGATAGCATAGGAGAAGAAAGAGTAGATTGATTGGAAGACCTCATCAAATTGAAAGATTCATTCATCAATGAAGTCAGATGCGAGCCATTTAGTTTGGCCTTAATTTCCAAAGGATGCAAGGAAGAGGGAGAATCTCTGCAGAGGCTAGGACATCTGTCAATATGAGGTTTCAACATACTTACTTCACTAGCCAGATACTGCTCATTATAGTCTTTACTAAAACTAGGGTCAGCAATGCCATTCAAAGCAACAACATACTGATAATCGGGATTGCTCGGCTCAATAGTGTCAGCATCAGTAGCAGATGCTCTTTCAGATTCACTCAAAGGAATCAAAAATAACCTTAGTCGTTGAGAACCCCCAAGCCTTTCAAGCCCATAGTATTCATCTATCATGTTTTGAAGATCCTCGTCACAAGAAACTGATATAAGGGCATCAAGATCCTCCCCTGGAAGCTGGTACTTGATTGTGTGAGGCTGCTTGCAAATTCCCAAAGTTTTCTTCACAAGTTCTTCCCATGAAACTGCCTTCCTTATAGAAATAATACGTGTATCACCCCCAACATATCTAAGTTTCCCATCACTAGGTCGTTGCAAAAATTTTCCACCAAAACTGCAGAGAAACTTTATTTTGCCAGATTGAGAATCATCTAAAACACCTGACCCAAAAGTTTGAAGGGACTGGGAAGATGCAGAATCATTTATGACTGGAGCACTTGTGTCAGAACCAACCTGATTATAACACATTTCAGCAGAAGCATTTCTTGGTCCATGCAAAACAGCACAATCTTCCTTGTGTTTTTGGAATTCTTTATTTATATAATTCTGAAAGTCAACCTCTGAATTAGACCCTTTTGCTGAATTAAACTCACTTATGTCAGAACCACATTCTGAACCCATCTGTTGCAGACCAAGAATTTTGGCAAGTTCCTCATAGGCCATCGGAATGTTCTGTTCACTGATTACCCCAACTACATTCACATGGTTTTGAGCCACGTCAGGCACAAGAACTCTTTTTGAAGTAGCATGATCATTAATGAACTCCACAGAAAATTCCTCACCTGTCTGTAAAGATACATTATTATTTACAGTTTTCCCTGCAGACATCCGGTCTCTCAAAATAGCAGACACTGATTCTTGCTGGACCCACTGACCAGAAGGGCTCTGTGCCTGGCTGGTCATGGCTTCAGGTCGTTTTTTTATTCTATTTAGCTGCATCAAAACCGCGTCTCTCCACCTCAAGTCCGATTTCCTTCCACTGCCCGAGTTTTAATCAATCTTACACCAATGCAACAACTTCTCCACGTACTCCGTGATTATATATCCTATAATTCTCTGGTACCTATAACCTATACCTCAACCTTTCTTCACACTAGCTTAAGAGCCAAAAGTACTAACAGAATCCACAAAACTACAGAAGTATCCACTTCAATTGAACAACTACCACGGCAACTCTGGCTATAACCAATGCAGATTTTTTGTTTTTTCTTTGTTAATTTATTGTTTTCAACGCTATACCTAAATTATCAACAACTACTTATCCTGATTCCAAAGCAAGCCAGATCCTTTTTAAACATACAGAAAAGAATAAAAAGTGTATGTCTGTATGTAATCTCTACGATATACGCACAGTAGTTACAAGTAATTATTACCCACACACCTTGCTCCTCCAATGATCAAGAAAAAGGAGAAAAACGCAGGTATATCCAGCTGATCACTGATACTTTTGTTCAATTAACAATCTCCACGTCAACCCAGTCCTTGAATGAAGAATAAAAACTGAGAAATCAGTCATTGAGATCCGAATCAAAGCAATAATTATGATCTTTAATCATAATTTCATACTAAAGGCTACACAAACTGTAAGGAAAAAATAATAATAATCATAAATTCATTAAATTGAGTTCAATTCCCATATGGGTATGATTAATATGAATCAATCCATCAATGCAAACATGAACGATTGAATAATACGACGAAAATAAGGTTTTTTGGGGGGGGGCTTTCAAAAAGTACCTGTTTCTTCCTTAGTCAGCTCTGTAATTCTCTGTCTCGTCTATATTCCTGAGCTGATAAGCTATCGTAGCTGTCATATAGCTTAATTATTTTTGGGGATTTAATAATAACTAGTGAGAATTCGATCGAGAAATTGGATATGGTGCTGAGGTGGAATTGAGGGTTTGTGTTCGATCGATCCGATGATTTGAGGAGAGAGAAAATGAAAAGGGACGAAGAAGAAGAGCGTGGCTTACGGCTACGGTTTCAGTTAGCGGACATTGCCGAGAATTGGGCGGCATCAACCCAGGACCAGCCTTTTAACTGAATATAATTCTCAATTTTTCAGATTTTCTCTCTCAAAATATGATGAGCATTTGTATGGTATGCATGTCGTGTTGTATACAATTCTTTCTTTTTCTCTTATCACTCCTACGTGGAGTTGCATGGTTTGAAGTTTGAAATGTAAATGCGAAGGACCAATCGGCTAATTTGGGCCTCAGAAGTGGGAAGTGAGGTGGTATAAGATACGGTGTTAGAATTTAGAAGTCCATATGCTATGGACATGGACTCAAGCTATTGGATTTTATACACAAATTAAGTTAACCTTTTAAGACAAATTAGTTTTCTTTTATTTGTGCATGGTCACAATCCTCAAAATTAATTTAAATATTATGACTAGCTCCTTTTTTCTTTTCTTTTTTGATAAAGGATGACTAGCTCCTTTTCTCTCCGACGAGTACCTAGTATTCATTTTGAAAGTCCATAGCAACCGCTTTTCGGCTAGTGAAAATGATATAATAGATGTTGATGTCATTGAATTGAGAAAAAGAGAGAAGAGGATTGAGTCATTATTTGTCTATGATTTCGATAGGTCTTGTGCCGCTCAGAGGAAAAAAAAAAGAATATGTTGTTGAGGAGAAAGAAGATAAATAAAGCAGAAGACCGCAACGCAAGCTAATTGTACGCAACAAGCTCGAAGACCCATGGTTTTGAAAAGCACACGAGTCTAAACACTATGTTGAATGTGCAACTGATACTACAAAAGGTACATGTGCAGTATGCAATTCATTCCCGTAAAGATTATAATACAAAGAAGACTTCTTATCTTAGTAGCGAGATGAGTGATACATCCAGCGAGCGTTGGTGAAGAACGCAAGCAAAGTTGGAGTCCGGTATTGATATATTCCATCAAGAGAAATGATGCAGTCAAAGGTGGGGCAAGCCAACTACAAGACTAGGACCATAAGTGATTAATGTCGAGGAATAGGTTTTCTATTCTTGAGCGATTGGGTTGATCTATAGGATATGATTAGGATAAACTCAATAAGGTAACGAGGCTTTAGAGGCAATGTGACTAGCACCTGATGATTCCAAGCCACGAACAAACTCGTACTAACATAAAAATCTCTTAGCATGCGATAAAAAAGAAATATCAATTGTCTTCACAAAACGATAGCAAACGAACATTGTACTAAAAAATTAAGTTTTTTTTAAAAGAAAATTTTAACCCATAATGGATCTAAAGATTGTTTATACACCGTTACTACTTTCTAGTCGACTATGACAACATTGTTGTTAAGAATCGTATATTTAATAAACCTTTCACTTGTTTAATGAGAAAAATCGAAATTTTCCTACCCAAATAAAAGGTCATATATCTTACAACTCTTCTTTATAAGTTCTTTAATCACTACTTGTATAGGAATCTCAACAAGAAAAAAAATGTTAGAAGGTACAAAATTAATGAGTGCCAAAGTTGCTACAATTACTTCAACGGGAGATGCTATTGATAATTGGAAATGACTTTATTTCCTTAATTAATTCATTATGTGGCGATAAAAAGAATACACAAGCGTCTCGCATTCAACTCTTTCAAAAGGGAGACAGAGATGTGAACATGAAGTGAAAAGGTTCACCATATGTGGGTGTGAGATACAAACGAAAGAAGAAAGGCAAGCTTGATTGACAATAAAGGAAAGGGCACACAAAAGCTTGTCAAGAGTGTTTGAAATCGTTTATAATCGGTCAAACTTATTTATAATATTTTTTAAAAAATAAAAAAGTATTTGATAATTAGATTTTAAAACTATTTATAATTATTTTTTATGAAAATAATCAAAAACTTTAATTTGGAACTTTTAATTAATTGGAGTTTTCAATTATTTGTCAAATTTAATAATCAGGTTTAACCAATTGTATTACTAATTAATCTTTATTTATTTTAATAATTTCACCTGTTAAATATTTTTTACTTCTCCAAAACTTTTATCTTAAAATTTACACCTGAAATAAGTAATAATTAACTTTTTTATGCCAAATACTTTTTACTAGTTTAAGTACTTTTTTTTTTTATCAAACACAAAATACTTTTTAAAACTAATTATAAACAGAGACAGTAATCAAAATTACTAATCAATTTTTTTAAACAATTCCATTCATATTCTAAAAGAGATAGACGCTATAAGAGACATGAGTTTTGTTTTTCTTTTTTTTAAGGAATTTGATGGAAGAAACAAAATGAGTAACCTAGGAAAAACTTATCTCCACCATGAAAGAGACTCAAATTCGTGAACAAATACCAAATATGATTGTCTAGTGATAATTTTTTTTATTTTTTTTTACAATATTACATATTTGAGTTTACCCTCCAGTAAAAAGTTAAAATTTATCGGGCAATACAAAAACTTAAACTAAGTTTCTCTTAGGTTCCTCTCTTGACCCATTCCCCAATCTCCTCTCTAAGACCATAATATGTATTCTTAAAATTGAATTGTAGTAATATAAGTTCTAAAAAAAAATATGAACAATACTCCATCCGTTTTATATTATTCGATCATTATTGATTTTTTGAAATGAATTTAAGATATTTTTAAACTCAAATTTGACATGATTTTTATTGATTAATTAATATAATGATGATTATTGTAAATTATCGAAAAAGTACTACTCATTGTAAAATTAATAATTTTATAATTGTTAATAAATTATTTCAATTTTGAGTTTAAAAATATCTTAAATTAATTTTTAAAAATTAATAATATCATATAATTTAAAATAGAGAGAGTACATAAAAAAAAATTATAACTAAATTATCAATTTATCATCTTTGATCATTGTGCGAGTTAATGAGAAAAATCTCGCAATATACATACCCCTGATTTTTTAATTCAAGAAAGAAAAATAAGGAAGGTTGATCATTTGATCAAAAGATATTCTCATTAGGGCTGTAAATGGTAACCGGAAAGTTCGTATTCGTCCGCATTTGTATTCGGAAAAAAACGGATATTACTCGCATTCGGAAAAAAACGGATATATCCGTATTCGGTTTAAAGGTATCCGCAAATAAACGGATACGAATACGGATATAGGCGTATTCGTATTCGTTTAACATCCGTCCGTAAATATATCCGGCGGATAGCGGATATCCGGAATCCGATATCCGAATTTGGATCCGTATCCGGAATTCATATCCGAATAACTTATATATATATATATAAAATAAGCAAAATAATTTCTTTTAAGTTTTAAGTGATCTTCCTAATATAATAATTAGTTTTCACTATCATACGAAAATTATTTTTAAAATATGTCATTTCACTTCTAAAAAGTTGAAAATAACACTTTTATTATAATATTAATAAATTGATTTAAGTATAGTTAAGGAATTTTTACTATTATAAAGTTAAAATATCTCAAATGTATAATTTAACAAGTGTTATAAATATCATTTAACAAGTGTTACAATATAACTTTTGGATCATTTAACAAGTGTTATAAATGTTATAAATATCATTTAAATGTTATAATTATAGATTATAAATATTCATACACACTATAATATTGCTCTAAACATATAAAACGGGCATCAACTTATTAATGGACATCAAACTTTAATAAGTAGAGCATTCATTTTAAAATTTAGGATTTTAAAAATAATAAAAATTTATTTAAATTGTAATTTAGAGTATTGATTATTGTATTTATTAAAAATAAATAAATTAACATTCATTCATTAATGAACTATACATTAAAACTTATTATTTTTTTCCTTTATTCTAGTTATATATAGTGTTACAATATATCTAAAATACATTATTTAACAAGTGTTATAAATATCATTTAAATGTTATAATTGTATATTATAAATATATGACAATTACAATATTACTCTAAATTAACACATAAAATGAGCATCTACTTATTAATGGATATCAAAACATTAATAAGTAGAGTATTTATTTTTGAATTTAGGATTTAAAAAATAATGAAAACTTATTTGAATTATAATTTAGAGCATTGATTATTGTATTTATTAAAAATAAATAAATTAACATTCAGTCATTAATGAACTATACTTTAAAATTCATTATTTTTTCCTCTTATTCTAGTTATATATAGTGTTACAATATATCTAAAATATATCATTTAACAAGTTTTATAAATATAATTTAAATGTTATAATTATAGATTATAAATATTCATACACACTACAGTATTACTCCAAATTAACACTGTAAGACCCCGAATTTTATGAAATACAAAATTTAATTTTTCTTCATATATATATTTTTTTGAAACAGTAAGTGGTTAAATCGATAAAGTTAAAAGTTAAGGATGTTATGTGCAAATTTTATTTTGTCGGACAATATTCGCTTTGTCGGGGAATATTAGTTTGGTCGGGGAATATTCGTTTGGTCCGACGGCGCCGAAATAACAAATTATTGGTGGACCCCACATCGGAATATTTGTCGGATATAGAAAACGACAGAAATAACCTTTTTAAATAAAAATAGTCAACGGAACTGTTAAAATACCGGTGATAAAAGAATAGTAGCATACGATAGTTATTGGTATTTTCTGTAGCACTCGGTACTCTACAGTAACACACGGTATTGCATAGTGTCTCATATTTTTGGTCTGATAATTGACACCGTAACTGTTACGCATCATTTCATCGATAATTGTCACTGCATAATATTTTATATTATCAATTCAATAATTGTTGTTACACAGTATTTTGCATTATTGATTTAATAATTGTCATTACACTGTATTTTATATCATTGAGTCAATAATTGTTGTTGTACTGTTTTTAAAATTATTGAACCTAATAATTGTCACAGTAACATATGCACAGTAATTCACATTATTGAATCAATAATTGTCATTACACAGTAACGTATGCTTTATTTTACATTATTGTTATCTCTATTATGATGTTATTTAAACAGTTGTATTTCATTAATTTATTGAC